>CM037999.1:20659645-22013961 GCA_021234005.1 Nephelium lappaceum
GCGAGACTCCTTCCTCATGTATTTGGTAAAATGTACCTTTTAGTCTTCCTTGCCAATGTGTTTCTCAAGTATTTGGTGAAATGTACCTTTTAGTCTTCTTTGCCAATGTGTTTCTTGAGGGCTTTGAGAAGCTGGCGATACATTTTGCAACTTCCAAGATCCAACTATTTATAACTCATTCCCAAAGTATTACAAAGAAATCACTAATTCTTTTCTCTGCAGAAAAATCAAATGTTAATGCACAAACAGAGAACAAAAATAGTTTTATCAAAGAAAGCCAACCAACAGTCATAAATAACACAGAGAGAACAACAACACTTTAATATGGATTCTTTCATCGAAGAAGGAGGAAAGTTTTCGCTAAAACCGCTGCAAACTTACCAAGACTAAAAACAGCGATTAAGGACATTATTTTAGGATCACAAAGCCGACTGTAATTCAAACGCGGGTTCAAATCTAGACTATTTTAGAACCTGATGTGTGGCATTTGAAATTACCTAAAATTCAATTCTTTCAGTTCAAAGTTGAACTTTTGTATCACGGTTACTAATTTTTGTTGGAAGCTTTCATGGCCAATAAAAACGTACATTAAAAAAGAAGATATCGAAACTTATACAACACAAGTTATGGTCATCATTATTCTCTCAGGCATTTCATCAAATACTTAGAAATTTAGATGGCGTATTTACAAAACAAACTTTCACATGTGTAAGTTTTTTCTACAATTACTGATACATAAAACCAATTCAATGAAGAATTAGAATGTGGTTTTTTTTTTCAAGCTAATGAAAGACAACATTCAAACATACCCAGAAAATAAATAAAACGGGAACAACAAGAAGAGTGATTCAATAACTGCTAGACAATATAAAATAAAATGATCGAAATTAAAATTTCAATAGAAGCCCATCAAGATTATATTTGACGTTCAAATGCACATATTTTGTTAACAAGAGACTAGAGGTTTGTTTATTTTTTAGATTTAACACTTAATAATGCTGAATTAGAGCAATTAAATGATTTTTGTTTTTTTTTTTTTTAAGTGGTTAAACCACTTAAAGCCACCCAAAAACTATTGAAAATAAAAAACTACGGGGTCTTTTGTTTTTTTATTTGAAGACTGAACAATGTTGCTGATGATTGAAAACTAAATAGTGACTGAAACTTGAAATCTGAATAACATGTTTGTTTGTTTGTTTGTTTTCCTTAGCTCTGAATATATTATAAACTTGTTTGTTTTTTAAAGTTAAAATTGTCTGAAAACTAGTAATTTAATATTTATACCCTTTTAACTATTTGTTGTTATATAATTTTAATTAATTTAATACAAACATCTGAAAATAAATAATTTAATAAATTTTAAAACATTATATATATATATTAATAATATTTTATTCATAATTAAAGTATGATTAAAAAATATAGTGGTATTATCCATATTTATATATTTAAATATATTAATATATTTAAGAAAATAACTGAAAAATGAATGTTTGAATTATAAATTAAAATATATTAGTTTAATTTCAAAATCATTTGAGATGAAATGTATTTACGCTTTTCTTTTCAAATATATTTTTTATAAGTATCAAAGAAAAAAAGAAAAGAAAATTTGAGTAATATAAAATAAGGATAAATTTGAAATTATGTTATTTTGGGAATGATAGATTTGGAATAAAAATTTTTAAATGTCATTAAGTGATTTACAATTAAGTGAAAAGTTAAAATTTCTTACTTAATTTTTTCAGTTATTTTTTAGTAATTTTAAGTGGTTTAAGCACTTAAAAAAACAAACCAAAACAACTTAATAAGTGCAATTCAGTACTATTAAGTCTTAAGTGGAAAAAACAAACGACCCCTACATTTTCTAATTTTTCACTGTATATCAACTCACTTGATGATTTTGTAAATATATCATTCTAATTTTATCCTTTCCAAAATAACATATTTTCAAGTTTATCATAATTTTACATTATATATATATATATATATATATATATTAATGCTTTAATAAACAACATTGAAAATAGAAACTCTAAACATCTTAACATCAAATTTTCTTATAGTTGGATTATTATATTTCTCCAATCAAATTCTTGTAAGAATCTTTATTTATTTTTATTATTAAACTACTTGTGAAGTAACTCATATTGTGTCTATTCGTTAAAGCTTCACTATTTGCCTAATACATTGTATTTTTTTGTTTCTTTTATCAAGTTTTTGGTGTATTGCTGGTAATATATTGAACCTCAAAGTTTTTGTATATTGATTATTTATTTTGGTATAAATAGGACAAGCTTCTGGTATTGGTGTTGTTGGTTTATGTATATTGATTGGAATTTATTTGTGTATATTGAATTTTTGTATGATACAATAGCGGTGAAGTTCTCAAAGTTTTTGATTTTCTGTATATTGAATTTGTTGTAGAATTTGTTTCTTCTTTTGTTTTTTTTTTTTTTTTCATCTCAAAGTTTATTTTTATTTAAATATATAAATTTAATTGACTTCATTATAATAATTAATCATATTTTAATTATAAATAAAAGTATTATATATATAAGTGTTTTAGTATTTGTTAAATAATTTATTATAATTATTTGTGTCATATTAAATAAAATTACATAACAACTAATAGTAAAATGATATAATTGTCAAATTACTAGTTTCAGATAATTTTAACTTTAAAAAATAAATAAGATTACTATACATTCGGAGATAAAAAAAAAAAGAAAACAAATATGTTTTTTAGATTTCAGGTTTCAGTCACTATTTAGTTTTCAACAGTATTGTTCAGCCTTTAGATAAAAAAACAAACAATCCCTAAATAAGAGGATTCAATAGAGCTACCAAGGGATAAAGTGAGAAGAGACTAAGCACTGCGATAGAGATAGGAAAAATCTTTTATAAAACTGTCTCACAACTGATGCGGTAAGACAGATGAATAGAAAATGTAAGAGAATAAAAAAAGAAAAAAAAAATTGTATTATTTCATTGGTGCGTTTTACTATATTAGCTATGAGATGGTCACATGAAAAATTTTCTTGAGAGAGATAATGGGACATGTAAGTCTCAAGTGAGAACAAAAAGAAAAAAAAAAACCTTCTATTTAAGATTAATAACACTTTTGATGAGGAAATTGCACTTTATTTTTGGGATGTCAAAAACCCCAAATCCATTTTACATTCATCGAATATCATTTCTGATATTATATTATCACATGTAAATTTATACATTTCAAATAACGATTATACAATCAAAGTTTCAATTCATAAAACGAGTACAAATAAAAATTTTAACCATAAAGTTTTTATTATATACCAAACCAATTCATTAATTTAAAGCTATAAATTCAAACAACACTAAAATTTCCGAGGCATACCCACACTGCAACGCACATGACACAGCAACACCAATCAAACACATCAACAACAACAACACGCACTTGTAAAGAACATTATTGGCTTAAGTGAATGATTAATTAGATTGGACATGACCATTGTTCGATTAGATTAATTCATGAATTTATTAATGGGTGTGCAACTCTAGGACCAATAGGAGTGGTAATTGAGAATTAGGATTTATATTGTGACCAGATTGATAGAACTCTCTATTGATAAATCGGGTATGTCAATTGAATTGCTGGGGCTTATATATATCAAAATACAATACAGCATTGATGACCTAACACTTCATCCATTTGTTTTCTCATTCAGGAGTTGTCTTTTATTTTCCCTTTAAATCATTTTCATCTTATTTTTACAGAATTCATCATAAACCAATTTTTGTTTACTTCCCTTTAATTGATTGATATTAAAAATCAATATAATAATTAATCATAAGAAACATCTCTGTGAAACGATCCTACAATTATTATACAACGTTTTTGCAACCTGTGCAATTGCGGATTTTCATTTGCTAGTTGAAAAAACCATCGTCAAACCAACTTTATTACAAGTTTTGTCAAATTTATTGGTGTTCAATAGATAAAGTAATCTGGGTTTTTTATTTTTATTTTTAATTTTAATTTAAATGATAGATAAAGTAGTCTTGTTTATATGGCAATCGATGTTAGAAACGTTTTAACCAAAATATGTTAGTATTATTAGTCTATCATGAATTAGAAAATTTCAACGCTAACTGATAAGACATGGCCTAATAACAATATTGTGGCGTAACAAAAAAACAGTTTCCTTAAAAAAAAAATGCAATATAACAGTTTTAATAAAAAAAAAGAGATTATCAGATTTAAAATTTATTTTTTATGCATTACACATTGGATTTTTTTCTTTTAAAATGAAAAATGAAAAAGAAAATCATAAATCATAAAAATGAAGATAATCTATTAATTAATCTAGAAAGAAAGAAAGATAACAGTAAGGGTGGGCCTCTTGAACCCTACTCGATGGACCCAAACTAATCCGATCATTTTTTATCGAATCAGGTTATATTAAATCTTAAAAAAATTAGGATGGATTGAGTGAAAAATTTTTTAATTCAACTCAACTCAACTAGACAAATGCCTACCTCTATTTTAAATCCAAAGTTTTCTCATTTTAAAGGAACACTTGTTAGGGATTATGATCAAAGATAGTATTTGTGGTGTATTAAATCTTTTGTTTGTAATAATTGAATATTTATTTATACTTGTTTTATTTATGATCAAATTGTTAAGATTATAAGAGTTATCAATTGAATTTTTTGTATTTTTTTTATGGACTAAATTTAACCTGATCAATCCAACCCAATCTAACTATTATTAGGTTGTATTGGGATGGATTGAAAAATTCATTGGGTTGGATTTGATTAAATTAAAAATTTTTTAATACAATTTATGTTGGGTTGAAAGATTTTCAACTTAATCTAACTGAAACCCAAAAATATCTACCCCCAGTACATCCACCCCTAGACTGCACTATAGAGAGGCATAGAAGGTAAAATTACTAGGCATCCCATAAAAGAAAAAAAAAAAAAAAATTAACTGAAGGCAGGGATCAAAACATTTTAAGTTTTGCTGACTTGCCTTGGCGTTCGTTTTCAAAAGCAAAATCAAAACGACAACAACATCGTTAGTTTCTTCACAACGCACGCACGCACGCACGTTCTCTCTCTCTCTCCCTCTTCTTTTGAGTTTTGAGCTGCAACAGATCCCTCTCTCTCTCTCTCTCTCAACCATGGCGCAGAGACCCAAACGTAGCGTTTTGGCTCCTGTTCAAGAGGTTCTATATTTTCATTTCTCTCTCTCTCTCTCTCTCTCTCTCTCTTTTATATAAATTTTAAAACCATGATTTGTTCTCGTTTATTTTCCTTATTGAAATAGTTAGCAGAATTGTTATGATTTTATAATTATCATTATACGCGTATGTATGTATGTACGTATGTATGTATATTGGTGGATGTGGAATTGACATGATACGTGAAAAAAGGTTGTTTGTTGTTGCGTTTTATTATCAATCATATGGCTTTTGTGTTGATAAATGCAGAACATTGAGAAAATAGAGAAAGTTGTAAATGAGGGTAATTCTTATGGAGCTCAGCAGATGTACAAATCTATCAGTGCACGGTATGATCAATGGTTGTTTTTTCACTTCATGTTATGTATGCTGTTTGTCTTAATTTTCTATTGAAAGGAAAGGGTAATTGTATAAATGCTAGAAATTAGTGAATTAATTGCAATTGATCAACGAATCCTGACTTGATTAATTTTCCGTGACTAAGATTTATTCTTCCCAAGTGAATGAGTAACACAAATTGTTTGTAATTGTATCATTGTTGAAACTGAAAATTTAGTGCCAAAGTTTAAATAATATCTGTGAGCAGATATGAATTGCCATTTTGGAACTAAATAGCGCGAAAATGAGATTTTTTTCTGACCTCTTGATTAGAGGTTTTTGTATGTTATGTGGAAAAGGGTTTTTGGTTTTTAAGTTAAAGACCTGTGTGGTGGTACAGATACGTATCTGCTCAGAGATTTTCTGAAGCACTGGATATCCTTCAAGCTGGTGCATACCTCCAATTGAAGAAGAACCAGGTTTTTCTCTTCCTAGTTTATGATTCGTATTAGTTTTGCTGGGTTGATGCTTGTTTTAACTTTCTGTTTGCATGTTATAATTATAGAGAAGGATCAGAATCTTGTATCTAGATCTCAAAGAATTTCCTTTTAACATTTATTGATAATCCTGTGTAAATATGGAAGCTGGGTGAATGAAGTTTAGCATGTAAATGATATGGATGGAAGCTGGATGCTTATTTCCATGATATGTTCTACTTGAGCTGATATTTGGTTTGGTTTATTCCCGACAGATGAAGTTTGATTACAAGTATTAATATTGGTTTAGATGATTATAAGATAGTGAAAATTTGGCAACTCTGTTAGTTGGCCTCTTTGAATCCCCATTCTGTATAACTGTCGTTTTAATCTGGCTATCTGATCATGTTATCTAATCTGACACATTTCCATATAAACAAATTTGAAATCTACTTGTGATATACAAGGATGCCTAAACACATATATAGGTACATATTATACTTTTGCATGATTCAAATTAACCTGCCATATACTTATGTTGCTAAATTTGGTTCATCCCCTTTCAAAACTCAATCTTTACACTAACAAAAAAGCCAGGTGTCGTTTGACACTCATTAGTAGATCTTCATGGGCTTCTTAATGTTCAAATCACTATGCAAAGCTTAACCTATATGTCTGTACACCTGAGTGTAACTACTTATTACAAAAGTCATGATATTTTCCCCATTTATTTTCAATCCAATTCTTTAATGTTGTGAGTGCGATAACTTTTCAGATTACTTGTGGGGCAGAGCTTGCTGCATTGTTCGTGGATACACTTGTTAAGGGGAAAATTCCTTATAATGATGAATCTCTTGGTCAGTTCATACCTTGTGATATAACTATCAAGTCTAAATTTATTATTGGCTCCCAATTGATCTAGATGTTAATGTAATAGAGAATGTCTATTGAGTACCTATTTTTACTGGCCATGGCAGTTTGTTTTATTATTTTACTTGATTCTTGTGCATACGTGTCTTTCGTGTGCATATATGTTAGACCGTGTCAGGAAAATCTATGAGTTGTTTCCTCGGATTCCTGTGAAGCATGACGTGGGACTTGATGATGATATGCAAGAACTTCAAGAAGCCCTTGGGGCAGCCAAAATACGTGTGGAGGGTTGCTTATCATTCTTAAAGGCTGCTATAAGGTGAGATATTGTGCCCTTTAATGTTGAATTATTTTATGGGTGCTTTTGTTCATCTAAAGATGATATGTTTGTCTTTCCTCCCTGTCTTTTGACCGTGAGAGGATTCAATGTGATTGGACAATCATATGATATAATCTGCTTTGTTGGTTACTACGTATCTAAATTTGAGCAACTATTCTCCTTGACAAAATTTCATCAAACAATGTAGTTTTAAAGGTTATCTGTTGGTTGTGTCAAAAAGCCTGTGTACATCCTTCTAATGGTTGATGCAATTTGGATTTTCCATTCTGGTTTACTGCATCTTGTTTTTCAATCTATTATGTGAAGGGTGAATCTGTTCCTCTTTTTGGTTTTTAGGTGGTCTGTGGAGTTTGGGGCTCCTAGATTTGGATCTCCAGAAATACATGTTATGCTAGCTGAATATTTATATTCGGAATCACCTGAGCTGGTACGTTTGAGATAACAAAGTAAATGAGCTTCACAGCTTCTCTTCTTTTTTAATTTCAGTTCGTTGAATTTTTTCTCAATCCATAAATTTTTTCAGATATAGCCTCTGTATTAGCAAAATGATTTTTACTATGTTGCATTAGGGCCTTTCTTAGAAATGGAACCAGGTCTTCAGTTTATCTAAAACATGAAGCAAGTCTGCTTATCAAACAGAAAAAAAATATGGGACACGTAACCAAGCCCGTGTAGTCATCTATAATTTTTTTTATTTGTCAAACAGAAAAGATAAGGAACACATAACCAAGCCAATGTAATCGTCTTTAATTTTTTGTGCTGAATCTCTGTTGATCGTATCGGAGCTGTCAAAAATTTCATGACGTCATATCATATCCTATTAGTTATATCATTCAAATTGCTCTCTGATTCCGGTTTTGGAATAGTGTGTTTCTTATATTACCCTTGCATTTGTAGAGGAATGACAAAACATGCATGGATAAATTTAATATATCGGAAACATCTTTTTGAGAAATAATATGTAGAGGTATATTAGTGTAGGTTTTGTGCATCAATGTCTGACACTTGTTTGGACACTCCTTTTAAATTTGCTTAATACTTTAGAGAAATGCTGGTCCTTTTTTACAAATATATCCGAGCAAAATTTGTTTTTTCTCTTATCACAATCACAAATGGTGTGGTATATATGGTACACATACAAATGAACGCTCGTGAGCAAAGAATCCTGACTCACAATCCATATGATTGCCCATACTGAAACTTACAAAGTTTTCTTTTTGAAGATTCAAGAAATAAAATTCCTCATTCAAGACATTTAATAGTCGTGTAACTGTGTAAGGAACCTTTTAAGGGCCAGTTTGGTATTGTTGTCGCTTTTAAATCACTGTTTGTTGTGCTGAATAAAATAATCTTCAGCCAAGTTAATCAGGCTACTGTTTACTTAATTTTGTTTTTGTAACTGTTATAAACCTTAAAAGTTACGTTTGATAAATTTTATGTTAATTGTTTTGAATTTATAAAATATCTAAAATAAATATTAAAAAAAAATGAATTCTATTTGTATGAGTATATTTCTATATAATGGAGGATAGGATATAAGTGTCTTTATGTCAAAATTAATTAGAATGATTTGGTCATTTGAAAGATTCATTAAATCCACAACAAAATATTTTATAATTACTTTACAGAAGTAATCCCCCACTTGCTTCTTAAAATTGCTATCAAATCCACTCAAATTATTAAATAATCACTTTTGAAAGTTCTACCAAATACCTATGCATACTAAAATTATTAAATAATCAGATTTTAACTTCTCAAAAACAATAAACCTAAATCTTCTTTGTTCATATTTAAATCTTGCCTTTTTATTAATGTGTCTTCGTCAGTAGTTTAATCTGGTCTCCACAAAGACACATAATACTATCTTCATGTCTATATATTTGCGTCTGACATTTTGTTGGAATATTGAAGCATTATGCCTATGGACCAACTTGCTTTCAACAGTTTTTATTTATTTTTGCTTATAGAATCCTTTTACAGTGGTGTTTATTGGAAGCATTTTGGCTCTTTAAAATGCTTTGCTAATTGAAATTGAATGAGTTGTTTCAAATTTTCTTCCATAGAAGTCTCTGACATTTTGTTTTGTTCATTTTATTAACCATGTAGTTTAATAACATCTCACTCATAACTGATGGAACTCTGAGGTCCTTTTTGGCTATGCATACTGTTGGGTCTTATATTTCATTGGCATTAACATACAGATTCATTGCAGGATATGGCTAAAGTATCATTTCATTTTGTAAGAGGAAACAATCCTAACAAGTTCGCTTCCACTTTAGTCAATTTTATGAGCAAGGTTAGCCCTTATAGTAATCAGCATACTTAATATGTTATGTACAAATCTCATTTTCTTTTTAAATTTAGTTTTGAAAATGCAATGAGACATACACTGTAAAACAATAACTTAGTACTCTGCTATGTATTTTTGTGTCTGCATCAAACAATTTAAAGTTTACATTTTATCTTTTAGATGTAACTTTACACCAATTTAGTGATTTCCATAAGATCTACAATTTTAAATTTTCTAGCATCGCTGGTAGAGAAGTTGATAAATTGATATGTCAACAGTTTGTTGGTTCAATTTTGAAATTTATAACTAGTATTTGAGTTTCTTTTCCACTTTTTCTCAGAAAGTGAAAAAAGAATAATTTTCATTTTTTAAAGAGAATATGCTGAAAGTCTGAAATGTTCCAAGAAAGAGCACAATTCAAATGAAAGTAGTTTTAGTTATTTCTTCTTGGATAGATGCCTAAGAGGGTTAACTGACACTATTGTCGACTAAATGCAGTGTTATCCCGGGGAAGATGATCTGGCAATTGCAAGGGCGATGCTAGCGTAAGCTAATTCAAGAACTAGACACCTACCAGCTTTATTGCTTTTAAATTGCCATTATTAATTGAATACTTAATATGGATCATATAATTTAACAATAGAAGCTTATCCATCTCATAATATTATTATAGAACACTCAATCTTCCGTGGTAACTTCCTAGAAAAGGAGGAAAAGAAAATTTTATTGTGTTGCTCAACTTCCTTTATTATCTTTTTAGGATGCGGATGAATTTCCATGGTGAATAAGGACTTCTGCTTTTATTCCTTCTTTGATAGGCTTTGGTAAATTTTGGACAAATGATGATCGTGAATAACTTTTGAGGAATTTTAAATATTTCATATATGGAACTTTCTTTCTCTAAAGGCATGAGGTTTTACAGTTTTGCAATTCTTTTACTATTTTTATTTTTGTTTTACATGAAAAGATTTGATTTCCCTTTTTTGGATGTTTTATATTGCTTTACCCTGCTTGTGGTTAAATAATTTTAAGATAACATATAAATGCGGTTCTGAGCGCTATTTTCCCTATATTTTGCTTTGTACATGGAATACCTTCTTCAATTTTCAACCTAAGCAAGATGCTTTAGTTTTCCCATTAAGTGCCCTGCAACTATCTGACATTAGGCTTGATGTCTGATTAATTTGCTGTTCATTGTATAATATATTTTTTATTATACTACTCCCCTCGTTTACTCATAGACTTGTCCTTATTGCACAATAAAAATTTAGATACTTAAACACAGGAACTAACTATAGAACGGTTAGCTTTGGAAACTACTTGGTATTACTAGTGTGTAAAATAATGAGGGTGTATCTCATTTCAAACCTTTTTCGTCTCCACAAATCTACACAGTCAGATCATCCCCTTTTCTTTAAGAAGGAAAGTTTACACTCAAATTTGGGAAAATTTTGATGGTTTTTAACACCCATCTGTCATCTCACTATCTTTCATATGCTTATTTTTCTGATGTGGTACAACATTCAACTATTCGTTAATTATTTTTTATGGTAATGTTAATGTTGATGAGACATTCCTAACTTACAAAGTTTAATTTTCTTTTAATTGATAGGTATTTAGCTATGGGTAATATGAAAGATGCTAATTTACTCATGGAGGAAATAATGAAGCAAGTGGAAACTGAGCAGCTTGAGTTCTGCCATTCAGATTTAATGCAATTTATCAACTATCTGTTGCAGACGTAAGTGTTTTTTTTTTTTTTAAAAGAATCTTTTTTATCATTTTGGTGTTCTATAGAGTATATGGAAAGGATGCATACCTGTTCTGCAAGCAGGAGATCTATCTTCTGAAGTTTGCTGATGATACTGCCTCATCATTTAGAGGAGGCTGGCATCCCTCGTAAAGTGTGTTAAGGATGATTTGTAACACACTGACCACTTCACTCCCACCTGCTACCCACACATTGTTTTTTTTTTTTTTCTTTTTTCCCTTGCTCTGTCTTCTTTTACTTTTGTATTATTTCACCCTTTTTTACCCACTTATGCTATAGATTTACGTAAATTTATATTTTTTCTATAGCTACCCAAAAACAGAGTTAATGTTTTTTAGTCTATCTAATAAAGGAAATCTTATGAGCAATGTAAATGATTCTGGTGTTTACTTGGCTTACTGTCCATCTGCCAAGAGTTTCAATTTACTAATATTTTAGCTATAAATCCAATAAATCTACTTTTTGGATTAGAAGGTGGTTGATTCTTGTATGCTTGTGTACTTTGTTTGCACCTGCTTGACAGCTTTTATTAGGAAGCTACAATTTTTGAAGATTTAGAGAAGAATCAAATGAAGAAAAGTGTGCGGTTGATAATAACCCTTTTAATGAGACAATGACTGATCTGAAGTTGAATTCTGAAAGATCAAGCTACTCTTCTTATGTCTTTGTTTAGCTAGCTGAAAGGAAAGATTAAAGGAAAAAAACAATTGAGAGCCTCCTTTGCGCTGCTGAATCCTGCAAATGTTCTCTCAATTACTTTCTTATTGTTCTCTGTTTCTTAGATTCATTAGGGATGTATTGAAACTTGCTTTCTGACTCCATGTCATGTGGAAAGACCAGACTATTCTTGTCATGTTTTGAGATGTTCTAAAAAAAAAAAAAATCATTGCAGGTTGCAGAGAGATGCTTTCCCGCTGTTTAGCATGTTGAGAGCCAATTACAAACCAAGTATAGACAGGGAACCTGCATTTAACGAGGTTAGTTTGCAGCATTATTGCCTTTTTGGTTGCTTATATTAGTTAAATATTATAAATTACATCATCTCCTTGGTGTAAAGTGAGTTCTAAGTATTTATGAATTCTGACAAGAAAACTGTGGTTCAGATGCTTGATGAAATTGCTGAGAAGTTTTATGGAATAAAGCGTAGAAATCCCCTGCAAGGAATGTTCGGGGAGTGGTTCAAGGTAATTGTTATTAGCTTGAACTGCTTTATTAGCTTAACTGCTTTGTCTCTGCTCACTCAACACCCATCTTATAGATCATCTATGTACAAGAAAGGCTATTGATTACTTGATATGTGGATCAAATGCAGTTGGTTATTTTCTTCTGTTCTTTTCCTGGGGAGTTTACTTGCCCTGAAATCCAAACTGATACACATATTGTTGCTGTAGTCTTCAAGATTTGCCTCTTGTGAAAATGGAAGATAAAAATGTTTTGTTTCTTCTCACTCAAAATGTTGGCTCTTTTATCGTGCAGATGATGTGAGTAGCAACATGGCTGTGTTCATGGATCCTCCGACCTGTTTCCTTCTGTCGTTAAAAGGTGATGCTTTCTTCAGCTTTTTAAAAACTCTGGAAAAGATCATTGTATTATTATTTTTGTTAGTGACCAGAGAATTCCTCCTGAAATTGAGCAAATTATATTCTTGGTTGATGTACAGAGTCTGCCCAACAGGCTGGTGCAGTTTATATAATTTTAATATTAAATTGATTGATTTTCTTCCTTTACTCCAGCTCCTAATGCACCATATTTATCCTTTTCTTTTTATCCGGTTTTGCCATTTCATGGATTATGAAATCGAACAAGTTGGTGTTCATTTGAGCAAGGGCAAAATATGTCAATGTCATCGCTATATTTTGATAAAATCATAAAATCAAAAAACAAATGACTATATTTGTTATTAGACAAGTTTTATCATACTTACGATTACTGGAAGAACCAGTTTGGACTGAATTCAAATAATGAAAATTAACAGCTGAGGATGCAATGACATAAGAGATATTTAAAAGTTGAAAGTAGCAGATGGGAAAATCTGTTTGTCCTGTATTTCAAGTGCTGACGAGATAGACAGGATCTTTCTTCAACTAGACTTCTCATTTAGATTTATCTCAAACATGAAGGTTCAGGAAATCACACCAAGTTTGGAACTCAAATAATCAAACCGAGAGAAAGTCGAGGCTTTGGTTAGACAAGCAATCTGAAGATATGCAGGAACATATCAAACATCTAGAGCACTCATAAAATGTGCAACAACCTCAA
Source organism: Nephelium lappaceum (assembly GCA_021234005.1). Lineage (NCBI taxonomy): Eukaryota > Viridiplantae > Streptophyta > Magnoliopsida > Sapindales > Sapindaceae > Nephelium > Nephelium lappaceum. The sequence goes on from CM037999.1 coordinate 20,673,201, forward strand.
TGTGTATGCACCCGTTTTTATATTTACACCCAAAAATTTATATTCTATAAGTACAACATATGTATTATCAATTATATTCATTCATTTATTTACTTTTTAAATATTATGAATAAATATTTATAAAGATAATTAAATTCAATTAATTAAATTAAAACATTCAAAAAAAATCAAACTTTCTTTTTTTCTTTCAAACCTGTTGTAATGCTCTGCTTCGTATTTATAGCTTTTTTATGTTATATTATTTTTCATCTTCACTCAAAATTCTTGTATTTCACCAAAACCTTGTGTAAAACTATCAAGCAAAACTAAAAATTTTCTTAACCAACCCAACATATATATATAACCTTCAAATTTAGACCTTCATTTCCACCATTTATAAAACCCCTAAAAACACAACAAAAAGCTCTTTTCTTTAACTATCTTTTATCAAAACAAACCAAATTTCTTATTGATAATTTGAAGTTAGAGTATTCAAATTTAATTATAATAATAACAATATCATCTTTTAATTAAAGTGTTAATAATTCTTCTTTAAAAGAAATTAAAATATTAATAATTAAATTTAGGGGTAATATTGAAATATTAAAAATGTATAAATTAAGAGTTGTACATACGATTTTAGAGGGGTGGAAATATCACCACTCTTTAGAAAACAAAATTAGGACCATGCTAGGCATTTTTCAAGAATCACGATAATCTTAAAAGATGAACGATTTTTTTTTTTCTTAACGTTGATACTTTATAAGTCAAATGATTATCGGAACTTATCGAAATAGATCATTGACAGTGTGACTCCTATAACTACTCCTGTAACAGGAGAGAGAACAACTCCTACCAAAAGGAAACTCACAATCCACACCTTGTGTTTTAAATGCAAATGGTGGAACTTGAACTCTTGATCTTTTAGGATCAAATGAATACTTAACTTTCCTACTAAAAGATGGTGTATAAAAGACGAATGATTAGATTTTAGATATTGGAGTGATAGGAAATGATCACACTTGTTATTAAAATAGTCTATATATATATATATATATATATATATATATATATTTCCAATTTCCAGTAGTGGCGTTCATTTTTGCAAGCGATACATGAGATGGCTTCAAAATTCAATATTGAACCATGTAGAAGAGAAAGGTGCAAATCTACTCATCAATAGAAAAGATCACTGCATTCTTCTTGATGAAGTCATGTGTTGTGTGATCCACCACCTGCACAGAAAGAAGCTACATTGGAAGACATCGCTGACTTAAAATAACAATTTGGATACGTTCATCATTGTTTTGTATCGGTGTTTTATGTTTTCAAACTCTGAAAAATGCGTGAGATACGTGTTCATAGACAAATGTAGAGAACATTCCCAAACATAGAAAAACACCTTTATAACAAAATACATGTGAGAATGAAAATTTTCATTATGTTGAATCAAATCCTCATCATATGGTCTTCCCTCACTACTAAGAAGCTTCAAATTTTATTTATTTATTTATAATGTAGGACAGATGCAACAATCTTGATAAAATGAAGTGAAAGAATATATCTGCATTGAAAAGCATATACGAATTCAGATTTATAGAAGAAAGAATGAAAGAGTGAAGAGCTGACATTGGTAATTCATAGAAGAAAGAATGAAAGAGTGAAGAGCTCACATTGGTATTGCTCAATTCTAAATTGTAGAAGTCCATATTGTCAGCCTTGAACAAAGGCCCCGCATGCCATGTTCCACAATTAAATTTTAGGAACTTAGGACCGGCAATCCTGAATACACGCACATCTTCTACAGATGGAGGAATGTATAAATGACCAGAGTGTGACTGCACAACATTGCCTCTGTCCATGATATCCATAAGGTCCTTTGGCTCAACAATGGATGGTTTAGAGACTCCAAGATACCAAACGTGACCACCAATTGATCCAAGGCACTGTGTCACACTTGCATGATGTGTTATTGTGGAAAACTTAAGTGGCTGGTCTTCGAGATGCATGATGTAAAACCTGTCAATATGCACAAAGAACACCATTATAATCTCCCCTAAACAATTTTCACAGCATGGAAACATTCTCTGTAATTCAACAAAAAGTTAGTATTTATAATCTACAGTACAAGTGTCTGAAATCAGTAAAGAATTCTATCTTGATAAATATGGGATCATCTTCTAATGGTTAGATTGGTACTCAGTAAAGTTGTAGCATTAGGTACTCAGTAAAGTTGTAGCATTAGGTACTCAGTAAAGTTGTAGCATTAGGACTTGATCTTTGTGGGTTTATTTTCTATCAAAGACAGCCAACGACAACTACAACCATAGACCAAAATCAAATCCAACCTAAGCAAATTGAAATAAGTTCTTTCGTAGATGCGACATAACGAAGACTGTCTAAGCATGACTGCAAAGGAAAATGTCATTGAAGCAGCAAAAGATGACATACATGATTGATGAAAACCTATAGACTCAGAATCCAGTAGTCAGTCATGTGAAGAAGGAAAATTCAATAAGTACCAACTTAAGTGTATGAGTTCACGGAAATATAGCCATATTATAATCCAATTAGAATTGAGATACTGAGTTGTAACAATAATGAAACAAAAGGGAACTGTCATGTTTCAATCTAGTGAAGAACCTTTCGGCAAGTTACTGTGAAATTAATTGGTTCACTAGTCTTCCTGAACCTTTTCTCAGCAAAAACTAATCAGAGCCCTCATCAATATTCATCACAACAGCAACTCTAAAACAAAAGGGTGTATCATAAACTCAACAAACTGTTCAAATTCTATCGATCACTTCTAGTTATGACCCCAAATGCCAGTGCAAAACCAAAATACCCGCAGTATTATACAAAGACCCTTATTAAGAGAAGAGAAGACCTTGGGGTTCCACGGGAGAGGTCCAACTGGGCATCTTGAGGACCAAACTTTTCACCGTCAGGTGAAGCTTGTATGACCTGTCCGTACTCCTTGAAGGTCTCGGCTGTTGCTTCTATTGCTTTCACCTTCACCACCGCTTTCTGCCTTCTCATTTCTCCTGATTTTTCCATTTCTTTTTTTCTCAACACATGAGAGAGAATCAGAAACGAAATAGATAACACCGAACGGAACCAGTCCTGCTACTTTTTGACGTCGATAAACGGCGCCGTTTTGAAGTTTTTAAATATAGTGGAAAATGTCTACGTCCTCCTTTTTGTCGGCGATATAAACCACGCCGTTTTGAAGTTTTGTCCTTGTTTGTATTTACCACCCTTCCTTAAAAGAAAAAAGAAAAAGACAAAGACAGAGACAGAGACGCAGAAACAAACCTTGCCGAACGCTATGATCCTATGGATTTGGTGCTCTTTGATGTTGCAGATTTCTTTAAAAATCATGATGGTGATTTTGAGAATTTTATTGGCGATGTGTCTTAAAATGGATATTCTCGCAACAAGCTGTCTAAGTGTGTATCAATTTTCATGTGATGTATCATCAATGCGTTGAGTAATTTTTAGTTTGCTTTCTTGTTAGTGTACTTTATAATTTCAGTGTGTTGATGTCTAAAAATTATTAAAGGATTGAGTTTGGTATTGTGTTATATATATTTTTATCATTTTCTTTCTATTTTATTTATAGAGAAACATGTCTTTTTTTTTTTTTTTGAAATAGAAATATGGTTTTTACTGATGACATTACTGGTGATAAAATCAATTATGAAACTCTATGTCTAACAAATAGTGGAACAACGCACACCATACTTAAAATAAAACATATTTTTCCAATCTTATATTAGTTGATGCTAATGTTAGTACAATATATCATGTTGCAAACCTTGTTAATGGTTCTAAAAGAGCTAATATATTATTTGCCTAGTGGCATAAAATTAATAATTAATGATGTTATATTTTCTAGTAGATAAAAAAGAAATCTACTAATTTTTAGAGGGATGAATGAAAAAGATGTTGAATATATTTATTTTACGTCTACTGTCTCAAGGAAGAGATATACATTAGAAAAATTACCAACATACTCTTCTGGATTGTACTATGCTTTAATAAATCCAATTGAATCTTATGTGGTTATGTACAAAAGAAAATCTTCCGTGGTAACTTCGTAGAAAATGAGGAAAAGAAAATTTTATTGTGTTGTTCAACTTCCTTTATTATCTTTCTAGGATGCGGATGAATTTCCATGGTGAATAAGGACTTCTGCTTTTATTCCTTCTTTGATAGGCTTTGGTAAATTTTGGACAAATAATGATCGTGAATAACTTTTGAGGAATTTTAAATATTTCATATATGGAACTTTCTTTCTCTAAAGGCATGAAGTTTTACAGTTCTGCAATTCTTTTACTATTTTTATTTTTTTTTTAATTTTTGTTTTACATGAAAAGATTTGATTCCCCTTTTTTGGATGTTTTATATTGCTTTACCCTGCTCGTGGTTAAATAATTTTAAGATAACATATAAATGCGGTTATGAGTGCTAGTTTCCATATATTTTGCTTTGTACATGGAATACCTTCTTCAATTTTCAACCTAAGCAAGATGCTTTAGTTTTCCCATTAAGTGCTCTGCAACTATCTGACATTAGGCTTGATGTCTGATTAATTTGCTGTTCATTGTATAATATATTTTTAGTGATAATTACCAAAAATACCTATTTGAAAATGATGATTTTTGTTTTTACCCACAATTTTTAAACAAATTGAATTTAACCCCTCAAACAAATTAATTTCATTCTATACCCAAATTACCCATAATGCCCTTACACATATTTACTTATAAGCCCTTAATTTTCAAAAAAATTAAAAAAATCAAAATATGTAATTACAAAACAGCCCCTACTTATATATTTGTAAGAAATCGGTGGAAAGTTATTTTTCATCACTGATTACCGTTCAAAAACTCGACCCACACTGTGCGACCTGTACCCGATCAACGCTTTGCACGACTCGACCAGCCGTTTGACCATTTCCCGCCATTCTCTCATCGTTGTCGACCTTGGCAGACCATCTCCAACCGTCGGCGATCATCTCAATTTGGCAAGGTACTCGAATCTACCATGTTAGGGATTTTTTTAATTTTGTTTTGCAAATTTGAGATATTTTATGTGTTATGATGATTATATTTGGTTGGATTTGCGTTAGGTTATGATGATTAGATTAGAATAGGTTAGATTTGGTTGTGTTTGTGTTGAAAATGACCGATTGTGTTGTATTTGTGTTGAACATGATCATCGCAGCGTCGTCGGTTTTTGAAATCAGTTTTTGAAATCGATTTTTCACAAGTGGTTGTTGACAATTGGTTTTTCACAATCGATTGTTGACTTCGGTTTTCGACTTCGGCTATTCACTCCGGTTTTGCACTTCGGTTTCAACAGACTGACTATACTGTGAAAAACCGAAGTGAATCGATCATGCAATGACAAACCGAAGTGGAAAAGCGATGGAACACAGATCATGATGTGAAAAACCGACTTGGAAAATCGATTAGCTTGTGAACAACCGAACTTCAAAACCGAGCAATGATGTGAAAACCGAAATGAAAAACTGATGAATGATATGTACCGGTGGTGTTTCACACTTGGTTAAAAATCGATCACTGATATTGATTGCTTTTTCACCATGGCTAAAAAACCAATCAATGATATTGATCGGTTGTTCATCATGGCTGAAAAATCGATCAATGATATTGATCAGTTTTTCACCATAGCTGGAAAACTGATCAATGATATTGACCGATTTTCCAGCCATGGTGAAAAACCGATCAATGATATTGACCAGTTTTTCACACATAGTTAAAAATCGATTTTATTTGTTCACATTTAAATACTAATCATTTGCTGTTTTTGTTTGTTTTCTACAGATGGATTTCAAGTACAAATATAGTTCACAAACAATTAGCAAGAATTCGAGCAGGAATACACATATTGGGCAAAAATGACTTGGTAAAATCATTACGATTTTTACTAGACGAGGCTTATACGACCGGTTCATAAGAGAGTGCCCATTCGGGCATTTTAGAGATAAGTAACAACAATACAACAGCTACTTCAGTGATATTATGGTTTCTTGTTAGATAGGTGGAGGTCCCCGGTGGGCACTGTGATGAAATGTGGTTTGAAATCGGGGGAAGAACGTATAGGTTTGGGAAACATGAGTTTTTATTGGTGACAAGACTTCCTTTTGGGGGTGTAGATCGAGAAATCTTCAATATGGTGCAGAATGACGAAAAGAGTATCATATGGCGATTGTTTGGTGGAGTGTAGCCGAGTGTCCCCAGTCTAGCCACCTTTGTTGAGGCAAGGAGCCATACAGCACGTCAGGGCCGTGCAGGTGAAGATGTTTTAAATGATGAGGATCTATTGAAGTTAGCAAATGTAGGGATCGCTTTCCATCTCTTCATGGGGCAAGATGACAGGGCTAGCATTGGTCACTTTATGTGGGTGATGATAGAGAATGCAGAGGTATGGAACTCGTTCCCTTGGGGTACATTGAGCTATAGTACGTTGATCCATTGTCTCCATATGACGATTAATGAAGAGCGGGTGAAAAACCCACCGGAGACCATTAATCTTTATGGTTATATTTCGGCATTTCAGGTATACCTAATATGGTTAATAATTAATAATAGTTTCCTTTTAATATGGTTGATATATAGGATTTTATTTTATATATATATACACTAACTATATGTTTGTTATTTGTTTAATCAAATTATAGTGGTGGTTGGTGAAAATATTCCCGGTCTTACGAGAGATGATAGCGATAGATAATCAGTCCTTGCAAAATGAACTGTCAAGGTGTAGGAGACGGACATTGAAGAGGACGCCGAAAGGCATAACAAACCTGAATGATTTTCCCCCTATAAGTGGTGAACGTAATTGAAATTGGTTTCCTTCATTTTTTTTTTGTTTTAACCATTCTTAATAATAATATAACTAACTATTTATATATGTATATTGCAGATAGTTGGTATTGCACAAACCCCTTGAGCCTACTGATGCCTAAAAGGAGACGGATTATTGGACATCTTTCAATCCGAAGCATTTGGTTGGTGAAGAGGTACATAAAGTTGGCAGCGGAGGGAGTGAGGAGGATGATGATGATGATGCACGAGGTGATGATGATTATCAAGTGGAGGATGAAAGGGGTGATGATGAGGTTGATGAGTTTGCAAGGGAGGATGAGGAGCAGCATGAAGACATCCCAAGTGTACAGCCCGAATCAGAGGATAGCTTTACGGAGTTACGAGCAAAAAAGTCACACGATGTACGAACAATACATTCTGAGGTACGAATCTTAATCGTTTTTTTTTTTTATTATTTCAATGTTAAGTGAATGTGCATTTGAGTAAATGGAAAAGTTTTGAGTACGAATCTTAATCGTTTTCTTTTTATTTCATTGTTAAGTGAATGTGCATTTGAGTAAATGAAAAAGTTGTGGACATGTTGTATAATCATATGAAGTGGGATAGAGAGACGGAGTCTCTAAACATGATAGACAAAATGTAATTTTAAATATGTAGATTATATTTCCCTGGATACTCAAAAAACAGGGGAGACTCTGTCGAAATTTTTTTTTACAATTATGTACACTGTGTAAAATGACTTATTTATGCAGGTGAAACAGTTGTTTGAGTACCTTGTGAGTTTACAGAAGGCAACCTACAAGAAAGTAAGTAAGATGGATAGAAAGCTGAGACGGGTGGAAGAATATTTAAAAATTCCTATGGATGATGACGACGATGATGACGATGATGATGATGATGATGGGAGCTTTGTCCCTGATGACCATATCTATAGCCCACCACCACCCCCACCACCACCATATGAGGACGATGGGGTCCATCAGTCACCTGACCATATCTATAGCCCACCACCACCACCACATAAGGACAAGGGGGTCCATCAGTCACCTGGCCATGATGATGAGGTAGTCCATCAGTCGTCTATCCATAAAGACCAGACAACCATCCATCAGGAGGAGCAGGAGGTCCATCAAGAGGATGAACGTGGTGATGACCAGGTACATATAATATTTCAATTGTGTTACAGTTTGATTTATAATTCTAAATGTTTAATTAATGGTTTTGATTTCCTTACAATAGCATGATGAGGTCATCCAGGAGCGGGGCAAACGAAAGATGAAGCTAGCGGCATCTCTGCGGACACCATACACTGATCCTGGACCGCCAAAAAAGAGAAAAGAAGGTGCCCCAAATGCAGGTTGAGGAGGTAGTAGAGTCTGTAGACCCCGTAGAGGCTTTCTACAATGAATACAAAGCTTCTACGTCGTTGGACCTCAGGTTTTGATAATAAGCAGTTTTATATTTTTATGTTGGTTACTATTAAAAAAAAATTTACAAATATTTTTTTTTCCTTTTATTTTAGGCGTGCAATTGATCGTTGTCAGTTGTGCGTGATACCAGACATATTGCAAACCATTGAGGACGAGAACAAATGGTTGACTTCTGAGCACATCGATTCTTATTTGATATGTTTACGAAAGAAGTGGAATGAGGTTGAGGACACTAGATATGCGGTTCATGGGAGCTCTTTATTTGTGAGTGTTTACATTTCAATCAGTTATGCTGCTACAATTTATCGTCATATGTTCCTTAAGTTAAATAACATGTTTAATTTTTTATTTTGCAGGCATTGATGACATTATACTATAAAGAGCAATACGTCCTCAAAGGAAAAATATTTGATCCGGTTACAACTGATGTACCCTCAGAGTGGCTAGCATTCGGTTCTGGCAAGTTAGACTCATTAGTACTATGGTGGGAAGTTGAAAATGTGAGTGTTGTACGAAAAATTATAAGTTATTATTTGATAATTTAAATATTTAAATTAGTCTTATATTACTGATGTCTTCAAACTGCAGGTGTTGCTCCTATGTAGCCTAGATCAAAGTCACTGGGTCCTTTGTCAGGTGTGCTTGAGACAGAAGAATATATTAATATATGATTCTCTTGCACATACTGACTTAGCTGTCCGCATTGAGCCACTTGAGCCACTGATGTCTTTGATGCCCATTTTATTGCTGTTCGTGGGATTTTATGAGAGGACCCAAATAGAGATGCCACCTATGGATGAGCGATGGACAGTTGAACGTCTTGATAGATTGGTTGTGCCTTAGCAACCCGATGGGTGAGTAAATTTGTAACTTAATGAAAATTATATTTATGTAATATATATATTATATTTATATTTAATGGTATGATAACATCATTTAATTAATTTGTTACTGATACAGAACGAGCTGTGGAGCATATGTGGCCATGTACATACGTGATTTGTTACAATCAAACGAGACTACATGAAAATCAAGACGACCTGATCAGGTTGCAGATGTCATTGCACTGAGGGCAGAGATTGCAAGGGATCTGTATACCTTTTCGACACCATTGTATAAAGTAAATAAATTTGGAAAATGGATAGTAAACTCTGATGGAGAGGTTGTATATAAGTAATTGTATTTATTTTTATTAATTATTCATTCATTTAGATAGTATCTTATATAACCTAGCTTATATTCTACATAAAGTTAATAAATAATTGATTGGAATGAATTTAATTAAGTTATTACAAGTAGAACTTTTAAAATGAAATTATTAGTCATTTGATTGTCAATTAAAACAGTTCTTTTAAATTGTAGATCATTTGATGTTATTACATTTTATAACTTTTTTAAGTTATAAAATTACCAAAAAGAAAAAAAAATTATATAACAATATTAGAGAAAATACCACGTTTATAATTAAAGAAATCACACAATATAATAAAATGAAAGTATTGAATTTGAAATAAAATTTCAAAAACTCAAAGTGTAACAATAATAAAATTTTTCCAAATGAAAATCAATGTAAATAACATTAATTAATTAATCTTGATGCATGAGAAGAGTTGCAATTTGATCACTTCCTCATCCATCTTATGTCCACGAGATAAATCTATGCTATACAATGGTTTCATTTCCAAATCATCAATAATTACACAATAATACCGTTCTAATCTAATGTTCATATATGTTCAAAAAAAAAAAAAATCAATCTAAAAAACCAATTGAAAAAAACAATAATAATAAAGCACACAAAATATATAGAATCTTATAAGTTAAAAAGAATCCTTAGAGTTTTTTTGTTGAAACAAATTTGATGAATGAAAGTGGAATGTTTTGTTAAATAAAAGTGTATAAGGTTTTAAACTTAAAGGTATAGTGATATTACAAAATATAATAGGGTTGTATTACACATTTTAAGGTGTAGCACACAAAATAATTTTTAATGAATATATAGTATTATTCAATAATATCCAAAAAAGAGAAATAATCGTCTGATCGGTTTTTCAGGATTGTTTAAAAATCGATTTCGGTTTCTCATATGCCTGAAAAACCGATCAGACGAAAAAGGTGGGATAAATAATACATCGATTTTTAAGGTGTATGGAAAACCGATTGCGGTTTCTTAACTAACATGGAAAACCGATCATGTCATTTTGAGAGATTTTGACCCATTTTCCCTTCAAATGTTAGGTTTCCAGTGATCAAAATACACTAAAAACCATAGAATTAATGTTGCATTTCAGTATGGACTAATATAACAATAAAACATGGTTAGATGAATCTACATTAAGATTTGTATAATGTGAAAATGTTATCACCGAATACCATGTTTAACTTCAACTTCACCATATAGAGTCATTATGTAAGTTATTTACCAAATTTTACTTTAATTGTTTAAATTTAAGTAATTCGGGGCTATTTGTTGCCCACCATAAGCCATCAGAAGGGGATGAATGCAAGAAAGACAAAGATCGATTTTTTAGATGGGCTTAAAAACCGAAATCGATTTCTCATATAACTGAAAAACCGATTAGAGGAAAAAGGATAGATGAAATCATTGTCGGTTTTATGAGATATTAAAAACCGATTTCGGTTTTTATCAATAATGAAAAACCGAAATGGGTTTCTTTTACCAATTTAAAAGAAACTTGTGTATATTATTGCAATCTTATGCTAAATAAATGTGTCATATAACTGAAGAAACCTGTGTCATTATAAAAGTTTGAGTTCCCAAAATTTAATCATATGCTAAATAAATATACATTTACATGCTAGATGTGACTAACGCTTTTAATTCATTTACTATATTTGTTGTGTTCTAATTAATAAAGTATTTTGCAAGACGTCACTAAACAAAAAATGATATAAGTTTCATTGTACTCTGATGAAGATTAAATCAACATAAACAAGTAAGCGTGAAATAATATAATAATATTATTAAAATAAAAGCTTCAATTAATTAATGTGTCTAATCATCAATGTTTGGATCATTACCCATCATTTGATTGGGAGTAGGAAACCGTTGCGGACATCGACGTTGGTTATGTCCAGTCTCATGACAGAGGCGACATCTTTGTGAGGGCGCAGTATTTGCATGAGCATTTGCACTTGTTCCAACTTTTGCAGTAGCGGCTGCGCTAGTTTGGGCTTCTGCACTTGTGGCCATGCTCGTCCCTCCACTGAAGGATGTTGGGGGGTTAGGACAACGAAGACGGTTATGTCCCCTCTGACCACATTTTTCACACTTCTTAGTTCGACGAGCTTCCCCAACTAAAGGAATCCGAACCTCTTTCGGCCTACCTGCTTGTCTTTTTCCTATGGGTGGTAGTACAATCATGCTTCTAACTTCCGCAGAAACATTCCAATCAGACAATTTAGGAACGGGATTGATCGGACGTGCATATGCAGCTTTCAGCCACTCTGTGCTATGATAATGACTGCAAAGTGTATCACAACTGACGCCCTTAAACCTGACATGTATCATAAATATTTATTTAAGTGTAAAAATATGATATGACATTAAATATAGAAATTAACAACGTATAATTATGATACCTGGCTACAGCACATGCATGAATACATGGCAACTGATTTAAGTTCCACTGCAAGCAAGTACATGTGCTCGTTTCAATATTAACCACCCATCGCCTTTGCTAGGATGTAGAACACTGTATGTGATCGGTTCTGTAATAGAATGTACGGTACCTTCCGTAGATAAATTTTTGGCCAACATGATTCGATCGTACGCAGCAGTGGTAACAAAAGTCGTGAGTTTTTTAGCAGCACCACGTCTATTATTAAACCATCTTTGTAACATATTTCTCATATATTCATGTGTAGTAGTTATTGGCAAATGACGTGCTTGCATCATGCAAATGTTAGTGGTCATCATGTCATATCTTCTGTTTGGACAATATGTCCGTGACCACCTGCTTACCCCAACCTTAGCCAAAGTTTCATGTGATTTCGGATGCAATGCCCGAATTTCTTCCAACATTCTATCGCAGTCATATGACACATGACTGTATGCTGCACTGTAAAATGCTTTTTCCACCATATTCGAATAGTTTTTATAATGTTGCTTAAGGTTTTGCCACAGGTGGAAAAAACACAATATGTGTGGGACTTCAGGAAAAGTTACACTCATCCCATTTGATATGCTTTTGTGACGATCGGATACGATAAGCAAATCGTCTGACACACCGATCGCCTCTCGTAATCTGCTTAAAAATCAAGTCCATGAACGGTCTGACTCTCCATCAGCAAATCCAAAAGCGATGAGATAAATCATCTCCGACCCACCTTTGCAGGCATAAAAAAAAATCACCCCTTTGTATTCACCTTTCAAATGGGTGGCATCAATAGCAACAACCGGTCCCATGTAAGATCGAAAGCCCTTAATACAAGCTCCAAGTGCAATGAATGAATACAAGAACCGGTTGTTTTCATCCCTCTCAATGGCAGTCATGGTACCGAGGTTTGATACTTTTAACATTTCAAAGTAAGACGGAAGCTGTTGATATGACTCATTCGCTTGTCCATATGCTAGTTTCTTTGCATATTGTAAAGCCTTCCAAGATTTATTGTACAAGATCTGCACACCATACTGCTCTAGTATTTCTCCGATCAAACGATTAGGTGTATAAATATCTCTCCCCACCTTTCCCGCATATAATTTTCCGATGACAATAGCATTCACACTTTTCATATGTGATTTCATGGCTACCTGACGACACGTGTGTTCCGCCATATACTTCAACACAAACTACATCGAACAACTCTTTCTGCATCTTGCACGAACTATAAAGCTATAACTCTTATCCTTACAACCAGCTTCAAATCATTCTGCGTCTGAGCGTCTAACACAATATTCAAACTTGGATTTCAGAGCATATTCTTCAATAGCTGTACACATTTCTTTTTTACTATGAAATAATGCACCTTTATACAAAGTACCACGTTGATAAACGGTTGACACAGCGCTTGAAGTAGCCTCAATATCGCTCAGTTCTACACCGGGAACAATGCAGTATGGTTGTGAAGGATTGTTCTGAAATTATAAACCCGAAAATCTTATTTCTAGAAACCCTTCATCCGCGACGACATCATTAAATCCAACTTCCTCTTTATCATTATCTCTAGTTTCCTCTTCATTACTATCCCTTGTCCCATCACCATTATCATTTGTGTCTTGCTCTTCATCATCACTAACATCATTCATATAATCATCATTAATGTCATGAATGAGACTTTCCATAGATGTAAATGGGGTGACCGAAGCATCAACCTGATTGCTACCAACACTTGAAGTAAGATAAAATTGACTTTGAACCATACACAGATCTACAGGTCTATTACTATTTGGCATCTCATGTCTTGTGTCTAGTATTGAGTCGGTGACATTTGGACGAACAATATACCTACTAACTCCAGCTCCAAAATCTCTTACAACCTTATCAATATAAATCTCTCTAACATCAACATTTTTCACCGTCATCAAACCAACCACACCAAGATCGGATATGATATGTATTTTTTTCACTTGGCCATTTGTCATACTTTGTAGTAAATAATATATACGAATTTCCCACATTCTTCTATCAATGCTAGCCTCTCTATACACAACATCCACCAACGATGAAAAACTACTATCTTTGGAGACCTCACACATAATCGACTCACCCCCAACGTAGTTAGATCCATTCCACTCTCTATCAAAGTTGATTACGATCGTTTCGTGAGCCATTCCTATAACATTCAAAGAATGTTTAATTAGTCTCATTATAATGAGACAACATTACAAAGTACAATCATATATAACAAAATCTAACACTATAAATCAATGTCCATCATTAAAAACACAAGATATATCACAATTATGCTAACACTGCCTACGATCATATCTAACCATATATAACACTAAAATTTAATACACGGCATCCAAAACACAACAAATATCGAAAACATAAAAACTTGCTCAAATCAGTTTTTCATATACATGAAAAACCGATTTCGGCTTTCCAGTGGCATGAAAAACCGATCAAAAGAGAGAATCGGTTTTACACCTCTATAAAAACCGAAATCGATTTTTTAGTTAATTTAAAAACCGATTTCGTCGCAAATTTTGCAGAAACTGCAAATCTACAAATCTATCTTTCGGATGTCATATATCACAACCAAATCACTCTTAAAGCCTTTAGCTTACAATTGAACAAAATAACCTAAAAACCAACCAACAAAAACATATGCATTACCTTCGAAACTCAAATCACTTGAAATGGAAGAAGAAGCTTCAAAACGGATCACACTTGAATAGATCAAAAACTTTCAATGGACAAAGAAGTTCCAATGAAGAATCCCTTGTTAGGAGGTTTGACTTTCGGCTATAATAATGAATGGAAGAGAACAAAAACCATGAATAGAATAAAGAGAAAGAGAAGAGAGGTTTGGATGCTAGGAGGAAGTAGGAGGAAGGAGAAGGCTATTTTGGAAATTTCGCTTAGGGCAATTGGATGATTTTAATTTGAAGGGTAATTTAGTAATCTTGGGTATACAATGGAAATAATTTGTTTGAGAGGTTAAAACTAAATTTGTATAAAATATTGGAAATAAAAATTCTCTTTTTATTTGGCTGAAAATGATAAATTTCCATTTTTTTTATTATACTACTCCCCTCGTTTACTCATAGACTTGTCCTTATTGCACAATAAAAATTTAGATACTTAAACACACAGGAACAAACTATAGAACGGTTGGCTTTGGAAACTACTTGGTATTACTAGTGTGTAAAATAATGAGGGTGTATCTCATTTCAAACCTTTTTCGTCACCACAAA
This sequence comes from Nephelium lappaceum, assembly GCA_021234005.1. Taxonomy (NCBI): domain Eukaryota; kingdom Viridiplantae; phylum Streptophyta; class Magnoliopsida; order Sapindales; family Sapindaceae; genus Nephelium; species Nephelium lappaceum. Next base: position 20,688,350 of record CM037999.1, read on the forward strand.
TCTACACAGTCAAATCATCCCCTTTTCTTTAAGAAGGAAAGTTTACACTCAAATTTGGGAAAATTTTGATGGTTTTTAACACCCATCTGTCATCTCACTATCTTTCATATGCTTATTTTTTTGATGTGGTACAACATTCAACTATTCGTTAATTATTTTTTATGGTAATGTTAATGTTGATGAGACATTCCTAACTTACAAAGTTTAATTTTCTTTTAATTGATAGGTATTTAGCTATGGGTAATATGAAAGATGCTAATTTACTCATGGAGGAAATAATGAAGCAAGTGGAAACTGAGCAGCTTGAGTTCTGCCATTCAGATTTAATGCAATTTATCAACTATCTGTTGCAGACGTAAGTGTTTTTTTTTTTTTTAAAAGAATCTTTTTTATCATTTTGGTGTTCTATAGAGTATATGGAAAGGATGCATACCTGTTGTGCAAGCAGGAGATCTATCTTCTGAAGTTTGCTGATGATGCTGCCTCATCATTTAGAGGAGGCTGGCATCCCTCGTAAAGTGTGTTAAGGATGATTTGTAACACACTGACCACTTCACTCCCACCTGCTACCCACACATTGTTTTTTTTTTTTCTTTTTTCCCTTGCTCTGTCTTCTTTTACTTTTGTATTACTTCACCCTTTTTTACCCACTTATGCTATAGATTTACGTAAATTTATATTTTTTCTGTAGCTACCCAAAAACAGAGTTAAGGATGATTTGTATGCTTGTGTACTTTGTTTGCACCTGCTTGACAGCTTTTATTAGGAAGCTACAATTTTTGAAGATTTAGGGAAGAATCAAATGAAGAAAAGTGTGCGGTTGATAATAACCCTTTTAATGAGACAATGACTGATCTGAAAGATCAATCTACTCTTCTTATGTCTTTGTTTAGCTACCTGAAAGGAAAGATTAAAGGAAAAAAACAATTGAGAGCCTCCTTTGCCCTGCTGAATCCTGCAAATGTTCTCTCAATTACTTTCTTATTGTTCTCTGTTTCTTAGATTCATTAGGGATGTATTGAAACTTGCTTTCTGACTCAATGTCATGTGGAAAGACCAGACTATTCTTGTCATGTTTTGAGATGTCCTAAAAAAAAAAAAAAAATCATTGCAGGTTGCAGAGAGATGCTTTCCCGCTGTTTAGCATGTTGAGAGCCAATTACAAACCAAGTATGGACAGGGAACCTGCATTTAACGAGGTTAGTTTGCAGCATTATTGCCTTTTGGTTGCTTATATTAGTTAAATATTATAAATTACATCATCTCCTTGGTGTAAAGTGAGTTCTAAGTATTTATGAATTCTGACAAGAAAACTGTGGTTCGGATGCTTGATGAAATTGCAGAGAAGTTTTATGGAATAAAGCGTAGAAATCCCCTGCAAGGAATGTTCGGGGAGTGGTTCAAGGTAATGTTTTATTAGCTTGAACTGCTTTATTAGCTTAACTGCTTTATCTCTGCTCACTCAACACCCATCTAATAGATCATCTATGTAGAAGAAAGGCTATTGATTACTTGATATGTGGATCAAATGCAGTTGGTTAGTTTCTTCTGTTCTTTTCCTGGGGAGTTTACTTGCCCTAAAATCCAAATTGATACACATATTGTTGCTGTAGTCTTCAAGATTTGCCTCTTGTGAAAATGGAAGATAAAAATGTTTTGTTGTTTCTCACTCAAAATGTTGGCTCTTTTATCGTGCAGATGATGTGAGTGGCAACATGGCTGTGTTCATGGATCCTCCGACCTGTTTCCTTCTGTCGTTAAAAGGTGATGCTTTCTTCAGCTTTTTAAAAAATCTGGAAAAGATCGTTGTATTATTATTTTTGTTAGTGACCAGAGAATTCCTCCTGAAATTGAGCAAATTATATTCTTGGTTGATGTACAGAGTCTGCCCAACAGGCTGGTGCAGTTTATATAATTTTAATATTAAATTGATTGATTTTCTTCCTTTACTCCAGCTCCTAATGCACCATATTTATCCTTTTCTTTTTATCCGGTTTTGCCATTTCATGGATTATGAAATCGAACAAGTTGGTGTTCATTTGAGCAAGGGCAAAATATGTCAATGTCATCGCTATATTTTGATAAAATCATAAAATCAAAAAACAAATGACTATATTTGTTATTAGACAAGTTTTATCATACTTACGATTACTGGAAGAACCAGTTTGGACTGAATTCAAATAATGAAAATTAACAGCTGAGGATGCAATGACATAAGAGATATTTAAAAGTTGAAAGTAGCAGATGGGAAAATCTGTTTGTCCTGTATTTCAAGTGCTGACTAGATAGACAGGATCTTTCTTCAACTAGACTTCTCATTTAGATTTATCTCAAACATGAAGGTTCAGGAAATCACACCAAGTTTGGAACTCAAATAATCAAACCGAGAGAAAGTCGAGGCTTTGGTTAGACAAGCAATCTGAAGATATGCAGGAACATATCAAACATCTAGAGCACTCATAAAATGTGCAACAACCTCAATGTGTATGCACCCGTTTTTATATTTACACCCAAAAATTTATATTCTATAAGTACAACATATGTATTATCAATTATGTTCATTCATTTATTTACTTTTTAAATATTATGAATAAATATTTATAAAGATAATTAAATTCAATTAATTAAATTAAAACATTCAAAAAAAATCAAACTTTCTTTTTTTCTTTCAAACCTGTTGTAATGCTCTGCTTCGTATTTATAGCTTTTTTTTGTTATATTATTTTTCATCTTCACTCAAAATTATTGTATTTCACCAAAACCTTATGTGTAAAACTATCAAGCAAAACTAAAAATTTTCTTAACCAACCCAACATATATATATATAACCTTCAAATTTAGACTTTCATTTCCACCATTTATAAAACCCCTAAAAACACAACAAAAAGCTCTTTTCTTTAACTATCTTTTACCAAAACAAACCAAATTTCTTATTGATAATTTGAAGTTAAGAGTATTCAAATTTAATTATAATAATAACAATATCATCTTTTAATTAAAGTGTTAATAATTCTTCTTTAAAAGAAATTAAAATATTAATAATTAAATTTAGGGATAATATTGAAATATTAAAAATGTATAAATTAAGAGTTGTACATACGATTTTAGAGGGGTGGAAATATCACCACTCTTTAGAAAACAAAATTAGGACCATGCTAGGCATTTTTCAAGAATCATGATAATCTTAAAAGATGAATGATTTTTTTTTTCCTTAACACTGATACTTTATAAGTCAAATGATTATCAGAACTTATCGAAATAGATCATTGACAGTGTGACTCCGATGACTACTCCTACAACAGGACAGAGAACAACTCCTACCAAAAAGAAACTCACAACCCACAACTTATGTTTTAAATGCAAATGGTGAAACTTGAACTCTTGATCTTTTAGGATCAAATGAGTACTTAATCTTTCCTATTAAAAGATGGTGTATAAAAGACGAATGATTAGATTTTAGATATTGGAGTGATAGCAAATGACCACACTTGTTATTAAAATAGTCTATATATATATATATATATATATATATATATTTCCAATTTCCGGTAGTGGCGTTCATTTTTGCAAGCGATACATGAGATGGCTTCAAAATTCAATATTGAACCATGTAGAAGAGAAAGGTGCAAATCTACTCATCAATAGAAAAGATCACTGCATTCTTCTTGATGAAGTCATGTGTTGTGTGATCCACCACCTGCACAGAAAGAAGCTACATTGGAAGACATCGCTGACTTAAAATAACAATTTGGATACGTTCATCATTGTTTTGGATCGGTGTTTTATGTTTTCAAACTCTGAAAAATGCGTGAGATACGTGTTCATAGACAAATGTAGAGAACATTCCCAAACATAGAAAAACACCTTTATAACAAAACACATGTGAGAATGAAAATTTTCATTATGTTGAATCAAATCCTCATCATATGGTCTTCCCTCACTACTAAGAAGCTTCAAATTTTATTTATTTATTTATAATGTAGGACAGATGCAACAATCTTGATAAAATGAAGTGAAAGAATATATCTGCATTGAAAAGCATATACGAATTCCGATTTATAGAAGAAAGAATGAAAGAGTGAAGAGCTGACATTGGTAATTCATAGAAGAAAGAATGAAAGAGTGAAGAGCTCACATTGGTATTGCTCAATTCTAAATTGTAGAAGTCCATATTGTCAGCCTTGAACAAAGGCCCCGCATGCCATGTTCCACGATTAAATTTTAGGAACTTAGGACCGGTAATCCTGAATACACGCACATCTTCTACAGCTGGAGGAATGTAGAAATGACCACAGTGTGACTGCACAACATTGCCTCTGTCCATGATATCCATAAGGTCCTTTGGCTCAACAATGGATGGTTTAGAGACTCCAAGATACCAAACGTGACCACCAATTGATCCAAGGCACTGTGTCACACTTGCATGATGTGTTATTGTGGAAAACTTAAGTGGCCGGTCTTCGAGATGCATGATGTAAAACCTGTCAATATGCACAAAGAACACCATTATAATCTCCCCTAAACAATTTTCACAGCATGGAAACATTCTCTGTAATTCAACAAAAAGTTACTATTTATAATCTACAGTACAAGTGTTTGAAATCAGTAAAGAATTCTATCTTGATAAATATGGGATCATTTTCTAATGGTTAGATTGGTACTCAGTAAAGTTGTAGCATTAGGACTTGATCTTTATGGGTTTATTTTCTATCAAAGATGGCCAACAACAACTACAACCATAGACCAAAATCAAATCCAACCTAAGCAAATTGAAATAAGTTCTCTCGTAGATGCGACATAACGAAGACTGTCTAAGCATGACTGCAAAGGAAAATGTCATTGAAGCAGTAAAAGATGACATACATGATTGATGAAAATTTATAGACTCAGAATCCAGTAGTCAGTCATGTGAAGAAGGAAAATTCAATAAGTACCAACTTAAGTGTATGAGTTCACGGAAATATAGCCATATTATAATCCAATTAGAACTGAGATACCGAGTTGTAACAATAATGAAACAAAAGGGAACTGTTATGTTTCAATCTAGTGAAGAACCTTTCGGCAAGTTATTGTTAAATTAATTGGTTCACTAGTCTTCCTGAACCTATTCTCAGCAAAAACTAATCAAAGCCCTCATCAATATTCATCACAACAGCAACTCTAAAACAAAAGGGTGTATCATAAACTCAACAAACTGTTCAAATTCTATCGATCACTTCTAGTTATGACCCCAGATGCCAGTGCAAAACCAAAATACCCGCAGTATTATACAAAGACCCTTATTAAGAGAAGAGAAGACCTTGGGGTTCCACGGGAGAGGTCCAACTGGGCATCTTGAGGACCAAACTCTTCACCATCAGGAGAAGCTTGTATGACCTGTCCGTACTCCTTGAAGGTCTCGGCTGTTGCTTCTATTGCTTTCACCTTCACCACCGCTTTCTGCCTTCTCATTTCTCCTGATTTTTCCATTTCTTTTTTTCTCAACACATGAGAGAGAATCAGAAAAGAAATAGATAACGCCAAACGGAACCACTCCTGTTACGTTTTGACGTCGATAAACGGCGCCGTTTTGAAGTTTTCAAACATAGTGGAAAATGTCTACGTTCTCCTTTTTGTCGGCGATATAAACCACGCCGTTTTGAAGTTTTGTCCTTGTTTGTATTTACCAGGCTTCCTTAAAAGAAAAAAGAAAAAGACAAAGACAAAGACACAGACGTAGAGACGGATATTCTCGCAACAAGCTATCTAAGTGTATCAATTTTCATGTGATATATCATCAATGTGTTGAGTAATTTTTAGTTTGCTTTCTTGTTAGTGTACTCTATAATTTCAGTGTGTCGATGTCTAAAAATTATTAAAGGATTGAGTTTGGTATTGTCTTATATATTTTTATCATTTTCTTTCTATTTTATTTATAAAGAAACATGTCTTTTTTTTGGAAATAGAAATATGGTTTTTACTGATGACATAACTGGTGATAAAATCAATTATGAAACTCTTTGTCTAACAAATAGTGGAACAATGCACACCATACTTAAAATAAAACATATTTTTCCAATCTTATATTAGTTGATGCTAATGTTAGTACAATATATCATGTTGCAAACCTTGTTAAAGGTTCTAAAAGAGCTAATATATTATTTGCCTAGTGGCATAAAATTTATAATTAATGATGTTATATTTTCTAGTAGATCAAAAAGAAATCTACTAATTTTTAGAGGGACGAATGAAAAAGACGATGAATATATTTATATTATATCTACTGTCTCAAGGAAGAGATATATATTAGAAAAATTACCAACATACTCTTCTGGATTGTACTATACTTTAATAAATCCAATTGAATCTTATGTGGTTATGTGCAAAAGTCGTTGAATCCAAGGACTTTTATTGTTTGGCATGATCAATTAGGTCATCCGGGTTCGATGATAATGTGAAAAATAATAGAAAATTCACAAGAACATCCTTTAAAGAACCAGAAGATTGTTTTGTCCAAATTCTCATGTGCTACTTGTTTTTAAGGGAAACTAATTACAAGACCTTCCCTAACAAAAGTTGTAACTGAATCTCTTGCATTTTTAGAACAAATTCAAGCAGACATATGTGGGCCTATTAATCCATCATGTGCATCATTTCAATAGTTTATGGTACTAATAGATACATCAACACATTGATCACATTTTTGTTTATTTTTTTTTGACAATATCACATTTGTGAGACTCCTTGCTCAAATAATCCAATTACAGGCTCAATTTATGGATTATACAATCAACAAAATTTGTTAATGTTGAAAAATTTACATCCCAAGCCTTTAATGAATCTTGCATGTCAGTTAGGATTACTGTTAAGCATTCTGTTGCTCACACATACACAAAATGGGTTGGCAAAATATTTTTTTAAAAGACTTAAATAATTGCTAGACTCTTGCTTATGACATCAAAGTTGCCTAGTTCTGCTTAGGGACATGCCATATTAAATACTATAACACTTATTCACATAATGCCAATTGAATATTGTAAATACTCTCCATTACAACTTGTTTCTGGTCAAGAACCTGATATTTCCCATCTGAGAGTGTTTGGTTGCTCAATTCATGTTCCAATTGCTCTACCACAACGCATTAAGATGGGTCCACAAAGAAGACTAAGAATTTACGTTGGATTTGAGTCCCCGTCAATTATTAAATACCTTAAACCCTTGAGGGTGATATTTTCATGGCCAGTTTGTTGACTATGAATTTGTTAAGATAGTTTTCCCAACATTAGAGGGAGAGAAACAATAGCTGGATAGACAAGAAATTTTTTGAAATGCATAATCATTATCTAATTTTGATCCTTGTACAAATTAGTATGAATTGGAAGTTTAGAAAATCATTCACTTACAAAATGTTACAAATCAATTACTAGATGCATTTACTAATGTTAAAAAGGTGACAAAGTCACATATACTAGCTATTAATGCTCCTGCTTGTATTGATGTCTTTGTAGGACAAGTTGCTAATAAGCTAGCAAATGAGTCTAATGCATGCCAAAAGCGTGGTAGACCACTTGATTTCAAGGATAAAATCCTAGAAAGAAAAAGGAGCAAAATAGGCAAGTTAGCACTTCCAAAGTTATTAGCACTCTCAAAAAGCCCACAATAGAAATAGTTGACATAGCTGAACAAATAACCCTAAAAGAGGTTTGGGTACCTGAAAATAAAGATGATGAAGAGATTTCAATAAATTATCGCACTTCTAGAAAAAGATGGAATCAGAAGGAAATTGTTGTTGATAATATATTTGCATATATAATAGTTCTTGATGTTACAAAAGAAAGTGAGGATCTTGAATCGAAGTCTGTTGATGAATGTCGATGTAGAACTAATTGGCCAAAATGGAAGGACTCTATCCATGCTGAACTAAGTTCACTTGAAAACACCAAGTCTTTGGACGTGTTGTCGAAACACCCTATAGACTATAAATGGATATTTGTGTGAAAACGTAATGAAAGAAATGAAGTTGTGAGGTATAAAGCACGACTTATAGCACAAGGTTTGTCTAAAAAACTTGGTATTAATTATGACAAGACTTATTCTCCAGTGGTGGATGCAATTACATTCAGATTTCTAATTAGCCTAACAATTTTAGAAGGATTTCACTTGCATCTAATGGATGTTGTAATAGCCTATTAGCTGTATGGATCACTTGATAGTGACATTTACTTGAAAGTCCTGAAGGACGAAAATACCTAAAGCATACAAATCAAAACCCTGGGAAATGTGTTCGACTAAATTACAAAGATCTTTATATGGATTAAAGCAATCTAGATGCAGCTGGTATAATCGTCTTAGTGGATATCTTTTGAAGGAAATATATATTAACAATCCAATTTGTCCTTATGTTTTAATTAAGAAATCAAAATCTTGATTTGCTATTATCACAGTTTATGTTTATAATTTGAATATCATTGGGACTCTTGAAGTGCTTACAAAGATGATGACATTTTTGAAAGATGAGCTTGAAATGAAAGACTTGGGACAAACAAAGTTCAGTCTCGGCTTGCAGATTGAGCATCTATCTAAAACTATTTTTCTTCATTAATCAATTTATACCAAAAAAGTATTAAAGTGTTTTAACATGGATAAATCTCATCTAATGAGTTCTTTCATGGTTATTCAATCTCTTGATGTGAAAAATGATTCTTTTTATCCTCGAGATGATAATAAGGAAATTTTTGGTCCGGAAGTATCATATCTTAGTGCTATTGGTGCACTAATGTATCTTGCTAATTGCATGAGACCTGATATAGTATTCTATGTTAGTGTACTAGCAAGATATAGTTCTTTAACAACTCAAAGACATTAAAATGTGTTAAACAAGTGCTTATTATCTTCGAAAAACATCATATATGGGTTTATTTTATTCACAAGATTCATAGGTAGAATTGGTTGGATATGTAGATGCTGGATATTTATTAGATCCACATAAAGCACAATCACAGACAGGTTATTTATTTATATATCATGGTACTGCAACATTTTGGCATTCTACAAAACAAACTCTAATTGCCACATCTTCAATCATGCTAAAATATTAGCAATCCATGAGGCAAGTTGAGACTGCATATGGTTAAGATCTCTGGTTCAACATATCTAGGAAATATGTGATCTTCCATTTATTAAAGAAAGTCCAATGGTCTTATATGAAAATAATGCAACTTTTATCGCCCAGATCAAATGATATTACATAAAAGGAGATAGAACCAAGCACATTTTATGAAAGTTCTTTTTCACGCATGAACTTCAGAATAAAGGAGAGATAGATTTCCATCAAATTCATTCTTATGATAACTTGGTAGATTTGTTTACAAAAGCACTTCCTATAATGATATTTGAGAAATTGGTGAACAAGATTGACATGTGTTGACTTAGGGAATTTTATTGAGATTTCTAAAACAATAAATGTTGGCATGAGGGAAAAACTATTACGTACTGCACTTTTTTTCCCTCAGCTAAGGTTTTTCCCATTGAATTTTCCTGATATAGTTTTTAATGAGGCAATTCTGAACGCTAATCCTACAAGAATAATGTACTCTTTTTCCCTTTACTAGAATTCTTTTTACCATAAGGTTTTTCCTAGTACGGTTTTTAATGAAACATATTCTTTGTATAGTGAACATTCAATAGGGAGTGTTATGAATCAATTGTGTCTAGATGCCACCGTTTGGTATTTCATAACCTACACTTAAGAGCAAAATTGTCTCTCAATAATTCTTCTTTTAATAAAGTGTATTATCTCTTCTTTACTCTCTCCTAGTGTTACATAATTTGTGTCTTTTCTCGTTACCTCTACTTATGGTTCTTAGCCTATAAATATGGGGTGTATGAATGTGTATTAATATATCTTTCATAAGTGAATGAAAGAATAGAAAGTTAAGGGTCGTTTGTTTTTATAATTTTTCATTTAATAAGTTTGAATTACATTTATTAAGTAGTTTTTATTTTTATTTTTTTTTTAAGAGGTCAAACTACTTGAAACCATCTAAAAATCATTAAAAATAAAAAGTTACAATTTTTTACTTTTCACAGAATGTCAAATAATTTAATGGTTTTTTAAATAAATTATTCCAAATCTAATTTTCTCAAAATAACAAATTTTCAAATTCGTTCTAATTTTACATTATATAAATTTCTTTTAAATTTAATTAATAAAATATTGTAATGATTAAAATATATATTACTTTATAATTTTAACTTTTATTGCAATAGTGATTCAACTTAAAAATATTTTCTTTATTTTTATTTAAATATATAAATTTAATTCACTTTACTATAACAATTTATTTATGAATAAATAATTTTAAAAAAATTACTTTACTATAATAATTAATCATTATTTAATTATAAATAAAAATATTATTAATATATACATAAAAGTGTTTTAGTATTTGTTCAATAATTTATTATAATTATTTGTATTATAAGTAAATGAAATTACATAACAACTAATAGTAAAAGGATATAAATATCAAATTATTAGTTTTCAAATAATTTTATATTTAAAAAACAAACAAAATTACAATATATCCAAAGATAATGGGGAAAAAAAAAAATATGTCATTCAGATTTCAATCACTATTTAATCTTCAATAGTATTATTCAATCTTTAAACAAAAAAAAAAAAACAAACAAACAAACAAACGATCTCTTATTCTTTTTTAAAATTTCTCTTGTGTTTTTCCTTTTGTTCTTTTGAATATTATATAATATTTTGATATTGCATTTATTTTATGACAAATATCATATGGGTGTAATTTTTAATGTGCATTGACAATAGAGAGAACATTCCTTATCAATCACTCATGTTCGAGGTGTTGGTCGACAAGTAGTATTTGAAAATTAACCCTAAAGTAAAATGGTTGAAAACTCACCGTTTTGTACCCATTTCTCTCATCTTCCCTGTTGTCTCTCACATTAAAACCCCCTTCCTCTCTCCCTTAATTTACAGACAAACAAAAACCCTAAACAATGGGCAAAACACCATTAACAAAACCAGCAGAAGCCCATCTGTTGGAAACCCTAACAGAAATCCTTAGCAGAGACGGAGGAGGAGGAGGTGGAGTAGAAGCTCTGAGTGATTACGTGGAGCAGCTGAGCCAACCAATCCTGCTCTCCCTCCTCTCCTCAGAAGCCCTATCTCAGAAACCCAACACCCTGCTCTCATTCTTCAAATGGGCACAAACCCACCTGCCTCCTCCTCTCACCCACTCCCCTCTCCCTCTCCTCACCCTCCTCCCCTCTCTTTTCAAATTCCACAAATACCCAGATGCCAAATCGCTCCTCGTCGCCTTCATTCGATCCGACCGCCAACACGGGCTCCACGCTCACATTTTGAAGCCAAACACCAACAGGAACAACGTCAAGGCCTTGAAGCCTCTGCTCGACACCTGCATTGGTGCCTACGTCAAATGCGGTAGCCCCCACTTGGCTGCTCAGGTTTTCAGCAAGATGAAGAGGTTGAGGCTTCAACCCAACTTGCTCACTTGCAACACTCTCATTAATGGACTGGTAAAACACCCTTCTTCCTATTCGATTTCGCTTGCTAATCAGGTTTTTCAGGATATGACTAGTGTGCTTGGAGTCAAACCCAATACTAATACTATCAATGTGTTGATATATGGATGTTGCGTGGGGAACAAGTTTGGGGACGCGCTTGAGTGGGTGGGTAGAATGGAGGGTTTTGGTTGTTTGCCTGATAATGTAACATATAATACGATATTGGATGCGTTGTGTAAGAAAGGGAGGTTGAATGAGGCGCGGGACTTGTTGTTGGATATGAAGAAGAAAGGGTTGTTTCCGAATAGGAACACGTATAATATTTTGGTTTGTGGGTATTGTAAGTTGGGGTGGTTGAAGGAGGCTGCGAAGGTGATGGAGTTGATGACACAGAATAATTTGCTTCCGGATATTTGGACGTATAATATGTTGATCAATGGGTTGTGTAATGAGGGGAAGTTGGAGGAGGCGTTCAGGTTGAGAAGCGAAATGGAGAATTTGAAGCTGTTGCCTGATGTGGTTACGTACAATACGTTGATCAACGGGTGTTTTGAATGGGATAGTAGTTCGGAGGCATTTAGATTAATCGATGAAATGAATGAGAAAGGAGTGAAGCCAAATGCAGTTACTTATAATGTGATAATTAAGTGGCACTGCAAAGAAGGGAAGATAGATGAAGCGAGTAAAAGTGTTAGGAAGATGGAAGAAAGTGGGTTTTCTCCGGATTGTGTTACTTTTAATACTTTGATAAATGGGTATTGTAAAGCTGGGAACATGAGTGAAGCTTTCAACATGATGCATCAGATGAATAGAAAAGGTTTGAAGATGAATAGTATTACATTGAATACTTTTCTTCATACTCTTTGTGGGGAAAAGAGGCTTGATGAGGCGTACAACTTGCTGAAGAGTGCCAGCAAGAGGGGTTATTTTCTGGATGAGGTGAGCTATGGCACTCTGATTACTGGATACTTTAAGGATGAAAAGGCAGATGAAGCTTTGAGGCTTTGGGATGAGATGAAGGATAAACAGATAATTCCTAGCATCATTACCTATAACACTATAATCGGAGGACTATGCCACTCGGGAAAGACTGAACAAGCTATTGAGAAGTTGAATGAGCTTCTTAAGAGTGGTTTGATCCCGAATGAAACTACGTATAATACGATTATTCACGGGTATTGCAGGGAGGGACAGGTTGAGAATGCATTTCAGTTTCACAACAAAATGGTTGAGAATTCATTCAAGCCAGATGTCTTCACCTGTAATATTCTTCTTAGTGGGCTTTGTAGGGAGGGTATGCTTGAAAAGGCTCTTAAACTTTTCAACACATGGATTTCAAAAAGGAAGACAATTGATGCAGTCACTTACAACACAATCATATCAGGCCTCTGCAAGGAAGGGAGATTTGAAGATGCATTTGATTTTCTTTCTGAAATGGAAGAAAAGAAATTGGGGCCTGATCGTTATACATGTAATATCATTCATGGTGCACTTACTGATGTAGGTAGGATTAAGGAAGCCGATGAGTTCATGTCTAGAATGGTTGAAACAGGAAAGTTACAAGATCACCCATTGCAAATAGAAAATAAGCCGAGTGTGGTAATGACCAATGAGGTCCCAGAAGAATTTGATCCCAGTTCTGTTGCTTACTCGGAGCAAATAAATGAGTTGTGCACTCAAGGGAGATACAAGGATGCAATGCACATCTTTGAAGAAACAACACAAAAGGGTGTAACAGTAAAGAAATCCACCTACATGAAATTAATGGATGGACTTATCAAGAGGCGAAAAAGCATATCAAAAGTTGTACAATAGTAGCTAGTTTTCTTTGGCTATTCTCAACAGCAGCAAACAGAGCAGGTTGACATAAAGTCAGAGAAAAGTGAACCTGTCAGGGATCTTGAGTACATTTCCCCCCTCCATATGGTAATGAATGAGGAATTCTGATGCACATCCTGTATAAGCTCCCATGATATGTTCCATTCATGCTGCTGTATTCCTCTTGTTGGTGCAATGTTTCGAAGTCTCTAATTTTTGTAGGTTTTAAAATTCATTGCTGGAAAAAGGATGCCCAAGTGTAACCATGTATATTTATTATACATAGCCTAATACAGTATGTACATATATCATGTCTATTATGTAATTTTACTTTTGTTCCCTGTTACTAATATGGAGTGAGGAGACAATAGAATCAGAAATCATGATGTGCAGCAGACTTCAGCAATTGCAGCTGATAAGCTGAGATTGCACTGAAGATTTACACTGATTGCTAGTTGATTGTCTACAAAATTTTGCAAGAAATGACTTCCCTGCCTTTTGACTTGCTGGACTTTTGTATACAATACGCCTGTTTTTCTTGCAACTCCTTGTTCATTTTTACATACTGCCTATGCAATTTTAGAGTTCATAATTCATTAATTTGTTGTCCTAACTGTAGTGATGGTTCTAAACTCTGTTGTTGAATAGATCAAACCATCAACCATGTTATACAAGCTTCTGATTTTGTCTGAAGAATTTCAGGTTCTCTCGTCTTCATGCATGAATAAATTGGGGAATTTCCTCCATTAGAAAAAATCACCAGCTGTTTTGGCAACAAGATCCCCACCTTTAGATAGCCAGGTTTCCACAATTACACCATACAATAATATTAGGGGTTGCAGATGTTATAATGTCAAAAGAAAAACAATTATCACTTCTTCAGCATCATAAAATCTTACAGTCCCAAGTAGTTTTGCATCAGAGCCATTGAGCCAAGTACAAACATGCTTCAATTCAAAGACAATGACCATGTACAAGTTATAATTTGCGTCCCAGCGAGAACATATTTCCCATAATTCCATTAAACCTTCGGTTAATACGATTCAAGGATCCGTAATTGTCTAGGCAACTTTTACTGATTATTTCAAAAGACTTGAGGGGTTGAACCACCTATTTACCTTGTATGATAATGTACCGTTTAACTACATTCCACTTCTAAAATCTGTTGCGGTTTTCTAATTGCTTAACACAGCAATATTAACACAATCTTGCATGTATGACATGAAAAGAATGGTTCTAACTGCTCAAATTTTTGAACGCTTTCTGCAAACAGCCGGTGCTTGGAGAAACTCAAATGGGGACGACCACAAGCTCCCTGCTGCAGTTTTCACAGTAATGGCCATACAAGAAAGCAGAAGGATGAAGCATAAAGTGGTTGATATGCAACACGATTCCATGATGGAATCTTTAATCCTCAGCTGAGTTTGCTATACATTACACTAACCGAAGCACGTGAATTTCTAAATAACATCAAGCATCTGAGTTAACTCATCAAAAAAGGAACCCCCCAAAGAAAAAGATGCGGTAGTTAACCAGATGGACTGGTTAGCTATATCTCCTTTCGCAGCCTGTTTAATCAAACATGTATCATGGTGTTGTTACTTGTAACCACCAGCACTGAACCCCGCATATGACCTTGTGGTCCCTGCTCTATCCTGTAACATATTCATTAATTAACGAATAAACAATTTGATCAGATAGTAAATAGTGAACCCGAGCTGGAAAGAGAGGAATAAGAGATAGAGATGATAAGAGATAAGATCATCTAACATGCAGCAATGTAGACATCTTATAAACATCATATATCTAAATGCGTATCTAACTCCTATGTACGTCAAAATCATTCAAAATAAAGCAACATGCAGAAGAAATAGCATTCCAAGTCTCGGCAACACGTAGATACAGCTCTCAGCTCACTCAGAAAGATAAGCATCAGAGACACTTGGGTTGAGAATGTGAACCCTCAGATTTCTCTCATCATTTTGAGACCCCTATAAACCAATCCTTGGAAGGAAATATGCATTACATGTATTCATAGTAAACAACTATTTCTTGAGAAATCTCCAAAATACCATAGTCATGCTAGTTTTAACCGAACTCATAAAATCTGGAAATTCCAACAGAAATAAATTTTCGAAAAAAAATATATTGAGGCAAATTATACCTGAAATTCCGATCTAAATTCCAAGACTGTCGACATCAAGTTGCATATCTTCACCTAGGGTTAAGGCAAGGGATGAAGCTTTAAATGGTACAGATATCGAATAGTTGAGCTGGTAATTTACAACCATTGGTCCAAAGATATTGAACTTTGTAGCACTACTCTGAGCAACTTCTGCATCAGCACACCTCTTAAATACCACTCTAGCACGGCTAGTTTCCCTATCAACTTCAGTCTCGGATTCCTTTATAGGTCCAAAGCGCCTAAACATCTTACTCAAGTTTGTCTCTGAAGGAATGGATTCCACCTCAGAGAAGTTCATTACAAGTTCGGCTGGTGCATTCTCGTCCACATAACCAGGTGGTTTTGCAGGTGGTGCATCATGATTGGTATCAGAATGTTGCTTTTTGGAGTATGATCTACGACTCTTTTGAACAGGTTTTCCAAGTTCAACAGGCACAACTTTATAGTCTCCTCTGCCATTTCCACCAGTCGTTTGTACTTGTTCCTCTTCAGCGCCATTTTGTATTACCCTGTCTGTCCAGTAAGTATCACTCATATCCTCGAATTCAAAAGTTTCAGGAGCCCCGGTTGAATGAGATGATCTTTTCCTTTTACCACTTGCTTTGTCCACAGAATACCTGTCAACGATTACTGAATTCCGGAAATCTGAGAAGAAACTTGTAATGGTGTTCAGAAAACTGTATCCTTTCATAGGATCTCGTGCCGCTAAGTGAAGCTGTGATAGCAAATCATCCAGTGATGAGTAATCTGTTGGAAGAACCATCCTCTTTCCATCAGCATCCTCAAAATTCTCATAGGAAACATCAGATGCGTCTACGTCAAACTTCTGGAACCTCTCACTATTACTCTTTAGGATAGATGGAGACCCAGTCATTTGGCTAGCAGCTCGACGGATGCACTCGCCAATCTTGAAGGATGGCTTAGGAACCTGTGGCGTGGTAATAGATACTTTTGCAAGAGAGATAGTTTTCCTTCCATCTTGCAATGAGTCATCAGCAATAGGATCAACAGCCTTCCGTTTCTTGCCAGAAGGTGAAACCAACTTACTGGTAGCTTTCTCATCAGACCCAAATTCCTCATCATCTAGAGAATCGAATGACCCACTCATCAATTCAGACAAGCTTCTCTCCTTTTTACTAGGATACATACAATCCTTCAAATTATGTTTGCGTTTATTATGAGAGCTTCTTCGACTATCCAAATTTTCCTTGCCAGAGGATATATGCTCATCATTTTTACGTATAAAATTTGCATTATCCGCACCCCTCTCTACCACTTCACCACAAATTTGGAATTCAGGTAGCTCACAATAACCCTTCGATCGATAGAAGGACAACAATTGAGCCTTAGCTATCACAAGCTCAAGTCTATCCGCCCCACTAGATGGAGACTGTGCTAGTGATTTCATATACTCGACTATTTTGTAAGGCTGAAAAGATTTAGCACTTGCAGAATCCCCTAAGTCATCCCTCATACTTGACTCTTGTCGGATGCCAGTGTTCTCAACCATTTGAAATTTGATATTGTCATAAGTATCATTTGGTATGCAGGAGCAAGCTAACCCCAGCTCTATGCGTCTCGAGACTTCTTCTAGAGCACAATTGACAGCATTCTGGAACATTTCAGAATTGCTCTGCTTCTCTACCTGAGCAAAATGAGAATAAAAGGGCTTTAACAGAGATGCATCAAGCCATGCAAATGTCCGATCCCCAAAATATGCTACCAGAAAACAGTCCTTCTTATGATACTTCATCGCCTTCTCGGATGCATCTGAAGGATCATATATCTGCCCAGGCCACCATGGATGACTTCTCACTTTACCCCAGACCAGATCTGAAACCTTAAACTGACCTTCATCTTCCATTAGAAACTGATAACTAGCTTGATGCAACTTCCCTGAGCTTCCTGCCTTCATTATTGTTGATTTCACAATTT
Source organism: Nephelium lappaceum (assembly GCA_021234005.1). Classification (NCBI taxonomy): domain Eukaryota; kingdom Viridiplantae; phylum Streptophyta; class Magnoliopsida; order Sapindales; family Sapindaceae; genus Nephelium; species Nephelium lappaceum. Next base: position 20,705,823 of record CM037999.1, read on the forward strand.
TTTCCTCTGCGCTTTTTGGCTGTTCAGTATCACTATCCTGTTCTTCAACTTCCATTTCTTGCCCTCCATCTGAACCATCCTGTTCAGCATCAACAACCTGTTCTTCAATTTCCATATCTTGGCCTCCAGTTGAATTTACAGAAGCAGTCTTGTCTCCTTCAGCAGGGCCTAGGCCTTCAACTTTCTCGTCACTGGCCTGCAAAGTGGTTTCACCTCCATTCATAACCCGGGAATCTATTTCCGTGTTTCTTCCAGATACCTCAGCCTTTAAGCTCTGATCGTTTCCTGAGCAGGATTTAACACTCAGATCTGAAGGAGCCTTGTTGTCCACTTCCTTAACTTCACCTTCAAGAACCACATCAGCAAACTGACACGACGTAGACACTAAATCTGATCTGTGATTGTCAGTGCTGCCACCAGCCTTCCCAAATGTCATAGGCTGTTTCTGAACTTCTATTTGATGCCCTCCATCTGAATGAGGTTGTTCAACATCATTGACCTTCTGTTCAGATGCTAAGTTCTTTTCTAAGCTCTCTTCATGTTTCAAACGTCGATCTTTTTCAGCACACCCCTCAACCTCAATGTTGGAATTTAGAACCTCCAGATTGTCCACCAATTCATTCCCCTTCTTGTTGTCATGGGTATCTGTTTCAGTGCCCATGCACTGTGTCTCTGTTTTAAAGTCCTGAAAATTTTCAGAGCCAGATAACTTCCCTTCAAATTCAGCATTGACAACTTGTTCATCAATTACCATTGCTTGCTCTTTATTTGAATAAACTTGAGCAACATCATGAGCAGTTCCCTGGTCCAAACACCCTTCAGGCTTCAACTGTTGATTGTTTTCAGAATTAAGATTCACCTTTTTGTCCACTGCTGCAACCTCATCTCCAACCACTTGGGTGGGCTGACAGGAGGGTGTTGCATCTGCATACACATTTCTGTGATTTTCAGTGCTGACTTCAACCCTCTCGATATTTCCCTGCAGTTCTTCCAGTGAAAAACTTAAATTTTCATCAAAAGTATCAGTTTCCATACCTTCAACAGTGGAGCTCAAAAAATCCACTTTATCCATCGCTGTGACATCTCCACTAACAGCAGCTGGAGCTTGTTCATCCAGCAATTCAGGGTTCGGATTACCAATACTTTTTCCTGTTTGTCCATCATCTGTATTGGCCATCAAAATTTGCTTTTCTTCTGAATTAGATGTTAGTCCCTTCATATCATTGTTACCAAGATCATCATCATCTTTTGCATTCAAAAACTCTTCTTTGACCACCACAGCAGCTTCCTCAACTGCCAGTGTCTGTACACTTGAACCTTCCACAAGTTGCGATGAATCAGTAAAATCAGTTTCAATTCCTGGATTTGGTATTTTATCATCCAAAACCCCAGTATCTTGATGTGCATCTTCCCCACCAGCATCTGTTTCCCTCTTTGGCTCAGCACTCTTAATCAGTTCTTTCCCCGAAGCATTTTCACTCTCCATAACAGCTTCCCGCGTGTCCATATCTCGATGTGCATCTTCCTCACCAGCATCCGATAATCCCTTACCTTGCTCAGCACCCTCAAGCAGTTCATTCCCCAAAACATTTTCTTTCTCCATAACTTCCTTCACGGCTTGGGTTTTCCCATTCAGGGTAGCAGACACTGCTGTAGAAGATCTTACTTCATTTTCAGCTCCATGATCCTGAGCTTCACCACCCATACTACCACCCCTTTCACTACCTCTCTCCTCCTCCACCTCTTTAACCAGTCCTTCCACCAAACCTTCGTTACTAGTAATAACCACAGTATCCTCCAAACAAACTTCTGTTGCTCCATCCGTTGAAACTAATGCTGCAGTAGACCCTTCAATCCTAGTTTCAATTCCCCCATTGTGAGCCCCATCATTCAAAACACCGGCATCATCTCCTTTAGGTGTTTCGTCAACTAAATCACTCCCACCCTTCTCTCTCTCACCACCCTCCCCTGCCACTCTCTCTTCCACCACCAAAGTCCCACCGGAAACATCACCATCCCTTGAACCCGGATCAGCAACCACATCATTTCCATCATCCACACCTCTCAAACCTCTCTCCAAACCCGCCTCAGCTGAACCACCACAACCACGAATCTCTTCATCATTCGAATCCCCCTCACCCCCACCCTTACCATCACTAGTACATTCACTATCAACAGAAACATAAGAACCCACAACCTCTACCCTGGCCTCAACAACAACCCGGGTCTCACTTTCACCAGCAGCTACATGTTCACTAACGTTCACTGTAGACTCTTCTAAATCACTCTCGGCATTAGAAACATCCATATCTTTGTCTTCATCCATGAATTCACTATCTGGGTATGTTTCAAAATCATCAAAAACACGCACAGAAAAAAAAATACCCAGAGAAAAAACTTTCCATAAACTGATAAACCCTACAAACAAAAACAAATGGAAACCTAACAAAGACCAAAAAAGAGACGAAATTGACAGATCATAATATGCATGTGAAGAGAATGAGAAGCAAAGATCAAAACTTTGACAACAGATTGAGAGAGTGTACCTTTGTTAGATCTTCTCAGAAACAAAAACCGAGGGTTTGGGTTTTAGAGATAGAGTGAGAGAGAACAGATACAAGTTGCGTTTTGAACATAAACGAGTTCAGCTGTTCGATGTCGTTTAAGAGATGTAATTAAACTAAAACAGAACTCGACTATAATGGTTTCTTGTCGTTTTCACTTTTCAGTGATTGGTCAGCACCATTACCTTTCTTCTTTATTTTTTAACTCTAATATTTTCGTCTATAAACATTTGTCTGTCATGTAAGGATCGTCAATGTCCAATAACGATCCACCACGAGTTAGTATTTGGTTACATGTCAGCTTGCAAGTGCTCTGTAGTGGGTGAGGCATGCGGTTAGTGTGGTTTTGATGTGACTGGGAATTTTTTTTTTTCCTGAGAGACTATTGATGAGCCTCGTTATGTCATCCTGACACAGTAACACTAACAGGTATCTATAACCTCCCAAAGTACACTGATTTTTTCTGTCTTTAGATTGATAAATGATTTATTACTCGAATAAGTTCTAAAAAAATCTTTAGAACAATTACATTTTCTTAATATGGTATTCGGTGATAATTATTTTTTTAATGGAGAAGATTATAGATAACAACAGTCAAATTGAGCCGGATCACCCCGTCTCAAACCGAAACTTGACTTAAAGTGGGACGTCTTGAACCTGATCCAGGATTCGAACGGGGTTTTAATTTTCACCCTAAACCCAAATTGTTTGGAGCGGGATACCCTTACTCATATCCATTTTGACCCGATTTATTAAAAATTTATTTTAATGGACAATTATATATAAATAGTCTTTATGGGTGCAATATATCATCCTTTAATTGTTTTCATACAAGCTAAGGTCAAAATTCCTTCAATTGATATAATGGGGAAAAAATGTATTAAGTTAATGACTTATATGTGATAACATGCTTATACACATGCAAGCATATATATATATATATATATATATATAATATCATGGCCACACAAGCATAAAAATATTTATATATGGGACTCCTCCACACTTCTTCTTGCTTGTAGAATTTTATTTTGATAGACGAAAAATAACTGTAAATATTTGGAATGTTTAAAGCAGATGTGTTGTATTGATTGAAAATGTTTTATGTATAAACAAAACTATGTCAAATTTGTTTTTCAACCTCACATATCTAAATGTTTGGAATATACTAATGTGTTGTATGGAATGAGAGCTGCAGCTTGCTATCTATAAATTTTCAAAGCAGCAAATTACTATTTGCAAATTTTCAAGACAACAAGTTGTGGTTTGGAAAATTTCAAGATGCATAGTTCTATCTGAAAATTTTCAAGATAGCACTATACTGTTTAGAAATTCTTTAAACAGCACAATATTGTTCGCAAACTTTCCAAACAGTAGCTTGCTGTCTAGAAAGATTTCTAGATAGTATTGTGTTGCATAAATTATGTCAAACGGCCTAGTATTGTCTAAGAAAATTATGAAACAAGATATTCTTATTTGAAAACACTCCAAAAAGTGTTGTTACGAAAATTTCATATGAATATACATGAAAATTTCAAACTTTTAATGCAGTTGCTCTAAAAGTATAGAGATCTAAACAACATCAATTCACATAAAACAATTCAAGCTTCAATAATTTTGCAATATTATTATTGCCCCTTGACTTCAAGCTTCAATAATTTTGAAACATTATTATTACCACTTGACTATCTCATACTCTCGATGTTACTAGGTACTTTGGTTGACTTCGGATAGGTGCAAGTATGATTGTTGTGACCATGACATGAACAATTAGTACATCTCCTTTGATTCACTTCTTCCCCAACTGATGAAATACAATTCTTTTTTAGTCTTCCTAGACAACATCGACCTATTAGAGGGAAAATAACTTTAGGTGCAACATCTTCTGAAACTAACCAGTCGACAGTTGTTCGGGTGGATTTATTTCCCAACTATATAATGCTAAAAGGTAACTAGAAGAGCAATAGGACGAAAAATAGTCTAAATATGAAAATCGTCTAAGCCTAATGCCAGCTAAAGCATGTGCACATGAAAATTGGTTTAAGTCAAATTCTCGACAAGTACAACCCTCTATTGTTAAATCAACAGTTTCATCCAAATCTTCATCTCTAACAAAAAATGTGTAAAAAGTGGTCGGGTAAATTGTGTATGTACGAGCTAAGTCGTCATTGAGGCTAATTGCAACATTTGTTACTGTTGTCAACTAAGTTATCACTTTAAGTGGTTGTGCTTGACAATCATGGTGAACCCCTCTAATATATTCAACTACTCTAGCAATTAGCAACTCTTGATAATCACTAATTGCGTTATTATTGGTACTACAATATTTGTTAGTATTATCTTGATTCTAAGACTAATGTTGCGTGGGAGTGGTTTCTTAAACATTGGAGAAGTTGATGATTTAGTTATAGTTTCTGACAAAAAACTTAGCATCAACAACTTTGTGGAAAAAGTGTTCCCTAATTCCTCCCATGTAACTTGTATAGCGCATATATAATTGAATATGGTTGCACAATGTGAAAAAAATAAGATATTAAAAGATATCTACTGGAAGGCAATTAAAGTGTATTGGATTAATCAATTTGCCCATTGCATGGAATAATTAGTAAACTTGAATCCGGAAGCCACTACATCTGTCACTATAGTTGGTATTCACCATTGGTCACGTGTGCATTGTCCAAGAAAAAGGCCACACCAAAGGCTAGAGAAAAAATTTGATCATCACCATCAATACACATAGTTACAAGTAAAACCCTCATTCTGAGACTTTTAAAAATGTACCATCAACAACAATGATTGGTTTAATTGAACACAAAAACCAATCTACGCAAGCTTTCAAACAAAAAAAAAACATGTAAATAAACCTATCATTAGAATAATTTTAAAGGTCAGTAATACTTCTAAGATTGGCTTGCTTCAGCATGTACTAGTATGAAGGCAAAATCATGTGCGATTTGATAAGAGTTCCTCGAGCCTCGTCCAATGCAATATGTCTGACTTGATAGCCTTTGTGGTAGTTACATCAAATGTCAAACTCATTTTGTACTTCTCTTGTAATTTCCTTAGACATGTATACACAATGGTCCCAAAATCTTTCCTTGATTTATTCCCCTATAACATGGGCACTTGTTTGCCTTTGATATGGAAATCGCTCTTCTATAGAGCATATGTGCTCATTATCAAATCTTCTAATTTGAACATAATTTGAATTTCCCTCTCTACATGCCCATAAGCGCCAATTGCAATCTATTACGATGCACCGAACCTGATATTTTGTTGTATTTGATTTTATGACTCTAGTTTACAACCTATTCGTTAAGGCATATCTACCTAGTTTTGATTGTAATTGTTTATTGTTGTTAAACAATTAACCGAATTGAATATGCATAGGAATGGGTCTAGGAGCAACTTCATTGGAATTAATTAATATAATGCATATAATGGTGGGACAAGCCTTTGAACATGCTCAAATTGCTAGTCATATAAATTCGAAACTTGACCTACTATCGTTTCTCCATAACTAGTAGGATAGGTTTGTTGTTCTTGTACACCATACTCCATTGTATGGTGATCAATTGAAATCTCATGAACATACTCCATTCTCAAGCCACCATCAAATCCATAATGATGAGAAGAAAAAGTACTATCATTAGCACATGAAGTAAATCCCTCCTTAATATTATCCAAATGAACACTTGAGTTTGGTTCACATGTTGGATTAGTATTGGAAGCAATTATTCTCTGTTAATCTTTTGTTTGTGCTAATCTTTTTATAAGAGGAATTTAAGTTTAAGTGATATATGAGAGATAAAAAATAAAACAATCTTGACTATCCATTATTTTTTATGCTGATATATCACTAGATTATCAAAAAAGTAACAAAGGAAAAAAAAATATATGACAAATAATTCTTATTTTAGTATTGGACATATTATTTTCATTCACATTCCTTGTTTCTAAATTGAGATGAAAGTCAAATTGAGATACATGGTTTGGTTCGCAAGAAGATTCTAGTTGACAAGTTTCCTTCAAATCTATTAAATCACACTTAACCTTTTCTACACTTACATAAACTAGAGGGTCACCGTTCTCATAGCAACGTAATAATGCAACATCATCATCATCAATGAGCTCAATAAGCATGCTTGGAAGAAATGTTTGAGCAATGATAGTTAATATAGTACAGTGATGATTTTTGTCAATGCCTATGACGCGATATGATTTATCAAATAATTGCTCAAAGGTTGCAACTATGGAAAATTAAAAGTTCTTGCTTTTTGACCCTCATATTAATAAACCCTGCGATCACTATTCCACTATCCACTCGAATTGAAAACCAATTGTATAGTAAACATCCTAGATCCTGAAAATTTGATAATACATATAATCATTATCGTTAAAGGACTTTAAACAGTAAACCAAAAGGTTTTTCGGGTCAGTCTTTGAACCGATTCAAGTTAATTACTAACTCAAATGAGAATTATAACTTCGTATCAATTTATCCGAATTGGGTCAAAAGTTGACTCAAAGTGAAATTAACACTTTCCGTCAACTTCTTACACAAACTATGTCGAAAGCTAACCTGAAGTGGAATTAACACCTCAAATAAGAATTTGACCGAATTCGGGTCAGAAGCTGACTCGAAGAATTAATTTCACTTCGAATCAACTTTTGACCTGATTTAGATCAAATTATGACTCAAAGTGTTCATTTCACTTCTGGTCAACTTTTGATTCAATTCAGGTCAAAAGTTGATCAAAAGTTATAATTTCACTTCAAGTTCAATTTTGACTTCAATCACGTCAGATTCTAACCCAAAGTAAGAATTTCACTCTAGGTCAAAAGCTAACTTGAATCGGGTCAGATGTTGACCCGAATCAAGTCAAAAACTAACCTAAAATGAAAATCATTTATTGGGGGCCAACTTTTGACCTGAATTTAGGTTAGAATATAACCCCAGCATTGTCTCGTATAGGGTCATTTCATAATTATTGACTAGATTTGGGTCAAAAATATAACTTCAGGTTAGAATATGATCTAACATTAGGTCAACCGGATACTGAGTCATGTGTTAACCCAAAGTTCATTGTTTCACTTTTTAACTCATTTTCTTAAAAATAATAATAATAATAACAATTAATTTCTCAAACTCAATTATAACTACTAACCTTTATCAACATCTAAATTTCTTTAACTTTTCTTCCACTCAAAAGTAAATATGCTAGAAAATTTTATTTTGTTGGAGTAAAATTGTGATTAAACATGGATTAATGTGGGTTGATGGTATTATTTGATAATATGTTCTATTAATTTTATTATAGTTTAATATTTGGTAGGTAAGTAATTAATGAAATTTGTTAATGGAATGGTTTTAATTTATGAGGGATATTCTAGGTAACTTAAGGTAGTTTTGCACTTTTTTTTTTTTTTGAAATTAGTTTTGCACTTTTTTTGAGTGAGAGGGTAATTATACAAATAAGGTTCTAAAAAGGGTACTTTTCTAAATTCCCTTTAAATTAATTAATTAATTGAAATAAATTATTTAAAAATAAAAAAAGAGAGGTGAACCTCTACTATCCATCTTTGGATATCCAACAAAATTAAAAACTAAAAATTTTTAAAAAAAAAAAAAAAATGGATGCCCAATCCTAGATTGGACTTTGACCCATCATCATCATCTCCATGGATAGAGATGGAGTTGAAGATGATGATGAATGGCTCTATCACCATAATCTCTATCGGTCACAATGAAGACCAACCGCGCAAGAGAATGGGACCTAGCTCAAGCTTTTCATCTCTATTAGCTATGAAGACCTAAATATGGTCTCCATCCCAATGGAGTTGGAGACCTAGACTTTGATCTCCATCTCCAATGCAATGGAGACCCATCAATGTCTACCTTTATCATTATCGACAATGGAGACAAGGATCAACCTCCATCGCCAAAGATAGAAGTAAATCCCTATTTGGATCCGTAGAGATCTCCTTGATGGATATCTCCATAGGTCAATTGAGATCCTAACTTAAATCTCCATGCTTTTTTTAAATATATATATATATATTTGTTTTAATACTAATTGATCTTCATTGTCCATCAATCAATATTAATGAACAGTAGATATTTATCTATTTATTTTTAAAATTTTAGAAAAAGTTTTATTTTTTAATTTTATTTTTAATTTGGAATCTAAATTATTAACTTGCACCTTCATCCAGTTAGTTTTGAAGATCAACCGGGGGTCAACTAATGCCGTGTGGGGTTTATTTGTTAGTAAAATAAAATGGGTTTTGCTTGTTAGTAGCTATATCTCAAGTAGCTATTATATAATTTGCTCAAACTTTTAGAAACAAAATATAAATAAAAAAATTAGAAAACAATTTAAAAAAAAAAAAAAAAAATCTCATTAGAGGAGATTCATAACTAGCCACGATCATCGTAAACTGAAAGAGATCTATTTTTTAATTCTATCATTGTTGAAATTATTTGTTTACTTTCTTGATTTTGTCCAAACAATCATTTGTATTGTTTGACTGTATCATTAGTTTTATAATGAAGACAACTAACACTATCCAGAATTAAAATTAATGAGAATCAAATTTCATTGCAAAAGTAATGGGGAATAGGAATTTGATTTCTTAAGTGGGATTTATGGAAAGAGAGATTTTTTTTTTTTGTTTTTTCTTTTGAATAATGGAAGGAGAAATTAAGTTACCTTTTCAATAGGAAGTTAATTTTTTATTTCTTGTAGTGTTCACATAATATAATTTCTAGCAATGTTTAGTAAACATTTGAATCACAAAATAGGAATATAATTTTCTTTCCCTCCTAATTATTCTTAATTAGTAAATGCACTTAAGGGAGTTTTATACATTTTTTAATACAAATTTTATATAATCATAAATACCCTAGAGTACTTGTACAATTTGTCAATTCTTATAGACAAGGGGTGGACACAGAGGCCATGGCCATTGGGCAAGACCCCCTAATAATTTTATACATTAATTAGTATAAATTTTATATAATTATGAATAGGCCTAAACTTTAGAGTATTTGTAGTTGGCCTCTCTTAATTTTCATAATATAATTAATTACATTGCTTCTAATAGTTGGAGCTTGCTAGAAACCTATTCCATTTAGGCTTTAGTATACTCCACCACACTCATTGTTGCCTAGTTTATTTTATGTTATTCGTTTTTTTTTTATAATCTTAGTTCTTATTGTGTTTTTCATCGGAGTTTTGCAGCAAATTATATTACATTCTTCTACGATTTTATCATATGCCCTATGGGATTTGTCGTGGCAATCATTTTTATTTATTGTTCATCAATTATTTCTAATTTTATTTTGTTTAATTATTATGTTATTAAACAAACTTATTTTAAAATATCATTTTTTAACAATAAAATAACCATAATAATTATGGTCTGCCTATGATAATAATTTCATGATAAACTACATTTGATTGTCATTTAAATTTTATATTCTTTTAGCTTCCTTAAAGGTTTTATTGTGCCAGTGAAATTTGTACTGAATTTAGTTAGCAAGATGAATGGCATAGTATGATTTTTTTTTCCTTTTATTAGTTTAAAGAGTTGGTTATATTAACTTAAAATTTTAGTTTAAATTTATGAGTTCAATATCCATTCATTTATTTATACTCAATCTATGGGTTGTCAACTACGTTGATTTTTTTTTATATATTTTTTTGCCCTTGAATTAAGCAGAAATGCATGGATGTATATTGAAGTTGCAAATTTAAGTCAAAATTTTAAATTAGTATAGTATAAACCTTTAAATATAAAAATATATGAAATATTTTTAAATTGATCTCCAAATGAAAAAAAAAAAAAAAAAACAAAAAACAAAAAACAAAATGAAAGCAGTATAAGTTGATTCAACATTATCAATATCTAATATGAATTCCCAACTCAAGAAAATTAGCTGAATTTTTTATGGATTTTTTTTTTTTTTCATGGTGGGGTGGAATATATACTCTTTTTTTTTTTTATAGTAGGGGAGGGTGATTGAAATAACAGAAAACTATTCACACATTTTGTTTTAGAATAAAAGTGAAATCACTTGAACTTTTAACCTATTAAGATCGGAGAAAATAATTATCTATTTCTATTAAGTGGTGATAAACATCAGCAAAGGTGATATAAATATTTGAAGCATAGAAATTTAGTTTGGCTTCAATCATAGATGACTGTCGAACTACAAATGAGCAACGTGCAGCATCAATTCAATTATAAATGATTTTCAAAATTTAAAGGAGGAACAAGTTTTATTTTAATTCTTAAAATTAGATTTTTTTTTTTTTTTAATCACTACATCTGAGGTAAAAGGATAAAAGGCGCACGCTTTTTTTTTTTTTTTTTAATTAATATTCATAATTTATTTTGGCCCCCCAAAGCCAACATGCTGGCTCCACCCCTAATCATAGATTTAATAAACATATAGAATAGTGCTCTAATACGACCAAAACCAAACCTTACCAAATGATGCAACCCTGCTAATTGCTTTACTACATGGGTCGTTTGTTTTTTTGTCTGAAAACTGAACAGTTCTATTGAAGACTGAAAACTAAATAGTGACTGAAATCTGAAATCTGAAAGACATGTTTGTTTTTTTTTTTTCTTACATATGAATATACAGTAATCTTGTTTGTTTTTTAAAGTTAAAATTGTCTGAAAACTAGTAATTTGACATTTATGTCCTTTTACTATTAATTGTTATGTAACTTTATTTGATATGATAAAAAAATACAATAAATTATTTAACAAATACTAAAACGCATATATATATATATTCATAATTAAAATAAGATGAATTATTATAATAGAGTCAATTAAATTTATATATTCAAATAAAAAAAAAAAACAAAATGGTCTTAAATTGAATTATTATCGCAACAAAAGTTGAAATTGTAAAATAATATATATTTTCTACTATAATTAAACAAAAATAATCAAATACTTAAACAAATTGATTTGTAATTTGGTCTCTGAGTTGTTGCATAAACACTTGATCTAATGTTCTAAATTCATTGTTTAGGGGTTTTATTTTTCAATGTTATTTGTTAAAGCATTAAAAGAAATTTATATAATATATAACTAAGATAAACTTGGAAATATGTTATTTTAGGAAGGATAAACTTGGAAGAATATATTTAGAAAATCATCCAGTGATTTGGTATTCAGTGAAAAGTCAGAAAATGTTACTTTTTTTTTTTTCAGTGATTTTTGGGCGGTTTTAAGTGGTTTGACCACGTAAAAAAACAAACAAAAATATCTTAATTGGCCTAATTTAGCACTATTAAGTGTTAAGTACGAAAAACAAACGACCCCTAAGCATTTTTTTTTTTTTTTCCTTTTTAAGGAAAAGTGCATTATATCGATGATTTTTAAATGTCCACTGGACTATAACATTATAAACTACAAAATAAAATCTTCATATCATGAAATCCTTCATCTGTTTGGGATTGAATTGGGTCATCGTTCTCCAAAATTCTATTTTTCATATTTTAATGAATGGTAGAATGAGACAAACTGTTAAAAGTGGAAGAGAAATTATATGGTACACTCACCACATTTTCTTCCACTTTGAATGAAAAAAATTGGCCACCAAGTCTGCTGTTGAGAAAGCTGTTGAGATTCTATAGAATCATTTGTGCTTATTTCCTTTCATAGATCAATTGATTAATTGATTGACTGACTGTAATTGAGAATGACTGTAGGGGATTGTGTAGATCAATTGTAGGAATTTCTTTTGTATATATTGATTGTAGATTGTCAAACAAAAATATGAATGAAAGAATTTCACCATTCATCACTTTGAAGATGGTGGTATCAGAGCCTCACCAAAGTACAGACATATAAAAAAGGGAAAAAAAAAAAAATCATCCCGTCCAAACCTCACGAAAATTTTTTGCAAACCCCAAATCAGTTTTGTTTGTTTCAAATCACAGAACCTGTCCTCACTGTCTCACATTCTCTTTGTCGATTCTTCGCACCATATCACAGTCACCACCGTCGATGTTCTGTTCTGCGGCCGCCATTACGGCGGTTGCCATCGCACCAAACCACCGGTTTGTCACCTGTCTTTGGTTTGGTCTGTCATCGTCGCACCATCGCTGTTACGAATCACCATCTCCACGTCGCACCGCCGTCAACCGCTAGTTCATCGCACCACCGCTGCAAATCGCCGTTGTCATTACCTGGTTATTATCACCGCTGCAAATCGCACCACTGCTGTCATTATCTGCAAATCGCCGCTGTACCAGTCTTCAGCGCACAGCTGCAAATCGTACCAGTCTCGCTGTTCCGCTGCTGCCCGCCACATATACCATCGCCGCTGTCATTATCTGGTTTGCCTGTATCACACCAATATTTATTTCTTTCCCTCAATATTTACCTTGTTTGTTTTTTGTCGATTTTTATTTATTTATTTATTTTTTACTTCTTTCCTTTTTTATTTAAGAATATTGTTGGGCTATTATTGACATCGCCTTAGGGATTATTTGTTTTTTTATCTAAAGGCTGAACAATAATACTTAAGACTAAAAACTGAATAATAACGGAAACCTGAAATTTGAATAACATATTTTTTCTTTTTCCTTACCTCTGAATATATTATAAACTTATATATTTTTTAAAATTAAAATTGTCTGAAAATTATTAATTTGACATTTATAACTTTTTAACTATTTATTATTATGTAATTTTAATTAATGTAATATAAACATCTGAAAATAAATAATTTAATAAATTCTAAAACATTTTTTATGTACATATTAATCATATTTTATTCATAATTAAAATATGATTAAAAAATATAGTAGTATTAACCCATATTTGTATATTTAAATATATTAATATATTTAATAAAACAACTAGAAAATGAATGTTTAAATTGTAAATTAAAATATATTAGTTTAATTCCAAGACAATTTAAGATGGGATGTATTAGGCTTTTCTTTTTAAATATATTTTTTGTAAGTATCAAGAAAAAAAAAAAAGAAAATTTGAGTAATATAAAATTATGATAAATATGAAATTATGTTATTTTATAAAGAATAGATTTGAAATAAAAACTTTGAATGTCATTAAGTGATTTGTAATTAAGTGAAAAGTTAAAAATTCTTACTTAATTTTTTCAGTTATTTTTGGGTAGTTTTAAGTTGTTTGACCATTTAAATAAAAAAACAAAAAAAAACAACTTAATAGATACAATTCAGTACAATTTAATCTTAAGTGAAAAAAACAAATAACCTTTTAGTGTAAGGAAAATAAAAATAAAAACAAAAAACAAAAAAAGTATTTAAAAAAAAAAAAAAAAAACTTGAGTGAAAAAAATACTCAATCATTTAAATCACAAACAGTTTTAGTTATTGTTCAGTTAGCCATGGTAGCTCCATAGCGATCCACTCAAAATAGTGGGATCTTTAGTGTTAATAAATCAACCTTCAAATGTACTTATTACAATAAAACTGGTCATCCTAAGGATCACTGCTTTGAACTTATGGGATATCCAGAATGGTGACATCATAATTGCAATCAATAGAAGAAGGATTCCAAGAAGACCTCGAGTGCAGCCATTGCTGAAATAAAAACGAAGGGTAATGTTGCTAAAGATGCCTCTACATTAGTAGTTGCTATGACTAATGGTGGTAAGTTTTTAAGTATTTCCGCATCTGTTATTAATAGTGCATGAATGATTGATTCTGGTGCTATAGATCATTTGACTTTTGATTCTAGATAGGTCTCAACCCTTAGACCTTCCTCACAAAAAATTATTTCCACAACCAATGGTAACACAACCCTAATTATTGGGGAAGGGTCCTTAACCCTTACTGATACTTTGAATTTGGATTCTGTTTCAGTTGTTCCATCTTTATATTGTAATCTTTTTTCAGTTTCTCAAATCACTATAGTCTTATCTTGTATTGTTATTTTTTGGCTTGAATTTTGTGTAATTAAGGACATCAACACAAGATAGACGATTGGTTATGGTATTAAGCGAGGGAAACTATATTACCTAGACTTGCAGTCGAAAGATTCAACATGCTGCAACAAGCCTTGATAGCAGATGGATCTATAGGGAAGAAGAAGAAATATGAAATTTGGTTATGGCATCAACGCCTAGGGCATGCTTCCTTTGGTTATTAAAAAAATTTGTTTTCTAGTTTGTTTGCAAAGTGTGATATTTCTAGTTTTTGTTATGATGTTTGTGAACTGGCCAAAAGCCTTCATGCTTCGTTTCAATTAATTTCGACTAAGAGTCGACTTCCTTTTATGGTCCTACATTCTGATATTTAGGGTCCATCTAAAGTCCCAACTTAAGGTGGATCACATTGGTTTGTTACTTTGATTGATAATTGTACTAGAACGACCTGGTTCTGTCTGATGAAGTGAACTTATTATTTCAAAAATTTCATAAAACGATTGGAACTTAGTGCAACACAAAGGCTCAAGTCTTACACAGCGATAATGGTGGAGAATATCAAAGTTCTAATCTGCAATGGTACCTGGAAGCACACGGAACCATTCATTAGACAACTTGTTCGAATACACCCCAACACAATGAAGTCATTGAATGAAAAAATATACACTTGTTGGAAGTTGTACGAGCTTCCTTGATAGCAGCACATATGTCAATATCTTATTGGGAAAAAGCAATTACCTCTGTTGCATACTTAATCAATCGGGTACCTTCCAGCTCAATTGACTTTTGGACACCTTTTCAAGCCCTAACTGAAGCTATAGTTGCCCTCACCGTACCAAATCTACCTTTTTATGTTTTTGGTTGTGTGGCATTTATACACACTCCACAAGCACCAACGCAACAAGTTAATTCCTCGTGCTTTGCGAGGTATGTTTGTTGGATACACCTTACATCAAAAGAATGTCGATGTTATCATTCTCCAACTAAACGAATGTTTATTACAATGGATGTAGTGTTTCATGAAGACATGATGTATTTTTCCTTTGAGTTTGAACTTCCAAAGGATTACCATCAGGAAATTCAAACTTTTGATTATGATTATCACATCTCTGAGAAAAGTGAATATGAACGATTCGAATCGGTGAATCGTGAAGTGATTTGAGTGGTACAACTTTGGAACCCAGTGATGATGTGCACCCAGAAGCTAATGAAATGACAAAAGAAGAAATGGACATATAACTCAACCTCTACCATCATTTGAACAATTTGGGTCTGAGGATGCCCCAAACCAATTATTGTGTATTGAGGATGTTCTTAATTCAGAGTTTGAGTCATCCAGAAAACAGTTACCACATCGTCACACAAGAGATATTCTTAAACCCACATATGAACCTGAACTGTCCAGTAAAGTAAGATACCTCATGAGTAACTATGTGTCTAACCATCATTTGTCTGAATCAAATAAGTCATTTATAAATCAAGTATCTACTGTAGCTATTCCTAACAATGTGCAAAAAGCCTTAGTTGATCTAAGGTGGAAAGCAGCCATAAATGAGAAAATGAAATCATTGCAGAAGAATGAAATATAGGAACTCGTGGAGCGTCCACAAGGAAAAAAACCAGTCGGGTGTCGTTGGATTTATAATATAAAGTACAAGGCAAATGATAGTATTAAACGCTTTAAAGTAGGACTAGTAACGAAAGGGTATAGTAAGACTTATAGGATTGACTACATATAGACATTTGCATCAGTAGCTAAGGTCAACATAGTTCGTGTATCTTTAGCTGCACTCTTGGATTGGCCGTTATAATAGTTCGATGTGAAGAATGTCTTTCAACATGGTGAGTTGTCTGAAGAAATATATATAGATCTTTTACTAAGATGCATGGCATCAGAAAAGCAAAGTCATAAAGTATGCAGATTAAAAAAGTCATTATATAGGTTGAAACGATCCTCAAGAGCATGACTTAGAAGATTCACAAAGTCAATGACAACCTTTGGTAACCGTCAAAACAATTCAGATCACACTTTATTCCTAAAAAGACAACATGGTAAGATTACAACACTCATTATATATGTGGACGACATGATGGTTATAGAAAATAATCCTAATCCTAAAGGAAAAAAAACTCTGCATAATTATCTATCTATAGAATTCGAAATGAAAGATCTAGGTAATCTGAAATACTTTCTTAGAATTGAAGTTTCTCGATCAAATACATGAATTTTTCTATCTCAAAGAAAGTATACCTTAGATCTTTACCAAGAGATTGGAATGTCAAGATGTCAACCTATTGATACACTAATAGAAAAAGGTCTAAATTTGTGGGTTGAGCCTAATCAAATCCTTGTTGATAAAAAAATGATATAAGAGACTTGCGGGGAGATTGATGTACTTAGCTCATACAAGGCCAAATCTTGGTTATGTATTAAGTGTGGTAAGTCAATACATGTATAATTCTGGAGAACATGTGAATGCAATCATGCGAATTTTGAGACATTTAAAGAGTGCTCCAGGGAAAGGAATCTTGTTCACAAAAAAGGCAAATTACCAGAATATAGAAGTATATATTGATGTTGATTGGGCCGGTGCTATGGATGATAGACGATCTACCTCTAGTTACTTTACCTTTGTAGGAGGTAATCTTATAATATTGAGGAGTAAGAAACAGAATGTTGTCACTCACTCAAGTGCAGAAGCTGAATTTAGAGCATGACACTAGGAATTTATGAGGCATTATGGCTAAGATTTCTCTTATAAGATCTAGGTTACCTATTGAGGCAACCAATCCGACTGTTTTGTGATAATAAAGTAGTATGTGACATTGCTCATTATCTAGCACAACATGATCATACAAAGCATGTCGAGGTCGATAGATTTTTCATCAAAGAAAAGTTAGATGAAAAGATTGAAGAGTTGCCTAAGATAAAATCAAAAGATTAGTTAGCCGACATCCTCACTAAAGCAGTCTTCTATCAAGTATTCTCAAAATTTTTAGGCAAGTTAGGCATGTGTGATATCTACATACCAACTTGAGGGGGAGTGTTGAGATTCTATAGAATCATTTGTGATCATTTCCTTTTTTAGATTGATTGATTAATTGGCTGTAACTGAGAGTTATTGTAGGTGATTGTATAGCTTAATTGTAGGAATTTCTTTCCATATATTGATTGCACATTGTCAAACAAAAATATGAATGAAAGAAATTCACCATTCATCACTTTAAAGAAAAGCTGGCACTAGGACACATTGACTTGCATTGTAGATCAAAAACGCTGCATGAAAAGCCTCAACTTTGAAAATCACTACTAGGTATTGTAAATTCCATCTTTATTTTTGTCTATGGAAGCACAATATCTTTTGTTCTTTGAATTTTGAAGAATATAACTTTCCTTCAATAATTTTAGGAAAATTACAATGACCGCTTGAGGTTTTGGTTAAAAACAATTAAATGGAAAGATTTCATTATTTTACACTTACACCCTTGAATTTAATAGTTGTTTATAATTCTATTAAATTGACTAAGTTTGACTTTGAAATATCAAGAATGCCCTTAAATAAACAAAACGAAAACAAAGAAAACAACTGGCATTGAATAAAAATTAGATGTGATAAAAACATCATTTTAAAGAACAATGAATGAAAATAAAAATAATTAAATAAAAATGAAGAAAAAAATAAACATGATTACATGAAATTCAATTAAAATATATGTAATTAAATAAATATGAATAAAATTGAATTATATGAAAATTTAAAAAAAAAAAATGCAATTAAAATCCTTAAAAAGAATTAAAGATAATTAGTAAAAAATAAATAGAATAAAATAATAAATGAAGTAAGAAATTATATATACAGGGAGGTGAACTTCCTCCACTGCTAAAAAAAGGAGGTGCAATGAGATGGGCTTCCTCCACTGCGAACAAATGGAGACGCAAGTCTCCGTTGATTTGTAATGGAGAAGCTACCTTCATTTTTCATTATACAAATTTATGTTAATTTCTTACTCTATTTATTATTTTATTTTATCTATTTTTTCCATTTGGATGTCTTTAAACAAAACCTGGAGGGTTCAGTGTACTTTTTTCTCTGATTTGTCTCACATCTTTTCATGGTTCTAGTGCCAAAGCACAAGGAATTAAAAGAAGCAAAAACTTACTAAACAAAAAACTATCAACAATTCTCCTTTCAAAAAAAAAAAAAAAAAAAACTATCAGCAAAAATAACTATAACAATATATTTTGAAAAGACATTAAAAGTCTACTTTAAAAGTAATGTTGAAATTTATTTAAGAGGTGAAGGGTTTATGTTCTACCTTTATTCTAAAATATAATATATGAATAATTTTATCTAAATATGGCCGTTCTTAATTAGCTGGGCGAAAGGCCTGGCCTGCAAAGTTCTTCAGCCACTGGCTCACCCAACCCAAGTTCTTAAAACAAGAATATCGGTAGAAGCAAAAGGCTGGGACTGGAAATTTTTAACAGATGGACAGCAACCATGAACATTACCATAACTTTCCTATGAGAAAATTTTAAAATTCATAATGAAGTGTGACCCTTTTTTCTTTCATGGGAGACTTGTAAACAGATTCCAACTTTTCATGAAATGGCAAATCGAACTCCCTAGTTTGAATATTAAGGAAAACGCCCTCTACAATTAGTTGATCATTTGTTAACTTTGGTTAAAATTAATGGAATAAAGTTGTTTTTTTTTTAATTCCATTATAAGAACTTGACCTAAATGATCTTATTCCATCGAATTTTAGCAAAAATCAATTAAAGACTAACTAATTGTAAGGGTACTTTTGTTTATTGTTCAAACTAGAGGATTTGGTTTACCATTTCATTAGAAGTGTGGGAAGTTATTTACAATTCTCCCTATTTCAATTTACATCATGTAGTACATAAAAGCAATCATATATATTCATATATCAAGTGAAACAAAATTAAATGAAAAACATACAAATCTATCCGTTCAGGATATAATATACTACATTTTCTCCATTGTTGGATAGTGGTACATAAAGCAATCATATATATTCATATATCAAGTGATACAAAATTAAATGAAAAACATACAAATGTATCCGTTCCGGATATAATATTCTACATTTTCTCCATTGTTGGATAGTGATAATTAATTTTCTTCTGAAACTTGGTTTGGGGGCAAAGTATTCTCCAATACCAGTATATATATGACTTTCATCAGCAGCTACTTATAATATTGTCTTAAATAATACTTTTATCTGTTCGTTTTCTTTTTTTCTTTTTTTCTTTTTTTATTTTTACACATTCAGCGTTAGTAGTTTAAAAGATTTTTTTTCCCCTATTACAAATGATTTTTTTTTTTCTTTGGCCCTTTCACAAATGAGAAAATTAGATGCCCATTGTATATTCTTCAGTAAATATAATCAGGGATTTTGTTACTTTAGGAATTAGTAAAGGGTTTTGACATTATGATATATCAATTTCACAATTCCCCTACTTCATCTCCATCAACCAAATTGTAACCACATGTACTAGATACTAATTGTCATATAGGAAACATGTACATGTATTTCACTAAATGTGTATAGATGAGTCTTTTACTAAGTATGTAAAGATCTTATAATTAATTAACAATATATCACTAGCATTGATAATGAAAGGTAAGCATTCCTGTTTATTCATTTTATATAGTTAACAACTAATCAAATACTTCATATGAGTAGATGTTTCATAAGGTTAATCATCATAAAATTAGTATTTGCCATTTACCAACCCAATAATTAAGTTCAATAATGAAGATATATACAAGCTTCAAATGAGTTCAAACTATTTGTAAGCAGAAAGAAAAGAGTGAGAGAGAGCGAGAGAGAGAGAGAGAGAGAGAGTGGAAGAAGATGCAAGCTCATATGTAGCAAATTAAGTTCAATGATGAAGCCTTATATATTAAAAAGCAACCCACTAGATATGGGCAGCAATAAACGTGCATGACTTCTCTTACATTTTCTTGGTCTTTTTGTTTCTCATTGTTTTTTTCTTGCTTAGTGCTTCACAGCTCATGCTTAGATGTTAGAGACAGAAAAGAGAATGAAAGAATCTTATGAAACACCTAAGAATAAAATTAAACCAAAAAAAAAAAAAAGAATAGAGAAACCAAAGCAGATGAGCCACCACAGATCGCAGATAATAATAATGTTGCTCTGAGCAGCTACCACCACCATGCACCTTCTTGCATGTTATTGCCAACTAATTAAAATAAGCGCATGCATGCCCTTCTATCCACCAACCTTTTTCAGGCCTTGATCTCCTTCCCCAACTGTACCTAGTATTCCACAGCCAAACAAACTGTCTTTGTAATATCAGTTATTTATTTTTATTATTTAGTGTTAATAAACAAATATTGCTTCAAAATACTACAACATCTATTGTGCTTTTATTATTATTTTTAAGACATATAAAACAATTGGCAGACAGGCTACGTTATGGAGGTTTCCAAACTTTAGTAGTCTTGATTGACAACTTGTCCATGGCACATCCCAAATCTTGCTAAAAGACATAATCATTATCTTTATTAAAAATTCTAACTTTTGACAGTAATTTTAGTTTCGTCTACATTGTTAGATTAATCCAATTATTAAATGATTTTCATTAGGATTTTAGATTTATATATTATACAAGTTATTTCTAGAATAATAAAAAAAATTATATAATCTTAATAGAGATTTAAAAAAAAAAAAGTAACACTCGTTCAAAGCAATAAAAATAAATCTAAAATGCAGTTCACATGATGATAGATCGTGGCGACCAAAGTAAAATAAAAGAGAATTGGATGACAAGGTGAGGGCAAATTAGTAATTTAAAGCACGTGGGTTCCCATAAATGCCAGCTGGCAGGCTCACGTGACGCCATGATCCAAAAAGAGGATGCCTATTTTAGACAATTGACCAGGTTTGTGGGGGGAGGGATCAGGTGAGGCAGAGCACAGGATGTGTACCTGGGTTGGGTGCAGTCGATGGAGGTTTGGAGATGATAGCAGGGACCGTGGTGATGGGACCCGCAGTGGTTGGTGGAAAGATGTGCGCAGGTAGGCCCATTGTCTGTGATTGGTGGAAGTGATAAAGAGGGTACATTGGCATTACTGTGTTGGCACCCACGATTGGCTGCCCAGGATACACCTGTGAAAAATGCCCGTTCACGTAGGAACCCCCTGTGTAGCTCAGCTTCTGTGCATCACCACCAACACAAAATACAAACTCATTTATTATCAATAATTATTTTTATTTTTTTCCCCATTTTTAACATTTCAAAATTCTTGTCTGTTATTTGATAAAACCAATAGTTTAAATACAAAATATGTTAAAATTTCGGAGTAATGCATAGTAGCAAAATTCAAAATGAGATGATAATGACAAACCAATATATCTCTCACACTCATATTATCAGATTCTATAATCACTCTCTTCTATACTTAAATTTATAATGATTTTTTTTTTTTATAAAAAAGAGTAAAATATAAGATTATATGAAGCTGATCTAATAATAGTGTTTTTTTTTTTAGTAATTTATTAACAACGCTGTGAGTTTAAATTATAGCTTGCACTATTTGAATCTTAAATTTTATTTAAAAATTAAAAAATGAGATTTTGAGAAGGAATGTAAGATAAATTTGATTAGTTGATATTTGACCATCCGATCTAGGAGGCACTGACTTTTGAAAGAAAAAAAAGGTAAACAAGGGGTGAAATGTACAACGGTAGCAGTAAAGTTCGTATTTGTAACGTCAAGGACTATGATGATGGGACCACAAAATTAAAATGTTGGGTTTTATGATTCATTAATTAACGGTAAATAATGAGGAACTAACACCATGCACATTTGATTTCGAAAAAAAAAAAAAAGAAAACCATGCACATTTGAATAAACGATGGACCAGTAAGGGTGCACGAATAATCATGAGAGTGTAGTTGTACTAGATCAACTTACATGATTGTAACTGATATCAGTAGCAATGTAGGTTGGAGAGTACCTGAGCAGAGAAAAACATTCCGGTGAGACACCGGTCTAGATTCATAAACTGGTACGGACACAAAAAACAAACATCCAATACAAAAATAACATGCAATACAATATATGTGTATATACCCATAGAAAGGAACGGCCTGATGATGATGATGAAACGGCGTCGCAGTTGTTCCGGCCGGATAATACCACTGCACGTGATTCGCAGGTGCTGATGACGTGGACCTCGGTCCGACATTGGATCCTTCATCATCATCATTCACATCACAGCTTTAGAATATAATTATCAACCACATGCATGCCCAAAAGGGTTCAGGTTTTGATAGAATAAAATGCAAGTGAGTTTTATATATATTGTTATACCTTGTTGAGGTGGAGTGGTGGTGGAGGTGGCGGAGACGGAGCGGGGGCGGCGGGCACCAAGGGAGGCGAGGTTGCAGTTGGCGCGGCGGCCGCTGATGATCGGGGTGGGGTCTTCGCAGGCCTTTTTAGCGGATTCAGGTTCCTTAAAAGTGACCTAAAGTACGAAGAAACTAGATATTAGAGCACTAATACGATTAAGAAAAAAAAAAAAAGAAGTTGGAGAGAGTGGGAGACTTACAAAGCCGTAGCCCTTGGATCTGCCGGTGACTTTGTCGGAGATAATGACAGCCTCCAAGATCTCACCGTATTTCTCGAAGTGGTCTCTCATGGCTTCCTTGGGTGTCTCCCAAGCCAAGCCTCCGACAAACACTTTGGTCAGTGTCGTGTCGCCGAACTGCCCGATTTTGTTGTTGTTGTTCTTGCTCATGTTGTTCATTGTCTGCCCTATTCTTATCAAACCCTATAAGTAAAAACTCGTTGACTCAAATCTTGATCTATAAAACGCTGAGTTTAAGTGTGGAAAATGGGGTCTGAAGCAGAGATTAGAGGGAGAGACAGAGAGAGAGAGAGAGGGAGGTTGTGATGAGAATATAAGAGGGCGGAGAGGAAGAGAGAGAATAATAAAGAAATGGAGAAAAAACACGAAGACAGAGAGGCAGACAGATAGACTTTTTTGAGTCCAAGAGGTCTCCGTCTCTCTCAACGTGGTTTCACATATATACATCACATACAGTTACAGACACTCTCATAACATATATGCGCACACGTATCTTTTTGTCTAATCTTCCTTGTTTTTGCTCACCTATATTTCTTCTCAGTTTGTACATAATAAATATGGAATTCGAGAAAGAGATACAGTTCAAGTTAATTTACGACCTCAATAGTGTTGGTCGTGTTTCGTCAATAATTTTGGTTTGGTGTGATTGTGTGCAAGTGTAATGCCATTTAACAAAAATTTTTATTTAAAAATTTATCTAAATTATGTGATACGTGAATTTTACAATTACATGATACAATGATTAATATGGTTTGTATGTCTCTCATACGGTCGATATGATCATTTGTTTTAGAGAAATAAAATATAAGCTATACGTGGCTACATTGGTTGGGTGTGTAACTAAAGGGATAATGCATATGGGGTAGCTTTTTATATTTTTGGAATTACTTTGTTAATTAATGTTGCTTTTGGCAGTTAATCAACTGCAGCTAACAGAAAAGACTGATTACCTTTCTTTCGATTTTTCTTTTTATTTTTTGGAAAAAGGAATATATTCTGGGATTAATCTATTTTTGTTATATGGATTTTATTGACTTTTTGTTCTTGATAAAATGGGTTTTATTGATTCGTTACTCAATTTTGGCAACTTTTATCCCATAAATGCTTTTGATTTTTCTTTTAAGGGTGTTAATGGATTATTTCTTATTCCTCCACTCAATATCCCCACCCAAAGCCACATTTGGGGGATAAGGGTATTCAGTGGTGAATTCTCTCATTCTCGTTCCTCTATTTCCCCTATCCCTCATCCCTCTTTAACCTCATTGCACTGAGTTTTGAGAGGAAATATAAATCAAGTACAACAATATAAATATAAACCAAAAAGAGAAAAATAACTAAGATTATGTATTGAAGTGAGGCTGAAAATAAAAATAAAATTTTATTTAAAGAATTAATAAAATAACTCTATATAAATAATAAAATAACTTCATTTTCATCCCCACCCTCAATCCACAAAATCTTCTTGCAAAGGGGGACAAGGACATGATGATTTGGATACTTGGGGGATTTGGCTACCTAGAGCCTTGTTGACGTCCTCATTCTAATGTTGTCACTTTAATTTGCCTTAAGAATAAAAATATATAGTAGAAGTACAGACAGTCAACAATACTTCCAACTTCAAGAGAACGAAAATTACGATATATATATATATACACACTCGTATATTCCTATTTACAATGCCTCTATGAGATGCCATTTTTTATTTGTTTTTCTCGTAATTAAACGGGTCAATCATTTAAAATTAAAAGCCCTGTTTGTTGCTTGTTCTGATTCTTGTATTTACTTTGTTGGTTTTGTAATCATCTACACAAATCAAGCAATTTTCTTTTTTCGTTAACACGTTTTCGGGATATTCGACAGAAAAATTGATATACGGATTCCTTAAATAAAATATAAAATATATAAAACATTGTTTCCAAAATTAAATAGACTTGACTCATAGACAATAGATCATAAGACAGTTATATCTGTAGTTCAAAAACAAAAGACAGTCATATCTGATTAACCCAATTAAATTGACGGTGCGCCTAGTTTTTAATTATACCATTAGAATTTAGAAGTGTCCAAAATTAAAAAGAACAAAAGGATATATGATATGTCGTTTCTATAGTTTTTTTTCGGCAGACAAGTGTGTTCAAAGTTATTACAATTGATTACTAGTACTTTTCTTTTCTTTATTTTATATGAACAATTTTCTTTATATTGGTCACAAACCAATGGGCTAATAATCAGATTATCCTAATTAATTACTCATGTATATTTTAAATATGAACATGATTCATTTATTTCATGAGTTATGTAGATTAACGTAAACGTGATCAAAGTGCTCTCTAACTCATAAATTCCTTCATGTCCTTTAGTATTCAAGTATTGTTTAAATAATTTTCACATTAATACATTTACTAATTATAAAGGAAACTAAACGAAATCAAGGACATTGAAAAAGAAATTAGAAAAGGAAACTAATTTATTTCTTAGGTAAAAAATGAAATGAAATTTGAATTAATTTCTAATTCATACATAAATATCATATATCTATTTTTTTATTAAAAATTTTAGTATTAGTAAATAATGCACCATTATAGGAACTAATTAGCTTCCTGAGCTTTTTTACCGGCTCAATGAAAAATAAATAACAAAAAGAAGAGGGTAATTGAAGAGAACGCGGTGGCACGTGGTACAGAGAAGAGTGAAGACAGAGCATAGACAGTTAAAAGCCATATATAAAAACTAGAAGGGAGGGGAGAGGACTCACAAAAGATGGTAACGAATTTAACGTGCGCGACGTGCAGTCATAGAATTTATAAATGAATTGTAAGTTGGCAAATCTGTTTCGGAGACAACATCCCCACGTAGATTTAGATGACATTGCCATGCCTCTATACTCTCATTTGATATAATCGCTTGCTCCATGTTTCATTGAACTCTCTCTATACAACTTCTTCACTAATCTTTTCTTCATGCATGCATCTACTTAAAACTACGGCTGTCAATCCAAACTGATCTAGTCTCATTTGATTGGAAAAAAGGCATTCTCCTTCTTCTTTTTTTTTTTTAGGATTTTATACTGCTGCAATTTAAATATAACAACTGATGGGATTGGGTTCTAAAATTTTTTGAAGGGTCCATGGTTGAACTTTTAGTTTATTATTAGAATAAGATTTTTGAACTTGGTTGAACCGAATAATAATTTAAATTTTCATTGATAAAATTATTTTTCAGATCAGGTAAGGCCATATTCAACTAGTAGATTCCACAAATTTGAACCAAACATTAAATAAGTGGTTCAAAAATAAATGAAACTTGTACGGTATGGAATGAGATCAAATTCCATTCATTTGACACTCCTACTTAAACTAATATATAATGCGAAAAATTAAGTAAAAATATTTTTTACACTAGATTTTTCATATGATATGAAAGAATAGAGTTTTTGTTTTTTTTGTTTCCTAAACATTTCAATTTTTTTTTTTTAAGGAAAAAGAAAAAAGGAGGGAGAGATTTCAGGACAACAAAGTTAGTTGTAAATTGATAATGTTTTTGAGACCCTTTGACTGTTTTGAATAAGAAACGTGACAAAGCTTCATCAAACACAAGTGGCTGATCTTTGAATAGTGTTTATGAAGTAGCATTAAATTTTACCATGTTTAGAAGGACAAAATTTTAGAGTTCACAACTGGTTCAATTAGCTAACCTTTTCAATATATTTCGCTTTACAATATTTCAAGTACACCATCAAATCGATATAGATTGCAGTAGTTATCCTTGTGAAACATTATTAAAAGGATGTTTGTGACCGACCTACATGAACCACAACAACTTCGTACAGTAAAAGTAAATTAAAGTGAAATTGGATTGAAAGTATCTTAGAGATTTTATCAACCTACAATAATAACTTTGTATAGTAAAAGTAAATGTAAAGTGAAATTGAATAGAAATTATCATATATATAATTATAGATTTTATCAATTAAACTAATTAGTATTTTATTAATCATTAGCACCTCTACGTTAAGGCATGTTGGTTAAGCAAATAATTTCATTCACACTAAAATGAAAATATATTGTTGAAATTCGATTAATGAATTTGAGTAGTTTACAATCATAACACATTTATAACTATTTCAATTAAGACAAAATCAAAGCTACTCCATAAAAATAAAAGATATAGATTAAAAAATAAATGATTAATTAGATAGGATTATAAAGAAAATACAAACTTACATTGCATATCGAATCATGTTATCGAAAGCAACATTCACCAAAACACTTTTCTCACAACAAAACAAACAAATCGGCCCATGTAAATGCCACCTCTTCTACTTTTGTACTCCATAATTAATTAAATTAAATAAGCCGTTTATTTAATTTGTTTCTAACAACCAAAGTAGTATAGGAGCATGAGTCACTACTGATTCTGATTGTAATAGCGTGGCATCATTAGATTGGCTTTGGAAATATAGCGAGGGTTTCGAGAGTATCTGGTTTTACATTTTATTAAAATTTTCGAATTTGAAAGTTTTTGTAGGCAACGAAACAGTCAAAGTCCAGATACATACATGTTACACTGCATACAACCTCAGATTGTCGAAGAGCGCATGATGATCATGCCGTGGTCCATTAACATGAACGGCAGATCTTACAGTATTTTTCCTGCTCGATCACGTGGACCCACTAACTCCTCAGTTTGGTTGTGGGCCCCACCTTTCAGTCTCTCAACAACTTATATCATCGTCATTTTGCATGTCCTCACGCACTGTTGCCACCGCGTGATTACACGCTATCATTTGTTTTTTTTTCTTTTTTTTAAATTTTTAATATAAAATATTCATGATTCGATCTCTAAGTCCTTACGTTGAAGGACAACTTTTTTACACAATATGAACCTTCTCTCTCTCTTTTGGGAGAACTCCAATATCGAACCGTATCTTAAAAACTCTTATTAAAGTGTCCGACAACACTATACGATATGTAATATACTTGTAATATGTATAATAAATAAAAAAAAATCTAACATAAAATGAATCTGGATCCTATTACACTTATCAATATCATATCCTATATGCAGATGCACAGCTTAAATATTTAAAGCTATAAAAAAAAAAAAAAAACTTCTTACACGTACAAATAAAACATATCATAAAACTCAAACGTTTCGTCATGAACAATAAGGAGAAGATGCACACCATTTAAATCTAAGAGAGTTATATATATATATATATCTATATTAAAGCAAATGAATAATTTCTTTTACCCTAATTCTTTTAATCAAACGAGCAAGCAATTGATAACTTTCATATTCTATAGGATAAATATTTAAATTATATTGTGTTATTTTTAAGTGATAGAGTCAGAATTTGTAATCGTACAAGTGTAACCATGGACATTAATTTCAAAGTATAGAGATAAAATGATAGAGGAGGTTGACCATTTTGATGCTATAGCCTATAGTATCCATCCATGTATGATCAATCAAAGGTAAACTAAAACATGATTAAATTATCACGCAACTTTGATTAAATATATAGTTAGTGGGTTCCATTATGTGCTAATCCCAATGTGTATTCAAGAAATTTTGATTAGTCTAGAGAATCTTAGAAGTTGGTTAAGTGGATGCACATCACTTGACAATTCACTTACTCTAATTGATTTTGTTATGTAGTTTAGTTGTTCTTTCCATGTGATGAAGAGATGGTCTTGCAAGAAAATTAAGGCACCAATCAAGGGTACCAAAATTAGAGGCATACATGATGCTTTGAAAGAAAAAACGCGTTTTCCAAATAGATTCCATAAAAGGATGTTGCTAATTATTATTTGGATTCCATTACTTTATCACTTTATTTATTTTTTGTTTCTAGACTATTTCTTCACTCATGTCGAGTCGTTTAAGTGAAAATCCATTGGCTGATGGACTAAGCTAGCTAGCTCCTATCTGCGTTGCCTGCTTTGTCTGTCTGCTTTTAGAAAGATCATGGAGACTTTTTCTCGTTAGTTGTAGATTCCTCACTTGGAACGGTCCATTCATCTTGTTCGATTTCTTCCATTTCTGTTGGTTGTATCCAGAGATTATTTTACCAACTAATTAGTACTTTTGAGAAACAAAAGAAAAAAGATAATACACTCATTTTTGTCTAAGCAAGCTATTTTATCAAATATATTTTTAAGAAAGTTTAAAAAGAATAAAAGAGATATTTATTATTTCGATCCTCTTTTACTTTATTTTTTTTCTAAAAGTTGTAGCTGGTAAATTATATATATATAAATTAAAAATAAATAAATAATAAATAAAGGTTTTCTCTAAAACTTTAAGGGGCAATGGGTTCCACCTTCCAATAAATAAAAATAAATTTAAAAATGTTTTTATAAATGTACTATAATTTCACAGTGCCTTTCGTAAGATGATTAAAATCATACAACAACATACAAGAGCATGCTTTTCCTCAAAAAAAAAAAAAAACATTTTAAGTATTTTATTTTTTTTTTATGAATATAACCTATGTTAAGGATCTAATAGGATCTTTTGAGATAAAATATTATATCCTGTTGTAATATTATATCCCCTTGTAATAGAAAGACTTGCTTTTTATAGAAAAATAAGGCCACTTTTTATAACGAGCATTGCCCGTTATCGTTTCCGC
The DNA here is from genome assembly GCA_021234005.1 of Nephelium lappaceum. Lineage (NCBI taxonomy): Eukaryota > Viridiplantae > Streptophyta > Magnoliopsida > Sapindales > Sapindaceae > Nephelium > Nephelium lappaceum. The sequence continues at coordinate 20,735,616 of CM037999.1, forward strand.
TTTTTACAATGGATAATATCCATTGTTGTTTAAACTTTTTACAACTAGCATTGCTTGTTGTTATTTATGCTTTTTACGATGGGCAATTTAAAAAATATATATATATTTTTTATATGATTTTATATGAAAAGAGAAATAATATTAGACCATAGATCGAAAATGTAAAATATATTGATGTATGCTAATTTTAATAAAATCCTCTAATTTTAATAAAATCTATCTGTCTATCTATCTATATATACTGAACTCATCATACATCGAAATGTGTCGGAACATAATTAATATACTATAAAAGAGTTAAATGTATATTCTAAAGTTCTAAGCTCGCTAGTTGGCCAAAACAAGGGACACATGCTCACCATCTGGACTAGGTTCATGTGATGAACTAAGTATGTGGATCCTTGCTATCAATTTCAGCTTCGCCCACCACTTCTCCATTATCCATCCAATGCATTAACTTGCACTTTTTTTTTCCACTCTTACTTGAGCCATCACCTTGATTTGTAGAAGCCGAGATAATGACTACATATACACAAATTTAAATAATTAAATTATAATTAAATTAAACATCCAATTAAATGCCAAAAATAAATAATATCAATTTCATGAATATTTATCTTTTGACAAAAGTTGTTATTAATTGAAAGTATAAATCGTATTTCTTTATAGATTGACCTTGATAGTGATTTATTTCATTTGTGGCTAAATTTATCAGTTGATATAATTATGTGGCAACATTTTTTTAATTTATTTGCTATTTTATAATGTAAAACAATATAGTATATTTTCAACCAAACCAAACCAATCCAATTTTAATTGCAACATTTTAACTATTGAAATAACTAAAATTGGTCTTCTCGAGTGTTAAAACAAGATAAAAAATCAAATTGCACACCACCAAAGCACCAATCAAAATTGCAATGAGTAAGTTGAACTAAAAGCAAGAATTCACAACCCAGAGCACTGAAGCACAAAACAACAAAATATACACAATGGAAGTATATTTCATATATATCTTATAAGACCCTAAATTTTTTTATTTTCATGATAAATAATACGTTACGGATGAATAGTAGCGTTTTTGGATAAATAGTGGTTCCGGGTGAGAGTAACCTGATGAATAGTAAATTTTCGAGTTAGACCCCGAAGAATCGAAAATTTGTAGAATGAGTAATGGAGTTAATAAAACTGAAACGAAATAAAAATGAGTCCGTTTAAGTAGATTTTAAGAGTTCCAAAAATAGTCGGATGAAAATACCCTTGTTGGAAGAATAATGGTTATGGAGTATTTTAAGTCCAATTGAATTTTTTCAAATCTTGGAATTGAGAGTTAACACACCCAATTAGAGTATTGCATAGTCAATTTGATAATTGGATGACCATGGAATTTTCTTGAAATTTGTTTGAAAGTGAATGGAATTAAATGTAAAATTTAGTGGTATTAATAGAAATTATATGAGATAAAAACTATTCAAGAAGCGCAATCCTTGTGATTATGGATGCACCAATGATAGATTAATATCTCATGGTCCTTATATTGATTAAATATGTGGTGAAGATAAATTAGAAATTGGTTAAAATATGTGTGGTGGATAATTATGTAGTTAATGACCAATGAAATTGTGATTAGTGTGACTAAATGATATGTTTGGCATTTTAGGTGAATCCTAAGGGAAAAATGGTCATAAAGGAAGCGCAGTATATATAGTTGAAGCCCAAATGAATATCAAACAAGAAGCATTCGGTCAAAGAGAAGCAGAAACCAAAAAAAAAAAAAGGAATTGTAGAAGAAGAAGAAGAAGGAAGAAAAAGGGCTGATGTTCAAGAGGTTTTTCATTACTCTCTCACCCACAAATTCATCAAGACTGAACAAGGAACAAGTGAAGAAAAATAGATGAGTAATTTGATTAATTTTGAGATTAGTTTGATGTGGTTTTAAATGGGTTTAATTATGCCTAGTCATCATCAAACCAAGTTTAGAAGTGGGAGAAAGTTTAAAGCAACTTGATTGAAGCTTATTAGTAAGGTAAGGATGTTAGGGTTTTGATGATTTATGGAAATAAGTTTAATTTAATTGATTTTTTTTAAGTGTTTATATTTTGTAAACTTTCACAGGGTGGTATATTCGGAAAAATAGTCGTTATGCTGCCCGAATTTTTATAAAATTATTTTGAAATCGAACGAAACAAAATGAAAAATTTTCCCTACGTTTCCGCAATAAACAAAAGATTTGGAAAATTTAGCACAAATAAAATAACTCAACTTCATGGGAACTTTTTAGCAGGATCAGATATCCATTGGAGGGCTACCGTGGGGTGCCAGGTAGACTACCTAGGGAAAGGGGCTTGTCATATCTAGTTGAAAAAAATAGAGAACTCCATTTACAATGTTGGATAAAAACACTTGGATTGTGCCCAAAAGCTCCTCTCACTACAAGAAATTATCAATATTGCAAGATTTAGATAGTAACATGCACATCCTTCATGTTGCCGCAATCATCTAATACAACACGTAAAAAATGTGTGTTGCTTAAACTACGAACGACAACTTGCAATTTATGTTGCTAATAATAGGACACATAGCAACTCTTTCTTTATTAACAATGTTGCTACTGCAACATGTACAACAACTTGTTGAAGAATAATGTTGCTAAATAAATTAATTTTAATCTTTTTTTAAAAGAATATATAAAAGGCAGCCAAAAAATCTCTCACCCTTACTTTCTTAGCCAACCCTAACCCCTCACCCTCACTTTACGTTTCAGTCAACCCTTTGTTAAGGTTTGTGCCTTAAGAGTTTATAATTAGTAAACGTTTAAAATAAATAATAAATAAGATATGTTTATTTTATTCAATTTATGTGTATTTATGAAATGTTTTGTTTCATATAAATATCATGTAACATCCATAATTACTTATGTAGTTTATATACAAGATGATTTAGTTTAAGATCAGTAATCTAAACAGTCCTTAAAAAGCAAATAAAGTTGGATACTTTATTTATGATAAATCTATAACTACGGTCTATTTCGTATTTGAAACAATAATCTTATCCGAGATTGTTTATGTGGTGACATGAAAATGACGGTACCTTATATAATAGAAATTATATAAGACTAAACCATGATAAAGATGAATTTCTTATTAATATTCATTAAATAAAGAAATTTATATTTATCGTGATCTAATGATCATATATGAATTGATCTTAATTCTGAGTGTATTATGAATTTTTATCTGCTAAGTCATGTCTTTTAATTTACATGAGTAAGACTATTATATATTTACAGTTAACAAGTTTCATACTTTGAAGATATGATTTTAAAAGGTAGTTGATAACATTTACGCAATAGTAGAATCCACTCTTTTTTATGAAAAGTGGATGAGTAGTTTTCTTAAATGTTGATTCAGATCTTGAATAATAAGAGATCTCGACTTTCTATTTATGATTAAATAGAAAAATAAAATTCATAAGTTGTTATAAATATGTTATTCAGTGAAAAATCAATGTTACTTAATAGAACAAGATATAATTAGATAAGTATAACAGACTTTATGACCTAACTCTAATTATGAACTACTTGTGGAAGATCGAATCATATGAAATGATTAGATCGATGGACACTGATAAATTCATATTGTTATATACAATTTAGGAATTATTTAATTAAAAAAATTAATTAATAATTTTGATATTATTGAAGCTCAAAATTATAAGTCTATTTGGTTTGCTGGATCACACTCACTATAAGAAATGAGCAAATAGAAGAATTAATTGTAATGTTCAATTATGTGTTACACGTGTAGCAAAAATACGTTCACATGGTTTAAATATTGTTGAATATTTGAATTAATAATTGTGAAGTATTAATTATTTAATTATATATCTAAACAAGTCATGGGCTTAAATCCATATTGTTACTAAAATAATTAATTTATTTAAATAGCCATGAAATTTAAATAGTTAAAGTGAAATTAATGAAGTAAATTGTTTCTTCATTAAAGTAAAAAAATTGAAGTTATAATATTTTGATTGATGAAGTAAGTTGTATCTTTATTAAAGTAAGAAAACTCAAGATTTAATATTCTAATTAATGAATTAAATTTTTTCTTCATTGAATTAGAAAACTTCAAATTAATATTCTAATTAATGAAATAAATTGTATTTTCATTGAATTTGAAAATTTTGAATTGAATTTCTAATTAATGATGTAAGTTGTTCCATCGTTGAATTAGAAAACTTCAAATTGAATATTCTATTTAATGAGGAAAATTGTTTCCTTATTAAATTAGAAAACGTAAAATTGACCAATATAAAAAGTGTTTTATATTGCAAATTAAAAAACTTGATTTGAATGAATTTTACTTTGACCTAGCCATTCAACACACAAAAGAAAACACTAAAACCCAAAAAATTTAGGCTTGTTGGAACACTATCAAGGAAAGAAGAAGGTTAGTCAAATCCTGTCTTGATTGTTGTTTTTACTGTTTTCTTTTGTTGCAAGTATTCTTTTAAGAAAAGAAGAGTGATCGCGATTCTTTAAGAACGTGCCCACACACGGTTTCTTAGTGAAGAGTCATAGTAAGAAAGATCAAGTGGTGAAGAATCTTCAAATAAAAAGGGATCAATCAACTTCATGCAATGCAACATTCGATCTTATTAATTTAGTTATTGAATTATTATTACTAGTATCGACTGATAAGTTTTTTGTTTGAAAAAATTTTTAAAATCCACATTTCCGTATTAATCTAAAGTCGATTTTTTCCTTTACCCTCACCCTTCGCCAGGCCCTTGCACTCTCACTCTTCATCGACCGACACGATAGTAAGCCAAAAAATCTCTAACACTTATCCTCTTAGCCGAGCCTCACGCTTCACCCTTATTTTACATCTCAACCAACTCGTACCTTTACCCCTCACTCTTCGTCTAGCCCCTGCACTCTCACTCGTCACCGACTGGCCCAACGCCATTGCTTCCTTCATTGTCGTACCTCCTCCTCCTACATCATTGCTTCCTTTAACCATTCCTTCTCCATTCTTCTTCTCCCCTTCGCTGATGGTTTCTCCACTCCATCTCAAATATTCTTCAACTCTAAAGCAAATAACTTGTGTTGGTCTAATGTTGAAATGGCGCCCAGTCGACACCAAAAAAGTGGCATAAAGATGCTACTGCTAGTAACGTTGTTTGCAAGCGCTTCTGTAACTGCTATGGTTGTCTTTACTTCGAGTACAACCACATCCTTCCCTTCTCTAAAGGTATGACTTTTTCTTTTGACTTTCATTTTTAACTTGAAGCTTGGTTAGTTGATTAGTGTGATGGGTTTTGGAGATTTTATTTGTTAGATGAGAAAATAGCAAGAAAATGAACAAAGTTTAAGTTTAAATGTAAATATTTGGTAGTTGAGATCTAAGACTAATTTGAGTTGAACAAGTTAAATTCTAAATTTTGTTTCTTTTCATGTTTTATTTGTTTTTTCTGCAATGGTGATGAAAGTCTCAAAATTTTGGATGCGGGCTTGTTTGTATTGTAGGTGGTGAGTGACTATCACTTATTCAATTATGTGTTGAATTTGTGATCTAGTTTTTTATTTATTTTGTTTTGTTTTACAAATTCTAAGTAGGGTTCTCTATGGCCATTTAAAGCGACCAAGACTCTAAAAGACATTGAGCATCTATATGGTCACTTTTGATTTGTACCCATACACTACTCCATTGTTCTTCAATTTGTACATGTAGATTTGTATATATATCTTATTATGTTTCATTTTGTTGTAGATAACTATATGGAATTAAGCTAGTTTAAGCATAATTATGTTAATGTTGTTTAGACAAAAAGAAACCAAAATGGTAAAAGAATTTAATGAAAATTTGAAGGCTATTCACTTTTCAGCATATTGAACAACTGATTGATAAATTGTTTAATGTTTTTGTATATCATAAATTCAAAATATTGATTTGATATGTGATAAGTGATTGGTTTTTGCTTTTATGAACTTTTGTATCAAGTTTTATTTTAGATAGCATGATCAACCATCTACCCAGTTGGATGATTTCTAATCTTGCCAAAGAGTGCAGTTTTTGTTGTAGTAATTTTTCTTAAATTATCAAATTTACATTATTGGTTATTTGAAATCTTCTGTTTCTAGTGGTTGCTTATATGTGATTAACAATAACTATTGAGATAGGCAGGGCTTTCTTTACAAAGTGCTTGTAGGTTTTTTATTTTCAATATGTTGTTATGTATCTATTCTTACTTATTGGTTTTTTATATTTAAAGTGGAAGTTAGACTGTTCAACAGATTGTTTAACTCTGAGGTAAACTATTATTTGCTTGTTATAATTTTCTTCTTTTGATTGTTTCCCCCTGAACATGTTATGAATTTTTCAACTTAATAAATTATTGCTTCAAAATTCTGTCGAGCTTGATAATTGGCTTGTTGATTTGAATCCTAAGTCGAAAGAGGTGATATCTTGAAACATCACTTCGAGATGGTACTGTTAAGGACACATTTCAATTCGAAAGGCTTGGTAATCTCAAAAAATGTCTTCGTTATTTAATCTTTAAAGCTAACCTAGTATAATTTCTTGCAATGGTCTCATTTATTATCTGACCTTCTGTCTTTTGGACTGTAATTTAGGGTATTTTACAATTGATAAAAAATTCTACTATTGAGAAACTTGTCTTTATACTGGATTGTTACGTTAAAAGATGACTACAGTAAGGTTAGGGAGTGACATTCTGCCAACATAAACTTTGGTCCACTGGAATGGGCAAAGCAATATTAATGACTCTTTTACATGTTATTAATACTTTTTTTTTTTATTTGTAAGTTAAAAAAAAAAAAAAAAATCTTATTAAGCATAAAAATTTATGTACTCACCATAAGTTATAGGTTTTCTCGTAACAACACAATTGTACTAAAACTCCTCTCAAGGTATGCATCTTTTTTACATATTTTGTCTGAGAATTACATTGTTCAATGCTTGATTTGGTGTTCCTTTTTTACTTTTTTCTTTTAAGATAGTCATTACCAACCTAGAGTTTGTCCCAAATTGATGCATTTTGATGTCAAGAGATGGCTTGATGCTCAATCAGATAATGCTTTTTACAAAATGAATATTACAGATTACTGAGTTAAAGTGCAGTTCTATGTTACAAAAGAATAAAATGATTTCTTAACATAATGAGTTGCATAATTGGACTTCTTTGAATTTAGCGCAGAGCACACAATCTTCTGGTGGTATGGAAAAATAAAACTCTAGCTAGCTCGCATTAACTTTAGAACATTAAATTTGTTTTTATAAATGCAGAAGTGACTTGAATACCATGTCACTTAGCTTGATTATCCTACTTAAATGTATCACTATAAGTGTTGGTCTCTTTAATCACTAACAACTATTGTTTCTTCTATTTACCATAGGTTCCTTTTTTAAATGTAATATATATTGAGCATTCTGATTTTCGAAAGAATGATTCAAAAGATTATTATCGCCTCGCTCCTGGTAAATGATAAAGTATAGTAAATACAAGTATTAATTAAATTAAGGAGATTTTGATTCTGATAGAGTTAAAAAATTTTATGCATACAGATATGCATTTCCAATAAGGTGTACGGATTTAATTTTAACTGATGATATTGAGACTATTCTTGAGATCCAAACTGAATATGATCATTCTAAAAAAAACAAAGCCCAAGGTTTCTTTCATTTTTTCTCTTGTGTTGGAATTTTCTATTTATGTGTTGCATTGAATGACTAGTTTTGTTTTTTGTTTTTGTTTCGTTTATATATATATATATATATATATATATATTGGTGTTGTTGGTGTATAACATGATTTAAAAATTTTTTCAATATATTGTTTAGGGAGTTCTTTACTAGGTTGTTGAGTCTTCCCCCAGTGTCGCCAGGCTTCAGTCTTCCCCAGTGTCGCCAAAGAAGCCTAAAGTTGTGAATGCTTTGCACTTGTTCAAGAAGCCTTTTCGGGCCTCTAACCCTGATCATATCGTGATAATTCTTCGCGGGCTCCCTAGTAGCATGTTTTCACTTGGTTCACTGTTATTAATTCTGTAAAAGTTTTATAGGAGAAAATTGTTATTCTTTGTTGGAAATTATGAAAGTCCACCCAGAATGAATAATTGGGCTCTGGGATTTGGATCGGATTTTATCCAGAAATCATAACCCAATATCCAATACCCAATATGTGGTATGAATAATATGGAATTTGGATAATGGTAATCAACTGTCATAGCAGTTGAGATCAATTATAACTGCTCTGATAGTTGTTGAAATAAAAATATATATACGTTATTAAATAACGTAAACTGGTGATGAAAAATAGAGAAACAGTATACAAAGATCTTCTTCTTCTTCTCAGTAAACAATACAAATTTTCTCTGGGCTCTTACACTGTGATTAGAGTTTGCTTTCCATTGTGATTGCTTACCAGGCCTGTAGTATTGTTCTTGTTGACTATACTTCTATTGAAGGTATGTATTTTATCATCTTTTGTAATTTAATCATTATTATTGATACAATATATTACAAGTTGATGATATTGTTTAATTTATCAATTTATGAGTTCAAATTCATCAATAGTATCGGAGTCTGGTTATAACAGTGCTCGGTTTAATTTTTTATTTTTAATTTAATTGTTTGTGAAACAAATATTGTGTTACTGTTTAGCCTTAAATTTTGAAGAAAATTTATAAGGCATTAGAGACTTCTGTATTGCGTGAAAGTGAGTCTAGAAACAGACAATTGGATTCTGTTTGACTTGAATTGGTTAGAAAATTTGAAGAATTTCAAAGACTCATGTTATGCATGAAACCCGAAACACTCTCTTTTGAATATTAATGTCACAAATCATTTTCTTTTCGATGCGTTAAATACACCATTAGATTGGGCTCAAAAAGAGCTTTTCAACGATATATTATATGACTAATTTCGATGAAAATTGAGTGAGAAAAATCAATTTCAAAGTTGAAAACAAAAAATTGAAATCTGGAAAAAATGTTGAAAACGATGAACAATAACAGGACACGTGTCAACTTAGGAGAGGTCTAGAGTTGGTGACGTGTCAAAATCAGATGAAGCCACGTTCATGACACGTGTCAATATATGGAGGCCCACGCATATGGGATGTGGCCCAATAATATTTAGACAGGTGTCATAATACGTGGCAACATTCGAAATCATCACGTGTCAATGTTTTGAGTGGATGAGATGATGCCACATGTCATGAGACGTGGCAACGTCTGGAGTGGCCACGTCTCAAGGACATGTGGTCGCACCAGAGGCCGCCATGTGTCACGCCAAGCACGCATGTTGGCAGGCGCTGCGGACGTGCTACGGTTGCCGGAGCCTGACAGCGACCAGCGCCGGTGTGTGAAGCCACGAGCAGTCGGAGACGGTAGTTTCCAACCAAAAAAAAAAAAATTAAAAAAGAAAATTTTATTTTATGTTTTTGGGGCTTATTAATAATAAAATTTATATAATATTTACTGCAGTGGGAGCTGAATTAAATGTCCGAACATAGTAAATTTTATTTGTTTAGTTTAATTAAAACAAATTGTTTAACATGCTTAACATGATAAATTATTTTATAGAAGGCTTATCGTGTTATTCATTATTATTCTGATTTTGATGATGAAATTGAAGAAGTCATTGAGATTATAGAGAGTCCTGACATCATCGATATTTCTGATGATCCGGTCGACATTATAATCATTTCAGACGATGAGGAGGGCGTCGAGCCTCCAAACTATGTGTCTTCTGATGCTTCGGCTGATATTATAGTCATTTCAGATGATGAGGAGGGCATAGAACCTCTGGACTATATACCCTCTGATGTTTTGGCCGATATCATGGTCATTTCTGATGATGAGATGGATGTAAAGATTATTGAGATCTCTGATGATGAGATGACTGATGTGATGGGGACTCTTGATAATGAGGTGGTTGAGGTTATAGACATCTCATCGGACGAGGAGGATCCCGAGATGGATGACTTCTGGCATTATGATGATATGGACTATTTTATGTATTAGCATACTTGTTTTTATTTTATTTTATTTGTAAATGTTATTAGTATTCGATTTCACGACATTTCTTAAATGATTAGTTCATTCATATTAGTTAAATTGAATGTGAATATTTAATATAATTATTTTTGCATCTAAATGAATGATCACTATATTCATCTATGAAAGTGGGTGTTCTTTGCTTAATGTTTAAAAGAACTGGATTAGGCAAAAATGCTTACTTATATATCATGTTTGAAATGTTTGGAAGTTGATGATGATTAAACAGCTTGACTGTTTTTTCGACTCTACTCCTTGCATTCACATATTATATTTGTAAGCGTACGTTTGCTGCAAATAAAATATGAAATAGTACAGTGTATGCTTAGATTAGATATCCTTCACTTGTCTCTAAATATGATATATTTCAGGAAATGACTTCTACTTCAAAGAATATTATAATTGAACTAAATAAGGGTGAGAAGCTGAATGGTGACAACTATGATATATGACACCTAAAATTCATTACATCCTTGAAGAGCAAGATGCTCTTAAGACTCTTATAAACACCATGGTACCACCCCAGTCAAGTACATCTGCTCAAGGTATGAGAGACATGGAGGTCTATCAGACTTGGAAAAAAAAGAATACCATAGCTAAGATTACGATCCTAAGCAGCATGGATGATGATCTCATATGTATGTATGAGAAATATAAGACAGCTCAGGACATATGGATGGCCTTGAAAGACAAGTATGGTGGTACTTCAACCACTAAGTTAAAAGGGTTAACCATCAAGTTTGACACCTACAAGAAGCACCAAAATCACACAATGAGGCATCACCTTAGGGAAATGTCAAATATGATTCGCGAGCTCAAGTCCGTTGGGCATAACCTCACTGATGAGCAATAAGTACAAGTTGTGATCCGGTCTCTGCCCTTTAGCTGGGAGAATATGAAGATCAACATGACACATAATGATAACATCAAGACTTTTGATGACATTTCACGTCATGTCGAGTTGGAAGATAAGCGCTTGGAAACAGCTAAGGCTTCCGATCAGCTTTATATAGCTGAATCCAACAAGTGTAAAGGCTCAGGCCTTAAGCGCAAGAGAGGAAATAAGTTTTTCAAAAAAGGGAAAGGTAACCCCAACTTTAGAAAGAATGAGACTGGAAAGCGCAAGAGGGGCAAACACGCTGGGGGAAAAAATGACAAGACCAAAATGACCTGCTTCAACTATGGAAAGTTGGGTCATTTTGTTCATGAATGCACCGAGCCCAAGTAGAAGAAGGTATATTTTTACTCCAATTTGCTTTATTATATTTATGTTTCTACCTCAATATTACTTACTGAATCTCGTCCTTTGTGGACTGTAGACTCAGGAGTTACAGACCATGTAGCTAGAGACCGACAAGCATTTTTGGAGTATCGTCGAATCAGTCATGGAAGAAGATGAATCTATGTGGGGAATAATTCACACATTGAAGTGAAAGGAATCGGCACATGCAAGCTTGAATTGTATGGTGGCCAAATACTTTATCTCCATGATGTTCTTTTTGCTCCTGATATTCAACGAAATTTAGTTTTTGTCCAAGTACTATTAAGATTAGGATATGTTTTAAACTTTTATGATGATTGTATGGATATTATATTAAATTCAGTTCGAGTAGGTACTGGTTATATGTTAGATGGTTTTATTATACTAAATACCGAGACGAACGGTTTTAATTATATTGATGGTTATTTTTCTCTACTTGCTTCTTCCGATGTTGCAAATGTTTATGCAAATATTTGGCATACTAGACTGGGTCATATAGGTCATGATAGGATGAATAGATTGGTCAGAGAAAGATTATTAGGCCCACTTAACAAAATAGATTTATCTATTTTGCGAAAGTGTCTAGCTGGAAAAGCAACTAGAAAACCGTTTAGAAAAGAAACTAAGGCTGACTATCCATTACAATTAATTCATTCTGACATCTGTGATCCGATAAATGTTAGAACAAGGCATGGAGCCTCATATTTTATTACATTCATTGATGATTTTACACGTTTCAGTCATGTCTATTTAATTTCTCACAAATCTGAAGCATTAGATTGCTTTCGGTTATATATAAATTTGGTAGAGAATCAATTGGACAGAAAAATTAAAATTTTAAGAACTGACCGTGGATGTGAATACCTCTCCGAACAATTTAAGGAATTGTGCAATGAAAGAGGTATAGATAGACAATTAATTATTCCTGGAACTCCGCAGCAAAATAATGTTGTAGAGAGAATGAATAGAACCTTGTTGGAAATGGTTAGGTCAATGATGGTTCAAGCAAATCTCTCAATATCCTATTGGGGAGATGTATTAGTAACAACTATATACATATTTAATCGAGTTCCCACAAAATCAGACACTTCTACACCTTATGAGTTATGGAAGGGTAGAAAACCGAACCTAAGTCATCTGTAACTTTGGGGATGTGCAAGTTATGTACATGATTTATCAAATAAATATGAAAAATTAGGTGCAAGAGGTAAAAGATGTATCTTTATTAGATACTCTGTGCACTCCAAAGGATATGTACTAATTGGAGAGCATACAGATGGAGGAGTGATTGAATTAGAATCACGAGATGTCAATTTTCTTGAAAATGAATTTCCTAGCAGAGGTGAGGTTGATAAAGGTATTCGATTTTATAAATTGGATGATCAAGAAAATGGTGTGCATCAAAATGCTCCTACAGAGGTTATTAAAAATATAATGGGACCATCGATCCCCAGTGGGAGCAATGTGATTGATTCGACATCTCGCAAAAGCAATCGTAAGCTAATTTCACGTTGTCGATTTGAGATTGAAGTGGAAGCGTTTATGATTGTTTCACATGATAGCGATGAGCCAAGAAATGTGAAAGAGGCTCTTAACTCATCTGCTAATGAGTTATGGATAAAAGCCATGCAGGAAGAAATAGAGTAAATGAAAAACAACCAAGTTTGGGACTTGGTTGGCTTACCGCCTAATCAAAGAACCATTGGAAACAAATTAGTTTTACGAATCAAACGAAGAGTGGATGGCACAATAGAAAGATATAAGGCGCGATTGGTCGCTAAAGGTTATACCCAACAAGAGGGTATAGACTATGAAAAAACTTTCTCACCAATAGTGAGATTTGCTTCCATACGCCTTATCCTAACAATCGTTGCACATATGGATTTAGAATTGTATCAGATGGATGTAAAGACTACATTTCTCAATGGAAAACTGGAAGAAGAGATTTATATGGAATAACCTAAGAATTTTATTGTCAAAGGCCAAGAGCGCAAAGTATGCAGGCTTAAACGATTCATAAATAGATTAAAGTAATCTTCCAGACAATGGTACATTCGTTTCCAACAAGCTATTTTGTCTTATTTTACAATGATGGAAGAAGACCATTGCATATACATTAAACGATACGATGATAAATTTATAATATTATCCTTATATATGGACGACATTTTGTTAGTAGGGAACGATAAAGAGTTTGTGATAACCATAAAAATGTGGTTATCCTCAAATTTTGAAATGAAAGATATGGGTGAAGCTACATGTATATTGGGAGTCAAAATCACAAGAGACCGTTCAAGAAAACTTCTTACTTTATCATAAGAGACATACATAAGGAAGATTCTTGAACGTTTTAATATGGCTAATTGCAAGTCAATAGACACTTCCATATTAAAAGGACAAACTTTTAGTCTTGATATGTGCCCTAAAACTCCACAAGAATGCGAAAAAATAAAGAAAGTTCCTTATTCTAGTGTTATTGGGAGTCTCATGTATGCAATGATATGTACAAGACCAGATATCTATTATGTTGTTAGACCTGCAAGTAGATACCTTTCGAATCCCGGACAGAAACATTGGATTGCTGTTAAAGAATCTTGGCGTATCTCAAGGGTACTGCAGATTACTTTTTTTGTTATAAGGGAGGTGATCTTCATTTAGTCGGTTACACAGATGTCGATTGGGGAGGTGATTTAGATGAACGAAAATCCACCTCGGGTTATACATTTTTGCTTAGTCAAGGTGCTATCTCATGGAGTAGCAAGAAGTAAACATGCATAGTCTTATCAACAATGGAAGCCGAATTTGTGGCATGTTCGATGGCAGTACAAGAAGTAGTTTGACTTAAGAGATTCTTGGAAGATCTTAAGATTGTTACTGGTGCAGAGCAACCAGTAACTGTCTATTGTGATAGTCAAACTGCAATTGCATATACAAAAGATTCCAAGTATCACAGCAAATCCAAACATATAGAGACAAAGTATAATTTTATGAGAGATATCATAATGAAGAAGGAAGTAAAAGTTCAATATATTTCTACGCACATGATGATAGCAGACCCATTGACCAAAGCAGTGATTAGAGATGTGTATAAGTTATATGCTAAGTCTTTAGGATTGCATAGATTGTAATATTGTTTATATATATCATATATATGTATTGAATTGTTTGAACTGATTTAATTTTCTGCTTATGAATATAAATATCAGTTCAATTTGAATCTTCAATTTTATACTAGCATACATATTTCATATAAGAATTTGTTAAAGATATGTCGTCAAGTAGAGACTAGCATTCTTACACATGTTGTCGCCTTGGTTGTTTGGGAAAACAAGCTGAGATGAGACACATATATCATTAAAAATTATAAGTAATATAATTTTCTTAGAGTTTAGATATATGAACTTTTGTCGCCTTGACCTAGTCAAGATGAAGTTTTCTCTACATAAACAAACTATGAAAACCGATCAATGATAATTACGCCACTGTCATTGAAACCTGATTGAACCAGATGTGAGATCTTAATATGACATTTTGAAAAGTGAGCAATTAAGAACTCAGGTTGAACGCTCAAATTGCGTTTGAACTTAGATCTGTACAGTGAAATAATTATTAGACATATACATTTAAGAATGAAATTCACTATAACACATGACTCATACCATGTGTACTTATGTGACCAATATGGAAAATGAGAGAATAAATCTCTGCTTCCTCATTGGTAAGTTCCATTAGAGTTGTAAAAACTCTGAACCAT
The DNA here is from genome assembly GCA_021234005.1 of Nephelium lappaceum. Lineage (NCBI taxonomy): Eukaryota > Viridiplantae > Streptophyta > Magnoliopsida > Sapindales > Sapindaceae > Nephelium > Nephelium lappaceum. The sequence goes on from CM037999.1 coordinate 20,750,712, forward strand.
ATTCTTAAGATCATTGGCTTTGTCCTAAAGTCACAGGATGATGTTAATGCCTTTAGCATATCTTTCTATGGTCATGATAATTCAACTTATGTGGTATGTCTATGGTAGCAATTGTCTTTATTGACCAAAGGACGAAAGTCAAATGGGAAGATTCGACATTTCTTTCATCAATGGTGTATTTATTGGTCGACCAATTGTGATCAAAGTTGTGATTACAATTATGAATACATAGAATTATTAACGCTAAGTATAGCTTCTTTATCAATTAAAAGGAGGAATTAAGTATACTTGAGCTGATGAAATTTTGAAATTGAATCTGGAATACATTTGAACAATATGTGATGTTTCATTATTAAAATATCAGACTACAAGCTCCAAGATTAACAATTGTTCACAGGTCACGCGGTATATTTGCCTATATGAATATTTGAGAATAGATTTGTATTTGAATGTTTACATCCATTCATAAACATTGTCTCATTCTGTGTGAGTGAGAGATGTTGGAAATTATGAAAACCCGCCCAGAATGAATAATTGAGCTTTGGGATTTGGATCGGGTTTTATCCAGAAACCACAACCCAATATCCAATACCCAATATGTGGTATGAATAATATGGGATTTGGATAATGGTAATCAACTGTCATAGCAGTTGAGATCAGTTACAACTGCCTTGACTGTTGTTGAAATAAAAATATATATACGTTGTTAAATAACGTAAACTGGTGATGAAAAACAGAAAAACAGTATACAAAAATCTTCTTCTTCTTCTTCTCAGTAAACAATACAAATTTTCTCTGAGCTCTTACACTGTGATTAGAGTTTGCTTTTCATTGTGATTGCTTACCAGACCTGTAGCATTATTCTTGTTGATCCTACTCCTATTGAAGGTATGTATTTCATCATCTTTTGTAATTTAATCATTGTTATTGATACAATATATTACAAGTTGATGATATTGTTTAATTTATCAATTTATGAATTCAAATTCATCATTCTTGTTATAAGATTTTGTTGTTATAATTGTGAAATGTGCATACATTTTCATTGTTTTAATTATACACATGTTTACACTTTGAATTGAGTTAAATTCATTCATCATATGTTGGTATTATGATGTATTATAATATGCATGGTTTGTGGGACAAACTATTCTTAGTTCTCAAATATTTGTTGGTGTCTTGTTTGCCATTTCAGTGATCTTTTAACTATCACTATTTATGAAGGACTCTTGAATTGATTACATAATGTTACATGCTATTAAGGAATTTTGTTCATGTTATAAGCTCATAGGCTAGATCTCACTTCTAGTGGATGAGGCGTTCGTCAATTTAAAACTACCCTACTTCAACATCTTGAAAAGGTATGCATTATCATGTTGGGTTCCTTGTAATTGGTTTCTCTCTTACCCTTATCATTTATTGATTATATCTAATAGGTGCCATTGTAAGGATTTTAGGACAAGACAAACGTGGCCAAGTGAGAGGCCTTGTGTATGGAGCAACACCATCACATACTATGAAGAGGTTTTATGTTGTCTTTGTGATTATGTAATTTTATGGAATTATATATAATATTGATGACAAATTATGAAATTAATGAATACATTAATTTCTTTTCAAATTGAAATTAATATTGTGGGTATTGTAATTTTCAAACCATTAACATGAACTAAAATTCTACCATGACAGTATATATACATAACTGTAAGGAAAACTTTAAACAATGGAGTGGAAGGCACACAAGTTCACGTTGTCCAACTAGTGGTTGGATTTCGATCACAGAATCGGAAGGAAACCTCTATCCACAATGCAAGAGTCTTGCCTTTGTTCTTTGTTTCTCACTCTTAGTTCTGTATTTTTGCTCTATCTGTACATTTTTTTTTTCCTGTAGGTTTTTATTTCTCATTTGTAAACAATCAACTGTAATTTTTTTATCTATGAATAACTGCATAATGCAGTTATTTGATAACCAACACAACTGCCAAAGACAATTAATCAACATAATTCCAATCTTCTAACACTCCCCCTCAAGCTAGAGAATACAAATTTTTCATTCCCAGCTTCGATGTAATATCTTGAAACATGGTTGCAGATAGTCCCTTAGTCAAAATCTCAATTAGTTGATTCCTAAATGAAATATAAGGAGTACAAATCTCTCTACTGTCAAGTTTTTCTCTTATGAAATGCCTATCAACTTGAATATGTTTTGTCATGTCATGTTGCACCGGATTGTGAGCAATACTAATAGCTAATTTATTATTACAATATAGTCTTATAGGGCCTTTTGATGGAATAGTTAAATCATTCATGATAATCTTCAATCGTTAGCCCATTAACAGATGACGTTGTGGTTGGCTAACGATTGTGATGATGGCAGCAAAAAGAAAAAAAGAGGAAAGAAAGAGGGGAGAAAAAGAAAGAAAAGAGAAGAATTAAAGATAACTCATGATGTGATGAACAACAGTGGCAAGAGAATGGTAGCAACGAATGAAAAGGCAAAAAACAGCATGACAAATGGGGATGAAGACGAATGGCGGCAAGTACGGCGAGTAATGAATGGTGGAAAAGAGAAGCGATAAACATTGGCTAAAAGAGCAATGAACAACACGCTAGAAATGTGAAGGAGGTACAACAACGATAAGAGAAAAAAGATTCAATGAGAACCAAATGGGGGTAGAGATCAAGTGAGGGCTTTGACCTCACTATCTAAAACGGGCACAGTATATCCATCATGGGCCTTCAAAAGCCCGTGATGGATAAGTTTTGTTAGATAACATAGACATCTTTAGGGCTCGTTTTCTTTACTTCAATTATTACGGGCTCTTTAGTGCCACGATGAATACTCAAATTATCTAAAGCGGGCACAAAATGGGTCCGTTTTAGATGCTTTAACAACAACAGGCACCAAATTATATGTTTCAAAAATGAGTCCCAATGTGCCCACGATGGATACACTGTAATAGATGCTCGGTTTTCTTATAGTGATTGTTTGAAGATTCTAAACATAATACATAAAATTTGAAGATCATAGTTATGATACAAAACTATGTGTTTATGAAAATTCAGGATGGTATTCAAAAATTAATTAATCTCTAATATAATTTTATGTAACTAAAAATTTATACAAAATTACTCATTTACTTTTAGTAACATGGTTGTACATTTTCCTTTTATTTTTATGATATGAGCTTTAAGTTTCTTATATGCCTATAAAATCACAAGAGAATAAATAAGGAGACCCCTCCTTGTAAAGGGATTTGCATTCAAATTCATGTGGATAATAGTTGATTTTATTATATTTCAAATAGATCTGTAATCTAGTTGGTGCAATTTTTTATTTTTTTATTTTATTTTTTTTTAAACACGGAGATTCATATTCATAGTATGGTAGTATTTGCAGGAAGCAGTGTGACATAACTAAGGCGCGTGTTATACTCACAAAACACAGAAGAATAAGAGAGAAGGCATGCATGCTTGGAGTGTTGTGATAATGCATACCTCATGCTTGTTGTGTGTTCAACTGAAAATATATTCACTATAGGGGTTTCAATATGAACAATTGGCCACGTGAGGTTGCCCAGATGTTCTACGCATATCATCATCTATACATCTATATATGTAATTGTATATATCAACAATCTACGTATCTATATATCTATCTATGTAAAAATATATATATTCTACTCAGTTAGGCCATTCCATTTTCTTCTGAGCTAGAAGGTGGCCAGCTGTATAGCATTCATCAAATGTTAAAAAAAAAAAAAGGTTCTTTTTTCTCTTCTGGTAAATCTAAACTTTGACCATCGATGGAAAGGAAAAAGCTTTAACTAGTCTAATTAACAAAGTGGATTGGAATATATGATCTTCTTAATCACCTGCTAGCTGATAGAGAGAAACATTGAAATGAATAATTGGTGAGGTCTTCCTCTGTGTGTGTCTTGGAGATTAAATTGTTTAAAAAATGGAAAAATGAGGTCTCAATAAGGGGTGGTAGTGGTGTGAGCTGGACACTCTCTGGGTCTGAGTTGGCTGCAAAAGAGTAGACAGAAGACACCTGCCTCTGTTAATATATATATATATATATATATATTGTAAAAGATCATGTTGATTTTGTTGATACAGCTTTTTGCGTTATCATCATGTACCAATGGACTGTAGTCGTCTACTTGAAAAGAGAAAGAGAAGGTATTTTTCAGTTAGTTTAGTGAGAGTATTATCATTGTGTTTCCAATTCCTCAGAGCTACCCTTCAAAAATACATTATTATGACTAGGCATCATAATTATCATATATTTGAAGACACTATAAATTATCTTTGTCAAGAAAATTTTCCTTCAAAACCTTTGTTCCTCTATCCAGTTAAACTAATGTCACATAAATAGTGGCCATGGGCAGAGTAATTATTTTGCTTGTTCTAAACAAACTCTCTCATATATACATGATTAATATTCAATATAGACATACTTCATAAATTAAAATACAGAGAGAATTTCTATGGTTTATGAGTTTTAACTTTTAAATTATTAAAACTATTAATCTCAGTCATTCATTGTATTTGAATTAAATAGAAGAGATAAATATATTCATGAGAAAGAGAATACAATAAATGACTGTAATTAATGGTTCTAATAATTTAACGGTTAGGACACATGGATCATGAAAACTATGTGTATATATATAGTGATTTTACTATCAATACTTTTTAACTTTAAGAAATTAGAACAAATTAATTAAATTCATTTATTGCATTCTCTATTTTAAAATAAATTTTCTTTTCTATTTAATTTAAATGCAAGAGATGTAAAAAAAAAAAAAAAAACGATAATACAAGTTTATTAGTACAACATTGTAGCTGGGCAATGGCTTCACTGGCACCAATTAATATGTGGGTCTTCCCCCCTCATTGTGTCGGCCCGCCACTCCTCTCACCACCTTTGTGTGGGATGCTCATCTCTTGTATTCGGAGCGTGCTCAGAGTCAAATCTCACATGATCCCGATTGATTCTTAAATTTGTTTCAACCTTAGAAAAAAAAAAAATGATATACAAGTTTATTAGTACAACTTGTTCCAACCTTAAGGAAAAAAAATGATAGTACAAGTTTGTTAGTAGGACATTTATAGTTACTACGATTAAGCCTATGAAACGAAAAAGCTAGAAATGAATGAGTGTATAAGAACATATTGATTGGGGCGTGGTTTGGAAAACAAACAAGTGGGTTATGGCAAATGGTTATGGTGATCAGTGGTGAGTTGAGTGAGCTGGCAAGCTCGCGCAGGCAAGAAATGATGGCCACGTCGTGATGGTGATGGTGAGAAAGGAAACATGAGAGAGAGATACATATTTAAGTAATTGCACAATTTCAATCGAAACTTATACAGGGAGATGGACAGATAAGCTCACACATCAAAAACCCACCCATGATGTGACCACCTTCGCGCCTCTCTATCTATTCTCACTCCTCACGTGCTTCTAACGTGCTACCATTCTTGACAAATATGTATCACGTGCTGCTGCTGCTGCTGCTGCCACTATCTGTCTCTGTCTGTGGCTGGCCCGGCCCCCGTGTGACCCTGTGAGTGAGACCGCTTGCGATTTTTTGATGGTGAATGTTTTCATAGTTCATGTGCTGTCTTTGTCTAACGTTTTCATACTAGGGTTTTGTTCTGGTCCATTACGCAGATTTATACGCAGATTTCACTTGGTTTATTCATTTATTGTATATTTGTATGTATCATGAAATTGAACACAGAAGAAATTTAGATTTGGTGTGTAGCTTGCTGGTTGGGTCCACCAAATCCAAACACATAGGCCCATCGCAAACAATCTGTGAAACATTATAAGATGGATCGTTCCACCAAATGGGCTCCAGTCTTGGTCATCTTGTCGAAAAATCAATGAGGGCGTCGAAATAAGAGAGCATTTTGAGTTTTTTTAAATGTATTTTCGTATAGTTTCATGAGTGTATATACATGTATATATTGGATTATTATAATCTTTTTTCACTTCATTAATCTCACCTAAACAAAGGAGGTTAGACTCTACCCATCACTCGACCTAAAGTCCACCCAACAAATCAGCTGACAGGTTTTCAAATTTCAGCTGAGTTGCCAACAAGCTTCAAGAATCCATTGCTCTGCCTTCCCTCCTCTACTACTCTGAAACCAAATAACCATCGAAATATCTCTTCTTCCAATTTGGTTAAAATATTGATCCACTAAGTAGTAAAAAAAATATTTCCAAAAAGAAGAAACTAGTGAAACTTCCTAGATTTGACAGTCAGGCTAGCATCAAACAGCTGGTATACAGACTTTGGTAGAATTTGAACCTATCAGAAAAGAGGAAAAAAGAAAGGATCAAGAAATTGAAATAGAACCCCAGATATTAGCTTTCCTTTATATGTTTCAAGCAATCAATCAAGCCCAAATTTACATTACTGATCAAACTACTAGAGCTGGTGAGCTGACAAGGGCACTTGAAGAAAATTTCCAAATCACCCTCGGCAACATACAAAATGAGTATAAAAGAAAAGGAGGGGTAAATTATGTAGCACTTTGGATCAAGTCAGATAAATAAATTCCATATAAAAGATGCTATAGGTGTTGAAACTAAATTAATTCAGCCCTATAATTCATTAACTTAGAGAAACTGAAACTAGAACCCTTTATTGATTCCCTTGCATGGAATGAACAACCATATGCTGCCCCTGGGCCTGCAAAATTCCAAGATATCCACATCTATCGTCAGAATCCAGCCAACAAGAAAATTTTATCCCTAGTTTCTTCAAGAAAGGATGAAAAAAATAAAAAGAGAAATGTTTCAAGCATTATCGATTATACAATCTGTAATTTAATCCCATGAATGCACACTATACTCAAGACTTGTTTCAAAAAGTTGTGTAGTTGTCGGATAACATCATTATAAATGCAAATAGATGTATCAATAAGTTAAAATTAAGGGTTGGAAGCTCATTTCCAGAACAAAAGATAATATTGACGAACTGCCAAGATATGCTGCAACTAAACTTAATTCTCAAAAAACACCGACTTTGGTAACACCACCAATAGTATTTACGAACCTCAATAAAACTATGTCAAATCTTATTCCAATTTTCTCCACAAAGTCCACAAAGAAATTTTAAAGATGAAGATAAGAAGGGATATCCAGTAAAGGATATAATTAGAGGTATCAAACCAATTCTTAGCAGTTTTTGGGAGAAAAAATATATAACAAGATGTTATCTGTCCTCTACATAAACCTCCCGCCTGCAAGTCCGCAGGCTGGTAATACGAAATTTAATAATCATAAGTATTTGGAAAACTCACTATAACTTCGAACACATACACCGTCCATTACTTTTCATATAGACCTAAACACTCCTTGGGATGGCAGAACAATAAAGGCTTCTTCTTCAAACGAACCATAAAATGCCAATCAAAGAACAAAAATTGCCTTGGGAGCACCAATATAACAGACACTGACACAAGCAGGCCCCGTAAACTTTCATGACATAAACCATCATAGATTCCTATTTAGCTAGGAAGCTGAGGCTTATTCATACCAGCTTTGACAGATCAAAAACTTTTATTGTGATGGGACTTCCATCGATTAGCACAGCATAACAACCAAAGACACGTTTGCAACAAAACAAAACACGATTTTTTCAATAGAACAACATTAAAAAACTAATAACAGGTTTACTTAGTAGAGGTACATTTTGAAAATAATCATCTTCATAAAGTGATCAAAGGAGATCCATATCAATCTTTGTTTTATAGATAGGCTAAAGGCTTGTTAAAAAGTGTCCTCTATCTGTCAAAGTGAATATGAAGAATCCACCAAAATAAAATCCATTTAACTTTCTACTTTACAACTGAAAAAAAGAAATGGAAAGACAGAATATGACAATATCATAAGGTGCAATCATTTACACAGTTGAAACTCTCTTCCATTTTATTTTTCTTTTTAAATCAAGATGTAATTATAAGTTAAGGTGCACTCTGCACCCACTAATTACTCCGAGCCAACGAGAAATTCACATCACGAAAATTTTTCCGAGTAGCCAAACAAAGGAAACTCAGACACATGCACCTCCATTTTGTGATGTTTTAGCATCTTTAAAGCACCACACAAAGACAGGAAGAAGAATTCCACGAATTTCGATCCATAATCAAACATCTTTAATGGTTAAACACATGTCAAGCAAACTAGTGCCCTAAAAATGTGTTGGTCCCCACCATTTAATTAGGAATTCTATTCACAATTGACAATAAAATTAATGAGAGAAAGAAAGTTACTTGGGAATTGACATAGTGCATTGAACCCTGAAGAGCAAGCTGCCAGATTTATTGACAAAACGGAGTAAGCCAGTCATGCACATTTATTCAATAGCATCATAACAACAATGATAATAAAAAAATTTCAACCACTCCACAGAAATTCTAAGGTGAGATCATAAGGTCACACCTGAGCATTTTGGCCAGGCAAAGCTCCAACAGCATCCCTTTTAGCAGGTCCATCCCCACCCCTAGCAGATCCCTTGGTGTCGCCCTGTCAAAGTTCAAGTTTGCTAACAATTTCATTCAAAATCCAAACTTTACAAGGAGTAAAATGCTACACAACTGAAATTATTAAAACAAAAGTACGGTACAGAAAAGGGTTTCATTACCTCCAACTGCTATGAAGCAATCATCCCAATCAAATCAATCCCCAAAAGGAATAAAGAAAAAGAGCAACAGTTAGAGCAAGTTTAAAAAACACAAATCACCAAGGTGTTAAATGGAATGTAAAACTAAAATCAATGATACATCACATTAATATGGAAAAGCGTAGAAACAACAGAAAATATATTTTTTGCACTTCAGATTTTTAAGGATTTGAACCCAAGAATATTCATAACTCCAGCAAAGGAAGCAACATACAAGCTGTTTTGCTTCAACCTGAATATTTGACCATGTATCACAAACAAAATGTCATACATGGAACTAAGGAATTTATTCTCCTCCATTCTCTCAATTCTCACTACCCACCCAGATTCTTAACAATGTTGCGTATCAACAGGAAACTATAAAAATCAAGAATAAACTGTGGAAAAAGAAAGAAATAGAATAAGCCAGAAGAAAAAGATAACTTACCTCTCTATACCTCAATAGGTATGCCTTAAGCGGCTCAATATAGTCCTCAAATCCAAGCGTTGCCATTGCCCAGAGCAAATCATCCCCATTAATTGTCTTCCTCTTCTCTTTCTGACACTTATCACTTGCCCTGCAAAACAAAAAATTCCCTAATCATCTTAAAGAAAACAGAATCCGATTTCCCAACTGTCCAAATCCAATTCACAAAACCATTTCAAAATCAACTAAACCAGCTGCCAAATGCACCAAACTCTTCTTCTCCGCCAAATATGAAAAAAAATCTAATCCTTGACAACAATCAAAATTTACAAGCTAAATTCTAATTCTCAAAAACACAGCTCATCTGCTAGTAACCAAATGCACCAAACTCCTCTCCACCAAATACGAAAAAAAGTCTAATCCTTGACAACAATCAAAATTTACATTCTCAAAAACACAGCTCATCTGCAAGTTACCAAATGCACCAAGCACTAAAGCGCAGTTGGCAAAACAAATCCCTCACTTTCCGAAAAAGACAATTCTCAAACCGTAAAAGTAAAACTGCAGGCTTTCAACAACAAAGCCACATTGTTGGACAGCCTAAGCCCTTAAGTCCTGTTACTAAATATAATTCTCGATTTACGATTACAGTGTTTATTAAAAATCACTTGCTAGGAATCAAATCATGTGAACCCCATACACAAATTAGAAATTAAGCTGTCAGAAAACGAACTTGATTCCCTTTCATTTTCATCAGCGATTAAATCAATTGTAATTAACATTAGGAAATCAGCAAGGAGAACAAGAATACTGACTCGCTGGTGATGAAGCTGATGAACTCGGAGACGCATTCCTGGACGGTATCCTTAGCGTCCTTGGCGATCTTGCCATTAGGAGGCAAGGCCTTCTTCATGATCCTGCTAATATTAGCGATCGGCAAATACCTGTCCTGCTCTCTCACTCCCCCCGAGTGCGGACTCTGCTCTCCTCCGCTCTCGTGGCTCCCTCCCGCCGGACTCGTCGGTGCTTCCGCCATCTATCAACACAATACACAAACATCATTCTTCACATATCAAACCCTAGATTCAACACCTACCTATGCTTCTCACATACATACATACACATCTGTATGCATGTATGTATACACAGTTGTCTGAGGAACTGACTCCTCGATTTATCCGCAATCTCATAAACATCAATACAATAACTGATTTATAAAAACAACATCTAAATAAAAATTATTAAAAAAAAAAAAGGAGTTTCACGAGGAAAAACGAAAGGGAAAGACAGAGATGGAAAATATAGAAATAAAAAGAGAGGAGAGGAGAGAAGCAAGTACCTGTGAGAGAAAAGAAAAGAAAAAGAGAGAGAGAGAGAGAGAGAGAGAGAGAGAGAGAGAGAGAGAGAAGAGGTGGTTTTTGGCGCGCGAGAGGAGTAATTGGTGCGATTAATTTTAGTTTTGTTTTGATTTGATGATTTGGAGATCCGACGATGGAGGAGGAGGAGGAGGAGAATCACAAGACAGACAACAATTGTTTGGTGGCGATATCAGTATCAGAGCCGTTGGCTGCATTCGAAATGGACTTTGTGATTGATTGTGAGGTGGTCCCCCTGCGGGTGGATGGATGTCCCACAGACGTTTCTTGGGTTTTTTTTTTCTCAAACTGGAGAGAAAGAGAGGTTGGGAAACAGAGAGGGGTCTGGTAAACCTTTTTCAAAATGACCAACCAGTTTCCATGGAAAATACAACTGACCAATCACCAATCAGTTTCAATGGAAAATACAACTGACCAATTACCTTTTGACGTCACACTTGTTGTTGTTGTTGTTTTTTTTTTTTTTACCTTTTTAATAACCTACTTTCCTTTATAATTCAAGATAATGGCAAAATTCTTCAATATTTTTAAAAATATTAATACCTCTTTATTAATTTATTAAATAAATAAAATATTTCTCATAATTTAAATCACTTACTCTCAAAATTGATTTTTAAAATCAAAATGTGACCATCAATATGAAATAACAAAACTATAAACGTGTTTTAGTCATTTCGATCATTTTAATAATGACAATAACAGCAGGAGATAAAATGAAGTTCTCTGTAACTAAAAAGGTAATTAGCGATTATATCAAAGTACAAAAAGAAAAATGAGATTGTCCTTTTTTTTCAATAGTGAGGAGAATGATTAAGTTCATATCAAATTATTATACTTTATGTTTCAAAACAAAAGTAAAACTTAAATACTTGACATGTTAAAATCAAAAGAAGTATTTTACCATTCATACTAAAAGGTTGTCATTATTCAAAATTAAAACTGATCTTGTATGCACTTTCTTTTTCGGGATAAATTCATATTTAATTTAATAAAAAAGGAATCACTTAGTTTTATAGGATAGAAAGTTATTGGATTTAACCTAAGTTAAATTCATTTCAATAGTTTTTAATACATTTAATCTCATTATATAATAATAATAATAATAATAATAATAACTTGTTAATAAGGACGTTCCAAAATTTTTATTTCAAGATTAGAAATTACAATAACTTGTTTCTAGTGGATCTTACCATACTAATTGAACCGATTGCAAATATATGATTACAATTAATGATTTTAAAATAAAAATTTTAGAACAGTCAATCACACACACACGCGCGCACGCGTGCACACACACACACACACACACACATATATATATATATATAAACTCTTTTTTAGTGAAACCTATCACAATGATCGGATCCATTGAAAATAGATTATCATAATTAATGATTTTGAAATAAAAATTTCATAACGTTCTTATCATATATATATATATAATAATACTAGTAAAAAACTTATCTGAATTTATTGTGTAAGTGATGTGATAAACTTATATGTAATTATTATATTATCAATATATAATCTCAAAATTAATGTGATAACTAAGCTTGAAACATAATTTGAGCAAATGTTTTAGAAACCAACCTCATTATGTATGGAATTCTCCAAACTAGCCATTTAGCTATGTCTCTTATAAAATTTAAGATAAATTGCACAAACCCTTTCGAGGTTTGATAAAGTTACACAAATATTATGATATTTGGATAATTCGTACTTATACTACTTGAAGTTTCAAAAACTCTGTACAAACCTCTCATGTCATTAGTCAACCATTAGTTAACCACGACTAAATCAAAATTCTGAATGGTAAAATGGTCAACTCACAGTTAATAAATACTTTAATTAAAAATAACATTTTTAATTATTAAACTAATATTATAATATTAAAAAATATATACAAAAAAAAAAAAAAAACTCACCATCTTCTTCTACCTGCATCATCATCATCTCTGTCATCTCCATTTTCTATATCTATGAAAATCATCAAATTATTCATCATCATCAAACCAATCAAATCAATTATTATCACCAATTAGAATTTACTAAGCGTATGAATTCGAGAAAGTCTAGTCCCATGCTTGAGTTCGGTAATAGAAGAGTCTTGTGAGAGAGAAAGGCAGGTAAAGGAAGGTCTTGTAATTAAGAGATAAGATCTTTGGATCAGTGGCTTTTTAGATTTTTATTGATTTTTTGTAACACTAATGCGGGTCTCCTTAAAATATTAGTATTTTTTAAAAAAAATATTTTAATCCAGTTTTCATTTAGAAGTGTTCATTTGATCTACATCATTATGCTAATTATCCAACTACCTTCCCATGTACCAAACAAGTCTTGTGAGTGAAAACTCTGATTGTTACACAAATATTAATGTAAAAATCAAGCAGATAAATTTTTTCAAGAATTGAAGCACTAAACTCTTATGCTTTGATAGTTAAGTTTAAAGAAGAAATTTTTAATTGATGAGAACTTAAAACTTTTAAAGAGAAAAGAAAAACATCATTAGTTGTTGTAATTGCATATATAATTTGTTAATAGTTTGATTTGACGGGCAATTGAAAAGGGCCTAAAATAAAAATAAAAATTTATTTTAACCCCCAATAAATTATTTGTTTTTAACCTAAAATAAAAATTTAATCATTTTTATCTTGTTTCAATCTTTGAGATATTTCATGTGAAATATTTCGCTCATATGAAATGTTTCGACTTCAAAAATAATTTACCAACATTTTACATAAATGAATATTTCAAGTAAAAAGTTGTACGTGACACATTAAAAGTAGAAAACAAGGTAAAATAATTAAGCTTTTATTTATGACCAAAAACAAAATATTTTTTTAGGCCATTTCTAATGAATTTTCACTTGAATTTTATTGTTTAATAATATGTTTCTGCCTTAACACGGAATTAGAATTTGATTTAAACTCCCTTAACATAAAAATGATATCATATGACTTGGAACTAGCATTTTAGTTTTAAAAAAATGGCAAATTGTACATATACCCTGATTATATGCCTAATTGCCCTCATTATGGAAAATTTTTATACATTGCGCAAATATACCATTTCACCCATTGACTAATAGTTGACCATTGTTAGTCACTTGAGGGTCAAGGGAAACAGTATGGAGGTGGAAGTTTTGGATGTGATCATGGCTATTGGTAATGTTGCTTGTGATGCGATTGATAGATAGTGATGGAATCAAAAATTTATATGAGAGGGAGCCTTCTAATAAAACATAATATAATAATACTAAGGACAAATTTTTGTCTGTATAATCTCATTCAACAATTGATAATTTCATGTATGCATATAAGTACATAATTTATAACAATTTCTATAACAAGTATTTCATGCATTATCTTAAATATGGTATTATTGATTCATTTACAGGTATATCTGACTGAAAAGAAAAGCTATCATTATTTAAGTTTTGTTTCAAAGATAAGCATCATGAATCAGACAAAAAAAGGGTAGGCATGGATTTTATATGACAACCTGTGGGTGCAGCTCAGATTTTAATACCATTTTAAATGGACAAGGTAAATGTCTTAATCAAATGTACTGTCACTAAGAAAATGACAATGCTAGCCTTTGGGGGAATTGGGGCATCCCACGACATTAAGGTAAGAGGTCACATAATATTGTTCGTTTATTTGTCTTTTTCAAAGAGAGAACCTTGACCTTTGTCCTAATTACAGAAGCGTATGAGTTTGACCTTGATTATAAAAATTCTACACTACGTTTCACTAGTATTGCAGCACCACCCCCTATTGTCATATATGATCCATTAACTATACCGCTAATTAATGAAAAAATATAAGAAATAAAATAAAAATTAAAAGGAAAAAGATAATAATTTAAGAAAATAATTACTTTTTTTTTTAAAAAAAAAATCAGTCGTCTTCAACCTCTTCACCTCCGTCCACCATTCTTCAGTATATCTCCATCTCAACATTTCATCATTTTTTCTTCACTTTCATCATCTTTTTTTATCATTTCAACATTATACATCGCTTCATCTAAAAAAAAGGAAAAGAAACATATTTAACAAAATCAAAACCACAAGAAAAAATTGAAAAAAAAAAAAAAAAAAAAATCTTTTGGAGATCTCCGATGAACAACCAGCCAAGGCTTCCTCGAAGGATCATGTAGTTAGAATGAGATAATACAGAAAAGTGAACCTCTAATAAAATATTTTCATCAAGGATTGTATACAGAAAGCATGCACACAAAAAAGGAGATTTCCATCAGGCTGTTTCATTATTCGCCATCCATTCCTGTAAGTTCGAGTTATCTTGTTCACAGATTTATATCTAGTAAAGAAATGAAGACAGTTCCATCCTCATAAGAGGAATTTCACAATTCACATGAGCATCAAAGGCAGGCCTTATGCTTCTCTTCAGAATCAAGGGTGTGATATGCAATTTCCTCCAGCCTTCCCATGCAGATCAAATCGAAACACAAGGTAGTTACCTGTTTAATGTGCAACTCTCCAACCCTGCTCTGTCCATGATCTCTTTCTGCTCCACCAACACCAAAGTACTTTTATTTAATAAAGAAAGGAATTAGAAAAAGAAAAAGTATGATGTTATCCGTTATGTCCTAGGAGACAAGGGTATCTTGTGTAAAGCAGTTCACAGTTCACTTTTTTCGCTTAGAATAGCTAATTTTCCAAGTGTGTTTCATCGGATATGCATCAGATTCACATCGCCACATTCTAATAAATGGTGTATGTAAACAAAATGTACACACGTACCTGAATTACTTTTGTGATCCTCCCAGGACCCCCCTGTTTCCAGTCCAAAATAGAAGCATGATGAAAACAAGAATGCTCAAAGTCAAAGCGTTCCATTTACTCGTGCAGTTAAAAAATACTTGCAAAGAAAAATTTTCACCTCAAATTGTTTATCCTTCCAGGCAATTTCATCCCAACATTTTGATTCCTGCAGCTCCCATGTTCTTGGAACTTGAATTGACTCCACATGCTGCAGAAGTCTCAAGCTATCTGTAACAAAGTTTTACTTCGTAGGTTATTTATTGATAGCAAGGGTAATGGGAACATCATCACAATACATCAAAAGCGAGTATTTACTACACGACTAAGCACTATGAAGATTTGAGACTCGGGTTTTACTAGCAACTGGAATGGGGAATCTTGCCACATTAAAATAGTGAACAATGTTGCCCTGAGAGACAGAAAGATGGCCTGGCACAATCAACTATCAATTTACTTTCAGGGTTTCATCAATGTGTTATATGACACCTACTAGTCCAAGTCTGCATAGCAGTCCCATAGTTGGTATATTTTACTGAGTAATTTAGCTTTTCCATAGTTATCGAACAGCATGGTAAAGACCAGATTAAGCATCAAATCGGTCAAAACGAGGGACTTTATGAGGGAAACAAGCGTGCTATAAAGATTTATGTAGCATAAAATTTCAATTCTCAACCAAACTCTATCATTACATGAAAGAAAAAATACAAAGCTTATAATTTAACTACTAAAATCCTTATCCTGGGACCAGAATAATCATATGCACATGTGGCGGCAGGAGTTCAGAGAGTTCTGTGCAACAAAACTAGTCTTTGTGACAGGTGATAACTCATAGGCTAAAAATTACAAATAAAGAAGGCAATAAGATACAACTGAAAGTTTTACTTGTGATGAATGCCTCTTCCCAAAATTCATGCTCTGACCATGATGGTGCTACTTCACACAATGGGATTCCCTTACTTATGCATACTCTGCAGATATCAAAATTCTGAAATCATGAGTAATTAAACCTTGGGGGACATGCACTTCATTTGTTTTGGCAATAACTTGATGAGAAGTGAACTTCAGTAGAAGCTCAAATACTAAGAGACCTAATCTAAAACAACGTGCCCCATTACCCAGCTAGGAAGAAAAATAAAAAAGGCCAATTTTCTCTTTTGTGTCAGAATTTTGTAATTATAAGCTAAAGCACTTCTAAACAAAATGTGATACATAACCTACCAAAGGATTTACTCTTCAAAGGAACCATTTCCACCAGTCAACATGATTAATGCACCTTAGCAAAAGGCAAAAATAACCTTTTGAATAGACAGCATAAACAGTACACCATCACCAACAGGAGCAGTTTAGACTTCAATAACCTTTTGAATAGAAAGCTTCTGTGGCTTAAGTGCCCTATTTCTTTATTGTTCAACTTGCAGTACTGACTAGTATACATTTTCACTAGTTTCCATAGGTATATTGGAAACACTATAATTTGAGGTTCCACAAAAGGTAGGCTTACTCAGTAACTAGTTTGCGTATAACTCCAGGAAGGACACCATCGCCAATAGGAGCAGTTTGGACTTCAAAATCAGCTGCTTTGTTGTCCTGAAAACATATTTCACGAAGCTATTTACAATTTTGAACTTTGAAG
Organism: Nephelium lappaceum; assembly: GCA_021234005.1. NCBI lineage: Eukaryota > Viridiplantae > Streptophyta > Magnoliopsida > Sapindales > Sapindaceae > Nephelium > Nephelium lappaceum. Next base: position 20,767,615 of record CM037999.1, read on the forward strand.
TGAAAAAAGTATAACAAATCCCTTCCGCAAACACTGTGTAGAACTGACATCACATCAACAGCACACAAACAAGCATATAAATATTTAAAAACACAAAGTTAAAAAAAATTATGATGCCCTATAATCATCACAGTTGGACCCAGGTAGCAACTGCATCAACCTGAATTGCCATTCCTCTTGTCATCCTTGGGGCCTTGGACAAGTATTTGAGATCTATAACTTGAAAGGGATGATTATATGATCCATGGAAGGGGGATGAGTTCCATAAACGAAAGTAATTCTAAGCTTCAAGAACTTGTCCACACATCCTCTGTATATGATAGTTAATAAATCAAGTTATTTCAATATCAGAGTTATCGACTTGCAGGGAACAAATGCAGAACTTATTGCAATAACTAAGAGGTCTGATTTAAGGGACCAACTAAGGGTAAAACGTATTAGTATAGTAAGCAATGCTAAATTTTCAACATTAGATTAGATTTAGAATGAATAGTGCGCTTGAAATAACCACCAGACAAGAAGCTTAAACTATTAGGTAAAGGCCCAAATAGTAGTATTGAGCTCTAACAGTGAGAAAACGATACTTCTACGATTAAAAAAGGTACAGGTCCATTGTCGATAACCTCATAATTAACAATCTAATGAAAAACTGTCAACCATGACCAAATCTCAACATGTGCAACCCAACCCAACTATGTAATTTAATTTTCTATCTAAGATAACTCACCTTGCGACAAACAACAAAAAAATTTGTCACAGAGCCTTCAAGTATTCGATCACCATCATTCGACAACAATAGCTCAGAGACTGAAGCTGGTCTCAGCTTCTCCAAAGGCTTCCTAAGCCTGCCTAAGATCCAGTAAAAAGTAACTAGTAATCACTTCAAAACTGTGAGTAAGGTAAATCGGAATTGAATCTGTAAACCTAAAATTTCACATTTAAGGATCCAAAAGAAATCAAAACTGACACAACTTGCACTAACCTTACCCAATCCGAATACTTTGCCTCTGCGACATCCCTTCCACGCCCCACCACAGCCAAACGTGCTCCACCTCCTTGAACACCAAACGCAAAAGGCACATACCCACTAAAATGTGCATACACATCAAAAATCCCACCACAACCACTGACATCCTCAATTCCACTCAATTTCTGAAAATCACCCTCAACAAGTACCGTAACCGCCAATTCCTCCCCGTCTCTCCTCTCTTTCAATGCAACAGGCAATGCCTTATCCAACGAATCATCAACCAGAGACTTAACCGTAGATTCCCACATTGAAGACGACGATGATATCGGTGTTAACAATGATGGTGTCATAACATCAGCCTGATTTAAACAAAAGTTGCGGATTCGAATTGCACAGAATTCTTACAGAATTCGCAAGCCTCTGTACATGTCTTTCCCAGAACATGAGACATGAACCACTGTTGTAAGTTCGTGTGGTCGTGTATGCACCTGATAAATGCTACATTTTTTAGTTCCAAGAAACCAAAAAGAATACTTGTATCAATTGTCTCCTGCAAGTGTTTTAATTGTTGTTGTACATACCAAACTATCTCTACTTCTACTTGAAGAAACATGTTATATGAGAACCAATTAAAGAGCAGCAAAAACATAAATTGGGTAGTGGGTGGAGAGTGGAGGCTTACCTGGATGGGTTTGGAGGAAGGTGGAGACAGAAGGAGCCTCTGATGAGTTGGATGCAACGCCGTTGATGAACACCATTCTGGGACTCGTCATTTTTGCTTTTTCCGAGCGCAAAACCAATGTCCCTTGCAGTCTGCAGACACTACTGATGCACGAATGTCCTGGTTGGGTCAAAGGTGGCTGACACTGGCACGCACTACTGCTAAAAGCGCACCACCTAATTTTAAAGTTCACGGAAATGCATGTTGTTAACAAACAAATGATGGGGTGCATTTAGCATTGATATTAAAAATCACATTGATCCACCACTCAATTTTTTAATTTCAATCTTTTTTTTTTAGCTTAAAAAGAAAAATGTAATTTTATTTTTTTAAAGGTTGCAAGTGAGATGGACATACCACTTATGTTATCAATTTTTTTAAATATCATATATGATGTAGTCATTCGAATTTGAGACCATTGCTAGATTGAATGTGAGCTTGAATGTGAGCTCTCTATCACTTAACCATATTGAAGAATGTAATTTCTTTAAACAAATTAAGTTTACAAATAAAACTCTAATGAAACCTTAATTATCTACAATAGTTCTTGTAGAAACTCTTTTATTATCACATATCATAAAGTTCTTTCTTTTAACGTTAATTATTAGGAGTGGGCAACTCCATATTTGGTTCGGTTCCGTTCTTAGGAAAGGAATTTAATCGATTTTTTTTTTTCAATTCTCAAGATTGAGAACGAACATGAAAATTTTGAAGACTGAAACCGACCCAAACGAAACACGATCAATTCGATTCTCGTCGGTTCTAAAAATTAGTCATTCAACATCATAGCAAAAGAACCTAGAAAAAGAAATGAACAAAAAATCAAAACAACACAAACATGGATAACACAAAAATACAACGACAGCACAAACAAAAATACAATACATACACAAATAACAAAAATACAACAAAAAATACAGATAACATAACACAATAATAATATTTATCTTGACAAAATAACATAATAAAAATACAAAATATAGAAACCAAATAACACAAAAATATACTAAATAAAAATATATTGTTGACCTAAAAAAAACAAAAAACAAAAGAGAGGCTGGTAATCACTATTGAATGACATAGAAGTAGAAGAAGAATGGTAAAGCTAGTGATAGGATTTGTGACCAGTTCAGTGATAAGAGGTGAAGACAAGGTTGTTGGCATCTCTATGAAGAAAAAGAAAGAAAGAGGAAAAGGGAGGGGTGTTGGCAAAATTATAAGTGTTAATTTGAAGAAATAATATGTATTTCACAACATTACAATATACAATATCAAGCCTATTTATAGGTTGAGAGGTATAATACAAAGATAGTAACTAGAATAATATATTACAATAAAGGTAACAAAATTGTCTCAATAATGATAATTGATATATTAACATCCCCCCGTAAACTCAAGAGGGCGAGATGGATGCAAGCTTGAGTTTGGAAACCAATTCACGAAAACGTCCAGGAGGATGAGATTTGGTAAAAACATCGGCAGGTTAATCAACGGAAGCAATCGAGTGAAGTTTAATAGTACCCTGATGAACATGTTGTCGAACAAAATGACAATCAATTTCAATGTGTTTGGTACGTTCATGAAAAACATCATTGTGAGCAATTTGGATAGCACTATGATTGTCACAATAAAGATGAGTGGTTGTGACGTGGTGGACTCCCATGTCTTGAAGTAACCAACGCAGCCAAATAAGCTCTTGAGTAGTGTCAGTAAGAGCTTGATATTCAGCCTCAGTACTGGATCGGGCTATAACTGTCTGTTTCTTGCTACGCCATGATATGAGAGAATCTCCAAGAAAGAAGCAGTAACCAGTAGTAGATCGTCGATCAGTAGGATCACTAGCCCAATCTGCATCTGAATAAGCACGCAATTCTAAAGAGGATTAAGTGGAAAAATGAAGTCCATAAAACATCGTGCCCTTGAGATACCGTAAAATATGAAGAACAGCAACAAAGTGAGTGGAATGAAGAGCAGACATAAAATGGCTAACAACATGCACAGCATATGCAATATCCGGTCGAGTCACAGTCAAATAAACAAGACTCCTAACAAGTTGTCGATATAGAGTAGGACCACTAAGTGGTGTACCTTCGAAAGGTGTGAGTTTAACATTGACTTCCAAGGGACTAGTACTGATTTTACTATCAGTCAAGCTAGCACGAGTAAGAAGATCTGAAATATATTTTGCTTGTGAAAGATAGTAACCATCAAAGTCAGAAGAAACCTCAAGTCCAAGAAAATAACTGAGAGAACTAAGATCCTTCATCTCAAATTGTTGCTGGAGATAATTTTTGAGATCAGAGATACCATCAATATCATCGCCTGTAATAACCATGTCATCCACATAGAGTAATAAGAAAACAGAACCATGACTAGTCTTGCGAAGAAATAGTGCAGAATCATAAGAGCTGGAGGTAAATCCAAATTGCATAATGGTAGAAGAGAACTTGGCAAACCAAGCTCTAGGAGCCTGCTTGAGCCCATATAGTGCCCGACGAAGACAACAAACCTTATGTGGAGGATGTGGATATCCTGGTGGTGGTGTCATATATACCTCTTCAGAAAGATCCCCATTAAGAAAGGCATTTTTCACATCCATTTGAAACAAATGCCACCGTTTGATTGCAGCAACTGCTAGTAAGCTACGAACAGAAGTAAGTCGAGCAACTGGTGCAAATGTCTCTTCATAATCAATTCCATATTCCTGATTAAAACCTTTGGCCACAAAACGGGCTTTATATCGTTCAACAGACCCATCTGACTTTGTTTGATCTTATATACTCATTTGCATCCGATGACAGATTTATTAGAAGGAAGATCAATCATATCCTAAGTGTGAGTTTTCTCAAGAGCATGTAATTCTTCAGTCATAGCTTGCTGCCAAACAGAGTCAGTACTGGCCTCTTTATAAGATTGAGACTCATATAGAGAAAGAATGGTAGAAAAACAATGAAAATCTCGAAGGGTTACAGGAAGTTCCCTTACCCGATTAGAACGACGAAGAGGGAGATCAACAAGTGTGATTGGACAAGGAGACTCTAGTGCAGGATCCACAGGCGGGTGAGACTGCTCATGAATGGACCGATTAGCATCAAGAACAACTGTTTGAGTCTTAGACATACTGTCATTAGGAAACAAAGAAACAGTAGGATCGATGAAAAATTTATTATGAGAAGTATGTGAGGAATGAAATTTAGATATAGACGAAAACATTTTATGTTCCCAAAAGACAACATGACCAGAGATACGAAGGCGATTGGAGATGAGATCCCAACAACGATAACCTTTATGTTCAATACCATAGCCAAGAAAGCAACACAAACGAGCTCATGATTCTAATTTAGTCCGTTCATGAGGAGAAAGGAGAACGAAGCAAGCACAGCCAAATACTTTTAGATTTTGATAATTTGGAGGAGTGTCATAGAGTCGTTCATAAGGAGTTTGATTTTCAACGACTGAAGAAGGAACACGATTAATGGTATAAACTGTTGTTAATGCAGCTTCTCCCCAAAACTTTTTAGGACAAGAAGCAGATAGAAGAAGGGCACGAACAGTGTTAAGGATGTGTCTATGTTTGCGTTCAGCACGACCATTTTGTTGAGATGTACCAGGACAAAAGCGATGATATATGGTACCCATTTGACTCAACAGATTAAGAAAAGCAGTATCCCGATATTCCATGGCATTATCGGTACGTAAAATTTTGATAAATTTGGAGAATTGAGTCTGAATCATATTAATAAAATCAGAATAAATTTTAGACAATTCAGATCTATTATGCATAAGATAAAGTCATGTATAACGAGAATAATCATCCACAAAGATAACAAAATATTTGGATCCCCCCATAGTAGGTATTGGTGAAGGACCCAAAATATCTGAATGAATTAGATCAAAAGGTGCTTGAGAAACTGAATCACTATTATTAAAAGATAAAGCATGTTGCTTAGACAACTGACAGGATAAACAATCAATTTGATCATCAGTGACAGAGCCTAAATGTCCACTAGATAATAAAGAATGTAAACGACTAAATGAAACATGACCTAAACGAGAGTGCCAAAGACTTAATGGTAAAGACGAAGAAGTAGCTGCAGACTGATAGGAAGAGAAGGCCCGTGAAGGAAGTTGAAGGTGAACAAGCTCAAACAGACATCCAACTTTACGACCTATCCCAAGAATCGTCCCCGTTAACGGATCCTGCACACGACAACCAGAAGAAGTAAAGTGAACATCAAAACCAAGTTCACACAATTGACCCACAAAGATAAGATTTAAAGTGAGTTTAGGAATGAAATATGTATTATGTAAAGATAAATTATCAGTGGAGATATGACCGATATGGTGAACAGGCATGGATGAGCCATTGGCTGTAGAAATGACGGGTAGAGGAGAAGATGATGAATGGACAGAAAAATTGGAAAAATCAGATGTCATATGATTACAATAAGCTGAATCAAAATACCAAGAAGAATTACCTGTTGAAATTGAGGAAGCAGAAACAGAAGAGGTACCAGATTTGGAAATGATTTGATAAAGTATAGACTCAAGATCATGAATAAAAAAAGAGGATGAACCAGTATTACCCTGTGTGTCATCAGCTATAGCTGCAGAAAATTGTTGATTATTCTTAGAGTGCTTAAGAGAAACCTCTTTGGATTTGATTGAAGACCCTCTATAAGCAGGGTTCTGAGGACAATCATCATTGTAGTGTCCTGATCTATATTTGTGGCAATGTTTGTAGCGTCGAGTAGGGCAATGTAGAACTTCATGGCCTGGCAGTTTGCAATAATGACAAGAAGATTTCTTAAGATCAACCTGTTTAGAACGAGTTGCAAGCACTGTATCTGCACGAAAAGGTTGAAATGTGGCAAGACGAGTCTCTTCAGATATTAATTCAGAGATAGCCTGCTCAAGAGTCGGTAAAGGATGACGATGAAGAAGAGAGGCACGAGTGGGCTCAAAAGTATCAGTGAGATTCATGAGAAACTATATCAAGCGCTGGTGATCTCGATAAGTATGAAATAGTTCAGCATCTGTTGTCCAGTTGGGCTCGGAAAGTGCTAGTTGATCCCAAGAAATTGCATCTTTGAGTGAAAATCAGCAATCGACTGACCAGGTTCCTGTCGTAATTGATGCAAATTACATAATAAATGATACTGATGAGAGAGATCAGATGTAGTATACCTGTGAGCTAAGAAGGTCCAAAGAGATTGAGCAGTATCAAAACGACCAAACTGAAGATTAATGGAAGGAATTGATGTGTTACGAATCCAAGTGATGATTTGGTGATTTTTACTGTCCCAATCATCAAATCGTTCATTGTATTTCTCATCAGTCTCACTTTCAAGCTTTGCAGGCTTTTTATGGTCCCCAGTAATATACCGCTATAATTTCCTGCCTTTAAGAAAACTGGACATTGCTTGGACCCATAAAATATAATTTGGGCCATCTAAAATAACTTGGATGGGCTAGGACACATCCAATTTTCCAAGTATTATCCATGAATAAGTCCTAAATAAATAATTCACACCAAAAATGATAAAGCCCAAGCCCAATAAATAGTGCACACAAATAATGAATGAGAGCCTAATAAAAATCAAGCACACAAAAAATAAAGCCCAACAATGACAGTCCAATACAGTGCAAAACAGACCAGAGCAGTCCAAGGACAGTCCAATTCAGTGCAAAACAAACCAGAGAAACCAAACACGGGATTGGAGCAGTGTATGACTGGGGCAGTGTATAATGGAGTCGACGGTTCAAAAGGAGCAGCAGTGCATCGGCTGGAGTGATGTATTGATGCAGCGGCAGCGGCGTGGTGGTGCAGTTTGAGTGATGACTGGTGATGCAACGACAGAAAAGTAAGGTGCGGCGGTGAGAGATGCAGCGGTTGGAGCAATGTGGCAGCGGTAGCGGCTGGAGTTATGGTGCGACGCAGCAGATTGTGAACTCGAGTGTGATGGTGGTGATGTAGCGATGAGGCAGAATAGAGAAGGTGCCAGGAGACAGCAACACAGCAGTAAAGGGAACGCGATGGAGACAGAGTCACGAACAGAGTGTGGCTGCGGAACACAGCGAAGGCAATGATGACCGATAATGCAGATGGTGCAGTGCTGGTGTGGCAGTGATGCAGAACAGAGACAGCAGCAGCGTGGGACGGTGGTGCAGCAGCAGACGCGAACTAAGACAGCGTAGAGAACTAGCGGCGGTGATGACTGCGATGATGTGCAGTAGCGATGTGCGAATGACAGTGGCGATAAAGATGAGGTGGTGTTGGACTGGTGTGGGTGGTGTGTTCAATAGACAGTGACGGCGGTGAGAGCTTGTGTGACAGGTGATGGTAAAAAATTTCTAAACCCTAGGCTCTGATACCATGTTAATTTAAAGAAATAATATGTATTTCACAACATTACAATATACAATATCAAGCATATTTATAGGCTGAGAGGTGTAATACAAAGATAGTAACTAGAATAATATATTACAATAAAGGTAACAAAATTGTCTCAATAATGATAATTGATATATTAACAATAAGAAAGAAAGAGGAAAATGGAGGAAACTAAAAAAGAAAGAAGAAAGAAAATGGAGGCTCTGCAAAGAAGAAATGGGAAAATGGAATGGAGAAAGTGACCAGTCAAGGCTTGAGTTAGGGCAGTTAGTGTCGAAATTACGCATGTGCCCTTTAGGATTATTCAAAAATTTGAATAACCCTGAAGAGTACATGCATAATTTTAATGTATAAAAAATAAATATATATATATATATCATTTTTTGATTCAGTTCAAGTTTGGACACCCAGACCCAAATTAAATAGAAATTTTATTGGTTTTGCATATGCAGAACTAAACATCCTTATTTTCTTTACATGATCCAAACTATAGATCTAAAATCGGTTCGGTTTCAGGTCGGTTGGGTCAAGTCATGCTTTTATGCCCACCACTAGTTATTATAAATAAAACATAGTATGATAGTAGTAAATTGTAGAACGAAAATCTAATCAATGTATCATTCACTCATTGTTATTCTTCAAAATTCTAAATGTTATTGGTAGTTGGGTCTTTTCTGGGTGAAATATTTAGAGAGCCATGAAATTTGTGCTCCATTAAAATTGTATGTGCACCCCTTTCGTAATTACACCTTATTTAAAATTATTTTAAAATTTTCTAATATATAATAATGACTTACTTAAAATGAAAAATTTTATTTGCTTGACTTTACTGTATTATACTTCTTAAATAAATCTCACTAAAATTATTTTTTACAATAAATTTAATTTTTTTTAAAAAACTATTTAATAGTGTATACTCACTAAGGGATGTACATACAGTTTTAGAGGGGTATAAACACCGCTACTCATATATGGATTCGATAGGCCCAATTTTCAATCCAAGACATTTGTTCGGCCCATTAAAGACCAAACCAGGCCCATCAACTGCCAAACAAACCCTCAATTTTTCCGAAGTATATCAACTTTTGTGCATTGGATGATTAGGAAACAATGCATGCATTTAGTGATAATATAACAAAAATAGAAAAAAAAATAAAATGTTTATAGTATCATCCTCTGTGAAATTAATTATCTGAGCTTTATCTGCTATAAGAGTCATCCAAATGTGAATTTGGTTTTGAATTTTCTATTTTGTTAAAATTGTAACTATTTCTTTTTCTTTGTATTTTGTTTTGACCAATTTTGCATCAAGAATATTCTCCCTCTTTATTGTAAATGGTACATAACACACAAGTAATTTACAAGACACTCTATTTATTATTGTTATCATTTACTGTTTATTTTATATATATTTAGACAGTAGAAACGCACTCAAAATAACTTTCAATGGTTACTTATTTTCATGAAGAAAACTGATGCACAGCAACTCGGATATGGTTATGAATATTTACTAATTTTAGTCAATAACATCTCATATAATTTTGTAAGAGTTCCTTATTTCCACTAAATTTAAAGAAAATGGGTTTATATTTTATTTAAATTAAAAGATTTACAAAATATCACTTACTATTTCACAATTTCGATAAATAATTTGTAGTAGTTAGTACGTGAAGACAAATTATTAACACTTCTCGTTTTCTTTTGTTTGCGACTTTTATATATAACCTCTTTTCTTTCATTAATAATTAAATAAATAAACAATAATAAAAAATTCTTATTGTGAACATCCAAAACCACCTGTATTAGTGCACATGGCCAGCTACATACTTATATATTCAGAGGTGGGTTCCCCGCCCGTTCCTATCCCTATTCCCCCATTTGTCCCGTATTCCCTTGATCCACATCTCGTTTAACCCCTCATCACAAAAGATATAAATATAAACCAAGGTGTGACAAATGTCTTTTAGGTAAGTGAGGCTTAAAAAATATAAACAAAATTATATTATTCTAAAAAATTATTAAGATAACGTAACTTTAAATATTAAATCTAAATACTTTTTATGTTTTTATATTTATGATAATATAGATGAGAAAATCGAGGAAATGAGGATGAGGGTAGTTTCTCCCATCACCATCCTCATTTGGATTTGAGGATGGATTTTCATCCTCATCCCATCCTCAATCTCCAAAAATCTTTAATATGTCCATCCAAATTGGAACGGAGATTTGGATACCCGGAGCACCATTCACATCCCTACATATAATAGACTTATGTCAAGTGGCATACATAATATAACTCTAGACACAAAAGTATTATTTTGTGCCATGCCGCCAAAATCAAGTAACTAATGTGCAATGGCGTAGCCAAGAACTTTCTATAAACTAGATTAGGACCCACTCAAAATATTTTCAATTGTTAACCTCATCCAAAAAATTCGGTCAAAAAAAAAAAAAAAATTTAAGGTTTGAACTTCGATAGAATTCAAAGGTTCACGATAAAAGTTAATGACACGTTCTATAATACACTTTGGCATAAATACACCTTAAAACTATAAATGATTCATTATATTTTAAAATTATTAATTATGTTTATTATATCTGATTACAATTAAATGAGTCAGATTATATTATATTATATCTGACTTATTGAAAATTCATCTGACTTATTTAATTGTAATCAGATATAATAAATACAATCGATAGTTTTAGAATGTAATCAGTGTCAGATATATTTATATCCAAGTACATTATAGACGACTGCAAAGTTAATTACACTCAATTCTAAAGTAACTTATTTTCATTTTTATTTTTTTTTATTTTTATGTATATTAAATTAAAAGGGTTTATGCACTTGGATATGGATATATCTAACAGCTACAAATGACTGATTATATTTTAAAATTACTGATTGTATTTATATTATCTGATTATGTCTTTATCATATATGATTACAATTAAATGAGTCAAATTATGTTATATTAGATTTGACTAATTGAAAATTGATTTGACTCATTTAATTATAATTAAATATAATAAATATATAATTAGATGTAGCAAATACATTTAGTAATTTTATAATATAATCAGTTTTAGGTATATTCATACTCAATTGCATTATAAATATACACATACATATATATATATGTATATATCTATATGTATGTGTATTTTTATGTATGTTAAGTTAAAAAGGGTTTATAACCAGTTTTACTTATAGTCAAATCACACAAACAATAAAATACAAGTGCAAAATCATATATTTCATAGCACAAAAAAAAAATAATAATAATAATTATCTAAGATTTTTCTAACTTTTCTCCCTTTCAAAATCTGGTTGATTCTTATAACCATTCTTTAATAATTACTAGTGTTTTTTTTTTTTTTGAGTGAAAATAGTATTATGGCAATTTCTCCAAATATGAATTTTTTTTTTTAATTTTTAATTTTTTTCTTTTATTTTTACCAAACTAGGCATCCACACATGCTAACGTGGCAAACATTTATAACTGGCAACAGATTCACTGACTGTTGCCTTTGAATTACCCTAACAAAGCAACTCTTACACATATTCCATTTTTGCATCAAAATGGCAACTCATCAAGACCAATCTCACTTGTTCTCTCACTCATCACATTAACGTCTACAGTCACCAATTGCACCCATTCATATCTATAAAACAAACACCAAAAACACAACTCTTCGACATCACCACCCAAAAAAACCCAACAACAATGGCTTCTTCTCCACCTTCTGCGTTCTCTTCCCTGACCAAGTTCACAGTGACACAAGAGCAGTTCAAAATCTTCCACAACATTGACCGCCTGCTCTTCCTTCGTCTCGTCCGCAGTCTTTGCCGCGATCCGTACCAATCCATGCAGGTCATGGCCTTGTGGATGTGGCTTGAACAGACCGGGCTGTGTCGCGACTTGGTGGACAACATGTTGAAATGGCCTGACCACCTCCTCTCTTTGCTTGCCGATGAGGCTGTTTTGTGCTTGAACATCATCCAGAGCGATGAGTTGCCTTGTTCTTTTGAAGACATCAAGGTTCCTTTCACTCAAAGCATGACCAAAAGTAGGGTTTCTCCCAAGTTCTTCCGCGATAATCGCTTCCCTGCTCTTCTTGGGATCACAAGGAATGTCAAGGAAGTCTGTGTAAGAGCTTTTGAAGACATTCTTCATCTTCACGCAGTGGAAAACAATGCGGTGTTCGATCATAAAAGTGGGGAGAATTTAGGAAGAGAAGAGGTTTTGATGAAGCAACAACTTGGTGGTCTCGGTCCGGTGATTAGTCCTGTTTTGCCTTCAGTTATGTACCATAATATTGGGGTTGGGGATCATCAAATGACGAATATGCCACAGTATTATGATCAGGGTTTTGATGTTCATGATGTTGCGGTTCAGAGAAAGCTTTTGAACGGTGATAATATTGGTGAGATTTTGAGTGGTCTACAAATCAATGATGACCATGAGCAGCAAGACAAGGATCAATCGCCTCCAGATGAGAGGACCATTTTCTTGACATTTTCTAAGGGCTATCCTATCACAGAATCTGATATCAGAGACTTCTTCAGTAGGTACCTTCCCTATTTCCCTTCTTATCTATTTTTTCATTCCTGATCTTGAACGAAAATATCATTAATTAAATTAAGTTGATTTGGTTTTGGTGTAGATTTTTTAATCATCTTGATGGCACAAAAACTATACAATTTAACATTATGCATGTAGTAGTATATAATGCATAATTTATAATGTTTCTCCCAATTAAATCGATTTGTTTATGAGTTTTTTAATTTTAACAGAATATATGGAGAATGCATAGAAGCAATATACATGCAAGAAGTGGCACCAGCAGAGCAGCCACTATATGCACGTCTTGTGGTGAATTCATTGTTCCACCATTGAAGAAATTCTGAAGGGCAACAATAAAGCAAAGTTCTCCATCAATGGAAAACATGTTTGGGCCAGAAAATATGTGCGTAAGAACAACAAATCACCATCACGAGCATCGTCCCCCGTTACAATCCCATTACCTTCGTCATCACAGTTGTCACAGAATTAGACATTATGTATGGAGTTTTGGATGTAATCGATTCATTGTAAGGTTTTCCAACTTTGTAGTTTAATGATCCTATAAATTTCTGGACGATATATCATTTGTGACGCTGTGATATATTACAGTTGCACTAAAGAGAGTGCAATTTTCTTATTTTTTATTTATATTTTTTAGTTTTGAAATCATGAATCATTGGATTTCAAGATATAAATTATCTAATAAACCTGCTGTATGGTATTCTCAAAACGTAATATGGATCGACCATGGTGTTCAAAATTACTTTGTGCAGGATTTGTAATAGGATGATTATTGATCATTAGATTTTAAATCCAATGGTCGTAAAATATTCATGATTATTTTAATTAGTTTCATAATCAGGATAACAATGACTCACATGATCATATTTTTGAATCACAAGTTCCTACAAGCCGGAAAGCTACACAAAGCCAGTGAATCAGTACATGCTACACAAAAATAATTAATTAATTTGATGGAGATCATACTAGGGGCACATTTTTCTTAATTCTTGATTTATTTGTGTTCGCCAAAAGGAATATTATGAAAGTACCCCTAGTTTGGAAACACTGATACCCATCATAAAAAAATGGTAACGGTGTTAAATTGAAAGGGTAAAAACATATACGGCCAAAAAATGGTAACCGTGTTAAATAGGAAGTGTAAAAGCATATACGGCGAAGGGATAAAACAAAGAGATGAGTGAGAGAGATAAAAGAGAAGAAGAAAGAGAGATCTAACGATTGAGCCTTTTTGGTTTTGATATTTAGGTCGTGGCTAAGATTTACAAAAGCATACAACAGTTTTTGGGTTGATTTTTGCTTGAAATCCTTCAAAAATTTGTTCGCGGTATTTATGGTTTTTTTTTTTTTTTTTCTCTATTTTAGGGTGTGTTATAGTGATTTGGAGTTCCAAAAGAGATGAAGAGAGTTAGTTATAGTGGCGGACCCAGAAGTTTATATTAGATGCACCTCAAAATAATGATAATAATATAAATTTATGCTTGACGGAAACAAAGTTATTTTGTTAGTAATTAATTTTCTTGAATTTATATTAATGAAATTTTATGCTCAAATTATGATCTATATACTCAACCCACATTAATAATCAGAGTTATATCTCATAATAATGATAATAATACAAATTTATGCTAGGCAGAAACAAAGTTAATTTTGTTAGTAATTAATTTTCTTGAGCTTATATCAATGAACTTGTATACTCGAATTTTGACTCATATACTCAACCCACATTAATTATCAGTGTTATATCTAATATGTTTAATTACCCAATTCTATAATGTTATGCTTTAAAAGAAGAAGAAAAACTAAAATTTTAGTAATTATAAATTTATTTTATTACCTTTTGCACTATAGATAATTAAAAACAAGGATTATATCTAATCAAGAATTCATTTAAAAAGAATTCAACCATGTTTTGCAACACAACACCTCATACTGCATGCTTGCAAACATATAATATTAAAGACATTTCATAATTAACTTTAAGATATTTGCGTTGGAATTATTTTCAAAATAATGCATCACATTATATGATTTGATTTGATGATTAAATGAGGGCCACTGATTTGATCAATAATAGTGTAACTTTTACCATAATATATGACTTTATGTAAAGATGTGACCTTTATGGAATGATAAGATTTGAACCATAGGATCAAATGTGCAAGTTGTAATATTAATCCAATGAGTAGATTCAATTTTATTTGAATTGAAAAGTTATGATGGAAGGTTGCAACTTATTATCAAATTGTGTAACTCTTATGAAGAGGTATTATCTGAAGGATTTGATTGTCTGATCTAACCACTAATAGTACTTATCAGTAATAGCTATTGGATTTGTTGTAAGAATAGTTATTAAAATCATTAAATAAATTCAACCATTAATAAGAACTAGAAATCTACCATGACAGTGTGTGTGTGTGTGTGTATATATATATATATATATGTTACTCTAAGGAAAGCATTAAACAAAATCTAAAATTGAGCGGAAGACACACGAGCTTACATTGTTTAACCAGTGGTTGGATTTCAATCATAGAATCGAAAGCAAACTTCTATCCACAATATAGTCTTGCCCTTCTCACTATTTTTCACTCTCAAACAATAAGTGTTCTGTGTTTTTGCTCTATTTATTAGTATATCTTCTCTATAGGTTATTTATCATCTATGGAAACAATCAATTGTAGCCTTTTATATGTGAATAATTGCAATATGCAGTTATTTGATAATCCACATAACTACCAAAGGTAGTTAATCAATATAATCCAACTCTATGTTGGATCTTAGATCCAGATTTGGGTTTTGAGGTTATCTTGGATGGACTCGATCCAAGACCCAAATAACCCAATAGAAACCAATCTAATGACTATTATTAATAGGTAATATTAATTGTTGGATAAGATGACCTAAATAGTCAAATTAAAAGTAAAGGTTACAAGATGGATCTAATATTTAAAACAATTCAAAATGAAAAGTCATAACGGATGGTTGTAACTTTTCATGAAGTGGTGCAAAGCATATTATAAATAGGCCACTCATTTCATTTATTTCATGCACCAATTTTTTTTTTTTTACCAATTTAGAAAGTTTGGTCAAAATGTTATCTCCCTTCTCTTCTCACATAAATAAACACATTTATCATATTGTTTTCTTGCATAAAGAAAACAGTATTCTATTAACTGCAGTGATGAAATATTATATCTTGACAAGCTTGTCATCAAAGGTATTCAGTGGTTTAAAGTGTTAGTGCACAACGATATTAAACATCTGGCTTTGTTGTATCTTGGAGGCATATTTGCTTAAGCCGGTGCATCAATCGATTATTGAGGGTAAATAGTGTCTTAAGGAAAATGATATTTATAAGTGCCTTGAAGCCATAAAACTAGAATTGCAATAACTTTTATTTTGTAGGTATTTCGTTAGATATGAATAAAAGTATGATGAAGATGTTGGTTTAATTTAGCAACTCTCGATATAAGGTACACACGATTCTTGAATTTTTCTCCATCAATTTGTAAAGAAATTGAACCATGTTATGGTGGGCCCAGAAAATTTATAAAAGGGGCATATGAACAAAATAATAAAAGCAAATCCTAAAAAACAACCTAACGTATGAGAATATGTCCATTTTACAACCCACTATTTCATATTTATCCGAAATACTAGCTTAACATTAATATAAATATCCAAAATCCCACTTGGAGGCGTATGAAAAAAACGACAATTTCCCTGATGGTCATAGATTTCGTTAGGCTGACATAGTTAACCGTTTAACTCTAGGGCAAAAAGGAAAAAACAATGATTAATTAATTAAAATATAAAAAATCAAAATAAATAATATTAAAATTTGCTTCTCGATCATCACCCTATGTCTTTATTGGCTACTCTATCATTCAAAGTGTCTACTTGTGTCTTCAACGCATCTCCTCTCGTATCTACACATTGTGTCATGTCAAATTTGTTGACTCTATCTTCCCGTTCACTTCCCTTCAGTCCTCTTTGGATCATCCATCTTCTAACACTTTTTCTCATTGGCATCCTACTGCATCTTCTCTCCCAATCAATCGACACATCATTTGAACTATCGACTCATGTAACTCCTTACAGATACCCTTTTGGATAGCAACCTCAGTACGCAATCTCAGTACAGCAGCGCCACCTCTTAGTGCTATAACGCCCCACAATAACAACATCAGCACGCGGTGTCGCTTTCTAGCATTGAGGCACCTACACCCATTCATACCTTCCCTTCTTCTCTTACATCAAACTCTCTCAAAACCACCTCTTCTCCTCTGATCATCGTTACTCAATCCAAATACAACATTTTCAAACCAATCACCAAATTAAATCTTACTACTCAACTAGCCACCTCGAATGATCTTAAACCTATAAATCTAACTCAAGCCATCAAGGATCCCAAGTGGCGTTAGGCCATATTAAAAGAATATGATGTTCTTATTCAAAATGGAACATGGGAACTTGTTTGACCAAATCCAACATAGAATTTGATTAATTGCACATTAGTTTTCGTACTAAATGTTTACCTGATGGTTCTATTTATAGGTACAAGACTTGTCTGGTTGCAAAAGGGTTTCATCAACACCTCCGGGTTGACTTTCATGACGTCTTCAGTCCAATTGTCAAGCCTACTATAGTTCGACTCGTCTTTAGTCTTGTAGTCAATCATGGTTGGTCTTTTCATCAGTTTGATCTTAACAAATTCCTTTCTGCAAGGAACTCTATCTGAGGATGTTTTATGTCTTAACCCCTAGGCTTTATTGATCGTGATCATCCTCATCATGTTTGCAAACTTCGCAAGTCCAACTATAGGCTCAAATAGGCTCCTCGTGCTTGGTACCATGAACGACTTTAGTTTCTTGTTACCTCTGACTTCCTTAACTTGTCTACGCACAAACATATTGCTATTTGTCTTCCACACCAATGGTGTTTTCATCTATCTCTTGGTTTATGTTAATGACATTAACATCATAGGTGGCAATGATGGGGCTATAAAATGGTTAATCAACCTAGCAATTCTCCATAAAAGACCTTAAGTATTTAAGTTACTTCCTTGGAGTTGAAGTGGTCTCCCATACTCAAGGTTTGTTTCTATCTCAATGCCAATACATCAAGATCTTCTTGCCAAGACACAAATGACAGAAGCCAAGCCTATTGCCACTCTCACTTGCCACCACATCTACACTTACACTTCATTTTGGTATAGTGCTTATTGATCCCTTCAAGTATCACACTGTTGTTGATAGTCTTCAATACTTGTCTCTCATTCACCCTAACATTGCTTACACGATGAACAAACTTTTCCAATTTATTCACCAACCGACAAGTGATCACTAGGCTGTTGTTAAACAACTGCTCCACTATCTTTGTGGCACTCTTGATCATGGTATTGTTCTCTATCGTCGGACATTGCTCACTCTTCATGCATTCTCTGATGCAGACTAGGCAAGTGACAAAGATGATTTCACTTTCTTTAGGGCTTATCTTATGTATCTTGGTTGGAATCCAATTTCTTGGACCTCTAAGAAATAATGAAGTGTAGCTCATTCCCCTACCAAGATAGAATATCGATATGTCACAATTACTGCTGCTAAACTTCGATGGATCTGTTCTCTCCTTAGTAAACCTAGAGTCTTTTTGGCACACCAACCAGTGATTTATTGTGACAATGTTGGTGCTATGAATTTATGTGTCAATCCAGTTTTTCACTCACGAATGAAATATGTGACTTTAGATTATCATTTCATTCGAGAGCAAGTTCAAAGTGGTTCTCTTTGGACGACTCATGTCTCTTCCATTGATCAACTAGCAGATGCATTTACCAAACTACTTTCATGAATCTGGTTTCAACTTCTATAAGCCAAGATTTGATGGAAACCAAGATATCAATCATGGAAGACAAAGATACAATTGGACAACGAGGCAATTAAAGGCGATCGTGCTTAATCTTGAAGGCTTTGAACGTTAATTGAAGACAATTGGAAGCAAACTGAAGTTAATTGAGTTTTAATTAATTTGGGCTTAATTTGTATTATGGGATTGTTTTAATTTAGTTTAATTAATTAGGCTTTTTAATTAGGAGGCTGAGTTAATAAAGAGCCCAATATGAGTGTGTTTAGGAAAAGTCAAAGTCAAAGTCAGAGTCAAAGTTAGAGTCATAGTCAATTAAAAATAGGATTTTATTTAGTTTCCAATAAGGTTTAGGATTGTATGCCTATTTAAGGCTTATTAAACCTAAATTTTAAGCAGTGGCTTATGATGAAATAAAGTTTGAGAGATTTGTTTCTCTTTTGTTCATTGTTGAACATGTGATCTTATCAAGCTATGCTTGTAGCGATCGAAATCATGACTTATCTCCCACCTTCTCATCTATGTCTTAGGAGTGGCGTCAATATCATTCTTGTTATAATTTTGGCTCTTGATTATCATATATTCAATGGGTCAAAATTCTTTATAATTTTGGTTATTGAATGACATAATCAATGGGTCAAAGTTTTCGTTATAAACCTGTTTTAATCTTTCTTAGGGTTATGTTTCAATTTGATCGTGGGTGTCGTATCTTTATATACGGGGTTCGCATCAGTTGGTATCAGAGCTTTGGGTATTAATTCAGGTTTGATTTATCAATTTATCTACTTTGCTTTCTGATTTTTTTTTTTTTCCGCAAACCACCAGGTCTGTTCTGCTTTGTGTCTTGACATCAATTAAGTTTTGTTTGTTTCAATTGTTGTAACATCACATCATTAATCGCCGCAAGTCACTTTGTTTTCTTGTTTCTTGAAGTCATTATCCTTTCTTGTTTCTTTCATCCTTGCTTCTTGAATTTGCCGCACACTAACGTCAATATTTGCTTCTTTGTTATTTGATCTTGCACTGCATGTGCATCACAAAACTGAAACATATAATTATTCTTTTATTTTTGTTTCTGCACGCACCACAAACATTAGCAATCTATATATATTCTGTTCTTTGACTTGCGCAAATTGCACGCCATTCACATAATATCAACAAACAATTTGTTGTCTTTTGTTTCTAGTGCCACATACACATCACCAGGCATCATCAATTTGCTTGAGATCTGTTCGCTACAAATTATTTGTGCGCCATCATTGTTTCATGTTGTTTCCATAATTTCAGTGACCGCATGTCATCAATTACTTTAGAATTCTTAAATTCTTGAAATTATTGCTTATTCAGTTCTTGAATTGATTTATCAATTAGGGTTCTAGAATTCACAATATCAAGGTTCTTGAAATTGCATTCTAAGGTTTCTTGAATTCTTGAATTTCAAGAATTTCAAGATTCGTATCAATACTTTGTTTGTGGTTCAAATCTGGAATGATTTACAAAGAAAAAGAAAAGTTCGAATGTGGAAAGGAATAACGATAGATCACGATTTGAGGACAAATCATTTTGAGGAAAGCGGGAATGATGGAAACCAAGATATCAATCATGGAAGACAAAAATACAATTGGACAACGAGACAATTAAAGGCGATCGTGCTTAATCTTGAAGGCTTTGAACGTTAATTGAAGACAATTGGAAGCAAACTGAAGTTAATTGAGTTTTAATTAATTTGGGCTTAATTTGTATTATGGGATTGTTTTAATTTAGTTTAATTAATTAGGCTTTTTAATTAGGAGGTTGAGTTAATAAAGAGCCCAATATGAGTGTGTTTAGGAAAAGTTAAAGTTAAAGTCAAAGTCAAAGTCAGAGTCAGAGTCAAAGTTAGAGTCATAGTCAATTAAAAATAGGATTTTATTTAGTTTCCAATAAGGTTTAGGATTGTATGCCTATTTAAGACTTATTAAACCTAAATTTTAAGCAGTGGCTTATGATGAAATAAAGTTTGAGAGATTTGTTTCTCTTTTGTTCATTGTTGAACATGTGATCTTATCAAGCTATGCTTGTGGCGATCGAAACCATGACTTATCTTCCACCTTCTCATCTATGTTTTGGGAGTGGCGTCAATATCATTCTTGTTATAATTTTGGTTTTTGATTATCATATATTCAATGGGTCAAAATTCTTTATAATTTTGGTTATTGAATGACATAATCAATGGGTCAAAGTTTTCGTATAAACCTATTTTAATCTTTCTTAAGATTATGTTTCAATTTGATCGTGGGTGTCGTATCTTTATATACGGGATTCGCATCAAGATTGGACTCTTCTCTTAAAACTCCATCTTGAGGGGATATAATAAAGGCAATTTATAATTTGTGATAATAATTATGAGTCTAATTTTATATTATCCTAGGAGTTTTAGGATTCCTATAAGTTTAGGATTCCTTATTCTTTATCTTTTAGTTTAGAATTAAGAATAAAGTAGGATTCTTATTTTAGGATTAAAAATATTATTTAAATGTTTGGTTTGTTAATATTTAGTATTTCATAGTTTCTCCTCATTCTTTCAATATATCTCGTTCATATTTGTGTAATTAAATTGACACTTCAATTGAAGTTGAAGTAACAAGTTAGAATATTAAATGAAGATATCAAACATTATTTATAAAACTATTACTCATATAAAGGGTTGACATGATTCACATAAACCTTTTTCCTTTGACGAATCGGGGGACGGTGGTCATTAAAAACATGAACTTAAAGTTATAATTCTATAAGGACAAAAGACACAATGGGTGCTACTTTTTTAATATTAGTTGTACCTGACATGCATGGGACCTACATTGAAGAAAGTCAATTCACAAACAAATTCCCAATTTCAGTTTCATTAACTAACAAATGGATATAATTCACAGCTAATTAAATTAACTGGCTTAATCTTGTGACAACTCACCAGCAAAGATAGGGAAGCAAAAGCAGTGATAACAGTAAAAGAAGTGAAGTACAAGTCAGCCAATAAGGCTCCGGCAATTGGAAAGAGATAGTTACAACCAAGAACCACATCGTTGATCTGAGTAGCATTTATGCTCTTTATGTTAAATTCCTTTATCAGATACACTATATCAAATTCGTTTCCCAACCTGCAGCTGCTAGTGACACACCCACTCAGTTCCTGTACAAATATAGAATCAACCAATTATTTGAACACCATAAGAAAATAGAAGATTTGTAGTACTATATAACTAATTAATTTGGTTGGTAACGCCTCTAATAACGTAATAACTGTATAAAATATCTTCAGTTTAAAATCTGTTCACATGAAAAAAAAAAAAAAAAAAAAACAAAAAAACAACCTATAATGAAGGGTAGAGCGGTCCATCCTCCTCGTTTGCGATCTTCCAAACGTGCTTATTCAACTCCATTTTGGATGGTCTGTGTTTGATCTCCTGAGAGTAACCCTTCTAAGAGTTGTGATTCATGATGAGTACCTTCCATTTTCATTCTCCGAGTAACAGAGATAAATGAACAAATCTATACTAATGGTTTAGCTATAAAATTGATATGATTAATGTTTTATTGAGTGGTGCTTGTGTATGGTGTGTGTGTGTGTGTGTGCGTATATCTATACAATCTCTAGCCATCACTCTTGTAAAAATATGAGGAAAGTTTAAAGTAGTTAACAGAAATAATGATTGATGTAGGAACCACCAAAAAGAGCTCTGTCGATTTACAAGGGTATACAATTTTCATTTATATTGTTTGGATAAGACACACTTAGATGGAAATGTTTGGATATTATACAAAGATGAAAGATTATGTTAGTTTGAAAAAGTTCCATTATGAAAATATTCAAAATGCCCTTAAGCCTAAATAGTTGCTGGTTGGACCAATTTGAACATTATAATAATTAATGGTTGAACCAAAATAAAAAATAAAATAAAATATTTAATGGCTGACTCAAAATTAAAACATTTAAATATTCAATGGTGTTTAAAAAAGGAAGTGACTTAACTATAGTGTTGGATATATAAATTTAATTGGATATTTTATTTTTTATGAAAATAACAAGAATTAAAGTTTATAATATTCTCTTATAATTAGTGGTCAAATGTACTCAATGATAGTAAAAAACCATATAGTTTTGGGCTATTAAAGGCTTGTACCAATAATCAAAAAAAAAAAATCATTTAATATTGTAACTTAAACATACACATAATATATGAAAAATGAATGATTTAGTGATTTGATATAAGTATTTGTCTTCTCATAATATCAAAATTAAAACATTAATAGCTATAGGCCAAAACTATATCTTTTTTACTAGAAGTCACTGCATTCACCACCAATATATGGAAATATCATGAACCTTTCATTCTTATTATTCTTATAAGAAATAAAAATCTTATTAAATTATATATTTAATACTATAATTATGTAAGTTCTTTTTTTAATACAATTGAATATTTTAATATTTTAATTTACAATCAACCATTGAATATTTTAATGTTTTAATTTTGGATCATATTGGTCCAACTACCATATATTAAGGTTAAAGGTGCAAAGCAGAGCGCTACAGTTATAAAACAACCCCTCACCCAAGCTTGACTTCTTAATGCTGAGTTCAAATACATCTTCTCCCACTTAATATATAGATAGTTTTCTCACGGTATATGAGTTACCCTCTCCTGCTTCTGGGAGTAGTAGTTTTTTAATTCTCCAGCAATATATATATATATATATATATATATATAAAGGTTTAAGAGCGCGTCGAACATTTTCAGCAGATAAACAAAAGGCAGGATGATAACTGGGAGTATGGGAGGTATTGTTATTTAATTTATGACATGATAAAATTCAAAATTCTATCATCAACACTGAATTACAGTCCTAAAAGAGAGGAACCAAAACAATGAATTACAGTCAAGACAACAAATGATCAAATTCAAAACTACTGAACTATATAATAAATAATCCCCGATTTTGTATACAAATTCTTCATCACTATTTACGCCTAACAAAGTGGACAGATTTGATGAGTTATGTGAGCACCAG
Source organism: Nephelium lappaceum (assembly GCA_021234005.1). Lineage (NCBI taxonomy): Eukaryota > Viridiplantae > Streptophyta > Magnoliopsida > Sapindales > Sapindaceae > Nephelium > Nephelium lappaceum. The sequence continues at coordinate 20,791,206 of CM037999.1, forward strand.
CAAAACCAATAGCAGTAAATGTACAGTTTGGACCTTTAATTACTTGAGTTCTGATTTTAGGCACAACCAGAAGTTGGTGCTAATGCAACGTACTTGCTGTCCTCTGGAAAAGATCGTAAAGAGAGATAAGAATTTCGGCACTTATTAATATGATGATGAGCCATTCCAAAAAGTCTGATTTCCGATTTTGAAGAATTTCCTGAAGAAAGCGAATGTTGTGCTGCAAAGGGATCGAACAGGATGTCACTATAGCCTAAACTTTAGTTTGAAAGCAAATTCACAAATAATCATTTTGAGAGTTGATAAGCTGCCGAGAAGGGAAAAAAAAACAATACCTCTACAAACTTCAATTTAAAATCAAGACTCGCAAATCTCTGTGTTAACTCAAATTCATCTCTAAGATATTCCCATATCTGAGCATATTTTGCATCCTTCCAGGCAATGTCTGACCTGTAAAACCCAACAAAATTTTGTTAGTTCTATTGCGTGCATAGCAAAGGAGACACTCAACCAAAAATCAAAGAAGTGCATGAGAGAGTTATAGAAAGAGATTTTGTTAGCTACAGTTTAAACTTCAAATTTAAGTGAACCTTAGAAATCATCACCATAACAATAGCATTTAAAGCATTTAAATGGTTACAAACAATGTTGAGTAATTATAGACTAGGAGAAATTTAACTTAATTTTTTATCATTTTATCTTCTGTCATAAACTATATATATATTATCATCTCGAACTTCATAGCCATGGTAAGAGAGGCATGGCTACAGACTGTAGTTACAGAAAGTTCCTTCAAAAAGGCTTAAAATAGATCATTACCTCTCGAAAAGTCCTAGCTTAAGAATCACATCAGCCAGGTTAGAATTTGCCTTCCCCACCAGTTGAAAAAGTTTTTTGCTCTCCATTGTAAATGTTCCAGTTTTTTCCATCCCACGGTTTATGTCAGTGAATTCTGCAACCATTCCATCAACCTAAGAGAACAAGAAAAAATTTAAGCAATAATATCATATTGCATTTTTACTAATAGAAACTATTAAGATAGCATGGCACACACCTGGCGCACATAGTAGTCAAGAGCAATACTTTGACCTAGAACACTACCAATTATACGGATTCCATCAATATTCAAGAACTGCAACATAATGTGATCCAATCCTCCTTGCATCCATGTACTTAAGGTGGGTTTCTCTATCACTTCATACTCTGCATTTGATAAAACATAATAGTGGCCAAATGAATTTGAAGTCAAAATCAGGTGCACATGAGCCATCTTTTTTCAGATGGGCAAGTCCAAATTATTTATGTAATTAAAAAAAAAAAAAAAAAGAAGAAGAAGAAGAATAAGAGAAAAAGCCAATCCTAATAAGAGTCATCTTAACTAACTTCCAATACTTCAAGGAAGAAAGTCACACCACAGAAGCACAAAATTACAAATGTTAATAAAATGAAAAAGTGAAGAGAACAACTTTGCATATTGCTCTAACCAAAATCATTTAAAAGAGAAGATAAAAGAGCCCTCTCTGGAAAATACACTGATATATAGTTTAGGAGGCTGTAAAACTATTATTAATGTGAATGACAACTAACAAAGGTGGGGTAAATATAAAAAAAAGAACCAAAAATGCAATTCTGATAAGAAGACTGCAGGGCAGCAATGGTTTGGAATGTTTTCATGCGCTACCATTCAAACTGGAACTTTCTTATTTAACAAAATTCTATAAGGTTCATAATATACTTTAGGTTTGGCAGGGTAGACAATGTTTACAGATGCTTAACCTCTTCAAAGTTACCCAGCTACAGTTCCATGCATGAAAATAATGGCCAAGGAACCAGACATCTTAGGTCCACTGCTGCGTCCTAAACGAAAAAAGTTCCATTAACCCAGGCAATCCTAATGCACATAGATCACTAGTGACAGCCTGCATCTATAAGGATCAGTCTCAACTCTAAATAAGCTGAGAGCAACCTGATGGAAAAGAAAAATACTATAAAATAACAAAGCATCAGATCAATGTTGACAAGGTTTTAGCAGCTGAGTGAGTGGTTTTCTTTACACTAAACTTAACAACGATTAATTAATGCATAATTTCTTCAGTAAAATACAAAATCACTTATACTCAAATGCAATATACATGCAAGATATTTACAACTTCTAGTGATATCTTAACTCCTTACAATTGTAGCAATACGTGTGTGTGATAAAATCATAAAATTTCAACCGGAAGCCGGCACACTGTGTAAAAGATAGATAAAATGGTTATCATAAAAACTACGATAAAAGAGAAAATAAAAGATTACCATCTTTTCTCATTTCTGGAAGTAAACCCAATGCATGTCTTTCCACAATTTTCAGGTACCCATCAACCTCATGTTCACAAACATTAAACAATACTATGGAGCCATACTGGAAAACTACCATGAAACAGCATTCACTTCCACTTATGCAAGCACCCAAGCCCTGAAAAAAATACTCCTCTTTATGTAATAAACACCACTATATGTACATTACGGATTCGGCTAGCCGGTTACCCATCAATGACAACTCTTGAATATTGTTCAATAACCACCCTTACCACCAATCCAAGCATTATTATCGATGGGTAACCTTATCCGACCACTAAGATAGTCAAACCCATAAATTAAAGCAAACTTATAAATTTCCACCTAAATTAAACAATTAAATTTCAAGATGCAATGCCTGGAAAAATTTCTATAGAGAGGATTCATCAGCTTACATTGTGATTGGAAAAATTGCCGAATTTCAAAACAACATAGTTAGTCATACGCGACGATGGAGGGATAAAGTTCTGTTTGTTCTGCTCCACTAAACTTCTCAAATCCACACTACACAAACAAAACAGTTAAAAGGGCTCATGGTCTCAACATCAAAAACAAAACATTTTCTATTATTTCTGCAAAGACAAGTCGAACCTGGTGGAGAAAAAATAGGCCCTAACAGGAATTGAGGTTTTGGTGTCCTCGTCCAAGGTGGTGCTGTTGGCGCCATCTCCAACCTCGGAGCAGGAAACGGCGTCGTTCCACTCAACCATGGTGTGACGCTCGGCCGAGGAAGCCGACGAGATGCATCTGACGGCTAGTGAAGTCACGGAACTGTAGTTAAAGTCCGTGGTTCGTCGATTGATAACCGAACGGTAAAAAGAATGCGACTTTCTGGTTGAGAGTGTTAGGGTTTCAGCGAGACACGACGTGGGAGGCGGGCGGTGGTTATGTGGTGGCGGTTCCGTGATTCGGGTGAAGATTGTCCGGACGGGTTGGACCCGGATGGTCCGCAAGTGAGCGCCCATTCTGCGCCACATTTCTTTTTGTATGTTTGCGTGTAACCGGCCGGTGTGAGTGATACAAATACAATAATGTTATGGGAAGTAAAATATCAAAATTAACCACCGTCATCATGCAAAATTCATTTGTTAACAATGAAGGAAAACTCATTTATTTTTAATTAGTTTAGAGTGGCTTTAACCATATGCCCCTTCAAATAAATGTCCATTTTCACCAATTTCCTAGTAAAAACGTAAGTCCCTCCTGTCGTTGCCAATTTCCAAAGAGTGTTTTAGAAAAGGTCAACGAATAAACTGAATGTTAAAGCTAGCGACAAGGTTGACCAACAGAGGACGGTGCAATACTTTATAGTGATGAAGGGAAGAGTTGACGCTGCCATAACAAATTCTATCTGGTTCTTCCCATTTGTATGACAAATTTTTATCTTATAATATATGTTTTACAATATTTATGATGTTTGGGGGCATTTTTGGTTATATATTTACATGTAGCTTGCACAATACCAAATTTACTACCACTTATGACCTTGTTCTACACCCGCCCCCCACAAAAACATTGTGGGCTTTTCTCTCACTTTATGTGTAGGCTACTCTTTCACCTATGTGAGTTGTTTTCTTCTTTATGGAAATTATTTCCCAAACCGCACCATTAGTGTGTTATCCCACTTGGTCCCGGTTATTTCATGAGTAAGTTAATTACACGTATTATGTGACATTTAGATAGTTTCAATATTTTATGATGATTCATGACATTTTCATTTATATATTTCCATGTGCTAATTAGCTATTTAATGTTTCATATTGTCGAGTCCACCTAAGATGACCTAAATCCAAACCCAAACCTAAACCTGAATCCAACATCCAACAGAGATTTGGATGATATTCATTAACTATCTTTGGCAATTGTGGGTGTTATCAATTAACCGCTTATTGTAGGTACTCGCACATATGAAATGCTGTCAGTTTGTTGTTTGAGATTGGATGAAAAACCTTCAAAATTACGTGCAGAGACAGAACAAACATAGAACACATATTTGAGAGTAAAAACAAACAGAAGGGTAAGACTCTTACACCATGGATAGAGGTTTCTTTCCGATTTCGTGATCGAAATCCAACCACCGGTTGAACAACACAAGATTCTAAGTCTTTCTCATCAATCCATGTTCATTTTTCAAGTGTTTGTTTACTGTTTTACATAATACATATATATTGTCATGGTTAATTCTTAATGGTTGAATGTATTTACACATGCAAAACACAATAAAAAAGAAAATGCACTTATGTCGTGACAACTATAATGAGTTCATATGTGTAAGAAAATAAGATTTCTTAACAACAAAACTAAATAAATCTAGCTTTTGTTCTTCAAAACCTCTTTGGATGAATCTAATGGATGATACTAGCTTTAATTAAGATTAAAATTAAAAGAATCATTTTTAATTTAATACGTATTTTCTCTTTTCTTCAACACTATTGTTCTACTTCAATACTTTTCTTCGTTCTTTTCCCTTCTGCAACTTAGTCGATGCCAGTGAATTTTTAATGAGTCTTAAGCGATACCGATGACTCTATAGCAAGTAACTCTTTTTCTACTCATTGTCATCATTCTATTCGACACTCTTAGGCAATTAGGTGTCAAAACCACTAAATTTATTCTTTAACTTTTTGTTTCCTTTAGTTTCTATTCAACACTTTCAAGCAATCAAACAATTAGATCTCACTTGACTCCTCCAAAATACACAATATCATTCTTAAAATTCAATCCCCATAAATTTTCTCTAAGTCATTTAGATTGATCCCCAATATTGTCATTATAGCTGCCTATTTAACATAAAACACACAGGTCTATGATCATACATTCGTATTTGTTCATACAACAAATTCAGAAACCATCGTCATATCTCCCCATTCTCTATTTCACATACACCTAATGCAAACTAAAAACCCAATGTTAGCTTCAATACCTATTGCACACAACAAGATACCCTTATATAGACCTTTTAAATAGCATCCATCTATCTCAATAAATGGCCAACATCCCTCTATAAACTCCATTTTTTATGAATGAAAACTGAGAAATAACCGACTAAAGTGAGCAGGGACATTAGGATCTAAATTGTGTCTAATGGTGCTGACAAACATAGAGGAACCAAGGTTGCTTTCTCTGATAATATACTGATATCTATACAGCTTATTGTAATTATTTTTGTAAGTCTCATTGCCAATACTTAAAGCATAAGACCTAAGCCTAGATAGAGTGTACAAGAGTACTTTCACACCATAATGATTCATCACAATAGTCTGTAATACATTGACATTTATTTTGAGGTTCTCCTTAATCAAAGTGTCAAATTTTTCCCCTATCCACTTAGCATTGACATCGATATTTTTTGTCACAACCAAGCAACCGTGGGTAGATCTAATGGTTTTTAGCTAGTAATAAAGTCTATCACGATGATGACTCCTATGAACTCTCCACCATATCATTTACTTGACGTCTAAGTATAATTCTCATTCTCTCATTTTTTTAATTCTCTTCAATCTAAATCCTTCCTTAATGGAAAAGTCTACCATTTTCTAAAATTTTTCATATCTCTAAATAGAAGTCTCTTTTCAAATATACCATCACACCTAAAGAAGAATGACTTACCATTCGAATCATAGTGTAATCATCACTATCACTACCAATATCCACTACTCTCTTTTGAATCCTTAATATCAGACAAACTATATGTATCAACTTGCTCATCCCTACCAATCCTACCATCCCCTAACATCCTTCTCAACCTTATCATCGTCATCGTTTACATCTCTTTCATCGTCATCAATCGCATTATCACTATCCACCTTATCATCATTATCAACCCTATTATCACTATCAACTCTATCTGTTGGAATGAAAAAACAAAAATCAACAATTTGTTTTTCATAAAATTAAGGATTTTGTGGAACATTGAGTTTCAAAAACGTTTTTAGAAAACTCAAGAATCCAATATCTATAAAACAATGAAATAAAAATAATATAAAGAAATAAAAATCATATTTTTACCTTCTGTATTGATCTTTGTGGATTGCTCACCACTTTGCCTTCCTTGATATATCTCGAAACCAAGAAACAAGCGAGTGGGCACAATTATATAGAATTGTGCTCACTTACTTTTTGATTTCTTTCTAAAAAAAAATCAAATTAAATCAATGATTATAAGAGGTGAGTGTTTGATTTTGGTTATACAAAGAACAAAGACACAAATTCTTGTTCTTTGTATTTGTTGAAAAAAAACTTTTTCTTTTATCTTGTTTTTTTTCAAAAACATAAACAACAACCAAAAACCTAGATGTAGAAAAGAAACTTTTTCTTTTTATAGGCAAACAATTAGGGTTTTAATTAATCAATATTAATATTGACCCTAATCTTATTATAATTAAACTTTTGCCCCATATAATATAATTAATTCAAAATTAATTCATATTATATTTTGAAATAGAACTTGTAACTTTTAATAAATTAATTCATAATTAATTATACCAAAGTCACTAAGAATTGGATTCAAGACCTCTTAAAAAATTAATTAAATAATTATTAATTCATAATTAATAATTAAATAATTTGAATAAACAATATTATTCAAATACTAAGTGAACACAAATTTTTGTTACTTATGTAACAACTGTAATTGGACGGTCCAATTACAATATTCTATATACACATTTCTTATAGTAAAATGAGCTATCAAGGGGACCCGATTAACCTACAGTTTTGAGCTCCAATAATATTGAAATTATTAATTAAACTCTTTAATTAAATAATTCACTATTATTAATCTTAAAGTTACTCTACTAAAAACTTAAGATTGCACTTTCAAAATTGTAAATGTTTTTTTATACAATCTGAAATTTTTCAGTGTCCATTGATTTAATCACTACATATGATTTGACCCTCCACAAATAGTTCATAATTAGAGCAAGGTCAAATGTCCGTTTTACCTCTCTAATTATTTCTTGATCCTTAAGTACCATTGATTCTCTAATGAACAATATATTCATAACAACTTATGAATTTATCTTTCTGTTTACATATAAACAGAAAGTTGAGCGCTCTTATTGTTCAAGACCTGAATCAACCTTTAAGGGAATTACTTTTCTACTTCTCGCAAGAAGGAGTGGATTTCACTATTGTATAGAATGTTCCCAGCTACTTATTAAATCATATCCCCAAAGTACGAAGTTATTGATCGAGTATCTACACCGATCTCACCCATGTAAATCAAAGGAAATAACTTAACAAGCAGGAGTTCATAATACACTCAGAATTAAGATCAATTCATATATGATCATCTGGTTGATAAATATAAATCTCTAAGGTTAACGGATATTATTTAGAGACTTATATTTATCGTGGTCCAGTCCTATATAATCTTTATTATATATGGTGCCTCCATTTCCATGTCACCACATGAATAGTCTTGGATAAGACTATCGTATCAAATACGAAAGGGACCGCAGCTGTAGATTTACCACAAATGAAGTACCCAACTTCGTTTGTTTTCTACGGACTCTTTAAATTACTTATCTCAAACTAAATCCACCTGTATATAACACTTATATACTTAGTTTGAAATTACATCAGTAATCAATGATGTTTCTCATGATATATACGATTTTTGCAAAATATATAAATTGAATGAAATGAATATTTTATTAAAATTTATAAAACCGTTTACAATATTACAAGCTCTTAGGGCAGAAACCCCAACAATCTCCCACTTGCCCTAGAGCAGATGGGACATATCTCGTAATCCTAGACCCTCTAGATGACCTTCAAATACTTTAGCCGTTAAGGTCTTCGTAAACGGATCAGCAAGGTTGTCTTGTGATGCAATCTTCATCACTTTTACATCTCCCCTTCGTACGATCTCCCTAATGAGATGATATTTCCTCTCTATATGCTTCCCTCGTTTATGACTTCTTGGTTCTTTGGAATTAGTCACTGCACCACTATTGTCACAATAAAGGGTGAGTGGTTTATCCATGTTTGGAACAACTTCCAGATCAGCCAAGAATTTACGTAGCCATACCGCTTCTTTAGCTGCTTCACAAGCTGCTACATATTCGGCTTCCATAGTGGAGTCAGCAATGCATGATTGCTTAATACTCCTCCATGTAATGGCTCCACTATCAAGGGTAAATACTGATCCGGACGTAGATTTCCTAAAATCTTTGTCCGACTGAAAATCAGAATCTGTATATCCTAATGGGATCAAATCCTCTCTAGAATATACTAGCATATAGTTTCTCGTTCTCCGAAGATACTTGAGAATATGCTTTACAGCCACCCAATGATCAAATCTTGGATTAGATTGATAACGACTAACTATTCCCACCGAATAACATATATCCGGTCTCGTGCATAACATAGCATACATGAGACTGCCTACTGCAGAGGCATAGGGAATCCGTCTCATATCCTCAATTTGTTGAGGTGTCTCAGGACACTGTTCCTTAAACAAATGAACTCCATGACGAGAAGGTAAATTACCTTTCTTAGAGTTCTGCATCGAAAATCGCATAAGAATCTTATCGATATATGATGCTTGAGACAGCGCTAACAGTTTGTTCTTACGATCCCTTATTATTTGGATCCCAAGGACATAACTGGCCTCTCCCAAATCTTTCATTTGGAATTGGCTAGCGAGCCAATTTTTTACGTCTGATAATATTCCTATATCATTCCCAATGAGTAAAATATCGTCAACGTAAAGTACAAGGAAAACCACTTTCTTATTGATAATCCGTTTGTATACACAAGGCTCATCAATATTTTGCTCAAAACCATAAGACTTGATCGAAGTATCAAACCTTATGTTCCAAGATCGAGATGCTTGTTTAAGTCCATAAATGGACCTTTGCAACTTGTAAACCTTTTGCTCTTGACCTTGGGATACAAATCCTTCTGGTTGTACCATATAGATACTTTCATCAAGATTACCATTCAAAAATGCAGTCTTGACGTCCATTTGCCAAATCTCATAATTGAGACATGCAGCAATGGAGAGAAGAATCCGAATGGACTTAAGCATAGCTACTGGCGAGAAAGTTTCCTCATAGTCAACTCCCTCTTTCTGAGTATAACCCTTTGCCACTAGTCTAGCTTTAAAGGTTTCTACCTTTCCATCCACTCCTTTCTTCCTTTTGTAGATACACTTGCAACCTATGGGTTTTATCTCATCTGGTTGATCTACAAGTTCCCAGACAGAGTTGGAGTACATAGACTCCATCTCAAGATTCATTGCTTTAAGCCATTCTTCTTTATTAGAATCCTCCATTGCATCATGGTATGTCAATGGATCATCTACACTCTCATCAGAGATAGCAATTTGTGCCTCTCCGATCTTTCTGTAGCGGACTGGTGGTCTAATAACCCTCCCACTACGATGAGGTGGTAGATGATTCTGATGAGAATTTGTCTGACGTTCAGACGTGGTCTGAATTATGTCTTTGTCAACAACTATTGTTGACGGGGTACTGGTCGAACCAGGAAGTAATTCATCTAGTACAACTTTACTTCGAGGTTTGTACTCTCTCATATAGTTCTCTTCAAGAAACGTAGCGTTTGTCGATACAAACACTTTGTTTTCTTTAGGATTATAAAAGAGTCCGCCCCTAGTCTCTCTAGGATAACCTACAAATAGGCAAACTTTTGAACGTGGTTCCAGCTTCCCAGTCTTGTTCTTCAGCACATGTGCTGGACAACCCCAAATGCGAAAATGTCGTAAACTAGCTTTGCAACCATTCCACAACTCTAAGGGTGTCTTTGGAACTGACTTAGATGGTACAACATTCAAAATATACATTGCAGTTTGCAATGCATATCCCCAGAATAAACTAGGTAATGATGAGAAACTAAACATAGATCTCATCATGTCCAAAAGGGTTCGATTTCTCCTTTCTGCAATACCGTTCTGCTGGGGTGTTCCAGGAGTAGTCAGTTGGGATAGAATCCCATGCTCAAGTAAGTAATCCTCGAACTCTGTATCGAGATACTCACCTCCACGATCCGATCGTAGAGTTTTCAATATTTTACCTAATTGATTTTCAACTTCAACTCGAAATTGTTTGAACTTTTCAAAAGTTTCTGACTTCCGTTGCATCAGGTAAACATACCCATATCTAGAATAATCATCAATAAAGGTGACGAAATATTCATAACCGCCTCTAGCTTTAACATTCATAGGACCGCAGACGTCCGAATGTATAAGCTCTAGTGGTTCCTTAGCTCTAATCCCTTTACTAGTAAAAGGTCTTTTGGTCATTTTACTTTCTAAACATGATTCACAAACAAGTAAAGTGCTGATCTTTAACTCACTTAAATGTCCGCCCTTTACCAGTCTATCTAATCTGTCAAGGTTAATATGACCAAGTCTTAGATCCCAAAGATATGTGTCATCATTTTGAGAAATCTTTTGTCGTTTTGTTTTTGGTTTTTCAACCTTAAACATTTCAGTATTAAACAGTGGGTTATGCATTAACGGTCTTAACACATATAAATTGTTTTCTTGTATCCCTGAACAAATTTTCAAACCATTTTTAGAAATAATAACTGATTTATTATAAAAAGAAACAGAATAATTAAATTCCAAAAGTTTGGATACAGAAATCAAATTTTTTTTAAAACCTGGAATACAATAGACATTGTTCAGTATGATAAAACAATTATTATTGAAATGAAGTTTAACTTCTCTCACTGCCTTTGCTGAAACGACTTCCCCAGTCCCGACTCGCATGTTGAACTCACCCTCACCAAGCTGCCTATAAGAGTCAATTAACTGCAAAGAAGAACAAACATGATTAGTGGCTCCTGAATCAATTATCCAAGTGGATGAATCATCCTCCACTAAACAAGATTCAATGACTAGTAAATCATATTTACCTTTCATCTTCTTCTCTTTGAGCTCATTGAGGTACTTAGGGCAGTTCCTCTTCCAATGTCCATCCACACCACAATGGAAACATTTTCCTTTGGGCTTGATGGCCTTGGTGCTCTTTTTGTTCTTCTTCTTGGTAGCTTGTGTTTTGAGCTTAGCTGTAGCCTTTTTGGTGTTTCTCTTCCTCTTGTTTTTAGCAGAAGAAGAAGACTCAGCAACGTTTGCTTCACCAGACTTACTCTTATCAATATTCATTGACTCATAAGTAGTAAGCTCATTAAGTAACCGTGTAAGTGAGTAAGTCAACTTGTTCATAACATAGTTACTCTTGAATTGTATGAAACTCTTCGGAAGAGTTTCCAATATCATACTCACTTGGCTACGTTCGTCTATTGCCCCTCCATGGCTTTCAGCTGTGTTAAAGTGAGTCATCATTTTCAAAACATGCTCTCGAACAGATGAACCCTCATTCATCTTAGCAGTCATCACAGCACAAACAGCTTCGTGCCGTTGCTGCTCAGAAGGTTGCCCAAACATGCCCTGCAATGACTCTAGCATCTGAGTTGCTGTTGTCATTGACTCGTGCTTGGTAGCAAGCACATCGGACATCCCTGCTAACAAGTAGCAGCGGGCCTTTTCATCAGCTGTGACCCATTTCTGATGGGCCTCGCGCACAGCACGTCCAGCATTATCTGCTGGCTGAGGAGGACAAGGTTGAGTCGTGACAAATTTGAGGTCCTCACAGACCAGGACTGCGTTCATATTACTTTTCCATTTGACATAATTTTCCCCGTTAAGTTTATCATTAGCAAGAATAGAAATCAACGGAGATACCATTGCTGAAAATAAATAAAATGGAATTAATTTAATATCAATTTGCAAAATTTAATATCATGTAATTTTGGCATAAAATTAAACGTGATGCATGATCCACGAATAATAAATTATCAAAATCCCTAAAATTAATAATAATGCCACGATAATCTAACATGCCACAAATAGGTGCTGCCGTAGGGTAGGTCAAATATTTGTATGTTAGACTGAGACATTCTCAATCAAATAATATAACAGAAAACTCTTTTTCATATATTATTTGACTACCGTTTTTCGGTCAGGAAAAATAATTAACAATTAATTATTTCCTTTATGAGTGTAACCCATCATTTCGGAGTCCATAGACTTAACTCGAGAATTGCCGCCGTAGGGTGGGTCAATCACAAGATACATCTAGAATTCCTATCCGTTAGGAAGTCAACCTTGATCAACCTAAATGGACACCATCCTAGGGGGACGATAACAAAGCCGTCTCGAGGCGCCATTTAAGTTTTACGGTGTTGAACTAATGATGGAGACCGTGAGATATATTGTCATATATCCCTCTCCCACTCACTATTTTAGGGTTAGGGATTTCTATTAGATTTTTCTAGTCATTGTCTTAGATTATTAACGGCTAAAAAGATAATCTAAATTACTAGGAATTTGTGTGTTATTAAAGTTCGAAACTTATTAACACTTAATAAATTATCAGATTTTTAACATTTAAAAATCTAATTTAATATATCCATTTAATGAATTACCGGATTTTTAACACTTAAAAATCTAATTCAATTTATAAATCTAATGAATTACCAGATTTTTTAACATTTAAAAATCCAATTCAATTTATAAATCTAATCAAAATTATAAAGAATAGATTTAATATGATATCATCCGATTTTAACTAATTAAAATCTAATCCACATTATGAATGCCAATTTATTGAAATCAAATTTCTAATTTGAAACCTATGATTTTCTATTAAAATCAATTCAAATTATTTTAAAGGCATTCCATGTATTATTTTTCTATTTATACTAATAAACAATTTTAATAGCAAAATAAAAATAATACATATGATGCATGTCATGTTATAATGTAGTGAGTAGGCACTTCATGATTCTATATGACATATTTTTAATGCATGTACATGTTATATATATTTATCCATTCATCTCATGAAAATAAAAAATAAATAAATAAATAACATGTGTATGACCGGGTTCTTTGGTTTTAACGACCTACAACTAATTTTAAGATTACAAAAATTAACCAAGGCATTCCTTGGCCTTCACTTGTAGTCTTCATAGTCTTCATGGTCTTCAAGGTCTTCATGGGCTTATAATTAAATCTAATTTAATTATCAAAAACTTCTATCAAATAGATTAGACTAGAAAAGCCCATTTCTTAATTTATGGATCCAAGAAAATTATCCAACCATATGGATATTTTCAATAGTGTTACAATTGAAATGGAAACCCCAAAAATATGGAACACATAATTTTAGGGACTATTATTATAATTTTATTTGTTTGCACATCTAATGTGCAACGCATCTAATGCGCATACATTTATTCATAATAAATGTCTTATTGGACCGTTCAAAACAGCCGCATTAATAATCCATTTCAATTCAAGTAATTATATTTTAAACGGTAGTTTTAAATACTATTAAATAAAACCAGCCGTTTTCAAAATAATTTTCCGTTTCAAATCATAATTATACTATTCAAAACAGCTGCATTAAAAATCCATTTTAATGCAATTAATTATATTTTAAACGGTAGTTTTAAATACAATTAAATAAAACCAGCCGTTTTCAAAATAACTTTCCGTTTCGAATCATAATTATACCATTCAAAACAGCCACACAATAAATTTCCATTTATACAATTAATTATGTTTGAAATGGTAGTTTTAAATACAATTAAATAAAACCTTCCATTTTCAACATAAAAAAAATCTGATTCGAATCATAATTCTGGCACAGCAAATCAACCCCGTTGACATCAATCTTCAGCTTTACATTTTCAAAAAAAAAATAAAGCCTAAAACTATTGAATTACAACGAAAAAAAAAATTGCCACAAACGGCTTACATATTAATCAAATAAAAATTTGCCACAAACGGCTTACATATTAATCGAATAAAAATTTGCCACAAATGGCTTACATATTAATCGAATAATATAACCAAAGAACCATACAATTAACGATCATACCATGCAATCCCATTCATCAAACATGAATATAAAATATGCATATCAATAATCAAATCAAAATAATAGTGTCTACTCATTGACATACATAATCAATACAAACATATTATTTTAAAATTCATTGTTTTATTGAAAACCTTGGCTCTGATACCAATTGTTGGAATGAAAAAACAAAAATCAACAATTTGTTTTTCATAAAATTAAGGATTTTGCGGAACATTGAGTTTCAAAAACGTTTTTAGAAAACTCAAGAATCCAAGATCTATAAAACAATGAAATAAAAATAATATAAAGAAATAAAAATCATATTTTTACCTTCTGTATTGATCTCTGTGGATTGCTCACCACCTTGCCTTCCTTGACATATCTCGAAACCAAGAAACAAGCGAGTGGGCACAATTATATAGAATTGTGCTCACTTACTTTTTGATTTCTTTCTAAAAAAAAATCAAATTAAATCAATGATTATAAGAGGTGAGTGTTTGATTTTGGTTATACAAAGAACAAAGACACAAATTCTTGTTCTTTGTATTTGTTGAAAAAAAATTTTTTCTTTTCTCTTGTTTTTTCTCAAAAACATAAACAACAACCAAAAACCTAGATGTAGAAAAGAAACTTTTTCTTTTTATAGGCAAACAATTAGGGTTTTAATTAATCAATATTAATATTGACCCTAATCTTATTATAATTAAACTTTTGCCCCATATAATATAATTAATTCAACATTAATTCATATTATATTTTGAAATAGAACTTGTAACTTTTAATAAATTAATTCATAATTAATTATACCAAAGTCACTAAGAATTGGATTCAAGACCTCTTATAAAATTAATTAAATAATTATTAATTCATAATTAATAATTAAATAATTTGAATAAACAATATTATTCAAATACTAAGTGAACACAAATTTTTTGTTACTTATGTAACAATTGTAATTGGACGGTCCAATTACAATATTCTATATACACATTTCTTATAGTAAAATGAGCTATCAAGGGGACCTGATGAACCTACAGTTTTGAGCTCCAATAATATTGAAATTATTAATTAAACTCTTTAATTAAATAATTCACTATTATTAATCTTAAAGTTACTCCACTAAAAACTTAAGATTGCACTCTCAAAATTGTAGATGTTTTTTTATACAATCTGAAATTTTTCAGTGTCCATTGATTTAATCACTACATATGATTTGACCCTCCACAAATAGTTCATAATTAGAGCAAGGTCAAATGTCCGTTTTACCTCTCTAATTATTTCTTGATCCTTAAGTACCATTGATTCTCTAATGAACAATATATTCATAACAAGCAGGAGTTCATAATACACTCAGAATTAAGATCAATTCATATATAATCATCTAGTTGATAAATATAAATCTCTAAGGTTAACGGATATTATTTAGAGACTTATATTTATCGTGGTCCAGTCTTATATAATTTTTATTATATAAGGTGCCTCCATTTCCATGTCACCACATGAATAGTCTTGAATAAGACTATCGTATCAAATATGAAAGGGACCGCAGCTGTAGATTTATCACAAATGAAGTACCCAACTTCGTTTGTTTTCTACGGACTCTTTAAATTACTTATCTCAAACTAAATCCACCTATATATAACACTTATATACTTAGTTTGAAATTACATCAGTAATCAAGGTTGTTTATCATGATATATACGATTTTTGCAAAATATATAAATTGAATGAAATGAATATTTTATTAAAATTTATAAAACCGTTTACAATATTACAAACTCTTAGGGCAGAAACCCCAACACTATCATCACAATAACCTTCATCCTCACTTAAATCATCTATACATACACCATACTTAGAATCACTTCCACTTTCAACTAATTGTAAAAATGATTTTGATTGAATGGATATGAGATATGACATCATCTTGGTAGGTTATGTTTGGTTGGGCTGATCTGAATATATTGTTGCAAGTGGAAGGAAGTCTACATTAAAGTGGATTCGATTAACTCCCCTGCTCTCCAATTCTTCAGGTACATCTATCAAGTCTACATCTAACTTGATGGATCTCACCTTATCACTCGAAGGGATTACTACCTATTATGCAAATCCGTCCCCAATAATACTGTCACATCCTCATGCGAGCTGCATTATACAATCCTAGAATTGCTTCAAACTAATGTAGCCCTTGTAAAACTCACCAATGCCATGAGTTTTACAGAAAAATGTTGTAGAAGCAATGAACCTAAACTTTGTGTTCACATCATAGAAAATATCATATAACAATGCAAACACACCATCCTAACAGTAAACAAAGCAATAGCAAAGCAACAACAGTGCATATAATATAATACAAAGCAATAACAAAGAAGTAATATATACCTTGTACAAAGCAATAAAATTGCAATAATAGTGTACAAAGCAATGACATAGCAATAATGGTGCATATAAAAATATGCAAAGTAATAATAGTGTGCAATAACAGTGCATATAACAATCAAACACTACATCATACTCAACGTAAACAAACCACCCAAACTGAAAACCCTATATAACACTAAACAGGTAGGATGACTAGACCTTAACAACATAACCTAATTTCTTTTCAAAACCAAGTTTTACACAATATCATATTTTTATCATAAACTATCAAACAATAACAAAGAACAATAAAAATCATAGTTTTGATAAAAATCCATACAATTAAACGATTTTTTTTTATTTAAAAACTTTATTTTCGTCTTTGAAGTATCAAAACCTATCAGATTTTTAAAGCACTTTTATAAATAATTCTTTTCATCCCTAAAGTGTCCGAAACTTTTCAAAAAAAAATTAAAATCATCTGTCAATTAACGATCAAGTGAGACAGAATGTGTAAAAAAAAAAAAAAAATTGTCCTTGATGGTGGTTAGTGGCACTTAAATTATCCTCTTATCCCTAATGCAACAATCAATTACAATTAAATTTTCTTAAATGCTTCGAGGTGGAGTTTTTAAATTACAATTTTATCATACCACTTTGACATGATTTATTTATCAAAATGCCCTCATAACCTTTTAAAAAATGAATTAAACAATAACAATAGTGATTAATTTCAGAGTTGGATAGTGAGGAATAGACTAAAGAGTTCAGTTTTTGGCACTACAACAAATTATGGTTTTAGTGACAAAATATTTGGTTATGACTTTATATTTAGTCACTAAAAATATATATTTTTACAATCATTCACATTCTTCACTATTGATTCAAACTAGTTATCGAATTATATTTCGAAACTATATTTTTATCACTAAATCCTTTATCCTCTTTTTAGTTACAAAATATTTAGTTACGAATTTATATTTCCTCATTAATAGTATAGATGTTTAGTAACTACCATTCATATTCCTCACTGTTGATTCAAATTAGTTACTAAATTATATTTCGCAATTATATTTTTGTCACTACATCCTTAGCTATAAAATATTTAGTCACGAATTTGTATTTTCTTACTAATAGTATAGATGTTTAGTGACGACAAATCATATTCCTCACTGTTGATTCAAATTAGTTATCGAGTTATATTTCGAAATATATTTATGTCACTAAATCATTTCTCCTCCTTTTAGTTACAAAATATTTAGTTACGAATTTATATTTTCTCATTAATGGTTTAGATGTACTAACAACAATATATGTCATTCACTAAATCTACCAAAGTGATTCAAATTAGTTATTAAAATTTATTTCATGACTATGTTTTTGTTACATTATCTTTTGTTGAGCTATTAGTTGCAGAATATCTAATTATAAATTTACATTTCAGAACTAATATTATGAATATAGTAACATCAATTTAAGTCCCTCACTAATTCTACAAAAGTGATTCATAGTAATTATCAAAATATGTGTTATAACTAAGTTTTTGTCACTACTATGATTTTGGTTTTTGCTTCTGGTTTTAGTGAAAAATTATTTATTTACAAATTTAGATTTTTTCACTAATAGTATGGATATAGTAACAACAATTTAAGTCTCTCACTAATCCTACAAAAGTGATTCATATTAGTCATAAATATATTTTATGAGTATATTTGTGTGATCACTAACATGGTTTTGGCTATATTCATGATTCTTGCTTATGGTCTTAGTAACAAAAAAAAAAAAAAAAAAATTGTTACGAATTTACAATTTGTCACTAAAAATATAGCAGTAGTGACGACCATTCATGCTTTTCATTAATTCTAGGAAACTGATGTGAATCAATTATGAAAGTTTGTTTTGTAGCTATATTTTTGTCACTAATTATTTTCTTCCCTATCAGTCAGAAAATGTTTAATTACAAGTTTAGAAATTTTCAATTAGAATTTATTTATTTTAAAAGATTGATTAAGTTAAGCTATAAAAGATATTGCATAAAATTCAAATCTTAGATTGCTAGTAAAACAAAAGAAGAAAATTAGACTTCAAATATTATTACTTTTTTGATACATACAAGTTACTCAACAACTTTAATTATTAAAGCATACAAGGTCAAAATTTAATTATATGTTAGTGAAATGATAATTATTGTAAAATGAAACTATGTACAACTAAAATAAATTATGTATAATCTATATACATTTAATTTTTCTTAACAATTATCATTTTAAAGATACTATGATACATAATTATATTACATTCAACAAAAATGTGAGGCTTAAAATAAATTATGTAACATAACGTTAAAATGCTATGTATTTTGAGGGTTATTTATTTTATTAAAATTGCAAATTAAACAAAGAGCAAACATAACCAAATTAAGCATAAATTTTTATTGAGGAAATAGTCACTGATAAAAATTAGCTATAAATATACTACAGTTGATACATTCTTATGAAAACCTATACATCATCTGTTATCACCATTTTTATGAGAAAGAAATATGCTTTTCTCATTAATCACTGTTATCATTTGATGAAACGTATTCATCCTCATTTCCTTCATTGTTGAAAGGTTAATCATCTAGTGCACTATCATCATCCACAAAGTTATCCCTAACTTCATTTTGGTCTTCAACATCCACATCCACATCTATCATATCCATATCATTCCTATGTAACATGTCATCATCAACTTCTTCATTAATATCAATAATACTTTCTAACTGTTGTTGCTGAAAGGGATCATCAAAATCAAACTCATCTTTCTTTTCTACTTCTTGTTCCATTACATCGTAATTTCCTCGAGGTTGTGATTTATCAACAACTCACCAATCATTCCCCAACTTCATGTCATGTAAATAAAACATTTGTTGTGCCTGACAAGCTAAAACAAATGGATCATTCTTGTACCATGTATTGCTTACATTTACACTGATGAGATAGTGTTCATCTATTTGAAATCCTTTAGTACCACTAAGGTCCTACCAATCACATTTGAAGATGACAACTCTATTTTTTCCAAGATATGAAACTTCAATAATTTCTTTTAACACTCCATAAAAATCAATACTTTTACCTCCATGTTCTCCTTTCACCAAAACTCCACAATTTTGTGTTCTTCGATTGCAATTACAATCTTGGGTATAAAACTTAATCCCATTAATGACACATCCAGTGTATCTTGTAACTAATTTATCTGGTTCATTGGATAAATTTTTCAAATCTTCAGTAACTTCAGTTGCTCCTTTATATTCTAATTGTTGCATCTATGTATACAATAAATAAATTAAGCAAAAAATCAATTTAATTAATTTATTAAAATTTTAAATTAAATGGATGAATATTAAATGCTTACACGATTTGAAAACCATTTGTGGAACTCTATCTCTTGCTTCCTTTCTACATTTCTAACACTATCTCTCTCAAGTTCTGCTTTGTGTTTCCTATATGTTAGATGCATATTAATAATAAAAATAATACAATCATTTATAAATTTTACAATAAGATAATAAGTATGAACATATCTTACATTATATACTGGTGCACTTCATCACAATTATTCAACACATATCACTTAATCTTTGCCAAATCAGATAGATTTAACTCATCATATATTGGTGCCCCTAAAAGGCAAATATTTGATCTAAATATAGATGAGTGATCCATCTGATTTGCTTCATCTCCATCATAATTTCGCTCTAGTCGATTAAATATTGTTTCAATACCATGAAAGTACATTGAACAAAAAGTTCAACATTCATGGTCGATATAACCTTCCGCTATTGAGCCTTCAAGATGGGCTTTGTTTCTAACATAGGCTTTTAAATTATGCATTGTCCTGTTAACACAAACAAAGTTTAATAACCTTAGGAAAATGGTAGGAGCATTTATTGACAAATAATAAGAATTTTTATAATAACTAGGTATCATCACCTTTCAAATGGATACATCTAACGATATTAAGTAGGCTCAGTAAGTAGTGTCTCATGAGCTAGTTGAATAGGTAAGCGAACTATAATATCAAAAAAGGATGGTGGAAATATTTTTTCCAACTTGCATAATATCAAGACTATATCTCTATCAAGTCGTTCCAACACATACACTTTCAAAGTCTTTGATGTCAATTCCTTAAAGAATAAACATAACTTAATTATCATTTTACTAACATCCTTTCGTATGTATCCACATAATGCAATAGGAACTAATCGTTGTAGGATAATACGACAATCATGGCTTTTCAATCCAGAAATCTTGCAATCTTTAACACTTCCACAATGAGATATATTTGAACCCATGCCATCTAGAAGTTTAATTGAATTTAAGAATTGACATAAGTCTTTTTTCTCAAAAGATGACAACAAGTAACAAGCTGAAGGTAGCTTAATTCGGTCATTAATACATATAAGATGCAACTCACGCCTTATTCTCATGTCTTTCAAATCAAGATGAGTCTTATAGGTGTCTTTTGTTTTTCCCCTAATGTTCATTAATGTCCCTAAAAGACTATCACAAACATTCTTCTTTATATGCATCACATCAAGATTATGTCATAATTTCAATGTTTTCCAATGACAATTCAAAAAAAATGCTTCTTTTAATCCAATTTACATAATTATCTGGACGTTTTCTCTTTCCCTTAACAAATAGTTTCTTTCCAAAACATGATTGTTTTACATAAGACAATTGTTCTAATAGCTCATCATTTCATAAAGACTTAAGGATTGGTCCATCTTTTATCTTATCATCAAAAACTTTACGTCGATACCAACTATGATTCATGGGCAAAAATCTATGATGACACATATACATAATTTTTTTCCATACCTCAACCATTTATTATGTGTGTCTTTGTTGCATGAAGGACAAACTAGTTTCCCTTTTGTACTCCAACTAGACAAATTTCCATATGCCGAAAAATCATTGATTGTCCATAAAACGGCAGCTCGTAAATAGAAATTTTGTTCAGACGCTGCATCATATGTATGTACACCAACATCCTATAATTCTTTCAATTCATCAATTAATGGTTGTAGATATACATAAATATCATTTCCAGGAGCCTTCTTTCAGGGAATAAGTAATGACATCATGAAAAATTGATCTTTCATGCATTTCCATGGTGGTAAGTTATATGGGACAACAAAAACAGGCCACATACTATAGGATAGACTCATGTTCCCAAATGAATTAAACTCATCACTTGTTATTCCTAGCCTAACATTATGTCCAACCAAAGCAAATGATTTGTGCTCAAGATCAATGTGTTTCCAAGCTTCTGAATCAACTGGATGTCTTAATATTCCATCATCAACACGTTTATATTTATGTCATCTCATATCTATAGTTGTCTTTTAGAGATGAACAACGTTTTCAACCTTAAAATTAAAAGGAAGTGTCTTAATACTTTTGTAGACACCCTTTTGCTCTTGCCATCATCATAAACATATTTAGGAGCATTGCATTTTGGACATTCATTTTTAAATGGATTTTCCTTCTAAAATAAAACACAATCATGTCTACATGCATGGATCTTCTCATAACCAAGACCTAAGTCACGAATAACATTTTTTTTCTCATAGTAAGTAGCTGGTAAAGTCTCGCCTTTTGGGAATGCCTGGTTAAGCAAATCAAGCAATATTGTGAAAGACTTATTAATCAAATGATTTAATATTTTTAAATGAAACAATTTCACAAGGAATGACAACTTTGAAAATTGTTGACAACGCGGATACAATTCCTGCTCTGCATCCCTCATCAATCGACTAAATGCATTTGATTCTGAAGTAAGATTACAATTTCTATCCTCACCAAAAGCATTATTTATATTTTCATCTTGCCAATCATGTAATGAAGCAGAACCACAAAGATTATTAAGCATCTTATTAACATCATCTGTGTGATATGTTGAACTTATGTGATCTGGATGGTCATAATTATAATCTAAATCTATCAATTCTTCCATATGACTTGTCCATCTAGTGTAAGATGTAACCATCCCAAAAGTAAACAAATGTTCCTCCACAGTATCTATAGAATTTCAACAATAATTATTGCATCTCTTGCATGGACATAGAATCTTATTAGTTTCCGAGAATAAGTAATGACATCATGAAAAATGGATCTTTCATGAATTTTCATGGTGGTAAGTTATATGGGACAACAAAAACAGGCCACATATTATAGGATAAACTCATGTTCCCAAATAGATTAAACCCATCACTTGCTATTCCTAGCCTAACATTATGTCCAACCAAAGCAAATGACTTGTGCTCAAGGTCAATGTGTTTCCAAGCTTCTGAATCAACTGGATGTCTTAATATTCCATCATCAACACGTTTGTATTTATGTCATCTCATATCTATAGCTGCCTTTTTAGAGATGAATAACTTTTTCAACCTTAAAACCAAAAAGAAGTGTCTTAATACTTTTGTAGACACCCTTTTGCTCTTGCCATCATCATAAACATATCTAGGAGCATTGCATTTTGGACATTCATTTTTAAATGCATTTTCCTTCTAAAATAAAATACAATCATGTCTACATACACGGATCTTCTCATAACCAAGACCTAAGTCACGAATAACATTTTTTTCCTCATAGGAAGTAGCTAGTAAAGTCTCGTCTTTTGGGATTGCCTGGTTAAGCAAATCAAGCAACATTGTGAAAGACTTATTACTCAAATGATTTAATATTTTTAAATGAAGCAATTTCACAAGGAATGACAACTTAAAAAATTGTTAACAACCTGGATACAATTCTTGCTCTGCATCCCTTATCAATCGACTAAATGCATTTGGTTCTAAAGTAAGATTACAATTTCTATCCTCACCAAAAGCATTATTTATATTTTCATCTTGTCAATCATGTAATGAAGCAAAACTACAAAGATTATTAAGCATCTCATTAACATCATCTGTGTGATATGTTGAACTTATGTGATATGGATGGTCATCATTATAATCTAGATCTATCAATTCTTCCCTATGACTTGTCCATCTAGTGTAAGATGTAACCATCCTAAAAGTAAACAAATGTTCCTCCACAGTATCTATAGAATTTTAACAATAATTGTTGCATCTCTTGCATGGACATAAAATCTTATTAGTTTCCGGGAATAAGTAATGACATCATGAAAAATGGATCTTTCATGCATTTCTATGGTGGTAAGTTATATGAGACAACAAAAATAGGCCACATACTATAGGATTCACTCATGTTCCCAAATAGATTAAACCCATCACTTGCTATTCTTAGCCTAACATTATGTCCAACCAAAGCAAATGACTTGTGCTCAAGGTCAAAGTGTTTCCAAGCTTCTGAATCAACTGGATGTCTTAATATTCCATCATCAACACGTTTATATTTATGTCATCTCATATCTATAGCTGTCTTTTTAGAGATAAACAATCTTTTCAACCTTAGAATCAAAGGGAAGTGTCTTAATACTTTTGTAGGCAACCTTTTGCTCTTGTCATCATCATAAACATATCTAGGAGCATTGCATTTTGGACATTCATTTTTAAATGCATTTTCCTTTCAAAATAAAACACAATAATTTCTACATGCATGGATCTTCTCATAACCAAGACCTAAGTCACGAATAACATTTTTTTCCTCATAGTAAGTAGCTAGTAAAGTCTCGCCTTTTAGGAATGTCTGGTTAAGCAAATCAAGCAACATTGTGAAAGACTTATTACTCAAATGATTTAATATTTTTAAATGAAGCAATTTCACAAGGAATGACAACTTAGAAAATTGTTGACAACCCGGATACAATTCTTGCTCTGCATCCCTCATCAATCGACTAAATGCATTTGGTTCTGAAGTAGGATTACAATTTCTATCATCACCAAAAGCATTATTTATATTTTCATCTTGTCAATCATGTAATGAAGCAGAACCACAAAGATTATTAAGCATCTCATTAACATCATCTATGTGATATATTAAACTTATGTGATCTGAATGGTCATCATTATAATCTAGATCTATCAATTCTTCCCTATGACTTGTCCATCTACTGTAAGATGTAACCATCCCAAAAGTAAACAAATGTTCCTCCACAGTATCTATAGAATTTCAACAATAATTGTTGCATCTCTTGCATGGACATAAAATCTTATTAGTTCCAAGTTGCATATGAGCAGTGGCAAATCTATTAAACTCTTTCACTCCATTAATATATTCTAATTTTTGCCTAGGTTTAGATTGAATCCAAGTCCTATCCATCACTAACCTAAGCAACAAGTAGGTAGCTTTAGTGATCCAATATAAATTTACATGACAATGAAACATGAACACTATAATTCATAACATAAAAAATTAGACATTTAAAATTTATGATATAGCAAGAATTAAAGAGTCTATGATCTAGTAATAAGAGATTCTTCTCTTATTGAACAAGACCATACTGGTAATAGTATGTTTTATATACATATACACACACATTATAATTTATAGTTTCAATCTTACCTTTCCTCATTTTATATTTTAATATGTTGATAAAATCATGCATGTTCTAAAAATTATGATATAGAGTCTACAAGAAAAAACAAACATGGAATTACTTAAGGGCTTGATCTATTGAAAAGAAAGCATTTAGGTGACAGGATTAGCGTAAATATATCTAAAGGTGTAATGCGTGCAATTGGAGAAAATAGTTAGTTCTACATCACCGATATAGGATGCATTATTAGGAGATATGCTCTATTGCAGTTTAATGGTTGGAAGGACATTCCAAGAATTGAAGTAGACAAATTAATTCTTCATGTTCGTGTAAGTGCAATCTATTTCCAACTTTAATATATTTTTTAAATTGCTTCTTATCATTAGCAATTTATTATATACTTTATATTTGAGTTTTCAAGAAAATTTCAAATTAAGCAATGAGTCATATGTGAATGGGGCAATTGAGGAGGATATGAAACGAATGTATACTAGATGGCGTTACACTTTACATGAAAAATATCTTGAATTAATTAAAAAGGATGAAGGTCTTGCAAATCCTCCTTAAGATAGAGTGGATTGGCAGGATTGAGAATATCTTGTTAAATTATGGCAAGATGACAAATGGAAGGTTAGTTCTTAAATTCAATATTTGATAAATAATTGTTAATTAATTTTGTGAGTTGTAAAGTAAACATATATGCCAAATTACTTTTGATTTGATTATACAATAAATAATTTTTGGATTCTATCATTGACTTATAGAGGTAATACTATTTTGGTGATAAGTAATCTCAAATAGGCATATATTATTATCGTTTAATATATTATTTGATTAATTTCAGCAAAAAAAGTGAAAGGAACAAGGCAAATAACAAGAAAATACAGTTCCACCATTGTGCTGGGACAAAGGCATTTAGTCATTTTCTATGGGAAAAGGTAAGTCATGTTTCCTCTCTCTTTCAAAACTTATTTGCTTATTTATTTTCATTGTTTTGAGTTTCTACCTTTTATTATGTATTTCTTTTATTTATCAAGTATACAATTCTTATATTTATTATTTTTATTTGTTTAGATGTTTGTGAATTATTATTTTTTATTTTATTTGATTAATCCAACAAAATAAAGAACATCTACAATTTCGTTGGTGTTGAAAATTTGAGTAAAAGTTGATGACTGATACAATTTTACATTTTTAGTAAACATTTTATTATTCATACACGAATTGGTTAGATTATAATTTCATTTATCCGATAGCCACTAGAATGCTTTTTAGTTTGTTTATCTATGGAAATTTTTAATACATGATTTTACATGTTATTTGAAGTTATAAGTTTTAGTCATATACAATTATTTATTATTTGTTTTCATTTTTATCGGTTATAATGTGGGTTTTTTTTTTTTTTAGAATGGGGGGGGTGGGGTTGGGGTTTGGGTTTGTTATTATTTGTTGCTTAATGCTAAGTAGTTTTTTACTAACTTGTATGTACATCCACCATGCTCAGACATTAATCTTAGCTCATGAATAGATGTACACAAAAGTAATTAACTTTAATTATATGACATAAAACTTTTGAATGATTGGGAATCTTTAGAAGCCAACTCTCTTAATCTTTTTGTTCTTTACAAATTTTATAAATAATTCATTTATTAATTATGATATTGTTCATATGACAGTAGAATCTTGAGACTGGAGATCTTCCCGGTCGTATTGATACATTCAAGCTCAATCGATATGATGAAGAAAATGATAAATGGGTTGATGATGATGCAAAAAAAGCTTATGTAAGTGAACATATGTATTTTATAAGTTTTGTTATTTACTATATTATTTGATTTTTTATTTTTTTATAATGTTTTTATTAAGGATGAGATGAATATGTATCGCAGAAATCCTCCAGAAGAGTTACAACACATGTCTGAAGATGAAATTTATAACTATGTGCTTGGAGAGTCCCCATCTGGCTACATACAAGGATTAAGAGCTGGCCTTAAGCCCAAACGATCTTCTAAAGTGACAGCACGTAGATGTGCACAACTTGAGGAAGCTACAAGAAGAGCTGAGAAAGCAGAAATAAGATCTAAACAACTAGCTGATGAGTTAACAACATTGAAGATTGAATTAGCTGAGATGCGTTCAAACTTTAATGAAAAACTTCTTGAAATTCAAGCTCAACTAAGAGGTAATCTCAAAACTTTTTTCATTCGATCTAACTACTAATTTTATTATTTATATGAATTTACAATCTTAGTTACTTAAAATAAAATAGATTGAATATTTACGTTGTTTTGATCATCTATTGGAAATTCTATTAGTTTTATTGATTATGGACATTAATTAGATAGTTTTAACACTTATATGAAAATTGAGTTGGTGTCAATGAAAATAATTTCTTAAAGAAAGTTCAGTTATATTACAAAACGTGGCTGAGATTTTCGCACCTACTAAAACAATCAGCAGGTAATTTATGCAATGTAATAATATTTTCTTAATTATACAATAAGCTTTTGACTACCTATTTTTGTCTCATTGTACAATACTTGAAAAAAATTTGGTTCATTGGTATTTAATCATCTATAAAATTGTTATGCATTATTTAACATTCTAAAATTGTTTTTATTTATACTTTTAGATTTTTAATTTTATGCTTCATTTCATTTTATTAATATATTTGTTATATAACTTTATTCTAGTTTCACATTAAATATTATTAGAGATGTATTTCTATACATTAAGAATCAGTTCATGCTCTTTGTTTTTTCTATGTTTTGCAAATAGATGGTTATTGGTTTATGTCAATAATATGCATCTTTCTGTCATAGTTTGCATTTACTTATTTATATTGAATATTTTACAGCTTTGTATTAGTATTTTGGGATGTTATGTTATTTTATTGGTCTTTATTGGCTTATGTCAATGACTTGATCTTTTTGTTGTACTTATGTTGGATATATTATGCATTTCAGTTAGATTTTATGGATATAGATATTAATTTATGTTGTTTTTTTTATATATTTCATTTAAGATTTTATCAGTTAAAGAAATAAGATTTTGAATTTCAAAATTTTGTTTTTTATACAATTATTTCTTATCATTATTAATTAAGTAAATATAATTTAGTTATTTATCAGTGATTGTAAATTCAATATATTATATATAATGTGTATGGAACTTGTTAGTTATTGTCATTAGTGACCAAAATACAAGTTTTATGATTAATATATCAACCAATTAAAAATATATATATATAAATTAGTGACAAAATGCAATGCTTTTGTGAATTCAATATTTTATGGCTAAAAGAATTTATATACACTATTGGTTTTCAATTCTAGGTCTACTAAATGGATTTGGGAACAAAAATAGTTGATTTTTAGTGATCAAAATAGTGGTCACTAATTATAAAATTGTTTTAGTGATCAAATCTTCATTGCTAATCAAAGAACTCTATAGTAAGAAAAAAATAAATAATTTGTAACCAACTTTTACATTACTAATTATATGCACAATAATGACCACTAATTGTGTTTTTGTGACTGAATTTTTATAGCTAATGTGTATTATTAGTGACTACTTCCTCACTAAAATTACATAAATATATTGTTTTTAGGGGACCAATGAATAGATTTAGTAACAAAACTTTTTAACTATGAGTAACAAAAATAGTAGTCACTAATGTTCTCAGTAATTAGTAACCAATGTTTTTTGTTGGTCACTAATTGTCTTTAGTATCAAACTTTAAGTAACGAATAGAAATGCGAACTTTTTTTGTCACTAAAACCCATTAGTGACAAAATTTAATATTTTTAGTAACCATAATTTTTGTTACTAAGTATGCAATTTCTTGTGGTGTGGTATGGATCTTCAGGTTCAACCAGATCTTCAGCCTAGATGTTGAAGATCTAGGTTTATTTTATTTTTATTTTTATTTTTTTTTAAAAAAGAATTGTTTATATGATTTTCTTGTTGTGAGAATTTAGTAGATGAGAAATAATGTTTGTTTGGGTGCATCAGTTGAACTTTTTTTTTTTTTCTTTGTGCTGATGAAGATGAGTTTTTGTTTGTTTATGTTGATGATGATGATGGAGGGGATTAGGTTTGCGTTGATGATGAATGTTGATTTTGCTGGTGAATGATGATGAAGGCATTGGATTTCATTATTATTATTGTTTAATTTTAAATTTTTTTTTTTTTAAGAAAAAAAGTTACTAACCAAAATGCCCTCATTTACCAAAAGACTATTTTTTCTTTTCAATTTTTAAAATTCTAGTCATTCACGTGTCATAATCTAAGCTTCTCACATGAAAAGACTGACTTACCCTTCCCGCCACTATCTATCTCAATGATTATGACAGTTTGGATTGTTTTGAAGAGTTTTGAAAACTTTAGGAATGCAAAGAATTGTTTTTTTTTAAAAAAAAAAAACACTTTAAAAACCTAATAATTTTCAATACTTCAATGACTAAAATGAAATTTTTTTTCTTTTTTTATCATAAACCACCTTAAAATAGAGTATCCCAATGTCAATCAATTAGAAACATCAAACAACCATAAAAATCAAATTTTTTTTACAACAATTAGCTTACACCAACATTAGACAACCCTAAAACTCAAATTTTTATCATCAACCACAACTATTAAACGATTTTTATTTTTATCATAAACCATAACAAAAAAATAAAAAATAGCTTCAGTCATATACAAACATCATGCAACCATAAAAAAACAATTTTTTTTTAACAATATTAGCTTACACCAACATCATATAACCATAAAAATCAAATTTCTATCATAAACAACAACTCTTATACATTTTTTTAACGCAAACCAAAACCGATTTTACACATAACAAAGTCTAAACAATTCCAATATCATGCTTTCAAACAAAACCGCAAAAAATAATCAACATGCAACAAACTTTTTCAAGCAAAAACATTACATATCATGTTGTCAAACCACACAACATCTACTTCTAATGCTTTTTCTTTCATGAAACCAGCAGGAAATCAAGAAAAAAGAGGTCTTTTTACAGGCAAAACAAGAGAAAAACTGGATTTTTAGGGTTCTGTTAGGTTTTGTTTAAAAAGAATGGATGGTCTGTTGATGTTTGAGAGAATCTCTTCGTTTTCACACCTATTACAATGGTTGGTCAATTTCGTTTTCATATATATTTTTTAATTTCTTATTTCCATGTTGTCAAATTGCATTAAATGTGGTCGGCTTTACCCACATAACAAGCCACATCCCAATGTAAATTACAATTTTGCCTCTCAAACACTTAACGTTAATGGCCTTGGGTAATGGCGAGTCGGCAAATGTATAAAATTGACTCCGCTTGACAATATATTTGAACTGGGTAGCTATTTGTAATTTTTTTTTTTTAATTTTTCCATTACACATATAAATAAGAGTTAAGAATTTTAATAAACCTATTTACCCATTCTTTAGGTTGGTCATTGTGCTAGCTAGGGACTTTCAGATGTCGCTTTACATATAAACATCAATCATCAACACAAATATGGAAACAACAAAATATACAAGAAAAAATATTTTCTCATAAATTAGCCAACATAAAATCAAGGTATACATTTATAAACCTTACAGAGAAATCTATGGAATCAAATATTCAAAATGCCTCCATTTTATGTTGAATGAATTTGGATTATGAAGTTGGCCTTGAAGCCAATCAACTACACTTTAAAGATATTATGGTTATGGTCTTGGATGTGGAGATTAAACTATTCTAGAAATGTGCTTCCCATAAAAATCAAAGCCACAATCACCAAGGGGAGGAGATCCCTAGAATCTTCTCCATTAGGAAGGGATTATCGGCCAAAAGGAGAACACTTATTGCGATCGTATCTTAATGGAGGAGATTGTCAGCCAATTTTCTCCACTAGGAAGGGATTATCGGTTGATCCTATCCTAGTGGAGGAGATTCAATGAGAGTCATCAAAGACACCTCTATTATGCTTTTCAAATTAATTGTAATTTAAACTCAAAAATTTAATTTTCAATTTATATATATTTTTGTTTTTGTTTTATATATATTTTATTTATGAAACGTAAACATAATTTTTTAATAATTTTATTTTATTAAAGGAACTTTTAAATTTTTTTTTTTAATAAAAATATTATTAAATTTATTATAAGTCATATTGTATCAAATACATACATGATAACATATGTTAAATCGAATACCATCCAATATAGTAATCAAACATAACCATAATTACAGCCTAGTCGGCATAGATTTTGGAGGGTCCAAAACCTCTTCTTGAGCCCAAAAGTGGTTTTCTCCATCCATCTCTAGAGTCTGGACCAGACGGAGACAGCAGACATGATTGTTAAAAGAGGCATAGACCTCCTCCCACACCTCCTTTTTCGTTTGAAGTAGAATTTGGACCGGACTATCTGTGACGGGCCACCTACTTAAAAGCAATTGAAGTGTACAATTATTTTGCTTTCAAATTTTCTGCCCTTCGATTTTGCCTTTTTTTTTAATTTATGTGTCTTTGTTTTGGCCTCATATGTTGCAACTTTGCAATGTATCAAAGTCGGTATTTTTTACTTCACTTCCTCAATTACTCTTCTACTCGCAGGATATGCAAAGCCAATGACCTTATTCCATGAGTTAAAACTTCATTTTTGAGGAAGATATTTCATCATCATTAACATGGCCTGGCAAGTCACAGAGGGATGTTTTAATGGCCTACTTATTATCACTTCTTAAAAATAATTATTGTAACTTTAGGAGCTGGGTAAGTGGATTTCTTGTTGTGCTTGTAATATGATGGTCACTGGACCAATTTTAATTTGGTGGCCTAACTAAATTCCATCTCAATATGACAGAAAATAAAAAGTCTAGTTCAATAAATTAATGTGAGCTACATTTATGGGCCTGTGATCTGTTAGGGATTTGCATATAGTATTTTAGTGGGGGCCCGCCTATCTAGGATTTGCTTCTAAGCGATGACCACAAATGGAGCAACCTGCCCTGATTAGCATATAAACCTAATAAAAATGTGTCTTTTACTATGATTGTCAAAAACGAAGATCTCACACTATAATTATCAAGGCAAACACATTAAATGTGATTATCATTACATATATCGCCACTTAGTATAGAGATAGGTACACTAATGTTCTTACCCATTTCAATAATTACAAATAAGGACTTCTTACATAAGTGTATGAGTAGACCAATTTTTGTATTTTTCACTTTTTGTATTTTAGTTTCACTTTCAGATAAAAAATGAAAAAATGACAAACAATGATTTTTACCAAACAAAGTCCTAGTTTATTAATTAATGAGTTTTTTCTAATATTAATTAAATGTTTTTCTTTAGAAGGGATATAACATGATGGCTTCCTTAAAGTTCTTATAGGATCCGATGCATTTTCATTTATTCTTTTAATATTAATCAATGAGTTACTTGTAACTATTTCTTTTTTTTCTTTTTCATTTTTTTGTTTTTGAAATATTTCCTATAGTAAAGCTACTCGAACCTAAAAATCATAGACTGAATGACCTTGAACCGAAGCACATCAAAAATTAAGTAATTGCTACTTTTCAAACTCCTTAAAAAATACCATTATTAAACTTACAAAGGCCAACAAATTAAATGTAATTATCTTTGCATATCGCCTCTTAGTAGAGGTGGCTGGACACCTCCTCATTCATTCACATATTAGGCTTCAATTTCCACCAAACTTATTTCCAAGCTTGTGTA
This sequence comes from Nephelium lappaceum, assembly GCA_021234005.1. Lineage (NCBI taxonomy): Eukaryota > Viridiplantae > Streptophyta > Magnoliopsida > Sapindales > Sapindaceae > Nephelium > Nephelium lappaceum. Next base: position 20,824,027 of record CM037999.1, read on the forward strand.
TATGATCCTCTCTTTTTATTTATCTTCCATTTATGAGAGTGGATGTTCAAACCATATAACTAATATTTGATCTTAATAAATCCCAGTAATCCTCTAATTCATTTAGTTTCTGCTCTAAAAAAAAGTCACTGTCATTCCATTCGATTAAATTTATAAGGGTTTGATGGGATTGAAAAACAAAAACCCAACGTGAGCCACGCTCCTAAAAGTATATAGCTGAGGCATGACCCAGCTGGGAAGACTCACACAAAATCAGCCGCATACAAACTTGGTTAGTACTGATTTTGTCAGCCTGGGATTTAGTTCTGGTAGGAGTTTTATCTCAACTTTTTCCAATCGAATAACATTTAAGCATAAAAAATTTGCATGAACAAACTTTATTCTTTTAAAAAAATTTACATGAAAAACTGTATTCGTTTCTCTTATTTCACCTGTATAAGCATTTCTTCTAAATTCACACGTAAAACTCAAATTATGACTAAATTTAGTTTCAAATTTGGAATGAAAATGATTGTCCTTACCATTTCAACGAAAAAAAAATGATTATCTTTACTTTGATCAGTCATAGAAAAGAATCTCTAAATATATCTACCTGCATATCTAAAAAAGTCTATAACATATCTACCTGGTCCTGCACATCTAAACCAACTTGGTGCAACTTTTGAAATAATAATAATAATAATTATTATTATTACAAGTTAATATGACACATGTTCAGGAATTTGTCAAGATATAAGATTAAACAATTCAAGTGCAATAGGAAAAAAAAAAAATACTACACACATGTTTATAAAAGCATATGATAAGACTTAAACACGCTCGCACTAATGTGAAAGAAAAATGCATTAAACACCAGACTAACAATAGTCGTGCCAACTTGTTCAAAAAAGAGTAGCATGATTAGTACCTTTTAAAAATAAAATATTAATTATAAGGTAATTTAGTACTAATGGTTGGGGACCTATCTAAATGAAACACCATAAATAAGATCTCAAAATTTGCGAAGAAAAAACTCCCTACACATTTTAGTAAGTATGCATAATGGGATTCGAACCTCTACAATGGATTAAAAGGAAATTACACTAATCACTTGAGCTATGATTTGAGTGAACGTGTAAATGTCCTTATTAGTTGACTCACCCCAAAGAACAAGTAAACATAACCAGGTCGATGATTTTTCAATCTATTATGTAAATATAGAAATAAATACTCAGACTATTCAAGATAAATATCACGTACCAATCAACATGTTATACAAATTAATTTTTTTACCCATCATTTAATTTTAAAAATTTAATACAAGCAGCAAAGATGCAATACCAAAAATAACCTTAAAAAACACATCTATTTATTTTCTCACTATATACTGATTTGATTAAACCAAAACTCTAAAAATATTTGCTTCTGTGCTCTCTTTTCTTATTTCATTTTTATAGGGGTGGTTTTATATATTTAATAGCTCAGTCAACATAGGAAACTACAACACATTGACAGAAATTTATGGTGGCGAAGGCTATTTATGTATAGTTTACTGGAATTTGCTCTTGGAAGACATCAACACCTGCCTGGATTGTTGATCAAAGGGGTTTACTTGAGAAGAGAATCTTCAATTTAGTAAGAAAATTTATGGTGGTAAAAGGCTATACAAAAGTCATAAATTAAAGTAAAGGTTGTAATGCAATATTACCAACAACCTCAGCTTGTACTCAAATTATAAATACAAACTTATCACTGGGGAGGCACACGTCTGTTCTTCTGACCTAACTTTCAAGGCGAGCAATATGATAAATAATAATTTCAGCTTCTCTGGTGGTAGTACTGTGAAGTGCTTGTTGTTGGTGAAGGAAATGGCACGTTGTTGTAGGTTGGATTAATCTGCTGTTGGACCGGAAAGGTAGCTGGAGACGCCGTGGAAGAAGAGAATCCTGATGATGCTGCAGTAGGTAAAACTGGCATTGCTGCAACATTGCCATTGCTGTGCACTTGCCATGCCCAGTTGGTAAACATTGGCGAAGAAACTGATTGAACCCTCTTCTCCGAAGCCCTTGCCTGATAATCAAAGATTGATCAAATCACATTCTTTTTACTTTCCAATTTTCAGCTTAAACTCGTGAAGACTACAGTGCAAACACTTAAGGCGAAAAGGACCTAACAAAAATAAATGTCCTGCAGTCGTCAGTATCTTTGCCTAGAGATCCAAAAATATTATTCACCAAAGACAAAAAAAATTAAATGCCCTAAACTTGTGTCTTTTTTTTTTTCTTTTTTTTCAATACATTAAAATTACAATTACAATTGTCGGGATCCACTGAAATAAGACTTTAAGGTACAACCGAATCTTTACTTCTAATAGACGGAAGAGGATTAATCACATAAAAGTGGAAAAATTACCCACACAGTTATGGATTTTATGAGTCGAACTCATCACTTGAGAGAGTGTGGTGGATCGGGATGGCGTTACCACTTAAGCATCCCTAATAATACTATTTTTAGATCTCTAGGCCAAGAAACTGAGGACTGCAGTCATTGAGTTTTTGTCATGATTTCTGTTACCTCAAAGTTTGGTAATAAACCGGAATGAATTCTTCTGCCCAGTTGTGTAGACTGTTCGGATGCCATTGCTATGCGATTAGGGGGCGGTATTTGCAGACCAGCAGGAGCATAAGCAGAGTTCTCAACCTATTGAATTAGCCAAAAAAATAAAAAAGACATTGATGATCAACAACATTAACAATATCATATGTCTACAACACAATAATGGAAACTTAGGTAGGCATGATAAAAGCATTGCATCTTAAGGACAAACTATTACCACTGTCTTTTTTTTATTGGGCATTTCACCGGCAGCATAACCATACTGGAAAATTCCTCCATGGTCGTTTTGATTTGAATCATTGGAAGGCTGAGAAATTCCAAGGCTCAAATCAAGATTGTGGCAACTGCCAGCTGCATTCAAAGTAGGAGGAACTTGTTTTGTTTACCAAAAGACAACAAAAAGAGCAGAAAATGAAGGTCAAGGCATATAGAGAATCAATAAGTACCTGCACTGTTAGAATCTACAATCATCTCTCCTTCATAGGCACTAGCATCAAAATTGGTAACTGCTTCCCTTCCATTAAATTTGATTGCAGCTTTGTCATAGGCCCTGGATTCAGAAACAAAAAATAGATATTGGTGTCACATAAAACCATTTCTATATATGGTACATTGTTACTTGTAAAACAACTGCCAAAAAGGAAGGAAGTCGTGAAGATCACTAGGACCTTGCAGCTTCTACTTCGTTGTCGAATAATCCAAGATAAATATACCTGCGAGCACACTTCATGATTTCAAAAGGAGATGCCTAACCACTTTTATTATCTTTTGATTTTCTTTAATTAGAAGAAACAACAATATAAAGTTCTTCAATTATTGGCTTAAGCCAGAGAATAATAAACGAATTAAACCAAACTTTAACCACCAGAAACATCAAAATATACTATAATTATCAAACATAAAGTTGAGTGATTCTCACTTCTTCCCAAGGAGCTGCCCCATTCGAGCCTCCCACCGGCCACATTTGTGCAGAGTTACACCTCTATATTTCGAGCTCCCACGAGAGAATCCGTTGCTTTGGCGACGAAGAATGTTCACAAACTCTTCTTTGGATAGATTTTTTGTCTATAAATCAATCAAATTATAACCAATTTATATGTATATAAACAAGAAGAATTCACAAATCACAAGGCAGTACATCAACCTACTAGTCATTTACTATGCAGATTTTTCTATTACCTGTTCCATATCTTCTTCATAATCACTTAAATTAAAATTGAGATCAGCATCAACTCCCCGGAACTTGATTGCAGCCCGATCATAAGCTCTGATAATAATTCAAGATCCATAATCAGAAAAATTTTCCAAATATAATCTAAATCTAGTCCATCAAAAGCAGCACAGGATTCAAAGCACTTTTTTCCATATATATATATATTGTTACCTTGCTGCAGCATGGGCAGTGTCAAATCCACCTGACAACAATATTCACCCAATTAATTTTAGTCTTTGAAACAAAAACACGAAATCCCAAAACAAGTTTAAAGACCCTCCAAAAGAAACAGAAAAACTAGTTTACCCAAATAAACTTGCTTCCCACAATCCCTGCACATAAAATAACAAACACAGTTAGATCATCAGAAACAGATTAATTTAAGTCAACACATTAACGAGATCACCATAGGAAAAAGATAAAAAAATAAATAAACCAAATAAACCCATTTATTAAATCTGAAAATATATGTGTATATATATATATATATTTGATTTTGATGATAAGTTACCAAATATGTGACTCCCATCTGCTGGTCCTCCTATAAAAAGTGACACCTCTATATTGTGAGCTTCTGGACCTGGGTCCTCTTCTGCTCTTCCTGACTTGCTGTTGTTTTTGCTGCACAGTTCTCAGTTCTTGCTCTGCACTGCTGGGCACACCGTTGGACAAATTCAACCACTGGGCTGACCTCATCTCTGTGTCACCGGTGACTGGAAAAAGCTGCCGAGTGATCATCATAGGAGGTGAGGGGGATGTGGACATGTCTTCTTCAATCTTGGTTTCTGTGGTTCTGTTGTTGTTGTTTTGATTGTCTCTCTTTATGATGTCGAAAATGAAAGCTGAGGTGGTGTTTGAAGAGTTCTCATCTCCAGCATTGGCTGGAGGCTCCTCGCAGTTGATTATGGAGGAGTTTGAGGTGCCTGAATCCTCCATCTGTGTCCTTGAAAGCTCATGGAGGTTGTGATGATCTCCTGCATCACTATTTTTCACCATATTCCTCATCGTCGATTTCTTCTCATCACAACATACTTCTCTACCAACTCTTGAAACCACATCAAGATTGAGATCCAACATACTTCTCTTCCAACTCTCTCTTACGCTTACGATTCTTAACGTATGATCTTGTAACACGCAGCACAGAACTTACAAAGCATATGACAAGTTCTCTTATAAGCAAACTCTTAAAACCACGTTTCAGACTCCACCTAAAGAGATAAAGATAAATAGAGAGGTTTTGTCGTGTAACGGTTGAGAGAAACACACAAAACACAAACAAGAAGAAGAAGAAGAAGAAGAAGGAGGGAGAATAAAAGTGGACCGCTAGTTGTATGAAAAAGTTGTGGAAAAAACGGCCGTCTGTCAGGTACTGTGGACAAATGGGGAGAGAGAGAAAGGGAGAAGGGACAGTGGCTTGATCAGAATGAGTAATGTGATGTAACCGGCACTCAAAAAATGGGCAAAAGGGAGAAAAGAGATTGGGACTTGTTAACTGTGAAGGCAGCGTTTTTGCCTCCTTATGTTTATATTAATTTCACTGTTTTTAACTATAGATTTGCTTGTTAATTAACAACGTAATTAAGTCACTTTATTATCATCAACTTTATAATTATTATTATGATTTTACATTAAAGTGGAAACTTCCTTTTCCTGTCGTAAATGTAGACTTTACTAATGATTATAAGTACAATTTTGTATTTATATGACTAACGAATAGCACAACACCCCTTGAAATAAGCTTAAAGACAAATGGATACATATTTATCCTTTCGTTATACCGATTTCTTATACCATTAGTCAATTTTCGTTAAAGTTTATTAAACTTGTACTTGTGTGTGTGTGTGTGTGTGTGTGTTGAGGGGGGGGGGGGGGGGGGGAGGGGGGGGGGGGGGGGGAGGGGGAGGGGGGGGGCGCCATTGAAACAAGAGATTATTAAAGATACTTTGTGTTTTAGAATAATAATAATATTAGAATCTTTAACCTCTTAGGATTAAAGGAAGTGTTCAACTACTTCTACTAGGAGGTAGGGTGCAACTTATATTACTCAAGGCTAATTTGGTCTTTTTATTTTTTTAAAATTTCATTTAAATTTTAAAATTATAGGTTATAAAAAAATTAATAATAATTAAGAATTAAAGAAAAAATCTCTAGCGTCCATCACATGATGGACAGTAGAGATTAATTTTAAAAAAAATTGTAAAAAAGAAAATTTTAGAAAATAAAAAGAATTTAAAATAATAATTAAAAAAAAAAAAAAGAGTCACTCAATTTCATCAAGAGACCCAAGCCAAAATGAAGTCGACGATAACTTCATCTTCATCAAGAGTCGAACTCTCCATCTTTAGCTAACGACCGTGATCTAATTCATTTGTTCTAGTGTGAATGAGCTGTAAAGGTGATAACTCCACTAGTTATCCCTCCTAGTACTTGTCCCTTTCTTTGAATCTCCATCATAGGCAAAACCAAAATCAAATGAGACAGCCATCGACTAAATCTTCGAGATCCAAATCTAACTATCGCTTCCTATCATTAGCCACAAAAGTAGCATCTCAACCATCAACCAAACCAAATCAACAACAACAACAAACTGAACCATAACCACCAACCCCAATTACAACCTTTACTTCAAACTCAAACCCTAACCCCAACCCTAGCCGCAACCACCAGTTCAAGTCTTTGATGAGGTAAAATAATCAAATATTAATAGTGTTAAGGGTATATAAGTCATTTGACTAAAAATCATAATCAACCATCAAAAGTTAATGGAAATTAGCTAAAGGTGTGGGGGTTTGATGTAATAAAAAAAGTAGATATTTATGTATTTGCTTGTTTTTAGACATACCTTAAGGGAGTGTTGTGTAATTCGTTCTTACATCACATTAATATGTTTTGATTTTATTTACGCAAAGTAAAGCCATTCACGTAATTTTTGTTGTTTATTGTTGAACGTGTTCTAGAAATCCAGTTTTTGGAAGAAAAATGTTGGGAAAACTTCATTCTAATTCCTAAGGTTTCAAAAAATATTAAGTTTTTAAAGTTCTCCTGAAAACAATTTTTTCATCCTTAACTTTTCAAAAACTCTTTAAAAATATTCAAAACCGTCAGTCAACTGTTAACATTAATAGAATGCGTGAAAAAGTATTTTTACCCTTGATGGTTGTTAAGTTCATATAAATTACCGGATTATCTTAATAAAATAATATATTTATAAGTTAAATTATCTAAAATATCTCTAAATTTAAGTTGTTAAAAATTACCTAAAGTCACAATTGATCATCGGTTGACTAACGGTTTGGACTTTTTAGAAGAATTTTAAAAAAGTTAGGAACGAAAAAAGTTGTTCCTAAAAGAACTTTAAAAATTTGATATTTTTAAAATTTTTAAGAACTAAAATGAAGTTTTTCTGAAAATGCATTGTTTAATCTTTTTGTTAATAATTGGTGTTAATCAGCCCTTAAAAAAAATTAAATAAAAATTGGTGTTAATAAGTGTGTATAATAAGCCAAAGAAAGCTATCATTCCAATAGAATCTTTTGGCTGAATACACAAACACGAATTAATTGAAATCAAAGCTGTAGTGTATTAGGCTGAATTGTCAATAGTGTCTGATTGAAGTACCGATTAACCGAAAATAAAAAGTTACTTCTGCCAAATTATGATTAATAACGACATTATACCAAGATAAAACACTCTATTATCATTGACAAAAAAAAAAAAAAAAAAATGTTTTATAAAAGCCCGTAAACGAAAGTATATTTATAATTTGTTCAATAGTAAGTTCCCATGAATCATCAAATTTAGGTAGCCGCAGTCAACTCGGCCGCTTAGTCACAGATCTACGCTATAGCTTCCTCTGAATTCACACACGAAAATCACATTCTGTACTTTCAAAGGTTAATAAAATAATAATAAAATATTGATATAATAAACTTTCACATCTTAATTTGTACTAGATCGAAAATAAATTGAATTTGACACAATTTTTTCAATTCATACCAATTATTATGGTCAAATAATGACACAATATATAAAAATTAAACAATAGATATACAACGCTTCATATATATTCTATATTTTTTTATCAAATGAAATCATATCACATATATAAATTGAATCGATGCATTTTATACTCTCATTAATCTCAACTGTATAATGACAAATCAATAAACATTGAATCAATATTACGAGCTTGTTAATCTAAGTTGTATTGAATCCACACTTATGTTAATCTAAATTGTATTGAATCAATATTACAATCTCGCAGGTATATTTTATAATCTTATCAAACTGGATTGCGGGATGCATACGTGAATACACATGTATTTCACTTGTTATAAGTATTGACGTTGTGATATCGTAAATTTGAATGCCTAGCATAATCGATTTAATAAAATGATTGGTACATTATGTCAAAAAAAAAAAAATGATTGATAGTAGTTGGCTGTCGGCTTTGTTTGTATCAACACCACAGTCTCATATCATGAGAGGCATAGTTTTACACCCAGTGATGACTTTTTCTCCCACCAATTTATATAGACATCCTCTCTACTTTGTGTGAATTGATACTTTTTGTATGGGAACAGTTCATCAAGCCGAGTCATTAGTATCTTATCTCGATAGATTCTGATTGTATCCTAGACCAGTTCCAGTAATAAAAAAAGAAAAAAAATTGATTGGTACACGTCAGCTTGAGCTGGTGAAGGTGGCGCGCAATGATTGGACAAGAAGAAATGGACGGAGATATCACGGCCTAATCGAGGTTGGACAACATTGACTATACCATAAATAGGAACTTTTCATTTTTCAATACTAAGGACCACCTTGTCATTTACGTTATACAATCATCATCGCCATTGATTGCTTTCAATAAATCCAACGGTTGGGTATGTGCACACTACCTAAATCTCGGGCCCCACCAAAATCGAAACGTGAACAAATTTGGCAACTTGTATTTTGAGGGGGTCCATATGATAATGTATTAAAATATGTTTGGTTTAATAATACTTGATTAAAATCTGAAAACCAGATTTTGGAAATAAATTATCAAAACAAAAAGCGAGTAGGGTCACACATAATAATAACAAATTATCTGTATATTTTTAAAATTTTGTGGGTCATTTCATAAGATTATTATTTAACTGAAATCATTCGTTAACATCTTACAAAATCTTTTATGAGATGATATAAAAAAAAAAATTAGTTTTAATTTTTCAAAGATGAAGAATTATCTTTGTTACATATTTCATGTGGAATATTATGGTCAAATCTTAAAAATTAGTGTAATACTACCATTTTGATGAAAACAAAAATATTATAAAAAATCTTGTCCATAGTTGTTTTCCAAATTATACTATTCTTCCGATCTATTTCAATATTTTTTTTAAATTAAAAAAATGAAATAAAAAATAACTCTCTAAAGAGATATATATATTTCTTGATATAAGGTTGTTAGCCAAAATCAATATTTTATTAAAAAAAGGAAAAAAAAAAGACATGCAAAGAAAAGTAAGACATAAAGCCATAATGAAACAAAGAGAAAGTTGTTAGAAGATTAAAACCAGGCTATGGAAAGAAACAAACAATAAATGATTCAGTTGAAATTAGACCACTACAAATCAAACTTTATAAAAGATCTCATTAAAAATCTTATTGAAAAAATTTAATGGAAAAAACCGAGTAAAGAAAAAGGAGCGTCCACCTCTATAGTCAAAACTAATGAAGCCAGTATAATTGTTATTAGATAAAATTTATGCTTTTCTTTTCATTTAAATACACATGTTCTATGTTAAAAATAAATAAATAAATATGTTTCTTTATCTATTTTAAATAAAATAAAATAACAAACTAAAATAAAGTAAGTCCAATATATTTTTTCTTTAATTTTTATTATATTTTTTATAACAATTTTTATTATATTTTATATCTAATTTTTAATTGAATTGATTGTATCAGTAAACCTAGTTCAAGTCTCATGAATCCAAACCCCAACCGATAATCTGGTGTGAAATCTGTCACTTATTTTTTAATTCATGAAATAAAAGTAGTAATTATTACTATTAAAAACGAAGCCAACCACCAAAGGAAAAAATTTTATATTCATAAAATGATGGGACCCACAAGAATCAAACGAAGGTGGCCAAAACTGGCAAATAACATGATTCGTTGAACGCAAAATAGTTATTGTCTGCGTGTGCGTGTGTGATATTTCGTTATGTGCGAGTAAAAGACGGACAGCCATCCCCATTTTATACGGATTTGTCCTGCACTTCGATTTTTTGACCAACGTGTCCTCGACGGGCTCGCGAAACCGAGAGTTCTTTGAGTGTGATCCCTTGGACCCATTGTTTGGTGTACGTACTCACACGAAGCAACTGGTTGTGGGACCTCATCTGTCCGACAACATGTTCTGTAATGATCATCACCACGATCCGTCTTTTTTTTATTTTTTATTTTTATATATGGCATCGGTCTTTATCATCTTATAATCATTCAATTTTATTTTTTCATTGGATTATTACTTTCTTCCCAATGAAAATGATTGTGATGGGTTGTTATGGGTGGGGTTGTAGTTTGATTTGTTGTTGGATTTAATCAATACCGACCGATGAACGTAATAATAGTGTACTTGCATTATGTTTTTGATTCTATGCTGCCAATTTTTGTGTATTAAAAGTATCACATCAAATTAGAATATTTAAATTATCGTTTTTAAGTTGAAATTTTTAACGCAAATTTGTATTATGTACATTTTTTTAAATTACAACATTGTATTACGAAATATTGAATGTGAAATTGGAATTTAACATGAATAGTATAGCAATTTAAAAATTTTTTAAATTAGATTGATCTATTCATAGCATTGTAACCTTATTCTTGAAATAAATAATGCAAACAAAAATTCAAAGAAACATAATTTGAATGTCGAATCTACTAACCAATCATTACTATTAAACGAATTATAACTATTAATAAAAAAATTCAATTAATAAATTAAAATCAATATAAAAATAATGAATTATTTAATAACTAGTCAACATTATTCATCAATTGTAATATTTGAATTGATTGTAAAGATAATTATTGAGGTTAATCCAAAGATTATAAATAATGGGTAATGTTAGTAATTGAATGAGATAATCAAAGACTTACCTGAACCTTGGATAATAGTAATTAGTAGCGGTCGAGCAATTTGAGTAATATGGATTATGTGAGTGGATATAATCCTACGATTATTAAGGAGAAAAATAGAGAAATGAAGATGGTTCTAAACGCGTGAGGGAATAGATGGTAGATTTTCCTAGGAGGAGAAAGGGGAATCACGTGTTCGATGTGCTTTAGCTTCGCGTCTCTTCTTTGAAAGGCACCTGTTACCTCATCTTTGGGGACCACTAAACTGTGCTTCATAATCACCTCTGTTCAAAGTACGCTCCTGCCCTTCAGAAGCCTGTCTCTCTGTCTCGTGTAACTAGCTCAAACACTATTGCTTGGTTGAAAGCGAACAGCTACTCAAGTCTTTTTACTTTTTTGTTGTGGTTTCGTTTTGCAGAATTCTAACAAGGATGTTAATCAAATTGTGCAGCCAAATCATAGGAGTTTTCTGGCCAGGATTGCCAGGCTTTCTCAACTAAAACCAATAAAAATGTTGCCAAAAACATTAAAATTGCTAAATACACTCTCCAAATACATTGTTAAAACCACTCTCCATTTAACACATAATTTGTATATAAAATTATACTTCTACCAAGAGCGTAATCAGGATTTGACATCAGGATGAGCTAAAATAATTTTTTTAAATAAACTCCAACGGTATGAAAACATTTTATAAATTATAAAGTATAAGTATATTTAGTTATAGAAGATATAATAAGTTTTATCCCTCAAAATTTATACTGTAAATAAATATGTTAACAAAAATAAAAATAAAAAATTGAACAAAATATTTAAATAATACAAGTTGTAAAATATGAATTATAGTTATTATTATTACGTTAACAATATTTTTTTAAACATATACAATGTTTGATAAACATAGTTCATGATTACTATCACACTTTAAATTAATAAGTATGTTAGGAGAAACATCAAATACATTAAATTTAAATAATATGTTATGAAACTTATGATATGAAAAAGGTAAAATATGAAAAATTCAAATAAAATTTTACATTTGATACATGATATTAAGTTATTACATATACAATATTTGAATAGAATTATAAATATAAATAAAAAAATACATTTAATGGGTTTGAAATGAATATGTATTTTTTTTATATCACCAAAATTAATAAATGAAATATATATAATTTAAAATAGATATAACATAATTAATTTTTTTGAAGGTTAGGGCAACAGCCCTATGTCCTTGATTTTTACGATCTTGATTTTTACGATGTAGCTTGTATACTCAAACAATGAAATTTATAATCAGTTTTTGTATTGAAAAAGTATAATTATAAACATGTCTTAGCTTGAATGGAGAGCATATTTAACATTCCATTAGCGAAGAAGGATTATATATATATATATCTAGTATTTTTATCATTAGCATCTTTTAACTTTAAAAAATTAGGACGAACCAATTAAATTCATCAATTGCATTTGAATTAAATGGAAGGGAGAATTTGTTTTAGGAGAGAGAATGCAATAAATGAATTTGATTAGTTCGTCCAAATTTTTTAAAGTTAAGAAATACTGATGATAAAATCACTATATATATGTGTGAAACTTCTATGTTCAGTGCGTCTTAACTTTTAAATCGTTTTTATCATTAATTTTCAGTCATCCATTGTATTCAAATTAAATAAGAAAGAGAAATATTTTTAGGAAAGAGAATGAAATGAATGGTTGAGATTTATAGTCGTAACAATTGAAAGTTATGACACATTAACCATAAAATCTCTCTCTCTCTATGTATATATATGTGTGCGCGTGTGCATGTGTGTATAAAATTCGCTAAGTTTTAACATCACGGTAATTAGCATTAATCAAATTTAATTTATACAAATAAGGAAATAGTTTTTTTTTTTTTTTTTGAAAATAGCAAATAGCTATTTCATAAAGGGTTTAATAGTATTATTATCAATTTATGTGTATTATTATCAATTTATGTAATTTTGAATTTGAGATTATTCGCTTAATTATGTAAAATACTGAAAATTGGAGAGGTATCAAGATATATATCTTTTTTGAAATTTGATCAGAATTAAAATAATTTGGTAATTTCAAAACCAAGTAATAAAATTTTGGTGAGTTATTATTATTATTATTATTATTATTTAAATTGACACAGACTAATTAAATGTTTATCTAGTTTATCAAAATCAATCATTATTTCTCGATCATTTACGCACAAAAAATAACTATTCTCATAATAAGAGCATAAAACATCCACTTAAGCTGTAATATGCTTTTTAGGAAAAATTATAGATGTTTACTCTCATGAAGGGAAATAAATACTTTTGTAATAAAAAAAAAATACTCACTTAATAGAAATTATGAATATTTACTCTCATAAAAAAAAAAACCTACTTTTATAATAATAAAAATAAAGCTACTTAGTATAATATGTTTTTGATGGAATTAAATTTCTGATGTGTTATTTCATATATTTTTTTATCTCCACTTTTAACTATAAATTTATCCACAAAAGAGTTTTTATTTATTTATTTTTTACTTACTTTGAATATATAAATTAATTTAGTAAATTAACTTAAATTTCAAGAGACTTTTATATTTCTTTTCTTAAAATTATGTTGAAAAACGTTACATCAGTTTATCACATTCAAAACACACCATAAATGCGATGGATACTTCTGTTTCCATTTGGAAGGATATTATGAACCGGAGAAGTAATATAAACGTGATAGAAGGGTATTATAGTAATATAGCAACAAAGCCAACAACCAATTGAGTGGAGAGAGAAAAAAAGGTGTGAAAAAAAATATAAGGAGAGAGAAACCTTAATGGAGACAGAGAGGTCTCGTCAGTCGCTCTGACACAAATCAACTAATAGCCAATCAATTTCTTTTAATTTTTTTAAACTAATCATCAATCAATATTGTTTAAAAAATATAAAAAACCAATCAATATTGAATGAGAGTGAGGCAATCGGACAATCTGGGCCGTCCATCATGGGCCCCACATCAAACCAAAAGAGGAAAAGCAGAGGAAACAAAGAAAAATTAAAGGTGATTGATGTGTCGGTCAGACAAGACACAACAGGAGAGAAAAGATGAGAACAGAAGGGAGGCTGTGATAACATTACCCTGCTCTTAAAACGCATATTAAGAATAAAAAAAAATTCATATTTCAAAGAAAAAGAATTAAAAAATTTATATTTAATTATGAAACACAAAATAATATAAAAATAATACCATGTTATTTAAAATTTTATCAAAATTATATCTCATTTAAAATTTTGAAATAATGTAAATCATAAGATATTATGATATTCATATACGTTAAAGATGAATTTAGACATTTATTAGTATTTTAACATTACTTATAAAATAAACATGAATATTTTTAGATACTTGAATAAAATTTAGAGATAATCTCATTTCTTCTCATAATTTGACACAACAGTAAAAATCTACTATTAATTTAAAAAATCATTAAGACCTTTTTATTATTTGATTAAATAGATAAAATATTTTTTGTAATTTAAAGTAATATCCAAAAAAGCTTTTTATAGTTGAAAAAAATATCCAAAAATATCTTTTAATCTTTTTCATTATTATATATATAAAGTGATAAAATAAGATTTTTATAAACAATAACGATAATTAATGATTATATTAAATGATAGAAGAAAATGGGGATTATCCCAAAAGTTTATATATGCATTTAAGACTTAAATGATAGAATTAAAATTAAAAAGAAAAAAAGAAAAACAAAGCAAAAGACAAGACAAGAAGAGAAGAATCTTATCTTTGATTTCTCTTTACCTTTTCAGTGTCCTCCCACATAGAACTTTTCCTCTTAAGGCAATTCTTGTACCTTAAAAATCTTTCTTTATTTTATTCCATTTCCTACCATGGTAATCAACAAATCAATCTACACCACAATTTGACTTGTCATACGAGATTTCCGGCTTATTTCTTTTTTATTATTTGATTTCTGTGAGAATAATTATTAGTAGCGGAGAAAATGATCTTTTGTTGGAAGATGTGAGCTTGACAACTCTTAATTGTTTGTTAACGTCGTTGAGAACTTACAATTTTTACTACCCAAGTAATGCTATTGCAAAAATTTCTTATGTCTTTTATTGTATAATATTATTTTATAAATTAGAGTCGATAATTGTCTCTAAATTTGATTATCCAATAGAAATTAACCTGAAGTTGAATAAAGTTGAATTGGGATAATAATTACATTTTTTTTTTTCATTTACAACAACCTCTACCACTAGATCAGATCAGATGATTGTCGGAATCTACAGATTAATATCAGATTAGATGATTACGAGATCTAAAAGTATCTCGACTGAGTATACAATAAAAAAATCTACTCTTAGAATAAGAGAAAACGACTTATAAAATAATAAAATAATTGCTATTGTATTAGGTGATGGGTGATAATTAAACCTTTGACACACTCTCAAGTTGGGTTGCCTCCACTCCACTGAAGGAGCCTAATTCCTCATGTTAATGACATTTTTTAATTCCAAAGTGAAAATCCTTTTAAAATCCATATAAGGTAATATAAGATATCCATGAAAATCTTGTGTGGACAATTTAATAATAATTTTGAAATGATAAAAATTTTATTTAAATCAAATACTATATTTGACTTTGTACAGTCATATTTATTTTTTGGGAACGATGTACAATTATGTATGTTGCTTCGACGAACTTGTTATTTTTATACCAGTCCTCAAAATCAAGCAATCAAATCAACTTTGATCTTCGAATAAAAAAAAAAAAATCAACTTTTATCTACACTAGCACGAATCATGGTGTGCCACGTTGCCATCCAAGGAGATAAGGTGAGATGGGCCTAACAAAAGCGAGCGTTGCAGGTAAACCTTTTGTGGTATTTTATGCCAGTCGCGTTAAAGCGCGTGTTCAATCAAAAAAAGTTTTTGGGGTTGGTGATGTGACCGTACGTTAGAACCTGAGCCCACTGCCACCACAGAAATCGTCATTGCTTGAATCAGGATATCCTCTCAGAAATATTTAAAAAATAAAATCATAAAAAACAAATCCAGTAATAAGAGTGGAGGGAAAATTACCCCCAGTATACCTGAAAATTTGTTGTTCACAAGTACGTAATATTTTATGATTTTTTTTGGGGATCCTCCTCTAGACTAACGATTTAACTTCTTTAACCGTTATTGAGTATGTTTGACCTTATAAAAAATATGAAAAGATGAAATTACCTTCAAATAAATTTAATTTTTTTGGTTTTTTGATGTTAATGATGATTTTTTTAGATGAAGTTTTATATAATTTTTTTTGAGGTTGAAGATGATTTGTTTTCGGTTCTTAAAGATGATAGAGATAATGAAGAATTTTTGGTGATTGATTGAGTTGAAGATCAATTTTTTTTTTTTTTTTTTTAAGTTGAAAATGAATTTAGGAGATTAAAAGAATTTTTTTTAATAGTTTTGGTTTTTTAAATCAACTGATAATTATATAGGTGCAATTTCGCCTTTCAACACCTTTTAAATAGTAAAAGTGATTACTTGACTGTCAAACTTAGTCAACCATTAGCTTGAAAGAGGAAGTTGCAAAAAAATCAAAAAATTGTATGCGCCTATAAATATTAAAATTTTAGGTAGGTTGAGGATAATTTTCCCTAGCAGTGGATGAGTACCCCATTCATCCTAAAATATAAAAAGTTCTAGTCTCATATTTGTTGTATCAAAACACAAGAAATAGTGAGTATTTTTCTCTTAGTAGGAGTTCAGTAGTCAGCTGAACCATACTATTAATGATTTAAGTACGAGTTATTATTTTCTCTATTCGTGATCTTGATAAGAAATAATTATTGGTAGTAGAGGGAGTAGTTATCCAAATTATGTTAATAGTGACCTTGGTAGGAGTTGTTATCTCTTGATTGTGATAATAATAATTTAGACCGCCCTATTAATGATCCATTTTAATAGGTTTCAAAAGTTTTCTAATCCATCGGATGTCAATATTAAAAACAAAAGCATTACATGTCCTCTTTTGATTTTTGTTTAATTTTTTTATGATTAAATTAATATAAAAAACAACTGTTTTCAAACAATTTTTATAGGTCCATAAATATATGTAGAAATTTAGATTTTGAAATTAACCTCTCTCTCTTTTTATGTAGAAATTTAGAAGGAATGTGAAACAAAATTTGATAAGAATTTCTCTCTCTCTCTCTCTATGTAGAACTTTAGAAGGAATGTGAAACAAATTTTGAAATTAGCTTCTCTCTGTCTCTATGTACACATTTAGAAGCAATGTGAAACAAATTTTGAAATTAACCTTTCTCTCTACGTAGAAATCTAGAAGGAACGTGAAACAAAATTTTGAAATTAACCTCTCTCTCTCTCTATGTAGAAATTTAGAAGGAATGTGAGCAAAATTTTGAAATTAACCCCTCTCTCTCTTTCTCAACAATTGACACGATTTGGTAGCTCTTGGATCTATAAGGTTTGGATAGCTTGGATTAATAAGTCTATTATTTATTTTCCCTTTTTTTTTCTCTTATCTTTCGTTAATTAATTTTATTCCCTCTTTTCTTTCTCTCAGATTTTCTTTTCTAACTATATTGAACTATATCAGATTATGTTGACATTTGATGGCAATTTTCTAATGCGTAAAACATGCACTAAAAACACGTGTAAGTATACACGGTTTATAAGTAATATATGATGAGTACAGTATCGTTCTCATAGAGATTATCCAAACTACGTTAACTATCAAAATTGATCTCGATTACCCTTATCCAAACTAACAAAAGATGAATTTAATAAACTATGCAATATTACTAATTAAACTACACACACAACCAAGGAGATAATGATCTATAGCTACAATTTCATCCAACTAGTCCACTCAACTTATATTTGTACCGTTAACTATTTCATTCTCATTACTACCTTAATCATGTAACACCATAGTATTTGCAAGCCTCTTTCGAGTGTCAAGCAAGTATGTTCACATTAAATATCTAACTATATTTCTATGCGGGATGGTTAATACAAACTCATTACAAATAAGTACCTATACACAATCACACATCACATATAAGTATATTTCTATCATACATGCTATATGCCATTCTATTCAAGTTTAAACACAAGGGTTCCTCTTTCAAGCTCGCTCAAGATTACCAATTCTTTTAAACTAATGATCAAATAATCTAAGAGCATTACGATTTAAATAAAAGAGAAATCAAATAACGAAAATTCAATTAATCAACAATATCCAAAAGGTGAGTTTCATGGACTAGGATTCATTGCAACCCTACACAACAAGTTTAAGTCATCATCAATATCATACAAAACAAACCAAACAAACAAATAACCAACATCATTATTAAACAATTTAAATCAACGCATCGGAATGAAAAATCTCATGGTAGTAGCGTGATCCCCCTATCTCCAAGAATTGGCCACCATTCCAATGATGAAATCTTCATTTCTCCCATGTTGTTTATGCACCAAATCCGTGGTTGATGATGGGCTGCTGTTGATCTCCAAAAAGATTTAAAATGGATTGATTTTGGCTCCAAAATCTCCTCCCCACAGATTGTTTTGAGGCATGATTATGGGCTATCAAGGACCTACAGTTAAAGGCTGTTATACACGGATTTTACACTTCAAAACCAGCCTTGAAAATCCGCATTCAAGCCCTTCGAAAACCGGATGAGAAGCTGCTACAAACTGGTTCCGATTCTGCTTGAAACACTGCCGAAACATTGCAGAATATGGGCTGCTATTGCGCTGATTTTACACCCCAGTTCCAGCCTTCAAAACCTCACATCCAAGACCTGCAAATAATGCTCTTAAGACCGGTTAAAAGGGGTTGCAAATCAGGTTCAAGGGCTACTATAAATCTCTGCAGAAACCTGCAGCAAATGGTGCTCAAACCCCCCTTAGAACCATGATCGGTCTCTCTCTAACTTCTCCTCTTTTGGTTGTGTTTTGGCTTTGTCAAAAGCTGCCCTATTTTGTTCCTAAAGTCCTCCATTTATAGGGTGCAAAGTAGGGTTTTAAGTGGTGCATGATCAGGTCTCCAGGTTGAATTCGGAGTCTTTTTTGTCATGCATCGCAACCTAGGATCACTAAACTTGTTTCACGTTCTTGGGTCGTAATACTTCTGACCTTCAGGCACTAAATCGGTCATAACTTTCTCTACAAAACTCTAATTTATGAACCATCAGAAACTATAGAAACAAGATATTCAGGACTTTAATATGATAGGTTGTGGCTCATTTAACTCAAATTATGCACTTTGTACTAGCTCAAACAAAACAACCTATATTTCAACCCAAAAACAAAAATTTATCATTTCAACTCTGATTCATCTTGAAACTTTAACTAGCAAGACTCTCAACCATTTTATCTTGAATTCACCTTAAAAACACTTCAAATTGTTTATCATAACCTTCCATGACTCATCTATAGCAAACACTAATAAAAACACATTAAAACAACCGAAATTACTCAAGTATTCATTAAAAAAATGAGATTTAAGAGCATAAAATTATGATATATTTTATCGTGATCAATGTCAAAAATCAGTTAATACTCAAAATTAATATGAATTTGGTGAATTGAGTGAATTGTAAGGGGTTGAATGATATTGATATGGAGATAGTGATGATATGAATGAATAAGTAATAATAATGCAAAAGAAAATCAACCAAAGAGAGGAGAATTTTTAATATGGTTTGATTTGTATGAGTAATATTTACATCCACAGTTATTTTATCGTTGAAGAGAAAGGCTAAGTTTAGCAGAGTTTTTGCTAGAATTTCTATGGCTTTTTGCTATTGGCTGTGTGTGAGCTTCTAAGTCTATATTTTTCATCATCATGTCATTTGTACATGTGAAAGACCTTTTATATAGTGTTATGGTTCTTTATTTATATACAATAAGGTTACTATAATATAGGAAAGGGTAAGATCCTCTTTCCTAATTACATGATATTGCATTTACTATTTTCTATTCAAATCAAACTACAATTATTATGTCAATATTTGCATTAGAATGCAATTTTGGTGACTTCCCTTTTGGAGTGATCTTTCACGTGAAATAGGAGCTTTCCTGTTTTTGGAACTTTGTGTTGTTAAGGAAAATTGCGAGTAGATTGTGTTTTGTGAGTTGTTATATCACTACGACCTCGAGTTGTTTTGCACGCGAGCTAACTGTAATGGATCACCTTACTATCTTTGTGTTATTTAACCCGTTTTTTGCTACTATTGATATGACATTTATTGACATATCTTTAAGTAACGAGCTTCATACTGCCTTATTCTCATTTTTGGATTTTTGGGCTTGTTGGTCCTTTGAGTTTTAGTGGGCTTACGACACAAATGCTATTTTTAGGTACATAAATTGTGTTAAATATTATGCCAAAAATTGTGTACCCTAATCCCATATATATATATATATATATATGTTGTAAAAGAGGCTGATTTTAACTACTTAGATGTCGCCTAGGCGACCAGTGGCCACTAGCCACACCAATCTCCATGAAATCGATGCTTTTGGTCAATTGGCAACCTAGGTGACCGAGTTAGGTCGCCACCCCTTTTTTTAAACTCGAGTCCAAAATGGCGCCATTTTGGACCTGAGTTGATGTGTGATGTGTTTTCATTGAACTTGATTATATTATAAAACTTTTCAATCTCTCTTTTTGTAGTCTGTACATAGAATCTAGAATGTAGATGAAATGTGTGTCTCAGACTAAGAAGATTGGTGTGTTTTATGGGTTTTTTTTTTCATAGATCTATGATCCAATCCATTGCCTATATGGCTAATTATATTTTTTGTGGTTTGATTAGCAATCAACGTCAACATATATATATATATATATATATATAGAACTATGGGGTGTGTGTGTGTGTGAGAGAGAAACAATTTAGATCTACTAAAATGAATAATAAACTTATAAATCCAAGCCATCCAAACCTCATAATCCAATGATTACCAGATTGTGTCAAAAAAATAAATAAATATATAAATCAATAATTAATTAATTATTAAATAATTCAAGTAATCAATATTATTTAAATAACAAGTGAACACTAATTTTGCTATTCACGTAACACATAAAATTGGACGATCCAATTATAATCTATATACATGTTTTTTATAGTGAAATCAACTATCAAGATGATCTGATGAACCTACAAACTTGAGCTTTAGTAATATTAGAATTATTAATTAAACTTTTTAATTAAATAATTCACTATCATTAACTTTATAGTTTCTTTACTAAAAACTTAAGATTGCACTCTAAAAACTGCAGATATTTTTTTATAATCTGTAATTTCCAATGTCCATTGATAATCACTACACATGATTTGATCCTTTACAAGTACTTGATGATTAGAGTTAGGTCAAAAATCCGTTTTACCATTCTAATTATTTCTTGTTACTTTAAATACCATTGATTCTCTAATGAATAATATATTGATAACAACTTACAAATTTATCTTTCCGTTTGTATATAAATAAAAAGTTGAGCACTCTTAATGTTAAAAGCCTGATTCAAATCTTAAGGAAACCACTTCTCTACTTATGGTAAGAATGAGTAGATTCCATTATTGTATAGAATATTTTTAACTAGTTACTATATCATATCTTCAAAGTACAAAATTATTGACCAAACAACTGCACCGATCTTGCACATGTAAATAAAAAAATATGACTTAACAAGCAAGAATCCATAATACACTCAAGATCAATTTATGTATGATTATCCGATCTATAAACATGTATATGTAAGTTTAACGGATATTAGTTTGAAATTCATCTTTATCGTGGTCTAGTTATATATAATCTTTATTATATAAAATGTCTCTATTTCCATGTTATTGTATGAACAGTCTTAGATAAGACAGTCATACCAAATACGAAATGGACCACAACTATAGATTTACCACAAACGAAGTACATCGCTTTGTTTGCTTCCTATGGACTATTTATGTTTCTTATCTTAAACTTAATTCGCTTATATATAACACTTATTTACTTAGTTCGAGATTATATCATTAATCAACGATGTTTCGTGATATTCGTATAAAGTAAACACTAGATTAAAGCACATTGATTTAATAAAATTAAACATATTTGATTTATGGGATAATTCTAATATTTGGCTTGTAGTTTACACAAATCCGATTTTACCTCTTCTGTTAATTTTATTAGTGAAAAATGGATTCTGACAGTGATAGTGTATGAAAAGATGAAATTGTCCCTAAATTATAGAAAAGCTAAAAAAATGAAATTAACAAAAGATCAGTTTACCCTTAAAATTTTTAATATAATTATATTAAAAATTATTAAAATATGATCAAATCAAAAAATAAAAAAAAATATTTAAAAAAAAAAAAACTTACAACGAAAAAAAAAAAATCCAATTGTTTGTTTCGATAATTGGAACCCATTTTCTGGGTTTCCAATGTCGAAAAGCTAGATGCTAGAAACCCAAAAAATGGAAACCCAAATCTCCAAACTCATATTTATCAATTTTTTTTTTTTTTTTTAAAAAACCTAAATCATCAATCAACAATCATTAACTACAACCCAAATAACCCAAATAACCACCTTTGTTGATGATCATGAAGGAAATGGATCTACTACAACCCAAATAACCCAAATAACCACATTTGCTGATGATCATGAAGGAAATGGATCTACTCCACATCAGTGGAGGAGATCGAACTCCACTAACATGGATTAGATTCATGTCCTCTTCACTTTGATGGATTAGATCCACCAACTAGGCTTTTGAAAGAAAAAGAAGAAGAAGAAGAAGAAGAAGAAGAATTATGGATTAGATCCACCAACCAGGCTTGTGAAAGAAGAAGAAGAAGAAGATGAAGAAGAAAGAAGAGATTGGGGAAGGAAAGAGAGAGTAAAAAAGAAGAAGAAGAAGAAGAAGAGATTGGAGAATGAGAGAGAGAAAAAAGAGAGAGAGAGAGACAGAAGTGCTTTTGGATGAAGTATTTTTTTTTTTTTTTTTTTTTTTTTTTTTATCCATCATGTTGATGGATGGTGGACAGAATTTTAAAAATAATTACTTTTTTAATTATTTTAATTTTTAATTAGAGTTGTTTATAATTTGCCACCTAACATTTGATTATAATCCGAAACTGCTCCCTTCAGTTTAGTAATTAGTAGTTTGTCTTCTCAAAGTTTAATTAAATAAAAAATCAACTCTTCGCCATTATGAATTTCTTCCATTGTCGTTAAGGGAGGAATGGTAAAATGGTAAATGAATGTGATAATTAAATATCAATTAATAAAAAATAATAAAAAACCAAAAAAATTAAAAATTTATTTATAAAAAAGACAATTAAAAAAAATGATTGATCTCCACCGTCCAGATGGACGATGGAGATCAAATTAAAAATTAATTTTATTTAAAAATTTATGAAAAAAGTCTCTCTCTCTCTCTCTCTCTATATGCTCTCTCTATACTAACTCTCTCTCTCTTTCTCTATCTATCTTTAGCTTTATTGGTCGTTTCATCGGCTAAATACGGTAATGATAGCTTCATCGGTGGTGACCAATTTGGATTTTGTTGGTGGTGGTGGGTTGGTGTGGTAGGTTAGAGTGGGTTGGTGGTTTTTGGGTTGATGTTGGTGGTTGTTTGGATGTGTTTGATGGGTGGGTGTGGTGGTGGTGGTGGTGGTGGGTAGGTAGTTTCTTGGCGTGATGGATGTGTGTGATAAGTAATTGGTGGTGTGTTTGATGTTGGTCACCGTCCTTAGGTGGGTTCTTCTTATTCTTCTTTTACTTTTTCTTCTCATCTTCTTCATCTTCATCTTCTCGAACCCAATTTCAGGGTTTGAGAGATGAAGAAGAAGAAGAGAAGAAGAGAAGAAGAAGAAGTTTGTGCTTCTGGGTAGTTTTAATGTTTGTGTTCTTTATAGATAAAGAACATAATTTCCATGAAATTGTTTAAAATTGTTAGGTTGAACTAGGTTGAATTTGTCCTTTTTTTTTTTTTTTTCCTGATGAGATTGAAAGAGAAGGAGAAGGAGATATTGTGTTTAAGTTTTTGGGTTCATACACCAGACCTGGAGATGTTGAATGTCAACTTAAAGATCTAGGTAACCTAGACTCAATTGATTATTTTGTAAAAAATTTTATTTTTTATACAACAATTTGTTTCTTTTTTTTTTTTTAGATTTTTTTGTAATTCTTTAATTGCCACCGTTCATCTCGGAGATGGACGGTGGAGATCTATTGTCTTGATTTGTAATAAAATTTTAAAAATTAAACTTTTAAACGAATATAAATATTAAACTTTATTTTTAAATTAATTTCAATCGTGTATTTCAAAGATAGACGACAGTGGAGATTTTCTTTTATAATTTTATTTTAATTAAATTGATTTTGATTTTTTAATTTTATTTTAATTAAGTTTAAATTAGGAGTAAAATAATCATTTACTGTTCTAGTCAACTTTTTAACAAAAAACTAATGACAGAGGGAAAACGAATAATTACGAACTAGGGGGAGCAGTTTCAGATTATGATCAAACGTTGGGGGGCACAATATAAACATCCATTTTTAATTATTTTAAAAATGTAGTACACGTGGCACTGATCCGTTTGTTCAAAATTTTTAAAACTTATTTTACAATGAATGTACTTTTTTGCCCTTCCTGGTTAACGATCAAATATTGACTTTTAACATCTAAGTTGACGATAGAATTTTTTTTTTTTTTTTTTTTTTTTTGCTTTTTTGATAAATGATAAGAGTTTTTTTTAGCTATTTTTATAAACTACAAGGAGTCCTTAGCGATTTCTTAAGTTAGAGGGTTTTTTTTTGGCTATTATGCCAAACAATAGAGGGAAATTATAATTATCCCTTAATTTATTATTCATTAAACGTTTACAAATTATAAACTCTTAGAACTAAGGGTGAGGAACTGAGTATTCGATTCTCGACATGGAGAATTGAACATGGAGAATTTAAGGGGAAGAACCGATCGGATCCGAACACTCTCAATTTGGTCAGTTTCTCGGTTCATCAGTGCACCAAACTGAACCCTCAAAAAGCTTCATTTTTTTTTTTTTTTTTTTGCTCTCAACAACAAACACACACACATAAAACCCATCAACAAAACTAGAAGCAAAAAAAAAAAAAAAAAAAAAAGCGAAAACAAATCTGCCTTCCAGTTCACCAATTGAGCCCTAGAACATCGAAAAAATGAATAAATTAATATACAAATAAATGAAACAATTTTTGGATCCAAAAAACTTACCCATGTAACCAAAACTTACCCAAAACCTAACCAAACTAACAAATAAATTAACTGAAAAACCTAACAAAAAAACTTACCTAAAACGGCAACGATGACGAGTTGAGATGAGAGATGAGAGATGAAGTAGAAAATAAGTGAGTCGAGCTAGCTAGGGTGGCTACGTGAAGAAGATGAAGAATAAAAAATTTCGGAGAGATCGACTTGGTAAAGGTGGTTGTGTGAAGTAGATGAAGAAGAAGAAAATGGGGAGATGAGCTTGGTGGGTGGCTGCACGATGAAGATGAAAAAGAATGGTGGTGGCTACGTGAAGAAGATGACGAATAGGAAAATGGGTGAGTATTAGGGTTTGGGTTTATATATGACAGTTGCAAAATGACGCATGTGCGCCTAAAGAGAGTGTTTCATGAGTTGGGTCGGTTCTGGATACCCAGAATCGAACCAAAATAAGAAACACTCGATTTTCCTAGCTATCGACTCGAACATCCTTTAATTAAACATGTGAACCAAATTGAACACCCTTAAGTCAGTTCGGGTCAGTTTTTATGTTTTATGCCCATCCCTACTTACGACACAAACTCTAACAAGATCCATATAAGAAAATCTTGCCTTTTATATAATATATTGTTCTAGTTGAATAAACCTTTGCTTTGTCCTTTTAAAAAGGAAGTGATAAATGTAGAAAAAGTGAGCATGCCTTGGAATGAGGTTCACTCCAAATCGTACTCAATACTTAAAATGGAATTCCAAAGGACCCACGTGTACAGTATATGGCAAGCAATTTTTACACAAATATAAGCTGGAATACTGTACTACAGAGGTGTTTATGGTCACCAAGTTTATAGAGAACCAAATTCGAAGCAGTAAAGTCTTGTCTAGTGCCTTTTCTCTTTGAAGATGAGTTTCTTGTATGGGATGGTAAATGACACCTGCAAGCTAGAATGTTATGTCATCCACAATCACAAATGGTGGTTTGAATAAGGGCAATAATGGGAATATTTCACCTTTTCAAATGACAAGACTAGATATCACCTCTTACATTGGATACTATTGATTCCTTATATTATTAGAGATATTGTAGCATCATCCCTTTGAAAAGGCTAGATATATGGAGCCTTTCTGGAGCATTACTATTGGTCGCCATTGTTATATAAAAACATATACCTTAAATAGGCTTGAAATGCTGTTATTTACGATTAATAATGGAGAGAGCATGGATTCAACATTCGATAGTAATTGTGTGTTCGACTCAATAAGTTACAAAAACATAAATTTCACTGATAATCAAAATTTATGCATCATAAAACTTACAATTATGATTAAAAAACACTTATCATTAAAAAAAAAAAAAAAAAATGATAGTGGAGTTCCTCCTGTACTACAAATCCTGTAAATAATCACTGCCTTGCTCTTATCAGTAAGGCAACTCTCATTTATCGAACTGGTATGTGAAGTAAATTTGGCAACTACACCCTAATTACAATCAGTGGGTTTGGTATGCAAGAAGATCCATGTTTCCACAATTTAAATCCCTCAATTGTCACTCAATGCAGCAAAACATACTTGTTTCTAATAATAGACCAAATGAAAAATTACTTGAACCAGCCATCAAGCTCCGTGCATGGTCACATCTGACCTAAATTGTGCACCAAAGGACTTCTATTTACAATCCAACAATTATAGACAATATTTAAGTGTTCTAGAAAAGCACTACAAAGATTAAAAGGTACACACTAGCAGCAACCTCTAATGAAATCAACATATGGCACTAGCCAATAACTTAAGGTTTATAAGCTTAAGCGGCGGGGAATTTGTTTATCAAACCCAATTCTTTGTATTAACAGATATATCAGAATACACCAAAATACTGATTAGTTAAAACTTAAAAGATGCTTAGAATCTAATTACATAACTCCACAGTCATATTTGCAAGTCACCACCCTAACCCTGTAATCATACATGGAAAACCTTCACATTCGTATCACTCCCCATCACCATTTTCTAATAAGACTTACTATTATCCATAGAATGTACCTCCCCACAAGAGAAGAATCAGATATATTTACCTTGCCAATACATTTAAGCGTCAATGTAATCAGTAGTCCTCGTGCTAGAAGGTGTGGCTCTCAGCTGTGAGGTTGGAAGATTTGATAAATTCTTTGCAGCATCAATCTCCTATGATGACATAATTATCTAAATAACGACTGCATTTTCATGCTTAAGATTTCATTCTAAATTTTTCCGGATCATTACATTTTCACTTCCACCATTATAGATTTAACATCCTAGCCGAGAAAGTTGTGCTTGCAAGTGAATATAATTCACTATCTTTTGCCATTAAAAAATCACTTTCTTCGACCATGATAGACTCCACCGCCTGAATAATGATGATGCCCGTAACGTGATCCACCAGTTCTGCGGCCAGGTCCTTCCCATGTGCTACCACGGCTGGCAACTCTGCCACTTCCACTTGGGATCCAATTAGAATTGAGTGTCTGGGTTCCCACCCCATTGCTATCCTCTTCTCTATCATTATACTCCAAAACCAGCCTTTTGATGTCTTGTTTCTCTTCCAACTCAGCTGCTTCTTTCTGTCTTGTGCTCTGCACGAGGGAGCAATCTCTAGGAATATACATTTGCTTTGTTTGTTGCTTGTTCCCGCGCTTCACAAGAACTTTCACCTGAACCTCTTTGCCTTCTCCAGTGTCCTCATCCAATGCCTCATCACCACTTTCTCCTCCAGTCATCCTTCCATGATGATCTTTTGAGGACCCTTCAAACACATTCATCGGGATCATCATATTTAAAGTAGGCCGGCCTCGCAGCTCTTGCTTGCGCTGTTCCATGCTCTCCTGGACTACAGCCCTGAGCTCTTGATCAAAAGTCGCTACTTCCTCAGGGTCAACCTCTGCCAGTTTCTGTCTGAAATGAACTTCATCATCCTCATCCGAAGCAGGTCCACCACCCTCATCATCATCATCATCCTCATTGTCACCTTCTTCATCATGATTATCTTCGTCCAACTCTTCTTCATCATGTCCCTCTGGATCAATGGTATCACTCCCTGAATCACTGTCACTGTCCTCTTGTACTCCTCCATTTTCCTCAGTACCCCGTACACTACTTTGTCCATTAGATGAGATGGTGGTAGAAGTAGTCCGGCCAGATGGCTTCTCAGTGTCAGAGTGCTTGTCACTATTAGCCTTTTCGGTTGACACATTACGTTCATGCTCTTCAAGTTCTACCAGGGCAGCATTAACTTCTTCAATGGAAGAGTGTCGAGTCATGTTGGGACGCAACTCCGCAAATAAGTCCTACCAATGCTTCAACTCGTGAGATTACTTAATGTCCAAAACAAAGGATAATATTATCCCACAAAATATATTCCACATAAGACTAATGCTTAATTAGCATATGCCAAGACTACAAAGGCCAAACCACAAAATATATTCCACATAAGACAAATGCTTAATTAGCATACACAAAGACTATAAAGGCCTAATAATTTTTAATCATACTGTCCACGATTAGCTTGTGTAAACATTCAGGTAAATAAGTTGTACATGCTAGAGGATTACTTTCATTTTTATATTACTCACTTGAAATACAGCTACACTTGCATCTACATGTTAAAGCTCACAATCTATGATCTTAAGATATTCCTACAATAATAAATTTTCATCAAAGTATCTTAAGCATGTTCATTTAAATAAGTAACAATCAGTTGCTGTGTCAATCTACACAAAAAATGAATTCCAAAATACGATTCTAATAAATTCTGTAATTCCATACAATAGCAATTATCTTTAAGAAGAGCAGCGTTGCTGACCTGTAAGTCAAATTCGATATCCAACGGTAGCACACCTTTGCTGAGAATATACCTCTGGAAATGTATCAGGAATCGATCAAGTTTCCTCTTGGAAGATCCTCGGTCAAAGTAGTGCCCACAAGTCTCAAGAAGAATAATAACCATTCTGATGCGGAAACAATCTTCTGGCGGGTCCAGAACATCTTCCTGATACAATAATTACCAAAAGTGTATCACCATACAAGAGAAGATTAACTGCACCAGATTATCAAAAATTAAATAATCACAACAAAATCTAATGAATATTCCACAATATGGAAGCTACAAAATACAAGAACTAAAATACTTAGTGCACAAAATTCCTTGCCATATTTTCCAACATGAGATGTGTGTTTGATAACATCTATATTTGGTGAATACATAACCGTCAATACTCCCAATAGTCCATCCTAATCATGCCTTTCACCAAAGATTAAACTATAAGATGAATGATAGGACAGGTGTAATGCATTGCATTAATTCTCCACTTTTAAAGCTGTATAAAATTCTCCAAAATAATATGCCACAAATGTTGTAAAATAAACAAGAAAAAGATCCGTACCTCTGCCGTGCCATGAGCGAAGACCAAAATCAAATAAAGAGTGTCAAAAATAACAGATGAGTCCACATGTTCATAGTTGTATAGCTCTCCTAAGAAACGCATATGAGCGATGCGCCTCTGCTGCATCCCATAGTCATTCAATTCTAGACCAAGCCTGATTTCCTCCAAAACCTAAAATTAATCAATGTAACTGTTACTATTCAGCAAAAACTTTAAAAAGAGTCAGCTGTAAACGATCACACTCCTTCTAGAGTTTCCAAGAGACCATCTGGCTTTTCTACTATTTATTATTACTTTTTTGGGCCAGATCAGTTTAGAAAATGAAAAAGCATCAAGAAGAGTTGTGTAAATTTTCAGAATTTCACACTTCAAATCCCCATTGCTGGCTGACATGAATTATACACTCTTTAGATTCCAGTTCTTGCACCTCAAGTCAACAGATATAAGTACCAATATACTAACTCAAACAATACGTTCATCTCATTACCAGAATACTGTATTCATCTCATTACCAAAATAGCCTATCTGGCACCATCCATAGTATATATGAAACTTCATGATCATTTTGAATGTTTCTTCATACTAACTTTTGTCATGTCAATGTGCTAAAATGCTTGTAATGGAACAGGTTATTACAATCTTTCTTTTATACTTTCAAAAACAAAAGAATTGGAGAGAGCATTAGAATGACCATATGCTTAACTCACAGATCCTAAGACCAGCATCATAACATGACCAATATATACACAAAAAAACAAAACAATTATTCTAGGCTATTGGTAACTAACAATATAAGTTCTTCTGTCAAGATCAAGGTCACAATGATAAGGAAATACCAAAATTACACTTAAAGCAATAGAAGCAAACCTCATCAACAACAGCTACAGCAAATTCATCATGATAGCGACTTAAACCAGCAGTGAGAGAAGCAAGCAAGTGAATCTGACCATACTTTCCCTTATGAACCTTCATAAAACACTTTAAAAGGTATGACTCACAATCACTCCATGGTAATTTACGAAGTTGCCTCAACACATGCTCAATGGAAGACTTATCAAGATCTGAGAATAGCAACTTCCTGATATACTGCAAAATACATCAGATGAAGGTTATTTACAGAATAAAGATAAAAACAAATTATTGGTTAATTATAGGAAAGTGCATGAAATTTTATTAACAAAAGAAATAGAGCTTCTACACAACACATGAAGTTCACACATTAAAGAACGACCCTTCTATGGGATAGAAACAAAACTATACATTAACAGCCAAATTAGAAGATGATATTGGGTTGGACGTATAATAATAATTTGTACCTGATGCAGTGGAGGACGAATTTTAGAGATGCGTGCAGATCTTTCAGGTGGTTTGCACAGATAATAAGCATTTTCTACAAGAGTGGCATGCCGAGGATCCAAATTTTTGACATTCTTCAAGCGCATCAATATCTCCAGCATGTTGGCCATCCGTACAGTAGTTTCTGGAGACCGGTACAAAAAGCGACCACAAGTCTCAAGAAGATTGCAAGCAACATCAATGTTATGATGAGTAAAATCATCTAAACAAGCCTGGTAGCAAGAGAGAGTATATCAATTTGTCAGTAAGCATTCCACTTTAGATATCTCAACTGGAAAATAAAATCTTAAATCTCACAGGCAGCAGTGCCTACTTTAGGCATCTTACAGTAAAATGTTCCAACCACTGCATGGTTCAGTATGATGGGAACAGAAAACAAGATATATATAGAGATATATATATATATATATCCAAAGAAAGAAAGAAGGAGCAAATCAAGCCAGCAAAAATAACCAAATGTTTCTTCTTGACTCCTCTGAAAGCAGGTCATAAACAAAACAATAGAAAGTTTAAAGTTTGTGTCAAGGCATTTCAATAAGTTATACAAATCAATCAAATGTTAGAACCATAGTTTTAAAAGGCGTGCCTGGGCTGCATCAGGCGCCCTTGTAAGTGACTGCATATTTTTTTTCTCTGCCATTTCTACCCTAACCAGCCTCCCTCTCTTCACGACCTCACCCCGACCCAAAGCCACCCATTCTATCCTCCGGCCGTCTTCCAGCCACCATCCGCCCGCCGATCAGCCTTTTCCGGCCGTCGATCGGCCTCTTCCGGCCACCGGTGACAGTCCTCTCTTCTCCTCTCAACAGTTTCAGCTTTTCCACACCAAATGACCTCAAGTAAGACATCAAGAGTCAATTTCAGAAGAAGAAGAGAGTGAGGGAGAAGGATTTCCAGAGGATGAAGGAGAAGATGAAGAGATGGGAGAGGAGGATGGGGATCTTGATGATGACTTGGAGGTCGTTTGTTTTTTTGTCTGAAGACTGAAAACTGAATAGTGACTAAAACTTGAAATCTGAAAGACATATTTGTTTTTTTTTTTTCTTACCTTTGAATGTACAGTAATCTTATTTGTTTTTTAAAGTTAAAATTGTCTGAAAACTAATAATTTGACATTTATGTCTTTTTACTATTAATTGTTATGTAACTTTATTTGATATGATAAAAAAATACAATAAATTATTTAACAAATACTAAAACGCATATATGTATTCATAATTAAATAAGATGAATTATTATAATAGAGTCAATTAAATTTATATATTCAAATAAAAAAAAAAACAAAATGATCTTAAATTGAATTATTATTACAACAAAAGTTGAAATTGTAAAATAATATACATTTTCTACTATAATTAAAAAAAAATAATCAAATACTTAAACAAATTGATTTGCAATTTGGTCTCTGAGTTGTTGCATAAATACTTGATCTGATATTCTAAATTCATTGTTTGTGCTTGGCGTTTGACTTTGATCATTGGCATTATCACCATCCAATTAAAGCTCCTCATCGTCATATTAGACGAATAGTTCATCATCAATTGATATTTTTTGACTCTATATAAATATTTGCCTGACAACTTTCGCTATTTTGAGATATCTATATAAAAATTTAAAGTTGAAATTATCATAAAAAATCAATGATATCATAAATTAAACTACCGGCATGCATAATAATTTTGATAAAATAAACAAATCAACAATAATAATCAACGATATCATGACAAAGATTGTATACATCACTGACAATAATAATGGAAAAAATAAAATAAACACCAACAACAACAATAATGAAACACTAGTAACACCTACAACAATAATCAATATATATATATACTCCACAAAAACATAAAGACCTACTGATATGTCTAAGGGCACCCCATAACAGTTGACAGAATATTGTCCAGATTTATGGCATTCCCATTAATAAAACTTTGAGATAAAAAAACCAAAAGAAGAAACAAATTCTACAAAAAATCCAATATAAAGAAAATGAGAAACTTTGAGGTTCTATTAAACACAAACAAACTCTATATACACAAACAAATTCTCATCAATATACATAAACAACAACACAATGAAGCTTTAACAAATAAATACAATATGGGCTACTCCACAAGTAGTTTAATAAAGAAAATCAATAAATATTCTTACCAGAATTTGATCAGAGAAATATAGGAATCCAGCTATAAAAAAATTTGATGTTGAGATGTTTAGGGGTTTTATTTTTCAATGTTATTTGTTAAAACATTAAAAGAAATTTATATAATGTATAACTAGGATAAACTTGGAAATATGTATTTTGGGAAGGATAAACTTGGAAAAATATATTTACAAAATCATCCAATGATTTGGTATTCAGTGAAAAGTTAGAAAATGTTACTTTTTCTTTTCAGTGGTTTTTGGGTGGTTTTAAGTGGTTTGACCACTTAAAAAAACAAACAAAAATATCTTAATTGGCCTAATTTAGTACCATTAAGTGTTAAGTACGAAAAACAAACGACCTCTTGGACTTGGAGGATGATGATTGATTGAACATTATGAATGAACTTTTTTTGTGACTAGTGTTAGTCACTAGTTTTTGTTTGCATAATTGCATTTTGATGATTACTTATGCTTGATGTTGTTTCCCTTGGCCCTAGGCTAGGACATTTAGTTAGTTCTTAGTTGAACTTTGATGATGATTTTTGTTGTTTGCCTAGGATACTTAGTTGTTAAACTTTAATGATGACTTATGATGATGATTTTGATTATAATTAATGATTGAATGTTTATTTTGTTGAATTTTATCTTATTATTGTTTGTTGTTTATGAATTTACAATATTTTAAGGTTTTTTTTTTAAGTGCGCCTTGCCTTGAAAAGGCGCGCCTTGCGCCTCTGGCTCTACAGCCCATTTGCGCCTCAGTGCGCCTTGCGTCTTTTAAAACTATGGTTAGAACAACGCAAGAACACCTTAATTAAAGATGAGAATGGTTTATAGATAATATCAATATAATCCATGTCACAATAGCATTGGAAAATATAAACTAAATAACATGAAGCCTTGTCTATCAATCAGATGCTCAGCACATACCTTCAGACAAGTGAAAACAAGGCCAGCCGATGCAATTTTGAACTTGCAGAGTTCTCCAATAAACCTAATATTCCTAATTTTGGTCTCAATGTTCATTTGATCCTGCAACGAAAGATTACAGTTTAGGATAAAAATAATATATAACTAGACAAGAAATAGCAAAACCATTGATATAGAAATAACCAGCCACCCCTACTTTCAGAAACCTCTATGATCTGCAAATCAGACCTTTTTATTTATTAAAAAGTTGAACTCTTCCTCCAACATCTGCAAAAGCATAGAAGAGACATCCTTCATACAAGTTGACAGTGTTGCAACCATGCGTGAGTAGTATGGCAGCAGTTCCAAAGATGTCCTGGGAACGTTAAACAATGCTCTCACAAGCCTTTTCCGATTTGACTTTGAATTTAAATAACAAAACTCCACCTGAATACAAATAATAAAAGATATAATCTTCATTCTTAACCAAGGGGCAAAAGAGGAGAGGAAAACAGTTAAACAGCAAAGGTCAGAGAGGTATAATTACAGTCAATTGATCTATTAGGTCACGGCTGACGCAGCCTGGGAGTCTTTGCAACAGAGCATCTAAATTTGTCCCTTCAAGACCTTTAAGTTTCTCCTTTTCAGTTTCCCCTTTTCTTTCTGAATCTTTTTCTTTCCCTTTCTCCTTGTCTGGATCTTTAGCCTTTTCTTTATCTTTTTCTTCCTTATCCTTCCCTTTCTCAACAGATTTAGCCTCCTGCATAGTGCCAGAATCTGCTGCAACCTCTGCAGTATCTGGGATAGCTGATTGACCTTGCTCTGGTTCAGAAGCAGATTCCTTATAAAGAAAATACTTTCTATAAGTAAATGCCAACCAACATCACAACAATTTTTTTAGAAAAAATCTTACATACGACAAAGACGTTCATACTACCACGAAGTAACAGTAATCAGATGGGCATATACAAGTATAGTTTCGTGATGTATGAAAGCAATCACAATCACAAGAGGCTGGACTAAAAAGTCCAAGAAACCCAAGAAATACAGACTTGCGGTCTCAATTTTATTTATAGTACTATCAACAACCTCCAAAGCTACAATTCACACTTGTTTTTACATTACTTAGGACATGTCTGTTTGCCTGTATAGTACTATTGGAGAGTTAAAATATGTGTTTGGAGAACCAAAGTGCATTGTACTAATTAATGCCAATAAAGAGACTAGGATGTCAAGTATTGTACTAAATAATACATAGAAAATGCAAAAGATTATGATGTATTAGGTGTGAGTGAGTTTCTCTGTTTTCTTTTTCTATTTTTCTTTCAAGTAAGCGATATACACTATTAAAATACTCGTATTAAAACATTAATTAGATAATATATTAAAAATTTAATTAAATAAAATATTAAAAATTATATAAAATAGTAAAAATTCAATTAAATATATAATAATTTTGAAAATAAGGTACTTAAAAAGAAAATTATAAAATTAAAAGTTGTACATCGACCATTGTATTAACTTAATACAATTTAATATGATACATCACCAAACACATGATTGTATAAAATAAAGATAATGCAATCGAATCTATTCCAATACAATCTAGTCCAGTACAATTCTACTGGAAATGACCTTAAAATAATTACGAATTCTTTATTCTGGAAGTTAGAAAATCTGGAAATGTCAAAATGCGAGCAAAAATGGAGTAAAGCTAGATAATTATTGAATAGATACCTAAAGGCAATGTAAAATTTTGGCCATGCTTTGCGCATCACTAAAGCAATTTGTACAATGTCATGTCTCTTACAGTTCATATAAAGTTTGCAATTGCCTTTGATCAATAATAAGTAAACAACACTATAGCTAATTCATAAAATGACCAAAGTCCATGAAAGTTAAAAACTTACAGCCAATTGCTCTTGTGTCTTCACAGAGTGTTCATTCACTTTGGGCTCTGCTTCTCCCAATAATACTGCTGGAACAAATGCTCTAAATAGAACATAAATAATTCGTTATGCATATTTTAAAGAAAGAATATACACTTTCAAAACACCACTCTCTAAGTGAAAGTTTCTACTATTCTTTCTTTTAATCTCATTGATAAGTGGATTTGAAGTATTAACACTAACCTAAGATCCTGGTAGGCATTCATAGAAAGCCCTAGTATCTTCATCATCCCACACAGCTTCTAGAACAGAAGAATCTTTGCCAGCAGCAGGAGAAGAAGCATCCTCTCCAGAAGTAACCCTAGTTGTGTGAACATCCTCTGGCATAACTGGAGGTTGCATATCAAGTGCTTCTGCTAAACTGTTGACAAAAAATTTTGTAAGGGAACTTAAACAAAAAATCAGATTATCAAAAGATAAACTCATCAAATCCACTTGGATATCAAATAGCAACATAGCGGAATCTGGTTTTAAGCTTCATAGTAACAGGTGAGTGAACATATAATTGACATGATACAAGTGCTAATGAGGAACATAAATGCCCAGATCAAGCAAGCATTTGTGTGCACCAAAAACAATCCTTCAAGTATGACAGTAGGACCAGGCCCCAGCAATGCATCAAAAACCATTCCCTCAATAATTTACATAATCAGTTTGTTGCTGGCAGTGGGCGTCTGTAGACTGATTGCTAAAATTTAAAAGCCTTCACAAATTCCAATGTGAGGATTAAATCAATACCAAAAAGCAAATGCCCAAGCAGTATCTTTCAGGAAAAGCATTTAGTAATTCATATCAGCATTTTTTTTTTTTTTTCATGGGAAACAAAAACTTTATTTAAGAATAAAAAAGCGAAGTACAAAAGTGAACCAATAGTCCATCAAAACAACGAACAAAACAAGAATAAAATACAAAATAGAAAAAATTCAATTAATAAACAACAGCCTTCTGATCAAGTATAATAAGAAATAAAGAAGTGTTTTTGAAATCTTCACTAGTAGATGTGCATAGAGAAGCCAAATAATAAGCTTTATCCCCTAAAAAGTTCCTCCTCTTCAACTTCATCAAAAAGTCTTTTGTTTCTTTCTTCCCAAATAATCCATAAAATGACAAAGACTCCACAATAACAAAGTATTCTAGCTTTCTTTCCTCCTTCAAGAACTTTGAAATCTTCCAAAAAGAAAGCAAACAAAGATTCAGGAAAAGCCCACTTCAAACCAACCAATGAAAACAATTTGCTCCAAACATTACCAACCGTCGGATAATGAACAAAAGATGATTTAAATTTTTTCCATAACTCTTGCACATGACACACCAAGAGGGAAGAAGACAAGAATTACAATATCTCTTCTGAATAACATCACAAGTATTTATTTTCCTATGGGCAATTAACCAAATTAAGAACTTGATTTTGTTAAGAGCCTTTGACTTCCAAAATTAATTCATATCTGCTTGGAAGTTGAATCATTGAATCTTGCCATCCAAATTAAAACATTTGTTTAGATACCCGAATCTTGTATTGTCTAAAAATAAAAAAAAAAAATTCAGGCAATATCTAAATATAACAATAAACTTGATCCATGTTCTAATTTCAAGCACAATGTGTGTTTTATTTATTTATTGGCTGAGATTCATAAAAAATGAAGATCCACCTAAAGCTTCAATTACTGAGCATCCACAGCTCATAAAATCTCCACAAATCCAATTTACATAATATGTACTATACAAAAATCTAATAAAACGGACCATCCTTCAGACCACATACTAAACCTTTGTTTAGACATTTTGGCACCATCTTCTCATCTATGAAATAATGCCCTTCAGTAGGCACATCTACTCAATTCTATGGACCAGCTATAACATTTACTGCAATAACTTATTTTCCAAATCCCTTATCCTGAATTCTCAAGTTTTCTACGGTATGCCCGATGATCAACTTTGCTCTTCACCAGTTAGCCACATCTTGGTTTTATACTTCTTTAGGTTTTGACGTTGCCGAGTCAATTTTACTTAAATTTTCTTATTTTAAGAGTAAAGGATGCTTCTTTCTATTTCCATTTTGGTGGAAGTGTTTTAGCATTGGCCCATAGTCAGATGCCATGTCTTATGATGTCATTTAACTGTTATGTTCCCCAAGGATAATTTAATTGTCAAAGCCTCCTTAACTTTATGTTTTTTTCTTTGATAGGAAACATAAATTTTATTAAAAAAAGAGAAAACCAAGGGAAATACAAAAGTAAACCAGAAGTCCACCAAAAGAAACCAGAAAAAACAAAAAGCAAAAGATAAACTTGGAAACCCTCAACTAACGACAGCCTTCCAATCTTGCATAATGAAAAATAACAATAATTCTTGGAAATCTTCACTAGTAGAAGCCTAAAGGGAAGCCAAATAATACGCTTTATCTCCAAGAAAGAACTACTCCTCTTCTTTTTCTTAAAAAATTCTCCTATTTCTTTCCTCCCAAATCACCCAAAGCATAGCACACACTGCACAATTCCAAAGAATACTAGCTTTTTTACCTCCTCCTAGGACTTTAAACTCTTCCAACAAGAAAGAACATAGAGAACTTGGAGCAACCCACTTCAAATCCACTAAAGAAAACATCTTATTCCATAACATACTGGCCACCGGACAGTGAAGAAAGAGATGATCTATGGTTTCTCCACTAATCTTACACATAATACACCAAGAGGGAAAAAGACAAGTACTAGAATATCTTTTTTGGAGAATATCACATTCACACGTACTTAGTTTCCCGTGCACAATAATCCAAACTAAAAACTTAATCTTGTTTGGCGCCTTAACTTTATGTTCAAACTGCAAAAGTTTATATACACATGACAAATACTACTTTTGTTATAAAATAATTAGAAGCTCTCAATATATTTTATATAGATATTCTTCTTCTTCCTTCATTAATTCTTCGTATACAAATGAGTGAGGTTTAGTTACTCCATTTATTTTCTTATCAACAAAGCAAAAAAAGGGAAAAAAAAAAAAAAAAAAAAAGCACCAATCTAGCAAATAACCATACCAACCATCCATTGAGTTTACTAAACCCCAAAGCATTACTACACCTTGTCATGTTTCAATCAGAAATCCGAAATTTTTATTCTAACTATAATGACAAAAAGCTAAGACCTTGGATCAATTCTTGGTAATAAATATAGTCATAGAGAGGTAAAAAATTTAACCCAATTTCATATTATTAAGAACAAGGCGGCAAGGAAGTGGGGTGTCTTGCTCCACCAAGGAACTAAACTCTTTAAGTTATACAAACAGATCTGGATTAAATATTGGCAGGACTGATCAAGTTGCCAATGGAACAGAAACAAGAATGAAAAAGAAATCATCAAGCAACTTACGAGGAGACATTACGGTACAAATGGTCGTAAGATTTCCTTAGCTTTTCATACGAAGAGGCATTTTCTTCACTAAGCTCTCCTTTAGCGTTAAAAATCTTTGCATTTTCATGCTCCATTTGGCGAAGTGACTATTAAGAAAAAGAACAAATCATCAATTATAGAAAAGTGCTTGTAAAGGATCAAGAACAGAACAAAGTACTAGCATCTACACAAGGCTGTAAATAAAACTTACAGAATGCTCAGACTGAAGAAGTTCGTGGACAGCATCGTAATATGTATGAAATGCCTTCTTAAAAATTTTCTTCTGATCTGCAGTGATATTAAGGCCCTTAAAAAACTGTAGCAAAATGTCAGCAGATCAGTTACAGAAAAGACAAAAGCTGCTTCTTTACCACCAAAAAAACACACACACAAAAAAAAAAGGAAATTATCTATAAAATTCATCTTTTATTTTTTCTTAAAAAAAAAAAAAGGCAGAAACACTGGTAACTAAATAAAATAAATTTGAAGCAACAAGGCACAGAGCAAACAATTAAATACCAAAAAAGGCATAGAAAAAGAAAATGTGACATAATACAAAGTATCCAATCATTTAAAATAGAAGGTTTTACCTCTTCATAAATTTCTTGTCCAGAGAGTGGAAGTCCTAAAAAAATTCTCCCTTGTCGAGCAAAACTAGCAAGAAGAGTTAAATTTGTCTGTGTTGTATCTCGGTCTTTTAAGTGTTCCACACTAGTAAGATCCTTAATGACATTAACAAAAATGCTACTATCTTCTATAATACCAACAAAATAAAGTTCCAACAGGAGTTTTAAAGTGCTGCGTTTCTTCATGGCCTTCAAGTTCCTATCTGCATCCAAGTCATCCCCAGATTTTCCAGGAAAG
The DNA here is from genome assembly GCA_021234005.1 of Nephelium lappaceum. Taxonomy (NCBI): domain Eukaryota; kingdom Viridiplantae; phylum Streptophyta; class Magnoliopsida; order Sapindales; family Sapindaceae; genus Nephelium; species Nephelium lappaceum. The sequence goes on from CM037999.1 coordinate 20,864,281, forward strand.
AATACTTTCAAAAGTCCTTGAATCAGGCTTGGAGAGAAATCTTTGTATCGTTGATGTAGTAACGAGCATATCTTTGCAAAGTAGACAAGTTTCAAACACAAAGCAAGAAAAGCAAAACATAGTGCTAGTACAAGAAAACACAAGGGCCTCAGTGTTTATTTAATTAGCACATGTACCATGCAACATGCAGCAAAAGTAAAGTTGCAAATATGCATACGCATAGAGCATACCTAACTTTCTTCTTTTATTTTTTGGATAGGAACGGAACTTGTAATAATATAAAGCATAACTACTCAAAGAAACATCCCATTTAGTTCTACCTTGCAGGTCCTCTACCAGATCAAGGTATTAAAGAGCACATTAGAACACACACGTTTACAAAATTTATGCTAATAAGAAAGATCACAAACTTTTCCAATCGAGAATGATAAAATAATGATAAGGAGAAACAGTGTGTGTAAATTCGTAAATATAAAGAATTTATTCATAAAGTAGACATATCTATCAACTGAACATGATCCCAGAATATTTTTAGTTTAAATACTGAAAGCTACCTGGGCCGCTGCTTGTATGTCTGAACTTCTAAGTTTAGCATCACATATAGCTGTCACAGCCTCACTAACAAATTTGCTTAAATTAACATTTCTCAACTCCTCCATCAGCCCTTCCCGCTGTTCTTCATTTATCTGCCTTAATTTTTTAATAACTGCTGTATTGCGCTTAATGCTGGAATCCAGTGTTCTGAGGAATCCAGAGTCTGGAACCAAGGTAAAACTTTATCAACATATATGTTGCAGAACTTCATATAGACGTGCTCATCGAGAACTTGTGAAAGAGAGAATGCTCTTACTTACAATAATAACATTGTAGAGTAGATTAGAAGAGATGAAGTTAATTTCAGAAACACTACAAATTATGTCAACCACTGCATGGGGAAGAGACATTTTAGCCTCAAATTTTTAAGAAATTTTACTAACCAGGCCTTTCAGGGTTCAAATTGCTTTGGCGAAGAGCCATTTTCGCCTCAATTGATTTCTTAATTTCCTCAAGGCGAGCAACAGCTTCCTGCATCAAGAAATTTTCTGAATAAACTTAATCATATCTTCTAAGAAAGGACACTCCAATTATGCACAAGTGCGTGGATGTACATATATATTTTTCCCTCAGTGCACACTAATGTAATAAATTCAGTGACTTAGTTACCAACTATTAAATTTATTTACTTTCACTTTCTTTGACTTAGTCAACAACCATTTATACTTAATCAATGACCTATATACAATACATTGACTTAATTAATTTCAGTGCACATTAAGGTAAAAATTATCCTGTCTATATAAAGTCAATTCCTCAGATGATTCAGATTCATCCAAATCTGCTTAATTAGCAGTTCACAACCCTCGTCTTGATTTTAACAGCTAAAAAAAATTTCTGTTTGTGTGTATAATTTATAAATTTGATTTTATCAACTTCAAACATGATGAGCTAAATGACACTTCAAATAAAATCTATTAGGTCACAAGCAACTGCATCGTTTAGCTCTAGCAAACAGTCTCATAGCTTCTATTTTTACCAAGTATAACATAATTTCTTTGTATATGAAAATAACCATATGATTCATGCACATTTCCAAACTACAACCAAATTACTCTGTACCAAGCAACTAAAAGGTCGAGTCATGACTCATAAGCTTCAATGATAGATGCACCAATCTCACCTCATCACCTTGCTTGTCATGATGTTCACCTCCAGCACGGTATTCATCATCATGATGATCCATCTTCCTACTTATACTTTAAAAAAAATACCTACATACAAGCAATCAAAGATTAATTAATTAGCAAACACTAACACTACAACCCTAAAAACATCACAAAATGAAAAAAGAAAGTAAAAGCACTATAAGACTTCTATATCAACCCCCTAATTCTAATTATCAGAAACCATAAAAGATTCAATCAACCAATATGCAGCACACTGTAAGCTAAGTTGAGCAAGACTATATATACACTCAAGTAAGCAACAGTAGTAGTCACCTTAATATACATGTATAACCAGTTAAATCAATCAACTTACAAGTCTACTCGTTAATATCCTAAATAATCCCTATCAACACACACGACACACATAATAGTGCATCCTTTTTACAAACACACAATCCATGGCGTAAAACAAGAGAAGATTTTTCCATTCTAAAAAAAAAATTGTAGTAATATACAACAATTATCCTCCGATAAGCAATGTTTTGAACAAAAGCAAACATCTGTGGTTTGTCCAAATTAATCTGCGCAAATGCAAACGAAATCAAGTGCTGATTATCCAATCAAAACCAAAAATTAAGCAATTTAAAACTGATTATCCAATCAAAACCAAAAATTAAGCAATATAAAACAAACTACAAATATCAGTTGCCTGCTTCAGCACAAAAATGGCGCAACTTGAAATGTTGATTAAGAGACTATCAAAAACCACCAAAAAACCAAAAATCAAATCGCTTAAAAACATGAGTGAGAGGCGACGATTTCCTAATAGACATTGATGATTGTCATACAAGTAAGAAATAAGTGTGTGAACAAAATGAAATTGATATTATGATGATGATAAATCAAAAATAAATGTTTAGTTAGGGTTTTACCTGATCGCCAATTAAACTCTCAATGACTCAGTATGAGAACAAAGAAAGAGAGAGAGAGAGAGAGAGAGGAATTTGAGAGAAGGAAAAAAGCGGTTCCGATTAGGATTATTTGAGGATCGGATGCGGGTCACGGGTTCAAGTTTAACCCGTTATGCCACGTGGAGCCTTTTCGTTGATTGTTGTGTTCTGTGACGAGACCGAGAGATCGTTTTGGGTCGTGCCATTCCATGAGGCTCGTGGGCTTCGCGTCCATTTTTGGGCTTGATTGAAATTATATGTGAAGTGCAAATATTTACACCCCTATAAAATTGTGTGTAATCCCGCAATTTATATGTTTTCAAAATTCCAACAGCACCATTAATCAAATGAAGTAAGGAATTATGTGTTAGATACATCTCCATCATGTATTCTACTGGATGCACAAGTAAGGAATTATGAGTTGAAGAACATTCGCCTCAAACATGTTGCCACCTTTCTTTGGAGCGGCAAATCAAGATCCATTGGCATGGCTTTCATTCGTGACTTTTGTTGAACAATTAAGACTCTTCCTTTGCAAGCACTCATTGAAGACCAACTACGGATGCTAGGCTTTCCTTATACAGTGAAGGATAAAGCGAAGATGTGGCTTATGTCATTGCCCCCGGGATCACTTAGGACATGGGCATCTGTATACAATAAATTCATAACCAATTTTTTTTTTCCCACCAACAGTCTACTAAATTGAGAACCAAGATTACTACTTTTAGTCAGATGGAATAAGATCTATCATGAGGCATGGGAGAGATTAAAATTGTTGCCTTTTCAATGTCTGCACCATCAATACCCTCTTGAGCTTCAAAACCAAGGTGGGGAAGTGTTAAGTCAATAATTATCAATATTTTATGCCTATTTCACCTATCATTCATGTTATATTTTTTTGTGAAATTAGTGTTTTTACAATGTTTTGTGTTTTCTTGTTAAAGTTTAGGTTTCAATAAGAAAGAAGTTACAATGACAGATTTTTAGGTTGAAAGTGCTTTGTTTTGTGTGAGCTTGTATGAAGTGCTCAATTCGAGTTATGTGAGTCATAATAAATCAAATTAAAGCTTCTGATATCTAGTTTTCATAGTCGATGACGGTTCATGAATTGGAGTTTTATAAAGAAAGTTATAACCGATTTAGTACCTGAATGTTAGACTATTGCAAGTTTAGGTCACAGGTAGCAACTCATGACCACAAATAGTGATCCCTAACCCGAGAGTGTCTCTAGAAAATTCATGAAAACATTCCCATGACAGCGAGTAGATGAGGGCTAGTGAACAGCTGGACCTTTTAATGTATCCAAACTTCCCCTTTTGAGCATCCTAATCAATTTCCTAAACCTATATCTTTAATAGTTGGATTAATTGAGCAAATTTGGGGAGAATTTAATTCATTAATGTAAAAGGAATTCCCAATCCATGTCAAAGTCACACTCCATATTTAAATTGAAAAGTGGATTTGGAATTCTCCTTAAGTTAGAAAATCTTATTTCTCAAAGATTGATCATCTATAAATACCCAAGTCCAACAGAAAGTTAAGGAGTATTTTGGAGATTCTTTGGAGAAGATACAAGTGAAGGCTAAGCGTTTCTTTCTTCTATCTTCCTTCTATGTTTCTTTTTTCTTTTTTATTTTTATTGATGTGTTATTTGAAAGCATGTGTGGCTAATTCCTTTGTTAGTAAGGGTAGAATTGAAGCCCTAAACATGAAGTCAATTCGTTTACATTTTTAATGAAGTTCTAAGTATTTTTTGCATGATAAAATAATTGTCTCTAGTTTAATTGCATTTTATTTATTGTGTTTCTTTGACTAACCATCTTAGAAGCATGTTTATAGGATTTATGTTATAAGAATATAAATTGCACGCTAAATAGACATATTCTTTATTTACAACAATCAATTATTTATGAACCAATTAAAGAACTATGATTCATAAAGATCTAAGATAGATGTCATATTCTAAGGTTTGTGTAGCATTCATATTGTTTTTGTTCTTAATGGGTTCTGATTATTAAACCTAAATAGACGTCATGCTTAGTTATAATTAAGAATATGTGTATCTACATAGACACCATATGATTTACATAAAATCTAAGAAAAAATCAATACGATATGTAGTATGGTTATTACCTTATCGTGAATGTTTTCATCATGCATTACTATGTATTTGTTTCATCAATTTCATAGAATGATGAATTAAGAGATTGTTTAATAGTGGATAAGATGTCTTAACTAAGTTCTTCTCCATTGATTTTAATTAATTTAGTATTCTGCTGTGATTTAGCTTTAAGTCTTTAAACTTGATCTCAAAACCCTTTCTTTAATCTAATTGCTCTTTAGTATAGGTTTAAAATAAATTCAGAATTAAAAATAAGTTAAAATTCCTCGTGAAATCAACTTTTGCTTGCTTGCTATACTTTAATAAAGCTATTTGTGCACTAGCAATGTTTAAGTAAATCTGTTTGTAAATTTTGCAACCGAAAGGAAATAGAGCAGCAAGAGAAAGAAGATCTAAGGCAAGTTTCTATTGAAGAAAGCCAGTTCAAAATCAACATCTGTAGGGTGACAATCCAATATGGGTCAATAACTTCGTATAGGCCATTAGGGATATGAGAATTGAAGTAATCGGATCCTTGACACTCTTGACACTCGAGCACATAGGGTTGAAGACTGCCTCATAGAGCTCATAAGAGAACCCAATCAGCAGGAGTGATGACATAGTTATGTTGTCTTGTTTTAATTAATATTTCTTTAGTTTAGGTTTTATTTTTTTTGAACTAAATTATTAATTGTTTTGTTTTTAGTTTCCTTTTGGTTTCATGGTTTTTATATTTGAATTTAAGTGATTAAATGCCAATTCAATTTGGGTTTTGTTATTGGATAATTTGTGTTAGTTTATTTATCTTTATGGCTATATTTACTTCTTCTTATAATGAATTTGGTTGTGTTGCTAATTGTATTTTTAGCTTAAACTTAAACATTGGCGACAATGTTTAATTTAGGTTTGGGGTGTAAAAGTTTCGTTCAATTTTGTTGCAAATACGTTATTTCTTTTTTTTTTTTTTATTTGTTTTTCTTTCGTTGTATAGTATTTCGTTCGTGAACTTTTATGAAACACTTTTGAGATAAAATTTGGATGTGTGATTTCTATCGATGAGCATACAAAGATCAATTAGTTTAAATTAAAGGATTGCATTGAAGATTTATGCATTCTCAATTTTGCATTTCGCAATCATGCTTTTGTTGTTGTAGTGGATTGGATACACGTTTGAATAGCTAAGATCAGTTATGGAGATTTCGCTTGAGAGTATTTTGAGCCTTATTTGCGTTAATTCTAAGTGAAATATATTTGTTGTATTCCATACAATTCTCATGCAATTTGGTATGTAGTTTCATCTACTACAAAAAGCTCATTTGGATATTATGGACAAAATCCTATTAATTTTGCATGGTTGTTGAATTTTTGAGATTTTTGGATGAATTATTGAAGTGAAGCAAGCATTGCGTGTGGTAACTCTAGAAAAGGCCTTTCAATTTATTTTACCTTATATGTGTGCACAATCCTAACTATTTTAATATAAACTTATCCTTTGGAGCTTGAAATCATTTTAAAAAGAGATTAAAAGGGTTTAAGAGTTTGAGTGAGTGCATTTTGGGGGGATTGTTAATAAGGATTGAATAGTTGAATCAATTAAATCCATTTCTTCATTAGCAAAAAAAAAAAAAAAAGATTGCTTTGTGATAATGTTAGTTTGTGTAGATAAAGGTGTAGAAGATGGTGTCATAAGAGAGTTCTTATGAAGTAATGTTTAATCTCAAGAATCATGAGGTTTAAAAAAAATATTCAATCTCTTGATATGGTTCAAGGCTCTTCTTGACTCCCTTTATTCCCAATTTTTTGTTAGCCAATCTCCTATTAACCCCATTATGGCCTATAAAAGACCTGCTACTTGATAGAAATGCCCAATCTCTAAATTTTGGTAAATTGAGTGATTATAATATTCTTGATATTTTTAACGTTCATGAGATCCAATTTTTTATTCTTAAACATCTTTCTATATAGTATCCATAAGCTATATATATACATATTGTAATTCATTGTGGATAAACTCTATTTGCTTGTAGTTGTTGAGAGTGTTGCTTAGGTGCTGAGTGTAATTGAGTGAAATCTTGGCACGAATAGAATTGAAGCGAATATGACTCTTTGGCATATGAACTTTGCATATCTTGAAATTGCAATATTTTAAGTGTTGGTATTCACATGACACGAGAAGCATTTGTTGGATTTGTATGATAGTAACTTTCACTTATTGATTTAACATGTAATCTATTACGATTGCACACTTCTTATTGATTCTTAAAGTGTTCCAAAGCTCGCAAAAATACATTTATGGGTGTCATAGCTAGTAAACCCTCACAAGACTATAACTTGTTCACTAAGTACACCTAAGGGTTAAAGGCTTACGATACATGTTAGGTGGCATTGGGTAGAGTAAGAAATGAGTCCTTTGCCTTTGTTTTTAGGAATTAAGTTTCTTAGATTTTATGTTAATTTGTTTGGGCTATGTTGTTGTTATTATTTTGCTCAAGGACTAGCAAAAGATAGATTTGGGGGTATTTGATTATTGTGTTTTAATGTTGGCTTTGGACCCTTAATTCCTATTCTTTTAGCTTGTTTATCGAGTGAAGTGTTGGATTTAATAACTTTTTATTACTATTTCAGATTTATATTTGTCGATAGTTGGTTGAGCTCAAAGGAGTGCAACTTGGATTGAATTGGTTGGAAAAGTATTGGTTTTGGCAGAAGCATCCGCTAGGAGTTGTCCGCTGGCTTCAGTTTGCAGATTCAGGTCACATTTGCCTTTATTTCCAACTGAACTAGTGGACTGCTCTATCTTCTATCCACTAGGAAGAACAGCTAGCTCCAAGGCATGGTTGAGCTGGCTACATAAACCTAATTTTTGGAGAGTCTCAACAGCCATCTTCAAATGAGAAAAACACAGATAATCTACTTATCCTTTCTTATCCAAAAACTCATCAATATTGGAAAACTAATCAAAAGAATGAGGAAAGGAATCAAGGAAGAGTTCTTGACCAAGAAAAGCTCAATTGCAGAATTGGAAAATCATTCTATGGAGATGATCTGTTTATTCTTTCCATCTTTTTCTTGTTTTTGTATTCAAATATTGATGTGTCACTAAAATTCTAGTTAGGGTTCCGATGTTCAATGTACTTTGATGAATATTTGAGCAATTCAATTAATGATTTCAATCATTGTTCTTCATTGTTAAGTTCATTTTCTTGGTTTTGAATATTGAATGACCATTTCTATTCTTAATCTTGAAGTTGAATGAAGTGGGTGTTAGGAAATATTTAAGAGATCTCTTAATAAAACTTAATAAACTTGATTAAGCATGACCATTATTTAATTAGGTTAATAATTGAATTTTTAATCTGTTTTCAATTACATTGCAAGGACCAATAGGTGTAGTAATTGAGAATTTAGGATTTATATTGTTACAAAATCAATAGAACTCTTCATTAAGGATTATTTTTATTAATTAAATTGTTGGGGCATTATAAAATTAAGGTACATAAGAATTGGAGACCTAACATTTCATTTAATTGGTATTCTTATTTGAGTTGGCATTATATTTTCATTTAAGTTGTTTCATTTTTAATTTCATCAAAATCTTCATATCATGGTTTTTATTTTCTTTTTGCAAATCAGTCTTTTTGAAAATTAATATAGTTTGTCAATTAAAAATGATATCTCTATGGAATGATCTCGCAATTGTTGTACAACTTTATGAGGTTATATTTGCAAGTCGTAAAATCATTTCAGCAATACAATGCACAAGACAAATGAAAAATTGTGTTACGCTGTACCATGCAATATAATCTGAATACAATAAAATATAAGCAACCAAATGTCCATGAAATCTCTTATATATATTTGACAAATTAAATTTTTACTTTAAAATTTGAATTTACTATTACTAATTAATATTATATATAATAAAATTTTATAAATTATATTAAAATATATTTAAAATGTATATGATGTATATGACGAACCAAATGTGTGGATATGTTATACAATACAATCACATCCTTTAATAGAATATAATAAAAACAATCTAATGTGTATGTAAAAACTCTTATCTAGTATATAGTAAGTCAATTTTACTTTTATAAATTTCACGATTATTATTTAATTTTGTTGTGAAAGAATTGCACAACACTCCCACAAGGTTTGTCTAAAAACACCCAAAAACATATTTATCCTTTTATTACACAACATCCTCATTCCGTTAGGAAAAAACCGTTAAAGTTAGTCAAAGTAATCTAACTTAAGGGCATTTTAGGCTCTTACTATTTTATTATTTTCTTTTACAATTTGAATTATAGAAAACAAAAATAATAAAAATAATAAAAAAATAAGAAAAAAGACAAAAGTATGTTGAAGTTCTGGGTAGATCTTTAACATGAAGCTCTATTAACACCACCTGCAATCAACACCACAAAAAACACTACTGCTTCTTCATCAACTACAGAACTGCTATGGATCCATACACAATACACTCTCACAGCTATGGACCCATATACAACCGGGTTTCAAACTACCTCCATTTTCATCAACTATAGAATCGCACCAAACAATTCAACTGATTTCATCGAAACCACCTTCAAATAAGGGAAGAACAAGAACCCACAAATGAAAACCACAACAATCAAGATCACAACATCCACAAAACAAAAACAAAAAAAAAAAAGAATCGCCATTGAGAGAGAGAAAGAGATGGGTGTTGATAGAAACCCAGACGAAGAAACCAGTCGCCATTGATAGAGAGAAGAGAGAGTGAAAGAGATGGACGTTGAAACCAGATGAAGGAGATTAGACTAGACTAGACTAGCTGACGGCGGGGTCTTCGGTGACCAGGATGAAAACACGCTCGAAGACAAAGAGAAAAAGATGGATGTTAATAGAAACTTAGACGAAGAAACTAGTCACCATTGACAAAGGAGAGAAGGAGCGAAGAGATGGGCATTGAAACCAAATGAAGGAGATCAGACTAGACTAACAGATGAACGTTTCTCTGATGACTAGGATAGAGCTGGTCTCCATCGCGCACGAAGACCCTTCATCGTCTCCATTGCGTGATGAAGATGACAGAGATGGGTCTTCATTGCCGACGACCGTTGGTAGCGATGGAAACCCATAAAGGAATCCAGAGATGGATGGATCTGGAGAGATCTATCTCTGGTTTGTGTTTTTATTTTTATTATTATTATTATTATTTTTTAATTGTTTATTGTTTTTAAATTTAATGGGTTTTTTTTTTTTGTATCATTATGGGACAATATGGTCATCTAACCATTAAAAAAACTTAAAAAAATCTCCACCATCCATCTCTCGGATAGACGGTGGAGATACACTTTTAATTTTTAATTTTTAATTAATTTAATTTAATTTAATTTTTAACTTTTAATTATTTTTTATCTTATTTATGGGCAAAATGGTCATTTGACCAAAGTTTTTGGTCAATAGTTAAGGTTGATGGAAGTAAACTAATAGTATGGGGGTTTGGTGTAATAAAATGATAAATGTTATTACATTATTGTTTTTTTATTGTTTTTAATATTTTTCAATGGAGACCCTTGAATTAATTGTAAACCATGTAACAATTGTAATCTTGTTCAGCAATATTACCTAAACTAATAAATTAGTCAAATCCATATAACTATTTAATGATTCTCCATTTAAATGTCAAATTTTCCATCTTTAAAAAAAAAAAAAAATGTCAGATTTTCTAGGGAATGAATGAATGATCTAGACATAGTGTAATCAATCAACAACAATATTTCAGGACTCACTACTCGATCGACGACTCAGTAAGTAGTGAGTATTCAGTTACTCGACGAGTACATGGTTTGATTGTCGATCAATAATTAATATGTTGACCAACAGTCAAACCTTGTCAAACCTATAAAAATAATACAATTTTTTTTTATAGGATTAAAATACAGTCATATGATTACAAAACATCATAAAAACCGTCTCATTCAATCTCCAAAGCAAATTTAGTACTGTATTTGTCGAGTTGATTAGGGCCAAATACTCACTAAATAAACCTGTATCGACCAAGTACTCATTGAGTTGGTCGAGTTGGACAGAGTAAAACCCTTGATTTGGGGGTTCTTGAATTGGCAGAATCCCGATCATCTAATACTCTACAAGTAGTCGAACCTACTCGTCAGGTTTTACAACACACACCACTGGTGAATATTCATTCATTGCTCTTGTTTTATATCAAAATGTCAATTTTTTTTTTGGAAAACGCGTAATATTTGACAAAATATGATCATTAATTCATTATAGCTTCAAGATGTTTATCTTTTGCTGAGCTTTCTGGGAACCAAACAGGTTGACTACTACAGAAAATGACAGTGAATGAACACATCAGTTTTATATGAGGCTGAAAACTGGGTTAGATGGAGCTGGGCCTAGCTATACTTGTCTCGGCCTAAAGATAATGGACACAACTCAAAATTGGATCATTTTCACAATTTGGTTTTTGGTACTCATTCATCTTATCAACGTGTAACAAATGATTTGAAATGAAACCACTAATAACAGATATGGTTTTGTCTTAGGGGCACACCTTCACTATAGAAATTTGGTTTTTGCCAAGTCTTAATAGCCACTAATTTTCCAGCTAAAACTGACCAAAAATATTCTCTCAATTTCCAATTTTAGACCATCCATTCACATTGATTAAAGCCTTTCCTACCAGAACTAAAAACCCAATTGGCATTTTTCTCTTATAAATTTTCTCCACCACCTTTCACATTTTTTTCCATTCACGTGGAACCTATTCATTTTTGTCTACACATTTAGCTTTTAATCCAGATTAACATTCAAGATGGCAACCAAGAAAATCTCTACTGGGTTGATTGCTATGTTGATGGTGGCTCTAATTCTACCAAAGGGTTTGGCAGGTGCCTCGATTGCTCAGCCCCCAAATGCTGAGCCCCCAGTTGAACCTCAACCTACAAACCATAAGTCACAGCCAACCTATAATTATAAAGTTGGGATGCCTCTATACAGGGTAAGGAACGACCCTTCTGTTCTTATTCCTGCATCCGAACTAGACAACTCGAAGCAATAAGAGTCACATTCACCACAGATTTCCACATCATGACCATGTGTTACAAATTTTTCTAGTATTGAACATCAATTGGTGTTGGGACACTTCAAATATTTTCATATGATTATAGTAATGTATTGATTTATTTATACCTGCATTGTTGATAGTTCTTCAATATATTGATATGAGAAATGAATTATAAGATTATGTGGTCTATATGTAACTTGCCTACATTAGGTTGACATTTTCTGCAATATCTTGATTTCTCACGGAAAAAAACGGTCCTTATATAGTTAAGATCTTTAAATGTTGTCGAATTGATTTAAATAATCAAGATATTGACTAGCAAATTAGGTAAATAAATATAGATTTCTCAGTACAGACTTGTGTTACCGAGGGATGGCAATGAGTCTGAGTTCAAATCCATAGTCACACTCACGTCCCATTTTAATATCCATATCCATTCGTGAATCCATGAAATTATTTAGGTTCGTAATACAAATTGTTTATAGGTTTTGTCTATATTCATAGCCCATAACCTTGTAAACATTATGTGGGTTTACGGACGGATTTTAATCCATAGGGTTTGTCAATAGAGTGGGAATATTTCCACCACTCAAAAATTGTTTGTACACCCCTTTTGTCATAAAAAATTTAAAATTTTTCTAATTTGTTTTTAAACCTTACTTAACATCAAGAATGGCGATTTTTTTTTTTTAATTTTATTGTACCGCATTTTTATATGTACACCCCATTTTATTACAATATCTTTTTATAAGGAAATGATAACACATTCTTTATAAAAAGATTTCAACTTTAATCACCGTTGATTATCACATCAAAAATTACTTCTAAAACTAAAATGCCCTAAACTTACCAAATATATTATTCAAAATATGTTGTTAATTAAAACAAAACTCTATTCTTTGCTTTGCAATAGTTAGTTAATGAAGAAAAATTAAATATATTTTTTGAAGGTTTGTATGTTATCCGTTACTGGTTTTTCTTTTTTATCTATTTCATTAATCCTATAGTAAAAAACTTGAATTTAAAATTAAGAACCTATCGTGATTATCATATACTCAAGAAACACCTTTGTCATATGTTTTTTAACGTATCAAGTTGGAGCTAAGAACCAATAATCCATTTTTTGCATTTTGTTAACCATTATTAAGTACGTTTAGGGTTCATGTTGGTTTTTGGTATGATAATCAATGATGGTTCAAGTTTAAATCTTTTATAGAATTATGAATACCAAGGACTTTGAAATAGATTTGAAATGATTGGCATGTGGGTAGCAAAGTGTTAAGGATGATTGATTGGTTTTCTTTGAATTCGAGTTGCATTGTGTTTGCATGTATTGATTTTTGAGATCATCAAAAGTTTTATTTTTAGTTTGAGAATTCAATCTTAGTTTCATTTTAGTGATGCAATTAGTTGAATGTGTTATTATTCCTTATAAAAATATAGTGTAATAAAAAGAGGTGTACTTATAATAATATAGTATAACAAAATTAAGAAAAAGGGTATTCTTGGTATTAAGTAGAATTTAAAAACAAACAAGAAAAAATTTAAATTTTTTATGGCAAAAGGGGTGTACAAACAATTTTTCAAGGGTGGAAATATTGCCACTCTTGTCAATATCCATACTTGCTCACCAACACGTGAAATTATTAAAAAGATGTTATAAAGAGTTGTTAAGCGAAAAATCGATCAAATTAATGTGAATTGAATGTGAATGATGATCAAATGAATGCAATTATTAAGTAATAGTGAGGCAATAATGATGAAAGAATAATAAGTCGAGGGACAAATAAATTTTTAATGTGGTTCAACCATCTCTGAACAGTGTCTAATCTACAGTTATATTATTGCTTATAAGGAGGGCTGTATTTTTCAACAGAGCTTTTGTAGGGTTGAATGAACTCTTTCCTTGTACATGTAAAGAACTTTATTTATAGTGTTATGGTTCTCTATTTATATACAATTAAGTCATTAAAATATAGAAAATGCTAAGATTTTTTTCCTATTTTGCATCAAACTACATTAAATACATCATATTTGAATCAAAGTGTAACTCTAGAAGTTTTTTGTTTGAAGTAATTCTCTGCTTGATATAGAATTCTTCTTGTTTTTGGAATTCTGCAACATTAAGGAAAAATATGGGCTGTTGCGCTTCGAGCTTTCTATCTGGGGTAAATTTGAGCAACTTCGCATGCGAGCTAACCATCTCGAGCTATTCTCGCCGTTTACTACTTAGAACGATAGACTTTGAGAACTTCCTGTTGACGTGGTATTGGTTAATGGACTCCATTGCGTTTTCATCCCTTTTGAGCCTTTGGGCTTGTTGATATTTTGGGCCTCATTGAACTAGAAGTATAGGTACCATTTGAGTTGATAGTATAGGTACCTTTGGGCCTCATTTGAAGATACAACAGATTGTAATAAAATTATACCCATTTGGGTTGATAGTATTAGCATGCAAAACCAAAATTTAAATAATCTTCACCTTATACCATAATAACATAATAAAATACAAATACACTTTCAAGTTCCGACATGCTAAAAGACAAAAAAATAAAAACATTTTAAATATACTTTCACACAGTTCATGAATTAAAAATTATAAACAAATAAAATGTATCTAATAAACTTTCAAATTTACATATAATTCAAATACACAAAACCATGTCATTTTGAGTATATCTAGAAATCTAAACTAAAATGACACTCGTTTGAATGCATTATATACATATATATATAAAATATATTTTTTTAGTTTATGTAATTAAGTAAGTTTGAGGGTTGGAATGTGGATTTTATTTTCAAATTCACTCCCTATGCTATGCTGTAGTGAATTTGAATCTTTACAGTCATATCTATTTATAACCCGCTTAATAAAATCGAAATTGGCACATCACAAGCGGGCATTCGCAGTGGAATCAGATACCACCCTCCCCAGTTTCACAAACAAAGTAAAAAAAGATACCACCCTCCCCAGGTTCTGCTTAAAAGTACTATTATGACAGGTCCTTGTTTGTTTGACGTTGACCATTAGCTCCTATAAATTGCAATGCACGAAAGCACATGCAGTACCAAGTTTCATAATATTTACTACAAAACATTAAATACAATCATTCCAGTTAAAATTCTTATTGAGGAAATTAACTGGGTTATCTGCACATTGTACTGATATGAGGTTGACATTTTACATTTCAAGGCTTGTGAATTTCTTGTCTAATTGTCCTAGACGCAAAATGTATTGAGGCAAACAAAGACAAGGGAAATTGTAAATAGTTGTGACTTGTACAGGAGTATGTGAGCTGTCAACGTAAGCTTGCTGCAACGTGACAAGTGAGGTGGATAGAGTGGTATAGTCATCCTCACTCATTCACTAGGTCATGAGTTTGATCCACATCTTTTCACTAATTATGGTTAGTTGTTCAATTTTATGTCGGCAACCCTTTTTTGCATCTAGGAATAGAAATTTGAATAGTGTTTTAGAGTTATATTTTAATTAGTTCGACAATATTCTAGTTTGATAATAATAACAATAGTAATAATAATAAAAAAGTTTACTGTAGCAATTATTTGGTACTTTTAATATGTTCTAGTGCGACACAAGAAAGAATAAAGTTTTGTAATTTTGTCTTGTTCATTAGGTTGTTATTAGACCATGCCAAGTGTATGTCCCAGAGCTATATATAAAGCTCCACAATTGTAAACACAATACAATGCAAAATGTAAAAAAAATTCTGAGCAAAAAAAGTTAATCTGTCTCTTCCTTCTATAAAACTGTTTACAATGCTTGCACCATTGGCTTTGAGAACGATTGATATTTATCATAAATCATAACCAACAAATATATTGGTTTCAAGCTGATCACATATATCAATTGAGAGATTGCTCTTGTCAAGAGTAGCAAAGACAGCGAAACTCTGATTGTTCTCTGTCGTGCTTTATTGTCTGGTGGTGGTGGCGAGAAGACGAGTGATGAAGTGTTACAGCTGGAGTTGACCTTGACTCACTTTTTTGAGATAAAAACAGACTCACTTTTCATTTCCCTGAAAACCCTTTCTGACAATCCACAACTTTAAGATTACTACTTGGGACCCTTGGAAATGAGGGGCCTGGGACACTAGATAATTGATAGCAAAGATTTTCAGGTCCCAAGCCCAACTCCTGAAGCTGACGTTGATGGCGTTCTAATGTTGTCCCATGACATGAATGGCCAGCTAAATCCCCAAAAAAATAAAACTTCTAGAGGGAGAAGGACATTGAGTGTCGATTATTTCCACCCCTCTAAATCTGTTTACACACCCTTTTAGTACGTGCATCTCATTTAGTTGAGTGAGTTATAATTATAAAGATAAATTATATAAACACCTTCAAATTTAAGCACAATTACAACTATTTAGGAATTTTGATTATAATTACACAAGCTCCCTTGTCGTAAGTTGACTTTCAAAAACTCAAACCATTTATCACTATTTCAATGTAAAATAACTACAATACTATTGTTAGGGGTAGAAATATCTTTGGAGTAATTAATCAACTAATAAAAAAATTATTTTTTTCAATAAATTAAAAACTTCTATATTTTTTTTTTAAAAAAAAAACATTGCCAGTGGGGATATCCACTGGCTATGAATCAAATTTGCTCCTCCGATGGAGCAAATTTGCATTAGAGATCTAATTCATACCAGATCTCCAATGGACATTTATTAATATTTTTTTTTTAATTTTATAAAAAATAAAAATTACACCTCCAACAAATCCTAACAAGAAAGTTTTGAGGTTATTTATTGTTTGCACTTATCACTTAATGAGTCTAAAATGAATTCATTAAGTAATTATTTTTGTTTTTTTTTTTTAAGTGGTCAAAACACTTAAAATTATCCAAAAACAATTTAAAACAAAAAAAAAAAAATTAGAGGTCATTTATTTTTTACACTTAACACTTAATAGTGTTGTATTACGCCAATTAAGTGATTTTTTTTTTTTACTTTTAAGTGGTCAAACCACTTAAAATCACCCAAAAACCACTGCAAATAAAAAGCTATATTTTTCGACTTTTTACCGAATATTAAATCACTTGATGATTTTATAAATTTATTATTTCAATTTTATCATCCCCAAAATAATATATTTTCAATTTTGTCATAATTTTACATTATACAAATTTATTTTAATACTTTAACAAACATATTTTTAAATTTATCCTAATTTTACATTATATAGATTTATTTTAATGATACTCTTTTTAATGTTATTTTTATTTAAATATATAACAATAGTAATTCAACTTAATACAATTTTGTTTATTTTTATTTAATTTACTTTACTATAATAATTTATTTATGTATATATATTTTTAAAAATACTTTACTATAATAATTAATCATATTTTAATTATGAATAAAAATATTATTAATATATACATAAAAATGTTTTAGTATTTGCTAAATAATTATTTATAATTGTTTGTATTATATTAAATAAAGTTATATAACAACTAATAGTAAAAAGATATAAATATTAAATTACTAATTTTTAGATAATTTTCACTTTAAAAAACAAACAAAATTATTATAAATTTAGATGTAAGGAAAAAGAAAAACAAACATGTTATTCAAATTTCAAGTTTCAGTCATTATTCAGTCTTCAGTTTTCAGTAGTATTGTTCAGTCTTCAAAAAAAAAATACACAACCCCTTAGAAATCTTGATTTTTCACTTAATTACAAATCATTTAAACATTTTTAAAAGATTTTATTCCAAGTCTATCATCTCCAAAATAACATATTTTCAAATTTATGCTGATTTTATACTACTCCAATTTTCTTTTCTTTTTTTTCCCTTGATACTTACAAGAATATATTTGAAAAAAAAAAAAAAACACTAAATACATTTCATCCCAAATTGTCTTGGAATGAAACTATTGTATTTTAATTTATAATTTAAACATTCATTTTGCTAGTTGATTTCTTAAATATATTAATATACTTAAATATATAAATATGATTAATGCTACTATATTTTTCAAGCATATTTTAATTATGAATAAAATATTATTAATATGTACATAAAAATATTTTAGAAATTATTAAATTATTTATTTTTAGTTGTTTGTATTAAATTAATTAAAATTACATAACAACATCTAGTAAAAGAGGTATAAATGTCAAATTGATAGTTTTTAGATAATTCTAACTTTAAAAAACAAACAAGTTTACAATATATTTAGGTGTACAAAAAAAAAAATACATGTTGTTCAGATTTTAGTTACTTTTTAGTTTTCAGTAAGTTTCAGTACTGTTTAGTTTTTATTTAAGAAAACAAATGATCTATTAGTTTATTTTGAATATGAATTTCCTTAAAAGGTTTTATTATTTTTTTTTTTCGAGAGATTAAAAAAAGCACTTTACATAATTAATTATTTAAATTATTTATAAATTTAGGTATGACTACTATTTATGATTGGATGAAGTGATATTAATATATAAAAAAATGCTATTTTACCCTTGAAGTATTAATATTTTCATCAAGTTTTCATTAGATAAGGGTATAGTAGTTACATTGAAATAATGATGAATAGTTTGAGTTTGTGGAAGTCGATTAACGGAAATGGATTTTTGTGTAATTATAATCTAAATTCCTATCTAGCTATAATTGTGTCTAAATTTGGGAATATTTATATAATTTATTTTTATAATTATAACTCGTTTAATAAAATGGAATGAACATATGAATAGTACATTATCAGTCTTAGAGGGGTGGAAATATCACACTAGACATTCAAAATAGACTTTTGAGACTTCAAATTCAAAGTCCTTTTCCTGCCAAGTGTAGTGTGGCTCACGTGGGGCCTCTTATTATCGTACTTGCCCATTTGAGTTGTCCGTGGGAGGTCAAATTAGAATTCAATGTTCTAATGTCTATCCACAATACACAGCAGGCAAGTGGCAGCTGGTTCAATTAAAGTAAAAGGTTGTTTATTTTTTTTTTATCTGAAAATTAAATAATATTATTAAAGACTGAAGATTAAATAGTGATTAAAATATAAAATCTGAATAATATATTTTTTTTTTCCTCACCTCTGAATATATTATAAACATATTTATTTTTTAAAGTTAATATTATCTTAAAACTAGTAATTTGATATTTATGTCATTTTAAGTATTTATTGTTATGTAATTTTAATTAATTTGATACAAACACCTAAAAACAAATAATTTAATAAATTCTAAAATATTTTTTATGTACATATTAATAATATTTTATTTATAATTAAAATATGATTAAAAAATATAGTAATATTATCCATATTTATATATATTAAAATATGATTAAATTTAAATTTTTTATGGCAAAAGGGGTTTACAAACAATTTTTCAGGGGTGGAAATATCATCACTCTTGTCAATATCCATACTTGCTCACCAACATGTGAAATTATTAAAAAGATGTTATAAAGAGTAGTGTTATGCGAAAAATCGATCAAATTAATGTGAATTGAATGTGAATGATGATCAAATGAATGCAATTATTAAGTAATAGTGAGGCAATAATGATGAAAGAATAATAAGTCAAGGGACAAATAAATTTTTAATGTGGTTCAACCATATCTGAATAGTGCCTACATCTATGGTTATATTATTGCTTATAAGGAGGGCTGTATTTTCCAACAGAGCTTCTGTAGGGTTGAATGAACTCTTTCCTTGCACATGTAAAGGACCTTATTTATAGTGTTATGGTTCTCTATTTATATACAATTAAGTCATTAAAATATAGAAAATGCTAAGATTTTTTTCCTATTTTGCATCAAACTGCATTAAATACATCATATTTGAATCAAAGTGTAACTCTAGAAGTTTTTTGTTTGGAGTAATTCTCTGCTTGATATAGAATTCTTCTTGTTTTAGAAATTCTGCAACATTAAGGAAAAATATGAGCTGTTGCGCTTCGAGCTTCTATTTGGGGTAAATTTGAGCAACTTCACATGCGAGCTAACCATCTCGAGCTATTCTCGCTGTTTACTACTTATAATGATAGACTTTGAGAACTTCCTGTTGACGTGGTATTGGTTGATGGACTCCATAGAGTTTTCATCCCTTTTGAGCCTTTGGGCTTGTTGATATTTTGGGCCTCATTGAACTAGAAGTATAGGTACCATTTGAGTTGATAGTATAGGCACCTTTGGGCCTCATTTGAAGAGACAACAGATAGTAATAAAATTATACCCATTTGAGTCGATAGTATTAGCATGCAAAACCAAAATTTAAATAATCTTCACCTTATACTATAGTAACATAATAAAATACAAATACACTTTCAAGTTCCAACATGATAAAAGATAAAAAAAATAAAAACATTTTAAATATACTTTCACACAGTCCATGAATTAAAAATTATAAACAAATAAAATGTATCTAATAAACTTTCAAATATACATATAACACAAATACACAAAACCATGTCATTTTGAGTATATCTAGAAATCTAAACTAAAAAGACACTCTTTTGAATGCATTATATACATATATATATATATAAAATATCTTTTTTTAGTTTATGTAATTAAGTAAGTTTGAGGGTTGGAATGTGGATTTTATTTTCAAATTCACTCCCTATGCTATGCTGTAGTGAATTTGAATCTTTACAGTCATATTTATTTATAACCCGCTTAATAAAATCGAAATTGGCACATCACAAGCGGGCATTCGCAGTGGAATTAGATACCACCCTCCCCAGTTTCACAAAGAAAGTAAAAAAAGATACCACCCTCCCCAGGTTCTGCTTAAAAGTACTATTATGACAGGTCCTTGTTTGTTTGACGTTGACCATTAGCTCCTATAAATTGCAATGCACGAAAGCACATGCAGTACCAAGTTTCATAATATTTACTACATAACATTAAATACAATCATTCCAGTTAAAATTCTTATAGAGGAAATTAACTGGGTTATCTGCACATTGTACTGATACGAGGTTGACACTTTACATTTCAAGGCCGGTGAATTTCTTGTCTAATTGTCCTAGACACAAAATGTATTGAGGCAAACAAAGACAAGCATAGGGATATTGTTAATAGTGTTGTGATCGTGTACAGGAGTATGTGAGCTGTCAATATAAGCTTGTTGCAACGTGACAAGTGAGATTGATAGAGTGGTATAGTACATCTATTAGGTCATGAGTTTGATCCACATCCTTTTACTAATTATAGTTAGTTTTTAATTTTATGTGGACAATCCTCTCTTGCATCTAGGAATAGAAATTTGGACTGTATTTTAGAGTTATATCTTAATTGGTTCTGATAGTATTTTAGTTTACTAATAATAATAATAGTAATAATAATAAAAAAGCTTGCTGTAGCAATTATTTGGTACCTTTAATATGTTCTAGTGAGACACAAGAAATAATATAATTTTGTAATTTTGTCTTGTTCATTGGGTTGTTATTAGACCATGCCAAGTGTATGTCCCAGAGCTATATATAAAGCTCCACAATTGTAAACACAATACAATGCAAAATGTACAAAAAATTCTGAGCAAAAAAAGTTAATCTGTCTCTTCCTTCTATAAAACTGTTTACAATGCTTGCACCATTGGCTTTGAGAACGATTGATATCTATCATAAATCATAACCAACACATATATTGGTTTCAAGCTGATCACATATATCAATTGAGAGATTGCTCTTGTTAAGAGTAAGCACAGACAGCGAAACTCTGATTGTTCTCTCTCGTGCTTTATTGTCTGGTGGTGGTGGCGAGAAAGACGAGTGATGAAGTGTTACAGCTGGAGTTGACCTTGACTCACTTTTTTGAGATAAAAACAGACTCACTTTTTTGAGATAAAAACAGACTCACTTTTCATTTCCCTGAAAACCCTTTCTGACAATCCACAACTTTAAGATTACTACTTGGGACCCTTGAAAATAAGGGGCCTGGGACACTAGATAATTGATAACAAAGATTTTCAGGTCCCAAGCCCAACTCCTGAAGCTGACGTTGATGGCATTCTAATGTTGTCCCATGACATGAATGGCCAGCTAAAACCCCAAAAAAATAAAAATTCTAGAGGGAAAAGGACATTGAGTGTCGATTATTTCCACCCATCTAAATCCGTTTACACACCCTTTTAGTATGTGCATCTCATTTAATTGAGTGAGTTATAATTATAAAGATAAATTACATAAACACCTTCAAATTTAAGTGCAATTGCAGCTATATAGGAATTTTGATTATAATTATACAAGCTACCTTGTCGTAAGTTGACTTTTATAAACTCAAACCATTTATCACTATTTCAATGTAAAATAACTACAATATTATTGTTAAGGGTAAAAATATCTTTGGAGTAATTAATCAACTAATAAAAAAAAAAATTCAATAAATTAAAAACTTTTATTTTTTTTAAAAAAACATTGCCAATGGGGATATCCACCGGAGATGAATCAAATTTGCTCCTCCGATGGAGCAAATTTGCATTAGAGATCTAATTCATACCAGATCTCCAATGGACATCTAGTAATATTTTTTTTTTTTATTTTATAAAAAATAAAAATGACACCTCTAACAAATCCTAACAAGAAAGTTTTGAGGTTATTTGCTTTTTGCAGTTATCACTTAATGAGTCTAAAATGAATTCATTAAGTTATTTTTGCTTTTTTTTTTTTTTTTTAAGTGGTCAAAACACTTAAAATTATCCAAAAACAATTTAAAACAAAAAAAAAAAAGAAGTTAGGGGTCATTTGTTTTTTATACTTAACACTTAATAGTGCTGAATTACGTCAATTAAGTGTTTTTTGTTTTTTTGTTTTTGTAAGTGGTCAAACCACTTAAAACCACCCAAAAATCACTGAAAATAAAAAGCTATATTTTCTGACTTTTTACTGAATATTAAATCACTTGATGATTTTATAAATTTATTATTTCAATTTTATCATCCCCAAAATAATATATTTTCAAGTTTGTCATAGTTTTACATTATACAAATTTCTTTTAATACTTTAACAAACATATTTTTAAATTTATCCTAATTTTATAATATACAGATTTATTTTAATGATACTCATTTTAATGTTATTTTTATTTAAATATATAACAATAGTAATTCAACTTACTACAATTTTGTTTATTTTTATTTAATTTATTTTACTATAATAATTTATTTATGTATATATATTTTTAAAAATACTTTACTATAATAATTAATCATATTTTAATTATGAATAAAAATATTATTAATATATACATAAAAATGTTTTAGTATTTGCTAATAATTTATTATAATTGTTTGTATTATATTAAATGAAGTTACATAACAACTAATAATAAAATGATATAAATGTTAAATTACTAGTTTTCAGACAATTTTCACTTTAAAAAACAAACAACATTATTATAAATTTAGATGTAAGGGAAAAAAAAAAACATATCATTCAAATTTTAAGTTTCAATCATTATTCAGTCTTCAGTGGTATTGTTTAGTAGTCAGAAAAAAAAAACACACAACCCCTTAGAAATTTTTATTTTTCACTTAATTGCAAATCATTTAAACATTTTTAAAATATTTTATTCAAAGTCTATCCTCTCCAAAATAACATATTTTCAAATTTATGCTGATTTTATACTATTCAAATTTTCTTTTCTTTTTTACCCTTGATACTTACAAGAAATATATTTGAAAAAAAAAAACACTAAATAAATTTCATCCCAAATTGTCTTGGAATGAAACTATTGTATTTTAATTTATAATTTAAACATTCATTTTGCTAGTTGATTTCTTAAATATATTAATATACTTAAATATATAAATATGATTAATGCTATTATATTTTTCAAGCATATTTTAATTATGAATAAAATATTACTAATATGTACATAAAAATATTTTAGAACTTATTAAATTATTTATTTTTAGTTATTTGTATTAAATTAATTAAAATTACATAACAACATATAGTAAAAGAGGTATAAATGTCAAATTAATAGTTTTTAAAACAATTTTAACTTTAAAAAACAAATAAGTTTACAATATATTTAGGGTTACAAAAAACAATATGTTGTTCAGATTTCAGTTGTTTTCAGTCTTCAGTAAGTTTCAACACTGTTTAATTTTCATCTAAGAAAACAAACGACCCATTTGTTTGTTTTGAATATGAATTTCCTTAAAAGGTTTTATTAAAAAATTGCTTTTTTCGAGAGATTAAAAAAGCACTTTACATAATTAATTATTTAAATTATTTATAAATTCAGGTATGATGACTATTTATGATTGGATGAAGTAATATTAATATATAGAAAAATACTATTTTACCCTTGAAATATTAATATTTTCATCAAGTTTTCATTAGATAAGGATACAGTAGTTACATTGAAATGATGATGAACGGTTTGAGTTTGTGGAAGTCGATTAACGGAAATGGATGTTTGTGTAATTATAATCTAAATTCCTATCTAGCTATAATTGCGTCTAAATTTGGGAATATTTATATAATTTATTTTTATAATTATAACTCATTTAATGAAACGAAATGAACATATGAAGCGTACATTATCAGTTTTAGAGGGGGTGGAAATATCACACTAGACATTCAAAATAGACTTTTGAGACTTCAAATTCAAAGTCCTTTTCCTGCCAAGTGTAGTGTGGCTCACGTGGGGCCCCTTATTATCGTACTTGCCCATTTGAGTTGTCCATGGGAGGTCATATTAGAATTCAATGTTCTAATGTCTATTCACACTCCACAGCAGGCAAGTGGCAGCTGGTTCAATTAAAATAAGAGATTGTTTATTTTTTTATCTGAAGATTAAATAATTTTACTAAATACTGAAAATTGAATAGTGACTAAAATCTTAAATTTAAATAATATATTTATTTTTTTTTTCTGACATCTGAATATATTGTAAACATGTTTGTTTTTTAAAGTTAAAATTGTCTGAAAACTAGTAATTTGACATTTGTATAATTTTAAAAATTTGTTGTTATGTAATTTTAATTAATTTAATACAAACATCTGAAAATAAATAATTTAATAAATTCTAAAATATTTTTTATGTACATATTAATAATATTTTATTCATAATTAAAATATGATTAAAAATATAGTAGTATTATCCATATTTATATATTTAAATATATTAATATATTTAAGAAAATCAATGTTTAAATTATAAATTAAAATATATTAATTTAATTTCAAAATAATTTGAGATGAGATATATTTAGACTTTTCTTTTCAAATATACATATTTTTTGTAAGTATCAAGGAAAAAGTGATAACAAAATTTGAGTAATATAAAATTAGGATAAATTTGACATTATGTTATTTTGGGAAGGATAGATTTAGAATAAAAATTTTTAAATGTCATTAAGTGATTTGCAATTAAGTGAAAAGTTAAAAACTTTTATTTAATTTTTTCAGTTGTTTTTGGGTAGTTTTAAGTGATTTGATTACTTAAAAAAACAAACGAAAATAACTTAATAGGTGCAATTCAGTACCATTAAGTCTTAAGTGGAAAAAACAAACAATCCCTAAATTTCGACAAAAAATCCAATTTGTTAATTTCCATCCAAATTCATCAAAAATTTCTTCTCCTTCTTTTACCTTTGTTTAGTTGGACGGAGCAATCAATATAGGGCTGTGGACATGGTGTGTGTGTGCATACATATATATAAAGTAAAATTTATTTAAAAATTTTATATTTTTGTTTCAATATTATAATATATGACTTTTTATAGAATAATTTTTTTTTTTCAAATTTTAATGTGTTTCAATAGTTTCCATAAATTTATTTAAATAATTTATGTGTATGGAGAACACAAGTGAACTTATCTGTTTTTCCAAGGAAACAGTTGGGAACTGTGATTCCCCTAGTGATTTTCCTTTTCACCAACATCAATTTTCTGGGAAAATGTATGGTGATTTGCCCTCTGGACTGCTACTGCTCTGGTTTCTGACTAGGCACTGGTGGGACATCCCCTAACAGAATCTTACAAAAAAATAAAACAAAACAACCAAATAATTGTTCCCCGGTCAAAAATTAGACTAAATGAATGAGTAAAACGATCTACACAAGTGTTATGATACTTAAAGCTAACAACCATCCTCGCGGAACTTAAAGATTTCAATAAGGTGTTTGTATTCATACAGGTGCTCAATACATGCACACTATACGTATTGATATGAAGGAATCAAATTCAAACCTAAATTCCATTGATATTATCCGTGATCACCTCTTCAAATTAATTTTTTTATTTCTTGATTTTGACTAACATGTTGTTGGCTGTGTGTCAGTGTGATTAGGTCTGACTTGATTTATTTTCTTATTGAATAAATAACGGAAAAAAAAAGACTACTGTCCAAATTGAGTTCCTTTGATTGGCCCAACATTAGAATTCTCACCATTCTCTTATGGAATTTTGAGCCTTGTTCACACTGTGTAAACGCCTCTGACCAATGTGTGGGTATCCTTTGAATGAACAAATATCACCAGAATATTATCTGACTAATTCTTGTTCTTTTGCTTTCCTTTCTTTTCTTCACTGTCTCTGACAAACTTCCTTACATGCTCTGCCTCTCAACACAGCCTTAGTCATAAATAAAAACTCACTAAAAGGCCTCTGACCCATCTTGGAAATACTATATTCTAATTACAGTTATAAATCTATATATAGACGTAGATGTATCTCACCACCCCACTTGAATATTGAAGCTCTTCGTTTTCTTCTTTGTGACTTGAAAAAGTTTCTCTTTACAGAAAACAGAGTCCTTTTTCCTGTTTTGATTCAAAACAAATGGAAAATGAAGGGAACAATTCAGGTAGAAGAGGAGGAGCTAGAGTCGTTCCAAAGAGAGGTCAAATTAAAGCCAAAATATTTGCAGAGGTGGCAAAGAAAGTCAAAGCAGCAATTTCAGTTGTGAGAAAGAAAGAAGAAGGTGGTGGTACAACTTCTTCATCAGCAACAACAACACCACCTCGAAGTGCTCGCGCTTCACAGGCCCATTCAGATTCTTGATGATTCAGATCATCTAAAGCATCCTTAAATTTGGGTGCCTTTTAGAATATTTAGATGTTGGGAATTGAACAAGTGACAGTTTCCTCTTTGTATTCATTAAAAAGAGCAAACTGAAGGTGGGATATTTAATTATTTTAAGGAAAATATATGGTGGTGTTTGTTTTTCTATGTGAAATATCTGTGCTTCAGTGTCAGTTCTAATGGGTTAGTGTTAGTGTGTTTTTACATAACATTAGTTTTTACAGAATCAGACCATCTGTATTTGCAACTGGCAGTCACGCACTTGTATCTCTGTGTTGACGGGCCACAATCATTATGTCATGTGTGCCTCATTCCACCCTAAAGAAGACCTTATCGTGTCAGCCTCCCTAGATGAGCCTGTTCGTGTTTGGGATATTTGTGCCCTCAGAAAGAAGACGGTGTCTCCTGCAGATGACACTGGTGGTCTGGATGCTGTTGTTAAGCATGTCCTGGAAGGTCATGATCGAGGAGTTAACTGGGCTACATTCCTTCCCACAACGAAACCGAGGCTTAGGAAGTCGACACTTTGAGAGAAAGGGCACATGAATAATGTGTCATCTGTGATGTTCCATGCCAAACAGTACATAATTGTATGGAATTCTGAGGATATATAAAGTATCCATGTCTGGGATGTAACCAAGCGCACTGGAGTTCAAATTTTATTGATATCTTTAAATAATTGATCTAGATATAATCATATGCGAATTTGGTATATTCTATTAGTAGTATCTTTATATAGCATGTAATGAATAATTTAAAAAAACAATATAAATCAGCATAGCAGTAGAGTAAGAGGAGAATGAGGGTGATCAAATTCATGGTAGGCTCTTTTTTCATGTAATTGTCACTATTGAAGTTTGAGAAAATGACATATATTCAAAGCTAGCTGTATATACATTCTTCACCATCGTACAATTTTTCTTCTTTGAAAATTCCAAGTGTTAGTGAACGTGGTTCCATTTGTCTGGAAGAGAAAAGGGGAAAGAATTCATAAGACACAGAATTCAATGGCTGAAATCATCTTTCCCCCCTCATTTTGCATGTGAGATTAGGAGAAGAAGACCATTTTAAAAACTGTCAAACACATGGTCAGAATAATTAGCAGACATTGAATCTTACGTGTAGGGTTGTGTCCTGTTGTGTCCATTGTGTGTTGAACGCGTGCTACAAGTAACCTTTAGTTGTTTTTCTTTTTTTAGTGGAAATTACTAGAAATTACCATTCTAAAAGAGGGATTTTTGTTTTTACTCACTATTTAAAAAAAGAATTGTTTTTGACCCCTCAAACAAATGAATTCCATCTATACCCAAATTATCCATATTGCCTCTACCACAATTTTAACCATAAATGCCTAACTTTTAAAATTTTCTAGAAAATCGGAGTGTATAATTACAAAACAAGCCCCTATATATAAGGGGTTAAGAAATCGATCCCACCCTCATTTTCACCAATTTCAAAACTCGAAAAGTGACCCGTTTTTGCGCCCAATACCTGATCGAGATTCGACGAGCCATTTCTACAGACTTCGACCTTCTAGCATTATTGTCGACCTTGTCAGACCTTCTTTGACCGCCGTTGAGCTTGTTCACCTCCTCCGTTTGCCAAAGTACGCGACATTTGGATTCCGTTTTAAAATTTGTTATTTTTTGATTTTGTTTTGCGATTTTTAGAGTTGTTTTGTGTTATGGATGTTAGGTAATGATGATTAATGTTATATTAGGTTAGATTTGGCTTTAAAAATGGAGGATTCAGGTGAAAGTAGCGTCGTCGTTGTCTTCGATGAGAGGAATCAGTTTTTTTTTTAAGTGGGATGTTCAACATCCCACTTAATGAACATCCCACTTTAAAAAAATAGATTACGCAATGTTTGGCTTCCGTTTGAAAATTTATGAGTTGTGGATTTTGTTTTGCAATTTTTAGATTTTTTTTTGTGCCATGGATGTTAGATAATGATGAATAGGGTTAGATTAGGTTAAATTTGGTTGGATTTGGCTTCGAAAATGGAGGAATCCACTAAGAGTGTCTCAAAGACTATGATCTGCCAATCGATTTTTTAGTGGGATGTTGAAAACCAATCAATAACATTTATCGGTTTTCAACATCCCACTAAAAAACTGGTCCGTTTATTAGATTAAAAATTTAAATTAATAATAAAAAATTATTTAGGAATAATTAAATTAAATTAGTAATTAAACGTAATTAAATTAGTAGTAATTAATTAGATTGTAAATGAAATAAAATTAATTAATTAATTAAAAATTAATTAATTAAATTTTTGAAATAAAGTAAAAGACAATGTGTAAGATTATATAAAAAAATAAATTGTAAAAGGTAATTTTCATTTAAATATAAGCCAACATTTAAATTTATGATTAAATTTAATTAAATTAATTGAGATAAAAATTATTAAACAAATGTAATTAGAGGAAAAATTATTTAAATTAAAGAAATGAAAATAAAAGTATATTAGCCAAAAATTTTAAAAAAAAAGTTGTATTAATTTTTGTATTTAATTACCATTTTTAGCAAAGTCATGCTAATTGTTTGCGGTTTTTCTTTCTTATAGATGCAATTCAAATATATACACAATTTACAAACAATTGACGAGAAAATGGGTGGGAATACACACATTGGTCACAAATGGCTTGATAAAATAATTATAGTTGTTATTAGACGAGGTTTGTACTAATGGTTCATAAGAGAGTGCCCGTTCAGATGTATTTTGTCGACATCCATCAACAATACGACTGCTCCTGTCATGATATTAGGGTTTCTTGCTAGAGAGGTGGTGGTCTCCAGTGGCCTTCGTGATGAGATATGGTTTGAAATCGAGGAGAGAACATAAAGGTTTGTAGAATAGGAGTTCTTATTGGTGACAAAATTCCCTTTTAGGGGTATCGACAGAAAAATCTTCAGTATGCTACAAAATTACGACCCGAGTCTCTTAGAGCAATTTTTCAATGGAGTATTGTCGAATGTGCCCGCATAACCACCTTACTCAAGGCAAGAAGCGATACAGCAGTTGAGGCCATAATAATGATGAGAATATATTGAAGTTAACTAATGTAGCGATCACCTTCCATCTATTGTTTGAGCAAGATGATAGGGCATTCATTCCTCACTTTATGTAGGTTATTATAAATGATGCAGAGGTGTGGAGCTCTTTCCATTGGGCTATAGTATGCTAATCTGAAACCTCTATTTGGTGATTAATGAGGAGCCAATTAAAAACCCACCAAAGACTGTTAACATTTATGGCTATGTCTTAACATTTCAAGTAAACCTAATATGGTTAATATTTATAGCTTTTTCCTAATACGGTTAATATGTATGGTTATATATATATTAATTATATATTTGTTTTTTGTTTAATCATTTATGCATTATAGACATGGCTATTCGAAATGTTATTGGTGTTGAGAAACAGGATAAGGACAAGTAACCATGGCTTGGAAGATAAGCTGCCAAAGTGCAAAAGATAAACACTTAGAGGATGCCTAAAGGCATAAAAACCTTAAAGATTTTCCCTCTATAAGTATCAAACCTAATGTAAATTGTTTTTTTTTTTTTAAACGATCCTTATTTATTTGTAATATATTAAGTATATAATAATATGACTATAAATATATGGAAGACAACTACGAAAAGGAGAGTCCTTTAGCACACTGACGCCAAAAAAGACATGAAATATTGGAATTCATTTAATCCTAAGTATTCGGTTGGTGAAGATATCCATAAAGTTGGCAGTGGAGGGAAAAAGGATAATGATGAGGTGGAGGGTGTAAGCACGATGATGATGATGATAAAGTGAAGGGTGCAAGAGGTGACAATGATCATGAGTTGGAGGGTGAAAGGGGTGGTGATGATCATAAGGTGGAGGAGTTTACTAGGGAGGAGGATAAGTGGCGTGAAGATGTCCTAAACGTACGATTGGATCAGAGGATACATATTAAGAGTTGAGGACGAAAAAGTCGCATGATGCACGAAATGTACATCGTGAGGTACTAATATTCTATTATTATCTATTTTATTTTATTGTTAAGTGAATATTCATTTTAGTGAATAAAAAAGTTATGGACATGTGGTATAGTAGTACAGAGTTGGACAGAGAGGTAGAGTCTTTAAACATGATGGACAAAGTGTAATTATATAAATATGCAAGTTATAATTTCTCGGATACTCAAAAAATATGGGAAACTCTATCAAAAGTTTTGTAAAATTGTTTTCAAAATGTAATATATATATATATATACATATATATATGTATATATATATATTTTTTTTTTTCTACCGGTGAAAAAGTTGTTTGAGCATCTTATGGATTTGCAGAAGACAAACCACAAGATCTATAAGAGAAACCAAAAGTTCTTAAGTAGGATGGATAGGAGGCTGGAAAGGATGGATGATCATCTAAAAATTCTTGGGTCTCTGGCTGGTGGGCATGATCTAGATGACGACAATGATGATGACGATAATAATGTTGGGAGCTCTGTTCGGGATAAGCACATCTATAGCCCATCACCACTATAAAAAAAAAACACCATCTTATTACGATGAAGGGGTCCATTAGTTACCCCTCCATCAAGAGTGAGGGTCCATCAGTCACCCCTTCATAAAGATGACGGAGTCCATTAGTTACCACTCCATTAGGACGAGGGGTCCATTAATCACCCCTTCATTAGGACGACTAAGAGGTCTATCAGTTCCAAGGTGTCCACCAGTCACCCCTTCAACAGGGAAACCAGAAGATCCATCAGTCCTAGGGTGTCCACCAATCACCCCTTCATCAGAAGGACTAGGAGGTCCACCAGTCCCAAAACATCCCAAGAGATCCATCAGTTTTAAAGGCTGAGCATGGTAATAACTAGGTAAATTTTGTAATTCTATTATGTCTTACGTATCATTCTAAATGTCTAATTTCAATTTTTGATTTGCTTAAAATTGTAGGAGGAGGTCATCCAGGAATGGGGTAAACAAAAGACGAAGCCATCGGTATTTTTGCGGACACCATACACCGATCCTTGACTGCCAAAAAAGAAAAAAAAAATGCCAAAAGTGGCAGTCGAGGAGGTGGCGGAGTTTGTAGACCTTGTACAGGCTATGTATAATGAGTACAAATTTTTCACATCTTTGGACCTAAGGTATTGATAAATAATATCATTACCCTTTTGTCTTGGTTACTAATGTAATAAAATTTCCAATAATTTTTTCTTTTATTATTATTATTATTATTTATTTATTTAGGCGCATGGTTGATCGTTATGGGTGGAGTGTGACACTAGCCATGTTGAAAACCATCGAAGACGACCGCCAATGGTTATGTTCAGAGCATATCAAATGTTATTTGATGTGTCTACAAAAGAAATGGTGAATGAGATTGAAGACACTAGAAACACAGTCCATGAGAGTTTTTTATTTGTGTGTTTGCACTTCAATTATGCATTTTAATTTTTTTTCTATCATGTGTTCTTGAAATTAAATAATATGTTCAATTTAATTTTTATCTTGTCGGAATTGATGACATTCTACTATACAGAACATTACATCCGCTTGCAAATAAAATTTGATTTGACTACGGCTGTTGTACTTGTAAAGTGACTACCATTCGCTAGTGATAAGGTAAACATATTAGTCCCGTGACGGTGTGTTGAAAATAAAAATGTTGTTCCAAGATTAAAAGTTATCATTTGATCTTTTGAATTAGTCTTATATCATTGACGTCTTCAAACCGCAGATGTTGTTGGTGTGTAGTCTTAATTAAAGTCATTGGATCCTCTGTTAGGTGTGCTTGAGAGAGCAGAAAATATTAATGTATAATCCCCTTGGAGATACTGACTTTGTTATACAGATGCAGCCACTTGAGCCATTGGTATGTTTGATGCCCATCATATTACGGTTCATTGGGCATTATGAGAGGACTAACATAGATATGCCACCCTTGGAAGAGCGGTGAAAAGTTGAGCTTCTTGATATAGCGAAGGTGCCCCAATAACCCAATAAGTGAATAAATTAATTACTTAATTATATTTTAAATGTTAATTAATTTAATTAAATTAATTATTATTAACGCAGGACAAGTTGTGTAGCGTATGTGACAATGTACGTATGCGACCTTTACAGTTGAAAGAGGATAAATAGAAATCAAGACCATGCGATCAGGCTGACGACACCATTGTATTAAGGGCAGAGATTGCTGGGGATATATATATATATATATGTATTTCACACCATTGTATAAGAGCATCTCCAATGTAAATGTGGATTGTTTTTCACAATCCATTGTCATGTCATCAATGTTCAAGGAATTGCTTCCTACATGAAATTGAATAGCAATTGATAGACAGTGAAATTATAAAATGTTCTCCAATGTTTCTATTCAAAATTCATATTTTGATGAGGTGTCATTTTTTTTTAATTACAAAACTTACCAAAAAAAAAAGATAAAAACAAAAGTCAATCAGTTTTTAATAGAAAAACATAAACTAATTAATTTTATTTGATGAGTTGGCTGTCTAACAAACCCTCTGAAAATAGAGGGTCATGTTGACAATGTTGATTTCTCTTTTTGCCACATCAGATTCATAGTGAGTGCAAACAATTGCATTGGAGAATCATATTTTGAGTCCATGTCTATCTATCCTATGTGGACTTCAATTTTTTCCCAATCCATTGAGTCATTGGAGATGCTCTAAGGTTGACAAATATGGGCAATGGATACTAGACACAAATGCAAATGTTGTATTTAATAAGTAAATTAATTAATTATTCATTTTGTTAATTACTAACTTATGGAAATAATCTACTTATTCGGTTATTATTAATTTCTTAATATGTTAATTACCAACTTAAAATAATAAATAAAAAATTATTTTATAAATTAATTTAATATATATTATTAATTTAAGTAAATTTGTGAATTTAGCCCCCTTTTTTGTCCCATTTTGATGGTTCGCAATGACTAAAAAAACATAAAAACCATAGAATTAATGTAATATCCTACAATGGACCAACATTACAAACAAACATGATTAGATGAATCAAAAGTGAGATTTGCACAAGGTGATACATAGTCACCTAATGCCATGTCTCACTCCAATGTCACCATATCGTGACATTTTATAAGTTATTTACTCAATTTCATCTTAATTGATTAAATTCAAGCAAATGTAAGGTATTTGTTGCCTATTGAAAGCCATTTGAACAGGAAAAAATAAAATAAAAATAATAAAAAAAAAACATTGGATTGGTTTTTAAAGGGGATTAAAAACCAATTTCGATTTTTCAGTCCCCCTTAAAAACCAATCCAACATTGTCTTTTCTTTTTTGTTTTTTTTTGTTTTACCCATTTTTCCACCTATTTTGATGGTTCACTATGAATAAAAAGACACAAAAACCATAGAATTGATATAGTATCCCACAATGGATCAACGTTACAAATAAACATGGCTGGATGAATCAAAAGTGAGATTTGCACAAGGTGATATATAGTCACCTAATGCCATGTCTCACTCCAATGTCACCATATAATGGCATTTGTAAGTTATTTACTAAATTCCACCGTAATTGATTAAATTCAAGCAAATTGAGGGTATTTGTTACCTATTGGAAGTCATATGAAGGTTAAAAAAAATATTGGATCTGTTTTTAAAGGGGATTAAAAACCAATTTTAGTTTTTAAGTACCCCTTAAAAACCGATCCAACATTTTTTTTCTTTTTTTAACCCCTTTTTCCTCCCATTTGATGGTTTGCAATGACCAAAAAGATACAAAAATTGATCCATTTTGATGTCAATTACTTTTCAATAATTGATGAAATTTTGATAGAGTCTCCCTTATTTTTTGACTACCCAAGTATAATAGTACCTTTATTATATATACCAATTAATATGACTATTATTATATCACCACCACTATTATAAAATATTCAATGTAGTCGACATTGTCACAACCTTATTATGACATACATGGAGTAGAAAGTTTCAAAATATAACAAACATGAAAACAAAAGTTTCAAATTAATGTCTATTTATCTTTTTCATTATAACCAAACATTGGATTGAGAATAGACAATCATAAATGACATCGACATTGGTTGTGTCTAGTCTCATGATAGAGCGCGCATCTTTGAGAGGGCGCGACATCTTTACTAGTATTTGCTCTAGTCCCAGCTTCTGCAGCAGCGGTTATGCTTGTCTTGGCTTTTTCAACAGCAGCTGCGCTCATCTCGGTTTCTCCAATAGTGATTGCACTCGTTCCTCCGATGGTAGATGCAGATGGGTTAGGGTAACGAAGATGTTTGTGTACTCTTTGACCACATTTTTCACGCTTTTTTCTACGATGATTTTCCCTAATTGAAGGAATTTGAACCTCCTTTGGTCTACTTACTTGTCTTTTTCCTACTAATGGTAGTGCAATCATACTTTTAACTTTCGTGAAAACATTCTAATTGGCTAATTTAGGGACAGGATTGATCGAACATGCATATGCAGCTTTCAGCTATTTTACGTTATAATACTGGTTGCAAAGTATATCACAACGAAGGCCCTTGAACTTTACATATATCACAAAAGCAGAGTGTTATGATATGACATTAAATAGCGAAAGTAACAATGTATAATTATGATACCTGGCAATAATACACGCATGAAGACATGACAACTAATCTAGGTTCCATTGAAAGCAACTGCATGTGTTTGTTGGAATATCAACCACCGCATCACCTTTATTAGGATGCATGACGGTTAACGTGTTCGCTTCTGTAATGGGTTGTAAACTACCAATAATCGATAAATTTTTTGCCAACATGACATGATCGTATGCAATGATGGTAATATGAATTCTGAGTTTCTCAGCAGCAACACATCTATGATTAAACCATTTATGCTACACATTTCTCACATATTTATATGCAGTTGTTATTGGTAAACAGTGTGCTTGCATCATGCAATTGTTGAGCAATTTTGTAATGTCGGTGGTCATTATTTCATATCTTCTTTTGAACAATAGGCATGTGACCTCCTGCTCACTCTAGCCTTATCAAAAATTGCATATGTTTTCGAATGTAACGTCTGAATTTCTACCAAAATTCTATCATTGTCATTTTCATATAACTATATGTTGCATGGTAAAATGCATCAATCACATCCGAATGTTTTTTACAATGTTGCTTAAAGTTTTGTGACAGATGAAAAAAACACAACATGTGTGAGACTTTAGGGAAAGCTACTGTCATTCCATTCGATATGCTTTTATAAAGATTGGATACGATAAGCAAATCGTTTGACACTAATCACTTTTCGCAATCTTTTTAAAAACTAAGTCCATGAATGATCTAACTCTTCATCAATAAATCCAAAAATAATGAGATAAATTATCTCCAATCTATTTTTGCATGCAGCAAAAAAAATCACATTTCTATATTCACATTTCAAATGAGTAGCATCAATAACAACAACTGGTCTCATGTAAGACCGAAAACCTTCAATGGAATCTCCAAATACAACAAATGAATATAAGAATACAAGAATTGATTGTTTTCATCTCTCTCAATTACCATCACTGTGTCGGGTTTGTTCATTTTAACATTTCAAAGTACGAAGAAAGCTATTGATATGTTTATCTACTTGCCCATATACTAGTTTTTTTACATATTGTATAGCCTTCAAAGCTTTACTGTATAAGATCTGCATGTCATACTACTCTAACATTTCTCTGATCAAATAATTAGGTTTATAAATATATTTTTCCACCTTTCCTGTATACAATTTTCCAATGGCAATAGTTTTCACATTTTTACATGTGAATCCTTAGCTACCTAACTGAAGGGAAAAAATTGATTTTAATTCGATTGCGGAAACGTGAATTTTAAAATTTTTCAAACAAAACATGTCCGATCGATGCTAGTAATAACGATTCAATAATTAAAAAAATAAGATCGAATCTTACCTTGCATGAAGATTGAATTGATCCCTTTTGATTCGCAGATTCTTCACCACCTGATCTTCCTTGTTATGACTCTTCACAAAAGAAACTGTGTGTGGGCACAATCTTTTGAAGATCTTTTTGAAGTAGATGGCTTCTAGGTAATTTTTAATCAATGGAAATTTTTGGTTCAAGTAGCCAAAAATTCTCTCAATCACCACTTCTCATTACCAATCATAAAAACATCTTTTTATATATTGGTAAACTAGGACACTTCCTATTTAACAAGGAATCCAAATTTCTATTTAAATTGAAAGACTTAATTCATATCCAATATGGAATCAAATTCCTTATTGGATTAGAATTCTATTCTTTTAATTTAATATGGAATCTAATTCCCATTAAATTAAAACTCTTTTAATATAATTTAAATGGAATATTATTCCAATTAAAATTATTATTTCCATTAATTAATTAAATGATTATTTCATTAAATTAAATGATTCTAAATCATAATTAATTTAATGACATCATTTATAATTGAACCCATGACCTCTACAAATAATTAAATAATTAACCATTAATTAAATAATTATAAATATTTAAATAATCAAATTATTTAAATAATTTTTGAACATGTACATAAATTTATATGTACATCAATAATCGGACAATCCAATTATATTCTTCAACTTGTTTCTTTATGTGGTTGTGAGCTAGCAAGGGGACCAAATAGACCTACAATTTGAGCTCCAATAATATCGGAATTATTAATTAAACTCTTTAATTAATAATTCACTATTATTAACCTTCGAGTTACTCCACTAAAAACTTAAGGTTGCACTCTCAAAATTGTAGATGTTTTACACAATCTGAATTTTCAGTGTCCATCGATTTAATCATTTCATATGGTTCAATCCTCCACGAGTAGTTTATAATTAGAGCTAGGTTATTAAAATCCGTTATACCTCTCTAATTATATCTTGTTCCATTAAGTACCATTGATTCTCTAATGAACAATATATTCATAACAGCTTATGAATTTATCTTTCCGTTTACTCGTAAACAGAAAGTTGAGCGCTCTTATTGTTCAAAACCCGAATCAATACTTAAGAGAACTACTCATCTACTTCTCGCAAGAAGGAGTGGATTCCACTATTGTGTAAAATGTTCCCAGCCACTTATTAAATCACATCTCCAAAGTACGAAGCATATTGACCGTAAATCTATAACAGTCTCACCCATGTAAATCAAAAGACATGACCCAACAAATAGAAGTCCATTAAACACTCAGGATTAAGATCAATCAATATATGATCATCTAATCGATAAATAAGAATTTCTTTGTTTAACGGATATTAATAAAAAACTCATTTTTTCGAGGTCCAGTCCTATATAATCTCTATTATATAAGTGCCTCCATTTTCATATCGCCATATGAACAATCCCGGATAAGATCATCGTATCAAATACGAAATAGACCGCAGCTGTAGATTTACCACAAACAAAGTACCCAACTTTGTTTGCTTTCTACGGACTCTTTTGATTACTAATCTCAAATTAAATCTTCATGTATATAACACTTACATATTTAGTTTGAGACTACATAAGTAATAATGGATGTTACATAATATTCGTATGAAGCAAACATTTCATAAATGCACATTAATTTGAATAAAATAAACTTTGTTTATTTATAATTTATTTAAACGTTTACAAATTACAAGCTCTTAGGGCACAATGCCTAACACTAACAACACACATGTTTCACCATATACTTCAACATAAACCACATCGAACAACTCTATCCGTATTTTGCACGAATTGTAAAGCTACAACTCTTCTCCTTGCAACCGATCTCAAATTGCTCCGTGTTTGAATGTCTAATTCGATATTCAAACTTGGCTTTCAAAGCATATTCTTCAATAGTTGTACTCGGTTCTTATTTACTGTTAAAGAATGCACCTTTATACAACATACCACATAGGTAAACGGTTGACACAAAGCTTGAAATAGCCTCATTGTTGCCCAGTTCTATACTAGGAACAATCCAGTATGATTGTGAAGGGTTACACTAAATTGTAAGCCTGAAAATCTTATTTCTGGAAACCTTTTATCGTTAATGGCATCATCATCTCGAGTTTTCTCTTCATCACTATCTCGTGTCCTATCACCATCATTATCTATGTTATGATCTTTATCATCACCAGAATCATTCATATAGTTATCATTAATGTCACACATGAGACTTTCCATGATTGTGAATATAGCAATAACAGTAGAAACCTGATTGCTACTTGTACCTAAAGTACAATGAAATTGACTTTCCCTCTGGTAACTTAAAATTGACTTTCAACCATACGCTGATTTATAGGTATCCGTATCTGCCATGCCATGTGCATTGTTCGATATTGAGTCGATAACATATGGACAAATGGTAGGCCTACTAACTCTAGCTTTAGAATCTCTCACAATCTTATTGGTATAAATCTCTTTAACATAAATATTTTTAACCGCAATCAAACCAACCACACCAATATCAGACATGATGTGCATCTTTTCAACTTGACCATTTGTTGTACTTTAGAGTAAATTGTAAATACGGATATCTCACATTCTTCTATTAATGCTAGCCTCTCTATAAACAACGCCTACTAAGGATGAAAAACTACTACTTTGGGGACCCCATATATGATCGCCTCACCCCCAACATAGTTAGATCCATTCCACTCTCCATTCTAGTTGATTACGATCATCTCTTGAGCTATTTCTATAACATTCAAAGAAATAAATAAATTAATCTCACTCCAATAGGTCAATATTACAAAATACAATCATATTTAACCAAATCTAACACTAAAATTTAGTACTCAACATCTAAAACACAAGAAATGTCAAAAATATGCTAAAATTGCCTAAATCGGTTTTCAAATGGACTTAAAAACCAGTAAGTTTTTAAGTCTACTTGAAAACCGATTTAGGCAATTAATGTGCAGAAACAAATCACAATACTCTAGAGTCAAATCCAACCAAACCAAACAAAATACAACCATATCTAACCCAATGTAACACTAAAAATCAATACTCAACATCCAAAACATAATAAATATCAAAATTTGCTAAAATCTGCATATAAATCGATTTTTAAGTTGACTTAAAACTCGATACCGATTTTTAATGTCTACTTAAAAACCGATTTGGTGTAGAATGTGAATAATCTGTAGATCTGCCTTAAGGATACTATAAATCATAACCAAAATCACTTTCAATCCAAATCCAACGAAATCAAAATACAATCATATCTAATCAAATATAACACTAAAAATCAATACCCAGCATCCAAAATATCAAAAATATGTGAAAATTGCTTAAATCGGTTTTTCATTGGACTTAAAAAATCAATATCGGTTTTTTAGTCTAATGAAAAACCGATTTTGTCAAAGATTGTGCACAAATTGCATATTTGAATTATGGATATTGTAAATCACAATCAAATCACTCTTAATGCCTTTAACTTGCAATATTATCAGAAAAAACCTAAAAACCAACCAAGAAAAACAGATACACTACCTTCAAAACTCAAATTGCTTAAATGGAAGAAGAAGCTTGATAATCTTCAATGGATGAAACTTGAATGGATCAAAAACCTTGAATTGAGGAATAAGCTTGAATGAAGAGTCTCTTGCTAGGAGATTTGTTTTTCGACTACAATAGTGAATGGAAGAAGAAAAACCATGAATGGAATAGATAAAAGAAGTTAGGAAGAAGAAGACTATTTTGGTAATTTTAGGTTAGGGCAAGCGAGTGATTTTCACTTAAGGGTAGTTTAGTACTCTTGAGTATAGAATGAAATTAGTTTGTTTGAGAGGTCAAAAACAAATTTAAAAAAAAAAATGGGTAAAAACAAAACTTGTCCTTTTATTTGGTCAAAAATTAGAAAGCCCCTTTTTGTTTTTTTGGGTTTTTGTTTTTTTTAAATGACCATTTTTTAGGCTCAAGTTGAATACCAACCCTTTTTCAAAATCTTGTATGAATAACTTTTTTTTTTTTTAACAAAAATACATTTAGTAAAATTATAGAATCTTAAAAAATGATTACTTTCAACTTCAATCTTAAAAAAAGATTATTGCAACAATTTTCTCTTTTTTTAATGCTCCAAAAGACAAGTGTGTCAGCATTTATTAATAGAATCTCTATTTTTTTTTTTCCAATTAATGTATATACTAATGATAAGAATTTTTTATTGTTATAGAAGTGATATTGACATTTGACATCAAACCCTTTTATAAGCTAACAAAAGTTTGATAAATACACACAAATATATCAAATATTAATAAATAACTCACGTCAACATGACATAGGTCATGAGTCATGACTTTATTTACATTTTAAATCAGATAGAAGGTGGCATCACATTCAAGAATCTAAGTGGCGGAAGCATTTCTAGTTTCTTAGATACAAGAAAATCTTTGAACATATATTTTGCTTGTATATTTAAAACTGAAAACAACGTGAGAATGTGATGAAATAGGGACCGTTTGATGTGTTCTTTTTTAAAAGCATACAATATCCCTACCAACTTATATCCACGAAAAAAATCTCAAAAAACTACCTGATTTTTGACAAATTATCCATTTTCTCCATATAATTTCATTTTTATTCAAAATATCTCTTCTGTTACAAAGTGAACAGAAAAATTAGACAACAAATAAAAGACATTTTTAACCCTCAAATTTTTATTTAAAAAATAAAATAATTGTCAAATGATATTTTAAAATAAAAAATTATAAACTAATAAAAAAATAAATAATTTTTTAAAAAATAAAAAAATAAGTTTATTATTTAATTTGGATGGATGATGGAGATCCAATCTCCACCAGCCATTACATCATCATCATCAACCTTCAGACCCACCACCAACAATGAACAACCCGCAACCATCACAGATGAATATACTAACAACCATTATGATCAACATACCAAAGATGAACAACAATCAATCAATAGACTCACATTGAACAGAAGTACATACTCACATTGAAATTACATAAACCCACATCAAACTAAAATGAGACGACTACAAAGACTACGAAAGAGATGAAATCATATAGACCATATTCAACCTACATATGTTGAACTTGAACCCATTAGAAAAGAGAAGACTACGAATGGTGACTCGTGAGGAAGACCACGAGTGGTGAACAATGACCGACGAGCAAGACCAATAGATGAACAATGAAAAAGACCAAGTTTGAGTCTCCATCTCTCTATTGGATCTCCACGATAGAGACTCGGACTGGGTCTTTAATCATAGAGACCCAAAAATGGGTCTTTATCGTTGGAGACCCACCTCGGTATGGGGTCTCCATGATCGAAGACCCATCTGGGTCTCCATGATGGGCCTCCATCCATTGGGTGGTGGAGACCCACTATAGAGATCCAACCGAAGACTTAGAATCGGGGTTTCTACCATGTCGTTGCTATTGAACCTACTTGTAAATCTGATCGGAGATGGAGATAGAAAAAGGAAAAGAGGGGAGAGAGAAGGGCGGGGGGAGGGGTGAATTGATAGGAAAAAATTATTCATATATTATTTTATTTTTTATTTTTAAATAAAAATATTTTTTTTAATATTATTTATTTTATTTTTTATATTTCTATTAATATTTTCATTGAATTTTCTTTTTTGCCCCTAGAGTCAAATGGTTAATTATATCAATCTAATGAAATCTGTTACCGTCAGGGGCATTATCGTCCTTTCATACATCTTCAATAGGTATTTTGAGTATTTGTTTGAAAATCATATGGTATTTTGGATAAAAACGAAATTATATAGGAAAAAATGGATAACCTATTACAAGTCAAAATCTTTTTTTGAGATTTTCCCTTTAATTATTGAGCTAGCCATTCATGACACGTGACAACGTAAGAATCCCATCAGCATCAGCTTCAGGAGTTGAGCCTGGGACAAGAAAATCTTATTTTTGCATATTTCAAAAAAACAAAACAAAACAAAACAAAACCTTATTTTTCAATTATCTAGTGTTCTAGGCCCCTCATTTTCAAGAATCCCAAGTAGTGATCTTACAGTTGTGGATTGTCAAAAAGCGTTGTTTTCAGGGAAATAAAAAGTGAGTCAGGGTCAACTCCAGCTGTAACACGTCATCACACGTCTTTCTGGCCACCACCACCAGACAGTAAAGCACAAGAAAGAACAATCAGAGTTTTTCGCTGTTTTAGTTTACAAAATATTGTACTCTTGACAAGGGCAATCTTTCAATTGATATATGTGACCAGCTTGAAACCGATTTATGAGTTGGTTACGATTTATGATAACTATCAATCGTCCTGAAAGTCAATGGTGCATGCATTATAAACAGTTCTATAGGAGGAAGAGACAGAGAACTTTTGCTCTGAATTTTTTGTGCATTGTATTCTGTTTACAGTTGTGGAGCTTTATATATAGCTCTGGGACAAACACTTGGCATGGTCTAATAACAGAGTTAGAATTCTATATCATCATTTTTTTTGCTAAAACTCCCAATAAAGAAATAATGAATCAGAAAAGATTACGAAATGTTATTCTCTCTTGAGTCCCACTAAGACAAATTACAGGTACCAAATAATCATTGCAACAAGCATACATTGACAGCTAACACACTCTTGTACTCGTCACAACTATTTACATTTTCCGTATGCTTGACTTTGTTTGGCTGATCAATACAATTAGACTATACATTATGCAATTTGGTGGGATTTTTAGTGAGATTTTATGTGTGTTTCCATGCAGGATTGATGGCTTTTTGTGGTGTCCAAAAATAGCCGTTGTGCATGCAACGGTCATAGGGGCAAACAAGTCTTTTTGTAGTTAATTTTTTAACAATTTTATACATATTAGATGTAGGGGTAATTTGGTCTTTTTACCCTCTGCACATATCAGT
Organism: Nephelium lappaceum; assembly: GCA_021234005.1. Taxonomy (NCBI): domain Eukaryota; kingdom Viridiplantae; phylum Streptophyta; class Magnoliopsida; order Sapindales; family Sapindaceae; genus Nephelium; species Nephelium lappaceum. The sequence goes on from CM037999.1 coordinate 20,907,995, forward strand.
TTAATCTTTTTGTTAAAAAAGTGATAGAATGAGATATTTTGGATAAAAACGAAATTATATAGGGAAAAATGAATAATCTCTCAAAAGTCAAGTGGTTCTCTAGGATTTTCCTATAATTCAAAGAGTGTCAACATTTCCAACTCTTTAGTATATTCACCTCATTTCATTAAATGAGTTATAATTATAAAGATAAATTGCATAAATATCCTAAAATTTAGATATAATTAAAGCAAGATGAGAATTTTGATTGTATTTATACACGCTCCCCTATCATAGGTTGACTTCTGTAAATTCAAATTGTTGATCATAATGTAAGATGACTAAAATACTCTTATTAGAGGTAAAAATGTCTTATATTGTAAAAAAAAAGCAATTAATCAATTAATAATTACATTTTTTTTTCACTAAATTAAAAATATATTTTTTTTTTTTAAAAAAAAAATTGTCAATGGGAATATCCACTATGATGGACCAAATTTGCTCCTTCGATAAAGCATATTTGCATTGGAGATCTAATTCATAATGGAAGATCTGTTTTTTTTTTTTTCTTTTAATTTCATAAAAAAAAAAAAAATCACACCTCTAACAAGAAAGTTTTATTTGTTTTGTATATGAATTTTCTTAAATAATTTATTAAAAAATTGCCCTTTTTTAGAGATTAAAAAAACACTTTATATAATTAATTATTTAAATTATTTACAAACATAGGTGTGACATGGCTATTTGTAATTGAATAAAGTAATTTTAATATTATAAAATGGCTATTTTACCTTTAAAGTGTTAATATTTGAAGTTTTTATTAGATAATGGTATTGTAGTTATTTTATATTAAAATAATGGCTAACTATTTGAGTTTTTAGAAGTCAACTAACGGTAGATGATATTTATATAATTACATTCAAAATGTTCATTTAACTACAATCGTGCATAATTTGAGGGTATTTATATAATTTGCTCTTATAATTACCATTTATTTATTATAATGGAATGAACGTACTAAAAGGGTGTACAACCAGATTTAGAGGGGTGGAAGTATCCATCCTCTAATTCAAAATAGACATTAGAGATTAATATCCACACTCTAATTGAAATAGAAATGGGAGATTTCAATGTCCTTTTCCTTCGAGAAATTCTTGCATGGTGTCCGAGTCTGGTTCATTCGGGGGCCTCTCATCTTATTTGCCCACTTGAGTCCTCCGTGGGATCTCCAATTCGAGTTCACTGTCTAATGTCTATTCCACTCCACAGGATGCATGTGGCAGCTGGAAATCAGGCATTTATTTTAATTAAAGTAAATTTCAACGGAAAATCCAATTTGTTAATTTCCATCCAAATTCATCAAAAATTTCTGCTCCTTTTATCTTTGTTTAGCTGGACCGAGCACTTAATATATGGCTGTGGACATGGCGTGTGTGCATGTCCATATATATATATATTTGAAACATATTAAGATTTGAAAAAAAAAAATTATCCTATAAAAAGTTATATTTTATTATATTGAAATAATAAATACATATAATTTAAATAAATTTTAATTTATTAAAAATAAACTAAAATTTATTTAAATTATATGTATTTATTATTTCAATATTACTTTATATAACTTTTATTATATATATATATATAATACAAAAGAACCTATTTATTACTCCAATTGGGATGGCCAAGTGGTAGCCAACCCCACCCCTACCATCAATGGGGTCACGGGTTGGAGCATTAAAACTCCCATTTTGTATCAGTAGTTTTCATATCATTGTGTAAGTAGATTTTTCTCATCTTATAGAATCAGATTTTCAAACTGTATTTTAAAATAAGTCTCAATTAAATTTTGGTAGATGTAATGTTAAAAAAAAAGAAAAAAAAGAATCTATTTGTTTTCCCAAGAAAACAGATGGAAACTCTGATTCTCCTTGTGATTTTCCTTCCACCAACATCAATTTCTGGGAAAATGTGGAGTGCTTTGCTCTCTGGACTGCTCTGGTTTCTGACTAGGTACTGGCAGTGCATTCCCTAACAGAATCTTACTAAAAAATAAAATAAAACGACGAAACTTTTTTGTCGGTCAAAAAGTAGACTAAATAAATGAGTAAAATGATGTATGCAAGTGCTTGTATTCATGCAGGTGCTCAATACATGCACATTATACGTACTGATATGAAGGAATCAAATTCAAACCTAAATTCCATTGATATTATCCTGGATCACCTCTAATTAAGTAATTTTTTTTTCTTGATTTTGACTAACATTTTGTTGTCAGCGTGAGAGTGTGATTAGGTCTGACTGGCTGATACTGACCTTTTGATTTATATTATTATTGGATAAATAACGGGCAAACGAAAAGAAGACAACTGTCCCAGTTTACTTGCTTTGATGGGCCACCAATGAAATTTTGAGCTCTGTTCACACTGAGTAAATGCCTCTGACCAATGTGTCAATATCCTTTGAATGAAAAAAATGTTTGATTTGTTAAAAAGAAAAAAAAAAGGAATAATCCCAAATAACCCCTAAATTTTGATAGATTATCCATTTTCTCTCATGAGGTTTTATTTTTTTTCAAAATACCGCTTGACTTTTAAATAAACATCTAAAATATCCCTTGAAGGTGTATGAAATGACGATAATACCCCTAATAATAACGGATTCTGTTAAATAGATAAGGTTGACCGTTTAAATCTATGGGCAAAAACAAAAATACGAAGAAAATTAAAAAAATATATTAATTAAAATATGAAAAGTCAAAATAAATAAATAATAATAAATATAAAAACATAAAAAAATAAAAAGAAATTTTTATTTAAAATTTTTTAAAAAATCAATAATATTGAACAAAAATCAAAACTTTTTCCTTGTCACTTAGCTCTCCCTCTCTCTCTTTTTCTAACTTCACCAATCTTTTTCTCTCTCTAATTTTCACCAGTCTCTCTCTCTCTCTCTAACCTCACCGCTCCTATTCCGTCGCTCTCTCTCTCGCTAACCTCATCATCATCTTCTTCTTTTGCCTCGTCGCTTGTTGCTACCTTTACTAAACATTTACCACCACCCCCTTTTGCACCGACTCCTCTTCATCTCTATCTCTTTATGGCGCCACCACCGCTGCCTCTCATATTTTTTTTCTTTTCATTATCTGAGTTCGAACCTAGATGAGATGAAACCTCCCAGATGAACCTTCAATTAGGTTTGAGCCAAGATGAGGTTTCATCTGGGTTTGAACCAAGTTCAGGGTTGATATGGGTTCGAACCCAGTGGACGGTTCAACTAGGTTTGTTAATTGGGTTAAAACCCAGACGAACCCAAACGCAGTTGAACCTTCAACTGGGTTTGAACCCAGATGAACTCAACTGAAGGTTTAATGCTTGATAATGTTTGATAATATTTTATGTTTGATTTTTGATAATTTTTGGGTTTAGATTATTTTTTTCTTTCGGGTTTCCAATTGTGCTTTATGATTTTTTTTTTTTTTTTAAATCTTTGTGGGTTTATTGATTGATTGTTGTTCATATTTGGTATGTTGATTGTGATGGTTGTTGGTACGTTCATCTGTGATGGTTGTAGGTTGTTCATTTGTGATGGTTATGGGTTGTTCATTGCTGGTGGTGGGTTTGAAGGTTGATGATGATTATTATTAGGTTAGTGGAGATCCAATTTGGCATGTTGTGCAAGACTTTTGACTTAAATATTTTAAACGGACCCTTTTAAAGCTTCCTTCATCTTTTTAACTCGAGCTCTTATCATATGTCCTCTATTGATGCTCAAATGATCCATAAGCTTGCTTTCTTGGTTTTCATGATTCCCCCTCTCCTCAAAAGGATTTGTTTTCAAATCGGTATTTGTATCAAAATTAAAAAGAGAAAGATCAGAAACACTGAAAGTAACACTAACATTATACTTACTTGGTAAGTTGATCTTGTACGCATTGTCATTGATGCATTCAAGCACTTGGAATAAACCATCTCCACGCAGCTATAATTTAGATTTTAGTTAATCAGGAAACCTCTCTTTGCACAAATGCACACATACCCAATCTCCTGGTTCGAACACAATTTTCTTTCGTCCATTGTTAGCTTGAGTAACATATTTCTTGGTTCTCCTCTTAGTATATTGCCTAACTCTCTCGTGTAGTTGCTTAACAAATTCAACTTTCTTCTTACCATCAAAGTTAGCTCTGTCCTTGAAAGGTAAATGTATCAAATTCAAAGAAGTAAGTAGATTGAACCTATACACAACTTTGAATGGTAAACATTCAGTAACTGAATGCACACTCTTGTTGTAAGTAAACTCTACATGTGGCAAAAATTCTTCTCAATTCTTTAAATTCTTTTAGATGATAGAACGTACCAAAATATTGAAAGTTTTATTGACCACCTTCATTTGTTCATCGGCTTGTGGATGGCAAGTAGTAGAAAACAATAGCTTCGTTCTTAGCTTATCCCATAAAGTCCTCCAAAAATGGCTTAAGAACTTCATAGATTTGAAACAATACTCTTTGATAGTCCATGAAGTCGAATAATCTTCTTGAAAAATAGGTCAGCAACATATGTGGAATCATCGATCGTGCGACATGGTATAAAGTGAGTCATCTTCAAAAACTTGTCAACCACAACAAACACCGAATCTCAACCCTTTTTGGATTTAGGTAAACTCAATACAAAATCCATAGAAATATCAATGCAAGTTTCACTAGCTATAGACAAAAGTGTATACAAACCTTAAGGTGAAACTTTAGACTTAGACTTTTTATATGTGATGCACTTCTCATAAATTCGCTTAACATCTCTCTTCATGTGTGGCCAAAATAAATGTTCATTTAACATATCTAAAGTTTTTCTAACACCAAAGTGTCTCATTAAACTACCTTCATGCGTCTCTTTAACAAGTAACTCTCTTATAGACCCTTGATGAATGCATAATCTCCCTATACAAATACCCCTCATGTCTATAAAATTTTCCAAAGACAACTTCCTCATAAGCAACATACACACTAGCAAAATCGGGATCATTCACATATAATTCCTTAATATGCTCAAAACCCAACAATTTTACATTCAAAGTAGAAATCAATGTATATCTCTCTTTATACTTGAACACATAAGGAAACGTTTTCATGAACTCTACCCATTTAACATATCTTCTACTCAACTTAACCTGTCATTTTAAATACTTCAAGTACTCATGATTAGTATAGATTATAGATTTCTTATGCCACAAATAATGTTGCCAAGTTTCTAAGTCTCTAACTAAAGTATACAACTCATTGTCACAAGTAGAATAATTCAATCCATGCTTCACTCGATTTCTCATTTAAATAAGCTATAAGATGCTTATCTTGCATAAGAACAACCTCTATACCTATCCCTGATGCATCACACTCAATCTCAAATGTCTTAGAGAAATCAAATAGTGCAAGCAATGGTGCAGAAAACTCAACCCAATAATTGAAAGACAAACACAAAATTAAATAAACTAAACTAATTTAAAACTCAGCCCATAACACAAATTAGGTCTAAAATTAATACAAACGAATAAATAATGACCCAAACATGCATATCCAAACACAAGCATTATTTTGTCCAAATTTTTCCTAAACAAAGAAACGATATATATATATATGATTTCACAAAGAACTTTTTGCTCCTAAATTATAATTATGATATTAAATTTTTATTAATTTTTCCTACAGATATATATAACAATTTTTTCAATATATTTATAAAATAATTAATTAAAAATAAAATAATAAAATATATATTAAGGGTATTTTTTATTTTTCACAATAAATAATTAGTCAATAGTTATTTTTAATGTTAGTCAATATTTTTTAGGATATACTAGCGTAATAAATGTTAAAGTTACCATTAAATACAATTTAAAGATATTTGAAGAATATTAATGTAATTAACCTTATAATTAATAATCTTTTAAATAATTTAAATTGGGTGTGTCCATACAATATTTAAGGGTGGAAACATAGCCACTCAATCAATAAATACCACCAGTATATTATCTGACTAATTCTTGTTTCTTTGTGTCTTTTCTTTTCTCTTCTTCAGTAGCTTTGAAAAACTTCCTTATGCTCTGCCTCTCAACACATAAATCAAAACTCACTAAAAGCCTCTGACCCATCTTGGAAATACTATCTTCTAATTATAGTTATAATTCTATATATAGATATAGATATCTCACCACCCCACTTGATTGATGCTCTTGTTTTCTTCTTTGTGACTTGAAAAAGTTTCTCTTTACAGAAAACAGAGTCCTTTTTCCCGTTTTGATTCAAAACAAATGGAAAATGAAGGGAACAATTCTGGTAGAAGAGGAGGAGCTAGAGTCGTTCCAAAGAGAGGTCAAATTAAAGCCAAAATATTTGCGGAGGTGGCAAAGAAGGTCAAAGCAGCAATTTCAGTTGTGAGAAAGAAAGAAGAAGGTGGTGGTACAACTTCTTCATCAGCAACAACAACACCACCTCGAAGTGCTCGCACTTCAGAGGCCCATTCAGATTCTTGATGATTCAGATCATCTAAAGCATCCTTAAATTAGGGTGCCTTTTAGAATATTTAGATGTTGGGAATTGAACAAGTGACAGTTTCCTCTTTGTATTCATTAAAAAGAGCAAACTGAAGGGATATTTGATTATTTTAAGGAAAATATATGGTGGTGTCTGTATATAATGTGTTTGGCTGAAGAGCCTCCTGTTTGTTGTTCTATGTGAAATATTTGTGTATGGGTTGGTGTTAGTGTGTTTTTACATAACACTAGTTTTTGTAAATAAAAATATAAATAAATCTGTTTGCTTGTACATGTACATGTTTTCTGGCAGTATTTTTTCAATTTTGTAAATTTGTTTGTGATCGTTTAAACGAAAGGTACAAGCTTCAGAATCGGTTTGCCATTCTTGACAAAAGCAGCAATCAAGTATTAGTCAAGAACCTCAAGAACGATCTTGTCCCGATGCACATCACAAAGGCTTCAGGAAATACCGTCTTTTGCCTGGATCGGGATGGCAAGAACAGGGCTATTGTTATAGACGCAACTGAGTATATTTTCAAGTTTTCTCGATTGAGGAAGAGATATGATCATGTCATAAGCATGATAATGAAGTGATTATTTTAAGGAAAATATGGTGGTCTCTGTACATGATCAATGTGTTTGGCTGAAGAGCCTCCTGTTTGTTTTTCTATGTGAAATATTTGTATTTCAGTGTCAATCCTATTGGGTTGGTGTTAGTGTGTTTTACCTGACACTAGTTTTGTAAATAACAAAAATAAATTTGTGTGCTTGTACATGTACATGTTTTCTGACATATTTTTACAGTTTTGTAGATTTGTTTGTGTTTGTTTGAAGTAATAAGTATTTTATTTCTTTTGTTTTATGTTGTTGTTCAAGGAATATGCAGATGGTGATCTGCAGTGGAAAGATTAGTATTGGACATGATCATGCTTGTCAGTTCACAACCTCCTTTCTCAAACCCATCAACAATCTTCTCATTTCTCTTAGAACAATTACTTTCTAATTTCTAAAATCAAACTGTTATTTGAAGAAAAACAAAATCTTATTTAACATGCGTTTTATAAAGCATACTGAAAAATATTGAATTTTATTAATATGTTTAAATAATTGAATATAATCATATGTGAAATTGGGATATTCTATCAGTAAAATCTTTATATAGCATGTAACTGAATTTTAGAAAAGAATATAAATCAGCATAGATTTGTTGTAAAACTTGCAATAAGTAATAGGAGAATGAGCTAGGGTGATCAAATTCACACCATGGTAAGCTCTTTTTCATGTGATGTCACTGTTGAAGTTTGAGAAAATAATATTTATTCAACGCTAGCTGTATATAGATTCTTGACTATAGTACAATTTTTCTCCTTCTAATGACTTTTTTTTCACTCAAGTTAATAATGTAAGAATCTGCATACAGCTAGCAAACTTTGAAAATTCCAAGTGTTAGTGGATATGGTTCCATTTGTCCGGAAGAGAAGAGCGAAAAGAATCCATAACACACAGAATTCAATGGCTGAAATCATTTTTATCCCCTTAATTTGTATGTTTACATATTTAATAAAATATATGTGAGATTTGGAGAAGAGGACCATTTTAAAACTCTGTCAAACCCAGTTGACATGGTCATAAATATAATTAGCAGACATTGAATCTTATGTGTAGGGTTGTGTCCGTGCTACAATTAACCTTTAGTTGTTTTTTATTAATATTGCATCAAAAGCCAAGTGTGTTAAACATTTATTAATAGAACGTCTCTTTTGTTCCAACTGATGTGTATATTATACATACTATTGACAAATTTTTTTACAATTGTGCAAGTGATATTGACAGTTTTGACAGACCAAACCCTTATAGAAGCTAAAAAAAATATGATAAATACACACAAATATATCAAACATTAAATAAAACGTGTCAACATGACATAGGTCATGTCATGAGTGATTCAACTTCATTCTCTTCCGTGTGCACATATTCTCTCGTTGCATTCAAATTTCTGCTGAGTGGGGTTGTCTTGCTTTGCCAATCTTGCTTTGCCACTCACTTCTATAAGAGCCCACCTCCTCTGCTTGTCTTCTTACTTCTTCTTCCTCACTGTCCAAAAATTCAAAGTCATGGAGGACACCAAGCCAGGGAAGAAAAACAAAGCTACTCTTCTTCCACCAAAGAGAGGCCAAATCAAAGTTAAAATATTTGAGGAGTTGGTGGGTATTGTGGCCACTATTACAAAACCAGGCCCCAGTAGTACCCCCAAAAATATTCCTGAAAAGCTTGCTGCTGCCGCAGTGGAGTCACTGCAAACTTGCCGTTCTGGTGGGGGAAACCATGTTTGATCAGTAATTTAACATTGTTGTTGTTTTTTCTTCAAGTTAATGTAAAAGCTTTATATGAAGCTATATATGTATATATATTCTGCACTATTTCGTTTGCTCTGTCGAATTGATATGGAAATGTTATTTACCAGGAGTTAACTGGATTAGCCTACTATTGCGTGTGATAATATTAGTTTATTTGACATTTTATATTTTTGCTCACAAGAACTTTCATGAAGTTGCATAATCATGAAGAATTATATTGCTATATGATGTTGGAGATAGAGAGAGAGAGAGAGAGAGAGAGAGAGAGAGAGAGAGAGTCTGAGATAAAATTTAAAGAAAAGACATGCATATCTTAATAAAGACAAGTGTCATCGGTGAACAATATTCAAGTAGCTGTCTTCTCTTTTTATATGTTTTTAGCTTTGATCTATATTTAAGCTACCACTTTTGTCTTGCTTTGTTGCACTCTGATTCTGGTGGGACAAAACCTGAAACACAAACCCGACACTGTCCTAACTTCACATTTAAATCTTTATCTTTTCTGATTTGATTCTTTGAACCAATACTTCTCACAGTGAATCAAATTCTACATGTTAGAAAATGTTAATTATATATATAACTTATAGAATTTGATTCTTTTGTACATAAAATTGGATGTTTTGCACGAAATATAACGTTGATTGTACCATAATGACTCTCAAATTATATAGTTCTTAGATATTTTTCGGATGATTTTTTCAGATGCCAAAAAAAAGTAAAGAAAGAAAAATTAGAATCCAATCACATTACTGACTTGATTTTGGTTGATTAATGCCTGTACGGTATATTTGGGACTGTTTTTTTTCTTTATAGTTGAAAATAGTTTTAAAATTTTCATTCACGTTTTATTCTTTTAGATAAATATTAAATAATAGGTGTTGATGTCATGTGGCCACTGATTTCTTAATTGCAACTTTGTGATGCCCAAACACACGAAAGGAAAAGGGAATTGTTTAAAGTTAGATGCCCAATGCAGTGCATTTCTACCAACTGGCTCCATCAATCATGTAATGCCCGTTTTCACATACCATAATCTATACATTTTAGTTTCCCAAAAAAAAAAACAAAGAATCAATACATTTACTGTCAACTGTTGCTCATGAAGACTTTATGTCAGCTTCTTCAGGGCCCTATGTGATTTACTCAATAGGATCTTTGACATTCTCGCTTCAATATCTCTACGTGATGTGGTCAAGACACGATAGATTTGTGGATCCAAATTTTGACGACCCATTGCCTGCAACTTCTTGTTTGCTTTGGGGCATTGTTTTGACCAATCACAGAAGGCTTAATCTCATTATATATGGTTAGGTTCATATAATTTAAACTCTTGACATCATTAATGTTCATTTTCAATAATATGGTATCAGAATTATTCAATCTGGAAATTTTACAAACCTACATTTGTAGATACTATAATGGGTAAGCAATCAGTGTATTTCTATTTTTAACCCAATTAGTGTTGCTATCAAAGAATTTGAATATAATTATTATTCCTCCATGTTCTTGTTATTGTTGGGGCTAGCGAGGATGTGATAGCGATGTAATGTTGCTGCTTTATTAAAAGAGTTTGATCATATCTTTTAACGGGTCCATATTGTTATGCTGGCACCAATCTTCTCCCCAACACTGAAAAGATAAATCAAAAGATTAAAGTTCACCTCGAAGTTAATTATGATGCTTTGATGGGGATGTGCATCCATTGAAGAGAATAAATTAATTGGATTCTAAAATGGGTTCTAAATTATAATTACTTGATTGGAAGACATTTGATACGTGGATGGATTGGTGGGGTTTCTACAGGAATAAATAATGGGAATTTAGTACAGCTTTTGCATGTGTGAAAAGAGAGTGGATCAGATTTTTTCTTTGACTTGTTTGGTTACATCAGCTTGCTTATCTCACCAGCCACATGTCAATATGATTTTTTTAATCTTTTTAAAAGCATCAAATTTGTGCAAATCGATGTGGTAATTTTAATGGATTAATTTTTTTTAATAAAATTTTAATGGATTAATTGTTTGAATTGTCTAACGTTGTCCTTCTAAAAACATGAGACGATAAACATTAGCGAGATTCAATGAACTCTTCAAAACATGGTTATTATTTATACTTTGAATCATGATTTTGAAGTCAAACTTGTTAGATTAATAGCAGTTTCTAGAATAGATACATCAACGTAATCCCCATTATAAGGAGCAGGATTGGGCATGAGAATTTAATTGACTTTATAGTGCTTGAATTGAATGGATTGGGTAATTATTTGTTAATTAAAATTTTTGGTGTCTCTATGTTCAAACTTGGAGTGGCCCACAATGCCCATGTGATGGGCAAAAGTGCTTCCAGATAGCTTCCACTTCAAGTTGAGCCAGTTTATTTTATATATATATATATATAAGTTTAACCTATGGTTTTTTCATTGGGTTGTTGCATTCCATGTACCATCGCCAGTCTGTCAATTTTATGATAATACTGAGTTGTTTATTTGAATGCTGTAATAAAATATTGGGGGTCCACATTGACTGGCTTGATTCCAAATGGATAAGTCGTGTTTTACATTTTATTTACTTATGAGTTCAATGTACAATATTACTTTTTTCACACTTAAAAAAAAAAAAATATATATATATATATATACACAATATTACTTTTTAATTTATGATCTATTTCTTTAAGTAAATTTCTGATTTACTTCTGGATAGATTCAAATACGACTAAAACTAGCCTAAATTTTTTCTCAAAATTTTAAAATGTTGTTCGAATTGTTTTTAGACATTAAAATCGAAGTAAGTTTTGAAGCTAATATTAAACTATGGAAATGATTTTTCTTTTTTTTTTAGTATTAAATAGTTTATAAAAAAATTATGTGCTAACTATTATATTTATTCACAAACTATGCTAATACTAATAAAAGTTATTTTTATGATTAAGTACTAGCCTTACTCTCACTAATTTTCATGTTATTTGATGAAATTTTCACAATTATTTTCTTGAAACTGGTTTAAAGATCATCCTCCATTTACCAAAAGAACTCATGAGTCATAAATAGTAAAAATGAACTTGATATTCAATTATACTGTAATAAAATCTTCATAACTTATGCTTTACTAGTATATTCAAATATATGTTATGAAACGATTAATATCAGTAGACCCCAAAATATGTGTAGGATCTAAAAGCACGTGGACTTTAAAACATATATAGGTTCTAGAAATGCATCATCCCCGAAACACGCTAATCCTATATGGTGTTAGCTATAAATCGATTGTGTCAATAGTTGCTAACCCTAATTACAGCAATAGAAGATTTTAGTCTTATTCTTTGAGGAAAAAAGAAGAATCTCTATTACATAGAAATTTCAAAATTGAAGGGGTTAACAAAATTTGGGCATCCCTCCCAACTTTTGATTCTCTTGAGATCTCTCCCACCAAGAGAGGAAAATTTTAATTTTGACCAACAATTTGTCATACTATCCTTGTTGACCTCTTAAAAGCACTTTTTTGGGAAAATATTATTTTAGTTCTTAAGACTTCGAAAAATATCAAGGTTTTAAAACTCTTTTAGAAATAACTCTTTTTATTTCTAATTTTTTTCAAAATTCTTCAAAAAAGTTCAAACCGTCGGTCAACTAACAGTTAAATTAACCATAAAAATGAAAAAGACTCAATTGCCCCTCTTAACTTAAAATGATTATTTTACCCCTAACAAATCAAAATAATATATATTATTTGATCAATAAAAAGCCGACACGTGTATAATAATATAATTATCTATTTTTCGAAAAAACCTGATTATTATTTTCTTGAATTTAAACTATAATTTAAAAAAAAAAAAAAAACAAATTTCAAGAAAAAAAATTCAACTTAGGAAAAAATAATTGATTATTGTTTCCATTCATCCTCCATTAAACCATTAAAATATTTATTTAAAAAATAAAACAAGTTTTTTTTAAGGAAAAAAAAATAAAACAAGTGGATTTTAAAAATGCAAACAAATGGATTTCAATTTTTTTTACTTTGATATGGAAGAATCAAAACAAAAATAAACCTTCATTTTTTTTTTCCTTTGATCTGGAAAAATCCTAAACAAACATATAACCTTCATTCAAACCATTCATTTTTTTTTGTCTGAATCGTTTCTCCTTTATCTCCTTTATCTCTTCCATCTTCTTTGTTATTCTTTTTCTCCTCCGTCTCCTCCATCGACCTCTTTCTCCTTCTCCTCCATCTCCTTCGTTCTTCTTTTTCTCATCTGTCTCCTACGTCAGCCTTCATCTCATTCTCCTCCATCTATTTTTCTTCTTCTCCATCGACCTCTATCTGTTTCTCCTCTGAACCTTCTCCTTCTTTCTCAGTCTCTTTAACCTACCATCTCCTCCATCTTCTTATTCTCTGTCTCAAATGAAGCACCTCTGATGCGATAGAGGTGCTCTTCTTTGGAAATGGAGTCGATCTGTTCCATCTTAGACTGATGTGATGGAGGAGAACACAGAACCTCTCAGATGGGTTCGATCGACAGATTCTGGGTTCTATCTGGGTTCAATCGAACCTAGATGAGGGTCATCAACCCCTATATTTTTATTTTTGATAAACGATTTTGATATTGTTGGTTTTAATGTTGTTGTTATGTGAGATGATGAGGTTGATGATGTTATGATGTTGTTGATGATGTTGAATACTGTGAGATGATATTGATGAAATGGATTATTGATGATGTTGATGAACGAGCTTGATAACTTTGAAGTTGTTGTGAGAGATGATAAGGTTGATGATATTGTGATGTTGTTGATGATGTTGAAGACTATGAGATGATGTTAATGAAGTAAATTGTTGATAATGTTGATGAACAGGCTTGGTAGCGTTGAAGATGGTGGAGCTCCAATTTGCTGGACCTCAATTTTTTTTTTTCATTTTTTTTATAAAATTAATTTTATGTCTGTAATATATTATTTAAATTATTTTTTTTTCAATGTTTTTCAAAAAAATTTTATATATTTATAATCTTAGCCATCCAATCTTAGACTCTCACATGGAAAGGTCATTTTACTTTTCCCACCTAAACAATCTATCACCGTTAATCATCAATTGACTAACGGTTTGAACTTTTTTGAAGAGTTTTGAAAAAATTAAGATGGAAAAAGCTGTTTTCAAAAGAGTGTTAAAAAGTTGATATTTTTCAAAACTTCAAGGAATCAAATGAAGTTTTTATTTTTTTCTTGATTTTGGCTAACTATTTAGTTGTCAGTGTGAGAGTGTGACTACGTCTGATTAGTTGACACTGACCATTTTTTTTTTAAGTAAAAAAAAGGAAAAAATCTAAAAACTCCTTGAAATGAAAAATAATGTCAATCAAACCCAAATTTTCAAAATATTAACCAAAATAACCCATATAGTTAGTACAATAGTGGTTTCATCCAAACCAAAAATTGTATTGAACCAAATTAAGAAAATCTGAAAATACCCTTATACATTAAAAAATAATATTATAATATAATTAAAAAATAGCAATAATGATTAATAATAATAATTAGACAACTAAAAAAAAAACAACAATTTATAGAAAAATTTCAAAAATATAAAATATAAATAATAAAAGCTTTCGTTCTTCAATATTTTTAATTAAAATAAAAAATAAATAAATTAAAACCAAAAAGATGAAGATCTGGTTATCAAATCTTCAAAGTTAGAAGATTTGGGCTAGATCTTTAAAATTTGCATTAAAGAAGGAAAAAACATAAACAAAAAACAAATTAAAATTACATTAAAGAAAAAACAACTAAGCAGATTACATTGTATCACAACAACACACATCAAACAAATAAAAAACAAAACACATATCTAAGTTCATCTAATTACTTCAAACAAAAAAAAAAAAAACAAGATTTCAGGTGCACAAAACCTAATAATCTCTAGGATTACATCAAACCCCAATTACATCAAAGGTTCATTACATTACATCAAACCCATAAAACCCAATAATAACTCATCTAGTAATAAAAAAACCAGGAATAGCATCCACAAATCCACCTTTGCACTGTCGCATCGTTCTACAATGACGGCACACAACCCACCTTTCCTCACTGTCCACTTCATCTCCTCCATGAACTGCATCGTGAATAGCGCCCTCACAATCTGATCTACCTTTGCATCGCCACATCGCTTCACACAATGGCATACAGCCTGCCATTTCTCATTGTCCTCTCCATTTCCTCTACGAACTGATGCACTGTGAACACCATGTCAAAAATCCCGTTGAAGACCAAACCAACATCACCGTTTATATAATCAAACTCGACAACGACATAAAAGAAGAGGGGTGGCAATGGGTTAGGGTGGTGTGTTGAGTGGTGATGGGGGTTGGTTTTTGAATGGTAATGGTGGTTGGGTGAGATGAGAGAGAGAGAGAGAGAGTAGTAGTGATAAGAAAGAGTAATGGGTGGTGATGAGTGATGACAGAGAGACATGGATGGGTATGGAAATCTTTTTTTATTTAGTTTTTTTTTTTTTCCGTTTTATTTAATTAAAATTTTTAATAAATGATTTCTAACTGTCATCCATATATGTCATCAAGGCCAAATGTCATTTTTACCCTCAAAACTAATGGATCCGTTACTTTATTGATGAATTCACTATTCTATTTAATGACTGGACTATTCTAGCTATTATTTTCAAAATCATTATTCTATTTCATGGTTGGGCTGTTTTGGTTATTATTTTCAAAATTAAGGGTGGTTTAACATTATTTTCAATTTTATGGGGATAAATTAATAACAACCCAAAAAAAAGGGTCAACATTAACCAATTAGACCATTTGATTTATATAATTTTTAAATAAATAGGGAGAAAAAAAAAAAAAAAGACTCCTGTCCAAATTGAGTTCCTTTGATTGGGCCAACATTAGAATTCTCACCATTCCCTTATGGAATTTTGAGCCCCGTTCACACTGTGTAAACGCCTCTGACCAATGCGTGAATATCCTTTGAATAAATTAAAGGGCAAATTACAAAAACTCCCCGAGGTTTGGCTAAATTATAATAAATTTATGGTATAATGGTACGAACCTTCTTGGACATTCATAAAATTCAGCACGAATACTCTACCATTCGTGAGTCATTAGGTCAAACAAACGGTCAAAAGCAAATCAAGCTAAAATATTAAAACGTCCTTCAAAGGCGATCTGACCTCACTTATTTGATCACCTAACACCCCAATCAAATTTTTATTATTTTATTCAAATAATTAAAATATAAAATGGTTGAAAAACATATTAAAAAGAATAACATTATTATCTTGATCCTTATCACCCTTCTTCATCATCTCCATTTCATCATCATGAAGCACAAATCATCTTATTCTTCAATCACCCTTCTTCATCAATCAACCCACAAATTACATAACCAATTAAAATATCTTCTTTTTCTTCAATCCAAATCACCAAGCACACAAATTACACAATTTATTCTCACAATGATCAATTCATCAAAATGAAAAACAAAATCAAATATGAAAAATTATGATTTTCATTTATTCGGATTTTGCCTCATCCCAAATTGATCCCCACAACCACATAAATTATTTTTCAATCCCACAAAAATCAACACAAACCTTACCCCTCCCCTGCTGTCGAGACTCTCCCTTACTTTCACTCTGTTCATTCCAACAAATTAACCATGAGAAACAAATCTAAATCCTATAAACCGTGACTACCCAATAATAAACCATGGGAATCAAAACCAAATACACCAAAAAGACTAAAATTCCCTCTAGAACTAGAATGCAAAAAAAAAAAAAAAAAAAAAAAAAAAAAAAAAAAAAAAAAAACCAAAACCAAAACCAAAACCAAGACCAAGACCAAGGAGCAGTTTCCTATCATAGAGTTTCTCCATATCCCCTATCCTCCTCCTCACCATCACGAACCTATTTCACTCCTCTTGTAGTGGGGCATCTCTATCGCTTGACCAATCTCTACTCCCCTAACTCTTTCATCCGCTTCAACTGTAACCCAATTAACAACTAATCAAAACAAATAATTTGACAAACCCTATGTTGCTACAACACCAAAAACTACAACAAAACTAAAAAGATTTAATCTTTCAATCAGTTAAATCAATACCTAGAACACAGAAGTGAAAAATGATGAATTAATTAATAAATAAACAAATCAATGTCCTTTTTTATGTCTTCTTCATGTCTTTTGTGGTTGCGGGTCTAATTGGCGATGGTGAAGCAACCGCCGTTGTTGGATTTGGTCTTGGTCAAGTCGGAGATGGTCTCGATCTCGAGAACGTGATCAAAGAAGTTGGTCTTTAATGGTCTCAAAGGCAGTCTCCATTGGAGACTACTTGGAGATCGATTGGGTCTCCATCGTTGAAGACTCAAACGGTCTCTTGAGTCTCCAACGGTGGAGACCACTGGTCTATATATCTCGATGGACATCATTTGGTCTCCATATTCACATGGAGACCATCCGGTCTCTATTTAGATTTTTTATTTTTATTATTTTCTATTATTTTAAAGTATATAAAATTGTTATTAGATTATTTATAACTTATGGATGAATAATTTTATAGTGTTGATTTAACGGTAGTTGACTAATGGTTGCTTAACAGTATGGAGTATTTACGTTGAGTTTTATGAATGTCAAGGGTGGTTCGTACCATTATGCCATAAACTCAATTATTAGCATAATTTCATCAAACCTCAAGAGGGTTGTGTAATTGGCCCTAAATTAAATACCGCCAATATATTATCTGATTAATTCTTGTTTCTTTGTGTCTTTTCTTTTCTCTTCTTCTGTAGCTTTGGAAAACTTCCTTATGCTCTGCCTCTCGACAGAGCCTTTTTATAAATCAAAACTCACTAAAAGCCTCTGACCCATCTTCGAAATACTATATTCTAATTATAATTCTATATATAGACCTAGACATCTCACCACCCCACTTGAATACTGATGCTCTTGTTTCTTCTTTGTGACTTGAAAAAGTTACTCTTTACAGAAAACAGAGTCCTTTTCCTGTTTGATTCAAAACCAATGGAAAATGAAAGCAACAATAATTCTGGTAGAAGAGGAGAAGCTAGAGTTGTTCCCAGGAGAGGTCAAATTAAAGCCAAAATATTTGCAGAGGTGGCAAACAAAGTAAAAACAGCAGTTTCAGTTGTGAGAAAGAAAGAAAGAAGAAGGTCGTACAACGTCTTCATCTGCAACAACACCACCACCTCGAAGTGCTTCTGAGGGCCATTCAGATTCTTGATGATTCAGATCATTTAAAGCTTCCATAAATTTCGATGCCTTTTACAGTATTTAGAGGTTGGGAATTGAACAAGTGACAGTTTTCTCTTTGTATTCATTAGAAAGAGCAAACTGAAGGGGGGATTTGATTATTTTAAGGAAAATATGGTGGTGTCTACATATAATGTGTTTGGCCGAAGAGCCCTCTTGTTTGTTTTTCTATGTGAAATATTTGTGTTTCAGTGTAATGGGTTGGTGTTAGTGTGTTTTTACATAACACTAGTTTTTGTAAATAAGAAAAATAAATCTGTGTGCTTGTGCATGTACATGTTTTCTGGCAATATCTTTTCTGCTTTGTAAACTTGTTTGTGATTGTTTAAAGCTTGAGGGAAAGATACCAGCTTCATAGACAAACTGCCATATGAGATCCTCCATAGAAGACAAGGCCAAAGAAGCCATGTCATGAGCCACATAGTCCTTTCAGGAGATCGTCTGACACTTACAGAGACCCGACTCCTTACACATAGCCTTAATATCAATTAATCACAAACCAACTTCACCACCCTGAGAAGAAACTGAATTAAAATAAGAAGCTATATTAACCGCATCCACTTCAATGAACTACACTTGAAGATCCAATTGCCGAGCCAACCGCAGTCCTTCGCTAAGAGCAAGCAGTTCACCGATCTCCGGAGAGAAAAACCCAGTTAGAGGTTTCGATGGTGTTGTTCAATGAATATGCAGATGGTGATTTGTAGTGCAAAGATTAGTATTGGACATGATCATGCTTGTCATAGTTCTCAAACCCATCAACAATCTTCTCATTTCTCTTAGAACAATTACATTTTAATTTCTAAAATCAAACTGTTATTCGAGGGGAAAAAAATCTTGTTTAACATGTTTTTTATAAAGCATATTGAAAAATTCGAATTTTATTAATATCGTTAGAGAATTGATGTTGATATAATCATACGTGAATTTGGTATATTCTATCAGTAACGTCTTTATATACCATGTAATGAATTTTAGAAAACAATATAAATCAGCATAGACTTATAGTAAAAACTAGCAATAGGAGTCAGAGGAGAACGAGGGTGATCAAATTCACACCATGGCAGGCGCTTTTTATGTGATGTCACAGTTGAAGTTTGAGAAAATGATGTTTATTCAAAGCTAGCTGTATATAGATTCTTCACTATTGTACAATTTTTCTTCTTCACTAGTGTACAATTTTTCTTCTTTCAGTGACTGCTTTTTTCACTCATTTTGTTTAATAATATGTCATTATTACTAGTCTATCTTGTATTTGATTTTCATGCCAACTTTGAAAATTCCAAGTGTCAGTGGATATACATGTGGTTCTATTTGTCTGGAAGAGAAAAGGGAAAAGAATCCATAACACTGAGAATTCAATGGCTGAAATCATTTTCTACCCCCTTATTTTGTATGTTCACATATTTAATAAAATGCACGTGAGATTAGGAGAAGAAGACCATTTTAAAAACTCTGTCAAACCCAGTTGATATAGTCAAATATAATTAGCAGACATTGAATCTTACGCGTAGGGTTGTGTCTTGTTTTGTCCTTTGCGTCTTGAACCCACGCTACAAGTAACCTTTAGTTGTTTTTTCTAATGCATCAAAAGATAAGTGTGTCAACATTTATTAATAGAACCTCTCTTTTCTTCCAATTAAGTTGTACATACTAATGATAAGAATTTTTTACAGTTATAGAAGTGCTATTGACATTTGATATCAAACCCTTTTATATAAGCTAATAAAAGTTTGATAAATACACACAAATGTATCAAACATTAATAAATAAACCGCGCCAATGTGACATTGGTCATGTGTAATGAGCCATGAGCCAAGACTTTGTTTACGCGTTAAATTAGATAGAAGGTGGCATCACATTCAAGAACCTGAAAGGGGAAACCTTACTAGTTTCTTAGATACAAGAAAATCTTTTAACATTTATTTCGTCGGAAGAAAAAGCACACCATATCCCCACAAATCTATATCCACAAATGGACCACATGTATATGAATGTATGTCCAGTTCAACTTTACTCTCTTACGTGTTCACATTCTCAGACGGCATTGAAATTTGTGCGTGAGTTGGGTTGTCTTGATTTGCTACTCACTTCTATAAGACCCCACCTCCTCTGCTTGTCTTCTCACTCCTTTTTCACTGTCCGCAAATTCAAAGTCATGGAGGACACCAAACCAGTGAAGAAAAACAAAGCTACTCTTCTTCCACCAAAGAGAGGCCAAGTCAAAATTAAAATATTTGAGTTAATGGGGTCTGTGGCCGCTATTACAAAACCAGGTCCCACCACCTCCAAAATAATTCCTGAAAAGCTTGCTGCCGCCGCATTGAAGTCACTGCAAAATGGCCGTTCTGGTGAGAGCAACCATGATTGAGTAGTCGCCTTTGTTTGTTGTTGTTGTTGTTGTTTTTTCTTCAAGTTAATGTAAAAGCTTTATATGAAGCTATATATTTATATATATTCTGCACTATTTCTGTTGCTTTGTAAAATTGATATGGAAATGCAATTTACCAGGAGTTAACTGGATTAGTCTATTATTGTGTGTGATAATATTAGTTTATTTGATACTTCAAAAAAAAAAATAGTTTATTTGAAATTTTATATTTTTGCTCAGAAGAACTTTCATGAAGTTGCATAATCATGAAACATTATGTTGCTATATGATTTTGGAGACATATATATATAGAGAGAGAGAGAGAGAGAGAGAGAGTTTGAGATAGAATTTAAAGAAAAGACATGCATATCTGAATAAAGACGAGCGTCATCAATGAACAATCTTGAAGTAGCCGTCTACTCCTTTTATTTGTTTTTAGTTTTGATCTGTTTTTAAGCTACCACTTTTGTCTTGCTTTGCACTCTGATTCTGGTGGGACAAAACCTGAAACACAATCCCTACACTGTCCTAACTTCACATTTAAATCTTTATCTTTTCTGATTTCATTCTTTTAACCAGTTCTTCTCAAGTGAATCAAACTCTACATATAAAAAAAAGTTGACTATATATATAACAAATAGAATTTGATTCTTTTGTACATAAAATCGTATGTTTTTATATAGTTCTTAAATATTTTTTGGATGATTTTTTCAGATGCCAAAAAAAAGTAAGGAGAGAAAAATTAGCATCCCAATCCAATCACAGTAGTGACTTTTGGTTGATTAATGCCTGTATGGTAGGTTTATTTGGGACTGTTTTTTTTCTTTATAGTTGAATATAGTTTTAAAATTTTCAAAAGGGTTTTCACATTTATTCTTTTAGATGTATGCTGTAGATATATTAAGTAATAGAGTTTTCACGTCTATTGTTTTTGGTATATGCTGTGGAAATATTAAATTATAGATGTTGATGTCATGTGACGTGGTCACTGATTTTTTAATTGTCAACCTTGTGATGCCCAAGCACACATAAGGGACAGAGAATTGTTAGAAGTTAAATATCCAATGCAATGCATTTGTAAACCGACTGACTCCATCAATCATGGAATGCCCATTTTCACATACCATAATGTATCAATTTGAGTTTCAAAAACAAAAAAATGTATACATTTTACTGTCAACTGTGGCTCATGAAGACTTTATGTCAGCTTCTTCAGGGCCTTATGTGATTTACTCAATGGGATCTTTGACATTCTGACTTCAATATCTCTACATGATTTGGTATAAAATACAATTGATTTGTGGTCCCGATTTTGGCGATCCATTGCTTTCAAACTTCTTGTTTGTTGGGGTATTGTTTTGACCAATCACGTTAGGCTTTAATCTCATTATATTTATAGGTTCATATAATTTAACCTCTTGACATCATTAGTGTTTCATTTTTAACATGGTATCAGAATTATTCAATCCAGAAATCTTCCAAACCTACATTTGTAGGTACTATAAAGGGTATTCATCAGTATATTTCTATTTTTAATCCAATTAGTGATACTATCAAAAAATTTGAATATAATTATTCCTCCATGTTCTTGCTATTGTTGGGGCTAGCGAGGATGTGATTGTGATGTAATGTGTGCGCTTTATTAAAAAGAGTTTGATCATATCTTTTAATGGGTCCATATTGTTATGGTGGCACCATTCTTCTCCCCAAGACTGAAAAGATATAACAAAAGATTAAAGTTCATCTCAAGGTTATGATGTTTTGATGGGGATAGATCCATTGAACAGAATAAATTAATTGGATTCCAAAATGGGTTCTAAATATCCTAATGAATTAATTGGAAGATATTGGCATGTGGATGAATTAGTGGGGTTCTACAGGAATAAACAATGGGAATCTGATATAGCTTTTGCATGTGTTAAATGAGTGTTTGATCAAATTTTTCTTTGATTTGATTGGTTACATCAGCTTGCTTATCTCATCATCCGCATGTCTTATGCATGGCAATTTGTGTGAACAGCATCACTTGGGCAGTAACGCCGTTGGTTAAAGTATTGCTGTCCACCATGTTCTCTTAGCCGTTGGTTAAGTCACTGCTGCCCATCATGGTCTCCTGTGAGACCATGGTTTGACACCTCCCCTCCCCCAAGTTGGTGTCTCTCCCATAAGAGAAGAAGGCTGTTAATGTAGGTTGAATCCTAGCGTAGATAAATGCTATCCGACTTGAATGATCAAATCGATTCCACTTTCCCTACCCTTGGTAAAGAAGCCCCGCTGAAATACGTTCTTGAGGGTGGAGATGTCACGAGATACGACTTATCGTCAGTTACGGACCACTTCCCGTTAGTCGTTCTTTTACACATGATGGCAGAGCTGCTTGGGGAGAAAGTTGCCTCAGCAACTGTAATTGCGGCTTTGTTGACATCATGGTTCACTACTGGGCCACCACTGACACGCAAGAAATATACGGCCAGATTTGCTGTTGGTCAACCTTTTCGATATTATCTCTCCCGAAACCTATTCTTACTCATTCATCGTATGATTGTGAGGTGGGCTGCTCCCGACTGTTGCGTGGATCATTCCTCTATCCATGTGTGAGTCGTTTTCCTGTTGTATGAAAGTTGTTTTTTGGACCACGTTATTAGGTATTCAATCTTATTTGATATCAATTATTTCTTGGATCAATCCTAATAATAAAAAATAAAAAATAAAAAAATGTGAACAGCGTGAAATCGTTTTAGAATAATATTTTAATTACTTAGGGGTTGATTTTTTTTTTTTTCCTTTTTAAAAGCATCAAATTTGTTCAAATCAATATGGTAATTTTAATGGACTAATTATTTGGATTGTCTAACGTTATCCTTCTAAAAACATGAGACAATAAATATTAGAAACATTCAATGAATCCTATCCAATTCAACTCTTCAAAAACATAGTTATTATTTATACTTTGAATCATGACTTTGGAGTCAAACTTGTTCGTTTAAAGTCAGTTTCTAGAATAGATACCTCATCGTAATCCCCATTGTAAGGACCAGGATTGGATATGAGAATTTAATTGACTCTATACTTGTTGAATTGAATGGACTAGGTTATTTTATTTGTTAATTGAAAATTTTTGGTGTCTCTGTGTTCAACTTGGAGTGGCCCACAATGCCCATGTATGACTTGTTTTGATGGGCAAAAGCTTCTAGATAGCTTCATCTTCAAGTTAAGCCAGTTCATTATCCATGTTATGATAATACTCGGTTGTTTATTTGGATGCTTTAATAAAGCATAGGCGTCCACATTGACTTGCTTATTTTCAAATGAATGAGTCGTGCTTTATATTTTCTTTGTTAATTTATATTTGCTTATGAATTCTATGTACAATACTACTTTGTTAATTTATGAACTACATTTTTTTTTTTAAGTAAATTTATGAGCTACTATTAGGCAGATTCAAATACAACTAGCCAAAATTTTTTCTCAAAATTTTAAAGTGTCAGAATTTTTTTAGACATCAAAATTGAAGCAAGTTTTGATAACATTTAAACTATGGGAATTATTATTATTTTAATATTAACAGTTTGTGAAAAAAATTATGCGCAAATTATTATGGTTGTTCGCGAACTATGTTGATACTAATAAGAGTTATTTTCATAATTAAGTATCAATCTCACTCTTGCTAATTTTAATGCTATTTGATGAAATTTTTACGATTATTCTCTTAAAAATGGTTAAAGATCATCTTACAGTTTATCAAAAGAACACAAGAGTCATAAACAGTAAAAATTAACTTGATATTCAGTTATATTGTAATCAAATCTTCATAACTTATGCTTAATTAATCTATTCAAGTATATATTAATATTCAATGAGTTAAATTAGATTGAATTAATTTCTTTAAATCTAGACCAACCATTTCCATAAACAAAACACCTAAAAGAGTTATATTTAAATTGGATTGAATTAATTTGTTTAAACCCAGACCAAACATATCCATAAACAAAAAATTTAAACCTAGAATCAAATTTGCCCACAACCCAACCAACCAATGATGGAAAAAATAAAAAACCGTTATGAATATATGAACTTAACACTACTTCCATTTTGAAAATATTCTTTATCTCATTTGTTGTTATTCCTTTATGGAAATAACCTATTTTATTATTATTTCATTTAGAAATTAATTTTCTAATTTGCCTAAAAATAGGCCTATATTGTAATAATTCAAAAACACATCAATTGAATTCTATTCACTATTTCACTGTTATTTTATCTCTTTCTCTATTATTGTGTTTAGTGTTTTAAATTCATTGCTTTTAGTCTTTATTTCACAACACGTTATTAGTACGAATTTATCTGGTATGAGAGATTTCATTTATGTGATTTACTCCTACTATTTGATTCAAATAATCGTATTAGTATATGAGTTTCATATAATTGTCATGTTATATGAACAGATGTTATGTTAGATTCAAAATAAGATTTTTTTCAAGTTTAATTGATTTTCGCCTTTTTGTTATTTTGGTTTACATGTTTATTGAAACATATACAATATAGATCTTGTTATGAAAGTATATGTTAAAAGTTTTAAATTCATATATTATTTGCATGTTTTGATTAATTGTATAAAGAAAAAAGATTGAATTGAAAAAATCGTTTTATTGATTTGATTGATGCAAAAAGAGAGAAAATAAAAAAAATGTATGAAGTTTTTCTTTGTTCCATGTATGGATAGATAAAAAATAATAAAAATAAAAAAATTGTTCTTTTCTTTATTTGTGTACTACGAGCAAAATATATAAAGTATATATGGATTTTTGCTCTTGGTGTTTGTTTAAATAATTTATGAATATTGCTATTTTTGGATCTTGTACATTTGAAAGTAAGTTTAATATCATTGAACTTATATTTTGATAATTTATTTTATATGATATTTCTTATAGCTTTTATCTGCAACCTGAAGTTTGCAAGCAAAAATTAAAACTAAAAATTTTAGTTTTCAAATAGAATTAAAAGTTCTATAGTCTCAATTTAATTAGAACCAGAAGTTCTAAATTTTCAATTTCATTAGAACTTCAAGTTCTATATTTTGAATTTGTTTAAAACCAGAAGTTCTATACTTTCAATTTAATTGGAATTGGAAATTTTGATACATTTATCTATTAGAACCAGAAATTCTATTGCTCTATTTTTTTTGAATCTAGGAATTTCAGTTAAATTCTAATTAAATTTTATTGGCTTTCACGGTAAAAGTGGACAATTGTATATATCAAATAAATTAGGGTTTTTTTTTTTTAGCACTAAAAAACTAGTTGCATGTTTTATTAATACCAATGAGCTGAACTTATGTTTTCTAGCACCTTTTTACTATTTATTTATTTTTTAATGATAAAACTGCCATTGTTTTAAAATTTTAGAAAACTTACACAAATTTTTAATTCTTGATACCAAAAATAAGACATGGGTTGCATCCTGACCTGCTCCATATGGCATAGGATTTGCTCATAAGGCATAGAGTGAACCCGAAACCACTCCATAAGATGTGGATAACATCCTAATAGGGAGCATATAACACCCTATAAAGTGCGGAGTGTATGGATAACACCCTAATAAGGGCGCGGGTCAACCAACCTGCGCCCTGACCCGTGCCCTTATATAGGGCGCAGGTCTTTTGACCCCCATCTTATATAAGGCGTGTCTCAAACGACCCGCGCACTATTAGTGCGCAAAGTGAGCGCTCTACACACTTTGGGCACTCCGTGCACTAATATTAGAGTGTGCTTGGCCTGCGCCCTAGGACGTGATTCACATCCTCTTTCTTTCAATTTTTTTTTTTTAATTTAAATTTTCATCCATGTGATTTGCACCATCTTTCATTCATCCAATTTTTTTTTTTTTTTTTTTCTAAATTTTCATTCATGCTCTATGTTAAAAACATTTTATTTGTTTCTCCAAAAAAAAAAGAAAAAAAAAAACATGTTTGTCACAACTCATCCATCATCTTCAACAACATCATCACCCATTCATTTCTTTTATCAATTCTTCCACACTAACAACAACAACAACAACAACAACAACAACTACATCCACAAAAGATTAAAATAAAATTTGAAAAGGGAATAAAATAAAATAAAATCAAATCAAAGAAAAAAAAAATAACCCAGGACCTTCTTTCATCAACAACATCCCAAAAACAACATCATCACCCAAAAATGACATCCCCAAAACCCTTCCATCAACATCATCACCCATCCATTTCATCCATTATCCCACAACAACATCAACAACTACATCCATGAAAAAAACAAAATAAAATAAAATCAGAATAAGGGGATGAAATAAAATAAAAAATAATAATAATAATAAATCAAAAGAGGGTTTTACCATTGGTTTTGGATTCGAATCGAACCCAGAACCATTTGTTTTAGATTCAAAATGAACCTAGAACAACATGGTTTTGGGTTTCGACCCATAATTAGATGGAATAACCCAAAAAAAAAAAAAGATGAAGGAAGGTGACGATGGAGGAGGCTCCTAGTCAACGACGATGGAGGAGGAAACGATGATGTAAAACTGGTGGAGAGAGAGGGAGGCAGTAAAGAGAGAGGAAAGGTGGCGGTAGAGTGAGAGGGACCTAGATATAGTGTTTTTTTTTTTTTTTTGTTTAAATAAGGGTATTATGGTCTTTTTAGTTAGGGAGATGCTACAAAAGTTTATTCCAGTTTTTTGGTGCTAGTTAGACATGAGATCAGTTATTTGGTGCTATTAGACGTCGTTTACTCAATAAATTATAGTAGCATGAAGCAACATAATCTGCCCTTGCCTATTTTATAGAAAGAGTGTGTCTTAAACCATGGATCTAAACACAAAAGACAAGAAAATATACAAGTTTGTACTTTATATATGAAGCCTATGTTATGCATATACATATATATAAAAAGCAATGTAGCTCTCTTGAGTTATGAAAAATTAATTAAATAAAGATCGAACAAATCTGGTCTTGTGAAGTTATGTTCTTGCATTTTAGGTATGACATGATGGTTCTATAAAATTCGCTTTAATTAATTGAATTCTCGATGAACGGATTGAATCCAAATTTTTGTATTTTATTTAAATTTAAAACCAGAAGTTCTAGATTTTCAATAAATTTATTCTCAATTTTATTTGAATTTTAAAACCTGAAGTTTCAGATCCTTACTTCAGTTCTAAATTATAATTCATTTAGATTTTGAAACTAGAAGTTCCAAAATTACAAAGGAAAAAAATTGAGAAAAAATAAATCAATTTGAATTTGATACGAAAAGAAATTGTCTTGAACCCAAGTATGTGAATTTGAAAAATGTCTCCTCATTGAGGGTGATTAGAGACTTGAAGATTTTTTATACTAACTTTTATTAATGATTTTAGAATATATAGATAATGAAATTTAGGTTCGTAATTACATTAAAATATTGATTTTCTATTTATGGATTTTAACGCATCAAGATATGTATTTTCATACTTATATATATTTAAAGTATATTGGTGTTATGGTTAACAATGTCATGCCTCATGTTATACAGTTAAATATATTGGTGTTATGGTTAAGTTGTCACCTTTCCAGTGACGACATGAATCTGATAGTGGCATGAGTTGTTAGATATGAGAACTATGTAGCTGCGGCTATTAGGGTTTTCTTATAGTGATTTTATTTGTAGTCTTTTATAATATATTATAAAATTAAAGTATGATTGTAATTTACTCAAAATCTGAAGCTCTAAAACTAATTACAGTAATTGATGCGATTTAGAAAAGAATTTTAATCTCAATTTTATCAAAACCTAAACATGAAGTTCAAAGGATTGTTTAGCTGAAAATTACATATCCAAATAGTTTTATACTCATTGCCTATATTTTAACTCGGGTGATTGTTCCTGAAGAACAATTAACGTAAACGACAATAAATAAGTTATTCATTACACACAAAAGTGTGAAAGGTAAATTTTGTTGTAAAGTTGTTATTTTTTGAAGTGAATAATGAAAGATTATGATCATTTCAAAGATTACATTCGAGCTATCATATAAATAAAGACTCCTAAAGAGTTAAATATTTTAAAGTGATAATACTTTTTGAACAAGGAACAAAGTTATATAATTTCCCCCTATGATACTCACAAAAGGAATCTTAATTGCAAACAAAAAGGTGCATGTATCTAAATTATAAATATCATAGTTTGCCTTAAGAATATGTCAAAGTTTACAATAGCCCCTAAAGAGATATGTGTACTGAAAACTTAAAGAAAACTAAAATCCCATATTTTATTACTTTACATATTATAAAAAAATGATGAGAGTATTGAATAACATATTATGGATAAATGTCGAGATAAAAATGATTGATCAAAACAAAAGCAGAGTTGTACTTATGTTATTGAACCTATCATATGGAAGCTTGAAGACATCATATGTTTTGATCAAAATAATTATTCATATGAAAATTGAGACAGTGAGATACAATTGTATTTCAAAGGATTTACTGCAGAAACTCAATATTGATAATGTGAAAATAAATTGTCTCATAGTTAATTTTATATGATGAGAATTAATAAACCCTGCAGAGGTTGGTACCCCAAAAGTGGTACAATCTCCTGAAAAGATACATAATCTTAGAGATTCAGAAATTTTCATTAATTATGCAAGAGAACTATAGAGTCGTGATTAAATAATCATTTACAATTTATTTGTTTGTAGTAGCTACTAAGATTATAAATGATTATTATGAACCATACAGTATCAATGAGTGTTAAAAAATGCATGATTGGCTTAAGTGGAAATAAGCAATTCAAGCAAATTGACTTCATTAGCCAAACATGGTATATTTGGACCAATAGTCCATACGTCTGAAGAGGTCAAACCCATTGGATATCAATGGGTATTTTACTCGAAAATGTAATGTAATGAAAAAAACAAAGTCGTGAGATATAAGACATGATTCGTAGTACAAGGTTTCTCACAAGGACCTGTCATTGTTTATGATGAAACGTATTCATCTGCGATGGATGCGATTCGTTTCGATTTTTCATTAGTTTGGCAGTCTCCGAAAGACTTAATGTGCCTTATGGATGTGCTAACGACATATTTAAATTGGATTGGATTAATTTGTTTAAACCTAGAACAAACATATCCATAAACAAAACATTTAAACCTAGAATCAAATTTGCCCACAACCCAACCAACCAATGATGGAAAAAATTAAAAACTGTTATGAATATATGGACTTAACTCTACTTCCATTTTAAAAACATTCTTTACCTTATTTGTTGTTATTCCATTATGGAAATAACCTATTTTGTTGTTATTTTATTTTGAAAATTATTTTTTCAATTTATCTATAAATAGGTCTATATTGTAATCAATAAAAAACATATCAATTGAATTCTATTCACTATTTCTCTGTTATTTTCTCTATTTCTCTGTTATTGTGTTTAGTGTTCTAAATTCATTACTTTTAGGCTTTATTTCACAACAAAAACTAGTTTCTTACAAATCCGACCTAACTTGATTGGTAATTTAACTTACGAATTATAGTGGTTATTTTCAAGTTATTTCATGAAATATATATATATATATATATGAAATACAGAAAATATTATATTTAAAAAATAAAAGGTAGTCTAGTAAATCAGTTATAATTGTACGTCGATATCAACCATTTGTCAAACCATACTAGCATAGAGTCAATATTATATTTAAAAAATAAAAGGTAATTTAGTAAATCAGTTATAATTGTACATCGATATCAAACATTTGTCAAACCACTACATCGATATCAACGATTTGTCAAACCATACCACCGTGGAGTTCTGTGAAAAAAAAAAAAAAATATGACTTTCAGTTACAATGTTAACCTATAAATTCATTATTTCACTTTACATGAACTTAGAAAAGTACCAACCGAAGGTTTGCTTCAATAGAGTTCACATACCAAGCACGCAAAACCAGTTGTAGCATGATTTTCTAATTAAATTGGTATTGTTGCTTGATTACTAATTAAAGCAAAATTAACCAGCTGTGTAGAAATGACTGATGAAGTCACAAGCAAATAAAAAAGGTACACAAAAATGTCTATGGTAAAATCACATGATGCTATCAGGCAGGGCAACCCCAATCAAAACGTAAACCCTGCCAGAAGTCAATCCAATTACAATTTGAAGATCAAGAAGTTGAACATGATGCAACATTGTCTGGACCAAAACATGGATTATTACTAGTGATGATGGTCGATTCAATGGCTGAACCCCTGATCTCTTTAATCCATCATTAGATTTATGATGCCTTGAGAGGAAAGGTTTTTCTCTCGCTCTCTCTCCCTTTAAGAAGCTTCGATACCTGGTTCGCGAATCTCAATAGATGTTCTTGACAAACTTGCTTCAAGTTCATTTAGCTCATCCATGTCCAGCTCATCGTCATCATCATCATCAAGAAGGATTTCTTCAGAATCAGCCGCAGCGTTAGTGGAAGAGCTTGGTCCAGCTGCTGATGATTCATCCTTAACCTACAATCGCACAATAAATGTTAAGTAGTTGCACATTGTCCTTCAAGCACCTCATAACAAGTTGAGTTGCAAGAGGTAACATGACAAACAAGCCCTGTGCAGGAAAAAGAAAAAGCTAAAGCATTTTAACTAGTGGGAAAATTATTAATGCCAAACAGAGATCCAAAAATTTAAGATGCGAAACTAGACTACCCTTTGTTCAGTGCTCTCAGGTTCTTCTTCTCGCTGGTATTTTTCATACGCCTCAGCATCATCCACGAACAAGCTTGCATCCGAGAGAAACAACTCACGACCACTGAAATGATTGGAAAATCAAATCAATAGAAATTCTAATAAATTAAAAATAATAAGAATGGGATATCTTGCAGAACAATACCTCATACGGTCATTCTTAGCCCTCTCAGCTCGTTGTGCAGTTAAGCTTGCCTCTCTTTCTTCTGTCTTTTTCTGCTTCCATTGCATAAACAGCTCAGGAGTCATTGGAGTTGATGCCGTTAATTTTGCACGCTGAAGTTAGTAGCAGATAAACCATTATATAACTTTTAGATTACATGAGAGAACAACGAAAATAAGAAATATATGGCATATTCAAACTAATATCTTCCCTTGTGAAATACTAGAATTTGAAAAGCAAAGCAAAATTTAATCAAGGAAAAAAAGGAAAAGAAATTATTACCTGATCTTCAATTTCTTCTTCAATAGGCATTTTCTCACTCTCTTCCTCTAGAAGTGCCTTCATTTGAGATTTTAAGACATATCCAGGAGGAAGAGCATGTCTGTAGTGACAATCTTTGCCACCATTTGGACAAACCCAAAACCAACCATATTGTTTCTTTTCCACTGCTTCCAAAAAGTATTTGCAAACCTGTACATTACGTAAAGAAACAATTAACAAATTTCGATCCTTAGTTCTAGACCAATCACTGTCATAAAATGCTGAAACCCAGACCCGATATGTTACCAATATTGCAATATCATGCTTTCTCAATTTACAAGAAAAAATAGTGAGAATTGGGGGAGTTGGCACCAATTGCTCTCTCTTGTTACAACTATCACCAAAACAATAAGTTGAGTTATTTTGGCACTAAAAAGAGTGAATGGACAAAACCGCCCTAACCTTAACTCTCTCACCTCCTTCTTTCTTTAGTTATCTTTTTTCTTTGTTCCTCTTTTTTTTTTCTCATTCATCGCCCACTCATTCTCAAGTTCCCTCCCTAATATCTTAGTCTACACCCTCAAAAACCCCAGATTCACTACTATTATACAAACTTTCTCACTCATTTTTAAGGATTAAAAGCTAAAAATTTTGTAACATCATATTATTTTCAAGACTTATTTATTCAAGAATCAAACTAAAATCTTGGTCAAGACTTATTAGCTTGGTCGAGACTTATTAATTAGTCAAGACTTTTTAATAAGTGTCGACCAAAGCCAAACTTATTAATAAATCTCGACAAAAGCCAAGACTTATTATCAAGTTTCAGCCAATCCAAGATTCATAAACTCTTGGCTTGGCCAAGTTGCCTAGATTCATTGAAGCGAGAAACAAAACTCAAACAGATCTGATTGTTTGCTTCTTATTTTTAAGCTCATGAATTGAACACAACACAAAAATTTCAAGATAATAAGCAACACCCTAATGTTTCTGTCTCTTGAGTCACAATTACGTCTAGTTTCTACACCATCCAAATCTGCTTTCTCTCTCTCCATTTTTTGATTTTAAATTGCGGAATGTTTGCCTGTGGAGGGAAGCAGTCTACTTTAAAAGTTAAAAAAGCTAAAACTTGTTTAGTAGCACTTACAAAAAATCAGCACCAATTGGTGCTATTGAATAAGATAACCACAAAATAATGCACTTTCTTAAAAAGAAGGTCAACCAAGATTTATGATACGTAGATGCAAATTAGTAATTACCTAGAAAGCAAACATAAAAGTCAAGCTTTATTTGGTTAACCTAAATTTTACTAGCAGAGGAATTTCCACACAAAACACTTCCTCTTTCCAACAGATAATGTGAAGGTCCAATGCCGCTCAGTGAGAGCTAATAATCACCTTCCAACAGTATTGCATGAACAACGATAAGGATTTACTGACCATGCCTTTAAAATCATGACAATCTTCTCACCGGACCTGTGAACGACTCCAATTGTTGTGAAAGAAAAACAACACTGAGAAACATTCCCTCATCCCTCCTCTCCCCTTTCCCCCAACAAGAGTACTTTTTGAAGATAGAGCAGCACAAACTACCCTGGTAGGACTGAAACGATGCCTCCACGACTCTTTTAAGTTATAGCACATTTAGTTAGGATGAAGAAGTGGAAGAATTGACCAGGCGCAAGGAAAAGATAGAGGAACAGACCCACTGTCTTATTTCATAAACTTACCCTAAGTAATAATATTATTTACCCCGTCTTTTGTTTCCTTTCCTCTGTACCAACACATTCAGAGATAGATAAACTTCGTCCCTCCATCCTGTTTCTCTACCTCCAACACGCCCTTTCTGACCACATTTTCCATCCTCCAACATAAACAAAGCATTAATGAAACAAACATGGTATTCTAAACTAACTCTCCATACACATATTAAGTTCCTTTAAAAAAGGGGGAAAAAAAAATTACATGAACAAGCATTAGATTTAACTCCCTATACAAGTCTGGATGAGCAACCAAAAAACCAATTTTGGGCCAAACAGAAGATTTACATAAAAGAAAGATGGATGCAAGAACCCATGAATAAGCACATAGGGTTTTATAAACACCCTAAACCATCCTGACAAGAATACATCAGAAGGTCACATGCTTCATACAAGCCTCCACCTAAATAGCGAAAGAAAGATTCTGAAGAAAGAAAAAACATACAATCTCAGTTGGTTTATTCTGATTATACTCGTTCTTCTTTGACTCAACAACCTTCTCAAGTGTTGCTTGATCCCAATCCTCCATCGTTTCTTAACAAAACACAAACATTAAACAAAAATAACATTAAACAGCATGATAATGAAAAACTCGAAGAGCCAAGCCAAGCCAACCAAACAAAAAGCACAAATATTTGTCACTACCTTCATCACGCTGATCACTATAAATATCAATCTTTTCACCCTTCCTCTGAACATTCAAGTCATGTGAGAACTTGCATTTGAAACCCTTTTGACACTGTCCAACCTTGAAAAACTCGCACACTATAGATTTCGGATCCACACCTATAGAAAATAACACCATCTAAAATTATGAACATAACAACCGACATACATACATACAATCACAACACGAATCAATCAAACAACAAAACACCAAAGCTTATAACACATAACACATACCGACTGGTACTTTCGGCTGACTGACAGCAACCTTGAACAAATCGCTCAGCTCCTTCTCTCTCGCTTTCTCTTCCTCTTTCTTTTTCTGTTCCATCAAATAACTCATCATCATTCAGTCTCATCTCAAAACTACAGCTTTTCGTTCTCCAAAACTTTTAGCAGAATTCATCACTTTCTAATGTCATTCTCTCGAAACGTTTCGAAAATCTAATTCATATCAAAAATCATATACTTGCAAGTACAATGCAATCACTTTATCAAAACTAAACCTAACACCACCTTAATTTAAAGCTATAAAAGCTAACAATAAATCGAAAAAAATAAAAAGGAAAATTAGAAGTGAAAGCGAAAGGAGGGACCTTGGCGGCGACTTTGGACTGGTCAGGCTTGGGCTGGACGGCTTGTTGAAGACTTTGGACGTATTTCTGGACATTTTTGCTCTTGTTCTTGTTCTTCAGACCGAAGGTTTTGTCTTCCACTACTTTTTGCTTCTTCGCCAAATCGGTCTTCGATGGCTTCGGCTTC
Organism: Nephelium lappaceum; assembly: GCA_021234005.1. Taxonomy (NCBI): domain Eukaryota; kingdom Viridiplantae; phylum Streptophyta; class Magnoliopsida; order Sapindales; family Sapindaceae; genus Nephelium; species Nephelium lappaceum. The sequence continues at coordinate 20,942,870 of CM037999.1, forward strand.
GGCGGCATGTTCCCTGTTTTTTTAATTGAATTCGAACAATCTGGTTCTACTAATTCACTGAATTTGAATTTGGATGGTTAAATGAATGAAATCAATCAAAAGCTGATTTAGGGTTTCAAGTGGATTTGTTTGTGGAGTTGAATGATGTGAGCGTGAGGGTTTTCTGATAGACAAGGGGCAGTGGGGGGGTGGGTCACTACTGGATTTTTGTTTGTTTTGTTGACTTGAAATTACGAATTCGTCCTTGGTTGGTTTGCTTTGGGCTGCTAGAAGACGAGGTTATTTTTCGTCAATTAAACTTAATTTCATGGCATTGGATTATTTCCGTTCGAAAAAGGATTCTAATGCGAGTTTATGTTCAATTAGCTGGAAATTCATAAATCCGATTAATTCATAAATGACCAATTATATTGAATTATTTTTTAAAAAGAAATATTGAATTTTTTGCAATCACTTAACAAAATTAGTAAGTTACACTTTGCTATGTTTCAAAAAAAAAAAAAAAGTTACCCTTTACTAATTAAAACAATATTTGTTTCTTTAAAATGCAACAAAACATCATAATAATTTATATTCATTCAATAAAAGTTTGTCTCTAATAAATTCATATAATTATTCTCATATATATATATATATATAACCAACAATTTCATATTTCAAGAATTCAGAGTGAACAATTATAATAAATGAATTATATAAATTGTGAGACTGAACGCTCATTCGATTATTGCATGCGAGTTATATCAGTTGTCAGTTGTCGTTTTGGTGTTATCTAACGTTAAATGTGCTTCAAAAGGAGAAGTCACTGTTGATAGTTGGAAACAAAAAGCAAAAAAGGTATAGTCATTCTTTTTGTTGAAATAATTTAAGTTTTATATACTCAGAAGTCGCTTGGCTCAGCGAGGTAAACTGCACTTGTATAGCTTTGTTAAACAAAACACCATAGGTTCTAGTGCGAGCCATCAAGAACGGTCAATTATGGTGTAGCCATTATAAAAAAGAAGGCAAATTGCACTACTATCCCTCTAGATTGAGGGTAGCTGTCCCTACTTAGTTTGGGGTCCCTTTTTTCCTGTTACGATAAGGAGTAAAGTTTAATAAGTGTTATGGTTCGAGTTGATCCATAAAAGTTAATATCTAGAAAACTCGGTTGTTTACAACTGATAGTTGTACTAAATCAATAACAACAATAATAACAATAAGTTTCATATAGTAATTTCGGTTTTTTTAAGTCGAGTGTTTATGTAAATCTATTTTTTTAAGGAGGAAAAACATAAATTTGGTTAAGGTTTATCAATCTATTTGCGTTGGGTTTATTACAAATTTGAAAAGTGTTGTTATAGGGTTATTATAAGGTGTAAACAACATGGTTCGATTGTTATCTCCAATTTTATAGTGATTTAATATGTTTCCATTTTGGTTGAAATGTTGTTGGTTTTGTAATGTCAAGGTTTTCTGTTGATGTTCGTGTATAGGTTTTTAAAACATTGCTACATTAGTTGTTTGTTCATGTAAATGATGTCTTCAGCATGTGTTCCGTAATTGTTTGTAAATGATGTCTTTGGCATGTGTTCTGTAATGTTCGTGAAAATGGGGGCATGAACTGGTATGGACTGATGTTCCAATGCATGTGTTCTGTACTAATACTATATCATTTGCTTATTATTTGTATTTTATGTGGACATAATCTGTTGTTTATATAAATTGCTGGTGTTGATTGTTGGTATTATAGTCATGATTGAGTGTTATTGTCAATTTGTCATACATGTTTTAGAATGCTTCATTGTAAAATTTAATCTAGATTATGAGTCTAACCTAGAACAAGAACCCAACTCAACAATACTGCTCAATTCACCAAACATTTATGAATTTGATGGTGGAGATAATTATGATTCTAATTCTGACTACAGGGCTACCAATATTATGTTTAGTCATAGCGGATATAATGGTAATGAGGTTATCGAATTAGATACCAAGCATAGTGATTTGGGAAGGGATACAAGTACAGAAAATAATGATGGACTTTTAGATGCAAATGAAGGTTACTGGACAATGAAGATGTGAGAAAAGTAGGAAGTGGTAATGATAGGGACAGTGATGATGAACCACGATACAAAAAGTACAACCTTTGCATTGAGTAAGGATGGAAGGATTAAGCTAATTGTGGATCAATTGTTCATGAACACGACCCATTTTAAATAAGCTCTATTAGACTATTCGACATATGAGGGGTTTGAATTGAGAATTATTAAAAATGAGAGCAAAAAGAGTGTGTAGCTGTTGGCTGCATATGGAGAGTGCATGGCAGCTTTATATTTGATAAGATTACATGCAGGTTGAAATCTTTGAACAATGTCCATAATTATCTGACAATTAGAAAGAATGAGGATATAAATATAAATTATTTTATTTTTAATATATGAATAAATTACATCTATAAAATAATAAATTTAAATATTATACAAATTTAATTAGCTAAGAATAAAAAAAAAATATTTCAATAATGTAAATCTAAAAATCAAGTAAGTTAAATAACATTACATGCTAGCAAATTATTAAACATTCTTGAAATTAATTACATTCATAATAATTCATTTAATGAAAATATTGAAATATATTTAAGTTATTATTTTAAAATATAATAAACAAATATTTTATAGAATATTATTTTTTGTTTTAATAAAATTTATAATAGAACCATTTATAGAATGTTTAGAAATAAAAATCAGATCTAAGCATTGCATAACTGATAACTTAATGATTTCTAATATAAAACATTATCAAATATACAGTTTAGTATATTATTTTATAATATAATTCAATCTCATTAAACACTGCATCAAAGAAGTATTTTAAACAATAGCGTAATAAAAATAATAAGAGAGCTTTTTTTAAAAAAATAAAATAATAAAAGAAAATTCCACTTTAATCCATATATTTTTTCAAAAATTCCTTTTTTATTTTAACTATGAATGATTTAATACCTTTCATGGTCCCTCACGTTTAGAATATTCATCATTTTAATTCATTTAACTTAAATTTTAACGATAAAATCTAACATAAAATGCATATTAACTATTTATCCTAAGTCTTAAACTACTAAATTAACCTTTTTAAAAATTAATAAAATAAAATAATAAGAAAACTTTTAAATTTTAACTACCTATTAAATTACGATAAATATTTAAAACGTGAGATTATAAAAGTTAAGTATGCATTCCTAGTTAAAAGGAAGAAGTTTTCAAAAAATATAGGGGTTAAAATGAAGTTTTCGCTAATAATAATAAGAAACGAATTAGGAACGAATAAGGACCATGTTCCTCTACTGGTTCATGACCACTGGGACTGGATGGAAAACGACTGAGAGAAAGAGGAAAAAAAAATTGGAGCGAGAGTGTATCGGATACCTGAAATGAAAAACAAAGCTCCATTATTGTTTCAATCGGTTCAAGCTTCTCGTTTCTTCTCTCACCTTCACCCAAAGTCGGTTTCCTTTTCAATATTTCTCGCTTTACAGATTTCAGTTTCATTATATCGTTTTGAATTTATCAAATATTCTATAATTAAGCATGCAGGTGCTCTTTTGGAATTGCGTTCGACATTGATGGAGTTGTACTGCGAGGCCGTCTTCCAATCGGAGGCTCCTCTCGCGCTTTGACGAGATTGTACGACGATTCTGGTACTTGTCGTCACGTCAAACTCGTCAACTAGGTTTTAGTTTGACATTGGATTCTGTGATGGTGTGATATTTTATAAATTGTTGAATTTGCAGCATCCCTGACTGCAGTATATGAATCGGTTCCATGCTTTTGCAGGTTCTTTGAAGGTTCCCTTCTTGTTCTTGACTAACGGTGGGCTGTTTAAATGCTTTGTCAATTATTCAATTTATTGGTAGTGCTTGTGTTTAAATTGAGATATGTCAAAGTTAAAAATGTATTCTTGCTCTCTGTTTCGAGTTTTTTATGAGCTAGATTGACTGGTTCTTCAAATTTCCAGTAGAATAAGGATGTACCTTTTATTCACGTAAGCAATTGGTTTTATTGATTGAAAAATAGAGGAATAATTTTAAGAAGTGAATAGGGTATGATCACTCCTGGTTCTAAGGAATAAAAAAAAATGTTAACAAATTCAGTGGCAGTATATTAGTGGGATGTACTTGCAGTGACAAATTCAATACAATTAGCCCTCTCTTGCTGTCAAATTTGTGTCGAAATCGGCCAATTAAGTCTTGCTTAAAAGGGCCAGTAGGCTTGGAACATCTGCTTTTAAAATTATCTATTCATGAAGAAGAGCATTGTAACACATTTGCTAAGGATTTCCTGTGGTTGATTTATTACAATAGTTACCCCAAGGCTATTCTGGAAATGAATGCAGAATCTTTGAATTTAACCAGCTTAAATGCATGTGAAATATATTGGTGTTAAGCCAATTCCAAAATATAGTACGTAGTTATACTCATTTGGCAACTATTAGAGAGCTTATATATTATTGTTGGACTCTTTTGTATTAGCTTAAGCTTATAGATATGATGGTTACTAACATAGTATCAAAGCTTGGTTTATCACAGAAGTCCTTAGTCGAACCCCTCGTGATAAAATTTAAATTTGTTAAATGAATTTGTTGTGTATTTTGTATTTGGGCTTGAGCTATGTGGTAAACTCATTGGTCTTGCGCGTGAGAGGTTGTGTTAGGGAGCTTATATACTATTGTTGGGCTCATTCCAATTAGCATAAGCTTATACGTCTAATGGCTATTAACAACAACAAATTGACTATCAATATTATTTTGTTTGAATAGGAGGAGGCATTCCAGAGTCTAGACGAGCCTTACAATTAAGTGAACTTCTGGGTGTAAACATTTTACCTTCTCAGGTAGTTTTTTAACATTTTATATTTTTGTTATTTGGTGTATGCATGTGAAAGTGGATTTCTCTGTTTATGTTGTCTATGACTCTATGTTTTGCTTTTGACTTATGGAAATTTGGCATAGTCGTGTTTTTGTCCTGATACAGGTTGTACAAGGTCACTCACCTTTCAAAAATTTGTTGAAAAGGTATAATTACATATTTTGAAGTTTATCACTTCTGATGAGTGCCTATATATGGCATGATATATGTTATAGAGAGAGAGAGAGAGAGAGAGAGAGAGAGAAGAGGGGGAGGGACAACATCTTGTTCTTGTTTTAAGGAAATTTCTTTCTAATTTTGTTTACTATGATTAAATTATCTGAATAACTTTCCCTGTTTTAAGTAGTATCAAGCAATGTTATGGTTAATTTATGCTTTTGTTTCAGGTTTGAGAATGAGCTCATTATTGCCACTGGAAAAGGAGAACCTGCTTTGGTGATGTCTGAGTATGGTTTCAAGTAAGGCTTCACATTTAATTCTTTTTCCTGTAGTACCTAATATTTACAGCTCAAGTTTTATGAATTTGCAAAAGTATTATAGAGTTAGTTTATTTTGGATGCAGAAAAGTTCTCTCCTTGGATGAGTATGCGTCTTACTTTGAGAACATTGATCCTGTATCTCAATACAAGACATGGACAACAGAGCAAGTATCTACTAGGAGTTGCTACTCAGTGCCAGGATACGTTGTTTCCTCAGAAAGGGTTAAAGCAGCTTTTGTTATCAGTGATCCTGTGGACTGGGGCAGAGACATTCAGGCAATATCTTATTCTATTGGGTATTCATGGTCTGTCTACATGTTCATGCATTCTGTATTCCATATACAAGTTCCAGTGGAAGTATTCTCTTTTAATGTTTGCACTTTGTATGATTTAGCTCTAGTTAGAATTGTGGTAAATTGACTATCTGTTATTCTTTGTCATCATTTTGGAGATAACCTTGATTTCGTTTTTTTTATTTTATATATACGTATACATATACATACGCACACACGCACACACACACACACACACCTGGAAAAGTTCTGAAACTGATAGATGGGATGGTATTAGGTTCTCTGTGATATCTTAAGATCTGGAGGCCTTCCTGGACACGGAAGTGGACATCAACCACCTTTGTATTTTGCTGCTGATGATCTTGAATACCAGGTTAATTGTCCTGCTTATTTATAGCTTACAGTTTTGAGGGGCTTATAGTCTGTTTTGTAGGGGTTTGGGTTTGAAAGACCAATGCTAATGGTTTTTTCTTTCAAATTTTTGGACCTTGCCTTGAGCATATTCAGTTCTGAGTTCTAGAGAAATGGAATTTGAGTTTTTATATCATGATAATTTCCCTGATGAAATGTTGTTCTAATGCAGGCTGCATTTCCCTCTGAACGTCTCGGAATGGGTGCTTTCAGAATTGCACTGGAAAGCATCTTCAACAGGTGAAGTAAGCATTTCCGTGTCATTTAAATTGTTTCAAGTCCTTACTTTGTACTATACACCAAGTTGAGTGGTGACCTATCGAAAAACACAAATCTACCTGACTCTGCAGTTCTAAGGAAAATCCTTTTCTGGTTCTGGAGGGGAAGACATGATATATTTTGTATCTTTTTTTCTTGAAGAAGATGTATTTTGTATCTTATTACAGTTTTGGGGAAACACTTTTGAGGCTTGACGGATTTATTAACTTCGTTAAATAATTTCATAAAAATGAAATAAGAACTCTTTGTTAAAAGGCAATATATAATCACATTTATGCTGAATCCAAGATGTGTGATGAGTGACATCATCTTTACAGCTAAAACTTTATGTTTGGCTATGCTTTGTAGAATTCATCATTGTCCGCTGAAGTATGAATCTTTCGGGAAACCAAATCCTTTTGTATTTAAGAATGCCGAAGTTATATTGAGCCAGTTTATGCCATCTTGTTTGGCTGCTAAGGGAGACTCTCAGTTGTATCCTTTCAAAACCATTTATATGATTGGTGATAATCCCATGGTCGATATCAAAGGTGCACAACAGGTAATCTCATGCAGCAAAGCTGTCAACACGGTTACCATCTAATACAATTACTTATTTATGACAATACAGGGAACTAACTACCTTTTATTTTTCAGGCAGGACATCCTTGGTTTTCTATCTTGACAAGGACAGGTGTTTTCAAGGGGGCAGATAATCATCCAGAATTTCCAGCAGATTTGGCAAGTTGAATGTCTATATAACTCCGTCAAAAATGCATTTGCATGCTGAAGATGTCCAAGCAATTTTTGCATTTATCTTATTATGTGATTATGCCTTTGCAGGTTGTTGACACAGTTGAAGAGGCTGTGGACTACATCCTGGAAAGGGAGCTTTACTCCTAGTATTTTTTGCCATTGTTATTTGATACTGATACCCCACGTTTTCCATTTAACTTTCTAATTCTAATTCATTCTATAGAAAGAATTTAATAATCTGATTAAACTCATAAATTGTCACTTTTCCACACTTTCTTTTGCTTTGAAAGTATAAATTTACGTCAACATCCTATCGTAAGCAAATGTTAATTAAGGAAATTTTTTCGTGACTAAAAGGGAAGGAATTCTGCTGCCAAGGAAAGATATAGGTTCCTCCTGTTTCTCCAGCTGTAGCATACCAAGAGTTGCTGGAGTGCACCTAGATCACTAGTACTGCAATGTGATGACTTCAAGTTGTCACAAGCACAGCATTGAAATTAGAATGTAGAATACATAAGCCAACTAGACCAATATGCATTACCAACATCAACTGTAAAGAGACGATAGTGAATTCTTGAGCAAGAAAGAGATCGGGTACTCTCAATCCATCTGTTTCAATTCTGAGAGAAGGTACTGGAACATACTTGGGTTTCAGGGCAAGTGTTGAAATTGCTGAAACCGACGACAATCTAAGAAGGTACCTGACGGACAGAAACAGCAATAGTAGTTGAGAATCTAAACTAGTATGATTAAGAGAAAAGCATTATCCAATACAGTGTCAAACTTAATCTAGTTGAAAGTATGAGCATTGAAAATCTAATGAAATGTATGTAAGCTCTTTTTAAGGTAATGTTTAGGGAGAAAAAGAGAAGATCTCATTTAATATTCACAAATCAACTAAAAGAAAGCACCCTATTGCAACAAGTGCATCTGATGACTGTTATAAATAAACGAAAACTATTTACCCTTTGCAATTGTTGCTGATCCATGAACAAATACTTCCATTCATTAACTGTTACCTGCTCGTAATTAGGGTTTTTTTTTTTCTTCTTTTTTCTTGTACTTGATGGAAATGTAGTAGTGTTGTGCTTAGCCCTCAAATGTCCTTGTTTGCCAAAAAAAAAATAATGTTATTTATTATTAATGATTTTCTGAACTGTTAAACTTCAGAGTCTAGAGAGTGAAACATGATTTAAACTCATCATCAACGGATTCTATTAGAATTGCTTGATCAACTTGATGATGAGCTTCTACATAATACAATGCATGCTTGATCAACTTGATGATTAGCTTCTACATATACAATGCGCGATGCGTGACATTTGGGACTTGGATCCTGATTTTAGGCTTCAGAAAGTTGCTTGCATTATGGTATCAATAGCACAAAAAGACCATGGGTTAGGTCTATTTGGTTTAGGGAGTACTAATTCTAGCACTTGCAAATATCAAAGAGAAATTCACCAGCAATCTATAGCTTATCTAATTGAGTAACCTTTTGACCGTCCAACAATTTTTCTAAATCAATATTTAAATGACTTGACATAATTGCTATTATTATATTAATCATGAAACGATATGGTGAATGATGCGTTAATTACAACTCATATGTTATATCATTAGAGTAGAACATTTGCGTATTATGCTGATTTTAATATTGGTTGCAATTTGCCAAGCACCAAAGAAGCATGCAAAACCACGTCCTCACAAAGCATTATTAATATGAACCAATGAGTGATAGATTGACAATACACATCGCAAGAAGCCAGATACATAATATATGTAAATTTCTACTCCCAGAAAATACACTTCATGCTCTTCATCGAATTAAAGCATTCATGGTGTTGAAAATCTACCAAAAAGTTGTCCTATTATCTCTGCTCTATGATGCTGAATCAAAGAGGAAGAAAATTAATGACTGCTGATGATATTCTGTCACCTAAACGGTATCATCTACCAAAGATACCACAGAAACAAGATTTGTACTACTAAGAACCTTAATATCTCAATATATGATCTGTAATGAGTCATAGTCATTTTACATTATAGCAGATTGCAGATATTAACACGGTTTCTTTTACTTTGCTAGCAATGTGTATTACAGATGCAGAGAAGCAGCCCTAGTCAAGCTCAGACTCCACAGACATAATCCTAAATATACATATCTTCATATCAAAACTGGGTATATTCTGTTGTTCCATTCCACCCGAATACTCTAGCAAACATATTCCCCACAAGAGCACAGCAGTCTATCACGGCCTAGAAGACCTTAAATGTACTGGTAGTTGACCACTTTGATCGATGACATGCAGACTTGTAGATAAAAATGAGGGGTAAAATCCTATTTTCCTAGGTATTAATACAGCTAAAATCACCTCATGTCAGCACGATAACATTTAGATTCATGCTTTTAGAAACAGAAAAATTTCGGTCACTGAGAATCTGAGATAGATACACCCAACAGCTTGCTAGGCAACTTAGCAAACAAGTTATAGATTACACATGCAAATGCGCTATAGTTCTTCCGGCAACAAAATCCTAGTTTACTTTAATTGCCTCAACAGATTATACACACTAACAATAACCAATGAATACCAAACCACAACATTACCAAAATAAACTCTTTAGAACAGTCAAGACTGCCAAAACACAGACAAATATACTAGATTGCATTCCCATAACCCAGACCATTGGATAGCTCACCACTACAACAGTAAAACTTTGGTACTACTAAATCTTAAATATACTCATTTCCATAACTTTCATTTCTTAAATCAATTTAATCTAATCCATATGGAAAACACCTTTTTCTTCTACATCAACGAATATAAAACAAAGGGGATTACCGGAAACAGTTGCAGCTACAAGAACACTAGATCATCATAACTAGTAACAATGATCAAGACCACAAATATCCTTTCAATTCAACTATCTCCTTTTCACTATCATCAAAATAACCTAGAAACATAAAATTGATCAAGTCTAAGCATTGATATACCAACAATCCAATCTAACAAATTATCAACAATGAACTTGCATTTCAAAATGCCAATACTGCTTTGCATTCTACACAATTCTACAAACTTCCATTCTTCTCTTACTCCAAAAACAACCCATATAAGCACAATATACTACAACAAGAACAACCCAATAAAAAAGAAGAAAAAAAAAAAAAACGAGACTTACAAATGAAAGTGAGTGACTAATAAGTGACTCAACTATTGGCCACTCTCATCCTCCAACTTCTTGACATATGCCTTCAAGACCATGACAAGGTCTCTGGCAGGAGCCTGTAAGGTACTGACCAGGCCAATAGCTGGGCCCTGCAATGCCCCCAATATCTGGGCATAAACCTCAGCTCTTGTGGGCATGCTCTCCAGTGCTTTAAAATCAGAAGGCCCATAAAACTTGCCTTCGAAAACGGCACCAGTGAAGTCATTCTCTTCAAGCTTCTTCTCCTTCTGGAAATCCCTGTAGGGCTTGATGGCGGCAGGGATCTCCTCACTGTGAACGAAAAGCCAAGCGTTCATGCCCTTCATGCAGGGCTTCAAGGCCTCCCATTTGGTGCCTTCAACGGCCTTGTAGACGAGAGTGTTCTTGGCCACCAAAAGCTTCGTGTTTTCAGGCAACGAACGCCGGAGTTCTTGGAACTGCTTGACAGTGAAGCCCTGGTACTTGATGGCGGCCAGCAGGAAGCAGTTGTCCAGCTGGGTTTTGACGGTCTCGACTGTTTCTTCTTTCTTGGTGCGGGAAATGGCGGCTCTGATGTGGGTGGGTCTGGGGCGTTTGGTAGACCGCAAGTGGAATAATGGGTTTGGGTTTGGTTTGAGAGATAGAGTGGGGTTGGAGGAAGGGAAGGAGAGAAGAGTGGTTTCCATGGACGACGACGACTGCAAGTCAACAAGAAAAGAGAGAGATTGGTTGGGGATACAGAGGAGCACTCGGTGTTTTGTCGCAGTTTTTCTTATCTTATCTCCTCTCTCACTGTCAGGTGCTTGTGGAGGGTGCTCCCGAAATTTTAGAAGTTAAACTGGGAAATAGTGTAATTAATTAAAACAAATAATATTTCGTATTCGGAAGATAAAAATTATGAATTTAAGAAGTAAAATTCAACCACGCACCATATCACCGTTTTCGGTGTTTTAAAATAACCCTAAAAACATATTTTTTTTTTAAAAAGATAGATTTTGAAAACAACATTTTTAAAACGATATCAAATGCGACCTTACTAGTCAGTACACAAATTTTCTATAACCTCATTAGATTCAACCTGAATGTAAGTTGAGTTTATCACTAAGAATTGAATAATTGAGAACTAACCACGCACTAAATTATAAATTACCAAAATACTCTTTCATATGTTAAGTTTGACAACAATCAACTGACGAAATAACCAACTTAATGAACTTCTAAAACGTAGAGGTGATGAGAACTAAAAACACATTAATAAATAAAAAAAAAAACACAATATTTCATTAAACAATAGAAACTAAAATAAATTTTTTCCAAAATTTAACAGCCCACTATGTCATTATTTCCTTTTTTTAAAATAATTTTTGAAAAATTCGACCGAAAAGTTTACGTTTATAAAAATATCATTTTTAAAATATATATTTCAATTTTTTAAAAAATATATTTTAAGACAATACCAAATACAACCTTACAAGTACACCAATTTTCTGCAACCTCATTAGATTCAATCTGAATGCAAGTTTAGTCTATCACTAAGAATTGAATGATTGAGAACTAACCACGTACAAGATAATTGAGAAATAATGGAACTATCGCACCGCTCACGTCAGAGTTTCCCATGCAAGTCTCTTTTTGGCTAGTGAGAGACCAGAAATGCTGTTTACTGCAATGAATGCACAATTAGCGATACACATAACGTAGACGGAGAATGGGCAATGTAGATCGAGTGTTGTGCGGTTTTTCAATCTCGAATGAGTCAAATTTCAGACACAAAAATTTGCGTAACAATTTGCTGAAACGTCATATCAGCAAGGTTGTTTTTATTTTTTGAAATACACACATCAGCAAGGTTGTTGTCAAGCAAAATCAGTAGCCATGGTAGTCGTTGTTTCAGCCTATTAGATCCATCAAGGATTTCCAGTTCAGAATTAATTACTATTATTACATATCATCTACAAGTGCTTTGCAAAGATGGACTCGACTACTTCTCGTGCTATAGGGTGATAAAAGTCACGGGCCTCGCTAAAGACCCTTTTTGCCAAAATCTTCTCTTCTTCCTTTCCGGTTCCTTGTACAAGAGCTGTGTAGAGGGGACGAAGGTACTTCATCCTCCCGACTTCTTTCAAGGTTTTCTCAACCTCCCCATAATAATCTCTGCACTTAGATGAGAGGGCCAGTTGGAGAAATGCCACTTTCACCTCGTAGTCCTTTGATTCTGACAGCCGATAGCGTGCATCCAAGGCTAAGACCTGAATGATCAAACCTTAATATCAATATAAGAAAACTGTGATAAGGGACTGGCGTACTCTTCTGACACATTATGGTGCATGAGACTTATTACAAACTAAAAGTTCACCAAGGCCACTAAAGATAAACTGAGAGTAACACATCTAAAAGCTCAAACATATGTTAAAAATAATGCTGACCTGTTGACGGCTTTCTTCATGAAACAAAACAACAGAAGGTATGCTTGCCATCATAACAGTCAAAAATTTAAGGGTGGAAGTATGTTCATATTACACAAACTAAACAGTGCCTTGATTGATTAGTGACTAAGTGGTGTCAAACAGCATTTGCTGTGGCCTCTAAAACTCACCAGAGACCTAAGTATCCAGAACTTACTAGGAAAGGACTTGCAGAGGCAAAAAAATTTACCTAAACAATTGTCAAGTCTACATCATAACTACTTGTAGTCCATAAGATATAGCTGTTACTTGTTTGGAGAGTAAAAATTTAGGTACCAATAATATAGCTTTTCAGGAATAAACACAAGAGTCAAATAAAAAAAATGAGTAAAATAAAGCAAGGGGCAATAAGCTCTTTAAAAAGACTAAATTACCTGCGAGGCTTCAACAGATTTCGGAAGGTTCTCCAAGTAAAGCTCCCATTCCTGACCTTGCCAATCAGCAACTTCATCCTCTCTTGGTATCTTCCCAAGCTTAAATTCATTTGCCAGTGATACTATCTTCGTATATATATTGGAAACTGGTTCATATGCATCAGGTGGGATACCAACACCCTCAGTCCACAATTCCAAGTCAATCTGTGTCTCTATTCCAGGGACATTTGCTTTCAAGAAGTCAAGGAATGTCTCAGTATCAATTGACTTGAACTTAAAGGTAGCAATATACTTCTTGAGGAACTCATCAAATGCAGGCCTTCCAATCTATTCACATCAAAGAAAGCACGACATGTCAGAACATTCTCTCTGTAAAACACCACCATGCCAAGTTCGAGGAACAAGTATTTCAACAAACCTGACGTTCAATGCGCCACAGAAATTGAAAACCTTTCTCGTACGGAACTTGGGAATATACAGCATCCGGATGCACACCTTCCTGATTGGTTTTGAGTTTCGTGAACTCCATGTCGTCCTTAAACCTCTCCATTTCTTCATTTAAACCCCTCCACCCAATGCCAATATTCAACGCAGCTCTATCCTCCCCTTGCACAACCTCAACAATTCTTCTTTCTGCATAAGTCGTAAAACCCTAGAACCACATAAAATCAACTTAAAAAATTTACCATGTACAACGCACTATAGATTAATATTAGGTCTTTGGCTACCTTACTAATTAGGTAACCTTACCCATTAATTACATCCATTTGATTGATTGTAAAGGTAGTTATTGAAGTCAATCCAATGGTTATAATTATTAAGTAAGGTTACCCAACCAGTAAGATGGTCAAATCCTAGTATCAAATGGCGAGATATAAGATTACCTCATTCAACCAAAAATGCTGATTGTTCTTGTTAGTAATCAAATTGCCGGTCCAACTATGGGCAAGCTCGTGAGCGACAACCTGTGCGCCGCTAGCATCGCCCTTGATGACGGTTGGCGTCAAGAAGACCATCCTTGGATTCTCCATGCCACCATACGGAAAACTCGGAGGCAAAACCAACAAATCAAACCTCTCCCATTCATACTCCCCAAACAACCTCTCACCTTCCCTAAACAACATTAATTCATTATTAACTCACTAACTAAATTAATTATTAACAACATAAATTTAATTAATAAAATTAATTAACAATAGTTAATAATATAAATTAATTATTAACAACATAAATTCAGCTTGCTTGCCTTATCATCTCCTCCGTACCAGCGAACTCCCGCGCCGCCGCGTCCAGCACAGACGGGACTGACTCCGAGTACACTCTCGTCCTCGGTCCGACCTCGCGGAACCCTAACTCTCCCACAGCGAAGGCGAAGAGATAAGGAGGGATCGGCTGCCTCATTTCGAACTCCTCCACTATCCGTCCCTCAGCGCACCATAATGAATCGAAGTCAAAGTCGAAATGATCGGCGCCGCAGAGCTTGGTTTCTCCGGCGATCGGAGGGCGGCGGTCGAGGTGGCGGGCGGCCATGACGGCGGAGAGGTGGCGAGGGATGTTGATGAGTGCGGTGTAGGAGAGACGCGCGGCGGGGGTGTCCTGGCAGGGGAAGACGGAGCGGGCGTGGATGGACTGGCACTGCGTGTAGACGAAGGGGTGGAGTTTGTTGAAGGTCTGGGGCGGCGACAGCCACTGGAGAGCGGAAGAGGAGGGTGAGGTCGAGAAGAGGAGGAGGAGAGAGGAGTGGTCTGAGAGGGAGACGGTGAGGTGGCTGCCCAGAATTGGATCTGCGGTTGGGGAGAGAGAGAAGGGGAGAGGAGCTAGGGTTTGGGGGTCGAGGACACGGTGGATGGTGAGGGAGCGGCTGTCAAGAGAGAGAGGGCCGGAGTGGGCGGCGGCCAGCGAGAGGAGGGCGGCTCCGTGGATCGTGGAGGAAGGGAAGTCGAAGTAGAGAGAGAGGGAGATGTGAGTGGTGAGTGGGTGAGTTGACTCGGTGAACGAGTGAGGGTCAACAGGTGCCATTTCGACTTTGAAACTGAAACTGAAACGCAGAGGCTTTCAAGGGAGAGGGAGAGGTGGTGTCAGGCTTACGAGGAATAATTGAGAGATCAAATCAAGGAATTCGATGCTATGCTCGTTCGATTTTATTTTTTTCGAATTTGGAGGGAGAATTTTACGCAAGGAATATTATGTACATGGTATACGTACTACACTATTATTCTATTATAACGTTGTTTTGGTCTAATTGCTTTTATATTATATTTCTTATTTGAATAAGTGAAAAAAAAAAAAAAACAGTCAATATAAAAATGTCAACATTCGTTTTTAACCATATTTTAAAAAATACGTACTTTCAACTTTTCAAACAAATTAATCACATCACATATTCACTTTACTCAAATTGTATATGTCTATCTTGTTCTCATCCTCCGTTGCTTATAGTACGCAATTTTTAACTTTCTTGCTCTATTATTTGAGTTTTATTAGGGTTTTTTGAGTTTTTTTAATGATTTTTTGAGTTTTTTTTTTTAAAAAATATAGGTTTCTAGTAAGATACAACATCAAAGACGAATTAAAAACCGGTTACTAAAGGTTTTAAATAATGTGTTTTATATCTAAGTGGGGAGTAGTTTGATAAACTTGGGTATAAATGAAAATAATTTGTTTGAAGGGTTAAAAACAATTTTTACATAAAAAGGGGTAAAAATAATTTTTTTTTCATTTGTTTTTGGATAAAAATGAATTTGTCTTTTTGAATAATGCTAAGTTGCCTACACACCACCCTTTAATGTTGGAGTGGTTTAGCACTTTCCTGTATTCTAAAAAGTCAAAGGTTAAATCTCACTCTTATTTTAAAACACAAAATGTGAGTAATTTTATCTGAATTTAATCTACATCTCACCCTAACAAATAATAATAATAATAATAATAATAATAATAATAATAATAATAATACGTTGCCTAATTTGATGTCCAAATGATGTGACATTCTAAGGACTAATCAATTAAAATTGATGAATTAAAATTTGGTTAGTTAATCTACCTATTTGACGAATTAAAATTTGATTGGTTAATCCATCTATACGACATCCTTATGACCAATCAATTAAAATTTGATTGGTTAATCCATCTATTTTCAAGGATGTCACATCATTTGACATCAAATTTGAGCACTAATTTGTATAAAGTAGCATTACTTTTTTTTTTTTTTTTACATGGTTGTTTACAATCCATAAAATATCAACGCACACTTCAATTTAATACTTTTCCATTAACGATAAAATTATTCTTAACCAAAATTATTAGATAAGACAAAATTTTTCAAAGACACTTTACACATAAATTAGAACAGATAACAACTTATTTATCAGTCTCAAAAACAAAAAAGAAACTACTTATTTATTTATCATCTCTTTACTATTTTATAAACTCAAAACTTGGAAATTTTATTTTGTTTTAATATTTTTTCTTATGTTTTAATGGATTGAAAAGTGATGGTGAATGTATACCTCTCCAAAAAGGCAATAGCTAAAAAGTAAGATTTTGTTTGTTATAAACTTAAAATGTATGAGTTTCAACTATCGTTTGTTTTTTTATCTGAAAATTGAATAGTATTGAAAGTTACTAAAGACTGAATAGTGATTCAAAATTTAAAATTTGAATGATATATTATTATTATTATTATTATTATTACCTTTAAATGTATAGTAATTTTATTTGTTTTTTAAAATAAAAAATGTCTGAAAACTAGTAATTTGACATTTATATTTTTTTACTATTAGTTGTTATATAATTTCATTTAATGTGATACAAAAAATTATAAATAAATTATTTAACAAATATTAAAACACTTTTATGTATATAATAATAATATTTTTATTTATAATTAAAATATGATTAATTATTATAGTTAAGCAAATTAAATTTATATATATATAAATAAAAATAAACAAAATGGTTTTAAGTTGAATTATCATTGTAATGAAAGTTTAAATGATACAGTAATATATATTTCTACTAAATCTTGAGTATGAGATGTTTAGGACTTTTATTTTTTAAAAATGTTTGTTATAGTATTAAAAGGAATCTAAATAATATAAAATTAGGATAAATTTGGAAATATATTATTTTGGGGATGATAGTTTTAAAATAATAAATTTAAGAAATCATTAAGTAATTTGGTATTCAAATAAAAATAAAAAATTATTACTTTTTTTAAATGATTTTTGGCTAGTTTTAAGTTATTTGAAAATTTAAAAAAATAATAATAATAACTTAATGAATCCAATTCAGACTCATTAAGTGAGAAGTACTAAAAACAAACAATCCCTTATTTTTTTAGATGAAATGAAACTTTATTAAAATGAGTTTTTTTTTTTTTTTTTTTTTAAGAAAATGCGGTTTACTATGAATAATAGTTAACGGTGCAAGTAACTCCTTTTTTTTTTTTTTTTGTTAATAAAATGTTTGTAGGAAAGAAGTTTGAAAAGATAAAAGGCTTTTTTGAAACAAAATAAGTATCTTTATAAATTTTATCATTAAATATAAAGTGCCTTTAAAATTATGCTTATGTAGAAAGCTTTATATATATACTGAATCTTGTCATTGGTGGATTGTAGACTCTAACTAGAGATAGAGGAGCATTTATGAAACACTATCGAATCAGCCGAGGAACAAGATGGATTTACATAAGGAACAACTCGAAGGTTGAAGTGAGAGAAATTGACACCTTCAAAGTAATCTATAGGATGACCAAGTGTTGTACCTCCATGATATCCTATATGCTTCAAAAATTCTACGGAATCTTGTCTTTGTGATTATCCTCCTAGGTTTAGGTTACAGATTGATTTTTTAAGGTGATTGTTTTAAAATTTATTTGAATTCAATGTGTTTAGGTACTGGATATTCGATGAATGGTTTCATTATTTTTAAATATTGAGTTTGATGATACTATTAATGACAATAGTTGTTTCTCATTAATTACTTTCACTGATGTTGTCAATATTGATGTTAATATTTGACATGCTAGATTAGGGCATATTAGGTAGGAGCAAATAATAAATTGACTAAAGAGGGATTCTTAGGTTCCCTCAATATGATAGAATTGCTTATTTGAGAAAGTTCTTTAGCAAACAACTAGAAAACTATTTGGAAAAGGAATTAGGGCTTCGAATCCACTACAGTTAATTCATTTTAACATTTGTGGACCAATGAATGTAAGAGTGAGAAATGATGCCTCATATTTGATAATATTCATAGATGATTATACTCATTTTGGTTATGTTTATACGATCTCTCATAATTTTGAGGCACTAAATTCCTTTAGATTGTATTTAAATTTGTTAAAAAATTAGTTAGGTAGAACTGTTAAGGTTTTACGGACTGACTGAGGATAAAAATATTGAATAGCTTTTTGAACAGTTTAAAACATTATGTTATGAAAAATGTACTGATAGATTGACTATTTCAACCTTATGACCTTTGCTATAAAATTCATTCTCCAAAAAGTTTACATATCATGATTTTAATTTAGTTATGCTTCTATTTGAATTTTCACTTATGAGCCCATATCCTATTAAATGCTCAGAGTATCTAACAAAGATAAATTTCTTTCCCTTAGCACTAACTTTTCGTATTTGCTAGAATGATTATATACATATCCTGCGCACCCTTAAGGTTGCATTCAGGTTAGGTCAAGTTTCTTACCTATTTATAATTTATAGGGCGTGGAAGCTACTAACTTAGTAGGGACCTTGTTCAAAATATAAGTAGCTGTCAATAACACATCTTCTCAATAAGATACTAGAACGTTCATTTGTGTCATCATAGATCTTATCATCTCAAGCAATGTTCTATTACTCATTTTAACTACTCCATTTTATTGTTAAGTCCTAAGAATAATCAACTATCTATCAATACCTTTCTCACCATTTTGATGAAACCGATATTTACATATCCCTCTACCTAGTCGACGATGTATCCATATGCATGACAAGGTTTGATACAAATAATGCGCATGGCACTAACTTGTGCCATGTCTGATTCTTTTGTATGTCTATGTGAGCATATGAATTGAACCTCATGGTGCAATGTTAGTTTACGAGAATGATTTTCCTCGAATGACCTTCCTCGAATGACCTTGTCTTGTACACACCCTTTTCTGCATTGAAGTAAAAAAAAAAAACTGTTTTATGATTCTCTCTTGTCTATCTCCTTGGTTTGTGTTTTCTATTTACAATTTTCAAATACTTCAATTGTCTTAATCCTTGGTTCTCACATACCCATTATCTCATAATAAGTTAATAACTCCCCCTTCTTTGTCATGTTCAAGGTTAGACAATCTTACATCAAAGCCAATTGCCCTTGCATAACTCTCATAAAATGATTTTGCTTCCTCAACTGTATTAAACTCCATTGTTAATACATGTGTGACCTTTAACTCATGAAAATATGTTCAAACATTATTAGAACCTTGAGGAGTTGTACCTTCAAGCACTTTTATACCTCTATATACGGATGTATCACAATCCCTAACTTCTTTTTTAAGTTCAATAGTTGTTTGCTTTTCACCATTGTCCATTATTAGATAAAGTTCAAAATTTATAATTAATTAGTTGAAAAATGATAGATACATTTAACTAATAAATATGCTAAACGAAAAACAATTAATATATGGTAATCATTAAAAAAAAAATGTGATTGTAATAAAAATGTTATGACCACTAATAATATCATTATGATCACATATTATTTTATATGATTGTAATATTAAATAATCTGATAATTCGGTAATTTGTCTTACAAATTCAAAACATCATACCTATATAATAACAATTATGTGACAATAAAAGAACCACTATCTCTAGAAAAAAAATTAATAGTAATTTCATTGTGGCTATCAATTGGTAACAAGTATTAATGATTTATATTTTTACAATTGACTAGAATAAAGATTGAAACATAAAATTATAATCCAATCATATATATATTTAAAAAAGAAACAAATATGTAGCAGAGACCATACCTGTGATAATGGCTCAAAAGTCAAGGATAATTTTATTTTAATGAGGGGTGGTAAACTTGCAGGTGGTTGTAGTGTGTTTCTTCAAACTTATAGGTGGTTGTGGTGCATTTATTATCTTGTTTTTGAAATATGATGTTGTGCTTGATAGAGTTGAGGATTTTACAATAAGTTTATGTCTTACATTACTTTATAGTATAAATGGATGTTCAAATATCATAACTGAAGGTCTTGGAAGTATCAAAGCTAGTTTTCATCCAACAGTAACCCTAAAAAAATGAATGTAATGAAGGAGGAGAGGAAAAAGAAATTGAATGTGATGAAGGGAGAGGAGAATGATTAAGAAAGAAAAGAAAGAATAATTAAGGAGACTAAAAGCAAGAATGAAAAAGGAGATGAGAATGAAAGCTAGTTAGGGAAAGAAAAATGGAAGCAAATGGTCACTTGGGTTGGGTGTGTGCCTAATGACTTCAACAACTGAGACACACCATCTTACCTATTCAATAGGT
This sequence comes from Nephelium lappaceum, assembly GCA_021234005.1. Lineage (NCBI taxonomy): Eukaryota > Viridiplantae > Streptophyta > Magnoliopsida > Sapindales > Sapindaceae > Nephelium > Nephelium lappaceum. The sequence continues at coordinate 20,963,528 of CM037999.1, forward strand.
TTCCCAACTTATGAACCCATTAGTTCAAAATTAAGTCTCAACCATTGGATCTGACTCTTTAATAAATTAAAGGTCAAAATTAGAATTTTTGTAAGTGTTTCCATACCAAGTGCTTTGTAGTGTGTGTGTGTGTGTGTGTATGTGTGTGTGTGTATAATATAGTGATTTTATAATTATGATTCCTTAACTTTAAAAAGTTAGGAAAAATCAACTAAATTCATATATTCCATTTGAATTAAATAGGAGAAATAATTTTTTTGTAGAAGAGAGAACGTAATTGATGAATTGACCAAATTATAATTTAGTCTACTAATTGAAAACTTATTACAGGCAAAGTTAAGTTTTGTGTTTTATTACTAAAAAGCCTACTGCCGTGTCACACGCTTTGTTAGATTTGACATGGGGAAGGGCGAAAATGTCAAAATAGCGAGTAGAGTGCTGTCACGTGGGTGCAGTCGGCAAGAGTAAATGCGAAGTGACAACATGGAAAATAAAATAAATAAATAAATAAAAGAAAAGAAAAGAAACAAAAATATAAAAGGTAAGCCAAATGATGTCTGTTGAAAGAGCACCAATGAACTCACTCGAACCTCAATTCTGACGAAATCGAGCCAAAGTTCATTAAATCCCTTGAAATCATACCCCTTTTTTCCTTTGTTTTTTATTTTTATTTTTATTTTTTTTATACGAAACCCTAACAAACCCATACTTAGACCACTTTTTTGACATGGTATGGTGGTTAAGTGAAAGAGAAGCTTCAACATAAGGTACAATTCACTTAATCTTTGAAAAAAATTGGTAACTTTTGTTGCATGTGTGCAGATTTTGGTTGAAAGTAAGGTAGTTGATTTATTTTGGGAAAAAAAATGAGATTTTTATCAATAAAAATATTGTTTAGGGTTGTCAGAGTAAGTTGGGTTTGTTCATAAACTGAAAATCAGTTTACTTTTGAAAAAAAAAATGGTTATTTTTGTTGCATGTGTTGCAATTTTGTTTGAAAGTAAGGTATTGAGTTTATTTTCTGAAAAAAAAAATTGATTTTTATTAGTAAAAATGTTGTTTTGTTGTCAGTATAAGTTTCGTTTGTTCCTTGTTAAACTAGTTTGTGAGCAAACTAGTTTTTTTTTTATTGTTTTGGTAGGTTTAATGAAATGGGTTGTAAATTGGCTTGCGGGTAATCTGCTATTTTGTTGTTTTTTGGTTTAATGAACTGGGTTATGTTTGTGTAGGGTTTGGAAGATTTCGCGGTGGTTTTGTAACCCTAAAAGGCTTCGTGGGTTGCATGTTGCGAAAGAGTAAGTATTTTTTGAATTTTTAGTTCATAGAAATTCAAATTGTGAATGTTTTTATTTTTTATTTTTTTAAGGCAAGTTATGATCGTTATGATTAAAAATATTGATTTTTATGTTTCTATGATGTGTGTTAATATTTATATATGTATGACAATGGTATTATGTATATGGATTTCTATATGAGATGAAGATTGGAGTTCTAATTTTTATGATGAAAAATCTATGTTTTTGTAATGTTTGTAAATGTTTATAGTGTTTCTATATGTATGCTAAAATCATAGTGTTATGTATGTGCAGGTTTATATGTGATAATACCCATGATAAAGCGGTACTGTTATGTACATAGATGTTTATATATGTTTGTATGATAAATTAAATGATAAAAATATCTAAATGCATGCATATGTGCAATGTATGTATGACTATGGTGGTGCGATGTATGTATGATTTTGTTTGTGCTATTGGATAGTGAACTATGTTATTGATATCTGTGTTTATGGTCTTGTGTGTGTTTGGGTTATATGGTTTTTCTTTGTCATGTGAACAGGTTGACAATTTTTAGTTTTGTTGCTATTGTAACATTTAAGGGTGTAACCTATCATATTTATGGGCTTGTCAGAGACTACAGATGTTTGTAGCATTTATGGGACACTGTCAAATATGTTAGTGAAGTTGGAGAGTTCATAGTTGGGTAATTATTTAGATAGGAGGTAGTAATCTCATGGAGTGATGAGGTGAGAGCCATTAAGTCTGATGCAGACTTGATGGATGTGTTTGCGGAGTTTGAGAGCAGATGAGAGAGTCTAATCCACTTTAATCTAGAGTTGGTGAGTAGGCCCAACTAACCACATTCCTTCAAAATAGAGTCCAACCTTACACAACATAATCCTTTAAAAGATTTGGTAATATTAGAAAATGGCAATGAGTTTGAGGGTAATGTTCATCTTGGTAGTGATGATAATAACAATGCAAACTATGATGGTGATAGTGAGGGTGAGAGTGATAGTTAGGATGATATGATGTAAGAGGTTACTAGGGCTGCTATTTTGTAGGTTAGTGGTATGGATGATAGTATACAACTTCCTATTGAGGACGGGAGTTTGCAGCTATTGGAAGGGATCAACAGGCTGATGTAGATTGTTTGTCTGATATTAATGAGGACAATATGAGTATAAAGGATGTATTGGAGGTTAGAATTGATAGTGATGCTCAAAGTAAGATTGCAATCATTGGGAGGTCATTCAAGTTAGGTGAGGATGGTAAGATAGTACTGAAAAAAGGGGTTTTTCTTTTTTAGGGATATGAGACATTTTAGAGAAGTGATGGTAAACTTTTTAGTGCATGAGGGGTTTAAATTAAAGAGAAATAAAAATAAGCGTAAGAAAATTATATTCGGGTGTGAGGTAGAGGGTTATAGGTGGAGAGTTCAAGGGAGTCCTAGTAGGAATGAAGTCTACTTCCAATTCAAAACCATTAGACCTACCTACAGTTGCTTAGCTGTGACCAAGAACATAGTGTAAATTCTAGGTGGATGGGAAATAAATTTGAAAAGTTGATTAAGGAGAACCCTGATATAAATGTCAATGTCTTGCAAACTGTTGTTTTGAACCATTGTGGTATTAAAATACCATTCTGTACACTATATAGGACTAGAACTCATGCTTTACAGCTTGACAGTAAGGTTCATAAAGAGAGTTATAATAAGCTGTATAGGTATAAACACCTTATTAGGCAGAGGGACCTTGGTTCTGCAATATTTGTCAACACCCTTAGAAACAACCTAAATCCTAATGTTCCCGCTCATTTCAATAGGTTCTTTCTTAGTTTTCATGCATAAAATATTGGGTTCATAGGGATTTAGACCCTTTATTAACATTGATGGATGCCATTTGAAGGGTCCATATGAGGGTATCCTGCTTTGTGCAATGAGTATTGATGCAAACAATGAAACTTTTCTTTTGGCATTTAATGTATGTAAAATAGAGAATAGGGAGACATGAACATGGTTTCTAAATCTGTTGTTTGAACATATAGGCATGGATGAAAGTCAAGATGTGTGTTTTATGATAGATAAGCAAAATGGAATACCTAGAGCGATGGCTGACAATTGGCCAGGTAGAATTAATTCTAGATTTTGTAGGAGACACATATTGACCAACATGATGAGTAAATATAAATTAGATTATTTGAAGGATTATTTTTGGGCTACAGTTAGAAGTCCTAACAAGGTGGACTTTTTAGCTAACATGGAAAAAATCAATGAGTGTAGTATAGAGACATACAATTATTTGATGAAAATTCCTGTAACATTTTGGAGTGTGCATGCTTTCGATAGGGGGACCAAATCTGCTAGTATCATTAACAACATTGTAGAGACATTCAACTTTTAGTTGAATCCACTTAGGGATATGCTTATGTTGACAATGTTGGAGACAGTTAGGAAGAAGTTGATGACCAGGGCACATGACGGGTATAAACCAGATTTGACTTGGGAATCTAACATCCCACCAAATGTGACAAGAGTCTTTCAAAAGATTTAAAAAATGGGCAGGTATTTGAACTCCTTTTAGAGTGTTAAGTGGTCATTTGGGGTGGTAAATAGGGCTTGGCAGTTTGTAGTTGAACTGGATAAGATGTCATGTCATTGTGGTTTCTGGTTTGTTAGTGGACTATCTTGTAAGCATGTCATGACATACGTTACAAAGAGAAGATTATGCATTAAGGAATATGTCCATACCTACTTAAAGAATGAAGCATACCTAAAGAGATATGCTTATCACATACCTTTACTGGCAGATGAGAATGCATGGCCTGATGTCTACTTTCAAACGGTGTTGCCACCTCTTGTAAAGAAGAGACCTGGAAGACCTAAGAAAAGTAGGACCAAGAAAGAAATTGAACCACCTAAAGGCCAAAAATCAGTGAGTGTCTGATGTGAAGTTTGTAGAGAAGTTGAATACAATAGTAGAACCTATAAGAGCAAAACAAATGTTGTCTTATTATCAAGTGCGAGTAAAAAAAAAAAGGACAGAGACATACATCTAACTGTTTTTTATGTTTAATGCAGCTTGTATATAGGTTACTAACATAAGAGCTATAGGTTGGCAGCACATCTTATGGGTTAAGGCAAAGTGACATTCCAAGATCGTCAACCTCCACTGCAGCTCAGACATAATGTTTTCTCCTTTCTAAGTAAAAAAGTCAAATTGATTGCTGTCATTTATTATATTTCAGTACAATATATGTATAAAATTATATGTTTCTAATGAGTAAATACAGGTTAGGAGCACAACCCAGTAGGGAAGGCAGAATCATAATGGAAGGACAAACCCATCATTTAGTGCAACTCCATCCAACACAGTTTAGAACACCTCAACTGTCTAGAGGCTAATTTTTTCATTCAACTGTGTTTATGTATACATCTCTTTATTTTCAAGTTTATATATATATATATATATGTATGCGTGAATTAATGTTTGTTGATATGATTATGTATATATGCAGGTTCTTTGGTTTCCAAGTAGACAACCAATTGAGGTACATCATCCAACAACTACAAGCACTCAAGTGGCTGATGTTATATGTAGCCAGAATGTTTCACAAAGTGCACCTATCAGTTTTTAAAATGCTCAAGGTTAGTAATCTATACAATACTATTATGTATATGCTTTACTGACATTGTTTTGGGTTGATATTGATATTGTTTTATTAATGGTTTAACAGATAGTTAAGAGTGATTGAAAAACAGCTTGTAAATATTGGTTAGTTAAGTACATATCACTTTTTGTTACAACAACTACAATTACCACTATTGTTTTGGTTAACACCAGTTATATTGGTTGATGTTAGGCATTGTGCCCTAAGAGCTTGTAATTTGTAAACGTTTAAATAAATAATAAATAAATAAAGTTTATTTTATTCAAATTAATGTGCATTTATGAAATGTTTGCTTCATACGAATATCATGTAACATCCATGATTACTTATGCAGTCTCAAACTAAGTATGTAAGTGTTATATACAAGAGGATTTAGTTTGAGATTAGTAATCTAAAAAGTCCGTAGAAAGCAAACAAAACTGGGTACTTTGTTTGTGATAAATCTACAGCTGCGGTCCATTTCGTATTTGATACGATGATTTTATCCGGGATTGTTCATATGACGATATGAAAATGGAGGTACTTGTATAATAGAGATTATATAGGACTAGACCACGATAAAATGAATTTCTTATTAATATCTGTTAAACAAAGAAATTCTTCTTTATCAAGTAGATGATCATATATGGATTGATCTTAATCCTGAGTGTTTTATGGACTCCTATTTATTGGGTCATATCTTTTGATTTACATGGGTGAGACTGTTATAGATTTACGGTCAATAAGCTTCGTACTTTGGAGATGTGATTTAATAAGTGGCTGGGAACATTCTACACAATAGTAGAATCCACTCCTTCTTGCAAGAAGTAGATGAGTAGTTCCCTTAAATGTTGATTCGGGTCTTGAACAATAAGAGCGCTCAACTTTCTGTTTACGAGTAAACGGAAAGATAAATTCATAAGTTGTTATGGATATATTGTTCATTAGAGAATTAATGGTACTTAATGGAACAAGATATAATTAGAGAGGTATAACGGATTTTTATAACCTAGCTCTAATTATGAACTACTCGTGGAGGATCGAACCATATGAAATGATTAAATCGATGGACACTGAAAATTCAGATTGTGTAAAACATCTACATTTTTGAGAGTGCAACCTTAAATTTTTAGTGGAGTAATTCTAAGGTTAATAATAGTGAATTATTAATTAAAGAGTTTAATTAATAATTCTGATATTATTGGAGCTCAAATTGTAGGTCCATTTGGTCCCCTTGCTAGCTCACAACCACAAAAAGAAACAAGTTGAAGAATATAATTGGATTGTCCGATTATTGGTGTACATATAAATTTATGTATATATTCATAAATTATTTAAATAATTTGATTATTTAAATATTTATAATTATTTAATTAATGGTTAATTATTTAATTGTTTGTAGAGGTCATGAGTTCAATTCTAAATGATGTCATTAAATTAATTATGATTTAGAATCATTTAATTTAATGAAAAATCATTTAATTAATTAATGGAAATAATAATTTTAATTGGAATAAGATTCCATTTAAATTATATTAAAAAAGTTTTAATTTAATGGGAATTAGATTCTATATTAAATTAAAAGAATAAAATTATAATCCAATAAGAAATTTGATTCCATATTGGATATGAATTAAGTCTTTTAAATTTAATAGAAATTTAAATTCCTTGTTAAAATTGAAGAACCCTAGTTTTGCCATTATAAAAAAAAAAAAAATGTTTTTATGATTGGTAATAGGTGGTGGTAGAGAGAATTTTTGGCTACTTGAACCAAAAATTTCCATTGATTAAAAATCATCAAATAACCATCTACTTCAAAAGGATCTTCAAAAAGATTGTGCCTACACACAATTTCTTTTGTGAAGAGTCATAGCAAGGAAGATCAGGCGGTGAAGAATCTGCGAATCAAAAGGGATCAATTCAATCTTCATGCAAGGTAAAATTCGATCTTATTTTAATTATTGAATTGTTATTACTAGTATCGGTCGGGCATGTTTTGTTTGAAAATTTTTAAAATCTACGTTTCCGCATTCGAATTAAAATCGAATTTTCCCTTTAGTTGGGTGGTATGCTTTTGTTATGCAACACACAATGGATATTGGCACCAGTTAATTAGTTAAGTGTACATGTCACTTTTTGTTGGTTTTGGTTAGTAAATGTCAATGTTTATATTTTATAGTTGTGTATTTTGGTTAGCAAAGTTTGTAGTTCCTGTCATTGGTGTTAATTTGCTATTGTTATTGGATACTGGCATCAATGATGCTACCTATTTATTTTGCATAAAGTACTGTTATTGGTTTATATTCAAGTTTTTACCTTGCAATACATACATAAATCAATTACAAAACATTAGCAAAACATCTTCCACATACACACCTTCAAATCATTTCCTTCCAATACAAACATATTTCAATTTCTTCGGCTTGTTAATATAGTAACAAACATAGACACTCCACTTAGTATATGTTTATGATGTTTAATAGTTTTAATACCTCTACATTTTGAAATTTGGCATCTTCTGTAAACTTTATAGATTCTAATTCATCTTCAATCAAAGCTTTGAATTTATCATACATTGAACTTGTTCCTTCGTTACACTTATTCACCGTTTGTTGAAATTCATCTTCATTAGGATCCCAAAATGAATAATATTTACATCTTCGATTCTCGCATGCAAAGAACAATTTGTTAGGATTTTTTTTTTTTTTTCTGATTCGAATATCTTCATCCCTGCCTTTCTTCTACAATAGCATTTTCGATTTTTAAACTTGATAATTCATCCATTAATTTGACTGCTTGAAGTTGAAGAATGACAAGAACCTTCCATTTAATGTGATTATTATGTAGTGTGTATTAAATGAGCATACAATAAGCATTTTCAGGTGAAAAAATATGTTATTTCAAGTGGAAAAAATGGGTGCATAACAAGGAAAAATGTAGGTGAAAAAATGTGCTCTCTCGGGTTGAAAAATTGGGTGCATAACATGGGAAACTGGTTAGGTTTTTGTAGCCATGTGTGTGGCTGTTGCAAAAGTGATTATTGCTTGCAACGGTTACTTCTACAACGGCCACATCTGATTTTTCTTATTTATTTTTTAATTTTTTGGATTTTTTAAAGTTTTTGTTGAGAGGCATTTTTGGTGTTATGAAAAACCAACTACTACCATCGTTCTCCACAATTCCAAGCATGGAAACCCATTTTTTTAATATTTTATTCTATTTTATTCATTATTTAATGAGGTCAACTAGGTCAACAATGTACACAAGGACATTTACATCTTTTTGGCATAATTATACTGTTTACAAGTTAAGTTTAACGGAATCTTCACACAGTAGTAAGCTTTTTAGTAATAAAACACAAAACTTGACTTTATTTATAATAAGTTTTCAATCAATAAGCTAAATTATAATTTGGTCTTGATGAATTTGATTGGTTTTCCGTAATTTTTTATAGTTAGAAACTTCTGATTATAAAAATAATATATATATATATATATAATTGACGTATTTTACAGTGCATTTGGATATGAATAATCTGACAACTATAAATAACTGATTGTATTATAATATTATTGATTATATTTATTATATCTAATTACGTATTTATTATAACTGTATTATATTATAGATGACTCATTGAAGTTTGATTTGATTCATTTAATTGTAATTACATATAATAAATATATAATCATATATAATAAATATATTTAATAATTTTAAAATATAATTAATTTTTTTTTATCACAAAATATAATTAATTAAAGATGCATCCATACTCAAACGCAGTACAGTCAACTCCTGAAAAATTTATTTGATATAATTTTAAAGTGATATATTCTTTTTAAATTCCAGATAACGGGACCCAGAAAAACAAACGGTCCAGATCTCAGCTAGAGGAGGCATCAAGTGGAGCCCCACTCACCAAAATAACTCATAATTACACCCATCGCTGGCCGGTGCCTGATACTACAATTCTCCAAATTCTCTCGCGTTGTTTTTCTTTCCTCTATTTCTCTTACAGGTACAAACCGAAAAAAAAAAAAAAATCACGAGAAACCCAAACAGTGAAGTGAGAGAGAGAGAGAGAGAGAGAGAGTCAGAGAGCGTGTGTTCAAACATGGACGATTACACCCGAGAAATGATGGACCTGAAAACCCTAGTCACTAGAACGCTTGAGAAGAAAGGCGTCTTAGCTAAGATCCGGGTATGTTTTCCCCAAATTACCCCCTTTTTTTGTTCTCCTTAATCTGTTTGGCTGCCAAGAAAAATCGATGGTGTAGAAAATGGGTGCGATTAAAGCTCTTGTTTTCTGGTGGATCTCGTGAAATTTAAATGTAAAGTTTTTGCTTATGTCGTAGATCTTATTGCTCTCGTTATGTTTCGAATTTGTTAAAATTCTTGTAAGAGATTAGGGTTATGTAAGTTGAAATTGAGTGATTTATGACCAAATTAATGTTATGTCGAAGATTCTAACTTTGATTGGAGTAATGGGTAGGTTTGAAATTTTGAACTTTTTTTTGTTCTTTTTTGTCATTTGTATTAGAGTGAAAGCTTATTTGAAGTTTGGGTTTTATTGTTTTGGGGTTTAATGCAAAAATGTATGTTTTGATAGTGATTTTGGAAGGGTTTCATTGTCAAAATTGGATCTTTCATTGAAATTTTTGTACTTTTTGTTGTAATATAATATTCAGAAATAGTTCTGGTCTTGTAACCTAGTAAAGTTGTAACTGGCTTAGATTATAGCCAGGTCTAGGGTAGCCTTGAGTGGTTGGGTCTTGGGGTTTGCTCCTTCAAGGTTTAAGGTTCACTCTCATGGGCATCTACATGGCCAAAGACTATAGTTTTCTGCTTCCCAAAGATTGTAGGGTTAGCGAGGGTTTCAGTTTTGAACTTAAATTTGCTAAGCGGTTTTAAGAGATTTCTGGATTATTAAAAAAAAAAAAAAAGCTGGTTTTGGGTTACGATTTTTGGTTTTGAGGAGTGACAGAACTGGTATCACCATACTCAATGCACATAATTGATAAATATGAGACAGTTGTCTATTTTACTTCAATGGTATTTTTGCAACGAGCTGGAGTAGGATGAACCTTTTACTAATTGATTTCTAGGACATTGCATGTTTTTGGTTTCATGAAGAACCACTCTTTTATCCTTTTCTTTACCTGTTTTACTCATTAATTTGGTCAATTGCTAGGCTGAACTTAGGGCCAGTGTCTTTGAGGCAATTGAAGAGGAGGATAGGGTGATTGAAAAGGATGAAGGCCTGCCTCCTGCATTATTGGGTAGCTGCAATGATCGCGCGAAACAACTTCATGCATCTCCTTCAGGTTTACTCCACAAATGCCAATTTTGTTCTCTGGTTTTAAATTTTTTTTAAAGAGTAATGCCTTTTTTGGTTGGGGGTGGGGTGGGGTTATACTCCCTATTTATATGATCTGGTGTGAGGTTGCTTGTTGGTTATAGACTACTTATTGTAAGCGAATTTATATAGATAGCAGAACCAGTGTAACTTGGTTAACTCTGGTTGTACGAGAATTTGAAGAAAATTGATTTGTGTTTTCCGTTAGTTTTCCTTCTAAAGTGAATTTTGTGGGCCAAATTTAGTTTATCTACGTTATATCCAGTATGAGATAGTGGTTCAATTAATTATGGCAAAGTTCATTTCTCAGATGGGAGCACATCTATTGTTTTGATGTTGAGAGCAATTCAGAATCTTCTTTATATCTGCCTTATCTAATCTACTTGTCTCTTGGATTATGCCTCTCTAAATGCAGGGAGACTTCTAACTGCACTAATATGTGAATACTTAGACTGGGCTCAACTAAACCACACAATGAAAGTTTATCTGCCAGAATGCAATTTGGTAATCAAGTAATTTTCAATGTACAGTTATCCTAATATTAGTGCTGGTGATTCATTACCACCCTTATTGTGAATGATTGCACTTCAATCTTTATTCGTGATGCAGCAAAAAGATTCTTGGAAAACTGAGTTGAAAGAGTTCAGCAGCAAGAATGGTTATGATCTCAACAAAAATGGAGATAGTGCTCCCTTGCTTTTGGATGTTCTTGAAGGATTCTTGAAGTTTGAGGTATGACACTAAATTTCTTCCTGGGACTAGCTTTGCCAGATTTAGACATCTTGTAAATGTTGTGAAATATGAATTGTGAAATTATGATGGTGCCTCTGTCTTCTGAGTTTCATCTTTGCTTGCATGAGTTGTTATATCTACCCAAATGGTACATGTAAATGTGGTGCTTTTATTTCTGATTATGTTGAAACAAGCTATTTGTCTGAGATGCAACTATGATTAATAACATTTTTTTATTCTTTTTCGTGTCCTTGACATCCCAAAAACATTTACCTTTTACCTTTCACCTTTTGTGAGATCTGGTCTGGAGATGTTTGAAGTTACAATACATTTTCGATCAGATGTTTAATTTACAAAACTGGGTGAAATATGATGGATACCATCTACCTTTGTGAGTGGACTACAGTTGACATGTGGAAGCTGTCCTGCTTTATGTGTAGATCTTTTCGTGTCTGTTCATATAATTGTTGTTCCTACAAAAATTGATTTGTAAATGTTTGTAACAGAATTCATCCCAAGCAAGGGGTGGTGGAAGGAGACCACCAGAATCTGAGTCCCTGCCTAATTTAGAGTCTCGGAATATGCGAAGACCATCATCATCATCTGTTGCTGGGGGCTTACCTCCATTAGGAAGGTGCTGAACCATACCTCTCTGTTCCAATTTGTATATTTCTTACCTGTTTTGGCTGTTTCCTTTACCCCATTGTATGCTTCTTGTATTTGATGTTTTCATTTGTTGCCACATTATTGAAGGGCGATTCCTGCGACCCAGTCATCTGGTGAGTAATCATTCTGTATAATTTGTGCTGTCTTCTGCGCGGTGTCTGTTGTTAATCAGTTACTTTCTGTTATTTAGACAGGAGAGCAGGGTCTTCCATGTCTGGTTATAGAAAAGATGAATACAACTGGAGATATGACAATGATGAGCTCTCCGATGATGTGATTCGAGCATCATCTGCACTGGAAAACCTTCAGTTGGACCGAAAAGCTCGGAATCTAACAACATCATGGCGGTTTGTTCCACAAATCCCTGCAGAATTTTCTTTGACTTATTTATGTGCCAGGGACAGAAGAAATTGGCAATTTTCTTTTACTTCAAATTAAGCTTAGTTCTTGCTCGTTATGTACTCTGCTAGATGTCTTAACAAATTATACTCTGGATTTTGATTGCAGGCATGCTGCTGATGGGATGAACGAGGATGATGGCAGGCTTGATCATATGTAGCCGAAGAACATCGTCGCTTGCATGATAGCACGTGTAGTTTAGTGTGTAATTTCAAGTTTCAGTCAGTAATGTTTTATAACCATCAAATGAGGGTAGTATTTGTAAGTTTATATAATATTTTTGTGATGTGATTTTAGTGTTTTTATCCGGGCTTTCTGTTCCTTCTTTAAAATTCCCCATTGAATCCATTCACAAAATGCCAATGGCTTCTTTCCTTTCTAAAACTTTTGTGATGCGTAGATTATTCTAAAGTTCTATAGCTGTTGATGGATTAAGTTCTCGTGGTTGATATTGCGCTGTATGTTTATTAGTTCGAAATGAAAATAAAAGGAAATCAAGTTCCATTTAAAAGTGGATGGAAAGGAAAGTTAATTCCTTGAATGAGAGGAGACTTAATAATTTGAATGAGTGGGGGGGATTAAGTTCTTTTTCAAGAGGAAGTGTAATTAGTGTAATTATTATTATTATTATTATTATTATTATTTACTTTTTTTATGGTAGGGAGGAGGAATTAAATTTATAGAAATATAATTATTGATTATATGTGAAATTTATAAAATTTTGTCACAATTTGGAGATTCAAATCCGGTACTTGAAGTGGCAAGTGAAGGTGGGTAAACTAATATGTCAACTTCCCTTGTTGAGATTTATAAAATTTGATTTTTAATAATTTTTAATAAATATTAGAATCTAAAATAGGGACCAAAGGCTATTTTTTTTTTCTTCTCTTTAATTGGTTCTCAATTAATGAAGATGCCATAATCAAAGCTAGAATTTTTAGAGTTGTCTGGTTTTGTTAACAAAAGAAATTTATATATATATATACATATGCATATACATATATATGTATGTATGTATGTATGTATGTATGTATTTGGTTTGGCTATTATTATTTTCTTTTTGGGGTTGCTGTTGCTTGGCCAATTCATGGTTTTAAAAAATCAAGCCAGTTTATTCCAGGATTATGCTCTTCTTTAAAAACAGTATCTAAGAAGATTTTATAGGAAAGTAATGTTTATATATATATATATTTATTTATTTATTTGTATTTTTTTTTTGAAAAGGAACTCATAGTATTAAACTTTTGTTTTTGTTTTTTTAATATAAATGATAATTTTTTTAGGTTCAAGTTGAATACTAATCATTTTTTCAAAATTTTGCAAGAAAAACTGTTTTCCAACAAAAGTACAATTGATAAAAATAAAAGAATTTGAAAAAAAAATTACATTTCAATTTTGATATAAAAGTTATTTCTATAATTTTCTCTAAACTTGTTAGTGAAGCACATGGCTATTGGTACAATGACATCTAGTCCATCAGAGTTTGACTCATTTCGGCTAAATGTATATGTTTAGATCTGCATCTAAAATCCTTAAATTAAGGGTAATTTTTTTATGCGATGTAAGTCTTTTTTCTAGTTTTTGAGAATTTTAGTTCTAGATCACGTTTCATAGATTCTGATCAAGAGTATCCGATAAAATTATACGATATATAAGATACTTATTAGATGTGTAATAAAAAAAAAAAAAAAAATTTAGTGGATATTTTAAAACAATGAAATAAGCTCATGCGACAGAAAGAAAAGGTAGAACAAAGTTTCTTTTTTAAAGATTTCTGCTCGTGCCCAAATTTAAACGTCAACTTGTATGACGTGTCCCCCCTCACTCCGAGGTAATTAAAAAACAAGAAAACAAAACACCATTCAAAAAAGCACGTTTCTTTGAAAAATCTCTTGCTCTGCGACAAAGCAAGAAAGAAAAATCTGAAGCATGTTGTGGGTGCTGGGGAGAGCGAGAGGGTCGTCGTCAGCGACGGAGACGCTGGTTGTTTACGTAGCTCGAGCTCTGTCTACTTCCAGCGTGAATTCGGGAGTTGAGCTGAAAGCAGCAGCAGCAGCCGCTTCTTCTTCTGGCTGTCTCTCACGCTCTCTTGTTGGGAGAGGAGACTCCGAGGGCAGAAATGTCCAGTGGGTATTTTTGGGCTGTCCTGGCGTCGGCAAAGGCACTTACGCTTCTAGGCTCTCCAATTTGTTGGGCGTCCCTCACATCGCCACCGGCGATCTCCTCCGCCACGAACTCGCTTCCTCTGGCCCACTCTCTGCTCAGGTCTCTCTCTTTCATTTCTTCTTTTAATCAGGACATTTTAGATGTAATTGAATGTTGATTAAGTGAATTTAGTGGTGGTGTTTGTTAGGGATCTTCGGTCCACTCAGCCCTTGTGCTATATATATATATATATATATTTTAAATTTTTTGTTAAAATTACCCTGATTTTGATGTCATTTGGGTCCAACTGGCCATGCTGCGTGTGAGCAGGTTTGAAGTTTTTGGAATTATCACTCATTGATCCTTCCATCATACTTTAAGTTAGTTGAGTTTATTTATTGACAATGATCTCTTACCTACTGTATTTGAAACCTCCATAATTTTTGTTATTGTATATGGCTTTGAATTTGGATTTTTTGGTTGAATTGGTAAACAAATAGATATTATACTTGTAAACGGAGTGGAAGCTAATTCCACAACCTGAGATTCAGATCGTCTCTAATTAGTGCAATATATTTAGCTTCTTTCTAGAATCATATAAGATTAGAGCTATAATATTCTTTTGTGTATATGTCAAAATGATTGATTTTAGGTACTGATAAGGCTATGGCAATGTGAATTTAGATGTACATGGTGGTTTCTTTTTCTGTACATTAGCATAGTCAAGAGGTTTAATTTGTGGTTTCGTAATGTTTTTAACTCTCTTTTTATTTATTTATTTATTTTTTATATTTTTGTTTTTTCTGTAACTCTTTTTTTCCCATTTTGCAGCTTGCAGAGATTGTTAGTCAGGGAAAATTAGTTTCAGATGAAGTAATAATAGATTTGTTGTCCAAGCGCCTTGAAGCGGGGGGAGCTAAAGGTGAATCTGGATTTATCCTTGATGGGTTTCCTCGAACCATAAGACAGGCGGTGAGCACTTCTTGTGAATGATTTCTAGATTTTAATTGGTTGAGGGTTATGTTCAATCTGTATGAATGGTTGAGAACTGGTTGAAAAAAAATTGGGTCACTGATATGCTATTACATGGAGAAAGGAGTGAGATTTGTGTTCATTTTGTTTCTTGGTGGCTAGTGTGTTGGTGAAGGGGCTTGACTGACGAAGACAGATGTACAACCTTATAAGAATTATCCAATTAGGCTTATATCATTGTAATTATGTAAAATAACCCAGGTTCTGACAAGTTAGCACGTCTTCGTTTTGTTTTAATCACCTGTTCTGGAAAGGGTTGCCCTTCTAAACTTATCTTAGGATTTCCACAATATTCTATGCCACTTGTTTGTTCATGTGGATAACCATTCTTTTGTTTGCTTTTATAGTTTGTGCTATTAAATTGGATAGAGTAGCTATGAGTAAAGTTTAATTATGATCACTTGATCAGTTTTACGTTATTATCAATAGTCAAATGTGGTGGGCTTTTGTTGTAACTTGTATGATATGGGCCTTTGCAATATGAAGGTCGTGATGTATTATCTCATCTTGCTCATGATTTTCTTATGCTTAGCTTGATTATGAACACTTCTATTTGTAGTGTCTCTGGCAGCTTCATTTATGGTTCTCTCGTTGTTGTATCCTTGAAGCTATTTTGGGCTCTTTAGCATTCTAATTCCTTTGGCAATATCTAGTTCCTATGCACCCTTTCCCACCTTATATCTCGCACAAGGACAAATTACACTTATCCCCTTAGAAGGTTGGTTTGAGGGAATTTGATACCTAGACCTCTTCTTAGATAGGTTATCCCTTTGGGAATAGGTTCACCTTTTGGATTTCTGATTGTGTTTAACAAGTACTAAAAGGAGTTGATGATCATGAACTGGTGGCCAGATTCTTCTAGTCTGATTTTCCAATTCCTTTGATACGTTTCGTTTGATTTTAACTTGTAAATTGTCTTTTGTGTTTTGCTTATTTTCCCCTAGGAAATATTGGAGGGAGTCACCGACATTGACTTGGTGATTAACTTGAAGCTTCGGGAAGAGGCATTGCTTGCAAAATGCCTTGGGAGAAGAATATGTAGTGAGTGTGGGAAGAACTACAACATTGCTTGTATTGACATAAAGGGTGAAAATGGAAATCCAGGAATGTACATGGCTCCACTTCCTCCCCCTCCACATTGTGCATCAAAGCTTATCACTCGATCTGATGACACTGAAGAAGTTGTTAAGGAACGACTTCGTATATATAATGAAATGGTATTCTCCATTTACCAAGGAAATATGTTAATCAATTACTTATGGATGCATTTATACTTAAGTGAAAGTACTCTGTAAATTGTATATTTTAACTGGACACTTGAGATGGCACCTTCACACCGTCAATGCATGAGGCACATAAACCTTTCTTCTCTGTGTTGGTGGAAACTGCAACAGACTATGAGGCAAACTTGTTTTTCTGATTGTTTTCATATATCAATTAATATTTACATAAATTATCATTACCATATCATAAATAACAGAGCAAGCGTCACTAGGTTCAATTTTTAGAAGTGCATTGATAATTATTCTGATTCTGCAGAGTCGACCGGTGGAGGAGTTCTACCGCTGTCGTGGGAAGTTGTTAGAATTCAATCTTCCAGGCGGAATCCCAGAATCCTGGCCCAAGCTGCTTCAAGCTCTGAACCTTGAAGACCATGAAGACAAGCAGACTGCAGCAGCCTGAGATTGTATAATTCTCTGTATATTTATAAGGTAAATTAGATCATTCTTTGCATGTCAAGGGATGTGCATTCGTATTCATTTATGATTTGAAGGAGCCAAAATTCATTTGCAATAAGTCAAAAAATGTCTACAATTATATATAAGCTAGCTCCCTTATAGGGATCTGGAGTATGTAATATGAGTATGGTGTTGGAGAGAAAGATCGGCTATTGTGTTATTGTTGCTAATGATATTTGGCTGAAATATGCTTTAGCTAAGAGTGATTGCATGTGTGGACAATACTTGCAATCTTGTATATTTTGCAGTGCAATTTTAGTGAAAGGGATTATTTCAACTGGGAAGAATGAAATAGATACACACCTTGCCGATTTCAATTTTTGATCACTGTATTGACCATTATGAGGCTCTTCCTGATGCACTTAACCTGTGGAAAAAGTCAACAAATCCAATTGTAATTCGCTCTTTTGATTCTCAAATATTTCTGGATATTTCAAGCTTGAGTTAATATCCTTTTATAGATGGAGTACTTTTCAATAGAATTTGGTTATATTATATGGTAGTCTTGGGAGCTATGCTCAGTAGAAGAAGTGCGCCGCTTGAAGAGCATAATTTTTTTTTAATTGCAAATCTGGTTGCTGATTTATCTTATGATTGTGCAAACTGCTCTCTGCTTTCATTGCAGTAGAAAATTGAATTTTGGATAAGATGTGATTTTGTGTTTACAGATGAAATGTCCTGGGCAAAGATGGCTAGATTGAACTGGATCAAGTCGATGCTGCTTGTGTTGAAGATGTGGAAAATATAGATATATACTACTGAAATTTTTATGTAATCGTTCTCTTTCAAAAGAAAAAAAAAAAAAAAATCCATTTATATCAACATGATGCTAATGATTGAAACTTTGAAACATTTATGAACTCGGAAAAAGCAAATTTGATTTTCTACTTCATTCTCGAAACAACCAACGCAAAAACTGGTCCTTATAAAACGAAACTGGTAAATTTGAAGCACCAGCAGTGGATAATGGCTTGGCAAAATGGACGGGGTCTGCAGACCCTGTCCATACCCATAAGAATGTGGTGCGGGTATAGACCCGCACGACTCTTTAAAAAACCCTTAAAAGAACCGGATCCAAAAAACCCGTATAATTTCGGGTAGAATATGGATCTACTCGCGGGTCTCTGTCAGACCCACAAAATGCCCATGCTTTATATACCCGCTACCCGGTTCATTTTCAAAAACTAACCCTAACAAAACTTCAACTCTCTTGACTCTCTCTCTCTCTCTCAACGCCTTCGCCGCCGTTCAACTGCGCCTCCTTTTCTCTCCATCGCCGCCGTTCGACTGCGCTTCCCTTTCTCTCTATCGCCGCCGTTCGACTGCGCCTCCCCTTCTCTCCATCGCCGCCGTTTGATTGCGCCTCTCTCTGTCTTCATCGTTGCCATTCGACTGCGTGCCTCTCTCTCTCTCTCTCTCGATCGTCGCCGTGTCATCTGCTGTGTGACCTCCAGAACCTCTCCGTCTCCCTCCCTCGCCGTCGTGTCCAAAGCTTCGAACTGTGGTATCGCCACCGTCTCTCTTTCCCTTTTTTTTTTTTTTGGGTCTTTCGATATCTCATATCGCAGTTTTGCTTTGAGTTTCTCAGGTACATCGACCACCAGAACATCGTCGTCGTCTCTCTCCACCAGAACTTCGCCGTCGTCTCTCTCTCAGGTACATTGACTTTTGATTGATTATTTAGTTTGTTGTTGCTGGGTATTTGTTGTCGTTTAGTTTCAATCTTCTGGTTGATTTGTTTGGTTATTGTTCTTTTGAATTTGATGGATGAAATTGGTCTTTTGATTGATTATTTAGTTTCTGGATATACAATGGTAGTATAGTCAAATGAAGAATTATGGTTGTGTGCTTTTGCAACCCTATAAATCCAGTAAGTCCTATAATCAGTAAATTAACAAAGTGGGCTAATTCTATATTAGCAGCTGCTTGAAAAGCTTTGTAATTACCTTTTAATACACCTTCATCTTCAAATATTACGTCATTGATATGATCTTCATGAGAAATTAGCACAACCAAAGCTACAACACCTGTTGATAAAAATGCAGATGGTAATATTCCAAATCAACAGATTGATAAAAATGCAATTGGTAATATTCCAAATCAACAGATATTCAACAAAATGAAACCTGCTAAGTTACTATTTCTGAACATTTGTAGTATAATGTTTGCTTTGATATTATTTTAACCAGCAGCTTTGCATATAACGA
This sequence comes from Nephelium lappaceum, assembly GCA_021234005.1. Classification (NCBI taxonomy): domain Eukaryota; kingdom Viridiplantae; phylum Streptophyta; class Magnoliopsida; order Sapindales; family Sapindaceae; genus Nephelium; species Nephelium lappaceum. Next base: position 20,982,735 of record CM037999.1, read on the forward strand.
ATTACTCTCAAGAACATCTAGGTCCTGCCACATCTAATTCCCCCTAGCTTTAGAAACTCAACTACCAAAGGCTCAAAATATCTGGAGATGAAAAGAGCATTAAAACATTGACTTAACACTTCCAATCCAACAAAATATCCCACAAAACATTATCCGAATACCAAACTGTTGATAGATGTGACTAACACTAAATGTCACACACACACACACACACACACACACACACACACACACACTCTGTTTTGAGCAATAGCAATCAACATGTAATTCAATATTTTGAGTTCTAGAATTATTACATTTCTCTGTAGTGAACCAACAGTTCACATAATAGCCAAAAAAGCTATTCTTCTTTAAGATGTTAAAAAACCAATCCATCAAAACACCCAAAACCAAACATTTAAAATCCCAACACCCTATCCCAATTCAAGTGATTGAAATTTGCCTTTTTTTTAAAAGCAAAAACTATGAGCAAATGCTTGAAGCACCCACCAAAACAAAAATATCAAAATCCTGAGCAAATTCTTATTTTTTTGAATCAGTATATGGGAATGAGGTCTGAATTTGTTGATGTTTGGTTGCAAAAAATTATTATTGTTGTGGGATATAAGCTAAATGCATGTTGTTTTAGCTATAATCCAATTATAGTACCTTTATTTAATGTTAAATGGGTGAATAGTATATAGCTAGAAACCAATAACTTCGATTAACCTGTATCTGGTGACAGTGGTTGAAACCTCTGGTGTAACAATGCATGTACTTTCACCAAAACAAAATATGTTTGTCTTGTTATATTTTATATTATTAATTGAATTGTTTAAATATATTAGGTAGCCAAACAATATGACTAGTTGTGGAGAAAATCAAATGAATACTTCGACAGGGGATAATGATACTGAGAATGTTGAATCTAGTGTTCTGAAAGTAGCCAAACGGAAGCGAGAAACATCATTTGTTTGGGGTCACATGTCTAAAGTTGAAGTTGATGGTGTTAGAATGGCTAAATATAATTTTTGTGGGAAATTATTAACAACTTGTTAAGTTTTATAAAATTGGTTTCATTTCGTTTTTGCTCCTTAAAAAGTACTACTTTTTAGATGATTACTTAATCACAAAAACAATTTTTTTCCCCTATAATTAGGTGAATGCCTTTTACATTTTTCATCATTCAATGTGATCAATGTTTGAAATGGACTTTTTTCAAGTTATTATTTAGAAATCCTTTGAGCACATTTATGGAGAACTAAAATTTAATCTATGGTTTAGTGAAAGTGATAGGTTAGTCGAATTCAAAATAAATAATTACTAAACACAAAATTTATTAATAATAATAAACAAGAATGATTAATTTCAGATCCATACTTAAATAGAAAATAAAACTAACACCGACTGGAATTAGGACGAGGACTCCAAAACTGACTGAAAAGTAAAATCTCACAATTTAACAAGCAGTATAGTCTTGCAAACACATTTTGAAACCAACTTAACAAAATAAACCCTACCGAAAACAGAAATCCCAACTAAAGCTTATTAATAGGGAGCTAAAGCTAGGCATATTATATCAATAGCCTAACTTATAGTTATAGTAACTAGGGTGTACTACTAGAAAACACTACATCCTTGGACTCTTCTTGACAATGTGTCAAGTAAAACAAACATAGTCCTTCAGTTTGCATGTCGATAGTCTCCCCACCTTAAATGAAATCATGTAACTTTGGCGAATTGGGGTTCGCTGATCCTGAGTGCAAGGGCACTGATTCGATCCTGACCATAGATTGTCTCGACTGAATAATGTATTTCCATTGACCATCTCCATCTTTGTACTTGTAGAAGATGACTTCATCCTTAGCTTTAAGTTCTTTTTTCTTAACATATTGAAACCAACTGGCAGTAAAGACAGGTTTCGCTTCATCGCCTGTTGGCCGAGTGTAGAGACGAAAATTCAGTGGTGTTGGGCTTGTGGAATCGATCTCCATGAAATCGATAACATCCAAGTCCACTTGTTTTCTTTCTTCGATAAACTCTTTAAAATGTGGATCATGCATAGCTTCCATTGGGATGCACATTTTTTTCTTAACATCACTCTCTGGTAAAATTTGGAAAATATTTTCTCGCGATTCATCATGGTGTAGTAGAGTGATAAACTCTTTACGTATGTGCTGCTATAAGTTTGTTTAAGTTAAGGCAACAAATCCATAGGCAAAAAGCTACGAGTAAGTCCAAAATTCAGTCACATCTAATGTCTTTCATTTTTTTTTTGGTGCCAATCATTATCAGCCATTCCAATCATTATCATCCATATTGGAATGGACACATTTTGATCTGGTTAGAATGTGGATGTGACCAACGTAAGTGAAAACCCCAAACTAAAAGGTAGTAGTACGGTGCATTGTGGTTAGCTGGCTTTCTTTAGGATACACTTACATGTTGTAAGATTTATAAAATCTTTTAATATCATTACAAGGACTGTTTCTTATATATATTTGATTTCTTCTAGAAATGTATGTGCCTTCCTTTTTTAGATCTATTTTCCTGTGTCAGAGAGGGATTTCAATTAAAATTCAGGGTTTAATAACTGTATTAAAATAACATTGATAATGGATTGTTATATAACTGATGCAAAATTTATCAAGTGTACTTTTTTCAAATTCCATTTTTTTTTTTAAACTTTTAGATTAGAATTCAATAAATAATTATCCTGTAACTATAAATTAAATTCTTTCTAGTTATATTAGTATGTTTTAATTTGAAGGTTATCTATATATTATTCTAGATAGTTAATTAAAAACTAATAATAAAAGACATGATTAATTCTAATTAAAGTGTTGAAGTGACTATGGTTCTTATGAACCAATCAATTAAATAAATAATTGATCAGAAGCAAAATCAGTTTTCGTAATGGATTGCTTCGTTTCTGATATTTATTGAAAGTGTTTAACGCCAACTAACATGTTGGGACAAAAACAAACATGAAAAGAAGATTCGAATCCAACAATGCCGGAAGCAAAATTTTCTTTAAGTTGATTGAGACCTTTGATGATTGATGTGGGGCCTTAGTTAATTAGGTGCAAAACTATTTGAGAGGCGTTCTTATCTATATTACAACGAGACATTACAATGAGTGGTTTTCTTACATATATATATATTTATACATTTGTTTGGCGAAAGAAACTTTTTTGAACAAAAACGTTGTCTAGCACATAGAAGTCTAACTAACTCCACGTGTAATTTTTGAAACTTGGTGTGTGGTAGTACAGATAGGGAGAAAAAGGGACAATTTCAGGTTCAATCCATCACCAAACAAAATATTGTTTTTGTCAACCATTTTACAAAAATTCATTTTTAACCTCTCAAACAAACAAATTTTTTCTTATACCCAAGTTACCCAAATTGCTTTTTAGTCAAATATTCTTTCCAAACTCAGATGAAATGACCAAAACACTCTCAAGGCTTCATAACCATTACTTTTCTTCTTCCTACGGTTTTAGACATCATATTTCCATCCCATTTTGATTCTCTCATTCACATTACTAAAACTCGATTTTGTTATGATTTTATTTAATTAATTTAGCAAATAATATTTAGAAATATTTAGAAATAAGTAATACAATGTTTTGATAATAATTTAATTACATTTGAAACGTTTAATAAATATAATTTTTTTTTTTTTTTTTTTTTTTTTTTTTTTTTTTCGTGCAAAACAATTGGTTATTGAATATTATGTGAGTATGGATGAGACTAATTTATTTCAATTTTACAGAAATTAATGAAGTGACAATAATAATCAAATGCAATGGAGAGTGGAATGGTAATAATTATGTTGGGGGTGAGACATTCATGATGGGGGCCCCGAAGAATGTCAATTTATTTCGTTTGGTGGACTTTGTTTACATAGTAACTGGCATTGATAGAAGAATATGGGACATCCGTTTGCATTATTTACTCCAAATTAGGGGAATGCCCGCAGTTAAGATTCCTATCACGACCGATCTTAGTGTCCGGGGTGTAATTTCGGACTACAAAGCTGATTATAGAGAGATTTATGTTGATAAGAATATAAGAGATTCTGCAGTTATCAGTCCAACTGTCCCTTCATATACCACCACCTCAATACAAGACGTAGGGCGTGTGGAGAGAGATGACGATAGATTTGTAAATTTTGCTACGATTGAAGATCAAAATTGTTTTGCTTTCTATAGTGGTAGTAATCAAGTTTCAACTTCTGTCGTTGCATTTACATCCACAGAAAGTCCAATGTGCGACATTGATTGTGATAGAAATGATGGTGATGATGAAGATCGGGACACAGATAGTGATCGTGATGAGACATCAAAAAATGGAGATGATGATGATGATGGAGAGAATGTGGAGTATCCAGAAGTTAGATTTTCTGGTTCACAATTTGAAACCAACCTTTCACAACCATATTGGATTGTTTCCGGTACAGATGAGTGCGAAATTGAGACTACTTCAACTGTTATGTCGACCTTCATCCAACGTAATACATTATATAAAGGTGCATTTTTTGATAGTAAGCATGAATTGAATGTGGCTGTTGGAAAAAGTCTTCTTAATTCAAGATTTGAACATAAGGTTAGACGTTCGTGCACGGTTCGATATGAGGCCGGGTGCAAGGATTTAACTTGCAGCTTTAAGGTCCGTGCAAGATGCAGAAATGGTGGTTCGATGTGGTATGTGTACAAGTATGTATCGGAACACACATGTTGTTAGGACGCTTTCGAGGCACAAAGGGGGAGTGTGAAGATTGTTGTCATAGCAACATTGTATCAAAAAAATGTGGGACTTGATAATATTACCCTTCATGTTTTGATTGTAAAAATGCTGGAGCAATATAGTGTACAAATTATGTACACTAAAGCTTTGAGGTCTTTACAATATGCAAAGAAACTATCATATGAGAAAGCGGATGAATCATTTCAACAACTTCCTCGGTACTTTCATATGTTAAAAGAAACAAATCTTGGTACAGTAACGGCAATTGGGACGGATGAAAACAACCAGTTCTTGTATTCATTCGTTGCACTTGGAGCCTCAATTGAAGGTTTTTGATCTTATATCAGACCAGTTATTGCTATTGATGCTATTTATTTGAAAGGTGAATATAAAGGGGTGATTTTTGTAGCTGTAGTCAAAGATGGGGAGGAGATGATTTATCCTATTGCTTTTGGATTTGGTGATGGAGAGTCGGACAGTTCATGGACTTGGTTCTTAAGTAAATTGCGAAAGGTTATTGGTGGGACACAGTATTTGTCATCAGATTCGATCATCGTATCCGATCATCATAGAAGTATTGCGAATGCGATGATCATCGTTTTTCTTGAAATCCCACATGTGTTCTATTTCTTCTATTTGAAGCAAAACCTAAAGCAACACTGTAGAAAACAAGTAGATGTTTTGAAACTGTTTTACGTTGCAACATATGATCATGATAGGGAAGAATGTGCAAGATATCTAGAACAAAATTGACGGGTATGTTCAAAATTGCATGAAAAATTAGTTAATATTAGAGTGACAAAATGGTCATGTGCATATTCTTCAAAAAGAAGATATGACATGATGACTACTCACATTGCAGAATCACTCAACAAATGCATGATGAAAGCACATCGATTGCCAATAACAAATGCACATGAATTTCTGAGACATATGTAGAAATGGTACAACGATAGATGTGTTTATGCTGAAAAACTTAGATCGTTAGTGATGAAAACTGTGGAGGATCATGTGAACTCGATGGCTGATCTATCAACGAGTGGCACGGTATCTACCATTCAAGAACCAATCAATTTCAGAGTTGTACATGAATTAGGCTATGAGTTTGTTCAGCCTTTTTAACGGTCATGCAATTGCAATCGTTGGGACCTAGATTAGTTGCCATGTCATCATGCAATTGCTGTTGCCAGATATCGTTATTGTACTTTGTTATTTTTCGTTATTTAATATAATATAATAACACTCTGTCTTTGTCATACATATCAGGTTCACTGGTGTTCACTATTATATATTTTGTCGTGATAATTATAGCAAAGAATGGTTTAAAGCTGCATATGCACGTCCGATCAATTCTGTCCCTAACCCAAAAGATTGGCATGTTCTTACGGAAGTAAAAAGTATGATTGTATTACCACCCGAAGGAAAACGACAAGTAGGTAGACCAAAAGAGGCGCGAATTCCTTCAGCTGGAGAAAGTCGTAGGAAGAAAAAATGAGGAAAATGTGGTGAAATGGGACACAACCGGCTTCGTTGCCCTAATCCCCCTATATTAGGCATCGGAGGGATGAGTGGAGGAGGTGTTGGGAGCAGCGCTGAAGCTACTGGAGGTGCTACGTCGTTTGCCGCTATTATGAGACCTGTTAGGATCTCTCGAAAATGTCGTCTTTGTGGTGCGACTAGACACACGCAACGTCGATGTGATCAACAGTTTCCTATTTCACCCTCAAAGGATGATGAAAATAGTGGTAATCATTTGCAATGAATATATTGTTTCGAATTTTCATATATTATTTTCTTCACTTATTTTCTTCTTATATGTATTGTATTGTATTGGAGAACTTTGAACATGATGGTTGGTATGCAATGCAAATGTTATGAAACCCGGATAATAAAAAAATAGGGGAGATTTTATCGAAATTTGTAGAAAATTTTGTGTATAATGGATTGTACAATGTGTAATAGGCTCATAAAACCCAGAATCGGGTTATGATAAGCCTTAAATACGTTTTTTGAAAATTTACAAAAATCAAACAAACCGGACATATAACTTCATATAGTGTTAGTATAAGGGATTGTGCAAAAATAAATAAATAAATGAAAAATTTAACAAAACTGGGTTATAATGATTATAACCCGATTCGAGTTATAATGGGTATTATAACTTGAAACCGGGTTATAATGCCCATTATAACCCGGTTTCGGGTTATAATGCCTATTATAACTCATTTGATATATATCTTCATATTTTGTGTGTTATTGCTCTTTTTTGTGTGTTCAAAGGCTTTAAATTATATCCAAATATCTTTGATTTCATCAATTTAACTTAATTGGACATATAACTTATAAAATTTGGCAAAATCGTCATATTCCAGTATAATGTGGTTTAATGTTATTATATAAGGGATTGTGTAATATTCTTTCGATTTCATTGAATATATTGTATTGTAGGAAATGTAAGTCTAAAGTTGAATATTACTTTAAAGTATTTTTGGGAAGTTTTGGACATTAGAAAGGAAAAATTCAATTAAAAGTGTGAGATAAAATTCAATTAAAAACCGGGTTATAATAGATATTATAACTCGGAATCGGTTAAAATACCTATTATAACCCGGTTCCGAGTTATAATGAAACGGGTTATAATGAGTATATAACCTGAATTCGAGTTATAATACTCATTATAACCCGGACCGGGTTATAATATCCATTATATCCCGAACCGGGTTATAATGGGTATTATAACCTGAAACCGGGTTATAATACCTCGGGTTATAATGGGTATTACAACTCGAAACCGGGTTATTATGGGTAATATAACTTGGATTCGGGTTATAATGTCTATTATGTTTTTAATAATTGATTTCAAGTCCTATAAACAATCATTTTTTTTTCTTAAAATCATTTAATCTTGAACTAATCCATGAGAGAAATCACTTAATAATTATCATTTGATTGATTAATTATCACTTAATTTTTAATTTTGAGTTTTTGAATTAATGGAAGCACTTAATAAAAATGATTGATTGAAATTTTTATTTGATTAATGGAATCACTTAATAATTATCATTTGATTGATTAATGGATTCGTAATTTTTAATTTTGAGTTTTTGAATTAACGGAAGCACTTAATAAAAATGATTGATTGAAATTTTTATTTGATTATTGGAATCACTTAATAATTATCATTTGATTGATTAATTATCACTTAATTTTTAATTTTGAGTTTTTGAATTAATGGAAGCATTTAATAAAAATGATTATCACTTAATCTTTATTAACTTGTTAAGTATTTTAATTTTTGGTTTACAATGCATAATAATCCAAATGATTGATTGAAATTACATCAATTTATATTTTATACAAATGATAATAATCATTCAAATACAAAATTTCCCTTTTTATCTAATATCCACCGTCCATAATCGTCAATTATATATTGTGCTGTGGAATACATATATATATATATCATACGCCATATCCTTCCGTATTTAAACGACATCTTCTTTCGTTTGGTGTGACTTCCATTCATGCTGTTAAGACTTGATAAGGTCGTGGATAAACATTGGACAATACGCTCCACAACTGTTACTGTATAAGTATGAAGACATGTTAGATGATTATTAAAACTCAATAATATTCGGACTATGTTTTAAACAAAAGTGACATCTACCCGTCAACTTACTGAGGCACATTTGCCATATTGACACGTGCCACGTCCCATCTATTTTCCATAAGTGGTGTAGGTCCTTCACTTTGCTCATAAAATCTAATTGACCGTAAGATGACCAACATAAAAAATGCAAGCGGCTGCAAGACCTACCTCTATTGCTCAAAGTTTACTGCTTGCATGGAATCATACACCACTATCTTCTCCTCTCTCAGGCACACCTTACAAATGACCCAATGCATCTGAGACAAACAATAAGGGAGTAGCACCTATATTTTCAAAACGTTAATGGTATATGACTAATGTGAAGGGTAAATTAAATAAAAATTATTAATATACACCTAATGTAAAAATTATTCATTCTATAATGATACTTACATTTTTTGTAGATTTCCAAGACATTTTATTGTCACTCATGCCGGTAGCACAGCTCTGCCAGGAATTCGGGACAACAGCTGTCAAAGGATCAAACTCCCTATTCAGTGTAGTGTATTCAGCATTGAAAACGCGCACTATATCCGCCTGTAATCATTAAAATTAAACATGTTATTTTAAAATAAATTAAATTAATTAAATAAACATGATCTCAACCTGTAACAATTAAAATGTAAATACTTACAAAAAAGTTTGTCCTTGGACTGCGTATCTACAATCAGTTGTCTCGTCCTACCATCCGCAAACTTTTACTTTTTTCCTAAGGCAACTCAAATAAGCATAAATATGAATCCTCTTCAACCACTCATTAACATCCTCGATAGTACGAAGCATATCCGGGATGCATGGCACCAGATATCAATCAATAATGCACCTGAAAAAAAAAAAAAGAATTAGACTATATTTTATTAGATTAGTAATCAAATTAAGATAATGTAATATTGTTTTTTATTCATACCGGAGATTCAAAGAAGCAGCTTTGTACTCCGTGTAGACATCGGGTACAGTCTTCACCACCTGCTCTGCCACATCCTTCATCACCTGCTCCACCACTTTCTTTGATTCTTTCTTTTTCTTTTTCGGGTGTATGAGATCCGTGTATGACGTCCTACAAGATGTTGATGGCTTAATTTTTTGCTTGCCTCGATCATGGATAATCCCTCCATGTAATTTAAAACAACTCACAATTTTAAATTAGATTTTTAAACTTAATACGTAAGACTATAACGTAAAATAAATATAAAATTTACATGAACATCACCGATGTCTATATCCCTCACCGAGTCATGGATGTGATGATTCCTCTTTGATCCTGAGTCATGCATATGAATGGTCAGGTCTTGATCAGCAATGTCATGATCCCTCCCTAATCCAGAGTCATGGATAGGGTCAGCAATGTGAGGATCCATCCCTGATCTTGAGTCATGGATGTGTAGGTCGTGATCCTGGTCACAGATAGAGCTCTCAGCAGCATCATCATCCATAGGCCCACTAATTTGTAGCCGGTCTTCAACCCTACGCAATCTCTTATCCAATTTATGCAACATCATATTCTGTGCTTCTATCATTTTGTTTTGTGATTGTTGTATCCCAGTAATATCCTCCAACAGCTTCAGTATCTTGCCCACATTTGTCTGAGGCACCTACAAAAATAAAAAATATAGAATTATGTATAAATAATTTATATATTTATATATAATTTATATATAAATATATAAATTATATATTTATATATAAATGATATAAATTATAATATACCCCTAATGTAAAATATAAATAAAATATAAATTATTTTTATATATATTCACACCTAATGTAAAATATAAAAAAAAATATAAATTATTTTTATATATATTCACACCTAATGTAAAATATAAATAAAATAAACTAATAATATCAAATTCGTACTCGAGGGTGAGAGGGTCTAAGCGGCGAACTGCTCCTCGGTCGTACATCATGCACACTTTTCGTTCTCGGCTCCCTCTCTTCATCCTTATCCTCTCCCTCATTCTCCTCCTTTTCTTCCTCTTCCTCCTCCTCATCCTCCTTATTTAATTTATTCTCACTCACTGTCTGCTCATCATCAGCATCACCCTCAACATCATCACCCTCAACTTCATCTTCACCCCCTCCACCACCACATTTCCACACTTTCTCTCCAACCAAATGCTTGGCGTTGAAGGATCTCCAATAATCCATCCCTCTCTCATCATCAGTGGGCATAAGAATCCTTCTTGATGCAATACACTACAATACATGTATATAAATATAGTTAGTATATTACACGCAAAGGTAGTAAATAAATATAAAACAAATTTAGATTAATGTAGACATTTACAAAGTGAAGCTCATTCCTCCAATTATTTGCATCATTTCTAATCCTCTTATTACAATGCCAATTCCTAAACCTTGACAAATCCACATCGCCCCCTATTCTATTCCCTACTTTATTATCCAAGTATGGGAACATCTCAACAAGCCACCACTATAATGTATATTAAAAAAAATAAATATATATATCATTACAATATATAATGATAATGAGTATATTAAACAATTTTCATTCATATTAAACAATTTTCAACCAATATGCATATTCAAGAAATATATATCATTACAATATATAATGATAATGAGCATATTAAACAATTTTCATATTAAACAATTTTCAATCAATATGCATATTCAAGAAATATATATCATTACAATATATAATGATAATGAGCATATTAAACAATTTTCACATTAAATAATTTTCAACCAATATGCATATTAAACAATTTTCATTCATAATAATAATGAGCATATAGTAAGTGTTGTACCTGAAATGCCCAAACAAACTCATATAGGTTAACCGTCCGTCCGTGAATAAGGCGTTCCTCAGTAATCACCTGTCTGAGGTGATGAAGAAGTATACTATATGCCAATGTACCCCACGGGAATGTATTCCACACTTTTACATCCTCTATCATGACCCATAACGCGTTATCCACCCCTTGGCGCTCATCTAAGCCATAAAATAACTGGAAAGTTATGACTAAATTAACCAACTTCAAGGTGTCATCAACATCTAAATTCGCCCGTGACTTGATGATAAGAACAATAGCTTTCACTGATGGTGGAATTCCTTTGAAAAGTCGCCAAAAAAGACTTTTCTTATCATTTTGCCGTGCCTTTATAATATTTACATCAATATGCCCAAATCGCAGTCCTGTTACCCATAAAAATTCCTGCTTTCCAAATCTATATGGTCGCCCTCCAATTTCAAACCGCATCTCATCAGGGCTAGCACGAGGAATTTCTAACTCCCTAGCAAGAATAGTTACAATCAAATGGCAAACCAACAATTGATTATGAGATATTTCCATAAAATATCTGAATGGGGTCATGCCCAGAAACTGCTTGAGGAGTTCTCTTTTTTCAAGAGTTGCTTTTAGACCAACAATCTCTTTGAAGCTGCAATGTGTACTCAACGACATCTCCTCTGAAATAACTTGTGAACTCCATTTATAATGGACCTGCATCTATACAAAACAAATAAAAATAATTGTAATAACATTAATTTAATTCATCTATACAAAACAAAAAAAATAATTGTAATAACATTAATTTAATTGACTATTTACTTTAAAATAACACTTAATTATTATTTTGTCCTATTTTCATTAATTTATAAATCTAATTTTAATTAACAAATTAAATTAACATATTACAATTACATTCAATCAAATTTAAAATTTAATTAATTAATTCTTCTTATTTTTTATATTTCATTTACTTATTTTATTTTTGTTAATTTTAATTTTTATTAATCATGTTTATTTCATATTTTTATTTTAATTATTGGAATAATAGATTACATTTCATTTATTTCTAACTTTATTAAATTTTATAATTTATTTAACTTATTTCAAAAACCAATAATAATTATTTATTTATTAAAATAAAAAAAAAAAACTGGGTTTAATGCACCAATTAAACCCGGTTTTAACCCAAAATCGGGTTTAATGGATGCATTAAACCCTGTTTTCACAAACGCCGGGTTTAATGCATCCATTACACCCGGTGTTTGTAAAAACCGGGTTTAATGCATCAATTAAACCTGGTTTTGTGCAAAACCCAACCTCATTGTCTTCTTCACACACCCAAACCTCCATTCTCATGTGTTATCCACCAAAATCCAACAAAAACTAATCTAATCTAACCATACTAAACTAATCCAACATCCATAACACAAACAAACTAAATCAACACTAAAAAATTTCACATATAAAACTCAAACTATCAAATGGAGTTTTTGTCACTTACCGTCGGTAATGGAGGCAGTGATCATGCTCGCCGGCAGTTGGAGGAGGTCGGCGAAGGTCTGAAATAGTGAGACAAGGTTGGCGATGGGCGGTCGGGCGTGATGGTCGGGCGATTGGTAAGACGCTCGTGGTTGGGCGTTGGCGGTCGGGCGATCGGCAAGGTTTGGATGGGTGAAGATGCTCGCCGATGGTTGGAGGACGTCGGCCAAGGTAAGAAACGGTGAGACAAGGCTGGCGATGGGCGGCGGTCGGCGGTCGGTTGAAAACCGGGTTGTGATGTAGATATGAAACCGGTTGATTTTGCTTTGGATTCGTTTGTTGACCGAGTTTTGTGCCATGAAATAGATTAGGGCAGTTTTGTAATTTCGTGTTGGTTTTTTTGTTTGAATTTTACAAAAACAAGAGTGTATGGTCAACTTTTGACTTAGGGGTAAAATGGGTAACTTGGGTATAGGAAGATATTAGTTTGTTTGAGAGGTTAAAATTGAATTTTTATAACTTTGTGGTTATATATGAATTTTCAGTTTTTAGAGTTGTTATTTTTGGTATTTTTCACAGAGAAAAATATGACAAGTTATCGAGAAAAATAGGAGCTCCAAGCATTGCAGGGTTCAAATTCTCTTTTTGCTTGCTTTTGCGACGACATATTGGAATGTATCAAACACATTCAATTATCTATCTACGACAAAGCTATATTTTAGGTCTCCATGTGGTCGGGCTTCTAAAAGGCAACACAGATTTTGGTAACATCAATATGTAGTACAATATATACTGATGATTGTTCCAATTAAATATATCAAACTTATAATCTCTAAAGTATAACTATGAGAGATTTATCATTAAATCAATCTCATCTTATCAACCATAAATATTTTTCCGTTTTTAGTTGCTCAGTAACAAATGTCACTAAAATAATAAAATTATATTTATGGCAAAAAATCAAGTCTATATTTGTTAACATGGTTTGAGTAAAGATTAAAATGTTATAAATTATAACACGGATAAAATATCTATCCATTGTTAATGTGGAGTGGTGGCTACTATTATTTCTTTTAAGGATTATTATTTTGTCTTTTTTAACATCCGCACATGTTGTACAGGGCCCATTCCATTAAGATGTTGCACAATAAGAAACAACTTCTAATAAAAAGGTTAGTTGAAAATAGATAGAAGTGATCATGAGGACCCCGACTTCAGTTTGCTTGTTTAATTGGAGAATGTTTGTTTAAAAATGAACACTCGTAAAATCTTTATTATTATTTTGTTTTGGCAATAGTAATTAGCATGTGGTGTGGGTCCTTCTTTGCTCATGATGATGTAACATTTACTGTATAGTTTTGATTTTTTTTTTTTTTTTTCTTTTGACTGAATAGAATACTGGTCTATCAATCGAACATGAATGCAGAGATTAAAGATCATGATGTCAAGTGTTATACATTAATTAGGACAATATTTTCGATGCATATGACACTATCATTAATAACTTTTTCTTTATTGAACAAGATAAAACGGACAAATCTTAGCTTCTACCAACCCGATAGCGAAGTTAGTGGTCCCTACATTCAGATATTTCTTCACATAGCACATAATGTGCTACTTTATTGTGTCCATGCAATTAGGCTGTCTCGTAGAAATAACTAGGCTTTGTTTTATCTTTATATGTTAAAACAAGGGTGCACCATCCATCATAAAGAAAATTCCACGTACTATATAACATCGTAAAACTTTCTACAACAGGAAAAGTTGAAATATTTTACTAGCATCTAACTAACTAAAGAGTTTGTTTGGTTGGACCTTTAATTGAAAAACCTCTATTTGTAAAAACTCTATCAATAGTAGATTAGAAATAGATATTTTCAAAAAAAATTATAATTATTTAGTTGAATCATATCAAAAGTTCTACTAAAATATTGAATTACCTAAAAGAAAATATTATTAATTCAAAGATTTCGTTTTAATAAGGGTATTTCTATGTCAATTAAAAAATTTAGGGATATTTAAATCAAATATATCTCATTTAAAAATATCTAATTGGAAAAGCTCCTCCCTATGAGCTTTTACCTAATTGAGGTTCTAACCTCTACTAGAATTAAAATAGACAATCTCAATAGTCCAAAAAAATATTTCCACTACAAGAAATGTGAATATTAGATACCATACATCTGGAATCACATAGATCTTTGGTCTCTAAATAATGCTTTTGGCAACACACTATATTATTCGTCTCTATAGATAAGAGTTTTTGTTTCATGATAGGACTTTTGACTTGGGGAATATTTTGAGACAATATAGTCTGTTTTTGAATAAAGTAATCTATTACATTACCTATTTAGGACCCAAATATTGGTTATATTTTAAGTACAATTCAATTTTTGTCTTTGACAAAAGATTATAGCAATGAATCTTGGTACTCGTCTTCATAGATATAGATTTTCAATTCACCTTTGGCTTAGGGAACATTCAAAGACGATGCACTGCGTCTCTAAGTCATGTTTTCTACTACAATAAGATATTTTGCCTCCAAATGCTAGTTACTTTTTGAGTCCAATTTAAATCTAGTCTCCAAAGAAAGTTTTTGATGACCCAATTTGGTGTTTATCTCCGTATATATAAATTTTAATTTGCTTTGAGACATTTTCCTTGGGGGCCATATTTGGAGACGATACATTGCGTCTTAGTAGCAAGCATTCTACTACGAAAGCCAAATATTAATTTAATGTTTGCACCGACTCCCGCCAAAATATTATGCCAATTTTGAATTTACTTGATAACTATTTGAATTAAAATTCCATCTCAGTCTCTCTCTCTCTCGCTCACGCTCTCTCTTTCACTCTTCGTCAGCCACCGTGTCCCTCTCTCTCTCTTTCACTCTTTTTCTTCTTCTTCTTCATCAGCCATTGTCCCTCTTCCTCTTCTTCTTCTTTTTCTTCTTCTTCGATCCTAGATGAACGCAAATGTTCACACTTGAAGTTCGCCGACATAGTCGAAGTAGGAGACCTTCAAACCAGATGCCTAGTAGCTCACCCAAATTCGCAAGCCGAGTGGTGCAGCGGTGCATATCAGATCATGCATGCGCTATTTTCGACGTGGTTGGTGGAGGAGATGGAGAGGATGGTGAGAAACGGAGCCGTGTGCCGTTGCATCAAGTGGTGCGGCGATGATCAGATCTTACAGACGTTGTTTCCGACGCAGTTCGTGGAGGAGACGGAGAAGATGGTGAGGAACGGCTGACTGTAAATCGTCATCATGGAGCGGTGCGACGATGGATCTGCGAGCACTGTTCTTGAGTTTTTTTTTTTATTTTTTTATTTTTTTATTTTTATGTACCTGAAATCTGGTTTCTTTTTTTTGTTTGATGTAATTGGATGAACTAAGATGTGTTTTGCTTTTTGTTGTTTGATGTGTGTTGTGGTGATGTAATGAAATCATCAACCCTTTGATTCATCTCTCTTTGTTGCGTCGTTTTTTTTTTGTTCCTTATAAAAAATTATTTTTGTTGTTGATGATGATAAAGAGGAATGTTGGTGTTGATGTGTTCTTTGATCAATTTCTTTGTTGGATGTGTATGTTCTTGGTTGTTTTCCTTGAATCTAGGATATGCATGTTCTTCAAACGAACCCAGTAACCTAGGCATTGGGTTTGTTCCTTTTTTTTTGTAGTTTTTTTTTTTAATTTTTTAATTTTTGTCAAATATGGAGATACGGTGAAAATTTTTTATTTAATTTAATTTATTTAATTTTTTAATTAATCTCCACCATCCATCTTAAGATGGACGGTGGAGATTAATTTAAAAAAATTATTTAATTTTTACTTTTATTTTGTCAAATTTATTTAATTTTTTAGTTTTTTTCAAATTAATTTATTATTTATTTAATGTTTTTTAATTTTGGTTATCAAAAGAATAGTTTCGTAATTGATGAATTGTTTGTTTTTTATTTTTTATTTTTATTTTTTTAACATTATAAGGGTATTTTGGTATTTTAGTATTTTTATTACAAAACCACTAAAAATTCGGATGAAAACCGTTTTTGGGATACAGTAGGGGTTTTTTTGGTTAATATTTTTAAAGAATGGGGTAAATTGAGGTTATTTTCGTTTTTAGACGGCTTTTTGGATTTTTCCCTTCAAAAAAAGAACAGAAAAAAAGGCAGTTTCATGTAAAAAATATTCTCGTGCATGCAACAGATGGTGAAACGCCAATCCTGAAGAAAAGTCTAAAGAAATTGTTTCTCTTTGAAGTTGTGTTCATGTTGGAGATGGTCTTCTCGTGCAACATATTTTGTAGAATGGGCCCTTCTGTAATCTGTACAATGTTAACTAGAAAACAAAGAATATTGAGGTGCCCACACCTTTCACTTCGGTGATCAATTTCGATCTGTTTTACCACTTTTCAATGAAACGGCTGCACCACTCTTCAAAAAAGAAAAGCAAAGGCTGTACGTGATTTGTTAGTGGCATTCACAAGCAGAGCGACAGATTTGAGCATGTGGCCGTGGGTCCTTCTTCAACGTTGTCGTAGCCATAGAAGTTGGTGATCTTGTATTTTTCAAACATTTGTCTTATCCGTTAAATAATGAGATTATGAATTATTCTTTATAGATGTGCTTAAATGTTAATAGAAATCAAACAGGATAGGATACTGAAAGTACGGCTCAGATAACAGTTACCATACGAAAGAGGAAGAGAGTAATATGTAAGTGGAAGAGCAATCTACAAAAAGATGAAAAAAAAAATCAATCACATTTGTAGCAAGAGGGTGCCAAATAATAATCTTTCCAAGAGACTATGGTAGACTAGCATGCTTACCACTGCACTGTAAGGTAGTTGACTATATATGTTGTGCATTTCATGTGATATAATTATTCACCAACTTCCATTTTGGTTATATTTCAAGGCATCACAAGGCGAGATAGATTTTGTTTAAAATTGAAGCAAAATTCTTCTTAGTACATGTGTGGATTTCCTTTTGTTCGTTTATCGTTAAGCTCTTGTGTTTCCAAAACAAAGTAAACAATGGGCAAATTGTACGAACTACCCTAAGTGTATGCATAATTGCATTCATTAGGTAAGTTACAATATATTACACTAACATACCCTTTCACCTCATTGAATAATGAATAATGATTGACCATTGTTTGTCAATTAAGGAAGAGGGGAAAGTATGGATTTTCCCTTCAACAGATACATTAATTAAAGCATGTCCACCAAGAAGCAAGATATCCTTAGAGCCAAGCGAAGAGGTCTTATATAAATCACCATAATAGTAAAATAGGGCAAGTCACTCCCTGGATTGAGGAATTCCTTACTCTTTTCTCTATGACAATTACAAAAATACTCTGAGTTTTTCCAATGCATCTTTAAGCTAGTCTTTATTAAGATTTCTTCTTCTCATCACTTTATCTAAGGTTCTACTTCAAATTACTTGTCGACTTGAGTGTTAGAGGGATTTTACCCATAAACCACCAACCCCTAACCTATTTTTCTCGGTTCCATAGGTAGGTAACAAACCCAGTCTCTAGATTAAACTCGTTTTCACCAACCTTTTGGATAGGTTCAAGAATCACTTTATACTTGTGGTGTGAAAGCAGTGGTAGATCCAGACATTTATTTTAGAGGAGACACCTTATAATAAAATAAAATAAATTAAAAATTAAAGATAAAAACAATAATTTTTACTTGTAAATTTTATCATGTAAAAAAGTTATGTAAAAGAAAAATAAATACGGTGTATTTTTATTATCTCTTTTCATGGTTTGAACCTATATGTGATACATTTTTGGGAAAAAAAAAAAAAAAGAACCATGTTATGGTGGTTTTGAAGGGAAAAAAAGGGGAAAAAAGAAAAAGAAAAAAGAAAACTATGTGTTATGATGGGGGATTGAACCATGGTAGCTATATGGAAAGGAAGACCAAACCTCATGTCACCGACACCTTTTTATATTTGTATTCTAATTTATTTTGAAAATTATATATAATATAACATGGTGCAATTTTTTTTTGGAAAAAAATGACAAAAATTACTTTGTCATGGTGGGAGATCGAACACCTGTAACGAAGGAACTAGTAAGGCAAGCCTCAAACTAATAATACCATTTTACGAAATATAGTTCGTTTACTTCAAATTTTATATATAATATAATATGGGGCTTTTTTGGGGAAAAAAAATGAGGATAATCTTTATATTGTGGTGGGGAATCTTTACCTTGGAAAACGTTTGTCAATATGTCCTGGGACATAGATCCCAACCAATATGCTGCTTCAGATTTTATACTCCAATTACAATTCTATACAGTCGTCCCTCTTATATGAGTATATATCAAATGAATGAGATTCACTTCGCCATGCAAAACAACATTAGAACAATGTGGTTTCAAAAATATTTGGTTCAAATTCGAATGAGTAGCAAAGTTGATAAGGGACAACATGCTCTCCAAGAGCATCATCTTTGGATTTACAATGAACAGGTAAGATCTACCCTTGCACCAAGATCATTTTTCAAGTTAACATGCACTATAGCTTGACATGCCCTAGTTAGAAGCAAAAGTGGCAAAAACAATTGCAAAAGATATTTGTTGAGAGGACCCATGATTAATTATGTGCTCCTAGTTGATCGACAAATGGAGTGGCACATCTAAAGAGCTTTGTCATTGTGTGACTATATAGCGTAGGGTTATTAAATACTTTGTGTAAATCATGAAAAGAAGATCATTAATTTGAATACTTGTAACCTATAATGTAATATTTTAATAAAAACAATAGTAACATGCAAAGATTTTGAAAACATTAGTCAGGATGGGCCTGATAATCGTTTTATAGGATATAATGGCCCATATGTCCTTCCATGAAGATGAAGCGAATCTCAAATATGTGTTTATTAACATTTCAAACTAATTTACTTTAATTATTCATTATTTGTCTTAATTTAATTTATGACAAATGAATCACCATTAAGTCCTCACATTTATATGATAAGGTGACTTTAATTTAATGCCCTACTCTTCACGCTCTTGCGGAAATGAGTTCGAATCATATTCCCTACTCTAAATTTTGAAATAATATAATTATTAAAAAATAAAAATCCTAACATAAATAACTCTTACTAGAGACAACGTACCTTCATAAAATGTGTGTTTTTTCTTAATACAAAATAAAATTTGCAAGTTTGATATAGGGTTCTACTACTATACATAATTTATATAGTAATTAAGGTGGTTATTATTTATTAAATTCCAATAGCCCAGTTAAAATTTCCTAATCTAAAAATTAAAAACTAAATAAAAATAAATTTCTTTGATAACTACTATATATTCATACAATTCATGTACATTTCCTAAATCCTCAATATAGTTATAAATAGTCGACAATTTTTTTTTTTTATACTGCTTTTTGTATCAACTGAGCTTTATATATATATATATATATATATTATTTTTGTTAACAATTTAGTTGCATTCAAATTAAAAATTTGATTTTTTAAGTACAAAAAACATGTGGTCTATAGACCTACCTTAGTTAATAACAATGTTTAGGAACTTAGTGTCGAGAAGTTGCTTGGCGGCACTCCGATAACTTGAGAATTCCCAAATCAGGGGTTCTAGTTGCTCGGTTGAGTACTCGATCAAGTGGTATCGAATTGTTCGCCCAGTCGGTAACCTGGGGCTCCACGCCCTTTTTCTTTTTTTCTTTTTTTATTGAAAACTTGACAACCAATAAAACAAGAAAAAATACGGAAGAAAAAACAAACCTAGATGGAGTTGAATCACAACCAACCTATGGGGTTGTCTATATAGAAAAGAGACTCATTAAGGAGCTAAGAAAGAGAAACACCAAAGAGAGCATCTTTACTAGATTTTTCAAAGAAGTCTCCAATATCTTCTATGCTAATGTTGGCTCTCTAAACTTTCTTCCCCTTCCTCGAGCTCTTAGCTCTCTTGCCCATCTCTCTCTACGTCAAGCTCTACTTCATTTAGTTGGTGGTGGTGGTGGTTGGTCAATGGGGAAGATGGTAGGTAGTAAGAGAAGTATTTTTTTTTTTTTTTTTTTTGTTGAAGTTATATATATACCAAACCGGGTCATGGCCAAAGTTGCTTGATCTAGTTCTGATTAGAATCAATCATGGGTTTGGGCTTGTTAAAGTTATAGCACTTTTTATGTACCGTCCAATTTTTATTAGGAAAAAATATGAAAAACTCCTTGAAATAAAAATAATGTCATTGAACCCTAACTTTTAAAAATATTAGTCAAAAACACCCTAGCCGTAAGTCTAAAAGTAGTTTCCATCCAAAAATTGAGTGGTTTTGTGACAAAACCATGAAAAAGCGAAAATACCCTTACTATATTGAAAAATTAAAAAATAAAAACAAAAAAGTTATTCAATTACCAAAATACCCTTTCATCATATAAAAATAAAAAAAAAATAACTAAAAAATAAAAAATTTAAAAAAATTTGCAATTAAACAATTATGATTAAACAATTATAATAAAATACAATTATTTAGTATTTAATAATTAAAATTAAAAAAATTAATTAAAACCAAAAAATAAGATATGGGCTAGATTTCATAACTTTGAAGATCTAGGTACCAATCTTCATTAAAGCCAATAATAATAGTAATAATAATAGAAGTGGAACCGTAGATCTTCAAAGATTTGGGTTTCAACCTAGATCTTTATTAAAGCAAAAAAATTAGAAAAACAAAACAAAACAAAAAAAAAAAAAAAAAAACAAAACAAAACAAAGCAAACAAAACAAAGAAAACTTTACATACATCAACACAAATCAAATAGACACACATCAACCAAAGTATGAACCCAGATCTAGGTAACTCAGATCTTCAAAGTTTCAAAAAGTTTGAAAATTTGGGAAGTTTAAAGATCTAGGTAACTCAGATCTTCAATAAACCAAGAAAATAAATAAAAAGATCAAACAAACACACATCAACCAAAGTACGAACCCACCTTTTTTATTGAAAAAAAAAAAAAAAACAACAACAACAACACAGACTACAAACACACATAAACCAATGTACGAACCCACCTTCTTCATTCAAAAAAATAAATAAATAAAATAAAACAACACAGATAAAACAAATACACATCAAACAAACACATAAACCAAAGTACGAACCCAAGTAGGTTTGTCATCGAACAAACCCTCCTAGGTTTGACAATCAAGATGAACCCACTTCAGTTCATCATTGAACGAACTTAATGGATTCATTCGATGATCTGGGTTTGAAACCCAGATCGTTGACGATGATCTGGGTTTCAAATATGGGTTTCAAACCCAAATCGTCTAGCAATCAGAAACCAAACTGATCGACTAGCATTGCTAACTGGCAGTGATTAGAGTGAGAGAGAGAGAGAGAGAAACGGTGATCAGCAAGCTATGCTGATTTGAGTTGAGTTGATCGGAGTGAGAAAGAGAGAAAAACAGTGGATAGTAAGAGAGAAATTAAAATGGATGGGTTAGGTGAGATAAGTGTACATTTACCCATTTACCCTTTCTTTCTAACAACTTATATGCGGAAATCACCAACCCATTGCTTTTTGGATAATAGTTTCAAAACCAAGGGTGGTTTCATATTATTTTTCAAATAAGGGGTATTTGATGATATTCCTTCTTATTAACTGTGCATATTTGTTTCTTTTGTTTTTTTTTTTTCATTTTTCTTCTATGTGTGTGATCTTTTTTTTCTTATATTAATTATTAAGATGTTAATAGTTTGTTTTATGAATTATGACTTGATGATATTTCTTTGGGTATATTAATGAGAGTGACTAAGTTCCTTTAATTGAAAATATGGTGAAAATATGGGCATATAATATGTTATGTTTTTGAATGCATTAATGACAATGAACTTTTTTATTTTCATTTACAGGTTTGACCGTCGGTCAACGAATTAACTGTTAACTGATGGTCAAACCGATTAGTTGCCAAATACTCGCTGACTACTTGCTAGTCACTAGGCAACCACTCATCTAGAGACTAACGCTTTCTTCAACATTGATTGATAATTACATCCCGTAGCAAAGCTAGGATCCTAAATTGAAGTCATCCTTCCAAAAATTAAAAAAAAAAAAAAAGGGATGGCAAGAATTATGTAATACTTATTGTGAGTTTTATTGTTATTAAAGAGAATAAGTTGGAACCTCACAAGCACACCATATCAGCGAAATTGAATACAAAGTCATGGCCATGGAAAACGTTTGTCATTATGCGCTGGACTTGGATCCAAAAAGTATACTCCATCAGGTTTTATACTATAATTACAAACGGTGCAATTGTCCCTCCTATTTACGTATAAAATATTTATATGAAATTCAGTTTTCCATGCAAAACTACAAAAGAACAATGTGATTCCGACATCGTTTGGTTCAAATTCGAATGAGTAGTTACCCAGAGAAGGGAGAACATGGTTCCCAACTTTACATTCAAGAATGAGAGGTACCCCTTTACCAAGATCATTTTTAACGTTGACCTGCACTTTAGCTTCAGATGCCATATTTAGAAGCAAGAGAGCCAAAAACAATGGCAAAAGATATTTGTTGAGAGGACTCATGATTAATATTTGCTTCTAGTTGATAGAACAATGAAGTGACGCATCTAAAGAGTTCTCTCGGCTTATATAGCATCAAGATGTATTCAATCTAGATTTTAATGCACTAAAATCTAGGTGTATCTAATATAGATTTATATAGAATTTAATGAAATCTAGATGTATAAAAAATGGGTGTATTCAATCTAGATTTTAATGGATTCCACTTAAATCTAGGTGTACTAATCTAGATTAGTATAGAATTCACTTAAATCTAGATGTATCAAAAATGAGTGTATTCAATCTAGATTTTAATGGATTTCACTAAAATCTAGGTGTATCCAATCTAAATTTGTATAGAATTCAATTAAATCTAGATGTATTAAAAAAGTCATTTATTTCACATATATATCATTTAAGTGATTAATTTAAATGAATTTTAAAGTGATTTTTATTAAGAAAGAAATTTATAATAAATCTCACCATTTTCTTAAAGATTTCATTAGATTTTTTAAAGAATTTTAACAAAATCAATATTAAATCTATAGAATATGTGAATTCCATCAAAATCTATTATTAAAAAAAAATTCTATTAAACTCCAATAAAATCTAGATTATATACACCAGCCATAATAAAAACAATTGTAACTTTCAAAGATTTTAAAAGCATTATTCAGGATGGGCCTGATAGTAGTTTTATAGGACACAATGGCTTATATTTCCTTCCATGAAGATGAAGCCAATCTCAAATATTTTTTTATTAACATTTCAATCTAAATTACTTTAATTATTCCAAATAATATCATTATTTAAAATAAATAAAACTCCTAACATTCATACTAAACTCATATTAGAGACAATGCACCTTCATAAAATGTGTGTTTTTTCTTCAAGTAAAACAAAATTTAGAGTTCTGTTATAGGGTTCTACTACTATACATAATTTGTATGATCATAAAGTGGTTATTAATTATTAAATTCCGGATAACCCATTACAAATTCATAATATAAAATAAATAAATAAATAAATAAATAAGAATAAATTTCTCACATAACTACTATATGCTCATACAAATCCCTTATATTACCTAAATCCTCAATAACAGTTGAAAAATATATATATATATATATATATCTTTTTGCAGCAACTGAGCTTTTTACTAATTGAACCAACATAGATGTCATTAAAAAATATTGGCTTTAACTTGATGTAAATCGTAAAAGAAAACCAAAATTACATCATAAACTAAACAAAACAAAGCAAATATAAAACACGACTATGTGTTAGACTAGTGTGTTAACTCCTTTCTATTATTGACACGATCTCTTCTTTTCATCAAAATCATCATCTCCATCATTTTCAACAAACTAACACCATCCAAATTAATCATCATCATTAAACCGAACATCACCTAAATCAAACAAAAATTTCAATGTTTATGAAAATTGGAAAAAAAAAAAAAAAAAAAAAAAAAAAAAAAAAAAAAAAGGAGATTGCATCACCATCTCCAACCAACCAACCAATCTCCTTCATTTGAGATAGACCTTCTAGTCCATCACCAAACACCAGATGCTGGTCTCCACTGGAGACCAAATCCGGTCTCCGATGATGGAGACCAGTTTTTCTAGTCTTCATCGTTGAAGAGCAGAATCTTGTCTCCATGGGAGACTAGATCTTGGTCTCCCATGGAGACCGGTTTTACTTTTTAATTTTTTGTTTTTTAATTAAAATAAAAATATATATTATATTAATTTTAAATTTATAAAAAATATTAACTTTAAATTTTATTTAAAAGATATTTTAGTCTTTTTGTATCTTTAACCGTTGACCGTGAGGATTTAATGGTGGTTAATTAACAGTAGATGAGGTTTGCAATGAATTTTTGGAACCTCAGGTAGCCAGAGTGCAAGTATCACAAATACCCTCATTTTCGTGCAATTTCACCTAACCTTGGGGCCGTTTCTGCAATTTTCCTTTTTTAATGATCAGTCAGGTGAAACTGAAAACTAGTTCTTATTCTCGTCATGTCAGAAGGCTCACTCTTTTTCTTCTTATTACGGGGCTTGATTATGGGAACTAGTCCTTAGTGTTTGAATATACTGTCAAGTTTTGATTTTGGGTGATGTGCTTAAATTATTACGGGGCTTGATTATGGGAACAAAGCAGTCAACTTGGTGAAAGGAGAGCATCGTAGTCCTGGTTAGTTTGTTCTGTTGTGATTTAAAGAATAAATTATTTAATTGAAAGAAATGCGGTTTACATTAAAGTACGTACTAAACAAAAATAAAAATTAAGCATAAGCCTAAATTATTTTTACTTACTTAGTAACATCTATAGGTGTGTTACATCTTCACGACTAAATTATTCTTTGTACATTTAATTTATAGTTTATTGATGGGACCGTGATTTAATATAACTTATTCATTATAATTTCTTTTTAATGAATATTATCACTTTAATTGCTATCAAATTAGATATTTGATTTTTTATGTACAAGAATTATGTGATCAATAGACATAGTCTAGTCAATAATTACATCTCATAACAAAGTTAGGGTTCTAAATTGAAATCCTCATTCGCCAAAAAAAAAAAAATTATGTAATACTTATTGTGACTTCTTTTTTTATTAAAAGGAATAAATTGAAGCCTCACTGGAAACACCAATAAACTGTAAATTTATTAGTGAAATTGAATACAAGGTCATGCTCGTGGAAAATGTTCGTCAATTTGCCTTGGACTTGGATCCAACCAATATATGTTGTATCAGATTTTAAACTCCAATTACAAACTGTACGATTGTCCCTCTTACATGAGTAAATATCAAATCAATGAGATTCACTTTGCCATGCAAAGCTACACCAGAACAATGTGGTTTTGAAAATATTTGGCTCAAATTCGAATGAGTAGCAAAGTTGATGAGGAAAATATACTCCCCAAGATCATCATCTTTGGATTGACAATGAACGGTTAGATTTACCCCTGCACCAAGGTCATATTTTCATGTTGACATGCGCTTCAACTTGACATGCCATAATTAGATGCAAGACTAGAAAAAACAATTGCAAATTATTTGTTGAGAGGACCCACGATTAATTATGTGCTCCTAGTTGATGGCACATCTAAAGAGTCACTACAACAAAAAAGCCCAATTATTCCGGAGTATCCATACCGGGCATTAAAAGCCCGGTATGGATACTAAGATTAAATTTAAAAAAAAATTGTAAAACGGGTTATCCATACCGGGCGGGGTCGCGCCCGGTATGGATAACCGCATTCCTTACCGGGCGGGTCGCGCCCGGTAAGGATAATCTGACTATCCTTACCGGGCGGGGTCGCGCCCGGTAAGGAAACTGGGTTATCCTTACCGGTCGGGTCTCGCCCGGTAAGGATAATCGGGTTATCCTTACCGGGCGGGTTGCGCCCGGTAAGGAATGCGGTTATCCATAGCGGGCGGGGTCGCGCCCGGTAAGATAACCAAATTTCCTTACCGGGCGGGTCGCGCCCGGTAAGGATAACCCGATTATCCTTACCGGGCGCCACCCGCCCGGTAAGGATAACCCATATTTCCTTACCGGGCGAGACCCGCCCGGTAAGGATAATCCGATTATCCTTACCGGGCGTGATCCGCCCGGTAAGAATAACCCAGTTCCCTTACCGGGCGCGACCCGCCCGGTAAGGAAATATGGGTTTTTGCTGCCCTCCCACTCATTTCTTCCCCCATTTTCAACTTTCTTTTCTCTCTCTTTCTCTCTCTCTCCCAACCTCTCCCTCCCAACCCTACAGCCGACGTGCCTCCCCCTTCGCCGACCGGTCACCGCCCCGGGAGCTCGCCGTTCTCTTCGCCGTGCGCCGCAGATCTGGTTGTTGTTCCGTTCTCTTCGCCGTGCGCCGCCGTCCGCAGATCTGGTTGCTGCTGCTGCTGCTGTTGTTGCTGTTGTTGCTGTTCTTGTTGCTGCTGTTGTTGCTGTTGCTGTTGCTGTTGTTGCTGTTGTTGCTGTTGCTGCTGTTGCTGTTGTTGCTTTGCTGTTGTTGCTGTTGCTGCTGTTGCTGTTGTTGCTGTTGCTGCTGCTGCTGTTGTTGTTGTTGTTGCTGTTGTTACTGAGCCGCCGTGTTGCTGTTGTTGTTGTTGTTGTTGTTGTCACTGCGCCGCCGTGTTGCTGTCGTTGTTGTTGTTGTTGTCATTGCGCCGCCGTCCGCAAATCTGAAAAATGAAACGGACACTGGAAATATCCATACCGGGCACGTGCCCGGCATGGATAATTATTATCCATGCCGGGCACGTGCCCGGTATGGATAAGTCAAGTATTTATACCGATGGCATCTATGCCGGGCACGTGTCCGGTATGGATACTGAACCATACCGGGCATTGCCCGGTATAGAAGAGCTTTTTTGTTGTAGTGAGTTCTCTTATTGTGCAGGCCATATAGCGTAGGCTTATTAACTATTTGTATAGATCATGAAAAGGATATCATTAATTTGAATATTAGTAACCTTTAATGTAAAATTTTAATAAAAACAATTGTAACTTATAAAGATTCTAAAAGCATTATTCAGGATAGGTTTGATAATCGTTTTGTTGGATATAATGGCCCATATTTCCTTGGGATAATTCTAATATCCCACCCTTTTGTTTGATCTAATTGCTAATTTCCTTCCTATAATTTGGACAAATTTCATTTTCCCTTTTTGTTAACTCTGTTAGTAAGAAGTGGATTTTGATGATGACAATACATAAAAAGACAAAATTGCCCCTCAATTATGGAAAAAAAAATTAACAAAACAAAATAAAAACGAAAAATGAAGTTAAAAAAAATGAAGAAGTCTTCAAACACTCTCCACTAATCACTTACACTTCATCATCATCATCATCCTTAACATCAAAATGTTGAACTAAAGATGATGAATTGGTTGGCTTCTGATGAGTTGGGATTCATTCATCAGTAGGCAAAAAAAAGCAATCTTTAGACACAACCACATTTTCCTATCAATCAAACAAAATTAAGACAAATGCATTTATTTAATTTCTCATTGAAAACAAAACAAACACAAAAACAATAAAAAGGTTGAATCTTTTTCAAGTGGGTACACTAGTAATAAGCCTAGCACCAAGTCTATCCAATTTTTTTATGGACACCACCACCTTCAAAGTTGCCTTTCCTCCAAAATACCTAGCACCAAGTCTATCCAATTTCATATGGGTTTGTCAAATCCATATAAACATCTGGGTTCGAAATTGAACCCAAATGTTCACATCTGGGTTCGATTGCGAACCTATATGTGAACATCTTCGATTTCGAACCCAGATGATGATGAGGAGGTTTGAGAAGGAGAATGAGAAGAGAAGAGAAAAAGAAGAAGAAAGAGAAGAAGAAGAAGAGACTAGAGAAGAGGAGAGAGAGAGAGAGAGAGAAGTGTTTTTATTTATTTATTTTTTTGAAATTTATTTATTATTTTTTTAATTATGTGGTGGACATAATTTTGAAAAAATATATTTTATTTATTTTAATTATTAGTTTTTTTTTTAAAAAAATCTTTCACTTGCAGTTTACAAGTGGCATTCATTTATTTGTTTTTTTTTTTTTAACTTATTTTACGATGGATTGATAGTTTTGCCTTTCCCGATTAACGGTTAAACATTAACTTTTAACATTCAAGTTGATGACAGAGGTTTTATTTTTACTATTTTTATAAACAATAAGGGTTTTTTTTCTTTTGGCTATTTTTATTAATTATAGGGGTCCTTAATGATTTCTTTAAGTTAGTGGTTTTTTTACTATTATGTCAAACTACAATGAGAAATTAAAATTATCCCTATTTCCTTCCATGAAAATGAAGCCAATCTCAAACATTTGTTTATTAACATTTCAAACTAATTTACTTTCATCATTCATTATTTGTCATAATTTAATTTATAACAAATGAATCATTATTACGTTCTCACATTTATATGATAAGATGAGTGTGATTTGATGCCCTACCCTTCACACTCTTGAGGAAATGAGTTCGAATCATATTCCTTCCTCTAAACTTCGAAATAATATAATTATTTAAAAGTAAAAATCCTAACATTCATACTAAACTCCTATTAGAAACAACGTACCTTCATAAAAAGTGTGTGAAGTGTGTGTGTTACTTTTTTTTCTAAATAAAATAAAATTTACATGTTTAATATAGAATTGTACTATGATACATAATTTGTATAGTCATTAAGGTGGTTGTTAGTTATTAAATTCCAATGGCCCATTAAAAATTCATAATCTATTTTTTTTTTTTAAGAAAAAAATTCTCTCATAACTACTATATATTTATACAATTCCTATATATTACCTAAATCCTCAATATAGTTGTGAATACTTGATAATAGTTTTTTTATATTGCTTTTTGCAAAAACTAAGTGTCATATATATATATATATATATATATTATCAATTTAATTGCATTCAAATTAAGAATTTGATATCTTAAGTACAAGAAATATGTGGTCGATAGACGTGGCCTAGTTAATAACAGTGTTTAAGAACTTAGTGATGTAGCATCGAGTGCTAGTCGAGAAGCCACTTGGTGGCTCTTTGACAACCCTAAAACCTTCAAATTAGGGGTTCTATTTGTTGGGTGGACTATTTAGCCGAGTTGAACTAACTAGTTGGTCTAGTTCGCAACTCGGGGGGCTTCGTGCTCTTTTTTTTTTTTTTTTTTTTTTTTTTTTGTAAAAAACTTAACAACCAATTAAACAAGAAAAAATATAGAAGAAAAAACAAATCCAGATGGAGTCGAATCATAATCAATATGTGTAGTTGTCCAAACTGAAATAAGACTCATTGGGGAGTTGAGAAAGAGAAATGCTAGAGAGAGCATCTTTAGTAGACTTTTCAAAGTAGTCTTCATTGTCTTCTGTGCTAATGTTGGCTCTCTGAGCTTTCTTTCCCTTCCTCAAGCTCTTAGCTCTCTTCCCCATCTCTCTTTGCCTCAAGCTCTACTTCACTTGGTTGGTGGTGGTGGTGGTGGTTGGGTTGTGGAGAAAATGGTAGGTAGTAGAAGAGTTTTTTTCAAGTTATATATATATCAAGCCGGCTCATGGCCAAAGTTGCATGACCTAATCCTGATTAGAATTAATCATGGATTTGGGCTTACTAAACTTGCAAGACTTCTTAATGTACCTTTAATTTTTATTAACTATACATTTTTTTCTTTTTCCTTTTCTTCTAAGTTTGTTATTTGTTTTTTTCTTTTCCTTATATTAATTATTAAGTTGTTAATATTTTGTTTTATGAATTATGACTTGATGATTTTTTTTTTTTAGTACATTAATGAGAGCAACAGAGTTCCTTTAATTGAAAATATTATGAAAATATGAGCATTTAATATGTTAGGTTTTTGGGTTCATTAATAAAAATGAATTTTTTTTTCCACATGTTTAACCATCGATCAACAGGTTAACTATTGACTAACAGTGAAACTGACTAGTTGCCGAATACTCACCAACTAGTCGACTAATTGCTAGTCGTTAGGCAGCCGACCGCCTAGCAAATAGCATTTTTTTCAACACTGATCTGGCTGTAATTTTTTTTTTTTTTTTTGGAAAGAAGAAAGATTTCATTTGCCACAGAACGGGGAAGACACAACATCCAGATCAGCTATTTTGGAGCCAAGCAGGGAAACAGGAGAGCCAAATCACAGTGGAATATTTTACATGTTGGCTAACCAACCATAATGTAACACAGATGTGGTGTCTATGACTCAAAAACACACTTAGTGACCTGGCATAAAGGGATTGGAGACTTCTTTATGAAAGTCACAAATGCAATGAGATGTCTCTCTTGATTTGGTACGCAATTTGTTTGTTACTACAGCTGTCATGCAAGTTGTGCAATTCTCTACAGTTGTTAGACAAGTCATGTAATTCTAATTGGCTTAAAGCAAGTCTGCTTGTGGGAAGGAGTATGAGGCAGTAGTGGCTTCAGGTTCTGAGAAAACAAAAAGGATTAGAGTGGGTGACTTTAACATGAGAGAGTGGTGAGGCAAAAGAGGCAAAAGAGAACAGGAGACACACAACTTACTGTTCTATAGGGAAGCTTGCCATTTTCTGAGTGTGTCTTAGAGAGATCTTGTAATGAGAAGAAGTTGTGTTCTCTTACCATTGTTTTAAATGAAATCTCAGCAGTAGCTTATAAAGTGGATGTAGATCAAATTGATCGAATCACTATAAATCTCTTGCCTATTTTCTATTTTCTGCTGTCATTACCTATTATGTTTGCTCTGTTTTTTGCTTGAAATCAGTTGATATATTCGAGTTTCCTGTAACAACAGAGAACTGTCTGCCAGCAACTTGTAGTCATTTTTTGTTCTTTTGTAGGCTTGTAACTGTCCTTTGCTCGTTTGGAGCTCTTTTGCTATTATTTTCCCCTTAAAAGTCAGGTTTGCAGATTCCACATCATGGGTTCGCAACATAGCAACCTTTAACATTAAAATACATTTCATTGATACATGTATTCAAATGATAACGCTTAGGGCACTTTGCACTTGGAAAGGAAATTGATTCCGCGAGAATTAAGTTTCCTTTTCAATAAAAAAATAATTTCTCATATTTTGACAAATACAGTAATTATAAATCAGAAATAAAAATCATTTTCTTTCATTTGAATTCCCGATTATAACATGTGTAAGTTAAAACAGTTTTGCAAATTTATATTGTCCAAGTCGGTGATTGTTTTTTACATGCGTTCTATGCTTATCTTGTGCTATCAATAATTGATCATATAATGTTAAAATGTTAAATTTGTATAAGTTTGGTGCCTTTTTGTTTGTCTTAATTATAAGTGTAAGTTTTAATCACATGCTTTAAGAGTACATTTTATAAATTATAATGACTATTAGCCGAAATCAGTGTAGAACAATTAGAAATAAATCATAATCGCCATATTAGTTTCCAATCACTAGATAAATAAAAGTTTGGATTCTCAATAGGTTATTATTATTATTTTTTTCACTAAAAGTAAATTAAAGAAACTAAAATCTCCATCCATTAGTATCGGTACTGTCCTACAACCCGCATGTTTGGGCGTTATTATAGGCCTAATTCATGTGAATGTCTAAAATTAGCAAGTTTACTTTGGACATAATGTCCTGCTCACATCACGAAATTAAAATTACAAGTCCTTGCATATAAAAAAAAACTATGTGTTGAGAGCGGTGTTGTAAAACTAGACGAATAGGTCTGACTATTCGCCCAGTACTCGGGGTTCCATCGAGCCAAGAACCTCTAGATTGGGAGTTCTACTCATCTTTGACCAGTACTCGCTACTACTCAGTGAGTAGTCAACCTAGACAGGTTTTATGAGATAGGTTTACTCGGCTAGTACTCGGCTCAGGTCAACTCAATGACTATTGTGCTAAAGTTGATTTTGAATTGTATGAGATAGACTTTATTATGTTTCATGGTTATATGATTATATTTTGATACTATAAAATTTTTTTATATTTTTTTACAAGTTTGGTCATCGGTCGACGGGTTAACTATTGATTGATAATCAAACTGAACACTCGTTTAGTGGCCGAGTACTCACTACTCTTTGGATCATCAGTCAAATAGTAAGCAATGAATTCTGAAACATTGGGTGAGAGGTGTGTCATATGTGTGTGCATTTATTGAAATTTGAATATGTGGTATAACTCGAAAACATTGTAATAATTAAATTTGTGGTTTAATGGTAAAGAGAATTCAGTATAATAATATTTTATATTAGAATTGCTATATTGTAAATATTTTTTTTTTTTTAAAAAAAAAAAAACTATATTATAAGGTCAGTGTTCAAGATCATACTAAAACAGAATAAATTGATATTTTTTGAGATGCCGTTTTGTTTCAATTTTGCTGTCTTTTACTTGCATGGTTGCACACATGCGAAATCCTAGCACGCTGATGTCGACTTGTTTGTTCTCAGATATGAATGTAATATTGACACGAACGCCACATCTGTTCATAGTTAACACCTTATGGGTAACTAGTTGCATAATTTGTGTCGCACCTTAATAATCAAACAATGATTCGGTGATCCCTCATGTTAAAGCTTTCTCGATGAAACTGAGGATGTCTTTAGAGTTGGAAAAATTCGGCCCCACTTTGCACGTTTTGTTTGACAACAGAAAATTGACCGGCCAGTCAAGAAGAGAGCACAAAAAGAAAAAGCAGAGTGGATCTGGATGAAGTTCATGATGTGCTAGAAAAGATAAGGAATCACACTTTTTGCTGGTAGTGAATGCACGATATACAAACTCAAGCTCAAAGGCCACAAATAAGGCATAAGATGCAAAGGTTGTATAGAAAAAAGTGAAATTATAAAGAAGTGGCCAAGTCGCAGCCTCACGGTCACAGGAAGTGCTTTGTGCCCAGTACTACTTTCTATAGAGAATCAACTTATGGCTTATAACAAATACGTAAAATAGAAAATTCAATGTGCCACAAATTGGAACTAACTTTGTTCTCAAAAAACAAAAAATGGAACTAACTAGAACTCGCAAGGAATCAAATTGTTTTGTAATTGTGATAACTCACATGGAATTTTTACAGAAGGCTTGGTTTTTTGTGTATATGCTTCGAAGTTCTACCTTCTATGTTGTAAAATCTATGGACCTTTTCTTTTCTTTTCTTTCTTTTTTTTGGGGGTATATTACAAATACAAGTTACGACTATCGAACTTCTTAGATACTAGCTCTCATGAAATCGTCTAGAATACAACATTTTATTAAACTCTTCTCACTACAGTAGCAAGGAGAAAGAGATCCTACATTGAGTGGGGAAAACTAGCTCTTTAACTGGAGGGATCATTATGTAATTTATCCTCTTATAGGAGGGTTTATATATATATATATATATATATATATATAAATCATAACACCATATTTCAAACAGATCTATGTTATTATTTATATCATTTTTTAAATTATTTTTATTATTTGTATTTTTTTTTAAATAATAATATATTTTAAAAATATATAAATTTATTATTAAATTATTTATAACTTATGAATTAACAATTTTATCCTTAATAGTGTTTATTTAACAGTAGTTAACTAATGGTTAACTAATGGTAGATGGTATTTATACTGAGTTTCATGAATATCAAGAGAGATTCGTATCATTATACTATAAACTCAACTATGGCTATAATTTCGTTAAACCTCAAGGAGTTTTTGTAATTTGCCCTCTCTTATTGCTATGCAAACACACGTAGTTGAGCACTTGAACTGCCTACAAGAAACAGGCGCCAGAAAGAAATTAGAAAAACTATACTTGCGAGAATTTCCTTGAAAAATAAAGTTTTGTAATATATTTTCTATTCTACCATTATATATATATATATATGTTAATTTGTTTTGAGATTAATTCAATAAAATTAATTCAAATCCATTAACCGTCTACTTTGATTTTTTCGTTAACAAAATAATATTGAAAAATTAACTTGAAATTAGATACGATATTATTTTTAGTTAAAAATCAATAAACTTTAAAAAAGAAAATCGTTTCAATATTCAGGTAGTTGTTGTCGCTTTAATTTTGGAGAACGCAAGTTTTATACAGAATTAATACATAATTATAAAAATTTTTAATTTTTTGTTGCCAGTATTAATTCAATATGGTATTTTATTATTATTATTCATTTTGATGGTGTGGCTGGTCATAACCACTCTGCCAAGGAAGCCAAGTGTTCTTTGACGAGCACCTCAATCCTTTAATATGGAATCAATATTTTTGTAGAAGATGGTTTCCAGAAGTTTCTATACTCCCCGGCTCTTCTTCAAGCCTGCGTCATCAAAATATAGCCACAAAAGTTGTTCTAAGAAGAACAATAATAGAGTGTGATGGGTTATCATATTAGTAGCAACCACTTTTATATTGTTTCTAATAGCAAATACAGGATTCAAATTATCAGGACCACGTTATAGAGAATTGCAATTTTTCCACTAATAGGAGGTAGTCTTTTTCTATTTTAGAAGTAGATTTTCGGACTACATACTAAGCGGATATATATATATATTTTTAAAAAAAGGATAGTAAAAGTAACGACAGTCGATTTAAAATTATAAGGTAATTTAATATTAATGATCATATGATACTATTCAAAATTTATATATTGTTTAACACTCTATTCTTGTAATATCAAAAGATATCAACTCTCATAATAATAAAAAGAAAACTCTTCACACGTGTGCATCCACTCCTATAATATAAAAACTATTTACTCTTATAATATGGAGTGTAAAGTCTTCACACATGTTAAATGTGTATAATGAAACCTAATCTTGTAACTAGGGTGGAGTCAAAATTTTGACTTTAGGAGGGCCAAAACAAAAATAAATATTTCAATTAATGCAAAATAATTACTTATATTAAAGCATCAAGTCATTGAAAAACTAAATATAATATCATTTAGTCTTACTATAAAAGATGGAACTCATCACTTTTTGAATTTTGAAAATCATTTATAATATTGAAACTACCTTAAATTTTCTACAATTCCTCTTTTAAATTGTCAAAGAGTTCGTAAAAAAATCATACCTCACTTTATTGTGAGCTTAGTCTTTAATAAGCTAACAAATAATAAGTATAAATAACATAAATTTTTAAAAAATTGATAAAATATTTATTAATTTACAATCTCAAACTTGACAAGTTTAGATACAATAAGGAAAATAAGTATTCAAAAAACAAAGTAAAAGTTATTGCAACTATATAAACAACATTGCATAATATGTTAATAATGGAAAATTAAATTTTCTCATTTAAGATAGGAAAGATATTGAATTATTTAAATATCATCAAATAATAAAAGGGAAGTATTTTATGTTTTTAGACAAAATCTACTTTAATATATGTTGTTTTAATTATAATATTAATAATAATTAATTTGATGAATTAATTGAATTTTAATTTTATATATTTTGTATTTAAGAAAAAACATAAACAAAATATTAAAAAGGAAAAAATCACTTGGCTGGGTTTAGGTCATGGATTATATTTTTTTCTTTTTTTTTTTTAAAAAAAAAATGTCATGTCATCAATGTCAAGACATTTGCTTCCTACATAGCATATGTATAATTGTTCTTAAATGCCGTTATGTATTTTTATTTAATGTATCAATGTATTTCCAATTAATGCTTCCATATTTTCATTTAATATTTCTATTTTTATTTCTATTTTTATTTTATTTTTAATTAGATTTGAAAATTAGAATTAATTAATTATCGATTTGCTAACATTTTTTTTTTGTGCAACCTCAACTTGACATTGATGAATGATAATTGTATTAGATATGTTTATTTTACCTCAATCTCTCTTCAACTTATATGACATGTAATTTTTTTACAATCTATAAGAATACTGGAGATGATCTTAGGGTGCCATGACCCCCTATGGGCACCCCCACAGCCCCACCATTGCTTATAATAAATCTGAAGTGAAAGGGTACTAAACCTTTAAGTTAAAAACTATAAATTATGATTACTTTTTTTTTGTGGGAATTTCAAAAACTCCTTAATCCGAATATTTTTTTTTCTCAAAAATCCAATGGGTCATAGGTATTTCGAAATATGCCAAAAACTATATGTGCAATCTGAATTCTTTTTCTAAATCATGACTAAATACTAATGTGTATGACTTGAATATTTACACATGCACAAGAGATTATGCTTTATATTTTAAATAGAGTTATACACACACACACACACACACACACACACACATATATATATATATGTAACACCCATAATAGAGTGTCTCTTAGTAATGTCACCAGACTAAATGTCACCTATTATTGGATTCAGAATTAATGTCACCTATTATTGGATTTGGATTGAATTGTCTTTGTTATAAAAATCAACTTTAGGGGACAAACACAGAGAGAGAGAGAGAGAGAGAGAGAGAGAGAGAGAGAGAGAGAGAGAGAGAGAGAGAGAGAGAGAGGAGAGAGAGAGAGAGAGAGAGAGAGAGAGAGAGCTACTAGGAAACAACGACAGCTTTGCGAGTTTGTCAACAGTAAAATACTAGAAAGCATTACTCTTATGGACAACGAACATCCCATTGAACAAGAAGAAGTTATTTAAAATCTTTATGTTGTTTTGTTTGATGCAAATCATAGATTTGAAATTTTTTTAGGGGTTTAGGGGGAAGGAGAGGCGGGGGGAGGGGTAAGGGTTAAGAGGGGTGGGTGTGTCACAGGAATGGAGCATTATGTGGGCTAGGGTAGGCTAACATCGGAATATATATGATAATAATAATAATAATAAATTGTATTTATTTTAATATATATATATTCATTTATTAATTCTTTTGATATCAATACAAATACTTATTTACCCCAAACAAGTACATAGTTATATATTTTTTAACTAGGTATATCTATATTTTCAATTGTTGAAGATGATGAAAAAGTTTTTTTTTTTTTCTCTATTTTTCTTCATCTTCATCTGATTAAAATGAAGATCTTCAACCAGATGAAGATCAGTTGATGATGGTCGATTGGATCTCCATCATCCATAAAAAATTGATGGCCGTTGGGATTGGATCTCCACAATTTTCTTTTTTTTTTAAAAAAAAATTTTTTCAAGATTTTTTTTTTTTTAATTCTTTGATCTACACCATCTATTTTAAAGATGATAGTGGAGATTTACTGATTTTATTTTGAAGAAAGTGTTAAAAATGATTGGTTTTTATATTTAAAAATTATGTTTGATTTTTTTTTTAATTTTTAATTTATTTCATAAATTTAAAAATTTTAAATTATTTTAAATGGATCTCATCTAGACTATAGAGATCCAAATTAATATGATTTAAACAAATAAAAAATAGGAGAAAATGACCATCTTATCATTTTTTCAGTTATCTCAAACAGACAATTATGATTAAACCGTGTAGGGGAGAATGTCGTTATAAAAAACAAAAGTGGTTTTCGTTTATAATAAGATATATTTTTAAGGATTTTTCAGTAATTCTCTCATATAAAAAACTAAGCAAATATGACCATTCACCCAACGATCTTCAAATTTCAACGACAATATTTTTTTTCTTCTTTTTTTTAAGAATTACCTTCAACCTATCTAAAACTTTAATATTTATAAATGTATATAACCTATTGGTTTATTTGTAGCGTTCTCTCTTGAACTAACAGTTGATTGACTTTAACTGTTATTAAATATGTTTGATCATATAAAAAATATAAAAAAATGAAATTATCTCTGAATAAATTCATTTTTTATTTTTCTTTTAAAATAAATTTTAAAAACTTTAAATAAATTTAATGAGATCTTCATTGTCCGTCTTTAGATGGACGATGGAGATTAATTTAAGGAAAAAACTTAAAAACAAAAATAAAACTAAAAATAAAATCTAAAAATAAAAGATGAAGATTCTTCTTCATCTTCAAACAAAATAAAATTGAAAAATAAAAATAATAAAAAAAAAAATTTGGGTTGAACAAAATTTTAAAAAAAATCAAAATTAAAGAAAAAATTAAAGTTGAATCAAAACAAAACATTTTTTTTTTAAATGAGAGATCTGGGTTCAACCCAGATCTTCAAACTTGATTAAACCTAGATCTCTCTTTTTTTTTTTCCAATGTTTTGTTTTTATTCAACTTTAATTTTTTCTTTAGTTTCGATTTTTTACACAATTAAACATATCCACTAATGGTTAAAGTTGTATGCGACTATGAATATTAAAGTTTTAGATATGTTGGAGGTAATTTTCTTTTTGTTTTTTGTCATTAATATGCAATTTCTTTTTCTAAAGTTTTAAGGGCATAATTATAATTTGAATTTAAAATATATTATAAAATTTTGCCACTTAATGATTGTCACATCAATCCATCAGCATTTTATATTTAGTGAGGTTAATGTGGTAAATTTGACATAAACAATTAATGCCGCCGTTACTTTGACGGTAGTCAACGCAGTCAAAGCACCATGCGTGATATTCTTTAGGGATAAATCTAATTTCTCCCCTGTAGTTTGATATAATAGTCAAAAAACCCCCTAATTTAAAAAAATCGCTACAGACCCCCTTCTAGTTTATAAAAATGATCAAAAAACCCCCTCTTGTTTATTAAAATGGTCAAAATACCCTTTACCGTGAACTTGGACGTTAAAAATCAATGTTTGACCGTTAACTAGAAAGGGTAAACTGTCAATTCAATATAAAATAGGTTATATTATTTTAAAATAATTAAAAATATAAAAATAAGAATAAAAAAATAAATTTATTAATAATTTTTAAAAAATTATGTCCACCGTCCATCATGTTGATGGACGGTGGACATAATTAAAAAAATAAAAATAAACAAAAATAAAAAATAAAAAAGGAGCAGCTCTCTCATTCTCTCTCTCTCTCCCTCTCTCTATCTTTTTCTCTCTCTTGATCTCCGACGCTGACGCCGATTGGCCTCCCCCCTCCGTTTTTTGCCTGCCGCCATCCCCCCCCGCTCTCCAGTCTCTTCTTCTTTTTCTTCTTCTCCTTCTCCTTCTCCAAACCCCCATTATCTGGGTTCGAAAATCGAACCCAGACGCGAGCTTCTGTGTTCGACTTCTGAACCCAAAAGCTAGCGTCTGGGTTCGAAGATCGAACCCAAAAGCGAGCGTCTGGGTTCGAAGTCGCATCGAACCCAGATGCTCGCGTCTGGGTTCGCTTTCGAACCCAGACGCGAGCATCTGGGTTCGACTT
Source organism: Nephelium lappaceum (assembly GCA_021234005.1). Taxonomy (NCBI): domain Eukaryota; kingdom Viridiplantae; phylum Streptophyta; class Magnoliopsida; order Sapindales; family Sapindaceae; genus Nephelium; species Nephelium lappaceum. Next base: position 21,022,621 of record CM037999.1, read on the forward strand.
CGAGCCCAGACGCGAGCTTCTGGGGTTCGACTTCGAACCCAGAACCTCGCGTCTGGGTTCGAAATCGAACCCAGATGCGAACATCTGGGTTCAACTTCGAACCCAGACTGGAATTTCTGGGTTTGAAATCGAACCCATATGATATTTGTGGTGATTAAATGTTTTGGTGTAATTGTGCTTGGTGTATTGGTGATGATATTTGATATTTGTGGTGATTAAATGTTTATGTTTCTGTGTTTGTCTGTTTGAATGGAAACTCAGCTGCTGGGAACCCAGAAAATGGGTTTTTCGTCACCGGAAAATGAATAGGATTTTTTTTTTCATTTTTATTTTAGTTTTTTTGATAATTTGTTTTGTCTGAGGGGCAAGATCGTCTTTTTGCATACTGTCAATGTCAGGATGTACTGTTCAGTAACAGAATTAACAGAAAGGGGAAAATGGGTTTATGCCAAACTATAGGGGGGTCCATAACGATTATATCAAACTACAGAGGGGAAATTAGATTTATCCTTATTCTTTAAAACGGAAGTCACTTTTGTTTTGTTTCGGTGTTTTGTGTTGTTTTGTTTTTTATTTTTTTTATTTTTGTTTTTGTTTTTGTTTTTTAAATTCAGATTTTTGCAATTATGCTTTTTAACATGGTCTTTCTAGCGATTCGCCCAATAATTCGCCCAATAATAGTTATATAAAAATTCATACAAGAGACCACAATGTTAAATGGTTTGTGTGTAATAGGTGATTTGAGGGTAGATATCTTCAACCCAACCCGACAGATCCAATCAAATCTAACCATTTTTTATCATTTGGATTGGGTAAAATCTTAAAAAAACTGGGATAGATTGGATTGAGTTGGGTTAAAAATTAAATTGTGTTGAATTGGGTAAAATTTTTAATCCAATCCAACTTAACCTAACCTGACAAATACTCATTTCTAGTTTTAAATCCAAGATTTTCTCGTCCCTTTAGAATAACATTTGCTAGGGATGAGCATCAAAGACAATCTTTGTTGTAGATTGAATTTTTTATTTATAATTATTGAATTTTATTTGTACTCTTTATTTGTAATCAAAGTGATAAGACTATGAGTGTTACCAACTAAACATTTTGTGCTTTTACAGTGAATTAAATCTAATCCGATTAATTCAATCCAACCTAACTATTATTAGGTTGAGTTGGGTTGAGTTGCAGAAATTATTAGGTTGTGCTTTTGCAGTGAATTAAATCTAATCCGATCAATCCAATTATTATTATATTGGGTTAGATTGAGTTGCAGTATTTATTGGATTGTACTAGATTGGAAGATTTTAAACTCTATCCAATCTGAACTTGAAAACATCCACCCTATGATCCATTGAAGCATTCTCTCTGACGACACCACATCACACTTTTTTCTACCCTTGGACAGATTTGATAATAAACTCAAATCTCGGGGATAGTTTCATCAGTACGAAAAAAAACGTTCACTAAGCACGGTCGAATTCCACTTCGATTCTAATTTCGATGTCAATTAATGTGGGGCTTCGGTTCAAAAAAAATATAATAATAATAAAAATAAAATTAACGTGTGGCTCACCAAACGAGTGAATCAAAAAACGACACCGTCTCCTTCCAAGCTCCCAAAAAGCGAAGGCATCTATCTTTAACTCGTCAAGTAGAGCGCCACGTGTCGCACAGAAGATCGCCTAAGATACACACGATCCAACTTTAGATCCCACCACAACCCCATCACATGGCACTCCTACGTGGCAGCATACGTGTCAACACTTCACGCCTTCACTTTACCACGTCAGCAAGTTCGGTGGCTATTGTGGTATCCAATTTTTCTCGTATATTTTCTTCTCCACTTCTGTCAACTGTAGTAATTAGTAAACCCGCCGTTTCTCGACATCCAGACAAAACGTTTTCTAAGCCTTACTACCATTTTCCTTTTTTATTTGTAAGAAAAGAAAATCAGAACCCTAAAAAAGGGAAATGGATTGAAGTTGTTTCAGATTTTGAATTGCTCTAGTTGAAATTTGAAATTTTAGACTTGGTGATTGTGTGTATCTCTCGAATGAAGTTTATGAGGTATATTACCCTTTTGTTGAATCTCGAAAACTTTTATGAATTTTTTAGAAAATGAAGTGAATTTTCTCTTTTCTTTGGAGATCTGAAAGTTTGATTCGTGTTTGGTTCCCGGGAAAATTCTGTTTGGTTTCCTAAAAATTGAATAATTCATACGACGCTTGGTTCAGTTGTTTTTGTTAGATATTCAAATTCAGATTCTGTTTTCTTTTACTTTTTTATTTTTTCTTTTACAATCTGTTCTCTTTTCAAGTCAATTATTAGACTGTCTAATAAGTTTCTGAGATATTATAGGAAGATTTTCACTGTCTACTTCCATTTTTAGAAGTGGAAGTATTAGAATGTGGTCTCTGTTACAATCTGTTTGGTTAATTTTGAGTCTTCTGTGTTATATTGCCAAGAAATGAAACACTTGTACTCTATTTGGTTCCATTAGTCCTCTTTGAGTGTATTGTTTCTCACCTTTAATGAAGCAAAATAATTCTTTTTTTTTTTGGGTCTAATTTTCTGTTCTAGAATTGGCTGGGTGCAATAATTTGTTTTTCTTTTCTAATTTTTTTTGGTTCTGAAATTTAAAAGCAGAATCTTTTGATGATCTTTATAATTTGACAAGAAATGAAGCACTACTCATTTATTGTTGCAATAGATCACTTAAAGTCAGTGATTTCTTTTGCTGAAAGAAATTAAATAAATCACTTATTTTACTATGCTATACAAAGTCTTGTTCTCTTGTTGGGACTTGGGACTTACCGGATATCAGTATTGGTTCACTGTTGCAGTATTTTCAATTGATGGAAAATGATGTAGAAGACATATATTTATCTTATTGTTGATGTAGTTTATATATTGGAAAATGATGTAGAAGGCATATATTTATCTTGTTGTTGATGTAGTTTATATATTTCCAAATAGAATAGATTGGTGTATTTTATTATAGCTAATAACTTAATCTAGATCTGTTAATTTTAATCTCCTGGATCTGATACATTTAAAAGTTTATAATTCAAATATGTAATTTTTGTTTGATTAATGTTTAGCAGCTACTGATCTGTATTCTATACTTGGATATTTCAATCTTATTTCCTTTTTACAACATAGCGTCTGACCCCTGTGTCTGGATTTGTGTTTGGCAAATGGAACAGCTTACTATTAGATAAACATTAACCATTCAGTTATGTAATTTATTCATTATGTTGTTCATAAAGCTAATTGTGCAGGTTGAAAGTATTTTAGTAGGTTTCTATTGGATTGAGATGAAAAGTATTGGCAGATTTTTGTTATTTGCGATTTGTGTGGTGACATTGTACATGAAATTCCATGCATTTTCCTTTGTAGGACTCACCAAAGATTCTCCAGGAACAGTTGATAGTATAGAGGTAAACCAATAAGTGCAAGCTCTCCTTTGGATTAGAGGAGGTCATTTCACTGACTCTATCTGCTGCATTCCACGTTATTGGTCTTTTCGAATCTGGTTAATGGGGCTAGTTCAGATAATCGTTAATGGTCCCATGTCCAAAGGGTCAGCGGAATTAAATAACCACCTGAGAGATGAGCAGAAGGAAATAACAGGTGGGTCACGGGTGAGGGGCAGGGGCTTTCGGAGGAAGATGAGTCACGAATTAATGAGGATGTGGAAGATGTCAATGATGGGGGGTTGGAAGCAGTTGAAGTCCAGATCCATGCTAAAGCTGTCTTTCAGAGGCCACAGCAACAGCCTCAGGGGCCTCTTGTCTGTTGGAAGAGGTTTCTACCACTGAGGTCTCTGAAGGTTCTACTGGTGGAAAGCGATGATGCAACTCGTCGTGTTATCTGTGCATTACTTCGAAGTTGTGGCTATGAAGGTAAGTACCTTTCCTGACATGAAATTGTCTACTGTGATTTGAAAATTGAAGTACACCTGATATTATTATGAAAATTCAAGTAGATGTTATACAATCTTATTAGCATAAGGGTCTCAGGATGGTGAATGGCCTTTTAGTTTGATTGAGTTTAATGATTTCACAATTAGTTGGAATGTCTACCATTTTTTTTTTTCCTTTTGCTTTTATTGGTTTAAGTGAATTGGTATTGAATAGCATTGTCCTTTGCATGGAGTAATTATGTAGGTATTTTTTGTCCTTAGTTCTGTTAAATTTTATCTGCATTTAGTACATGCTGAGGTTCCCTCATAAAAGTGTGGTCTTTCTGTGCACAATTCTTTCACTGCAGCGTTTCTATCCTCGTATGTATATATCATTGAACTTAGTGCTTTTGCATAATGAGTCTAGTGACAATTCTCAGAATTTATTTGAATTACACTCATGAAGTTTATTAATCTTCATAGACTTTGAGACTTTCTATCAAATTTAGTATTTGCAGGGTTTTGCAGTAATGCATCTGATGTTCTTGTTCCACGTATTTAAATCTTTAATAAACTTATCATATCACTATCTGGCCTTGAACTTAAATTAAATGGTTGTGATAGTTTATGATGAGTAATGTTCTCCTCGATTTAAGTTTGTTTGAAAGCCATAGGCCATATTTTGATGATGAGGAATTTTGCTTTGTTAACTATAGGATTGTTCTGAGTCATTTCAAGCCATAGATCTTAATATCTTGTGTTCATCTCTAATTGGAAATCTTCGGATCTTGTTCATCAGCGTTAGTCATTTTCTTTAGTTTTGAGATTTTTATTTAAATGTTGGTTCTTTGCATTCCTCAACAGCTAATTTCATCTCATTTTTCCACTAGGGCACACCAATTCCATATTTTTTTTCTTTTCTTTCACCAAAGATACATAAGAGGTATCGTTTGCTATTTCTAACCTTATATATCTTCCAGTGACACTTTAGCTTAGGTATTTTTAATCTCAAAAGTAAATTTGCTTGCTTCTTTTTATAAATATTAAAATGTGCTTTGGAATAAGTTCATTAGTTTTACTTCGAGCAAACAGAACTTCAATTTTTCCTCCTTCCCTTTTCAGTTAAAGTGATTATTGGTATGTTCTATCTAGTCTATTGGGCAGATTAGGTAGTTATTATCGTTTTAATTATATTTTTCACAATATAGACATAAATACCTTCAAGTAATTGAGAACTGGGAATTTATTACTTCTCATGAATAAAGAGATTTCAGTTGGGTAGACCCCATGGGCTGAATTTTAGATTAATTGAGAAGTATGAGAATTTTATGAACGAACTGGGAGATAAAGAGACTTGGACCATTAAAAAGAATCAATCGATTGAATTGGATGTAGTTGAATGTTTGCTCGGTGCAGTGGTAAGGTATATGAAAAGTAGTGTTGCCAATGAATTTTGTTTTGTGATTTGGGACGTTCTGCTGGTTGTACGAAGTTTTGAACTTTTGATTGATGCAATTAATAAAAGGAGAGTAGCTTTCCAAAAATATGAACTTGCTTATTCTAGATGTCATTGGAATGTGTGTATCCGGACCGACCTTCTATTGATTAGAGCAAGGATTTTTTCTGTGTAGAACAATATAAAAAGACAATATTTTCAGCTATTAGATTCCTAGTGGCTGAGAGTTGAGGTCCAGGTTTTCATTAAAGTCTGAACGATCGCAAGAGTGGACATTACACTTCATAATCATTTGATACTAAACCCAAAAGATCTCAACACTCCCCCTAAGCTTGGACCATAGATGTCTACCATGCTTAGCTCGTTACATGTGATTTTGTAGTTTCTTCTTCCTAACATTTCAATATTTTAAAACACGAAAGGTGAGGCAAGACAGTCATCTCAAGGTGATTGAGGCAGCCGTCTCGATTCCAAATGAAAAAAAAAAAAAAATCAATTTATAAAATCATTCATAACATTGAAAAAGATTATGAAAATCAATATTATAAACATAATTATTAAACAAAATAAAATAAATTCAACAAAAATACCTGAACATATAAAATCATCCATGTCAATCTAATGACCACTATATCTTATTTAATAAACTAAAAAGTAACAATCAATTTTGTAAAAAAATAAATAAAACAATGACAATCAATATAACTTTTATTATTCCAAGTGTAACCCACTAAAAAAAAAACAATAGAAAATTCTTATTGTTAAATATTATCCCATGTGTAACCCACTAACCTTTATTAATGTTATCTTAATCAATTACGTACAAAATTAATAAATAATTAATTTAAAAATTCTTATAGAAAGTTCAGTTCATCTCTCACTCTACAGAGCAAAGTCATATCCCATCTTCTCAGTTCATCTCTATCTATACTCTCTTCAAATTCACTTCCCTATTTTGCCTCCGATTATGGTTTGATTTTCTCTCCCATCTTTTTCTAATTATTCTTTGCCTCTTGATCATTGTTGTCTTCCGCCGCCACCGCTATCGTTGTGTGGAGGGAGGTGGTCGCAGAGATGAGGAGACAAAGAAGAGAAAAGAGAGGAAGGTAGCTTAGAGTGAGGATCAAAGTCATGGTGGGCTGCCACCATAGTTTTCAAAGGCATGCCTAGGTGGCCGCCTAGGCGTGAGGTGCCTTAAGGTGCCGGATCGGTGCCTCGCATCAGCGGAGGCGCCGCAATTTGGGTGCAGCGAGCACTTCACCGGCTGAGGTGCAGGGCGTAAGACGTCTCTTTGGCGCGCTTTTGGTCAACCTTATCTCCTCGGTGATGTTTCTAGCGATATTTGAAGGTTTTTAAGGAGCTCTAGCAGAGAAAACAATTTGCCAGCGACCTTTGAAGGTAAATTAGAGCTTAATCCGGAAACATCACATTGATTTGAAGGTTTCTGATGAGTTTTAGTGATTTTTGGAGCTTTCCGATGGGTTACCGGTAAGAAAGTGCATTTTGATAGGTCAGATGTAGCAGCAAAAGGGAGGAGTGGAAAGGGGAAGGTGAGAGTACGAGTGGGTCATGGTTGAGATGCAGCAAAACTGGGTGGCGGTTGGGATTAGGTTTACTAAGCAAGCTGAAGTTTTTTATATATATACATATAGGGAAAATTATGAACAAACCCAAAACTTTTGATAAAATTCTCAATCAGACCATTTGAATTAAAAAATATATAAAAAAATCCTATAATTATAAAAATAAATAAATAAATAAAATCCTAATTTTATGATTTCATAATATTTTGATATTTTTTAATAAAAGGTGTGCCTCGCATCCAAAAGGCGTGTCTTATGCTCCAAGGACCTTTCCACCTTAGTGCACCTTTCATCTTTCAAAATTATGGCTGCCACTATTAAAGAGGGTTGCCATTATGAAGGCTGCCTCACAGTCGTTTCTCGAGGCACTGTCTCACGTCGCCTTCTAAAACAATGCTAGCACTTAAGTAAACATCATTGAATTGGTCCCTTGACCATGTATGCACAGTAGCAATTATTCATTAGTCAGCTAGTTTTTTATCAAATTAGAGTCTATCTCAATATATACTTAATTCTTAATGACAAACTTGATTAAATGGGATATGCACTATTTTGGCTTATGACTTGAAATATCCATTTTTCAAGAGACCATTTACACAATTAAGGGCTGTTTATTTTTTTTCTTTAACACATATTTCGTTTAATTTTTATATTTTAAGAGGTCAAACATATAAAAGTGTTAAAAATTTAAAAAGTGAAAAATCTTGATCCGTAACTTTCATTTTTTTGAATTATACATAAAATATATTTTTCTGGACTATCCTCCAAAAGTAATTTTCTTTTCATTATGATACTTATAATATATTAAGAGGTGGTGCTCTAAGGTCTAAGAATGGGCTCGACCCACCTTCCTTGGTTGGTTATCAAGTTAGAATGACCTTAGCCATAGGTTGGATTCACTTTTGCTTCGTTCTTAGTAAGGAATGAGATGGATCTCAGCTTCACAAGCACTTAAGTGTGATGAGCCTTAGGACTGGAAGCATTTATGAGACAAAGAAAATCGTTAGGGGTCGCTAGCGAGTTTGCCTTTATGTAAGATCCTTAAGTTGTCTTTTAATTTGTTTGAAGTTCTTCATCGTTTTCATCTTTCAAATTTCGAAGGAAATATGGACTTCTATCTATAGTGGCCTAAAAGAGAACCAAATGAGGCGATAATTTGCCTCCAAAATGAAAATATCCTAATGGAAATCAAATGTGGTAATCAATTAAAATAGATGTCAATAGAAATTATGTCAATCAAGCAATTAACCTTAAATGATGCATCATTCAATCAACATCAAATTATGCTGATAAATTAATCAAATCTTATTCTAATTTAGTATAACCTCTAAGAATATATTATTTCTTATTCTTCATCAATAGCATATGTTGTTCTTAGCAAAGGTAGTCAAAGTTTTGTCTTAATTGGATTCTAGAGGAATAGGGAAAATAGAGTGTGGTTAAATTTTGTAAAAATGTGTAATAAAAGCACTACCATAAATGGTAGGATTGTATCAAAAGAAGAACTCTTCCTAACATTAAGGGTGCATTTGGTATATTTGATTGGATTGGATTTGATTAGATTGAATTAGATTCCATATTTGGTGTATGATAAGATAGGATTTGTTGCATTCCAGTCATTTGTTTAGTGTAAGATAAGATTGGAGAAAATTTATTATAAAATATTTTATGATAAAATAAAAAATATTTTTTAATATATTAATATTTGAAAATAATATTGTTTTAAATGATATATAATCTTATAAATTATCTTAAATAAATTAAATTAAATATAACAAATCCTATTTTTGGTGTGTGATAGAATTGGATTTATTGTCCTCTTGTCTTGTGTTTGGTGTATGATATGATTGACTAAAAGTTTTTTTAAATATGTATATTAACATTGCATATTAAATAGAAAAAAATATATGTATTTAAAAAAAATTACATTAAATATAATAAATAATAATATTAAATAATTAATTAAAATTAAAAATTAAAAATAAACTAAAAGTATAAAATATTAATTTAGAAAATTAATAAATATTAAATTTAATTCATAACATTTATTTGGAAGTTAATAATAATAATAACAGCTACTTTGAAATATGAAATTATCACGTATTTTAAAAAAGGAAAACAAGAGTAGTACATTTTATTACCAAATAAAAGAAGAAGAAAAACGAAAAAAAAAAAAAAAAGCAAAATGCATTGGCACAAAGACATAGGAACACAACATGCTAACCAAGGGAGAGAGAGTATTGTTGTTGTTGTTGTTGTTTTGTTTTTTTTTTTTTGTTTTGTTTTTTTTTTTTTTTCTTTTCTTTTCTTTTCTAAAGTAGAGACAATGTTATTTTGAATCCAGTGTTTACTGGATTCGTCAAAATCCATCACGAGGATGGGTTACATAAGTCCGCTCATGGTGGGTTGAAAGATTACTATACGTATATGATATAGAGTGTCAATATTTCCTCCCTTGAAAAACTATATAAACACTCCAAATAAATAAATTTATAAAAATTCAATGTTATCCTAAATGAAATCACTAAAATGGTTAAATAGTTTGTAAGTATACTCATAAATTATTAATTAAAATTTTCAAGTGTAGAACTCTTTTTAAGTTTCTTAAACCCTAACTTCTCTTTTAAATAACCTTTTCAAGTTTCTCAAACCGTAACTTCTCTTTTAAATAATCCTTTTAAATTTCTCAATCTCTTAAACTCTCTTTTAAATACTAATTTTAATTACCGTTCTTTTTAAGAAATAATTTATTGTGAAGAATGAAGAATGAATCAAGATCATTAAATGAAGCTAATTGTGAAAATGTAAGTTTTAAATAATTCTTATTATTTTTATTAGAGGAAAAAAATTATCATCCCATTTTTTAAGAAATAATTGATTGTGAAGAATAAAGAATGAATCAAGATCATTAGATGAAGCTAATTGTGAAAAAGGTAAGTTTTAAATCAATTCTTATTATTTTTATTAGAGGAACAAAATTATCATCTATTTCACTCCAAATAGGTCATGGACTTGGATCTATCGAATGATTAGAATGGCTCTTTGATCCAATCAAAACAAATTTGTCTCTATCCCACCCTTTAAAGTAGTAAAGAAGGGTTCTTTAGAGTTTTTAATTTTCTAGCCATATGATAGGGTAAAGAAATAGGAAGTAATGGTTTTTTCATTGTATTGATAGAAGTTTGATTGGCACAGAGAAGAACAACCCTCTATTACTTTAAAAAATCTAATATATGTATTTTTTCTCCTGCTTGCATCTGAATAGTGGGCACCTTCTATTTGCATAACTTTATTTACTTAGAAGTTCTACCACTTCCCTTGATGAAAAGTCCAAATATGCAATACATTTTTGTTTTTTAATATCTGGATGAAGTCAGATAGTTAATTTGAATAAACTTTTCTCTTAAACAGTTCAAAATTAAAGTTTCTAAAATTATTTTGTTTATATATCATCCTCCTTTGAATTAGGACTTTGTAAAAAAAAAAAAATTGATTATATAACAAAATTAGTGTACATGGGTGTACTTACAAAAATATAATACAAAAAGAATTGGGGGGATATTTTTGGTACTAAATAAGGTTTATTTGCAAATTAAAGAGTTTTAAAATTTTTAATGGAGTGTTATTATGAAAGGGGTGTGCATACAAGTTTTGAGGGGCGTCAATATTATCACTCTGTGATATCTCTAGTCCATTGCACATACCAAACACCGTATTCGAAAATTATATCTTCCCTCTTATAACCGGTGTACCAAACATAGCCTAAAGAGAGAATGTGTTTTACTTTTATATCGGCTACAATCCAACTCTTTCCAAAGCCTTTTTGAAGCTCTCCTTTTACCATGAGAAAGTGTTGTATGAGACATACTAGCTTTGTTTGTTTCCTTCTTGGTTGTATATTTTTTTTTCCTTAATGGTTTCCTAATATAGGATGGTCTATTGCTCCTCTTTTCATACCTTGAATATTTTTAAGAACGCATTATTTTTCACAAGAAAAAGAGGAGGAAAGTGAAAATTCTCTACTTGACCCTTGCATTAGAAACAAATTCAAAACCTGTCAATTTTTGCTATTGAGTTGACAAAATTGCTTCTAAATAATATATATGTTCACTAAGTTACCTATCTCGTAATACTTTCTTGTCTTTCTCAATTGTTTCTCTCTCTTAACTCTGCAACTTTACTTGTTGAGACGATTCCCACAACATATTATGAGCGCAAATCTAATATTAGTTGTCCCCTCATTTATTATTATTTTTTAAAAGTGTTCTACATCATGCTGACAACAAAAAATGTTAGCAAGAGCAAGTGTTTACACAATGAGGGCAAATATTTACAAATTGAACAAAAAATGTTCACACTCCAAGAACACATGTACACATGTTGAGAACAAGTGTTTACACACTGATCCAACATGTTTTGAATTTGCCACTAATTTGAGGGCTACTTTAAAAGCTTGCCCAATAGAAAAATTATCGGGATTTCTTTTTATGATACCGTACTTTTGAATTTTCTGCTTAGACCTTGAATTTTGTGAAGTTATTCTAACCTTCTCAAGTTTTTATGACATCTGATATCTACCATTCTTTTGTGCACAACTTATTGATTAGTTCTGGTTTAACTCATAAAATCTCACATGCTTATTCCTACTTGATGTTTGAAAATTGATTGTGGATTGTACTGTATTTATTTATTAATAGAAGATAGTTCATATTTTTGTTAATAAATTGTTGTTCTTGTTATGTTAACACATGCACCAATCTTCTATCATTGTTTCCTTTTACTTATGAACCTAACATATATTTGGACCTTTGGCAGTTATAGCTGTAGAAAATGGCCTACAAGCTTGGAAAATTTTAGAAGATCAAACCAACCAAATTGACTTGGTCTTAACCGAGGCAATCATGCCTTGTTTATCAGGCATTGGCCTTTTATGCAAGATGATGAGCCACAAAACTTGCAAGAATATCCCAGTGATTAGTAAGTATATTTTCAATACTTTTTTACCTTATCAAATTTAATTCAGTTTTGCTCTTATGTCTTTTTAGAACTTGATACTTTTTTTAACTGCTATACTTTGGTGGAGTTTCATTTGCAGTGATGTCATCACATGATTCTATGAGTATAGTCTGTAAGTGTTTATCCAAGGGTGCAGTTTACTTTTTAGTGAAGCCCATTAGAAAGAATGAGCTTCAAAACCTTTGGCAGCATGTTTGGAGGAAATGCCATAGCGTGAGTTGCTATTGTTATCTCACTTTATGTATGAAATTCATCATCTTTTTGAACTCTCAACTTCAGGTCTGTCATTATATATGCATTCTTATTAACTGATAAGCAAACGAAAACTGAAGAAAAATGTATTGAATTTTGCTAGGGGTCATCATTGGACCATTTTCGAGCTTTTTCTTCTTGGATATTAGTACATCTTTTTTTTTTTTTTTTTTAGTTTTTTTAATTTTTAATTTTTTATGTTATCATCATTTATAACTGCATTGACTACGGAGTCTAGACCACCAAAAGAGGGGCAACAATTTTGCTAATCCGTTTTTATTCACTATTCTTTCTTTCATTAGTCTAGTGGTAGTGGAAGTGGAAGTGGAAGTGGAAGAGAGAGTGGTGTAATGACTCAAAAATCTACCAAGCTGAAAAGTGCTGAAGAGTTGGACAACAACTCAGGGAGCAATGATGAGGATGATATAGGAAGCTTTGGTTTGAATAGGGATGGAAGTGATCACGGGAGTGGCACCCAGGTATACATTTTTTTTCTTTTATTTTTTATTTTTTAAATAACTTACATCGAAAACTTGTTTAGATATTACCTATGTCGGTTATTTTATTGATTTGCTAACTTATCTTTAAACCCCTATTTGATTTGCCATCTTAGTAATAATATTTCTTTTTTCCAATCCATTTAAGTTCAATTTCTATAGTTTTGACTGCTCTAAGTTTACAATGTGGAGCGGAGGAGTTATATAGACTAGACAGTTGATTTTCTTGTGCTAATAATTGCATTGTTTGTTTCATTTCCCTTAATGTTTGTCCAACTTCACAAAATGTTCAGAACCTTTAGATTTAAAGGTTTATGCTACAAGGAAAGTACCTAGCAGTAGACTTTAAGCACTTTAACACACCCTTCATGAGCAAGACTAATAGACTTGCCATGTGGTGAAATCCCAAACATAGACACATAACAAATTCAAACATAATCAAGTGGGGGACTCAAATCTAGACACTCCTAGTAAAACTAGTTTTAATACTATATTAGGAAACCACTAGATCAAAAGGTCTGACATAGTAATTAAGCATTCTAACAATGAAATATTATCGTTGCCTTATTTGTAGATTAAAGAACTCATTGTTACCTTATACTAGATTTGATAACAGTAACAACATGGTTATAAGATTGATTGAAAGAAGTAACTTAATCTTTTAGTGCTGGAATTTATAATAATTCCTATTAAAGAACTTAAAAATTGGCATCTAATTAGAATGGGCCAGGATCAACAACCCAAATCATTTACGCAAATTATTACTCATGTTCTACATTGTTGGATGATATGCTTCCAATGGTTGAGTTTGTATCAAATTCACATAATTAATGTTTAATCAATGCTTTTTGAAATATGTTCATATTAGATGCAATCTCAAGATTGAAAGTGCATAATTTGAATATTGAAAGCTTGTTATAATTTGTGTAAAAAATGAAGGGGTTGTTGATCCTAACCTTGTTCACATTCATATATATTCCTGAGAATTGCTAATGAGGGGATCCAATGCAGGTAAAAAGAAAAAGTAGATCGGGAAAATGTAGAAGATTGTAATATAAGTTTTTCTGTAAAATTGATGTTTAGAGAAAGACAGGAATTTTCTTAGTAAGCTAGAATGGGTAATCAAATAACAGTGGAATCTGAGAAACTATTAAACAGGAAATAATTCGACTATTTCAGGATTTATGTTCTAAAGAGGAGGGATCAAACCCTAGAGTTTAAGGTCTGGATTGGTTTCCAACGTCCTGTCAGTGGGGTGAATGCAGAATTGCTGGAGAGACCATTTGTAGTGGAGGTCAAGAGAATTGCAGCACAGATAAAGCTCATGGTTTGAATCCAGCTTTTCACCCACATATCAGGATATAAAGTAATATTTGATGAATAGAAGTATAATAGAATAGAGTGACTAATGTCAATTAACTTCTCCCTCTTCCTGAGAAGGAAATTCATGGAAAATTGGAGATTGTTAGCCTGGAACCCAGTGTCAAATTTATTTATTTATAGGAGTCATACCCTTAGGTCTTAATTTAATTAGAATTCTGGTGGTGTTTTTCTTGATGAGAGTTTTTGGAAGGTGACTTTCAGTTGAAAAGTGTTTTCTAACTTATCTAACTAAACTCTGTTGGTACTATACTACTCGTTTATTGTCTTATCAGTCTACCAACTAAAAACTGTAGTGACGTCAAGATGTTAATTGAGTTGCTTCTCCCCTCTACACATTATATAAGATTTGGGAAGAGAATATCACAAGTACCAAGTTTGATAGGATTACCATATAAACCATAGCGAACAACCATCATGGTGAATATAAAAGATGGTAACACAAACCATAAACCATCACCTTTGGTAAGACGCTGTTGACCCAATCATTCATTGTTTCACCTTCTACCTTGATGAATTCATTACTTTAAAATTTTGTATGTCAAGTCATATTTTCTTATATTCGAGAAGTGATTTATAATACTATTGAATAAACTAGTAACCCTAAAACGAGCCTATTGGGTAGAAACATCCATTGTATATAGCCTTTTCTTTCTGTATTGTGGAATATGTTCTCATCTGCTTTTCTCAAGCTTCGCATGGGGGTGATTTCTAAGAATTATAATTTCAAGGAAATTTTGTTCTCACCTTTACCATCGTTCACCACTGAATTCTTTCATAACTGTGTGCTTTTGATTTTCCTTTTATAATTTGAAAGCATAATTTTTAAGAATGGCTTTCTAATTTCCTTGATATGTTGTAACATTGTATTGATTTATATAGTCTTGTTGCCTTCCTATTGTTGAAATCTTATAAACTTATAAGAAATCAGTCAACAATATTTATTAAATTTAGTAGTCACTCACATACAATTATAATAATACATTCGGGCATTGTGTGGCCATATTTAATCAATTGACTTGTCATTTCTAGTAAATGATGTTTTTCATGATTTTATAACTAGACCCGTTAGTCAGCTATTCTCTCAACACTATATGAAAATACTAATTATCTCAAAACTCAAAACTTCTTAGAAAGGTCAAGGTTTTAAAAGGCGAAGACGAGGCAAGATGATCAAGCCTCGAAAAGGCAAGGCAAGGCGGTTGCTTTGAGGCGATCAAGGCGGCCGCCTCAATTCGAAATGATGAAAATAATGTTTGAAAAAAACTAACATAGAAAATTATCCATAACATTGAAAAAGATAGTGATAATCAATGTTAGAAACATAGGTTTCAAACAAAATTGAACAACATCAACAAAAATATCATCCTAATAACCACTAATTATTACAATATTAGTATTTAATTTTTGTCCTTTTTTAAAAGCAATTTTTTTTAATTTAAAATAAAAAAAGTTTATATACATATATGTATATATATATCTCAAAGGTAATTTGAATGAAATCCTTTGTCTTTTTAATCAATAAGAAGCAATTACAATATCAAACGGAGAAGAAAATAATCTAGAACACATCTTAGGAAACTAACAATCAAATCTCCTAAAATGAAGAAACAAGCCAACTGACTACTAAAAGAGAAAAAGAAAAAATATAGAAAGTTGACTTTGAATTCCTTCAAATTAGGTAATCCTAGTTAGTTTTCCAATACTCCCCCTCAAGCTGGTGAATGTTTATCAACCATTCCCAGCTTGCATAGATTTGACTCAAAACCAAATTTGAGCAATGCTTTGGTGAGGATATCCTCTTTTTGTAGTTTAGTTGGTACTTAGGACAACTTGATCTCCCTACTCTCTATCTCAGATTTTATGAAGTTTTGATCAATTCGAACATGTTTCATCCAGTCATGTTGTATAGGGTTGTGCACAATAGCAATGGCTGACTTACTGTCACTATACATTTTTATAGGATTGTGTATAGGTATACTTAAATCTGCTAGAAGACGTTCTAGCCAAATCAATTCACTAATCCCTTGTGTAATCACCCTGTATTTTGCTTCAACATTACTCCTAGCCACCATTGTTTGTTTTTTGCTCCTTCATGTAACAACATTTCCCCAAAGCTTTGTACAATAACATGTGGTGGATTTTGCATCTTCAACTGAACCGGCCTAATCATCGTCTACAAAACCCTTTATTTCTCGACTATCATTCTTCCGAAACATTAAGCCATTGCCTAGAGTTCCCTTTAAATATCTAAGAATTTGATTCACAGCATCTTGGTGTCTCTTGGTTTGAGCGTGCATAAACTGACTAACTACACTGAAATAGGCAATGTCTAGCCTAGTGAGTGATAGGTATACTTGTTTTCCAACAAGGTGTTGGTACACTTTTCTGTTTACCGAAGGATTATCTTCAGAAATCTTATGTTTCCAATTTTTTTCCAATTGAGTACTAGCTAGTCAACAACCAAGTTTTCCAGTTTCCTTTAACAAATCCAAGGTGTATTTTCTTTGGGAGATGAAAATGCCAATTTTACTTATAGCCATTTCCATTCCAAGAAAATACTAAAGCTTCATTAGATCTTTGACCTTGAATTCTGACTGCAGTTGGCACTTGAGATTGGCTATTTCATAGTTATCTTGTTGTCATACATATTTTGTTTCCTTTCTGAAATGACACAAAGGCAAATTCTACTAATGTGTCCTTTCATACATAATTTTGTTGGTTTTGGACCTTTCCTTTAAAATTTTAGATTGAGGTGATTTTAGGTGCTCAAATCCAAGTATTTGATGTAGGCTGACCTAAAGTGGGTTACTTCTTTAATTTGCAGAATGACTTGATGTATGCCTTCCTCACTCTGTCATCTGCACCTATTTGATTTGAATAGCTGTCCTTGATCCAGCCTTGTGTTTGCTAGTAAGCAGTCATATGCACATAAATTCCAGAACTTAGAAGAACCGAAAAAATTTTGTACTTTCAAATATTTTGTCTAAGGAGATGCAACTCCATAATAAATTCTACCATTTAGAAGGAACTTATTTTTCGAAAAAGCTTTCATCTATGTCCAAATGGTTTATATCACCCATCCCAGAGCTTCTAATTGCTTCCTGAAATCTTTTCCACCATGTTGGTAGTTTCTCATTGGAAAACTTAAATGAATTTTGCATACTCATCAACTTTATCATCTTCTTCTTTGAATTTTTGACCTCACGTTGATATAAGCGATGCACTTCTACTTTTATTCCATGAAAAAGTGTTTTACTTTCAACCACGTGTTCAACTGTTTCCCACAAACTGGTGCGTACACCTTCCAAATTTGTTTTGGCAAATTGCACTCTCTTGCAGTAATGCCCACATTTAATTGATCTTAAGCAAATTAGGTGGTCTACACTTGTCAACTAACTTAGAAATATTTCATTTTCCTGTAAAAGTCTTGCTTCTTCAAATTTGATTCCACTTTAAGTACGTAAAATTTTTATTGAAATTTCTGGTTTCTTTGATGTGGAATGCTAGTATCCTAGGGTTGTCATATAAATGGCTCTAAATAGCATAATTTCCGAATACTTACTTGTTGTCCTTTAGGGTCATAAAATGCTTAACATTCATGAACTGTCATGAATTTGTCCTCTTCTCAAATAAATCAGTCTGCTGATAGAATGCTATCCTTGATTTTTATGCTTAGATGTTTTCTTAGCGTATGATCAAGTACCTCTCTTTTAGAAGGCTTATCATCAATACTCATCAGCACCAAGTAATTGTTAGTGACTTCCAGATTCAAAGCTTAAAAGTGTTAAAAAAGGGTGGAAGGCAGATTTAGGCACTCTAATGTCAATATTATGACCTTGTATGAGATAGTTCACTAACAAGTGCCTTAATTAAAATAAACATTTGTTATAGCACAACCAAGTTGCACTCACCAAACTAGCATTCTGTCCTAGACGGTATTTCTTGCTATTTGTGGAACTCATTTATAATTCTGGATTTTTTGGGTGGGTGTTATGTAACTTATATGGCATTCAATGTAAGAATGATTTTCATGATTTAATGATTGCAGTTTCACCATAACAACTGTTTCTTCAAGCTCTCCCCTTCAGATGCAGCTGTTATGGTAAAAATGTCCTTACCTGCACCACTTAAGTCTTTTTGGGCCTTAATAATTCACGTTCCATCTCACAGTAGCCCCAATCCAATAGGCTTCTCATAGTCACCTTCTTAAGTTACCTTCCGCATCAAGCTTTTTAACATTTTGTTAGCCTGTGCCTAAACTCAAATAAATATATAATACCACTCCCTTTTTTGATAAAATCATGGTGATTTCACTTCCTTGGCACACTTGCCAATGTGGCCTATTCAAGAACAATAAGTGCATGTGTGTTGCTTTGTATTCAATTAGATTGCATTGGATTCGATAAATTAGATTGTAGACTAAATTTAGTATCGACATATACATACAGTACTTACAATTTAAAAGTTAGCTCCTATTTGTCTTCTATTCATTCTTAACTAAACCCTACTTTAATAAGAAGACTAGTCACTATCCTCTTAAATTAATGAATGTTTTGGATGCACAAGCCTTGAGAATTAGATCCTTATCCATCTAATCATGTTATTTGAATATTAATACATGTATAAAATCAAACTAGTGTCTGATGGTTTTGTAGAAAGTTTAAGTTGAAAATGAAACAATATATCAAAGATTAGAAGAAGAATGAAGAAGATATGATGTAGGGAAGGAAATACAAGAAAAACTTGTATGAGCATATGGGTTAAGCTTGTGTATGTAGTTCATTTATATGTTTGTCTACGTGTATACATTTAAATGTCTTGTCTGTGTAAGATTAGAGTAGGTTAACATATCGTTCAATTTTATAGAAGACAAACAGAAACTTAGAATTCCTTACAAAAGCAAATTCAGATATCTGGGGGCACACTTACATTCTTCTCTTGCAGAGCTCATGGACAATGAACGCAGTTGAAGTTGAAAGGCCCAAATCAACATCACCACAGGACCAGTTAGCCGATCCTCCTGACAGCACTTGTCCTCAGGTTATTCATTCAAGGCCTGAAGCATTTGGCAACAGCTGGGTGCCTATGACAGCAACAATGGAGGGCAAAGAGCAGGATGGTGAACCCAGTGTACATGACTCTGTTTGTGATTTTATTCTCACTTTGGTATATGTGATCTCATCCTCTGTCTATCCGTTTGATTAAGATAATGCTACTTGTCTATTGTTAGAAAATGCTTTGATGGGCAAAGACCTGGAGATAGGAGTACCTCGAATTCCAAATTTGCAGCTTGAAGACCCAACTGAAAAGGCGCTGGACATCATAGCAGACATTGACAAAGAAAAACTTTCTGATATGAATTCTAAGAAAGATGATGAGCAACTAGAGAAAAAACAGCTGGACCTTATCAGAGATAATGGTGATGTGAGAAATCAAGCTTCTGATTTTATGGAAGTCATCACAGATAGTAATGATTCGCCCATGGAAAGTGCAGTCTTTGACAATGCAAATGGTCTCTTCAAGGACTCTGGCAAGAAAGAAAAGGCTGTCCATGAAAATAACGAACTACAATCCCTAGAGCTTAGTTTGAAGAGTCTGAGAGATTATGGAGATACTGGAACCAGACTGCATGAACAGAATGTTTTGAGACATTCAGACCAGCACTCAGCCTTTTCTAGGTACAAGAAAATTTCAATTCAAGTAACATCTATCTTAATCATTTGAACTCTGACGTTGCATTGGAATTTTTATTTTTATGCAGATATAATTCTGCTTCAACTGCTAATCAGCCTCCCATTGGGAATATAAGTAGCGGTTCTCCACTTGATAATAGCTCAGAGGCAGCAAAACCAGGATCGGTACAAAATCTTCAATCTTACACAAATGGCACACCTCCCAGTCAGCGTTCGAAGGGCAGTAGTAACAATAGTGACATTGGTTTAACTACCAATAGCGCTATCACCAAACCAATGGTTTTCAGTGACAAGCCAACACCCAAATCTACAGTCAAATGTCTCCATCCATCTGCCTTCCAACCTGCACAGAATGGCCGTATGTCTCTCCCCCAGCCTGCAGTCCAAGGTAAGGCTGATACTGCAATGTCTAGCACAAATTTGGTTCAAGTGAGGGGCATGAACCTGCAGGTCCAGGTGCAGCACCACCATCATCATTACCACCACCATCATCACCATGTCCATAATATTCCCCAGCAGCAGCTAGCTAACCAAGATAATCTGAAAAACATGGCTGCAGCAGCTGCCCAGTGCGGTTCATCCAATGTGTTGCGTGTACCATTCGAGGGCAACACTAGTAATCACAATTTAAATGGCAGCAACCATGGAAGCAATGGACAGAAAGGAAGCTGCATTGCTGTAACTGCCAGAGGATCAAACACAGAAAGTGATAATGGATTAGCTATGAAAGGTGAAGCTGGTGATGGCATTGGCTATGGGAGCAGGAGTGGAGTTGGCAAAAACCGTTTGGAACGAAGAGAGGCTGCCCTGAACAAATTCCGTCAGAAGAGGAAAGAAAGATGCTTCGAGAAAAAGGTAAGTGGAATTGCATCTTAAGATTGAGAACTATCTGAAAAACAGAACTTAGATGGAGAAACATCTTATGTAGAACTTTCAATTATTTTCAAAATCATGAGATTTATACAAGAATCTAGTCTCAGAATGGTCCCCTAAGAGTTATGAAACATAAAAAGGTCCTTTACTTTTGCTTCGCATTTATAAACCAAACAATTGTCTTCCTGCTGTATGAAACTTATTTAATTTGTGATGGTATTGCTTCTGCATTCTGATCCTTAAGCTTCATCATGTTTTTCAGGTCCGATACCAGAGCAGGAAGAAACTTGCAGAACAAAGACCAAGAGTTCGAGGGCAATTTGTCCGACGGGTGATGCATGAAAATCAATAAAAGGGCACACCCTGAGTGCATGTGGATCTTCACACACGAGATGATCACCAAAATTAATGTCAGCTTAATTGTGCGTAGGACTACTCCATAAAGACTTAATGATTATGTTGGAGTAAATTTAGATTAGTCGTAAATATAATAAAGATTAGGGAAGTTAGTTTGTTCCCTAATCACATTACTAGTAGCTTGGATAGATAAACTTCTGTTATTAGTTTTTATCTCTTAGGACTCTACTTGTATAAATCTATTACTCTCTCATTTTTTGAGTGGCAAGTGAGGAATTTGAATAAAATCAGTAGCTCTTTCTTTCATCCTCATCATTCTATATGGTGTCAGAGCACATATAGAGTGAAACTCCTATGAGCACATATAAAGCGAAACTCCTATGACTAAGTACGGTATGGCCACACTAAGCACTCCCAATTCATCTGATGCTTTCTCCACTTTGGAATCAAATCCAAATGGGAGTTCTGGCGGGTAAGTTAGTTCAGACCAGCCTAATCTGCATCATCTTCCCATCACAAGCCACTAGTTGAATGGGAATAATTATCTCCAGTGGTCCCAGTTCCCGCATTCATGTTCATCTGTGGAAAGGGACAGGATGATTATCTAACGGGGGTTGCTGCATCACCTACAAAAGAAGAATATACCTACAAGCAATGGAAGACACATAATAGTATGGTAACGTTTTGTGTTGGAATGGCTGACCAAATCTTACAAATCTAGGAGGATTTCAAGGAATCAGTTATGTAATTAAGTCTTACGATTGTAATTGTATAATTACTAGAAGTTTGAAATCCTGATTATGTAATTAGTCTTAAATTGTAGCTAGAAGTATTGTATATAAAGGAGGGTCGATAGAGTTGTAATACACAAAAATATAATAAAAATCATTTTTCAAATAAATATTATGATATCAGAGTCAGGTTCCAACTCTGAAACCTAAGATATTCTCGAGATATTGGATTTATTCTAAGACTTCTTTCGGTTTGTTCACTCGCATACCTAAATCTCTTTCCAGTTCTATCCTTATTCAAACAGGATGTTTGAAGATTCCTCCACTTCTCACACCATACCACCTCTCTCCATTGATATTTAGACATCCTCCTATTGATCACCACTCGGTTTGCAGTTTTTTGGATCTTGGCTTACCTGTTTTATCTAAGTCCTTCCTTCCTAGTCAAACTCTTCCTAAACCGGTTGTGTTTGACTTTGAGTCTAATAAGGAAATAGATAATTAATAAAATTCCTTTCGAAAAGAAACTGAGCCTGAAAATGGGCAATTAGAATCTAATCTTTTAACACATCAACTTGGTTCTATCTCAGGGGGAGAAACATCACAAGATAATAATCCAACTCTATACAATTATCCTACCACAGAACTCAAGGTATACACTTGAAAGAAGTCTCTTGGTAATAAAGATCAGCTACATCAGGTACAAGTCCAGGTACAACCTCCCAGACCTGATCCTTAGCCATACGTGATTCAACCTGGTAAGACTGCTAGGAATTTGACAAAAATAAAAGTGGAGCCAATCCCACATCGGAAACAAAGGAAAAAATAAAAGTGGAGTGAATCCCACATCTGAAACAAAACAAGGGAAAATGGGTTCTGAAGGTTATAAAAGGAGCTCAATGTTTTAGTTTCAAATTGCCCCAGTCAAAGACACTTTAAGCATTATTTTTTACTCTACTTAAATTCTTTTCTTGTTCTTATTATTTTAGAGTGTAGAAAGGTGTGAGTTGATGTATGCTTTGGAGAGTGCGGGTGTATTGGGGTCGTGGGATATGAGAGAATAGTCTATGTGATTGTAACAATTTTTCACATAATGAATTTCTTTCTGAGGGTCGTGGTTTTTTCTCCTGTTTTGGAGTTTTCCACGTAAATTCTTGTGTTGTGGTGATTGTTATTATTTTCTATTTTATTTCTCTATTATTTCTGATATTCTTACAGGAGGCAGGTTTTTTTTAAGAAGAGGTTTTGGGAGGCGAATTTTTCCCAACAAGTGGTATCAGAGTCAGGTTGCCTGGTTGGTAAGGTGCTAGATGTTTTAGAAAATTCTTAGTATGCTTTGTGGTTACAGCATTGTCTGATCTTCCACATCAGAAAAGAATTGTTCTTGGTTGCTGGAATAAGTGTGGTAGTGTGAAAGTGCATGTCTAGGGAAGGTTCTGGCTAGGAAAGACTTGATATTTAACTGTGTCCATTGTGACCGACCTCTCTTTCATGAGAACTTACCTGATGTATTGTTCACGGACTGCAAGTGCACTATTTCAGTATACAGTTATGTCAAAGTTTTCAAGCCCTATGAGGCTTGATGTGGAGAAATTTGATGGAAAGATCAATTTCGGCTTGTGGCAAATGCAAGTCAAAGATGTGTTGATACAATTCGGGTTACACAAGGCGTTAGAGAAGAAACCAAGCCCTGTACTCAACGAAGATTCCAGCTAAGACAAAGATTTTGTGAAGCCTAGTATGAGCAATGAAGATTGGGAAGATCTAGATTTGAGAGCTGTAAGTGCAATTCGCCTGTGTTTGGCCAAGAATGTTCTTGCAAACGTGCATGGAATATCAACAGCCAAAGAACTTTGGGAGAAGCTTGAAGAGTTGTATCAGGCAAAGGGCATCTCAAATCGGTTATACCTGAAAGAACAGTTTCATACTCTGCATATGGATGAAGGTATGAAAATCTCATATCAACTGAGTGTTCTCAATGGTATTGTTTCTGAACTGGAGGCTATTGGAGTTAAAATTGAAGATGAGGATAAAGCATTAATGCTCATCTTGTCTCTTCCACCTTCCTACGAGCACAAAACCTATTCTGATGTATGGGAAGGAGACTCTAAAATTTGTAGAAGTTACCGGTAAACTCCTTTCTGAGGAGAGAATACTGAAAAATGGAGATTGCACTTCATCAGCAAACACAATGTTGGTAACTAGAAATGGGAGCAACCAGAAGAAGAAGAACTCCGAGAAGAATTTAATTTACTGACGGTGTGGACAATCTGGGCACGTTAAGAAAAATTGTCAAGGTGGAGCGGGTTCGACAAAAAACTCAGAGGTAGAAGCTAACAGTATCTCCCTAATAGAAGAAGGAGATTTCCTTTGAGAAATGAGAAGTACATCCTCATGGTATGTCCGCGTTACCATGGAAGAGGATGTGTTGTTAGCAGATCCACAATTGCACACGGGCATTGGTTTGGCATTGATGCAAGGTGTGTGGTGGAATGTATGTCGATGGCTGATGAACTTCCTGTAAAGCCAAACGTGGAAGTTGTACCATAAAATTTCAGCAGGTTTTTCGACATGTGTCGAAGTAAAATTCTTGGAATGTGGTAATTCTAAGTGAATGTACTCTTTTATGGTAGAGTATGATAGTTCTCTGGGTTGAGAATTATGATTGTCGGCATAAGCAATGATTGCACCGTAACTGCAACGGATGTTTCTTTTATTTTGCCAAGGTGGAGTTTGTTAGGAATTTGGCAAAAATAAAAGTGAAGTCAATCCCACATCGGAAACAAAGGCAAAAATAAAAGTGGAGTGAATCCCACATCTGAAACAAAACAAGGGAAAATGAGTTTTGAAGGCTATAAAAGGAGCTCAATGTTTTGGTTTCAAATTGCCCCAGTCAAAGACACTTTAAGCATTGTTTTTTACTTTACTTAAATTCCTTTTTTGTTTTTATTATTTTAGAGTGTAGAAAGGTGTGAGTTGATGTATGCTTTGGAGAGTACGGGTGTATTGGGGTCGTGAGATATGAGAGAATAGTCTATATGATTATAACAATTTTTCACATAATGAATTTCTTTCTAAGGGTCATGGTTTTTTCTCCTGTTTTGGAGTTTTCCACGTAAATTATTGTGTTGTGGTGATTGTTATTATTTTCTATTTTATTTCTCTATTATTTCTGATATTCTTATAAGAGGCAGGTTTTTTTTAAGAAGAGATTTTGGGAGGTGAATTTTTCCATCAAAGACCTCTGATGTTAATCATCCTTCTCCTTCTAAACCGGTTGCTAAACCTGTGTCTAAACCTATTGACTACTCCATTAGTTCTGAGTTATGTGATACAGATCTTAATCTTCCAATAGCCATTTGAAAAGGAGTCAGATCATGCACCATTCATCTAATAGCTAAACATTTGTCCTACCACAGGTTGTCAAACAATTATAAAGCCTTTACCTCAAACATTTCCCACCTTGTCATCCCTAGAAACATCCAGAAAGCCTTAGAACACTCAGATTGGATGAAGGTTGTTAGGGAAGAGATGTCTGCTCTCAATAAGAATAAAACTTGGAAAGCCGTTGACTTACTAAAGGCAAAAAGACAGTTGAATGTAAGTGGGTATTCACCATTAAGTGTCGGGATGATGGGTTGACAGAGAGGTACAAAGCTAGACTTATTGCTGAGTGATTCACACAAACTTACGGCCTAGACGACCAAGAGATGTTTCCACCAGTAGCTAAGGTCAATTCAATTCGGATTCTTATCTCTGTGGCAATGAATTACAACTAGCTCTTATTTCACTTAGATGTAAAAAAATGTCTTTCTAAATGACAATCTTGAAGAAGAAGTTTTTATGGATATACCACCTGGGTTTGAAGAGGAACTTGGCAGAAAAAATGCCTGCAAATTGATTAAGTCCTTGTATGGACTTAAACTATCCCCTAGGGCTTGGTTTGAGAGGTTTGGCAAGGTGGTGAAGAAATTTGGTTATTGCCAAAGCCAAGGAGATCACACCTTGTTTTTTAAACATTCAAGGGAAAGAAAAAGGGTCATCTTGATTGTTTATGTAGATGATATCGTTTTTGACAGGAGATGATATAGAAGAAGTAGAAAGATTAAAAGGACTGTTGGCAAATGAGTTCGAGATTAAGTACTTGGGTGAGTTAAAATACTTTCTAGGAATGGAGTTTGTAAGGTCTAAAACAAGAATATTTGTTTCCCAAAGAAACTATGTACTGGACTTATTATGACAGACTAGTTTGACAGGTTGTAAACCAACCGAGACCCCTATTGAACCCAACCTTAAACTTGATGCTGCAAAAACAGAGAAACTGGTGGATAGAGAGCAGTACCAATAGCTGGTTGGTAAGCTAATTTATCTTGCTCACACTAGACCTGACATCTCATTTGCTGTAAGCATGGTAAGTCAGTTCATGCATGCACCAGGTCCAAAACAATATGAGGCAGTATTAAAAATTCTAAGGTATCCGAAGGGAACTCCAGGTAAGGGTTTGTTATTTGCCAGCAAGAGACACTTACAAGTTGAAGTCTACACTGATGCAGACTGGGCAGGGAGTATAACAGACAGAAGGTCAACTTCTGGTTACTGTATTTTTGTAGAAGGGATCCTAGTGACTTGGTGGAGTAAAAAGCAAAGTGTTGTTGCAAGAAGCAGTGCGGAAGCAGAGTTCAGAGCGGCTACACCTGGAATATGTGAAGTACTGTGGATAAAAAGACTTCTTGAAGATCTAAAGGTGTCAGTTCTCTCACCTCTAAAACTCTATTGTGATAACAAGTTTGCCATTGCCATAACACATAATCCAGTTCTACGTGATAGAACCAATCATATGGACATTGATAAGCATTTTATCTAAAAAAAACCTAGACAGTGGACTGGTTTGCATGCCTTATCTTCCATCGGCAGAATAGGTGGCAGATTGTCTTACTAAGGGATGTCAAAACATCAATTTGACAAGTTGATATGGAAGCTAGGCATGGAAGATATCTTTAAACCAACTTAAGGGGAAGTGTTGGAAAGGTTGACCAAATCCTAGCAAATCTAGGAGGATTTTTAGGAATCAGTTATGTAATTAAGTCTCATGATTGTAATTGTATAAATACTAGAAGTTAGGAATCTTAATTATATAATTAATCCTAAATTGTAACTCTTGATTATGTAATTAGTCCTAAATTGTAGCTACAATTGTAGTATAGGTCAAATATAGTTGTAATACACACAAAAATATAATAAAAATCATTCTTCAAAATAAATCTTCATTTTGGCTTATTAATTCAATGACTACTGAAATTGGAGAAAATTTTTGGTTGTGTGAAACAGCTAATCAGATATGAGAAGCTGCAAATGAGACTTATTCAAATAGGCATAACACTGCTAAACTATTTGGGAGTGAAAGCTCTTTTTCATGATCTTCGTCAAGGAGAGCTGAATGCAACGCAGTACTTCAATACCCGACAATTATAGCAGTTGGATGTTTTCAAACAGTATGATTGGAAATGTGCTAAAGATGTAGCAATAAATAATTGAGAAGAAACAGATCTTTAAATTCTTACTTGGGCTAAATCACAATCTAGATAAAATCCGAGGACGAATTTTGGGCATAAAAACACTAGCTAAAATTCGTGAGGTGCTTTCAGAAGTCAGACGTGAAGAAAGCAAAAAGAATGTATTGATAGGAGCTGCAGAAAAGGGTAACAACATAAGTTTAGTGACCGAAGAATCAGCACTGACCATTCAACACTCATCAAGTGACAACCAACCAAGGAAGGGAAGGCCTTGGTGTGACCACTGCAGAAAACCAGGACATGTAAAGGAGAAACGTTGAATACTTCATGGCAAACCAACATAAGGGAAACCGAACAGGTATAAGAAGAAAAATAAAGGAAACCTAGTGACTGACGGTGGTGAATCCGCACAAATCGAACATGTTTCCCTCAACAAAGAGCAGATTGACATGCTGTAGAAGCTTCTGAACCACATGACACCTAGTCAGACCGGTTCTGTAGTTGGAACTGGACAAGTAGCTCAAAACTGTAGTTACCCTAATGCATTAGCAGTTAAAGGTGAGAAGGGGAAGTCCTGGATTGTTGATTCGGGTGGCTCTGATCACATCACTAAAGATTCAGGGATCATGTATGATTTTAGATCATGTAATGATAACTACACTGTAAGGGTTGCGGATGTTCACTGTCAAAAGTAATTGGTATAGGCTCGGTGAAAATCTCAGAGAGTTTAGTGTTACACTCTGTCCTATTAATTTCATCCCTTGAATGCAATTTATTATCAATAAACAAACTTACAAGTGATCTAAATTGCATTGTTAGATTTTCACCAAATTTCTATGAATTTTAGGACTTGGCTTAAGGGAGGATGATTGGCAGTGCTAAATTTCACTTGGGACTTTATCTCCTTACCAATTGTTAAATATGAGTAAATAATGTTTATTTCACAATATATTACAATGTACAATATCAAACCTATTTATAGATTGAGAGGCATAATATAAAAATGGTAACTAGAATAATATATTACAATAATGGTAATAAAATTATTTCTCAATAATGGTGATTGATATGATTGATGATTGATTGATATATTAACATCCCCCCGCAAACTCAAGGAGGCGAGATGGATGTAAGCTTGAGTTTGGAAACCAATTCACGAAAACGTCCAGGAGGCTGAAATTTGGCGAAAACATTGGCAAGTTGATCAACTGAAGCAATTGAGTGAAGTTTAATAGTACCCTGATGAACATGTTGTCGAAGAAAATGACAATCAATTTCAATGTGTTTGGTACGTTCATGAAAGACATCATTATGAGCAATTTGGATAGCACTATAATTGTCGCAATAAAGATGAGTGGTTGTGACGTGGTGAACTCCCATGTCTTGAAGTAACCAGCGCAGCCAAACAAGTTCTTGAGTAGTGTCAGTAAGGGCTCGATATTCAGCCTCAATATTGGATCGGGCTATAATAGTCTGTTTCTTATTACGCTATGATATGATGGAATCTCTAAGAAAGAAGCAGTAACTAGTAGTAGATCGTCGATCAGTAGGATCACCAACCCAATCTGCATCTGAATAAGCACGTAACTCTAAAGAGGAGTGAGTAGAAAAATGAAGTCCATAAAACATTGTGCTCTTGAGATAATGTAAAAGATGAATAACAGCAGTAAAGTGAGTGGAATAAGAAGCAGACATAAACTGGCTGACAATATGCACAATTATGCAATATCTGGTCGAGTTACAGCCAAATAAACAAGACTCCCAACAAGTTGTCGATAAAGAATGGGATCACTAAATAGTGTGCTTTCGAAAGGTGTTAGTTTAACATTGACTTCCAAGGGACTAGTACTGATTTTACTATCAGTTAAGCCATCCCGAGTAAGAAGATCTTAAATGTATTTTGCTTGTGAAAAATAGTAACCATCAGAGTCAGAAGAAACCTCAAGTCCAAGAAAATAACTGGGAGAACCAAGATCCTTCATCTCAAATTGCTGCTGGAGATAATTGTTGAGATTAGAGATGCCAGTAATATCATCGCTTGTAATAATCATATCATCCACATAGAGGAATAGGAAAACAGAACCATGACTGATCTTGCGAAGAAATAGTGAATAATCATAAGAGCTGGAAACAAATCCAAATTGCATAGTGGTGGAAGAAAACTTAGCAAACCAAGCTCTAGGAGCCTGCTTGAGCCCATACAGTGCCCGACGAAGACGACAAACCTTAAGTGGAGAATGTGGATACCCTGATGGTGGTGTCATATATACCTCTTCAGTAAGATCCTCATCAAGAAAGGCATTTTTCACATCCATTTGAAACAAATTCCACCGTTTGATTGCAGCAACTGCCAATAAGCTACGAACAGATGTGAGTCTGGCAACTGGTGCAAATGTCTCCTCATAATCAATTCCATACTCCTGGGTAAAACCTTTGGCCACGAGACGGGCTTTATGTGTTTCGACAAACCCACCTGACTTTGTTTTGATCTTATATACCCATTTACACCCAATGGTAGATTTATTAAGAATGAGATCAACCATATCCCAAGTGTGAGTTTTCTCAAGAGCGTGCAATTCTTCTAGTCATAGCTTGCTGCCAAATAGGATTAGTGTTGGCCTCTTTATAGGATTGAGGCTCATACAAATAAAGGATAGTAGAGAAACAATGAAAATCTCTAAGAGTTACAGGTAGTTCTCTTGCCCAATTAGAACGATGGGGAGGAGGAATAACAGGTAAGATTTGGTAAGAAGGCTCTAGTGTAGGATCAATCAACGGGTGAGACTATTCAAGAATCGACCGAATAACATCAGAAGCATCTGTTTGAGTCTCTTGAATATTTGAATCATTGTCATCAGGGAACAAAGGAATAGTAGAATCTATAAAAAGTTTATTATGAGAAATATATGAAGTGTGAAATTTGGATATGGAGGAAAACATCTTATGTTCCCAGAAGACAACATGCCGAGATACATGTAGGCGATTTGAGATAGGGTTCCAACAACGATAACCTTTATGTTCAATACCATATCCAAGAAAACAACATAGATGAGCTCTAGACTCTAATTTATTTCGTTCGTGAGGTTGAAGAAGAACAAAACAAACACGTCCAAAAACTTTGAGATTTTGATAGTTTGGTGGAGTGTCATATAATCGCTCATAAGTAGTTTGATTATTAATGATGGAGGATGGGACACGATTGATAGTGTATACTGCTGTTAATGCAGTTTCTTCCCAAAAATTTTCAGGACAAGAAGCAGATATTAAAAGTGCACGAATTGTTTCAAGAATATATCTATGTTTACGTTCAGCATGACCATTCTGTTGCGATGTACCGAGACATGAACGATGACATATAGTACCCATTTGACTCAATAGATTAAGAAAAGTGGTATCCCGATATTCCATGTCATTATAAGTACGTAAAACTTTGATAGCTTTGGAAAACTGAGTTTGAATCATTCGAATAAAATCAGAATAAAATTTTGATAATTCAGATCTATTATGCATAAGATAAAACCATGTATAACGTGAATAATCATCCACGAAGATAACAAAATACTTGGATCCCCCCATGGTAGTTGTTGGTGAGGGTCCCCAAATATCTGAATGAACTAAGTCAAAAGGTGCTTGAGAAACTGAATCACTATTATGAAAAGGTAAGGCATAATGTTTGGACAATTGATAAGATAAACAGTCAATGTGATCGTCAGTTACAGAGCCTAAATGTCCACTAGGCAATAAGGAACGTAAACGACTAAAAGAAGCATGACCTAATCATGAGTGCCAAAGACTTAATGGTAAAGATGAAGGAGTAGCAGCAAACTGGTAGGAAGAGGAGGTTTGTGAAGGTAATTGAAGATGAATGAGCTCAAACAAACGTTCAACCTTACGGCCTATCCCATGAATCTTCCCCGTTTGTGGATCCTGCACACTACAACCAGAAGAAGTAAAATGTACATCAAAACCAAGTTCACATAACTGACCCACAGAGATAAGATTTAAGGTTAGTTTAGGAATGAAGAATGTGTTTTGTAAGGATGAGTTATCGGTAGAGATCTGACCTATATGTTGACCAGACATGGATGAACCATTAGCTGTAGAAATGACAGGTAAAGCGGAAGATGATGATTGTATAGAAAAATGTGTAGGGTCAGAGGTCATGTGATTACAACAGGCGGAGTCTAAATACCAAGAAGAATTACCTACTGACACAGAAGGAGCAGAAGTGGGTGAATTACCAGATTTTAAAATGATTTGATGGAGCATAGTGTCAAGATCGTGAATTGAGATAGAAGAGGAACCAGCAGTAACCGGTGTGTCGTTAGCTATAGTAGTGCAAAATTGCTGATTACGTTGAAAAGGTTTGAGAGAAACACTCTTGGATTTGGTTGAGAATCTTCCGTGATTAATATTTCGAGGACAATCTTGATTGTAGTGCTCTGGCTTAATTTTGTGACAATGCGTACATCGTCTCGTAGGGTAATGAAGAATATCATGTCTTGACAGCTTACAATAATGGCAAATAGGTGTCGTCCATGAATATTCCATAAAAAAGCCCAAAATAAATAAACCCAGTAAATTCCAGCAAGCCCAATAAGCAACAATTGAGCCTAATTAATATCAATTTAAGGGCCCAAATAGTATTATAAAGAATGAGAACAAACCAGAGATTAGACACCAGAGATCATAGATCAGATGTGATAACAGATCGGATGACAGTGTGACGTGAATAGAGACAAAGACAGGCAACGGGCGATGATGGATGAATGACAAGCAACGAGAGAGATGATCAAGCTTGAGACGAAATAACGGCAGAAGTGACTAGAATCGTGACCAAATAGACCAGCGAGTGAACCAGGGGCAATATGATGGTGTGCGACATCGAAACAGCAGCGAGAGAACTAGGTGCGATGGTGACTGTGATGGTCCAATCAGGTGGTGCGACATCGTGCAGCAAAACGGATGCAATAAACAGGTGGTGCAACAGTGTCAGCGGCAACAAGAGAAAATAACCAAGTGGTGTGATAGCGTGCAGCGAAACCTAGTGCATCAGAAAGATGAGAGATAACGGTGATCGTAAGGAGGGAAATGGACTAGCGTGCAAACCAGTGGGAGATAACAGTTCTGAGGTTGGTGTAGTGTTGGTGAATCGGTGGTGCAGACTGAGGCTGGTGCAGTGCTGGTGAATCAACGATGCAGAAGAGGCAACAGTACAGCGACGCGATGGAGATGACCGATGATACAGATGGTGCAGTGATGGTGAATTAACGATGCAGAAAGGGCAGTAGTACAGTGGCATGATGGGGATGATCGATGATGCAGATGGTGCAGTGTTGATGAGTCGACGGTGCAGAAGAGCAGCAGTACAGCGGCGTGGTGGGGATGGCCGGTGATGCAGCGACAGGAAACAAGGTGACGACGGTGAACTGGGGGTGAGTGATGCAATGACAGCAGACAACGTGGAAGTTGCAGCGGCTGGAGTGATGTTTTGATGCAGCGGTAGCGGCGCGATGGTGCAATGAACGAGAGATTAATGGCAGTGGGATGGTAGTTTGGGTGATGACCGATGATGCAAGTTAACGGTGCTGAGTGCTATTTGATGCCAAGGTTGGTGATGACACTAAAAAAAAAATTTACAGAACCCTAAGCTCTGATACCATGTTAAATATGAGTAAATAATGTTTATTTCATAGTATATTACAATGTACAATATCAAGCCTATTTATAGGCTGAGAGGTATAATACAAAAATGGTAACTAGAATAATATATTACAATAATGGCAATAGAATTATGTCTCAATAATGTTGATTGATATGATTGATGATTGATTGATATAGTAACACCAATGATTCAGGAAAGCAATCTATCATTGGAAGTTCTTCTTTTAATAACAGTTTAAACGTAAGTAGGAATAATGAGAGTGCCCATAACCCTTGTTTAAGTCACCGTAATTTTTCTTGAGAAATTGTTTCCAAAATCATTCATCAATAAAATTTTAAGGAAATTATAGTGTGAAATTTGTCACTTATCTAAGCAGTCTAAACAACATTTTCCATCTCAAATCTATAAAATCTCAAAACCCTTATCTTTGATACATAGTGATGTATGGGGGCCATCTAGAGTCAAAACTATGAATGATGCTAGGCGGTTTGTCACTTTTATAGATGATCACACTAGGTTAACCTAGTTATTTTTTTTTTTTTTGGAGGTTTTTAGGTTTAGTCTATAACAAAAGAAAAATATTGTTTTTGACAAGTATTTTACAGAAATTCCTTTTTAACCTCTCAAACAAATTAATTGTTATTTATACCCAGATTACCGAAATTGCCCCCAAATCAAAGATTCCTTTCAACCTTAGGTGAAATGACAATAGCACCCTCAAGCCTCCCATGACTACTACTCTTCTCCTCCATATGGTTTTTCACCATATTTCCCTTATTTTCGATTCTCTCATCTATTAAAGATTGTTTGTGCACTTATTCAAGATTCTTTGAATCCCAAAAACACACATTCAAGCTTCATTCTCTCTAACAACCCTCACATTGAAGTTCTTCTCCAAGTTTGAAGGTATGTGATTGATGTTGGTTGGTTTTGAAATTTTTTGTTGACATTGCTTAGGTGAAGGTCTTAAAAGTGATTTATGGTTGTGATTTTATCATATGTAAGTTTTAGTGTCCGGGGTGTAATTTCGGACAACAAAACTGATTATAGAGACATTTATGTTGATAAGAATGTAAGAGATTCTACAGTTGTCAATCCTACTATTCCTCTATATACCACCAAATCAATACAAGACCTAAGGCATGTAGAGACAGATGATGATAGATTTGTAAATCCGGTTATGACTAAATATCAAAATTGTTTTGCTTCCTATAGCGGTAGTAATCAAGTTTTAGCTTCTGTTGTTGCATTTACATCCACCAAAAATCCAATGTGCGACATTGATTATCCTAGAAATGATGGTGATGGTAAAGATTAGGACGTAGATAATGATCGTGATGAGACATCGAAAATTGGAGATGATGATGATAAAGAGAATGTGGAGTATCCAGAAGTTAGATTTTCTGATTCACAATTTGAAACCAACCCTTCACAACCATACTGAATTGTTCCTGGTATAGATGAGTGCGAAATTGAAACTACTTCAACCGCCATGTCGACCTTCATCCAACGTGATACATTATATAAAGTTGCATTTTTGATAGTAAATATGAATTGAATGTGGCTGTTGGAAAAATTATTCTTAATTCAAGGTACAAACATAAGGTTAGATGTTTGTGCACGGTTCGATATGAGGTCGGGTGCAAGGATTTGACTTACAGCTTTGAGGTTCATGCAAGATGCATAAATGGTGGTTCGATGTGGTATATGTACAAGTATGTGTACAAATGGGTGATTTTTGTTGCTGCAACCAATGATGGGGAGGAGATTATTTATCCTATTACTTTTGGATTTGGCGATGGAGAGTCGGACAGTTCATGGACTTGGTTCTTAAGTAAATTGCGAAAGGTTATTGGTAGAACGCAACATTTGCCATCGGATTTGATTATCGTATCCGATCATCATAAAAGCATTGCAAATGAGATGAACATCGTTTTTCCTAAAGTCCCACATATGTTCTGTTTCTTCCATTTGAAGCAAAACCTAAAGCAACACTATAGAAAGCAACTAGATGTGATGGATATGCTTTACATTTCAGCATATTATCATGATAAGGAAGAATATGAAAGATATTTAGAACAAATTCGACGGGTATGTCCAAACTTGCATGAAAAATTAGTTAATATTAAAGTGGCAAAGTGGTCACGTGCATATTCTCCGAAAAGAAGATATGGCATAATGACTACTAACATTACAGAATCGCTCAACAAATGCATGATGAAAGCATGTCAATTTCTAATAACAACTACACGTGAATATCTGAGACATATGTTATAGAAATGATACAACGATAGACGTGTTCATACTGAGAAACTCATATCATCAGTTACCAAAACTGTGGAGGATCATGTGAACTCAATGGTTGATCTATCAACGAGTGGCACGGTATCTGCCATTCAAGAACCAACCAATTTTGGAGTTGCACATGAACTAGGCTATGGTTTTGTTCAACCTTTTCAACAGTCATGCAGTTGTAATTGTTGGGACCTAGATCAATTGTCATGTCATCATGTAATTGCTGTTGCTTGGTATCATTATTGTACTTTGTTATTTTTCATTATTTAATATAATATAATAACACTCTGCCTTTGTCATGCATATCAGGTTCCCTAGTGTTCACTATTATGCACTTTATCATGATTATTATAGCAAAGAATGACTTAAAGCTGCATATGCACGTCCGATCAATCTTATCCCTAATCTAAAAGATTGGCATGTTCCTACGGAAGTAAAAAGTATGATTGTATTACCACCCGAAGGAAAACGACAAGTAGGTAGACCAAGAGAGGCACGAATTCCTTCAACTGGGGAAAGTCATCGAAAATGGAAAATATGGTGAAAGTGGACACTACCGGCTTCGTTGCCCTAATCCCCCTATATCAGGCATCGGAGGGATGAGTGGATGAGGTGCTGAGAGCAGCGCTGAAGCTACTAGATGAGGTGCTGAGAGCAGCGTTGAAGCTACTGGAAGTGCTATGACGTTTGCTGCTGCTACTGGACCTGTCAAAACCTCTTGAAAATACCATTTTTGTGGTGCGACTATACACACATGACGTCGATGTGATCTACGATTCCTATTCCACCCTCAGAGGATAATGAAAATGGTGGTAATCATTTGCAATGAATATACTGTTTCAAAATTTCGTATATTATTTTCTTCACTTATTTTCTTCTTATATGTATTATACCTGAAAACTTTGAACATGATGGTTGATATAAAATGCAAGTGTTATGAAACGTAGATAATCAAAAAATAGGGAAGACTCTGTCCAAATTTGTAGAAAAATTTAGTATATAAGGGATTGTACAATGTTGCTTGAAAATTTTAAAAAACCAAACCATTGTTTGAAAATTTTAAAAAATCGTGTTTTAATGAACCTTAACATACCGTTGTTATATTAGGAAGTTTTGAACATTACAAATGAAAAATTTAATTAAAATTATGAGAAAAAAATCCACAAAATAATGAAACCGAGTTTTATAGGCTCAAAAAACTCGTAACTAGGTTTTAATAGGCCTTGAAATCCAGTTTGTTGAAAATTTTCAACAAACAATAAAACCGGGTTATAATGGGCATTATAACCCGATTTCGGGTTATAATACCCATTATAACCCGGTTTCGGGTTTTAATGCCAATTATAACCTGATTGATATATATTTTTTGTGTTCTCTCTTCTTTTTGTGTTTTAAGGCCCCAAATTATGTCCAAATGTCTTTGACTTCATCACTTTAACTTAATTGGGAATATAACTTGTAAAATTTTACCGAATCGTCATATTGGAGTACAACATGGCATAATGTTAGTATATAAGGGATTGTGCAATGTTGCTTCGGTTTCATTGAATATATTGTATTGTAGATAATGTTGATCTAAAGTTGCGTATTACATCAAGTTTGATGTATTTTTGGGAAGTTTTGGACATTAGAAATGAAAAATTCAATTAAAAATGTGGGAAAAAATCCACAAATTAATGAAACCGAGTTTTATGGGCTCATAAAACCTATAACCGAGTTTTAATAGGCCTTAAAATACGGTTTGTTGAAAATTTTCAAAAATCAGTAAAACCGGGTTATAATGGGCATTATAACTTGGTTTCGGGTTATAATGGGTATTATAATTCGTGTTCGAGTTTTAAGGTCAATTGTACCCCGGTTGATATATTTTTTGTGTTCTCTCTTCTTTTTGTGTTTTAAGGCCCCAAATGATGTTCAAATTTCTTTGATTTCATCACTTTAACTTAATTGGGCATATAACTTGTAAACTTTTACCAAATCCTCATATTGGAGTACAACATAGCATAATGTTAGTATATAAGGGATTGTGCAATGTTGCTTTGGTTTCATTAAATATATTGTATTGTAGATAATGTTGATCTAAAGTTGCATATTACATCAAGTTTGATGTATTTTTGAGAAGTTTTGGACATTAGACAGGAAAAATTCAATTAAAAATGTGAGAAAAAAATCATAAATTAATGAAATCGAGTTTTATGGGCTCCTAAAACCCGTAATTGGGTTTTAATAGGCCTTAAAATACAGTTTGTTGAAAATTTTCGAAAATCAGTAAAACCAGGTTATAATGGGCATTATAACCCGGTTTCGGGTTTTAGTGGGTATTATAACCCGATTTCGGGTTATAATGAGCATTATAACCCAAAACCTGGTTATAATGCTCCTTATAACCCGATTTCGGGTTTTATCGGCCATGACATCTCGATTTACGTAAATTTTAGTTTTTACTTATTTATTTGTTTATTGATTTTTGTTTTTTTTTTTGGTAACTCTTCAAAATTATTGTTTTGGCTTCAATTTATTAACAAAACAATTGATGATTTCATCAATTTATATTTTATACAAATGATGATAATCATTCAAATACAACATTTCCTCTTTCATCTAATGTCCACCGTCCAAAATCGTCTGTTATATATTATATTGTGGAATACATATATATATATCGTACGCCTTATCCTTCCTTATTTTGATGGTGTCCTCTTTCGTTTGGTGCGACTTCCATTCATGCTTTTGAGAATTTATAAGGTCGTTAATAAACATCGCACAATACGCTTCACAACTGTTACTGCATTAGTATAAAGACATGTTAGATGATTATTAAAAACCTATAATATTCGGACCATGTTTCAAACAAAAGTGACATCTACCTGTCCTGAATCACATTTGCGACATTGACGTGCGCCACGTCCCATCTCTTTTCCACAAGTGGTGTAGGTGCTTCGCTTTATTCATAAAATCCAATCGACGGCAAGATGATCGGCATAAAACATGCAAGCGGCTGCAAGACCTGCCTCAATTGCTCAAAGTTTACTTCTTTCATGGAATCATAAACCACTATCTTCTCCTCTCTCAGACACACCTTACAAATAACCCAATGCATCCAAGACAAACAACAGGGGAGTAGCACTTGCATTTTCAAAACGTTAATGGTATAAGACCAATGTGAAGGATAAATTAAATAAAAATTATTAATTCTACAATGATACTTACATTTTCAGTAGATTTCTAAGACATTTTAGTGTCTCCCATGCCGGTAGCACAACTTTGCCAGGAATTTGGGACAACAGCTATAGACGCATCAAACTCCTTCTTCAGTATGGTGTATTCAGCATTGAAAACACTGCACTATATCCGCCTGTAATCATTAAAATTAAACATGTTATTTTAAAATAAATTAAATAAACATAATATCCGCCTATAACAACTAAAATGTAAATACTTACAAAAAAGTTTATCTCGTGGACTGCGTATCTACAATCATTAATCTCGTACCACCACTCATAAACTTTTGCTTTCTTCTTGAGGCAACTCAAATAAGCATCAATATGAATCCCCGTCAATCACTCATTAACATCATCGATAGTACGAAGCATATCCAGGGTGCATGACACTAGAAAACCATCAATAATATGCTTAAAAAAAAAAAAAGAATTAAACGATATTTTATTACATTAGTAATCAAATTAAAAAGGGTAATAATGCTTTTTATTCATACCGGAGGTCCAAAAAAACAGCTTTGTACTCCATGTAGACATCGGTACAGTCTCCGCCACCTGCTCTGTCACATGCTCCATCACCTGCTCCGCCACTTTCTTTGATTCTTTCTTTTTCTTTTTTAGGTGTAGGGGATCCGTGTATGGCGTCCTACAAGATGCCAATGGCTTAATTTTTCGCTTACCCCGATCATGGATAATCCCTCCCTGTAATTTAAAGCAACTCACAATTTTAAATTAGATTTTTAAATTAATACGTAAGACTATAACGTAAAATAAATACAAAATTTACCTGAACATCACCAATGTCTACATCCCTCTCCGAGTCATGGATGTGATGATCCCTCTCTGGTTCTGAGTCATGCATATGGATGGGTGACTCCTGATCAGTAATGTCATGATCCATCCCTAGTCCTAAGTCATGGATATAGATAGACGGGTCCTTACCCCGGTCATAAATGGTATGATCATACTCTGACTCATGGCGTGCTGACTCATGAATGTGCTCATGGTGGCCCTGTTCGTGGTCTTGGTCAGCAATATGAGGATCCCTCCTTGAACTTGAGTCATGGATGCGCAAGTCGTAATCTTGGTCCCGGATAGAGTTCTCAGCAGCATCATCATCCATAGGCCTACTAATTTTAACCGGTCTTCAACCCTTTGCAATCTCTTATCCATAATATGCAGCATCCTATTCTGTGTCTCTATCATTTTGTTTTGTGATTGTTGCATCCCGGTAATATGCTCCAACAGCTTCATTATTTTGCCCACATTTGTTTGAGCATCCTGCAAATAAAAAAAGCAATAAATATATATTTATATATAAATGATATAAATTATAATATACACCTAATGTAAAATATAAATAAAATAATAATATCAAATTCGTACTCGAGGGTGAGAGGGTCTAAGTGAAGAACTGCTACTCGGTTGTACATCATGACACACTTTTCATTCTCGGCTCCCTCTCTTCATCCTTATCCTCTCCCTCCTCCTCCTCCTCCTCCTCCTCCTTCTCTTCCTCCTCCTCTTCCTCCTTCTCTTCCTCCTCCTCCTCCCTATTCAACTCCTTCTCACTCGTTGCTTGCTCATCGTCAGCATCACCCTCAACATCATCATCATCATCACCCTCATCATTATCATCATCTTCACCCTCTCCACCGCCATATTTCCACACTTTCTTTCCAACCAAATGCTTAGGGTTGAAGGATATCCAAAAATCCTTCTGTCTCTCATCGTCAATGGGCATAAGAATCCTTCTCGATGCAATACACTACGATACATGTATATAAATATAGTTAGTATATTACACGCAAAGGTAGTAAACAAATTAAACAAATTTAGATTAAGGTAAACACTTACAAGGTGAAGCTCATTCCTCCAATTGTTTGCATCCTTTCTAATCCTCTTATTACAATGCCAATTTCTAAACCTTGGGAAATCCACATCACCCGTTATTCTGTGCCCTACCTTATTGTCTAAGTATGAAAACATTTCAATAAGCCACTACGATGATGCATGTTAAACAAAAATATATATATATATCATTACAATATATAAATAGATATATATTTAAACAATTTTCATTAATAATAAAGAGAATCTAGTAAGTGTTGTACCTGGAATGCCCAAACAAACCCGTACAAGGTAACCATCTGTCCGTGTATAAGTCATTCCTTAATAATCACCTGTCAGAGGTGATAGAGAAGTATACTATATGTCATTGTACCCCAAGGGAATGCATTCCACACTTCTACATCCTCTATTATAACTCATAATGCCTTATCCACCCCTTGGCGCTCATCTAAGCCATAAAATAGTTAAAAAGCTATGACTAAATTAGTCAACTTGAAGGTGTCGTCGATATCTAAATTCGCCCGTGACTTGATCATAAGGACAATAGCTTTCACTAATAGTAGAATTCCTTTGAAAACTTGCCATAAAAGACTATTCTTGTCATTTTGTCGTGTCTTAATGGTATTTACGTCGATATGCTCGAATCGCAGCCCTGTTACCAATAAGAACTCCTGCTTCCAAACCCTTATGGTCGCCCTCCAATTTCAAACCACATCTCATCAGGGCTACCACGAAGAATTTGCAACTCTCTAGTAAGAATAGTTGCAATCAAAGGGTAAACCAACAACTGATTGTGGGATATATCCATGAAATATCTGAATGGGGTCATGCCCAGGAACTAGCTTAAGAGTTCTCCTTTATGAAAAGCTGCTTTTAGACCAGCAATCTCTTTGAAGCTGCAGTGTGTACTCAACAACATCTTTTTTAGAATAACCTATGAACTGCACTTATAATGACCTGCATCTAAACAAAACAAGTAAAAATAATTATAATAACATTAATTTAATTAACTATTTACTTTAAAATAACACTTAAGTATTATTTTGTCCTATTTTCATTAATTTATAAATCTAATTTTAATTAACAAATTAAATTAACATATTACAATTACATTAAATCAATTTTAAACTTTAATTAATTAATTCTTCTTATTTTTATACTTCATTTACTTATTTTATTTTTATTAATTTTAATTTATATTAATCTCGTTTATTTCATATTTTTATTTTAATTATTAGAATAATAGATTAAATTTCATTTATTTCTAACTTTATTAAAATTTATAATTTAATTAACTTATTTCAAAAACCAATAATAATTAATTATTTATTTAAATTAAAAAAAAAAAAAAAAAACTTGGTGCATTAAACCCGGTTTTCAAAAAACCAGGTTTTAATGCCCAATTAAACCCGGTTTTTGTGAAAACCGGATTTAATGCATCAATTAAACCCGGTTTTCACCAAAAACTGAGTTTAAATGGTGATATAAATCCAGTTTTCCTAAATTTCAAGCTCATCGTCTTCCTCGACGAAACACACCCCCAAACCTCCATTTTCATGTCTTATCCACCCAAATCCAACCAAAACTAACCTAATCTAACCATACTAAACTAATCCAACATCCATAACACAAACAAACTAA
The DNA here is from genome assembly GCA_021234005.1 of Nephelium lappaceum. Lineage (NCBI taxonomy): Eukaryota > Viridiplantae > Streptophyta > Magnoliopsida > Sapindales > Sapindaceae > Nephelium > Nephelium lappaceum. Next base: position 21,064,549 of record CM037999.1, read on the forward strand.
ATCAAAACTCGAAAATTTCACATATAAAACTCAAATTATCAAATGGAGGTTTCGTCACTTACCGTCGGCAATGGAGGTAGTGAAGACGCTCGCCGGCAGTTGAAGGAGGTCGGCGAAGGTCTAAAACGGTGACACAAGGCTGGCGATGGGCGATCGGGCATGATGGTTCTTGGATCGACAAATCGGGTTGTGATGCCTTGATGAAACCGGTCGAATTTGATTTGGATGGGTGGGTGACCGTGTTTTGTGCCATGATATAGGTGAGGGCAGTTTTGTAATTTCCTGTTTGCTTTTTGTTTTGAATTTTACAAAACAAATGTGTACGGGTCAACTTTGACTTAGGGGTAAAATGGGTAACTTGGGTATAGGAAGAAATTAGTTTGTTTAGGAAGTTAAAAAGGAATTTTTAAAACTTTTTGATTATATATGAATTTTCAGTTTTTAGAATTGTTATTTTTTATATTTTTCACTATTTTTAATGAAAGATAAATCTGAAGTTAGTCATGCCTTTCAGAATTTTCACAAAATGATAAAACCTCCATTTCAAACAAATATTCAAATTCTTAGGACTGATAATATAATAGAATATTTTAATAATATTATAAATGACTATTTATTAAGTGAAAGCATAATTCATTAGAGTTCTTGTCCAAATACCCCATAACAAAATGGTGTATCTAAGAGGAAAAATAGACATATGTTAGAAGTAAAAAGATCACTTTTGTTTACTACTAATGTTCCAAATATGTTTTGGGGTGATGCATCCTAACTGTTGCCTACCTCATTAATAGGATGCCTTCCGAAGTTCATGAATTTAAAAAATCAAGTGAAGTCTTTTTCAAAGTCTATCCAAATAGTAGACTTATATCTCAAATTCCAACTAGGATTTTTGGTTGTTTCATATTTGTTCACCAACAGCATTGTAGTAAACTCTATCCTAGGTCTATTAAGTGTAAATTTTTAGGAACTCACGAACCAAAAGATTATAAATGTTACCAGTCCCCTACCCATAACTAGTATTTCATATCCACATGTGAAATATTGGAATATATTGAATTGATATCAAATTGTACAGTGAAAAGAATTATTTATACATATAACTTCTAATCTAATTTGCTCTCCAAGTTTAGGACTACCATTAATTACAATAATATAAGAGATATACACTTTCTTAATTAAACATAATTAAAATCAAATCACAATCACAACTTTCCACACTCCCCTTCAAGTTGGTGAATGAAAATCTATTATTCACAGCTTGCTAATAATCATCTGAAAAGTTAAACCATTCGGCCCTTTAGTTAACACATCCGCTACTTGGTTGCCTATAGGAACAAAAGGAGTACAAATGAAACCACTATCAAGTTTCTCCTTGATAAAATGTCTATCAACTTCAATATGCTTGGTTCTATCATACTGTACAGGATTGTGTACAATGCTAATTGCAGACTTGTTGTCACAAAAAAGTCTCATAAGTCATTCCCATCTGACCTTCAAATCTTCTAGGATTATTTTTAGCCATAGAAGTTCACAAATCCCCAACATTATAGCTCTAAATTCAGCCTCAACACTCAATCTTGCCACTATATTCTGTTTTTTGCTCATCCATGTTACTAACTTACCACCAAGGAAACTACAATATCCCAGTGTTGGTCTTCTACCATTAATTAACCCTGCATAATCTACATCAGTATAAGCTTCTAGTGTCAAGTTTCCTCTCTTTTTTAACAACAACCCTTTGCTCAGGGTCCCTTTAAGATAATGCAAAATCTGATGTGCTACTTGAAGATGGACTTCGTTTATATTGTGCATAAACCAACTAACCACTCCCACCACACAACCAATGTCCTACCTAATATGGAAAAAGATAGATTAACTTGCCACCCAACTTATGATCAGACTCCTTATCCACTACAAGACCTTTAGTTACTTCCCATAGTTTGGGATTTTGTTCAATAAAAGTCTCCATCAGTTTGCACCCAAGCTTCCTAATCTCAAATAACAAGTCCACCACATACTTCTGTTGGGAAATAAAGATCTCATGTTTAGAATGAGCAACCTCAATTTCAAGAAAGTACTTCAACTAGCCTAGTCTTTTATTTCAAATTCACACACTAAGCACTTTTTTAAGGCTTCACTCTTGTCCAAGTCATCTCATGTGATGATTATGTCATCAACATACACCAATAAGGTAGTAACTCCCCTTGAATTTGAAAGCTTACTAAACAAGGTGTGATCTCCTTAACTGTGCTTATACCCCATTACTTTCATAACTTTTGCATTTTGTCAAACCATGCTCTAGGAGATTGTTTCAACCCATATAGTCTATTTTTAAGCTTGCACACCTTGTTATATGTTGTTTCAAACCAAAGAGGAATGTCTATATAAATTTGCTCATCATGATCACCATGTAAGAAGGCATTCTTGACATCATACTATTGCATACTCCATCTATGGTTGGTAGCCAAGGACTATAAAATCCTCACGGTGTCCATTTTGGCTACTAGGGCAAAGGTTTCAAGATAATCTATCCCATAGGCTTGAGTATATCCTTTAGCTACCAATCTAACCTTATAACTTTCAAAGGTCTCATCTGTTTTATACATAATAGTAAAAACCCAACAAATTCCCATATTTTGTTTTTTGCAAGAGCATCAATCTCAACTCTCATGGCGTCCCTTCATTCTTTTTTTCTTATGTTTCAAAAACTATTTTAGAAATGGTGATGGTATTTAGGTGGGTTAGGAAGCTTTTATGGCTATATGAAAACTTATCATGAGACACAAACTTGGATAATTCATATAAAGGACATTTGGTACACTCTCTCACGCTCTTTCTAATAGAATTAGGAAGGTCTTTCTCAGCTATAGGCTCCTCAGAAATATGATCGATTGGAGTTTCAAGATTAGGGGTTACCTCAATAGTTTCAACACTAAGAGTTGGTTCAAACTCCTAGGTCGGTTAAGCAATAGGCCTTGGTCTCCTTGAGTAGACTTATAGTAGGCGAGTAGTACCTTGAACTTGTGTATCGTGAAGACATAAAGAAGGCAGTATAGGAGATTTAGTTGGTGCATTAGTTAAAGGCATAAAAGGCATTGATAATGATAAAGAAAAATCGAACAAGAAATGATTCCTATCCTAATCTTCAATGAAAGAGGTTTTCCCTTTAAAGTAGAGGTTTAGGGAAGTAGGATTCATACTCATCAAAAAACATCAATAGACACCGGGAAAAAAGAAAAAAAAAAAAGGTTTTGTAGGAGGATGAAAATATTTATGCCTCTTCTCTAAGTAGATGAATACCGCACAAAGGCACACTTGAAAGCTCTAGGATCTAATTTCCCTTGTTGATGAGAGTGAATAAGAACAAAAGAGACAATCAAGTATTCTAGGGCTAAGATGGTTTGTAGTTTTAAAATCTGAAAAAAAAAAATGAAAAAATATATACTGGACTTTTGTGATCTAATACCCGTGAAGGTAAGTGATTAATTAAGTGAGCAGCAGTTAAAACCATTTCTCTCAAGTATTGCTTAGGAACATGGTTTTGAAATAGAAAAGCTCTAATAGTAGCAAGTTGCGGACCAATCTTTCTTTCAACCATCTTGTTTTGTTCAGGTGGATGAGCACAAGAAGATTCATAAACAATGCCTTGATCTTGAAAAAATAAGATAAGCTATGATTAGAAAAAACAATCCTTGGTATTGTCTAACCTAACCCTTTTAAATTCCATTCCAAATTGATTTTTGATCATTTGAAAAAAAAAATAATGAAAGTAAAATTCACATCCGATTTATTTTTCAACGAAAGAATCTAAGTCATATGAGTACAATCATCAACAAATAAAACAAACAATCAAGCATCAAAAATATTTGGAACCGTAGAAGGTCCCCACACATTACTATGAATAAGATTAAAAGGAATTGACATTTTTTATTACTTTTTGGAAAATGAACACATTTGTGTTTAGCTAGTTCAAAAACATCATAATGAAATAATCATACATTGATTCTTGTAAACAAACTAGGAAATAAAATTTTAAGAACGCTAAAAGAGGGATGACCAAGATGGAGATGATGTAACCATATCTTGTTTTATTGGAAAGAGAAGACTTAAACTGAAGGGAGACTGAATTCTGGGTATAATGTTGTCCATTAGCACCCTTAAGATGGTAGAGTTCATTCCTTGCCTCAATAAGTCCAATCATTTTCCCCATTCCCCGGTCCTAAAATTCACAATAAGTAAGAAAAAAAAGTTATAAGACAATTTAGATCCGTTGTGAGTTTACGAATAGAAATAAGGTTAATTGAAAGCTTAGGCACATATAGAACATCTTTCAAAATAAGATCGGATTTAAAAACCACATCACCTTGTCCTACAACAGTGACTAAAATCCCATTAGCAGTAGCGATTTTTTTATTACTGGCACATAGACAATTAGAGACAAACACCTGAGAGGATCTAATCATATGATCTATGGCACTAGAATTAATAACTCAAGGTTTGGTAAAATAAGGATTGGAAATGTTTAGGGCAAAAGAGGAAGAAGTTATATCTGACAATGCTAGAGAGCAAGCACGTGACCTAATAGGTTTGTCTAGGTTGTCAAGCAATCGTTTCAGTTTTTCAAGATCCTCTCGATTGAACTCAATAACACCTTGAGAAAGCAATGGATCCCCCTTGGGTTGAACAGCCCTAACACGAGCCTGTGTCGGACCACCCTTCGTAGTCCAGGTTTTGCTAGAAGATGAATTATTTGGAAAATTTACAAGTCTACCGTGAAGATAAATTATATATACATATCTTATTTTTATTGGAAAGAGAAGACTTAGACAGAAGGAAACCAAATTTTGGGTACTATGTTGCCCACTAGCATCCTCAAGATAGTAGAGTCCATTCCTTGCCTCAATATGTCTAATCATCCTCCTCATTTCTTGGTCTAGAAATTCACGAGTAGGAAAAGAAAAAAAGCTACAAGATAATTTAGATCCGTTGTGAGTTTACAAATAGAAATAAGATTATTGAAAGCTTAGGCACATGTAGAATGTCTTTCAAAATAAGATAGGAATTACAAACCACATCTCTTTGTCCTGTAACAATGATTAAAGTCCCATCAACAGTAGTGCTTCTTTTATCATTGGAACATGGACAATAAAAGACAAATACTTGAAAGAATCTAGTCATATGAGTTGTGGCACCGGAATCAATAACCCAAGATTCGGTAAAATAAGGATTGGAAATATTTAAGGCGAAATAGGAAGAAGGTATACCTGACATTGCTAGAGAGCAAGTACCTGACCAGATAGGCATGTCTAGGTTGTCAAGCAACCATTTCAGTTTCTCAAAATTCTCCTGGTTGAACTCAATAAGACCTGAGAAACAGTGGATCCCTCCGGGTTAAACAGCCCCAACATGGGTCTGCATCAGACCATCCTTCGCAATATAGGTTTTGCTAGAAGATGAATTACTTGAAAATTTTGTAGATATACCATGAAGTTTCTACTCACAGTCCCTCGTATGTTGCAGTTTTTTACAGTATATACAAACAACCGGATCTTTATTGCCAACCGGTTTCGATGTCTCAGAAGGTTCCAAATTACCAGAATCAGCAATCCTATTCGTGACAACTTTCACCTGTTGGCTTGAAAAAAAACAAAATCAACAATATGTTTTTCATAAAATTAAGAATTTTACGGAATATTAAGTTTCAAAACTTTATAGAAAACTCAAGAACCTAGGATTCATAAAACAATGAAATAAAATAATATAAAGAAATAAAAATTAGATTTTTACCTTCTGTATTGATCTCTGTGGATTGTTCATCACCTTGACTTCCTTGATAAATCTCTAAACCAAGAAACAAGTGAGTGGGCACAATTAGATAGAATTGTGCTCACTTACTTTTTGATTTCTTTCTAAAAAAAATTAAATTAAATCAATGCATATAAGAGATGAGTGTTTGATTTTGGTTATACAAAGAACAAATACACAAATTCTTGTTCTTTGTATTTGTTGTAAAAAAAAAACTTTTTCTTTTTATTGTTTCTCAAAAACGTATACAACAACCAAAACTCTTTTTCCTTAGAAAAGAAACTATTTCTTTTATATATATATAGGCAATCAATTAGGGTTTTAATTAATCAATATTAATATTGACCCTAATTTTATTATAATTAAACTTTTGTCTCATACAACATAATTAATTCATGTTATATTTTGAAATATAACTTGTAACCTCTTATAAAATTAATTAGATAATTATTAATTCATAATTAATAATTAAATAATTTGAATAATCAATATTATTCAAATACTAAGTGAACACAAATTTTTGTTACTTACGTAACACCTGTAATTGGACGGTCCAATTACAATATTCTATATATACGTTTTTTATAGTGAAATGAGCTATCAAGGGGACCCGATGGACCTACAGTTTTGAGCTCCAATAATATCGGAATTATTAATTAAACTCTTTAATTAAATAATTCACTATTATTAATTTTAGAGTTACTCCACTAAAAACCTAATATTGCACTCTCAAAACTGTAGATGTTTTTTATACAATCTGAAATTTTTCAGTGTCCATTGATTTAATCACTACATATGATTTGACCCTCCATAAATAGTTCATAATTAGAGTTAGGTCAAATGTCCGTTTTACCCCTCTAATTATTTCTTGATCCATAAGTATCATTGATTCTCTAATGAACAATATATTCATAACAACTTATGAATTTATCTTTTTGTTTACATATGAATAGAAAGTTGAGCGCTTTTATTGTTCAAGACCTGAATCAACCCTTAAGGGAACTACTTTTCTATTCTCGCAAGAATGAGTGGATTCCACTATTGTATAGAATGTTCCCAGCTACTTACTAAATCATATCCCCAAAGTACGAAGTTATTGATCGGGTATCTACACTGATCTTACCCATGTAAATCAAAGAAAATAACTTAACAAGCATGAGTTCATAATACACTCAGAATTAAGATCAATTCATATATGATCATCTGGTTGATAAATATAAATCTCTAAGTTTAACAGATATTCTCTAGAGATTATGTTTATCGTGGTCCAGTCCTATATAATCTTTATTATATAAGGTGCCTCCATTTCCATGTCACCACATGAACAATCTCAGATAAGACTGTTGTATCAAATACGAAAGAGACCGCAACTGTAGATTTATCATAAACGAAGTACTCAGCTTCGTTTGTTTTTTACGGACTCTTTAGATTGCTTATCTCAAACTAAATCCGCCAGTGTATAACATTTATACACTTAGTTTGAAATTACATCAGTAATCAAGGATGTTTCTCATTATATATACAATTTTTGCAAAATATATAAATTGAATGAAATGAATATTTTATTGAAAATTTATAAAACCGTTTATAATGTTACAAGCTCTTAGGGCAGAAACCCCAACAATCTCCCACTTGCCCTAGAGCAGATGAGACATATCTCGTAATCCTAGACCCTCTAAATGACCTTCAAATACTTTAGCCATTAAGGTCTTCGTAAACGGATCAGCAAGGTTGTCTTGTGATGCAATCTTCATCATTTTTACATCTCCCCTTCGTACGATCTCCCTAATGAGATGATATTTCCTCTCTATATGCTTTCCTCGTTTATGGCTTCTTAATTCTTTGGAATTGGCCACTGCACCATTATTGTCACAATAAAGGGTGAGTGGTTTATCCATGTCTGGAACAACTTCCAGATCAATCAAGAATTTACGTAGTCATACCGCTTCTTTAGCTGCTTTATAAGCTCCTATATATTCGGCTTCCATAGTTGAGTCAGCAATACATGATTGCTTAACACTCCTCCATGTAATGGCTCCACTACCAAGGGTAAATACTGATCCGAACATAGATTTCCTAGAATCTTTGTCCGACTGAAAATCAGAATCTGTATATCCTAATAGGATCAAATCCTCTCCAGAATATACTAGCATATAGTTTCTCGTTCTCTGAAGATACTTGAGAATATGCTTTACAGCCACCCAATGATCAAATCCTAGATTAAATTGATAACGACTAACTATTCCCACCGAATAACATATATCTGGTCTCGTGCATAACATAGCATACATGAGACTGCCTACTACAGAGGCATAGGGAATCCGTCTCATATCCTCAATTTGTTGAGGTGTCTTAGGACACTGTTCCTTAGACAAATGAACTCTATGACGAGAAGGTAAATGACTTTTCTTAGAGTTCTGCATCGAAAATCGCACAAGAATCTTATCGATATATGATGTCTGAGACAGCGCCAACTGTTTGTTCTTACGATCCCGTATTATTTGGATCTCAAGGACATAACTGGCCTTTCCCAAATGTTTCATTTGGAATTGGCTAGCGAGCTAGTTTTTTACGTCTGATAATACTCCTATATCATTCCCAATGAGTAGAATACCGTCAACATAAAGTACAAGGAAAACCACTTTTTTATTGATTATCTGTTCGTATACACAAGGTTTATCAATATTTTGCTCAAAACCATAAGACTTGATCGAAGTATCAAACCTTATGTTCCAAGATCGAGATGCTTCTTTAACTCCATAAATGGACCTTTGCAACTTGCAAACCTTTTGCTCTTGATCTTGGGATATAAATCTCTCTAGTTGTACCATATAGATACTTTCATCAAGATTACCATTCAAAAATGCAGTCTTGACATCCATTTGCCAAATCTCATAATCGAGACATGCAGCAATGGAGAGAAGAATCCGAAAGGACTTAAGTTTAGCTACTGGCGAGAAAGTTTCCTCATAGTTAACTCTTTCTTTCTGGGTATAACCCTTTGCCACTAGTCTAGCTTTGAATGTCTCTACCTTTCCATCCACTCCTCTCTTCCTTTTGTAGATCCACTTGCAACCTATGGGTTTTATCCCATCTGGTTGATTTACAAGTTCCCAGACAGAATTGGAGTATATAGACTCCATTTCGAGATTTCTTGCTTTAAGCCATTCTTCTTTATCAGAATCCTCTATTACATCATGATATGTCAATAGATCATCTACACTCTCATCAGAGATAGCAATTTGTGCCTCTCCGATCTTTCTATAGCGGATTGGTGGTCTAATAACCCTCTCACTACGACGAGGTGGTAGATAATTCTGATGAGAATCTGTCTGACGTTTAGACGTGGTCTGAATTATGTCTTTGTCAACAACTATTGTTGACGGGGTACTGGTCGAACCAGAGAGTAATTCCTTTAGTACAACTTTACTTCGAGATTTGTACTCTATTATATAATTCTCTTCAAGAAACGTAGCATTTGTCGATACAAACACTTTGTTTTCTTCAGGACTATAAAAGAGTTCGCCCCTAATCTCTCTAGGATAACCTATAAATAGATAAACTTTTGAACGTGGTTCCAGCTTCCCAGTCTTGTTCTTCAGCATATGTGCTGGACAACCCCAAATGCGAAAATATCGTAAACTAGTTTTGCGACCATTCGACAACTCCAAGGGTGTCTTTGGAACTGACTTAGATGGTACAACATTCAAAATATACATTGCAGTTTGCAATGCATATCCCCAGAATGAACTAGGTAATGATGAGAAATTAAACATAGATCTCATCATGTCCAAAAAAAGTCCGATTTCTCCTTTCTGCAGCACCGTTCTGTTAGGGTGTTCCAAGAGTAGTCAGTTAGGATAAAATCTCATACTCAAGTAAGTAATCCTCAAACTCTGTATCGAGATACTCACCTCCACGATCCGATCATAAAGTTTTCAATGTTTTACCTAATTGATTTTCAACTTCAGCTCGAAATTGTTTGAACTTTTCAGAAGTTTCTGACTTCCTTTTCATCAGGTAAACATACCCATATCTAGAATAATCATCAATAAAGGTGACAAAATATTCATAACCGCCTCTAGCTTTAACATTCATAGAACCGTAGACATCCGAATGTATAAACTCTAGTGGTTCCTTAGCTCTAAGCCCTTTACCAGTAAAAGGTCTTTTGATCATTTTACCTTCTAGACATGATTCACAAATAGATAAAGTGTCGATCTTTAACTCACTTAAATGTCTGCTCTTTACAAGTCTATCTAATCTGTCAAGGTTAATATGACCAAGTATTAGATGTCAAAGATATGTGTCATCATTTTGAGAAATCTTTTGTTGTTTTGTTTTTGGTTTTTCAACCTTAAACATTTCAGTATTAAACAGTAGGTTATGCATTAACGGTCTTAATACATACAAATTGTTTTCTTGTATCCCTGAATAAATTTTCAAACCATTTCTAGAAATAATAACTGATTTATTATAATAAGAAACAGAATAATTAAATTCCAAAAGTTTGGATACAGAAATCAAATTTCTATTAAAACCTGGAATAAAATAAACATTGTTCAATATGATAAAACAATTGATATTGAAATGAAGTGTAACTTCTCCCACTGTCTTTGCTGAAACGACTTCCCCAGTCCCGACTCGCATGTTGAACTCGCCCTCACCAAGCTGCTTATAAGAGTCAATCAGTTGTAAAGAAGAACAAACATGATTAGTGGCTCCTGAATCATATATCCAAGTGGATGAATCATCTTCCACTAAACAAGATTCAATGACTAGTAAATCATATTTACTTTTCATCTTCTTCTCTTAGAACTTATTGAGATACTTAGGGCAGTTCCTCTTCCAATGCCCATCCACACCACAATGGAAACACTTTCCTTTGGGCTTGGTGGCCTTGGAGCTCTTTTTGTTCTTCTTCTTGGTGGCTTGTGTTTTGGGCTTAGCTTTAGCCTTTTTGGTGTTTCTCTTCCTCTTATTTTTAGCAGAAGAAGAAGACTCAGCAATGTTTGCTTCACCAGAATTACTCTTATCCTTATTCATTGACTCATAAGTAATAAGCTCATTAAGTAATTGTGTAAGTGAGTAAGTCAACTTGTTCATAACATAGCTACTCTTGAATTGCATGAAACTCTTCGGAAGAGTTTCCAAGATCATACTCACTTGGCTACGCTCGTCTATTGTCCCTCTATGGCTTTCAGCTCTGTTGAAGTGGGTCATCATTTTTAAAACATGCTCTCGAACAGATGTACCCTCCTTCATCTTAGCAGTCACCACAGCACAAACAGCTTCGTATCGTTGCTACTCAGAAGGTTGTCCAAACATGCCCTGCAATAACTCTAGCATCTGAGTTGCTGTTGTCATTGACTCGTGCTTGGTAGCAAGCACCTCAGACATCCCTGCTAACAAGTAGCGGCAGGCCTTTTCATTAGCCGTGACCCATTTCTGATAGGCCTCATGCATAACACGTCCAGTATTATCTACTGGCTGAAGAGGACAAGGTTGAGTCATGACAAATTTAAGGTCCTCACAGACCAGGACTATGTTCATATTACTTTTTCATTTGACATAATTTTCCCCGTTAAGTTTATCATTAGCAAAAATAGAAATCAACGGAGATACCATTGTTGAAAATAAATAAAATGGAATTCATTTAATATCAATTTCCAAAATTTAATATCATGTAATTTTGGCATAAAATTAAACGTGATGCATGATCCACGAATAATGAATTATCAAAATCCCTAAAATTAATTATTATACCTCGATAATCTAACATGCCACAGATAGGTGCCGTCGTAGGGTAAGTCAAATATTTGTATGTTAGACTGAGACATTCTGAATCAAATAATATAACAGAAAACAAAATCAACAATTTGTTTTTCATAAAATTAAGAATTTTATAGAACATTGAGTTTCAAAACTTTTTAAAAAACTCAAGAACCAAGGATTCATAAAACAATGAAATAAAATAATATAAAGAAATAAAAATCAGATTTTTACCTTCTGTATTGATCTCTGTGGATTGCTCACCACCTTGCCTTCCTTAATATATCTCTAAACCAAGAAACAAGTAAGTGGACACAATTATATAGAATTGTGCTCACTTACTTTTTGATTTCTTTCTAAAAAAAAATCAAATTAAATCAATGCATATAAGATATGAGTGTTTGATTTTGGTTATACAAAGAACAAATACACAAATTCTTGTTCTTTGTATTTTTTGTAAAAAAAAAAACTTTTTCTTTTTATTGTTTCTCAAAAACATATACAACAACCAAAACTCTTTTTCCTTAGAAAAGAAACTATTTCTTTTATATATATATAGGCAAACAATTAGGGTTTTAATTAATCAATATTAATATTAACCCTAATTTTATTATAATTAAACTTTTGCCCCATATAACATAATTAATTCAAAATTAATTCATGTTATATTTTGAAATATAACTTGTAACCTCTTATAAAATTAATTAGATAATTATTAATTCATAATTAATAATTAAATAATTTGAGTAATCAATATTATTCAAATACTAAGTGAACACAAATTTTTGTTACTTACGTAACACCTATAATTGGACGGTCCAATTACAATATTCTATATACACGTTTCTTATAGTGAAATGAGCTATTAAAGGGACCCGATGAACCTACAGTTTTAAGCTCCAATAATATCGAAATTATTAATTAAACTCTTTAATTAAATAATTTACTATTATTAATCTTAGAGTTACTCCACTAAAAACCTAAAATTGCACTCTCAAAACTATAGATGTTTTTTATACAATCTGAAATTCTTCAGTGTCCGTTGATTTAATCACTACATATGATTTGACCCTCCATAAATAGTTCATAATTAGAGTTAGATCAAATGTCCGTTTTATCCCTCTAATTATTTCTTGATCTTTAAGTATCATTGATTCTCTAATGAACAATATATTCATAACAACTTATGAATTTATCTTTCTGTTTACATATGAATAGAAAGTTGAGCGCTTTTATTGTTCAAGACCTGAATCAATGCTTAAGGGAACTACTTTTCTATTTCTCGCAAGAAGGAGTGGATTCCACTATTATATAGAATGTTCCCAGCTACTTACTAAATCATATCCCCAAAGTATGAAATTATTGATCGGGTATCTACACCGATCTCACTTATGTAAATCAAAGGAAATCACTTAACAAGCAGGAGTTCATAATACACTCAAAATTAAGATCAATTCATATATGATCATCTGGTTGATAAATATAAATCTTTAAGTTTAACGGATATTATTTAGAGATTTATGTTTATCGTGGTCCAGTCCCATATAATCTTTATTATATACGGTGCCTTCATTTCCATGTCACCACATGAACAGTCTCAGATAAGACTGTCGTATCAAATACGAAAGGGATCGCAAATGTAGATTTATCACAAACGAAGTACCCAGCTTCGTTTGTTTTCTACAAACTCTTTAGATTATTTATCTCAAACTAAATTCGCCAGTGTATAACATTTATACAATTAGTTTGAAATTACATCGGTAACCAAAGATGTTTCTCATTATATATACAATTTTTTGCAAAATATATAAATTGAATGAAATGAATATTTTTTAAAAAATTTATAAAACCGTTTACAATATTACAAGCTCTTAGGGTAGAAACCCCAACATCACCACCATCGCAAAACCCTCAACTGGTTGGGACTCCAACATAACTCCTCTATGACTTTCTTCACCACGGATGATATCAGTAGTTTTAGCTAAAGAATGAACATTAGCCTTAACAAAAATTTGAAGTCGAACAGCATGAAAATCGACATTGACACCAGCAAGGAACATGTAAACCCTATCTTTGTCAAAATATTGTTTAAGAATAGTAGCATCTTCGCTGGTTTTCATGCTAAGACATTGATAGGAATCGTACTCATGCCATAAATTCTGCATGATATGAGAGTATTCAGTCATAGTCCAGGTACCTTGTTTAGTACTCCACAACCGAGTTTTAATATCATAAATCTGAGCAGCTCATTAACTTTAGAATAGGTTTGTCTGTAGGTATCCCAAATCTCATGTGTCGTCTTAAAAAAGCATACAAATATCCCTGACTTTAGGAGTCATAGAGTTCTATAACCAGGACACGACCAAAGAATCAGCCTCATCCCACGCAGCTTATTTTGAATCTCCTTCAAATGGTTTAATACCAAGAAAATGGTTTGATTTACCTTTCCCTTTCAGAAAGGTTTGAACAAATTGAAACCACTTAAGGTAGTTCTTGCCTTTCAAACAATAACTGAGATGGATATTCTGTAAATATTCTCCCAAAGGAATAAAGCAACCCTAACTCTAAAGTCAAAAAGGAATAGGAGGGATTGGTCATAGTGACAGGAACTTAAATAAAACTCAAACAGGAGCATCAAGATTTTATGGAATTAAAGAAGGCGGATACAAGCCACAAAGTTCTATGGAAGTACAAGCAAAGGAAGCATAAAACTGTACGTAATAAAAGACAGCGGACCCAAGCCGCAAAGCTCATGGTAGTAAAGTGATAGAAGAAAACAGAAAATGGCCTAAAATATAAGTTTGTTCCAAAAGAGCAACCCCAACTCTTATACCACGTGAAATATTGACATATATTGAATTAGATAATTGTACAATGAAAAGAATTATATATACATATAACTTCTAACCTAACTTACTCTCCAAGTTTAGGACTAACATCAATTACAATAATACAAGAGATATACATTTTCCTAATTAAACATAATTAAAATCAAATGACAATCACAACTTTCCACACTATGAATTTTACTTTTAGGAAAAATATTCCATTTTACTCCAAAATCAAAATTCAAGGGGGAGGTGATGTGGGGAAGTAAGCAAGAATTTCAGTTTTTGGAGGACTTATTAAAGTCGGAAAACCAGTCCACTTCAGTCAAACCTGATAAGCATACACCAACAACAGAACCTGATTTAGAGTCTTATCACATGTTGGAATCTGATTATATGTGGGAGTCTGATAAAATATTAGAGTCTTATCCTGATAATCCTAAAAACTAGAGGTGGGCATAAAACACGTGACCCGAACTGAACGACCTGAACAGACCCAACGCAAGTATGTTCCGTTCGAGTCACTTGTTTAAATGAAGGGTGTTGGGTTCACAATCCAGAAAGACTGAATGTTTCTTGGGTCAGTTCAATTCTAAGTATCCAAAACCGAATCGATCCGAGAAACCAACCCTTTAAAGGCACTATACAAATTTGTCTAACCCTAATAGAGATCTAAAGACTTCTTCTGTGTGCAGCACTCTTCTTTACGCAACCACCTACCCATCCTAACTCACCTATCTCTCACCTCTCATCTCAACCACGTCGCCGCGTGCTCGTTGTCATCGTCGCCATCAATCTCTTTGGCATTTGCAATTTCATTTGTCGTTTTAGGTAAGTTCTTTGGGTTAAGTTTTTCATCTCTCATCTCTTTTCGCCATTTGGTGATTGTTCTATTTTATCCATGAACAATTTCTCATCACCATCGCCGTTTGGTCTTGTATTAAATTTTTTACTGTGTTCAGTTCAATGGAAAAATTTTGTGGGAATTTTGTTAATCATAAGAAGGCTAACTTATTGAAGAAGAAGTGCAAATCGTTGGAAGGTTGTGTTGTTGTTGCTGGCGACATTGAAAAGTGCAAACCATTGCTAGTTGCACAGATAAAGGTCGCCTAGAACTGAGATATCCGAGCCAAACCAAGGTTGTTTGGTTTCGGTCGGTTCTACCCTCTAAATTCACCATGTTCGGTTCTTCATGTTGATAACCGAACACCTATATGCCTACCCCCACTAAAAACACTCAGCTTTCTAGTAGTTTTGAAATTCCTAAGACAAATGAACCTAGACATCAATTAGGATTTGACTTAAGGGCCTCTAATCATCCAGGCTTTAAGTCTCAAAACAACAACCCACCTCAACAAGTGGCCAAACCAAATTCAAACAGTCAATTGAATTCAGACAAGGTTACTGCTGACCCAAATCATCAAACTTTCGTCCCATTACCTGCTAAAATTACCTCTGATTTGATTGTTTACTTAAGAAGGAAAAGAGTTCCAGTTGAGACAGTCAATCGAGAAAATGATAAACACTGCCAGAAGCCCAAACCGAATCAACCAAGTCATGAAATACACACAGAAAAGGATCCGGATTGCAGCAGTAACCTACCTGATTCAGAACCAAATTCATACCTTCCAATTACAGTAAGGAAAGGGGTGAGAGATTATAGGAACGTACCCTTATATCCTATATGTAAATTTATCTCCTAGTTTCAAGACTTCTGCAACAAATACTTCTAAGGTTAAGGTTTCAAATAATATTCCAGAAGCCTTAGAACAACCAGAATGGAAGGCTACTGTGTTTGAAGAATTGTGTGCCTTGAAAAGAAATAAAACATGGGAAGTTGCAAAACTGCCAGAGGGTTAAAAACTAGTATGTTGCAGGTGGATTTTCACTATAAAACATAGCAATTGGGAGTGTTGAAAGGTTTAAAGCTAGGCTAGTTGTGAAAAGCTACACACAGGCATACGGCATCGACTACAGGGAAACATATGCCCAGTAGCAAAATTAAACACCATTTGTGTATCGGTCTCCCTTGCTGCTAATCGAGATTGGCCCTTACATCAACTAGATGTTAAGAATGCCTTTCTAAATGGTGATCTAGAGGAACAGGTATTTATGGAATTTCCACCAGGTTTTAAGAAGTAGGCAGGACGAAATAGGGTGTTACAGATTGAAGAAATCTTTGTATAAGCTGAAACAATCTCCCAAGGCATGGTTTGGGAGGTCTACAAGAGCCATAAAAAAGTTTGGGTATAGTAAGTGTCAATTTGACCATACAATTTTAGTTAAACAAATAATTTGTCATCACATAACAATCCTTATTGTGTATGTAGATAATATTGTGCTTACAGGGAACTATGAGGAAGAAGTTCGGCTGTTGAAAAGTTCATTGGCCAGAGAGTTCTAAATAAAGGATCTGGGGAACTTGAAATATTTTCTTAGGATGGAGGTGGCCCGGTCCAGGAAGGGAATTTCGATGTGTGAAAGAAAATATATCCTAGATTTGCTAGAAGAAACTAGAATGATGAATAGCAAACCAGCTAAAACACTGATGGATTTTCCAACCAAATTGGGTTTGGTCAAAGGCAGTACACCTATTAACGAAAGCAGGTACCGGAGAGTAGTTGGAAAACTCATCTACCTCTCCCACACTAGATCGGATATTAGTTTTTCAGTAAGCACTATAAGTTAATTCATGAATGGTCCTATGGAAGAACATATGGGTGTAGTGTTTAGAATCCTAAGATACCTCAAAATGACACCTGGAAAATGACCTTTTTTCGAGAATAGTATCAACAAAAAATCTAAAGATTTATCTGATGCTGACTGGGCAGGATCAATAACTGATAGAAGATCTATATCAGGTTATTGTACGTTTGTATGGGGGAACTTAGTCACCTAGAGGAGTAAGAAACAAACGGTTGTCTCAAGAAGCAGTGCTGAGGCCGAACTAAGGGCTATGGCTCATGGTATATTTGTGAAGGGGTTTGGCTTAAACTACTGCTAGAATAATTGAAGTTACCACTCAAGAACTCTATCAAACTGTTTTGTGATAATCAGGTTGCTATCAGTATAGCAAAAAAATCCTATCTATCATGATCGCATAAAGCATGTGAAGATTGATACGCATTTTATCAGAGAAAAAGTCTGTTCCAGTTATCTACACTCCTACTGCTATGCAAACAACAGACATCCTTACAAAGGCACTTCCTAGGACTATTTTTGATCAATTTAGTTCTAAGCTGGGTATGATTGATATCCTATTACCCAGCTTGAGGGTGGGTGCTGGAGTAAATTTAGATTAGCCCTAAAGAATAAATATTAGGGTAGTTAGTTTATTCCCTAATCACATCACCAGTTGTTTGGATAGATAAACTTCTTTTGAGTGGTAAGTGAGGAATTTGAATAAAATCAGTAGCTCTTTCTTTCATCCTCATCTTTCTGTAGACTATTAGTAAGATGATACTAGTACTAGAACAAGCGAACCTTTACCAGGCGCTCCTCTACTAAAACTCTTCAATTTGGAGATGTGTTGATGCTTTTCACAACTAGCCATATAAGTGGATGCCTTAAAGACTATTTTATTCATCTTCTTTCTGTTTGTTTTTAGGTTACAGTTGGTTGTCAGTTAGCATAGACATTGATCAAATGTGATGGAATCTGCAGTAATGAGCATCTGGCTAAATGATTGATGGAGAACGAACCGTCCTTGGGGAAAATTAGACTAGGATGAGACGCATGAAATCGGCAGTCACAAAGACATCTATGCAGGGTGTTTTCCTATACAATTTTAGTGTCCTTCCAACACCAAAGAGGAAGATTTTGCCACACACCACCTTCCCATTTTATATTTGTTGGAGGTTGCATTCAAGAAAAAAGCCTTTTAACAAAAAGATTGCTCAAGACATTTACTACGTGGAATTTGTGAGCATATACCAAACACTAACAAATAATTATAAATATGGATCTTCTACTTACACTAATAATAATAATAATAATACAAGTAACAATCAATGGTATTTCCACGCAAAGCTTGCAATCCATGAACAAAATAGAAGAATGAGGGAGACTTATCTCAGAGGCTTTGGGCGTCGTGGGTCACTGCAGGCATGTGAAGATGCGGATGGAAATAATTGAAGAAAAGCATTAGATTTCTTATAATATAATTTTTGGCACTTTTTGCTCGTTTGAAACTTTTCAGACAAAAAGGTGTGGTCACGTTTGGATCAACATTGGAGGGTCGTTCACGTGCATAATCAAGAACCTTAATTTCAGGTTCTCTAAATATAGATACATAATTCAAGGATTCTCAGCTTATTACGGCAACTTTCTTATTTTTAAAATAGAAGGAATTGTAATTTGGTCAAGTCCAGCCACTTGTGTAATTCGCCCAAGCACCACATCCACAACTTTTCCCCAACTTTTTTGAGTATGAATTCACAAATCCCACAAAACATGATACCGGCATAACATCAAAGAATCACAAACATTTTATTATTAAACCATGAAATCGAAATCTAAGTCAAACGATATTTGACATAGACTACAGTCATCCACCAAACAAATGCAGCTCAATAACAGTAAAACAGTATACAGCCTCTAAATCCAAATCTTTGATCAGAGTACAAAATAAAACATAAAAATAGCTTGACTCATTGATGCTAATGACATGGTTTTAAAGAAACTCTCCTCTGCATAATTGATCAATATGACTCTACATAAATAACATACAGCCAGGTACGATCCACTGCACACTGGTATGCAAATTTGCTCTCTAAACATGTTGCCTGCCAATCCAAGTTAGGAAGTACAACAATTGTCCATGGAATGAGAGTACCGCGTTTCTCAGCCACGGCTTCCAGGATAGAAATATTCAACGCTGTTTTCCTTGATCTTGAAGTGGAAATTATGTAATTTGTTCCTTGAGCTCCCGAGCCCATGAGAAGTTGCCTTGCTCAAAATTGTCAACTGCAACAAAGAAACATTATGAAAAAACCATGGCAAGGCAAGAACAATAGAGAAAAATGAATTTGGCTTCTCAAACTCAACACATGATAGCAGCATGTACTCTTTGAGAAGCTTCCATGATATCAAATGTACCCCTTTCCTGTATTTCATTTAATCGATTATAGCAATCAAGCTAAAAGATTAGAGATCAGCATAGGATGTTTTTGGAGCACAGGCACACATTGGTATGTGCTTGTCATCTTTTGATATATTGCCTTCACCCTTCAGGCTTTTCTATAGACTGCTGGTTCATACTCTCCTGTAGTTCATTTATACAACTTTTCCAGTTTTTTATCAAAACAAAAGATAATGGGACACACATTTATTTCAGCCTTCATGATTAAAGTGCAAAATGGAAGTCAATACCATGAACATCAAAGCCCGTGAACCTATTATATATAAGTAAATAATAAATTGAACATATATTATTGACAACTAGGATTAAGATATGCATATTGCTGCGGTAGCACACTATTCAGGTCATCAGACCAAGGCAAATTAAACATAACAATTATGATCACATTCTAACAGATTCAAACTCCAAATCACATACAATGGCCATAGTAGTTGACATTACAACCAAAACCATTGCTGATCTTAAAAAATAAGCATTGCAGACAATCAACAATCACAGAACCAGTAAACTCAGGAGCTACACAACAATATCTAACCAGCAAACTCAAATTGATGATAGAATATGTTCACGATAACAAACAATAAGCTCACATAAACACATAAAATTATACCTGCCCATGAACATCAGCTGCCAAACCAGTGGCTAAAGGCTCAGCCTTTATCAAAATATCAGCAAGGTACTCCATCCGTAATATAAACGTAGGCGTTTCTGTGTTTGAATATATATCCTCATGATTAAGAGTGACTAACGAACAACCCTGTAAACGAAAATAAGTAAGCATGCAGCCAGAAGTAACCACACTCAACAAGATGAGAAGAAGCATGCAGCTATCTCTTACAAACTCCGATGTCAAAGCATGGCAATAATGCAGGAAGTCCAAGACAGAATTCGAAGCACCATTAGCAGCCACCTCCATAAGTGATATATCATCTATCATAACAGTAACATAGCTCTTCTTGTCTTCAGGTAACGCACATATAGTTTTGCGTATTTTCTCATACAACGAAACAAGACCAATTTCGCTTTTTCCTTCATCTCCATCTAGCCAAAGTACCAACTCAAACAAGTTTATTTATTTTTAAAAAAAATTCAAAATTGCCTCTAGAACATCAATCCGACTAAACCCTAGCAAGAATTTAGACGATTTCATTAGTACTATGAAAATGAAAACGGAAACTACAAACCCAATTGAATGAAATTTACAATAGATAGGTTGAGGAGGAACAAGTTACCTGAAATTCTCACCTGGGCACTGCAGCATGAGCATGTCAAAGAAAAAGAAGCGATTGTTGTCCCTTTGAGTGACCAAGTTACAGCCCTGTTAAGCAAGAACATCAACAAAAACCATACAAACAAACACAAACAGGGCGTGTGTGAGAGAGAGAGATTACGAGTTTCCGGAGGAGGCGATCGTAGTGAGAGAAAGGGTTAGCGAAGGCAACGAAGACGACAACATCGGAGGAATTTGGAGAGAGTGAGCGTTTGATGAGATGGTGAAGAAGGAAGAAGGCTGGGGTCTCCACGCAGTCTTTGATCACCACCACGCGGCTCCTCTGCTGCTCTTCATCCACCCCTAAAGCTCTGTCTAGAAGATTTAAAGGCTGATTCTCGTTCATCTTCTTCTTCTTCTCTCACTCTCACCAACAACAAATTAGGGTTTTAGAAACCAAATTTTAAATTTTCAAAACCCCTGCTGCTTTCGGTTAAATCGGTTGGGGTGCGGCCAACTCGGGTCAGATCGGTCGGGTATGGTTAAATCGGTTATCTCTCTTTTTTTATTAATTACATTATATTTTTTGCGTCAATTCAAATATAGGTTTAAACATGGTAGTTGATGGTCTAGTGGAGTGACACCCACCCTTTTGATGCGGTGTCTTTTGAACCTCTAGTCTAAGGTTGAAACTGCAGTATTACCATCTGGTTTGTGGACGATTTTTTCATTTCGTGTTAATTGTTTCTTCCGTTTCTAAAAGCTTTATTTTCAAGCTAAGTCTCAATGTTTTGATCTCTGGTTTGTGGACGATTTTTTCATTTCATGTGAATTGTTTCTTTCATTTCTAAAAGCTTTATTTTCAAGCTAAGTCTCAATGTTTTGATCAAGAGAGTTTAACAGTGATAAATATATTTATAATATAAATAAAAGTTATGCAATACGTCTAATCATAATTCAAGTAATTATCACACATCATCTACTCAAATATTTAGAAGGACTCACCTTTGTGAGATATAGTGCAAGTTATTTTTAAACTATAGTTATAGCTATTAATATCATCAAATCCCGACAATTCCTTGAAGCCTTGACTTAGCTAGAGCAACAACGAGCATGGTTCAGCTGGACTAGCTAGGATTTTTGGAAACAAATGGAAACAAAAAAAAAAGAAAAAAAAAAACAAAACAAACAGAAGCTAGATGTGTAATCCAACACTAACAAATATGAACAACAACCTTTTTCCAAGAAAAGATGGGTAAAAATCATAAGGAAAATCCTAAAAAACAATTTGAGGTTTGAAACATTATCCATTTTGTAATTTATTGTTTCATATTTATCTAAAATACAACTTGACATTAACATAAATATCCAAAATCTCCTCTTGAGGTGTACGAAAGGACTTTAATACCTCTGGCGGTCACGGAATCAGTTAGTTGATATGGTTGACCGTTTAATTCTAGTGGCAAAAATGAAAAAGCAATGAATAATTAATTAAAATAATATTAACTCAAATATAAAAAAATAAAATAAATAATATTAACATAAAATTATAAAAAATGAGATATTTTTATTTAAAAATAAAATATATAGAAATATATATTTTTTCTCACAATTCTCTCTCTTGCTCTCTGTCTCTCTCCTCTTCTCTCATCTCTTCCTCTTCTCTCATCTCTTCCTCTTCTCTCTGTATCTTTAATCGATACTCTTTTCTATCTCCGGCCGGTGATGATGGTGGTGGACATCTCAGCGACCGCATCTGTGGAGACTCGAATCTCGTCTACCACCGAAGACCTAGGTTTTCTTTCTCAGTCTCTCATCTACCCCTCTATCTCTCTCTCTCTCTCTCTCTCCCTCCCCAGTTTCTTCTCCAATTGATGATAATGGTGGCAGCGTTGTGGGTTCGATGACAAACCCATTGGTTTTGGTGTTTGGTGGTTGATGATTGATGATTGATGGGTGGGCTTGGTGCTCGGTAGTTTGGTGTTGATGGTTGATGATTGATGAGTGGGTTTAGTTTTCGATGGTTTGTTAGTTGATGATTGATGATTAGGTTGATGAATGTTTTTAGGTGGGATTGATAATTGATGATGATGGTGGTTTCCAGTCACTTGGAAACCCAGAACTGCACTAGAAACTTGGTTTTTTGGGTTTCCAATCGTTCTTGGTTTCCCAGAAACCCAGGTTTCCAAGTGCACTGAAAATGGCAACTGGAAACCTAGAAATTGGGTTTCCAGACGCACTGGAAATCCAGTTCAGGGTTTCTAGTCGAACCAACTGGAAAACCCAGTTTTCTGGGTTTCTAATGGGAAGCAATTGAAAACCCAGAAAAATCTAGGTTTCCAGATGAAGATTATTATTTTTTTTTAATTCTAAAATATATATTTTTTATTTTTCTCAATTTTTTTTTTATATTTTAATTTGATGGATTGATCTCCACTATCTATCTATCATAGATAGACTGTGGAGATCGATTTTTATTAATTTATAAATTTTTATTTTAAATTATTATATTATTATTATTATTATATTTTTTAATATAAATTTTAGGGGTAAATGGGTTTTTTTAATTTTTTTTTAACTTTTCTGTTAAAATTAACCTTTGTTGGATTTTAAATAAAAACAAAACCTTTGTAGATAAAATGATAGTATCAAACCTCAAGTTATTTTTTGGGATTTTTCCAAAATCATAAATGGGCCTAGAATTATGAAACTTATTGTTTTTTGTCCATTTTTAATAGTTTTATTACTTTTGTCCTACATTAAAGCAAAACACCCTTAAAATTATTTCAAATTACACTTTACGTCATTTTCATAAAATAGATTATTTTTTTTTAGAAAACAAATTTCAACCTCCATCTTTTTCGACGTCTTCCATTTTTGCCAACATGCTACTCATCCGACTTGCGATATTTGTTCACTTTCTCCTCCTTTTTTACTCCTCTTCCTTATCATTCTTCTTCTTCATTTTGCTTCTTTTTTTTTTTCTTCCACAAATCTATAAATTCTAGCCATTAGTCATAACCAGTGTTTAAAAACTCGACGAGTTTTGCCGCGTTCTCATTGAATTCTCGCTAATCGGCACTCCATCGATCCAAGAACCCTCAGATTGGTGGTCTTGAGGGCCGGAGGTGGATACTCGGTCTAACTCGATCCAACTTTACCCAATTCGGTCGACTTGACGAGTCTAACATCACAAAACCAACCAAAAATCATCCTAGACACCACAAAAAAATTGGTCAAAATCCAATACTCCTAACAAAACAAACAACACATCACACACAAAAGAAAAGCAAAGAAACAATTACATTCACAGTTCGTTGTTGGCGACAAGTTGAAGGGAAAAGACAATGGTGACAACTTGAAGGAAGACGTCAGACACACGAAGAGAGAGAGAAGAAGACTTGAATCAGTAAAGAAGAGGAACGGCTGGCAATGCAAAAGAGAAAGAATGAGATTTGAAATGTCTGGCGACGATAAAGAGGAACTAGTTCAACTTAGGTGATAGTAACAATTCATGATTTCAAAACGGCAACGGCAACGACAACGATGATATCTCCCTTTAACGACAACAACGTGTTAAAAAGAGAAGAGGGATGAGAGAGGAGAAGGGAGAGAGTGAGAGAGAATATGAGGGTTTAAAAGGGTTGACCATATGGTGAGCTTTAAATATGGTGAGAATAATTTGGCTATGGCCCCTAACATTTATAAAAATATCAAATTATGCTTTCAAACTTCAAAAATTATAATTTCTCCCCCAAACAATATTTTTTGAGTATTCGCCGAATAACCAATTACTCGCTACTTATTAGATCACCAGTCAAGTAGCAAACAGCAAGTTTTGGAACCTTGGTCACGACAATAGAAATTTTCTTGACTTATAACCATGGAAATTATTCATTGTCATGACTCATGAAAATTTCTAATATTGTGACTCATGACAATGGAAATTATCATGATTCACAACAATTTCTATTGTCATGGGTCACGACAATTTCTATTGTCATTAGTCACGATCTCTGTTATTGTTGTAACTCATGATCAAATAACATATTTATAAATTTGCATATCTATAAGAGAGGAGGAAAAGAAAAGGAAAAAGAGAAAAAGAGAAAAGGATGGGATGAAGATGAGCAGAAGAAGAAGAAACTAAAAGAAAAAGAGGAAGAGAAGAAGAAGAAACAAAATGAAAATGAGAAGAAGAAGAAAAAGAGAGAAAAATGACGAAGAATTCAACAAAAAGGTGGTTGGAGAAAATGACCAGAGATAGAGTTGTGGGAAAGTAGAGGGACTTTTGTAATAATTTATTCTAAAATAACAAAAGGGAATTTTGGTCCTCACGGCAGTATTTGTTGATAAAACTAGTAAAATTAGGTTGTAAGGAAAATTATTGAAAAATATTTAAAAGTTATTATTGATAAGTAACTTTATCCAATTAATAAAGAAGTCAAATCTAATAAAAATAATAATAATTTATTTTAGACCATTTTTTAAAAAAGGATTACGGTGGGAAGAGGGGGACTACCAAGTGTAGCTTGTTTGAAACTTTGAATTAAAGTTAAGTTAATAGTGTTTTATTGAATCTTTGCTTCTTACAATCCCTCAATGGTGTATACTTTTTGTGTTTTCGAAGTTTACGATAATCGCATCTATATCGTAAGGAGCATGCAGCATTTTCAAATTTATAACTTTTATATATATATATACTCATTTGAACAACAGTCTCTTTTTCACATTGTAATTGTCAAATCAATTTTGTCCACCCTATTATGTAAATCGGGCTTCTATGGAGGCTTGTGCCTATGAAATTATCAATGAAAACTAATGATAATTTATGAATAAGAACAAAATATATCGAAGAGTCATTTTGTATTGTATCAGAAACTGTGATTATTGATTCAGTATAATTAGTTATCATCTACTATATATTTTAGATGAATCCTTAATTTGGCTACAAATTCATTATCACTTGACTATTTTAACCACATAAAATTTAAAAGAATGTTTCACATTCAATTACAAAATTTAGGCTGAACTAGCATTCAAATTAAACCTCCACCACAACCATCATCAACTTCACCGTAAGAAACATGAGATTACAGCTGTTTGTAATTGTATTCTTCTTTCAAAATTATAAAATCCCAATTATATATTTAACTATAAAATAATAATAATAATAATAAATGGTTCTAGAAATGTTGGATCACAATAGATGCGCAGCCATTTGGCACCAGCTGGCACCCCCACATCATTTTGTCTTTTAAAAGCCAAAAAGAATTTTTCTTAGGTAACGAATAGATCTAATTTACTCAATTTTATATATTTATAATGGTTCAAATAATCAAAACGTCTCTCTTGATACAAGTAATTGTATACTCTATCTATGTTAGATATCAAATCGTATGGATAATTACTTATTTTAACAAGTTTAAATAAATTTTTAACTCATTTAATAAGAGGGCTGAATCGGAGGATAGAAAATTTTTAATATAATTTCTTGACCTATTAGATGATAATATTTTTAATGACTTAAATCTATTCACACATCTATATACAATTTAATTTTTTTCTATATCTTCCCTTTATCCCACATCATCTCTCCTCTATTCAATTAATATTAAAAACCCACCATTATTATTTTTTTATTCATTTTCAGATTATATTATTTTTACTTTTATGTTTGATTTATCTATATTCTTTTATCTCACTTTTTCTCTTATCTTTATAATTTCTTTACCATATCTTATTTCTTCTTTTTATAGTGTAACAAATAATAGTGAAACTTTATCACTTTGATTTTTTTTTTTTAATTTGTATTGTTTTTTATCTGTATTTTATTTTAATCAGTCCTCAACGTAGTTTTTTATCACTGAAAAAAGTGCACATCCAAATCTTTATATGTATTATCTTTTATCAAAATACAACATTGAAAAAATTTATAAACTAATTTTTTCTTTTCTTTCATATATATATATATATATATTAGCGATTTTCAATCATTCAATGTACTATAAAAAAGATCTCACTTGCTATATATTGTTTCACATAAGTATGGTAATAAAATTAAAGAAGAAATATAGCAAAAAAACTCTTAGAGAATTAAAATTATAAAGTTTCACTATTATTTTTTATACTTTAAAAAGAAGAAATAAGATATGATAAAGAAATTGTAAAGATAAGAGAAAAAGTAAAGTAATAAAAACATAAATAAATCAAATATGAAAAAAGAAAAGTAAAAATAATATAATTTGAAAAGTAATAAAAATGCAATGACTTTAAATTGGTGGGTTTTTATTGTTTAATTGGAGAGATAAGGGATGATGTAATGATGATGAGAGAGAAAAAAGAATTCATTTATATAGAGTTCAAAATGAAAATGCAGATATGAGTAGATTTAAATAATTGAAATCATCATTATGTTGTGTTAAAATTTATGTCCCCCGATCCTACCCTTTTTAATAATATATATATGATTATTTTAATTATCAATATGTTGATAATATAAGTCATCTTCAACCCAACTATATTTATAATTTTTTTTTTTAATGCTAGGTTAAATACTAACAATTCAAGTATTAACAATCTTATATAATTATGTATTTTATATAGAAATGTGCTCCTCACTTATCTTTTATATTTCAACTTTGAATTTTCAAATTGTTGATACAAAGATGTTTTTTTCAAGGGCTCCCATGCCCGCAATCTCACTGCACCCATCATTCAAATTTAAAAGGTAAAAGGTAAAATTTTCATTCAACACCCATTACAAATCCAAAACTATCCCTAACTAAACAGTCTTTTATAATTTTTCTCTTTTTAAGCATCAGATATATTCTATCTGCAATAGAAAATCCCCCACAGCTTCTCACTTTATCTCCCATCCCATGACCTGTATTAAATGTTGAACCTCTTAATTGGTCTCCCATGAAGAAGCTGTTTTGCACTCTATGTGCATCAAATAATATTCTAATGTCATTTGAGTCGAGTTTAGTTTAGTTGAAAACTCTTTCTTTTTATTATCGGTCACTAGAGTCACAACAAGGGATGAAACAAAGGAAAGAACTCGGAGGATTCAAGTCTTAATACTTGTTGATATATGAGATTGGAATTTCTTGTCATTTCTTATTTTGAAAATCTTTATCTTTGGAAGTTGTACTCAAAATCTTGAGTCCTGTAAAATAACTTTAACATTTACTGTACCACTCGACATTCTTGAAGATAAAATCAAGGTAATGTATCCCAAGTCTTTTTAGTTAATTTTTCACAAAAAATATTTTGACAGGCGAAGATGTAAGAAATGTAGTAGGTTAATAGGGTGCACCAATGTTTGGTGTAGTAGAGACATACCCTAGATTCTCTCGCTAAAGCTAAGTACTTCAATTTTTTTTATTACACATATAATAAGTATATCACCTACCGTATAGTTTATCAGACGTTTTTTAATTAGAATTTCTAAAACATAGTCTGAAACTGAAGTTTTCAAAAACAAGAAAAAAGATGTACGTCGTATAGAAAAATTATTTTTAATTTAAAGATTCTGAATACAAATCGAATTAAGAATGTTTGATCTAAATGAGCCGAACTTTCATGAAATAGGTGCGACGGTAGCGATGGTCATCTGCGCTAAAGCTAAGTAGCATATGACGATAAATTAAGGCATTTCCTTTTTTTGTTTTTTTCAAACACAGCTTTTCTGTTTTTACAAACTTTTATAAAAATATTATAATAATAATTAAAATAAATTATCTAAATAATTAATTATATTAAAATCCCCTTAAAACGCGGTCTGACAAAAACATTAAATATATCTTTCAAAGCATCGGTTTTACCGCTAAGAGGCGCAGCCAAAAAAACATAAGAGGTTTATGATATTCTCTCTACATTTTTTATTTTGTAATTTTATTTTTCTTGGTCGATACTTTATTTTTTTATTTTTAAATTACAAAATTATTAGTTTACCAGGGCACCCTTTCATGGAGGTTTGGTATTAATTAATGTGAGTGGAAAGACAAGTACAGCCTTTTGTTTTAGGTGGTATTGCGGTTTGTTGTGGAGGGTATTGCTGTCTTTTAGTACAAGTGGTGCCCAAATGAGGGATGCCTTGGTTTGTAATAAAGGAATTTTAGGACAACAAAACATGAATTTATGTTGTCTGTATTGTATTTGGACATATTTATGATTTATTCCACGTATATATATATAGTTTTTAATTGAATGTGTACTAAATTAATTATATCAGTACATTATATATGAACATTGATTAATCACAAATAAATATCGATTAAGCCAATGTAGTTAACGTCTGGTAACTGAGGTTAATATTATGTTTAGACATATTTATGATTTATATATAAATAATAGTTTATATCTCAATGTGCATTAAAATTAATTAAATTAGTGTATTGTACGTGGACCATTGATTAATAAAAAGATGAATGTTAACTAAGTCAAAGCAGATAAAAATAAGTTAATGGTTGATAACTAAGAAATCAAAATTATTATATCAGTATATACTGAGAATATATATACATAAAAGTAATTTTATCATTAATGTCTCTTAATTTTAAAAAGTTAAAACGAACCAATCAAATTCATTAATTGCATTTGAATTAATTAGGAGAAAAAATTTGTTTTAAGAGAGAGAATATAATAGATGAATTTGATCGGTTCGTCCTAACTTTTTAAAGTTAGAAGGTATTGATAGTAGAATTACTATATATATATTCTAATCAATTTGATCTAAACTTACTATTGATAGTTCAAAATTATAGACCATTGATTAAGTTGAAATTTTTTATAATTATATCCATTTGTATAAAGTCAGGTGGTCCACAATCTTAAAATTGATAATACTAACTATCCAAAAAAGAATTTCATTCCTTACATATATGTGCAAAAACAGTAAATAACCCTTATACTAAAGACTTTGATAGTTATATCAAATTCATTTTAGTTGGTAAAGAATTATTTTGTCAATCAAATTTGATTTAACTAAACTTTTCACCTAAAATCCAAAAAGAATTCTATACCTTACTTATATGTGCAATCACCACAAAAAAATCTTATATCGAAGACTTCAATAGTTAAACGAAAATTTGAAATGAGCTAATATGCAAATACTATATATTCATATCTTGTAAGGTGCAAAAACATCTAAACTTCTTCTATAGCTACAACTTGCTAGAGATTACATATCTAAGGCTTACGGTAATACCTTACATCCGATGAAGGTGTGTGTTGTTAGATTATTTTATCCTAGTTTTTAGAAAAAAAAAAAAAAAAACATCATTAGAGGTTAAAACTAAAGGATATGAAAGATTAACGTTATACTTCTAAATTTTTTATTCTATGTAAGTTATTAATATCATATTAATTATCATATCATTCATAATTCATAAAACTTTAACAACTTATATATCACATTATTTAGAGATGAATTTAGATAAAAACTTTGAAAAAGTAGCATTACTCAGAATATGAAAATATTGAGGTACGTGATTGAAAGTTACCAAGCAGAAGGACACAACTGCAAAAAGACAGCAAGTTGAAAAGATATATACTGGAACAGGCCTCTGTCTGGATTTTAACACACCCTCTCTACTCGCTCTCTCTCTCTCTCTCTCTGTCTCTCTGTACCTTCGTGTGTGCCCCCAACACAAGTGGGTGTTTGGTCTGCTTTTGTTGTCTCTCTCTCTCTCTCTCGGCTGATGCTCTTGAGGTAAAAGAAACAGAGACCCAAAAAAAAAAAAAAAAAAATACAGGAAATGGGTTGGTTTCCCTGCGCTGGAAATTCCAGCAAAAATGCAAAGAAGAAGCTAAACAAGAACCCTGATGATCAGATCCCATCGGGTATTTTTTCAACAACAAAGAACCCCACTTTCAAAACATCATTACATTTCTCAATTTGCTTTTCAACTCTATTGTTTGATGCTTTTTAGGATGGTTTGGAACCCATTTGGATATGCTTTAGGTTGATAAGGAATATTCCATTTTGCTTATCTGCTTTGATCAATCTCTTTTTTGGGTTTCTGATCTGTTTTGAATGTTGCTGATGCACGTTCAGTTCTTCGTTTCAGCTAGTTTGAGTGTTTGTTTGGATCAAGTGGGGCCAAAGCATCAATTTTTTTGTTTCTGGGTAATTTGAATTGTTATGCTTAGGATTTGTGTTGGGATACTTTCTTTTTTCTCTTTAATTTTTTTGAATTTTAGTTTTAGATTGGCTTTGACTGATACTTGTTAATTATATGAAAGGGTGCCAATTTAAGTTGCTGTTTTGCTTGTGTTTTTAATATTTTGAAGTTTGAACATACTTGTTTATGAAACTGAATTCTGTTTATTTTCTGCTCGTTATTAATAGAAGAAACATGGACTGCTTGATTCTGTATGTTGATTTCAACTATTTTTATTGGAATCTATTTCGTTTCTTAACGAACCTGCATATTCTGGGAGCTAAAATGCTAGTTCTAGGTGAAGGCAATAGGTTAGCTTAATATTTGTTACCTTAATGTCGGTTCTTAATGGAGTTTGACAGTAAGAAAGTTAGTTTGCCTTGAAAGTTGAAAATATATATTACAATTCCACTCAGGTCAAATATTATCCTTCTATTGTCAGTGGTCCATAATATGTAGTGCTAATGGAAGCAAAACACCGGATCAAGTGTATGACGAGTGTGAGTTAGCTTTTGTCTTGTTGATCGAAAAGATCCAAGCTTAACTCCTGCTTAGCTGTCTTTGTCTTTTGTGAATATTGTTTTTTTTTTTCCCGAACTATTGTTGATGAGGTAGAGGTGGTATTAAATAAATTTAGTGTAATTCTGGATTTTGGCTCTTGCTGACTCGATATTTATGTGTCAGTTTTAGTGTAATCCATTTGGTTGTCTTAATTGCAGTTTTTGTTTTCTTGTTACTTGTAGAAAAGTTTAAGGTAAATTCAACCCTGGATGTAAAGGAGGGCTCTAAGGATGGAGGATCTGATCATATTGCAGCACATACATTTACATTTCGTGAATTGGCAGTTGCAACGAAGAATTTCAGGGCAGATTGCCTATTGGGAGAAGGAGGTTTTGGCAGAGTATATAAAGGGCGATTAGAGAGTACCAATCAGGTTTACTAACTTATCAAATCTTGATTGTTAGAGAAATGCATTGAACAGTTATATATCTATGTTCATCTCTCTTGTGGTTTGTTATATCTCAGTGTGCTTATTGATTTTTTATCAGGATTGTAATTTGTAGGCAATCAAATTTGATTTACATTTAAGATTCACCACTAAGGCTTCAACCCTATGTAAATTTTCTACTTTAAGAGAAAAGTAGATGTCTTTAATTAATTTACTTTGTAAAAGCATAATCATTTTGAGTGAAACTAGAAAATCTAAATGCCAGTGGTGAACAATAGAGTGTTTGATTAGGCCTGCATCAATTAATGTGAAGAATTTTGCTACTTTTGCAATTACCACCAGAAAAAACTAGTGACGAGGTTCTCAGTAAATTCAGACAAATAAATACAGAAATGTACACAATCATGTTAGCGACAGAGGGAGAGAGAATTTTGATATTTAGAAACTTATTTTATGTGTCTGTTCGTCTTCGGTGCGTGCTTTCACTGAATTCCTTTGTCTGCCCTGTGGATACACCTTATCATTTGTCTGGTCTGAAGATGAAAACAATCAGATTTTGTGTGCGGGTTTCCATAAAAAAAATTGTGAAGGTAAACGTGAGGCTCCTAGAATGGAATTTCTCAACGTTAACATTGTAAGAGAGCTAATAAACCATTACCTTCTTGCCCCCAAAGCACAAACCATTGCCTCCTTTCCTATTAGGCAGGGACACTCCTTAGTTGTTATAGTGTATTGATAAAATACCTATCTAATACTTAAACAAATTTAAAATTTAAATCTCCTTCTTTTCCTTTTTGTTAGTTGTTATGCATTGAATAATCTTGGATTCTCTTGATAGAAGGTAAATTTAGGTGTGGCTTCTTGTAGCATTAATAATGTATGTAAATGAGCAAATACGTGGCAAAAGTGTTTGACATTAATGTAATAGATACCATTTATTAGTTTAATATCACCTTACCATATCCTACTTTTTCAAGAATTGCATATTAACTAATCAGGATCCTAAGTATCTTATATCTGCACCCTGGCTTTGTAATTGTCACTCATATGATGACTGGGAACCAACACTGTCTGTAGCTGTAATTGAGTTTATAATCAAGTCATTGGATGAAAGACCTTGTCCTGTTATATATATTAAGTTTTAAAAGTCCAGGGCCCTCTTATCTACCTATCTATTATACTACTACATTCTCCATGACCTTTTTCTCCTTTTGTTTCCTGTTCTTCTGAACTACCAATCTTTGCACCATTATACACTGTTATTCCAAGCGATCACAGAAATTACAAATCCTTATTTACTTCCATCTTATTACTGCAGTAGTGATACCAAATTCCAGCACAACCTGCCCTACCACCTCCATCATTGCTCCTACTGTGATTATTGTCAATTCTGCCAAGGGAATATTGGCTAGTAAAAGTTTCATGATGCCCGATAGTTAATATTACTGTATATGATATGTTTACTTGAACATCTAAAATAGCACTTGTTTGCAGAGTGGAAGCAGGTGAGGTTACTAAAAGTATGAAGTGTGACCAAACCAGTGTTCAAATTTCAAATTTTACCCTTCAACTAATCTGCATACAAATTATGCATGTAAACCTTTTGGCGCATTTAAAAGGCACATAAATAACTGATTTGGGAAGATTGATGAAGAATTCCATGAACAGTGAATAACTATTTTTGCTAGAATGCAGAGCAATTATCCTTTTTATAACGGATTAACTTTGTTTAATCTCTGAACTTGGTTAGTTTTTTTCAGCCTGGAAATTTTCAATTGATGTGCCTATTGTTAGCATTCTTTGTCTTTTTATTTTTCTTTTGAAAGCACAATGTTTTTAGATTTGACTATGTGAAATAGACTTGTGGCAAGACCTGAACTTTGTTGCTTGGCTTGGATAGGTTGTAGCTATCAAGCAACTCGACCGCAATGGGCTGCAAGGGAACAGAGAATTTCTTGTTGAAGTATTGATGTTAAGCTTACTTCATCATCCCAATCTTGTTAATTTAATTGGTTATTGTGCTGATGGGGATCAAAGACTTTTGGTCTATGAATACATGCCATTGGGATCATTGGAAGATCATCTACATGGTATGTACAAGATTAAGTGCATCTATTTCACATCTGGAAATCTTGATTACTCGCAATCAGACCTTAATGTTTCTTGTTCCTCATGCATTTGGTTTGCATTTAAAGGTTTGGCTCGGCAATTATAGTTTTTGGTTAAAAACTACTGTTTTTTAAAAAGGGTTTCCATGGCTAACGAAAAATAGAGATTGAAAAATTTTGGATTGCTCCAATTTTACCTGCTCACTTATGTACTTATGAAATCTGATCATTATACTTATATATAGATGATCCCACTTCATCCAAATGGATGATACTTTTCACACCTAGGGAAAGTCATAGCGAGCTAATTGCCAATACCATATTGCTACACTTGCATGTGTATGGTGCTTGAGAAGCCATGCTTGTAGGCTGAGGCTCAGGTGCTAGATTCCCTTGGCATAGTTCATCATTTTCCTTTGTCTGCCTTCCGTTCAGCATCTTCTGTTCTGTTTTTCCATGCTTGTATGCTCCAAATTTGATTTAATTTAAATCTCTTTATTTCTTATTAAAAATACAAATGCTTGTATTTTCCAGACCTACCACCTGATAAGAAACGGCTGGATTGGAACACAAGAATGAAAGTAGCTGCAGGTGCTGCTAAAGGCTTGGAGTACTTGCATGACAAAGCTAGTCCCCCAGTAATATATCGTGATCTTAAATGTTCAAACATTTTACTAGGTGAAGGCTATCATCCAAAGCTATCTGATTTTGGCTTAGCTAAATTGGGTCCTGTCGGGGATAAGACCCATGTATCCACTAGAGTGATGGGAACCTATGGATATTGTGCACCTGAATATGCTATGACTGGCCAACTGACACTGAAATCAGATGTTTATAGCTTTGGGGTCGTTCTTCTTGAGATTATTACTGGCAGAAAAGCTATTGACAACACGAGAGCAGCTGGGGAACACAATCTTGTCGCGTGGGTAAGAGTTCTGTCTTTCTGTCTTGAAACCTTTTGATGTAATCATTTTTTACTATTTTGGAGATTGGAGCTGAATCTTTCTTATTATTATTATTATTTTCAGACACAAATATATTGTAGAATTGTACAATGATGAAAAATGTTTTCATACCTACAGAAAAACAAAAATGACTACGCTCACAAACTGAAAGAAAACTGCGGAAAAGTGCAATGGTTACTTGAATAGAAAATCATTTGTTTTCTTGATGTTGCAGGCCCGACCCTTGTTTAAAGATAGGAGGAAATTCGCACAGATGGTTGACCCAATGCTCCAAGGCCAATATCCAGTGAGAGGTTTATATCAAGCTCTTGCCGTTGCTGCAATGTGCGTTCAGGAACAGCCTAATATGCGGCCCCTCATAGCTGACGTAGTCACTGCCCTTACCTATCTTGCTTCACAAAAGTATGATCCCGAGACTCAGCCAGTCCAGAGCTCACGCACAGCCTTTTCAACTCCTAGAGCCAGAAGGGATCAGTGAACGCAGTCATAGACAGCGAAGAGTGATTTCATGGAGTTAAATCCTTCGACGAATCCTGTGATATAAAGTTCTATCCCTCTATTAGCCAAAGGCACTACAGTGTGTTTCATCGAGCTGCAAGAAAAGTTTCTGCTGCTACAAGGTCGTTGCATTCATGTTCAGCATGAATACAGTTTTCGGCTGTGCAATTGGTGGTGACCTGTTAGTAAAATTTTGCACTTCTCCAGATAGCAGGTGCAGTGTCCAACTCCAGTGTTTGGTGTAACAGGAGATTCTTTTTTATGTTTTGGTTCTTACATCTTCCTGTTTTCTTTCTAGCCCTTTCTCTGTTATTCCCACTCTACAACATTTTTTTTTTAAATTTTTTTCTTAATGTAGAATTGAGATTGGGGCGTTGTATCTATATGTCTTCTATAAAGAAACGAGTTCCCGTTAAAGAGTATACATATATGTTTATGGGATTATTTTGTTGAAAAAGTAATCTTGCACTTAATAGTATTAAGTTTGCCTCTCTAATTACGTCTGCTGCATTCGCTTTATGTTGAATTCATGTAACATGTAAAATTTGGTTATTAGCCTAGCAATGTTGGATTCGAAATCTAATTATAGTTGTTATATTAAAA
This sequence comes from Nephelium lappaceum, assembly GCA_021234005.1. Lineage (NCBI taxonomy): Eukaryota > Viridiplantae > Streptophyta > Magnoliopsida > Sapindales > Sapindaceae > Nephelium > Nephelium lappaceum. The sequence continues at coordinate 21,100,593 of CM037999.1, forward strand.
ATACAAAGAAGGAAACTCCCTTTTTTTAATCATGTGAATTGAGTGCGGACATTTCCATGAACTGGGGCCCTAGTTTCTTCTTGTACAGCGAAAAAGAGAAATCCTGTCGCGCTCATATGGTGGTCCGATTTTCACACAACAAATTAGTAAATTGACTTGTTCTATCTGCTGCCGTCGAGCAAAGATTGTTTCCTGAACAAACGGCTTAGCTGATCTGTTAATACCACGCAATCTATGACCATGCGAAGAGTACCTATCACGCAAATATATTAACTTAAATATCATGCCTGGAACAGAAATCAGCTTACTACAGATTTGAATGGGTACACAATATGCAGATAAAAATAGGCACCAACCGGTCAAATGTCATTTTAAAAAAGTTCATGTTTCATAAGTAACAGAAATTAAAAAAGAAACAGCGTTTACACGAAAGCAAAGATTATACAGTTGGTTTTACTATTGATCTCATGTTTCTTCTTACATTCTCCTCTTCCCTATTATATCATTATTACTAAATGAACAAACGAACAATAATAAATTGATATGAGCTTTTATAGTGGTTAGCTAGTCAAAAATTACAGAGAAACAAACTAATTCTATACTCTCCCTGACCTGCCGCCACTGGAAAATTATCTACCAAGCCAATGAAACATAGGAATTGGATGCACGAAAAAAGAAATATATATAGAGATATCCTACTAGTAAACCTGCATTTCTCTAATCCTGTACTTCCACACTATTTGTGTTTTTCTGCTCAGTGCTCGGGCTCTGACCCGAGTTAGAAGACTTGACATCTGTGGACCCCTCGTGTGAAGATTTGACATCCATTGTCCCCCAATGTGAAGATTTGGCATCCATTGGCCCCTCGTTTGAAGTTGGACTATCAGTGTCGGCAGGTTTTCCCTGAGGAATCCAGAAAATTCAAGCTAATCTTAATCAGACAAAAACAAGCACCATAAAAGTCAATCCTAGATTATATTTAACTAATGTTGTAATAAGCAACTTGTACCTAATAACATGGTAATCAATATAAAATATAGGACAAATGACACATCATAATGATCAAAGACAATTATTTTAAGTAGCTACCCTTTTGTTTTTGACCAAATTCAACTGCAGCAGTTGGGGACATTTGAAAAAAGATGCACGGTTGTTGCTTTGGAATATAGATAATTCATTTATGTGGTAATCAGATATTTTTCAATTTCACTGGTAAATCCATTACGTTTTTAACATGGACCAATAGGTCTTTGAAGATAAAAGGTTCTGGCTCCAAGATTGATTAATCCGCTGCTCCAACCCATAAATTAAGCATGTAATGACAAGTTAATTAAGAAGAATAAATGTAATTTTGCAGTGTGACAAACACAACATAGTGGGATACACAAGAAAGAAAAAGAACAAAAGAATAAAAAACAAACCTTGTTCCGGTCACGCCAGCCAAGTCCAAATGGTCGACCGAGTAAACTGATCTTTCTTCCAGGCAGCTCTTGTGCAGGCTCTTGATTGGTTCGTGCTGATGAATCTGGATGCAGAGATCTACAATGCATAATCATATTCATTAGATGCCATGGATTTCTCTTCCATACAGACACAGTATGCATGAATAATCAAGTTCTTTGCACATGTCAAGAATGGCATGTGTGATGCATGTCAGCAATTTTTCTAGTTCCTTTTCTTTCCGGGGAAAGGAAGGGGCTAAAGGGAAAAGAATGCCTGCTGAAGAAGGCCTAGTTATAAAAAGGAAAAGGGAAAAATACAAACCAAGTGACAAAAATAACATATTTCGAAATCCTAGATGGGAATAGAATATGACCAAAAGCGACAAAGAGGGATACTGATAAATTAAAATTTGTCAACAAGAAAAATAAGAGTGCATCAAGGCATATAAAAAATCTGAAACTTGCAAGGTTGACAACACACCGTGGAGAAGGTTGTGCCTTAAGCTGGCCAGATTGGTACTGCAAGGTAGCCTCCAACATTGATTCTGCCATAACCACTCTTTTCTCCATTTCAGCAAGAGAAGCAACGGCTTCTTCATACTTTTCCTGAATAATTATCAAAGAGTCAGTGAGAAGTTCTACAAAAACTAAATACAATATACCTAAAGACAAAGCTGTGCCCCATGAGAAAGAATATTTTGAAATGAAATCATGCTTAAGGAGTCGCCCAGGTCAAGCTACGTAATTTCTTCTCTCAATTCTAACTCTTCAATTTTCTCTATGGCAGTTTCCTCATATTGCCCTTTGTTTGATGTCTCTTAGTCTCTATTCTCTAGTCTCCCTAAATTGAGGTCCTTTCTCAGTCTTTTTATCTAATTTCTTGCTGCTCCCCTTTTCTTTCATTTTCCTTTTCCCGCATACATCATTTTAAGAACCAAAGTATAATACATAAGAACCAAAGTACGAAACATATGAAAATCACAATCCTCAAATTTTAAAAATTACCTGAAGCACTTGAGCAGCATATCTCTGAGCCGCTGCATCTTGTTCAGCAAATCTGCGGGCATCCTCAGTTACCCTTTGTTCTTGCTCTACCCGCATTAAGACCTTCAAAATTTTTTAGTGGTATGATATTATCATGACAAGCAAGTCACAAGATAAGAGTGATCTTTCACACATACATAATAATTGAAAGTGAGGCAAAAATGAAACCTGGATCATGGCATTTTCTTGTTCCTGCTTGTCAGCAAGGGCTTTTCGAAGCTCAGCAACCTCTTGTTCCAACTGCTCAACCTAAAGATTGCAGGAAGAAACTAAGTTTCAATATAATTGACCCAATGAATTTCATACATACAACATTGAATCAATTGACATAGTTCAGCTCAACCACGTACACAGGTTTTCAGCAAATTTTAGCAACAAAGCTCTACAATAAAAAACATGTATTTGTTTGTAAATAGTGAAGAAAACCCAAAATGAGTTTCCATGCAAAAGATCTGAAGGTTACATTTCCCAGTACAGCTTAATAAGTAAATAAAAGTAAGATAACAACTTTCATGGATGAAGTATATTGGATATACCTTTGCACTCAATTGTCGCCGATTATCCTGCTTAACCATCTCCATCAAAGCTGTCTCAAGCTCCTCAGCTCTAAAAGAAATTTTAAGATAGAAGACAATCAATTACATCTAGTGGAAAACAAAACTCCAAAACCAATTTAAAAATAGTGGGCCCTTTGTAAAGATTCACTTAGTCAACCTGACTTGCAAAACTTATGTTCTACTAGGCATACAGCCATTTCTGAATTTCATAGCAAATTAAAGCTTTTGTGGTGAGGTTGTTTAAGGTGCCAAATTTAAAACTGCTGCCTCAGACTATGCAGTAAATTTAAAGATCTGCTTCTTCATTACACTATAGGATTCATGGGAACAGTTTAAGTATGAAACAAGGGGAAAGTTTTGAAGCATATAGGTCAAATCGACCACATTCTCTTAAGGGAATTTCATGTATCCTTTGTGGCCAGATGTTCGATTGGGATAATAGGATTGAGAAGGTGGGAAAGATTTGTAAATTGCTGTCATCAGGATGTTACAGAGTGAACATTGAAAATTGAGGTGGCCTTAATGACAGGGCATCTAATATGAACGCATACCAACTTTCATATGCTACATACATATGATTGCCAGTCAATACAGATTATTGAGTTTGGCCAGTTTCAAGTACACTCAAAACATAGATCTTATCATTCAAAACTGAAGTAAACTACAATCATAGAGCAGTAAGGATATATTAATAGCAATTAAATCGAGGATTTGGTAGATTAGCAACCAACAAAACAAAACAAAGTTTGTTCCATCGAATGTTGCTAGCCTAGCCTTGATATAAGTTTCCATACATCATGCTGAAAACACAAACCTGAGTAAAGCGGATCTTTTCTCCTCCAGTAACCTGCATAATTCAACCTTTAACCACACGACCTGCAAATAGACGATAGATTAAAATCCACACCAGTGTTAAGATTAGTTTAGTGCTCTGCCTTACCATCTAATAAAACCATAAAAGATTAAACTACAGTCATATTAGACAGCAAAAAGAAGTGTACAATCCATGCTTTCAAAGTTTTCAGTCATAGGGATTGTAATGAAGAATAAATTTTAAAATATAGTTCTAAACCACATATATTATTCCCTCTGAAATTTCCGGCTCAAGTGACTACAGTGACCATTTTTTTAGTGTAAGGCAGAATACTTCCATTGAGGCAGGAGAATACAGATGCGAGTCATCTAGGTATATACTACATTAGCAAACATCCTTAGCAGGTATTAAGTGACAGAACAGAATATTTAAACTACATTACTTTCTAAATTGGAAAATAGAAGATTATACAAAAAAAGATTAAAAAAAAAGTGATGTATAACCTACCTGCTCTTTAAGATCTGGAACAGAATCTACTTCCCCATCCCCTGTAAGGCTGATAAGAACTTCATCTGCATTGGTGGATCCAGACTCCGTATGGGATAAATCACCATTTAACTGTGTGTCAACTACCCGTGTTGATTTATTTGTTTCTATCAGCATTGATTTAGGATCCCGCTTAAAATTATATAGCTTAGATGCTAGACCCTGAGAGTCCCTCCAAGCTTGAAGACCTTTTGATCTTTCCTCAACAGCAGCTATTACAGCCGGCCTATGCTTGTTTCTTAACTCTCGTAATCTGTTTTCATTTACATTTTGGTAACCCATACAAGCTGTCAGTACGAGTTGACTGCTATCAAAGGTTGAGCCAGCCAGAGACTGTAACAATGTGACTGCATCCCCAGCATCTTTAGTAGTAACTAATGCAGGGCCTACAAGAAACTGAACTAAATTAAGTTTCATAAAGTAAAAGGGCCAGCTGGGTTCCATATTTTTTGTCTCATAATTCATCACACGATCACAAAAACTAGATCCTTTTACTCAGTACCATATAACTCCATCAAAGCAAGTGCTGTTCTGAAAAGCATGACTCGGTTTCCTTCAAAAAGAAGTACGTCCCAGACCCGAAGAACTGCAATAAAGTGAAAATCATCAGATGACAAAGAAATGTAAATGAAACATCACAACAATGCCATACATGGAAACAAGAACGCAAAAAGCACAAAAATAACCAAGCAAGAGATAACTTTAAGGCAAAAAGAAAGATAAACTTTTTAATACATTATCAAACAAGACCAAGTTCATCATTAATAAAAAGGTTGTTTTCATAAAAGATACAGGATAAAACCTGACCACTTTCCCAAGGAAGCATGTTCATAAAAATGGAAAGAAACCACGGTCCAGTAACCCATGCAACCTGCACTCCCAGGTAGTCCAGATGATTGACTGCACAAATATTATTGTAACATCAAGGACAACCCAACAAGATTCATATATATACATATATAGCGCTCTTATAATCAGGTATACCTGATTTTAAAAAGTAAAGGACCAACCAATCAAATTCATCAATTGTATTCTCTCTCCTAAAACAAATTCTCTCTTATTTAATTCAAATGCAATGATGAATTTGATTGGTTGATCCTTACTTTTTAAAATCAAATATACCTAATTATAAAAGTACTCTATATATATCTATCTATATATATATATATATAGAAGGTCCTTCTCTAATAAGGATGTCCAAAAATTTTTTATTTCAAAACCACTAATTACAACCACTTATTTTCAATGAGTCACATCATTGTGGTGAGGTCCACTAAAAATTTGTGTAATTTAATGGTGTTGAAATAAAAATTTTAAAACGTCCTTACTTGGGCGTGTAATATATATATATATATATATATATGCACAAAAAACAATGATAAATTACATCCATAAACCAACCTAATTTAGGAAATCTCTCGCGCACCAACTCCTCAAAGACAAGTTGGTCAACCTAACAACATGAAAGACTCATTAGATATCATCATCCATCATTGAGTGATTTCCACAACCTCACCAATTATTTTGTTAAAACAGAAAACAGAGATACACAAACAACAAACACATGAAAAGAAAGTTGTGGTTTACCTGAGATTCTATCATTTCCTCCGAGTAATAGCCATCAAAATAATCATCAATAAGACCCATCAATGCCCTAAGAATTTTAGCATAATTTAGAAACAAATATAAGCCATAATGCATGTCTTTTAGTTCAAAATCTCTCTGACTAACCAGAAAGCATTTTCTTCAGGCATCAGAAGTAGTAACAGGGCAGCAAAGAAATTCATAGCCTGCATTCGGATTAAACCAAACAAGTACAATATTATAAAAGAAGTAATCAATAAGGAGCGTAGTTCACATTGTTGGATACAATAAACAGAATAACCGGTGCTCCTTTAGCCTTTTGGACTAAGAAATTCAAAACCACACATCATCCACCCTACTTCAAAAACAAATACCTGACAGTACCCAACAGATGGATTATGTCGAGCATATGCCGTTAGTAACCGCCTCAAAGCATTTCTTCCATCATCATCCAAAGCCGGATGACCTGGGAATGTTCGAGGTAAATCCTGAATTGAAATCCAACATCAAGTCAGGGAAACTTAGATTAATAATAGAATATGGATGCATGAACAAACTGAAAATACTGAACACCAAAATTGAAAGACCGAATCTGCAATGACCTTCTCAATCTGCCCTTTCCATTTCTCAGGCATACACACAGAATCTGCATTTGAACTCTTGCCATCACTGTCTGACAGCAAGCTGTCTTGGTCCGTATTATTGCCAGAATTAGATTCAGAAGCAAGCAAATCCTGGTAGTACTTCTCCACTCGACGTGCCCTCACACCCACAAAGGCTTGCCAAAGCTGAAATTGCAGTCAACAAGAACATTAAAAAGCTTATCATCCGAAAACAGAAAGTCATTGGGGGAAAAAATGAGAGTTATAGTGCACAACATACCTCTCCCCTAAGAGCCATGGGCACTCCCCCACGAACAAGAACATCCAATTCTTCTTTCCAAGGAAATAAAGATTCCAGAGGAGCTGCATCAGTAGTGATAGCACCAGTAAAAGAGGCACTCACGCTATCAGTTGAAGGACTATCTGGTGCAGGATCGGACTTCTCCACATCATAAAATTCATCCTCAGAGTCCTCCTCTGAAGCTCCTTTCAAGGATTTAGCCTCATCAGCATGAGGTGGTGGCTTCCCTCTTCCAGCCTCTTCATTTTTTGACAAATTGCCTTTCTTCTTTACACGAATGCTCATCATGTCTTCGATTTCACGAAGTGATGGTCTAATCTCAGCCCATATCTGGATTTGATGAGATTTTTTCTGTGCCATAGATTGTATCTCCTCCTTTTCTGCAGCATTTTCCAAAGAATTATCTGAAACAGACTTCTTGTCACTAAACTCATCTCCTTCAACAACCTTCCTTAAACTATCAGAGCCCTCTTCCTCCTTAGCTGTATGCAAAGTCCTCTCCTGCCCCTTCGAAGATAATCCATTTACAGGCAATTGAGCAGACTCTGCTTGCCATTCCAAGAAACTATTCCACCTATCTGATCTTTCCTCCTCTTCCTCCTAATATCATATACACAAACACGAAGTAAGTTTATTACTTTCTTGGTTTGAATTTCTCGAAACTCAATTTAGTTTCCAAGATAAATAGAAAAGGAATCAATTATACTTTTCAACCAAATTCTTCGTCATTTAAAACCCACTATATCACTCATTGAAGTCCCACTAAATTGGCTCGTTTAAATAATATTATTCTTAGGGTTTGTCTGTAAGCGCTCACATTGCACACAGCCAGCATGCTACAATTGTGCTTGCACCCCATTTGACACATATTGCATCCATTCACCAATATATATAAAAACATAAATAAAAATATATTGTTTGAAGCTTTCATTTTACCAGCTCACTAATCACTAATATTCTCAACAACCAATCACAGAAACCATATGCTTACTTACATATCAAACATTATAAATTAGGCAAGAGAACAACCTTGTAAATATTAGCATACTCTCGGTATCTCTGTACATGCTGCGGTCTCACTGCAAATCCATAAGCGTCCCTTCGAAAACCAAAACCAAAACCAATTTCTATTAACTCCCTAAAATAAAAACCGAATCAGAACATGAATGCATTATTTACCTGTACTCTATTCAAATTCATGCCACATTTTCACTTTCAGGTCCTAATTAAACCCAATCGGATCCAATAAACGAATCCAGATCACTAATCATCCAAATTTTCAAAAACTACACACAAATCAATGTAGATTTGAAATACATTTACACAAAACACGCAAATACTCGAAATGTAATATAGATTCAAGCACGATCCACCAACGATTTCAAGAATTCACAGACGAATACAATTACATAGTCAAGATTTCCCTCTAGATGCTTAAATCAACTCGATTTCCATCAAGTGGACCTAAAACGGAGGCGTGATCGTCGAAGACTTCACACGAAACGCAGCGATCGATATGTGATCAGACCATTTCAAGTGAAAAAAGAAAAAAAAAAAAAAAAAAAAACGTTTTCAACATCCAGCACATAACACAGAGAGAGAGAGGTAGAAAACGCAAACGAAAACCCTAAGGGAGAGAGAACAGGACGCGTGGCGAGAGGAGAGGAGGGGGAGGACGATCTTGATATTGATACCTCTTGTGTTCGAAGTTGACGAGAGGGTTAAGGGCTGCGGCGGCAGCGTTGTTCTTCTTCATGAGGTGGATCGATTTCATTGGTGGAAAATGAGGAGACGGCGGATTGAGGTGCCGGATTGGACGGGAGTAGAAGATCCGGAGCTGTTGCTACTATTTCTGCAACTGAATGTGTGTGTTTTGATCGAGTGAAGTGAGGCTCAGTGAAAGAAGAGAGAGAGAGAGAGAGCGCAAGCGCAACGCATGCAGGAAGCGAGATTAGCGTCGCATTATTACATGTCTGGTGGGTGATTTCATTTCTTAGGACGGAGTTTCAAACCAAGACGTGACACAGAAACGAAGGTACCAAGCAGCTATTTGTCTATTTAATCATTGTTATTAACGGATAATCGTACTGCGACAATTTTACTGAGATTCCACTAATATATATGTAGTTTTTTCATTCAATATAAATAGTCATTTCCCATCTCTAAAAATATAAATTAAAATCGTATTTTAAAATTTTATATTAATTGATATCAGTGATATTCCCCAAAAAAACAAAAGATAACTCTACCAAACAGTTTAATTCATAATTATTTTTGTTTTGATGAGCAAAATAGATGTTTATTTTTTTATTTTTTATTATTTTTGGGTGCGACAATTGTGATTGTGACTACTTAGTGGTTACTGCACATTTTTTGGATCGTTATTAGCCTATTAGGGGACCCACTACACAATTATCCGTTTCTTTTACAAAATTTTATAAATATCACAACTTTTATCAGTGAAATCGAATCCGATGATAATAGATTGGTATTTTATTATTATTTTTTTTTACAAGACAATAGATTGGTATTTGACATGTAATATGCAGTATTTTATAATCTATTAAAATTAAATATTATGTATACAATTCTAACGATCGTTTTCACAATAACCATTATACTCTTTCGCAATAATTAATTACGAGGATAGTGATTAGCAATTAGGAATGGTGTGATGTCCCAAGACCCAACTTGATCGAATTGATTTCTTTAGGAAAAAATTTATTTTAAGAACTGGTGTGATGGAACTTTTTTTTTTTAAATTAGGTGTGATGGAACTTTATTGCTTTTGAAATGGTGTAATTATTGTTTTTTGATAGATGTTTTGGACCTTTAATGCATTCTTTTACCCCTTCAAGAGACTTTTTCATTTTTGATGCATATGTGCATTTGTTTTCATGTTGAGATCAATGAAATTATCTAATGTCTCCTGTTTATATATATTATTTGTTGGCATATTATCTCTTGATAGAGGTAATTGGACACCTCTCTATTCATTAAGATATTAGGGGTTCAATTTTTTAATATCAATTTAAAAAAATATAAAACAAAATAAAAAATAAATTAAAAACTTAATTGTTTTATGTCCACCAATAACTTGAGATTATCACATGTGATTGGTACATTTTTCTTTCAATCTCATAGTTATAGAATATATGTGATTAATGCATTTTCCCTGCACATCTTATAGATTATAGATCTTCGACTCGTTCGATGTCAACTTAAAAAAAAAAATCTTAATTATTTTATATTCACTCGTAACTTGAGTGATTAATTTACTTTTTTTTTTCACGTCTTATAAAAGTTTAAGTTTCATCATACATATTCACCAACATGTGATGCCTTTCTCATCCCTATAGCTTTTGTAGGTGCTCGAAATTTACGGATTCTCTAGTAAATGGGAGTTAATATGGAGTTTTTTGGTGAGCGAGTTTTCTCCCTTTTAGAGTAGATATTTATTAATACTACGAACATAGATTTTCAAGTCATATATATATATATATATATTTTTTGAAGTAACACATGTAGTATTTATTTAATTTCAAGAAATCTAGCTAATCTCTTATCATTATTGTCAAATTACATTGTGATATATATATATATATACAAATTAGTTTTCACTTTAGCATATTAAAATTAATTATGTCAATACATTGAATGTGGGCCATTAATTAAGTATAAGTGAGTGTTGACTAAGTCAATACAAATAAAAAAAGTGAATCTAACAACTAATAATTAAGAAACTGAAATTATTATATAAGGAGAAAATGATATATATATATATAAACTGATTTAAAGTTTTAATAGTATTAAATCTACTTTTGAAAACATCTTAAAAGGGTCTCACTGTTAATTAAAAAAAAAAAACTATTTTATTTTAAGTTAAAAAAATAAATAATATTTTTAATACTACCTACAATGTGATGATTCAAATTTGGGCATTAGGAGATTAACCACCAAATCACAGTTATCTTTACAATATAAGTAATTTAAAGTTATGATTCGTTGTCATAATTGTCTTGTCTCTACCACTCTCTAAATAACACTTTTGCAATTTAGCATACTTCTAAAGGGAGAAAAACCTTTTATGGTTGTGGAATAAGCTAAAGATGCCAGTCTTTGGATTGAATGATTACATACAAAATTTGATTAGTTCTAAATTATGTTTTTGCTATAATTTGTAATCTCAGACATGATAATTGGCAGACATTAAAAAAAATAAATAATAGTTAAAATTATTAAAACATAAAAACAAAATCAATGTTATATAATTATTTTTACCAACCACAACTCTAGCCATAAGCGATGAGCAAACTTTCAGGCTTTGCTTGTCAGCTGTCACCTTCACGATTAGGATATTGGTCTGACAATAATTTCTTTCTTTTGGAGAAATTAATTGGTCAAATTATCAACTAATAACATTATAATAATTATATATATATATATTTGAAATATTTAATATATTTATTTGAGTCGTAAAAAGATTGAAAACTTATAAGACAATTTTCTGCGACCAGATCTCATCTTCAACAAGTGATGTTACGCAGCTTTAAGAAAGGAGGTTTTCTTAATCACCATATCTGCCATGTGAATTATTTATCTTTTAAGAAATCAAGTTGACCAAATACCCATGTACGACTTTATTTTACCGGTTATTATTAAATTTGTCCATTTTCAAATCATTGAAAGTGGACAAATTATTCTCTCAAAGAAAAACAAAGGACAAATTATTTTTTTTTTAATCTCAAAAAAAAATTCCGATTTCGATAATTTTATTTCTCTAGTTAATAAATGATTGTCATAATCAAAATACTTTTAGAACGATGTTAGACTTTTCAAATATTTTGTCAAAATTCATATTTAAATGATGTAGTAGTTGAATTATCAAGATCTTATAAATCATGAGGTGATGTAATAATTAATAGGATATTGATAATTTATATACCACATCATTTGACCATGAATTTAGATAAAATATTTGAGAAACTTAGTATTACTCATATTTTTATACTACTTTAACAATTTTATCTAAATAACATAATAAAGAGTAATGCTAGACTTACTACATATTTTTGTCCAAATAACATGACATATGAGTTGTCAATATCATTTTAATTATTACATCATTTCATAATTTATAAGATATTGACAACTCATATATCATATCATTTGAACAAAAAATTTGAAAAAACCTAATATTACTCGTGAAAAATTAATAAAAGAAAACAAAGTGACCCATTTTCCCTTTTTTTCTTCGACAAACCTCTACAAGGAACAAACTGCTCCTTGGTGGATTGCTCCTCCCAAAGCCTGTAAATCATACTCTTAGAGGAGCAGCAATCGTCCACTGCAGAGATGAAGTTGTGAGAGACTGGTAGTGTGATATATATATATATATAGTAATTATATTATTAGTACCTACTAACTTTAAAAGTTGGAAGAAAACAATCAAAATCTTGCTTTTGAATTAAATAAGAGAGATAATTTGTTTTAGGAGCGAAAATGAAATAGATGAATTTGATTGGTTCATCTTAACTTTTTAAAGTTAGAAGAAATTGTTAATAGAAATATTCTCTCTATATATATAGTAATAAAGTAATTCTGAAGTTAGTTGAGGGATAATTTTGATGAAGAAGGGTAAAAAAATAGTAGAGTTATTCAAGATGATTTAATTTAGAAATGTTAATCACTGCACTAATTAGAATGTTAGTTTTGTTTGGTTACCAAAGAAATTTTAGCCTTATCTTGCATTCTTTTGTTTTTTATATGCTTTTTCAAAATTTGCATATTTCATTTTTTTTTTTCTAAAAGAAAATAACAACTATGTTACCGTCGTCCAAATTAAAATATTGTGTAATTCATGTAACAACTAATAACTTTATGTTTGTTTTCCATCTTTGACATAAATTCTTAGATGCACGTGTTCGAATTTTGTTAAAACTCATATTAAATTCCTATATGTTACATGTACTAAAAATGAAATTGAATTCTTTTTCTACGTTGTTGTGAAGAACTAAACAAATATGCAACAGTTTATTCACGTTTGGATACCAAACCATAAAATGTAAGAATATTCGTTTGAAGTATGTTTGTAGTAATTGATCTAGTTAAATTCCGACATATCACTAAATAAAGTATGAGGAGATGCCTCAAATAGATTTTTGATCTGACTGGTGTCAGATTTTGATAGAAGGTTTCAGCTACATCAGATTAAATATGAGGCATATATTTCATTCAATTTGCACTAAATGATATACAATCACATTTGATCTTACGCCACACAATAATTAAATAAAAAGATAGTATAATCAAATACACCCAAAAAAAATTTGCCCACTAAAGAATGACTCATTTGAACAAATTACAATAAATTACACTTTCAACTTAAAAGCTAGGTGAAAGTTACTTTGCTCTTGGCACAAAGTTGGTGTCGGCAAAGGAAAGCGAAAATGGCATTTTGAGAACAAAAAGAAATGAAAAAGGTTAGAGAGTGAAAATTACATTAAAAGGCATGGAATCTCCATGACTATTAATTGGTCTCATCAAGCTCGATGCACATTTTATGATGAGTACAGAGTAACTACAATCCAAACAAGCGGGCCCAAAAGTACTATGAATAAAGCCACCAACCATATGTCCAAATCTAGTGCTACAGAAAGTTGCACATTTTTGTTTCATGGACCCGTTTGACTAATTAAAAAAAGGGAAATTTATAATTTCTCCCCCGTCGTTTGATCCTAATATGAAACGAGTTCTCCTAATTTTGTAAATAGCCGTGTTGTCCCCCACCGTCAGTTTTTCCGTTAAAAGGTTAACCACGGCAGTAAATGACTAATTTACCCCTGGGTTAATCTTAATTAAAATAAAATTGAAAAATCAAAATAAATTTAATTAAAATAAAATTATAAAATCAAAATTATTAAAGAAGATCCCCACCGTCCATCTTTGAAATGGACGGTGGCGATTAATTTAAAAACAAAATTTAATATTAATATTTATTTAAAAAGTTAATTTTTAAAATTTTATTAAAAATAAAGACAATAAATCTACACCGTCCAAATCTGAATAATTGCAAGTTTGAATGACAATTATGGTATGCAACTACAGATATGATTAAGTCTGAATTAATTTGTATAATTAAGTTTTGAATTTTGTAACTACAGACATGAATAATGACAACCATTAATTCTGATTTGAATTTGCAGAATTAATTTTAAATTTGTAACTGCAGTATTAATTTTGAATTTTGTAATTGCATTCGTGTTTAATTCTGAATTGAATTTGCAGTATTAATTTTGGATTAAGAATTTATAACTGCAAAATCAACATAATTAATAACAAATTACAAGACCATTAAATTTTGGTTTTATGAGTGCATCTATGACAATAACTCTGTTTGTTGCATAGTTGGATAATCCAATTATATCAGTTTCGGTTTCTATAAATCATTAGAAAAAACTGGAGAAATTCAGTGGTTTAAATTTAAAGAGGTGGCAGCAAAAGATGTTGTTTGACCACCCTAAACCTTACGAGGTTCTTAATGGAACATGCTTATAAGGAAACAAAAATGGCGATCATTATTGCCATTAATACATGAAACCATTCAAATTCCCTGTCTAGAAATTATATTATGAATGGTTTGGTTGATGCTTTGTACAATGCATACACATCTAAAAAGATAGCCATAGAGTTATGGAAATTCTCTAAACAAACATGCATAGTCAGATCCATAATGAAATATGAATTCGTTATTCGAAATAAGTGTGATGATGCAGAAGTGCGTGTCTAGTAAATGTTTTTACTAGGAAAGACTTGGTATTTAAGTGTGTCCATTGTGACCGACCTCTTTTTCCTAGAAACTTACCTAGTATACTATTCATAGACTACGGACACTTATTTAGTATACAATTATTATATCAAAGTTGTCAACCCTTATGAAGTTTGATATGAAGAAATTTGATGGAAAAATTAATATCCATAAAAGCTTATGTGGATCAGTGTGGAATCTGAAGGGGTTGAATGGTTACACCCTAGAGGATATTTCGATGTGGTTAAAGCCAATTCCTATAATTTGCGTCCACTGTGATAGCCAGTTTGCAATAGGAATGACTTAGAGCAATACGTACAATGGTAAGTTTAGACATATACGTCGTAGATATAATACCATTAGACAACTACTCTCAACTGGGATTATTTCTGTTGATTATGTAAAGTCAAAGAATAACATTACAAATCTGTTAACCAAAAGATTAAATAGAGAGTTAGTTAAAAAATCATTAAGGGGCATAAGACTAAAGCCCATGAAGTAATAAGTCATTACAAAAAAAACCGAACCTATGTGACTAGAGATCCCAAGATCTAGGTTCAGTAGGATAATCTAACTGTAAAGACTTAGTTGTATCACTATAGAAGACATCTTCCTATCAATTAGAGGTAATTCTCATGTCAATTCCTATGAGAAAATAATGATGCTAATAGGAGTTAGGATAAGCTATGTGAGAGAGAAATGAGGTTGCTTCGAACGAGAATTGTAGGGGCTCAATTCTTTACAAACTCTTGGAAAACCAAAGAGTGTTCATAACCAAAACGAACATAATAGTGAGAACTGAATTGTGTTAGGAAAAATTTCTTTGTGAGGTATATAATTGTTTACACAAATGGTAGAACAATTCAAAAACATCACATCTACTGATCAGCCAATAGAGAAAGTATATTTTCACAAGGGAATGTTCAAAGGCTAAAACCTATCTATCCTATAAAGAATCTAACCGTTGAACTTTATCATTAAGTTATAAGCATTCTTTGACTTATAACTTTTATCTCCTCTTATCAATTCATTCATGTGAGAGATTATTGGAAAAATGGAAAAAATTGGATAAAAATCCTTTTAAGGACCCATTTTTTTATTGAGTTAGATATCTTGATTGAGATCAATCAAGATGGATTTATGAAAGAAATTGTACTTGGATGAATGGAAATTGAATTAAAGATTTAATTTTTAAAATATAACTGATGGATTAAGTGTCGTGAATGCAGCTATTGAATTTGAAAAAGTGTAACTGCAAAATTAAATTGCAGATTTAATTTTTTTTAAATTGTAACTATAAGTATTAACTGTAGAATTGAATTGCAGTTTTAATTATCATGAATTGAAAAAATTGAATATTCAAATTGTAACCACTGGTGTTAAATGAAAATTTGAATTTTCAAAGCATGACTGTAATTGGTTTAATGACTTATTTAAAATTAGTTTTGTAACAATCTAAAAGTAGACTATAAATTGACATATTTTCTAGTCGTTCAGACAACTGAGAATCCATTTTTGTTTTTAATTTATTTTCTCTCAAACACTATTTCTAGTCATAGAATTCCAGAGTGATAGAGATTTAAAAATATTCAATTCGTCAGAGAATATCTTATTGGTGTTATTATATCCCGGAAGACAAACGCTAAGCAACTCAAAGAATGAGAAACAAATTTATCTTAAAGACACCATAGTTATTACGGGCCTCAACACAAGTACTTTGTTTTATTTTATTTTACCTGATGTAAATTCTTTATTTACTATTACGTGTTCTTTTTATCGAATTTTTCTAACATCTATGTCCGTAGTTTTTTCATGATCCTATAAAAACAAGTAAGAAGCATCTTTGTCCTAGCTTAAACGGTTGTAGACACCTCATTTATTTTAGTGGTGAGGAGTCAAGTTTTACCATACATATTTTATAAGTATGTATAAGAAGTTCTTTTTTTTCTTTGTAAAAATAAATGTCTTCTGATCATGAGAGTACATATTTTAATCGCACAAGTAATGAATAAAATAGTCATGTATTAGCACATTACAAATGATAACCATGCACATGTAACATATCAACACATTGCTTTTCTTGTTTCAGTTAGTTAGTTAGTTAGTTAGTTTATTTATTTTTTAAATAATAAGTCAAGTAACCACATATTAACATGCTGCCCTTTTAGATTGATGGCTGACTATTCATATACCCTTCATATTTATATCTTGAAGTAAAATGTTCAAGTTTTGTTTTTTATCCCCTAACAGTTAAATCTCGGGTTAATGCCATAAGTTAATAACTAAAAGAAACACGTTACTTTTCTCCTGTCAATTTAAAAAAAAAAAAAGAATGATAACAATAAGAGGACCAATGTTTTTATTTCACTCAATCCCACACTAATTCTTGTTAACGGTTTACGCTTTGCAATCCCTATATTTACAGAGACTTCTTCCTACATTGAATATAATGAATTATCATGATTTTTTTTCCCCTCATTTGATTCATAATAAACAAAACACTTACAATATGGTAATATAAAAGCAATAAAGTAAGGAATCATAGTTAAGTAAGCAATGGATTTTGCTTTCATAAGCTTTTAGTGTACACTTTTCTTGTGACTCTATCTAACTTTTTGTAGAATACACTAATGTTTAGGGCATGAAATTGACATCTTGTCTAGCATACAATATTCTATGTTGAAACTTAAGTCATGCGGATCAACCGTTTGAGGGTGCCACCTATAAAAATGATTTAAACACTCTTTTTTTTTTAAAAAAAAAAAAAATATAGCTATAGTAAAATTGTTCTTAAATAAAATTATAAAAAATGACAAACACATATTAGTAAAACAATTTGTTTATTTTTAAAATTTGAAATAATTTACTTTATTACTTTAAAGTTAACAAAACAAACAAAAATAAATAAATATTTCTAAAAGAAAATCTAAAAAAAAAAAAATTATGAATCTTACATACATATAAAATGATTTTTTAGAGCTTTTTAAATACAAAACATTTCAAATTTTATTTTATTTTTTATTAATCTAAATAATAAAGATTGATTAAAATATAAAATAAAGTCTTATTTTTTTATGAAAAATGTGGTGGCTTTAACCTTTAAATACGGCTTCTTCTTTTTGTTTTTTATAAAGTGTAAAATTAGGGTTAGGATTAAGAATTTATGTTTAAGAGAAATAAAGAAAGAATATAGAATAGAGTCCCATTTTTTATGATAAATTTGATAGTTTCAATTTTCAAGTTTGGTTTCTTCTTCTTCTTCTTGATAAAGTGTAAAATTAGGGTTAGGTTTAGTAATTTATATTTAAGAGAAACAAAGATAGAAATTTTGTTTCAAATGAATATAATTAATGTTATTTAAAGAGGGTTAAATAGGATTAACTAACGGAGGCACCAATTTAATGAAATTTTAAAACGTTAGAGAAGATTGGAACTAAAAACATATTGTGAGTAAAAAAATAATATTTTATCAAAAATTGGAGACTAAATTGAAAGTTTTCCAAAAAAAAAAAAGATGTGAAAAAAGAATGTACATCAGATCATGTTAACTAAGTTAGACATAATTCTTAATTTTTTTTTTTAGAAAGATATAATTCTTTAAATTTTTAAAAGAAAAAGATAAGTGATTTTGTCGATACAAATCGTCTTTTTAAAACTCCTAACTAAGTCCCTAAGATTTACTAAACACCTTAAATGCACTTCTTTTCTCCTTCCATTTGAACACAAAAATTTCTTTCATCTGCCATCAAGGAAACGAATAATATTAATATCTGTCTCTCCATCATCTTTAGCGAAGGTTTTATTGTGAATTCAAGAAAAGTTTTCAAGGTTTGTCATGCTACTTCACTCTTATTTATTTATCTTACTTTTAACACATGGAGATTTTTTATTTCTTCATTTAGGTTGTTTTGGAAACCCTAGAGATGTGTTAGAATTGAATTTTACGGTTGTTACTTGGACTGACCAGTGCCTGGTTTGAAATTTATCAGTTGTCCATATATTAAATGTGATATTTTCATTTTAATTATCAAAAACAGACTTCCTGCACGTACTTTCTATAGAAATTAGTTTCACAAAAATATGATAATTCTAGGGTTTTTTTTTTTTAAATGAATTTTATAAAATTCTGAAATTTTGTGAATGATTATGTGTGTAAAGTATCTCTGAAAAATTTTATAATTTTTTTGCCTGTAAAAAATTTTATTAGAAATCATAAATTTAATACTACTCAGTTTTTGAAATAACAACGGTTATGTCTAGTTTAGAGTTTTTGCTTTAGGGTCCCCTAAGGCATCATTTTGAGTTCAATTCGTGTGTGGTTGTGTTATTTAGGTTAAAGTTGGATCGTTTACTTTATGAAGAGTTGTTTGCTTTACTATCCCTATATATATATATATAGACTTCTTCGTACATTGAATATAATTAATCATGGTTTTTTTTTTCTCTTTATTTGATTCATAATAAACACAACACTTACAGTATGGTAATATAAAAGCTATAAAGTAAGGAATCATATTTAAGTAAGCAAAGGAATTTTGCTTTCAATGTCGCATCTACTAGGTATACGGGTATCACATGACTCTATCTAACTTTTTGTAGAATAAACTAATGTTTAGGGCATGAAATCGGCATCTTGTCTAGCGTACAATATTCCATCTTGAAACTTAAGCCATGCATCAACAGTTTGAGGGAGGAGTTCATTGCCACCCATGAAAATGATTTCAACATTCATTTTTAAAAAAAATTATTTTATGATAAAATTATGAATTATCCTTAAACAAAAATATAAATAAGGACAAACACATATCAGTAAGACAATTTGTTTACTTTTAAAATGTGAAACAATTTTTCTTCATTAATTTAAGGTTAACAAAACAAACAAAAATAAATAACTACTTGGGATAATCCAAAAAAACTCATTATAGTTTGTAAAAATATCAATTTTACCATTTTTATTTCATTTTTATTCAAAATCCTCCTTGATGTTAAAAAATTAATAGAAAATATTAATTTTATTCTTCATGACTTCATCATCAATTTGTCTATATGAGGGCATTTTTGTCTTTTCACGTGTCTTTAAAGGATATTTTGAGTGTTTTTATTAACGACATGAGGGATTTGGATAAAAATGAAATAATAAGTGGTAAAATAAAAATTTTTGCAAACTACAATGAGTATTTTAAGATTATCCGTAACTATTTCTAAAAGAAAACCTTAAAAAAAAATTGTGAATCTTACATATATAAAATTATTCTTGAGATCTTTTTAAATGCAAAACACTATTTTCAAATTTAATTTTTATATTCATCTAAGTAATAAAGATTGATTAAAATATAAAATAAAGTCTCATTTTTGATTAAAAATTTGGTGGCTTCAACCTTCAAGTACGATTTCAATCTTCAAGTACGACTTCTTTTTCGTCTTGATAAATTGTAAAATTAGAGTTAGAATTACGAATTTATATTTAACATAAACAAAGAAAGAATATAAAATAAAGTCTCATTCTTGATGAAAAATTTGGTAGTTTCAACTTTCAAGTATGACTTTTTTTTTTTCCTCTTTTCTCGATAAAGGGTAAAATTATGGTTAGAGTTAAGAATTTATATTTAAGAGAAATAAAGAAAGAATAAAGATAGAAATTGTATTTCAAATGAATGTAATTAATGTTATTTAAATACGGTTAGTATTGGTATATTTACGAGTGTTTAGACTCATTAAGAGTAATGTCAGACTTTTTAAATATTTTATTTATTTTCATGTTTAAATGATGTGACATATAAGTTATCAATATCTTATAAAATGATGTGATAATTAATACGATTTTGACAATTCACATACTATGTTATTTTGGCATGAGTTTGGACAAAAAATTTAGGAAATCTAACGTTACTTTTATATTAACATGCAAATTTTTAATTTTAAATAATAGGTTTTTAATAATTTGAGTATAGAAATTATATTTATGGGTGGCAGTCTATGTATTACCAATTCACTCTTCACATGTGAAGGTGGGATTTACGAATTAATAAAACCATCCATTATTCACAATATTAATTAATATGGTTAAAACTTCTCAAAAAATATATACACTTTTTGAAATATTATAGTAAATTCAAAATTTCGGGGGGCAAAAGAAGATTTTTAAAAAGGAGATATAACTAGAATTCTCAACTAATTAAATGTGAGAGGTTACCGTGAACCAATATCATTTTGTCCAACATAAATAAATAAATTAGGTTTATTTATTTTTCATTTTTCATCTCACTTCTAAATATAATATAATATATATATATATATATATATACACTTATTTCTTCTCTAACATTAAAACATCACATATATCATATCAACAACGCATTTAAATCTTTTCTAGATATATATTAAAAATTGGTTTATAATTTATTTAATTTTTAAATATCTTAATGATGAAAAATTTTAAGTGAGACAAACACATCAAGGAAACCTTCATTTTAATTCCTTTTTTTTTTTTTTTTGGAAAACATATTTTTTTACCAAATTTGTCTTTCTTAACTCATCAAATCCCTAAATTATTAAAAATGGCTCAATTAGGTCCAATCGACCAAGATTTTAATAGTTAACCATTATTAAAAAAAATAAAATAAAATGGTTTTACCCTTGACTTTGATTAAACAAATAAAATTATGTTTTTACCAAAAAAATAAAAAATTAAATTTAAATTAAATAAATGAGAAATTATTAAATAATTTAGGATAATAAAAATTATTTATTTTATTAAACAAAATATAGAAAGCGAAAAATAACACACACGTTATATTCTTTTAAACTTTAAAAATTTTAAAATAGGATAATCCCAACAAACCCCTGACTTTTGATAGATTATCCAATTTTCCCTATATAGTTTTATTTTTATCCAAAATACCACTTAACTTTAAACTAAATGCTCAAAATATCTCCTGGAGGCATATAAAAAGACAATAATACCCCTGAAGGTAACAAATTCCGTTAGATGGATAAGGTTGACCATTTGACTCCAGGGGCAAAAGCGAAAATGCGAAGAAAATTTAAAAAAAAATATTAATTAAAATATGAAAAATAAAATAAATAAATAATAAATATAAAAATATAAAGATATTTTTATTTAAAAGTTAAAAAAAAATTGAATAAAAATCAAATTTTTCTCCCGTCACTTAGCTCTCTTCCTAACCTCACCGATCTCTCTCTCTTTCTAGCTTCACCAATCTCTCTCTTTCACTCTCTAACCTTATCGCTCTTGCTCTTGGTCCTGCTCCGTCACTTTCTTTATCTAATCTCATCATCATCTTCTTCTACTTTGTCGCTCATTGCCACCTCCATCAGACATCCACCACCACCCCTTCCCACGCTGATACCTCTTCATCTCTATCTCTCTTCGACGTCACCTTTGCCTCCACCCATTTACACTTTCTTTTCATCATCTGGGTTCGAACCCAGATGAGATGAATTCATTTGGGTTCGAGCTCAGATGAGAGGAATCCTCATCTGGGTTCGAACCTAAACCCAGAAGAGATTAACTCATTTGGGTTAGAATCCAGATGAGATGAAACCTCTCATCTAGGTTTTAACCCAATTGAGGGTCCATCTCATTTGAGTTTGAACCTAGATGAGTTCATCTCTTTTGGGTTTGAACCCAAAAGAGATGAACTCATCTAGGTTCGAACCTAGATGAGGGTACTCAGATAAAATCTGGGTTCGAACCCAGTTAAGGCATCATCAAACCTTCAATTGGGTTCATTTGGATTCAAACCCAGTTGAAGGTTTAACTACGTTCAGGTTCATCTGGGTTCGAACCCAGTTAAGGGTTGAATAACCCAATTGAACCCTTAACTGGGTTCGAACCCAGATGAACCTGAACGTAGTTAAACCTTCAACTAGGTTTGAATCCAGATGAACCTAGTTAAAGGTTTGATGATGCTTGATGATGTTTGATGATTTTTAATGCTTTATGTTCGATATCTGATGATTTTTAATGCTTTATGTTTGATTTTTGATGATTTTTGGGTTTAGATGATTTTTTTAGGTTTCTAGGTGTGCTTGATGTTTGATGATTGTTTTTCAATCTTTGTGCATTTATTGATTGATTGTTGTTCAATGTGGGTTTACTGATTAAGTGTTGTTAATCTTTGATATATTGATTGCAACGGTTGTTGGTATGTTCATCTATGATAGTTGTGGGTTATTCATTATTGGTGGTGGTTTGAAGGTTGATGAAGATGATGCAATGGTCGGTGGAAATCTAGATTGGAGATCTGGATCTCCACCGTCCATCCAATTTGGATAGATGGTGGAGATTCAATCTGGATCTTCAATTTTTTTTTTTTAACTTTTGATTTTTTAATTAGTTTATAATTTTTTATTTTAAAATATTATTTTAAGTTATTTTATTTTTTAAATAAAAATTTGAGGGTTAAAAATGTCTTTTTACTTCTTATCCAATTTTTCTGTTAATTATGTAAAAGATGGAGGATTTTAGATAAAAAAACAAAAACACATGGGGGAAATAGATAATCTATCAAAAGTCATGTGGTTTTTTAGGATTCTCCCTTTTAAAATGTAAGAATTTAACACGTCATACAAAAACTAAAATACATTATATGATGTGTTGTTTATGTGACATGTGTTGTATTTTTATTTAAATTTTATTTTATAAAAATTATCTAATTTTTATTATTTGAAATTGTCTTTATAAATGGTTTTATAGTTTGTATTTAAGAAGGTAAATCCACAATTTTATTGGTTTAATTAAATTACAAAGGTAAAATCATCTTTTTTTTTTTTTTTTTGCTATTTTAAGTTATTGATAATCAAATTTTCATCAAAAGGATATAATTCAACCATTTTTAGTTTAGAGATTCAATAAATTAATAGAGATGTATTTTAGTAAAAAAAGAGAAGATGTTTCATAGTAATTGGCCTTATATTACAGTGGAAAGCATACAAGGCTAGCCTTGGTTATGTCCAAACTTCGACACCCCACCTTTAAATAATAAAAAGATAGAATTTTCTATCATGTATATGAGTTATCTCTCATCTAAGTGTGGGTGGCTCTTGGCTATATGGAAACCACCTAGTCAGACCGTACTGTTAGGATCCTATCAGCTTGATCCCGGTTATCATTTGGGCAATGAACTATGATAAATATAGTGAAACTTTTAGGTTATATTTGGCACGTGAGATTGGAATGAAATGAATTAGATTGTAATAGAATGAATTGGATTTGATTGGATTGGAATAAAAAATCACCGTTCTATGTTTGGTAGAATTTATGATTGAATTAAAAATTATATCATATCATGTTTGATGTAAATTAGGATTGGATTGAAATAAAATTAATTTATATTTTTTATTATATAAAAAATCTGAAAACAAATAAAAAACCAAACATTATCTCCTATAATTCAACATCATTAACCCACACTTCATCAATTTCATCAATCCAATTCATTAACATTATCATCTCCCACAACAACAATATCATCAATAACATCAAAACATCATAACATTAACAAAAAAAAAAAAAAAAAAAAAAAAAGAAAAAACTCATAACATCATCATTTGTTCGAACCCAGAACCAGATGGTTCTGGGTTCGATTCCTAGAACCATCTCGACTTAGAAGAAAAAGAAAAAAAAAAAAAAAAAAAGAGAAGAAGAAAGGGTAGAGAGGTTCCATGGATGTGTGATGAGAAAAGAAAGAAATGTGAGAGAAAGAGAGATAAATGAAGAGAAGAGAAAGAAGATAGGAAATGAGAAATCCAATCCCACCCAAAGTTATGATTTTGATTGGAATTGAAGAATCTGAAAAGAATGGGAAATGAGGGAGTTTGGAATTTAAAGAATTCTAATCCCATTACATTTCAATTGATCTTCAAACATGATATGTAAGTAGTTTGAGATTTTTGAATTTC
The DNA here is from genome assembly GCA_021234005.1 of Nephelium lappaceum. Classification (NCBI taxonomy): domain Eukaryota; kingdom Viridiplantae; phylum Streptophyta; class Magnoliopsida; order Sapindales; family Sapindaceae; genus Nephelium; species Nephelium lappaceum. Next base: position 21,125,214 of record CM037999.1, read on the forward strand.
AATGCCATCTCAAATTTCACATACTAAACATATTCTTAATTCACGTGTACGGTTAATAGTTGAGTTATAAATGAAAATTTGTTAATTAAAAAATAGGCAAATTGCACAAACCTCCCCTAAGGTTTGACAAAATTACACAAATATGATGATGTTTAGATAACTTACACGGACACTACCTGAGGTTTCAAAAACTCTACACAAATCTCATCTATCTTCACATAGCCGTTAACAAGTAGCAGTTAAATGCCACTGTGTAAGGGTGAAATGATGACTAGTAAAATAAAATAAGAAATAATTGAATATTTAAATAATTAAAATATATGGAGAATTGTGTACAGCCACCTTTGATTAGACAGAGGAAATGACGCTTGTAGTGTACTGTCAGAGGCCTTGAACGCGTGCCAAAACAATTGAAGAGAGATAGTATTGACTGATAAAAATGACCATCCATATTTTATTCCCTAAAAAAACAAAGAAAAATCTCATTTTTCTCTCCATGTGACTGTTGTTCACACAGGCATCTAGTTAAGAGGATAGTGGAAAGGATTGTGTCTTGTTTGTGAATCAAGCAATTTTCTGGTTTTGGAGTGCTTTGTTGTCTTGTAGTTTGGTTTTGATGAAAAATAATGTATGGAGCTGATAAAGAACAATTCTATTTTTAAATCATGAACATTTTTTAGATTGGTTTTTATAAAAATGGGTTTTTTGTTTAGAAATAAAAATATTTGGGTCTGTATTGGTTAGGTTTAATGTTTTTTGGCATGAAATATTTTGAATTTGAAGATGTGCATTTAAAGATGTGTATTTAATGTATGATTTTTGATAATTGATTTTGCTTTTCTTTCATGAGATTAAACAGTTGATTTTGTTTTTCTTACATAGTTAGGTGTTGATATGTAACAGTGCTTTGTTTACTAGTTTTTAATTTTTAATTTTTGGTGGAAAAGCTTTGTTTACTGGTTTCAATTTTGTTTTGAAAATCTTTGTTTACTGGTATTGTTGCATAACAGTGGTTTGTTGACTAGTTTTGACGTGGATTTTTTTTTTTTTTTTGGTGGAACAACTTTGTTTACTAGTTTATTTCTTTTTGAAAAATGTTTGTCTACTACTTTTGTTTTTTGGTATTGTTTCATCTGTTGTGTGAGGCATGAAATGGAACATTTCAATGTTTGTTTTGATGGATTGAAAAAACAAAAAACAACAATTTGTTTTTCATAAAATTAAGGATTTTTGCGGAACATTGAGTTTCAAAAACTTTTTTAAAAAAACTCAAGAATCCAAGATTCATAAAACAATGAAACAAAAATAATATAAAGAAATAAAAATCATATTTTTACTTTCTGTATTGATCTCTGTGGATTGCTCACTATCTTACCTTCCTTGATATATCTCGAAACCAAGAAACAAGTGAGTGGGCACAATTATATAGAATTGTGCTCACTTACTTTTTGACTTCTTTCTAAAAAAAATCAAATTAAATCAATGATTATAAGAGGTGAGTGTTTGATTTTTGGTTATACAAAGAACAAAGACACAAATTCTTGTTCTTTGTATTTGTTGAAAAAAACTTTTTCTTTTCTCTTAGTTTTTCTCAAAAACATAGACAACAATCAAAAACCTTGATGTAGAAAAGAACCTTTTTCTTTTTATAGGCAAACAATTAGGGTTTTAATTAATCAATATTAATATTGACCCTAATCTTATTATAATTAAACTTTTACCCCATATAATATAATTAATTCAAAATTAATTCATATTATATTTTGAAATAGAACTTGTAACTTTTAATAAATTAATTCATAATTAATTTATACCAAAGTCACCAAGAATTGGATTCAAGACTTCTTATAAAATTAATTAAATAATTATTAATTCATAATTAATAATTAAATAATTTGAATAATCAATATTATTCAAATACTAAGTGAACACAAATTTTTGTTACTTATGTAACACCTGTAATTGGACGGTCCAATTATAATATTCTATATACATGTTTCTTATAGTAAAATGAGCTATCAAGGGGACCCGATGGACCTACAGTTTTGAGCTCCAATAATATTGGAATTATTAATTAAACTCTTTAATTAGATAATTCACTATTATTAATCTTAAAGTTACTCCACTAAAAACTTAAGATTGCATTCTCAAAATTGTAGATGTTTTTATACAATCTGAAATTTTTCAGTGTCCATTGATTTAATCACTAAATATGATTTGACCCTTCATAAATAGTTCATAATTAGAGCAAGGTCAAATGTCCGTTTTACCTCTCTAATTATTTCTTGATCCTTAAGTACCATTGATTCTCTAATGAATAATATATTCATAACAACTTATAAATTTATCTTTCTGTTTACATATAAATAGAAAGTTGAGCGCTCTTATTGTTCAAGACCTGAATCAACCCTTAAGGGAACTACTTTTCTACTTCTCGCAAGAAGGAGTGGATTCCACTATTGTATAGAATGTTCCCGGCTACTTACTAAATCATATCCCCAAAGTACGAAGTTATTGATCGGGTATCTACACCGAGCTCATCTATGTAAATCAAATGAAATAACTTAACAAGCAGGAGTTCATAATACACTCAGAATTAAGATCAATTCATATATGATCATCTGGTTGATAAATATAAATCTCTAAGATTAACGGATTGTGGCCCAGTCCTAGAGACTTATATTTATCGTGGCCCAGTCCTATATAATCTTTATTATATAAGGTGCCTCCATTTCCATGTCACCACATGAACAGTCTTGGATAAGACTATCGTATCAAATACAAAAGGGAACGCAGCTGTAGATTTACCATAAATGAAGTACCCAGCTTCGTTTGTTTTCTACGGACTCTTTAAATTACTTATTTCAAACTAAATCCACCTGTATATAACACTTATATACTTAGTTTGAAATTACATCAGTAATCAATGATGTTTCTCATGATATATACGATTTTTGCAAAATGTATAAATTGAATGAAATGAATATTTTATTAAAATTTATAAAACCGTTTACAATATTACAAGCTCTTAGGGCAGAAACCCCAACAATCTCTCACTTGCCCTAGAGGAGATGAGACATATCTCGTAATCCTTGACCCTCTAGATGACCTTCAAATACTTTAGCTGTTAAGGTCTTCGTAAACGGATCAGCAAGGTTGTCTTGTGATGCAATCTTCATCACTTTTACATCTCCCTTTCATATGATCTCCCTAATGAGATGGTATTTCCTCTTTATATGCTTCCCTCGTTTATGGCTTCTTGGTTCTTTGGAATTGGCCACTGCACCACTATTGTCACAATAAAGGGTGAGTGGTTTATCCATGTCTGGAACAACTTCTAGATCAACCAAGAATTTACGTAGCCATACTGCTTCTTTAGCTCATTCACAAGCTGCTACATATTCAGCTTCCATAGTGGAGTCAGCAATGCATAATTGCTTAATATTCCTTCATGTAATGACTCCACTACCAAGGGTAAATACTGATCCGGACATAGATTTCCTAGAATCTTTGTCCGACTGAAAATTAGAATCTGTATATCCTAATGGGATCAAATCCTCTCCAGAATATACTAGCATATAGTTTCTTGTTCTCCGAAGATAATTGAGAATATGCTTTACAGCCACCCAATGATCAAATCCTGGATTAGATTGATAACGACTAACTATTCCCACTGAATAACATATATCTGGTCTCGTGCATAACATAGCATACATAAGACTACCTACTGCAGAGACATAAGGAATCCGTCTCATATCCTCAATTTGTTGAGGTGTCTTAGGACACTGTTCCTTAGACAAATGAACTCCATGACGAGAAGATAAATGACTTTTCTTAGAGTTCTGCATCGAAAATCGCATAAGAATCTTATCGATATATGATGCCTGAGACAACGCTAATAGTTTGTTCTCACGATCCCGTATTATTTGGATCCCAAGGACATAACTGGCCTCTCCTAAATCTTTCATTTGGAATTGGCTAGCCAGCCAGTGTTTTACGTCTGATAATATTCCTATATCATTCCCAATGAGTAGAATATCGTCAACGTAAAGTACAAGGAAAACCACTTTCTTATTGATAATCCGTTTGTATACACAATGCTCATCAATATTTTGCTCAAAACCATAAGACTTGATCGAAGTATCAAACCTTATGTTCCAAGATCAAGATGCTTGTTTAAGTCCATAAATAGACCTTTGCAACTTGCAAACCTTTTGCTCTTGACCTTGGTATACAAATCTCTCTAGTTGTACCATATAGATACTTTCATCAAGATTACCATTCAAAAATGCAGTCTTGACGTCCATTTGCCAAATCTCATAATCGAGACATGCAGCAATGGAGAGAAGAATCCGAATGAACTTAAGCATAGCTACTGGCGAGAAAGTTTCCTCATAGTCAACTCCCTCTTTCTGAGTATAACCCTTTGCCACTAGTCTAGCTTTAAAGATTTCTACCTTTCCATCCACTCCTTTCTTCCTTTTGTAGATCCACTTGCAACCTATGGGTTTTATCTCATCTGGTTGATCTACAAGTTCCCAGACAGAGTTGGAGTACATAGACTCCATCTCGAGATTCATTGCTTTAAGCCATTCTTCTTTATCAGAATCCTCCATTGCATCATGGTATGTCAATTGATCATTTACACTCTCATCAGATATAGCAATCCGTGCCTCTCCGATCTTTCTGTAGCGGACTGGTGGTTTAATAACCCTCCCACTACAACGAGGTGGTAGATGATTCTGATGAGAATTTGTCTGACGTTGAGACGTGGTCTGAATTATGTCTTTGTCAACAACTATTGTTAACGGGGTACTGGTCGAACCAGGAAGTAATTCCTCTAGTACAACTTTACTTCGAGGTTTGTACTCTCTCATATAGTTCTCTTCAAGAAACGTAGCGTTTGTCGATACAAACACTTTGTTTTCTTTAGGACTATAAAAGAGTCCGTCTCTAGTCTCTCTAGGATAACCTACAAATAGGCAAACTTTTAAACGTGGTTCCAGCTTCCCAGTCTTGTTCTTCAGCACATGTGCTGGACAATCCCAAATGCGAAAATGTCGTAAACTAGCTTTGCGACCATTCCACAACTCTAAGGGTGTCTTAGGAACTGACTTAGATGGTACAACATTCAAAATATACATTACAGTTTGCAATGCATATCCCCATAATGAACTAGGTAATGATGAGAAACTAAACATAGATCTCATCATGTCCAAAAGGGTCCGATTTCTCCTTTCTGCAACACCGTTCTGCTGGGGTGTTCCAAGAGCAGTCAGTTGGGATATAATCCCATGCTCAAGTAAGTAATCCTCGAACTCTGTATCGAGATACTCACCTCCACGATCCGATCGTAGAGTTTTCAATGTTTTACCTAATTGATTTTCAACTTCAGCTCGAAATTGTTTGAACTTTTCAAAAGTTTCTGACTTCCGTTGCATCAGGTAAACATACCCATATCTAGAATAATCATCAATAAATGTGACGAAATATTCATAACCGCCTCTAGCTTTAACATTCATAGGACCGCAGACGCCCGAATGTATAAGCTCTAGTGGTTCCTTAGCTCTAACCTCTTTACTAGTAAAAGGTATTTTGGTCATTTTACCTTCTAAACATGATTCACAAACAGGTAAAGTGCCGATCTTTAACTCACTTAAATGTCCGCTCTTTACCAGTCTATCTAATCTGTCAAGGTTAATATGACCAAGTCTTAGATGCCAAAGATATGTGTCATCATTTTGAGAAATCTTTTGTCATTTTGTTTTTGGTTTTTCAACCTTAAACATTTCAGTATTAAACAGTGGGTTATGCATTAACGGTCTTAACACATATAAATTGTTTTCTTGTATCCCTGAACAAATTTTCAAACCATTTCTAGAAATAATAACTGATTTATTATAAAAAGAAACAGAATAATTAAATTCCAAAAGTTTGGATACAGAAATCAAATTTCTTTTAAAACCTGGAATATAATAAACATTGTTCAGTATGATAAAACAATTATTATTGAAATGAAGTCTAACTTCTCCCACTGCCTTTGCTGAAACGACTTCCCCAGTCCCGACTCGCATGTTGAACTCGCCTTTACCAAGCTGTCTATAAGAGTCAATCAACTGCAAAGAAGAACAAACATGATTAGTGGCTCTTGAATCAATTATTCAAGTGGATGAATCATCCTCCACTAAACAAGATTCAATGACTAGTAAATCATATTTACCTTTCATCTTATTCTCTTTGAGCTCATTGAGGTACTTAGGACAGTTTCTCTTCCAATGTCCATCCACACCACAATGGGAACATTTTCCTTTGGGCTTGATGGCCTTGGTGCTCTTTTTGTTCTTCTTCTTGGTAGCTTGTATTTTGGGTTTAGCTGTAGCTTTTTTGATGTTTCTCTTCCTCTTGTTTTTAGCAGAAGAAGAAGACTCAGCAATGTTTGCTTCACCAAACTTACTCTTATCCTTATTCATTGACTCATAAGTCGTAAGCTCATTAAGTAACTGTGTAAGTGAGTAAGTCAACTTGTTCATAACATAGTTACTCTTGAATTGCATGAACTCTTCGGAAGAGTTTCCAAGATCATACTCACTTGGCTACGTTCGTCTATTGCCCCTCCATGGCTTTCAACTGTGTTGAAGTGGGTCATCATTTTCAAAACATGCTCTCGAACAGATGTACCATCCTTCATCTTAGCAGTCATCACAGCACAAACAGCTTCGTGTCGTTGATGCTCAGAAGGTTGCCCAAACATGCCCTGCAATGACTCTAGCATTTGAGTTGCTGTTGTCATTGACTCGTGCTTGGTAGCAAGCACCTCGGACATCCCTGCTAACAAGTAGCAGCGGACTTTTTCATTAGCTGTGACCCATTTCTGATGGGCCTCGCGCACAGCACGTCCAGCATTATCTGCTGGCTGAGGAGGACAAGGTTGAGTCGTGACAAATTTAAGGTCCTCACAGACCAGGACTGCGTTCATATTACTTTTCCATTTGACATAATTTTCCCCGTTAAGTTTATCATTAGCAAGAATAGAAATCAACGGAGATACCATTGCTAAAAATAAATAAAATGGAATTCATTTAATATCAATTTACAAAATTTAATATCATGTAATTTTGGCATAAAATTAAACGTGATGCATGATCCACGGATAATAAATTATCAAAATCCCTAAAATTAATTATTATGCCACGATAATCTAACATGCCACAAATAGATGCCGCCGTAGGGTAGGTCAAATATTTGTATATTAGACTGAGCCATTCTCAATCAAATAATATAACAGAAAACTCTTTTTCATATATTATTTGACTACCGTTTTTCAATCCAGAAAAATAATTAACAATTAATTATTTCCTTTATGAGTGTAACCCATCATTTCGGAGTCCATAGACTTAATTCGAGAATTACCGCCGTAGGGTAGGTCAATCACAAGATACATCTAGAATTCCTATCCGTTAGGAAGTCAACCTTGATCAACCTAAATGGACACCATCCGTAGGGGGACGATAACAAAGCCGTCTCGAGATGCCATTTAAGTTTTACGGTGTTGAACTAATGATGGAGACTGCGGGATATATTATCATATATCCCTCTCCCATTCACTATTTTAGGGTTAGAGATTTCTATTAAAATTTCCTAGTCATTGTCTTAGATTATTAACGGCTAAAAAGATAATCTAAATTACTAGGAATTTGTGTGTTATTAAAGTTAGAAACTTATTAACACTTAATAAATTATCAGATTTTTAACATTTAAAAATCTAATTTAATTTATCAATTTAATGGATTACCGGATTTTTAACACTTAAAAATCTAATTCAATTTATAAATCTAATGAATTACCAGATTTTTTTAACATTTAAAAATCTAATTCAATTTATAAATTTAATCAAAATAATCAAAATTATAAAGAATAGATTTAATATGAAATCATCCGATTTTAACTAATTAAAATCTAATCCACATTATGAATGCCAATTATTGAAATCAAATTTCTAATTTGAAACCTATGACTTTCTATTAAAATCAATTCAAATTATTTTAAAGGCATTCCATGTATTATTTTTCTATTTATACTAATTAACAATTTTAATAGTAAAATAAAAATAATACATATGATGCATGTCATGTTATAATATAGTGAGTAGGCATTTCATGATTCTATATGACATATTTTTAATTCATGTACATGTTATATATATTTATCCATTCATCTCATAAAACAAAAATAAATAAATAACATATGTATGACCGGGTTCTTTGGTTTTAACGACCTACATCTAATTTTAAGATTACAAAAATTAACCAAGACATTCCTTGGCCTTCACTTGTAGTCTTCATAATCTTCATGGTCTTCAAGGTCTTCATGGGTTTATAATTAAATCTAATTTAATTATCAAAAACTTCTATCAAATAGATAAGGCTAGAAAAGCCCATTTCTTAATTTATGGATCCAAGAAAATTATCCAAACACATGGACATTTTCATTAGTGTTACAATTGAAATGGAAACCCCAAAAATATGAAACACATCTTCTTAGGGGCTATTATAATTTTGTTTGTTTGCACATCTAATGTGCAACGCATCTAATGCGCATACATTTATTCATAATAAATGTCTTATTGGATCGTTCAAAATAGCCACATTAATAATCCATTTCAATGCAGTTAATTATATTTTAAACAGTTGTTTTAAATACTATTAAATAAAACCAACCGTTTTTAAAATAATTTTTTGTTTCAAATCATAATTATACCATTCAAAACAGCTGCATTAAAAATCCATTTTAATGCAATTAATTATATTTTAAACGGTAGTTTTAAATACAATTAAATAAAACCAGCCGTTTTCAAAATAATTTTCCGTTTCGAATCATAATTATACTATTCAAAACAGTCACATTAACTATCCATTTAAATACAATTAATTATGTTTGAAATGGTAGTTTTAAATACAATTAAATAAAACCTGCCATTTTCAACATAAAAAAAATCTGATTCGAATCATAATTCTGGCATAGCAAATCAACCCCGTTGACATCAATCTTCACCTTTACATTTTCAGAAAAAAAGTAAAGCCTAAAACTATTGAATTACAACGAAAAAAAAATTGCCACAAACGGCTTACATATTAATCGAATAAAAATTTGCCATAAACGGCTTACATATTAATCGAATAATTTAACCAAAGAAACATACAATTAACGATCATACCATGCAATCCCATTCATCAAACATGAATATAAAATATGCATATCAATCATCAAATCAAAATAATAGTGTCTACTCATTGACATACATAATCAATACAAACATATTATTTTAAAATTCATTGTTTTATTGAAAACCTTGGCTCTGATACCAATTGATGGATTGAAAAAACAAAAAACAACAATTTGTTTTTCATAAAATTAAGGATTTTTGCGGAATATTGAGTTTCAAAAACTTTTTTAAAAAAACTCAAGAACCCAAGATTCATAAAACAATGAAATAAAAATAATATAAAGAAATAAAAATCATATTTTTACTTTCTGTATTGATCTCTGTGGATTGCTCACCACCTTGCCTTCCTTGATATATCTCGAAACCAAAAAACAAGTGAGTGGGCGCAATTATATAGAATTGTGCTCACTTACTTTTTGACTTCTTTCTAAAAAAATATCAAATTAAATCAATGATTATAAGAGGTGAGTGTTTGATTTTTGGTTATACAAAGAACAAAGGCACAAATTCTTGTTCTTTGTATTTGTTGAAAAAAACTTTTTCTTTTCTCTTAGTTTTTCTCAAAAACATAGACAACAACCAAAAACCTTGATGTAGAAAATAAATTTTTTCTTTTTATAGGCAAACAATTAGGGTTTTAATTAATCAATATTAATATTGACCATAATCTTATTATAATTAAACTTTTACCCCATATAATATAATTAATTCAAAATTAATTCATATTATATTTTGAAATAGAACTTGTAACTTTTAATAAATTAATTTATAATTAATTTATACCAAAATCACTAAGAATTGGATTCAAGACCTCTTATAAAATTAATTAAATAATTATTAATTCATAATTAATAATTAAATAATTTGAATAATCAATATTATTCAAATACTAAGTGAATACAAATTTTTGTTACTTATGTAACACCTGTAATTTGACGGTCCAATTACAATATTCTATATACATGTTTCTTATAGTAAAATGAGCTATCAAGGGGACCCGATGGACTTACAGTTTTGAGCTCCAATAATATTGGAATTATTAATTAAACTCTTTAATTAGATAATTCACTATTATTAATCTTAAAGTTACTCCACTAAAAACTTAAGATTGCATTCTCAAAATTGTAGATATTTTTATACAATCTGAAATTTTTCAGTGTCTATTGATTTAATCACTACATATGATTTGACCCTCCATAAATAGTTCATAATTAGAGCAAGGTCAAATGTCCGTTTTACCTCTCTAATTATTTCTTGATCCTTAAGTACCATTGATTCTCTAATGAACAATATATTCATAACAACTTATAAATTTATCTTTCTGTTTACATATAAATAGAAAGTTGAGCGCTCTTATTGTTCAAGACCTGAATCAACCCTTAAGGGAATTACTTTTCTACTTCTCGCAAGAAGGAGTGGATTCCACTATTGTATAGAATGTTCCCGGCTACTTACTAAATCATATCCCCAAAGTACGAAGTTATTGATCGGGTATCTACACCGATCTCACCCATGTAAATCAAAGGAAATAACTTAACAAGCAGGAGTTCATAATACACTTAGAATTAAGATCAATTCATATATGATCATCTGGTTGATAAATATAAATATCTAAGATTAACGGATATTATTTATAGACTTATATTTATCGTGGCTCAGTCTTATATAATCTTTTATTATATAAGGTGCCTCCATTTCCATGTCACCACATGAACAGTCTTGGATAAGACTATCGTATCAAATACAAAAGGGACCGCAGCTGTAGATTTACCACAAATGAAGTACCCAGCTTCGTTTGTTTTCTACGGACTCTTTAAATTACTTATCTCAAACTAAATCCACCTATATATAACACTTATATACTTAGTTTGAAATTACATCAGTAATCAAGGATGTTTCTCATGATATATACGATTTTTGCAAAATATATAAATTGAATGAAATGAATATTTTATTAAAATTTATAAAACCGTTTACAATATTACAAGCTCTTAGGGCAGAAACCCCAACATGTTTATATGACGATTTCATGGGTTTTAATATTATAACATATTTCATTATATATAAGACAAGATGGTTTATTTACTAGTTTTGTTTATTGGGTTTGTTTACTAATTTGGTTGCATTTGTTGTTTGATGCATGAAATAGAACATTTCAATCCTTGTTTATGTGTCGATTTCATAGGTTTTGACATGATGAAATGTTTGATTATATATGTGTTATATTGGTTTATTTTCTGGTTTTATTTACTGGGCATGTTTACTGGTTTGGTTGCATTTGTTGTTTGATGTATGAAATGGAACATCTGAATGCTTGTAAAAATGTATTTATATGTTTAGATATATGTTTGTTAAAATGTTTTTCTATGTTTTCATAGATTTTGATATGATATAATGTATTTATATGTGTCTGATATTGTGGATAACTATGATGATAGATGTATTCAATACCTCAACAATGTTTTTAGGTGAGCACTTTGAAGTGACTGTAATCGATCCTGAAACCTACACATTAGGAACCTTATGGACTACAGTTTATATGCTAGCATGTTCAGAATTGCTTCAGCCAAATGAGCACTTTAGAGCCAAGGCGAAATTACCTTGGAGTGGAGGGTTTAAGGCCATTGTGGATGATTTAGGTTTATAGGAATTAATTAGGCAGTGTAGGATGAGAGGTCTAGATACCGTTAGGATAGATTTAGACTCCATCCCACAAGAGGTAATTCCTTTTAGAAATCCTAACCCTTGGCAGCCATAGAGACCTTCAGAGTTGTATTATTTTAATAATGGTCCATCATCATATACAGATACACACCTTGACTATGTGCACAATTCCTCAACTAATGAGGAAGGGAAAGGTGAAACTGGTGATGTAAAAGTGACTTCATCAGATGATGGTGATTATGTTCCATCAGTATCTAATAAAGTCACTGAGAAAGATGAAGGTAGTCAACTAGTGAGTAATAAAGATGATGGTAACTATAGAGATGAACCTACAAGTGAAGGAATCCCTGAGCCACCACTTAGTCCAGTCCTATCTAAAGATGAAGTTATATCTGATGTAGCATCATTTCATGGTAACTTGAATGATGATTATTGAGGTAGTGACTCCGAGGATGGAGAAGTTGATGGTTTGAGTGGAGTGCCATATACGGTGGGTAATGATGGAAATGTTAGGTTGGCAGAGGGTCAATTATTTAGGGGATTACACCATTTTAGGGAAGTGTTTAGGGAGTATATGGTATAGGAAGGGTTCCAAGTTAAGAGAATAAAGAATGAGTTTGCAAGATTCACAGCGGTGCGTGCTTTTGAGGGGTGTCCATGGCGGGTACATGCAAGCCCTACCACTAACAAGACTGGATATCAAATCAAGACTTTAAATGATACATACCAATGTCAGAAGGTGCATAAAAATGTTGAGGCTACATTGGTGTGGATTGTGCAAAAGTTTAAACACTTTATCCAAGCAAACCATGCTATATATATAGCCTTGCTAGGAGTTACGGTGAAAAGGCTTTATGGGTTAACAGTTAGCAACTGGACACTACATAGAGCAAGGTCAAAGGTACTTGAAGATTCTGTGATGGAGCATGCAGAATGCTATGACAAGATGTACACATATAGGTAGATAGAAATCCAGGTTTTGTTGCCTTTTTAAAGTGCCTCACACCTGCTATGGATGCCCCATCTACCTTTTAAAGGTTTTTCCTTAGCTTTGCTGCATAGAAGCAAGGTTTCATGCTTGGATGTAGACCATTCATTGGTCTTGATGGATATCACCTTAAGGGAAAGTTCCCTGGTATATTGATGTCAGTAGTCACCATTGATGCAAACTTTGGTGTTTTTCCAGTAGCCATTATTATTTGTGAGCAAGAAGGCAAAGACAATTGGGGTTGGTTTTTACATCACTTGTATGAACATATTGGCATGGACGGTGATCGAAGAGTGACATTTATGATAGATCGGCAAAAGGGTTTACTCGATGAAGTTGCAACTCAATGGCATAGAGCTACACAACGGTTTTGTGTTAGGCATATCATTACCAATTTATAGGCACGACATAGAGGATGTTTGGCTAGTGATATGGTTTGGAAGGCTGTGAAAAGTACAAATGTGAAAGACTTTAAGGAAGCGATGAAGGATATTCACAAGGCAAACATTAATGCATACCAATTCATGGAGGCTATAAACGTGCAGAAATCGTCTCGTCATGCGTTTGATGATCATGTTAAATCCAACCATGTCACAAATAATATCACTGAGAGTTGCAATAGTTGGGTTGACAAAGTCAGAGGGCAACTGGCTTTGACAATGTTTAAGACCATGCATAGGAAAACCATGAAGCGCATGCGCAAAAGGTTGGAAGTGGTAAGGACATAGGACTCTCATCTCCTACCATTGGTGATGAAGAAGGTTGCTGCAATTCAGGATGAGGGCAAATTTGTTGATGTCTTATGTTATAATGAAGTTGAGTATGAAGTTATAGATTGTGACATTTATAAGATCGTAAATGTGGAGAAGAACACTTGTAACTGTCATGAGTGGGCCATCTCGAGAATACCATGTAAACATGCAATGGCAGTATTCACTGTCACTAGGAGGCGGACACATAAGTATGTCCATCCATATCTCACTAAAGAGGCATACCTTAGAACCTATAGTCATTTGATCCATCCTATACCACATCATTCCTCTTGGCCTAACTTGGGAATGAATAAAGTGTTGCCACCTGTGAAAAAGAAAGTCCCTAGAAGACCTTAAATGGCAAGAAAAGGAGGTGTAGATGAACCTGCCAAACACAAATGCAATACTGTTGGTAGATGTGGTCGTTGTAAAGAAGTTGGACATAATGCTAGGAGTTGTAAAAGTGATCCACTTGTTGCTGGTCTATCATCTACTAGAGTAGATATTTTTGACAATTTTATGGTTTTGAATCCTTATATTTTACAACTACGTGCACTTCATATTCACTCCTATTTCACTGAATGTAAGGAAACAACTCCACGAATGAGACGACTGCTACCCATGGGAAAGAAAAGATTTTAGGTTCAACTCGTTATATGTAATAAAGTATTAGCATAATAATTTTACTAATTTATAACTTCATTTTGGCAGGTTGGGAGCAGTTCCACCAATCCTAAAAGAAATATGAGCACAAATGGAGCTCTTTCTTAAGTAAGTTGTAACCTTTGCAATAACTGACATGTTGTTTTAACTTTGTTCAAATTTTGACTCTCTTAAAGTGTTGTAATATCACTAATTTATAGATTCCAAGGGAAGCACCTCCAAATATGCCACCACCATCTAAACCAGTGTCATCATCTCAACCTATGACACGAATTGCCTCACAATTCACGAGCCTTCCCTCTGAATCAACAACATGTAGGCCTCGATCATCCTCTCAGCCTGTGACACGACCTGCACCACTATTCAATCGCTTTTACACATCATCTCAGCCAATCCAAGGATCATCCAACCCAGGTATGTGCAAGATTAATAATGGCTACCCTTGTTTTTATTGGTTTTATGATGTGCTTCTAAGTTCAATCAGTTATTTCATATTAAGGACTGTTGCAGGTTTGGATGTGGATTGGACATTTGGTTAGTGACTTAAGTGATATGTATCATAACCTAGTCTTTTTTGTGGTTATATTTTGTTCATATCTGCACTTGACACATAACTTTATACATGGTTGCCCATAGACCACCCAATACCAGCTTTATTTTGCTCTTTTGTTCATGTTTTACATGGTATTTGACAATAGAATTACATCGGTGCAGCTATTGATAACTTTGGGGTAACAACTTATAATATTAGCATATAGATGACTAGGTTTAGTTAGAATACAAGTCTTTATGTTGGGGTTGGTTTTGCATATGGATGCTATAAACTGTACAAGTGCAAGTAGAGTTCATGTTTGGCCTGTACATATGCAGCATTTTGTTGTTGAAATACTTTATCAAACTTGGCTGAAGTTATATATTATATTTCCATTTTATGTTTATTATTTTCTATTGTCAAACATTTTGATGATCATGTCACCTAAACAATTTCATATAGCACTGAAATAGTATTGGTCTTTTATTACTCATTTGAAAGCACCATTACAATGGCTAACATCACAACACCATACAAAAAAATGTGAATGCTTAGATACTATATGATATAGTTCATTATTTCTTCTTGTTTCTCATATCTTACATCCATTCCTGCAAGCATACACATAACATGCTTCATATCTTCTACTAGCTGTTCAATTTATTGTTTACATATACACTCAGCTTTGTTTTCAACCAAATCTTCACTTGATGGAAAATTAAATTCATCTCTATTTGGATTCCAAAATGAGTAGTAGTTACAATTTCCAGTTTCACAAAAAAAAAAAAAAATACAATTTTGAAGGATTTGCTTTTGAATTTGATATCCGTATTGCAGTTTTTCAACCACATTTACACCTCTAATTTTTGAACTTTATAACCCCTCCATTAACTTCACTACTGCTACAATTGTCTGATGCATCCATGTTAAAAAATTAACTCAACAAATTTAGCTCCTGAAAAAAAAAAAAATTGTTAATGAAATGTACTGCTCAATGAGAAGTAAATAATAATAATAATAATAATAATAATAATAATAATAATAACAATAATAATTTACCAAGTGAACAAATTGGAGTCAATGCACTATTTAAGTAAATGAAAGAACCAACAAAAAACAAAAACAAACAATCGCCACTTTATTCAACAAATTTCAAGCAAAGTAGTGCACTGCTTGTCTACCTCATGTGTCTTCAAATAGGCACTAATATGACCGTTGCAATCCAACAGTCATATTGACTCAACAGACAAAATTCTCTATGAAGTCATGGGTAATTTTTTTCAACTGTTAGGGGCATAATGGTCTTTTAAATGTGGACAAAATATTCCTTAAAAGCAACAATTCACATGGATCAGCTAATCCTCCCAATCTTGTCAGTGGCTAGGGATATTTTCATCCTTATACAATAAATCACCTTTACCGTTTCTTTAAATTCACGACTATGTGACAGCATGAGAGGTTTGTGCAGAATTTTTAAAACCTTAGGTAGTATCTGTGTAAGTTGTTCAAATATCATTAAATTAATATAATTTTATCAAAATTCAGGGGTGTTTGTACAATTTGCCCTAAAAAATATAAATGAAAAATGACGGGAAAAGCCAAGCAAAAAAGAGCTGGAATTGGAAAAAGCAAGCAGTTGCCCTCCCATCAAAAACCTCAAGCCGAAAATATTTGCCACCTCGAAACCAAAATCCAATCACAATCACACCGACACGAAACGCTCACCCAATTTCCAATTGAAAGCCAGGACGCAGTACAGCCACCTACCCAGCAGCGGCATGGCCAGGTCAGGTCTAAAGTTGAGCATGGCAGCTTCCATCTGCTGCACGAACACGAGCAGCGGCCCATACAAAGTGGTCCGCCACGTCACCAGCGTAACGTCCCCCCCAAATCTCTCTATAAACACCTGTGCGGGTGGGTGCAGGATAACAGCCTGCGCACTCCTGCCCCCTCTGGCGCACGTTAGCTCCCTTCCTTGCAATAAAAACCTACCTGTCTCTCCCCCCCCTTTTTCTCTCTATCCTTCCCGCAACCATCGCTTCTCTTCTTCCTTGTCTTATTCCACCTCCTCCCAAAATAACCTCGGGTTCTCCGGGTCGGATCCGGACCGCGATCCGTCTTCCGGACCGGTTCTCGTGGACGATATGCATTCGGAGGACGGCAACGACAACAGCAACAACAACAACAAGGCCGCCGTTAACGACGATTGGTACTACAACCAACCTCCTCCGCCGTCGATGCAACAGCAGCAGCAATCCTCCTGTTCCAAATTCCTCACTCTTCCTACCATTTTGACGCTCGGCCGCGTCGCCGCCGTGCCGCTTCTCATCGGCAGTACGTTCTCGAATTCATCAAACGATTGATTGTTTTGCGCACAAGCTATATTGTCTCATTCATTTGTATTGTTTTGTGTAGCTTTTTATGTGGATAGTTGGTGGGGAAGGACCGCTACGACCAGCATTTTTATCGCTGCTGCCATCACAGATTGGCTTGATGGATACATTGCTCGAAAGGTATAGCATCCTTTTGTATATCAAAATTGATTTTTTTTATTCATTTTAGTGAATGTGCATGTATTTCAGATGAGATTGGGTTCTGCTTTTGGTGCGTTTTTGGATCCGGTAGCTGATAAGGTATGCCCATTCAAATGTTGTTCTTGTTTGAGCGTGAGAATTATTTTTTGATGATTGTTAAATGTTGACAGCTTATGGTTGCTGCCACATTGGTCTTATTGTGTACGAAACCTTTGGAAATATCCATGGTTGGACAATTTCCGGGGCTACTCACTGTTCCTGCAATTGCAATTATTGGTAGAGAGGTAGGTAATGCATGTTACTTATAGGTATAATCATCCACTGATTTTCATTATAAGAAATACAACTGCATATGTATCTCTTTCCCTGTATGTGCCTCTGTTTTTGTCTATGTATGTATGTGTGTGCATGCTTGTAAAAGTTGTTGAAGTATGGGTGTGTTTGCTGATATCAGATGTCTTGTATTATTTGTAGATAACCATGTCTGCAGTCAGAGAATGGGCTGCTTCGCAGAATGCTAAGCTTTTAGAGGTTTGTCTCTCTGCCCATTCATGTCAACCCAATGCATTTCATGCGTCAAAACTTGAATGGTTGACTATTAACTGCAAGCCACTGTAATTTTTTTCCATCAGGCTGTTGCTGTAAATAACTTGGGCAAGTGGAAAACAGCGACACAGATGATTGCACTAACCATCCTCTTGGCTACCCGAGATAGCAGGTTCGTCATCATCTTCAAAATTGAATAAGAGATGGTGTTCGTTCAATTAGACATTGTAGAACATTAATGAAAGTTTCATACTGTTTCTTAATTGCTTCTCTCTTCTTCCATTGTTGTTATGATGCAGTGCTGCAGCAGCGCCAGGGATTCTAGTATGTTCTGGTGTTGGTTTGCTCTATATCTCAGCAGGGCTTTCATTGTGGTCTTTAGCTGTATATATGGGGAAGATATGGAAAGTCTTACTCAAGTAGTTAGTTCAGTTGCCAGTTGCTTCATGATCTTAGATAAATACTCCTCACTGAGGGTTTGTGCGGATTATTGTCTATCACATTGAAGCAGGGTTCTTCAGATAAGGTAGATCAAGCAGAAAAACTGTTATTTTCAAAGGTTGTGCAGATCTAAGTTTTCGTTTAAATTATTTTAAAGGAGTTAGTATCATACTATCACTATATTTTAGTGCTATTCCCCATGTCTCCAAAACCTCGAAACTTCCCAGTTAAACGATTATTTTCACCTGTCTGTCTCCATTTTCACTTGCTTGCTCTGAGGCAGTCTGTGGCCTTGTCTTTGGAGACAGTTCTGGAGTACGCCGGAATGTCCAAGCCATGGTTGGATCGTGGATCTTGGCCGGAATGTCCAAGCCGTGTGGAGTTTAGCTGTATATAACAATTATATGGCTGGCATCGGTGTTGAAGGAACTTTGTCCTAGTTGAATTAAGGAAGTATAAACATATTTAACAGACAATTAAGCTAACAATTTCCTATTATTTGTCAGATGTAGTGGGATGATGTTATTGTCTGTATAGGTTTTACTCAGGCACCGTTACTATCATAAATCTGAGGCTGACTGTGATTCAAAGAATTATTTCTCTCATTGTATTTGTGATGCTCATTTTGGGCAGATTGCTAACGAAATCTTGCAGATTAAAATGTTACAAAGCTTGATTGATTGATTTTGATTTGTGGCAATTGATTGTTATCAGAGCATTTTTAATGCTCTTATGGATTGTAAGGGATTTGTTTTATATATGATATAAATATTATTTGATAGACAATCAAATTAAAAATTGTATTGTTCTCCAATGCTTTCATGTATTTCCATTTTCTGCTTTCATATATTTACATTTATGTTTTCATGTTTTTCCATTTAAGGCTTTCATTTATTTTCATTTATGCCTCCATATTTTTTTCATGTTTTTCCATTTAAGGCTTTCATTTATTTTCATTTATGCCTCCATATTTTTTTCATTTAATGTTTACATGTTTTTTTATTTTTTATTTTTAATTAAATTTGAAAATTAGAATTAAATAATTATTGATTTGTTACAATGACTATTTAATAGACCATCTAAAAATAGATGGTCATATTGACAATATTTATTATTATTTATTTTTTGGCCAATTGAGTCTGACATTAATAAGTGATAATTGCATTAAAGAAGTTTATTTTAACTTAATGTCTATTTATCCTATGTAACATGCAATTTTTTTACAATCCATGAGAACATTGGAGATGTTCTTAGATTATCAAATTGTGGACATATCTTAAATTTTAAGCACTCCAGAAATTTGTATAAAATTAAACTGTTGTAACCTTATAATTATGTGGCATTTAATTTTCAAATGACTTTTTTTTTTTTTTTGAGAAAATTTTCAAATTGTTGTGAAATAAATGGTAAAACAATGAATTTAGAATACTAACCACAATAATAGATGAAGAGAGAAATAAGGGAAGAAAATATTGAATAGAATTTAATTGTTATGTATTTCAATTGTTACATTAAAGACCTATTTACAAGCAAATTAGGATAATCATTCCCATAATGAGATAACAATAAATAAGGTAAAAGATATTATCAAAAAGGAAATGATGATAAGACCATATATTCATAATACTCTCCCACATCAGTTGATAATATTCTTTGAGATCTTAAACGTGCTTAAATGTTGTCTCATTAAAAATCTCGTTAATAAAACCCAATGGGACAAAACCTGGTTAAGTGAAAAAGAGAGTAGCACACATATGTTTAAAAAATATTCTCCCTCTAAAAAATATACAACTATCACTATTGCAGTTTGTGAATTCGACACATACCAATGTCGTATACCATCTTCTCAAAAGTTAATGTTGGTAAAGACTTAATAAATAAATTTGTAAGGTTATTTGTAGTAAATAAATTTGCAGGATTATTTGTAGAACGTATCTACTTGATATCATTTTGTCGACTTTCTTGAAGTTCATGAGTGTAAAAGAATTTTGGTGATATATGCTTTGTTCTATCTTATTTGATGTATCCTCCTTTGAATTATGCAATGCAAGCAGCATTATCTTCATATATTAATATTAGCGAATTTGTGACTAGAAACAATTTACATGTGCTTTGGATATGATGAATAACAGACCTTAACCATACACACTCTCTATTTGCTTCATGAAGTGCAAAAATCTAAGAATGATTGGATGATATGGCAACAAAAGTTTCCTTGGTAAAGCAATATAAAATTGTTGTGTTATTATATGTGAAAGCATATCTAGTTTGTGAACGTGATTTATGAGGATCAAATGACCAACATCAACATAACTAATAAGGTTAGAGCCATTTGTTGACCTAGAATAGAATAAACCCAAGTTTATAGTTCCTCAAATATATTGGAAAATATATTTGATTCAATTCCAGTGTCTTTGAGTTGGTGCAGAACTAAACTTTACAAAAGATTTATCGAAAATGTAATATTTGATCTTATCCATTGTGCCAAGTATAATAAAGTACCAATGGCATTAAAATGTGGTACTTCTGAACCAAGTATCTTTTCACTATCACCTTTCGATTGAAATGAATTTTTCTTTAGGTCCACAAACCGGATAACCATACGATTACTTAAGGGATGAGCTTTATCCATGTTGAATCTTTTTAGAATTTTTTCGACATAAACTAATTGATGGACTAGCATTGCCTCTTATTTATGCTTGATTTCCAAGTTGAGACAATATTTTGTTTTCCCTAAATTTTTCACTTCAAATTATCTTTTCAAATATTCAGCAATTTTTAAGAGTTCTTCAAGAGTTCCAATTAAATTCATGTCATCGACATATATTGCTGCAATTGTGAATTCAGATGCAGATTTCTTTATGAATACACATCGACATATAGGATTATTAATATATCCTTCCTTTATGAGGTATTCATTAAGACAATTATACCATATCCGTCTAGATTGCTTTAAGCCATATAAAAATCTTTATAACTTTACTGAATATAAGTTATGAGAATTTGAATTATATGCTTATGATATTTTAAATCCTTTAGGGATTTTCATGCATATATTGGTATCTAATGACCCATATAAATATGCATTTACCGCATCCATAAGATATATTTCAAGTTTTTCAGAGACTGTCAAACTAATTAAAAATCGAAATGTAATTGTATCCATCACAAGTGAATACTTTCATCATAATCAATGTCAGGTCTTTGTGAGACACCCTGTGCTACAAGTTGTGTCTTATATCTTGTGACTTTGTTTTTTTTATTACATTTCCAAAAAAAAAAAAAAAAAAAAAACCCATTTATACCCAACGGGTTTGACATCTTTAGGCATTTGGATTACTGGTCCAAATACTCATGTTTAGCTAATAAAGTCAATTATGTTTGAATTGTTTCTTTCCACTTAGGCCAATCATGCCTTTGTCGACACTTATTTGATACTATATAGTTTATGATCATCATTTATTATCTTAGTAGCTATTGCATATGCAAATAAACTGTCAATGACTATTTTATCATGACTCCACAATTCTCTTACATAATTTATGGAAATTTCTGTATTTCCAAGATTTTGTATCTCTTCAAGAGATTGTACGTCTTATAGGGTATTAGCCTCTGCAGGAGCAATTAACTCTTCTTGAGCTGATAATTCAGAGAAAGTGGTATTTTCCATGGCTCGAGCATTATTTTCTGTAGGATCCTTATCTTTGCTTTCCGCTTCCGAGTAATTGTATATTTTGAACCAATTGGTCTACCACGTTTTTGGCATGCGATAGATGATTCATTTGCTGCCATTCGATTAATTTGTTAATCGGGATCAATCACCTGAACTAATGTGTTGACAGTTGGTATATAAGATTTTGTTACTTTAGATGCATCTATAAACACATCCGGTAACTGATTAGTAATCATCTGAAGATGAATTATCATTCTTACTTTATTTTCACTTTGAACTATACGAGGATTTAAATGAGTCAATTTTGTAACATTCCAAGAAAATTTGTCATTCTCTTTAGGAGAAATTTTTTTTCATACTTCTCTTTAGAAGTTTTCCCTTTTCCTAATGGTGGAAAAATTATCTCATCAAATTGACAATCTGCAAATCATGCAGTAAAAAGATCTTCTGTCATGGGTTCAAAAAATCTAATTATTGAAAGTGAATTATAACTCACGTAAATCATTAAATGACGTTGGGAACCCATTTTAGTTCTTTGTGGTGGCACAATAAGGACTTGCACAACACAATCAAATGTATGTAAGTGAGAAATATTTGGTTCATGACAAAGTACAATTTGTAATGGAGAATGCTAATGAGATGTAATGGGTTGAAGACGAATTAAAGTTGCTGCATGTAGTATGGCATGACCCTCACGCAGAAATAGGTAATTACGTACGTAACAATAAAGTTCGTGAAATTACCTGAATACACTTGATAAATGATTCTGCTAAACCATTCTTCGTGTGCACATGTGGAACTGGATGCTTAACATCTATTCCAATTTATGCGATATATTAATCAAACGTTTTTTACAAAAATTCACCAGCATTATCCATATATATAGATTTGATTGGATAATCCAGAAAATGTGTTTGGAGTTTGATAATTTGTGTCAACAATATAAAAAAAGCAGTATTATGTATAGACAATTAACAAACATGTGACCATTGTGTAGATACATCAATCAATACCATCAAATATCTAAATGGTTCATTTGCTGGATAGATAGGCCCCCATACGTCTCCTTATATTTTTTGTAAGAAATATGGGGATTTCAAATCAATTTTTAATGTTGATAGTCTAATCATCATTTTTCCTTGTGAACAAATAGTACATTTATTCTCATTGGATGATAAAATCTTTTGGTTCTTTAATGGGTGTCCATGAGAATTCTCAACTATCCTATGCATCATTATAGATCCTACGTGATCAAGATGATCATGCCAAAGTGAAAATAACTTTGAATTTGTGAACTTGCGATTGACAACTGCGTGGGTTTCAAATGACTTAATATGTACATAATATAAGCTAGATGAATGAGTATGAGTTGTTTTGAAACAAGCTTTTGGTCTGAAATATTTGATGTAATAGAAAGATATTCTCTATTATTCTCATTTATAGTTTCAATAGGGTATCCATTACTACGGAGATCTTTGAAACTAAGAAAACCTTTTTAGATTTGCTTGAATATAAAGCAACATTTATCCTTTAACTTCATACCATTTATTAACATGATTATAGCTCTTCCGAAACCTTGAATAAGGTTTGCAAGATTAGATATAGTGACAGACCCCTTTCCCTAGGCGATCTGTCGGCACCCTACGGTGACCCTTGCAGAGCTAACCCTTTCACTCAACTAAAGGATCCCTCGCAGAGCTAAGTCGTATTCTTTCTTCAACTTTTTCGAAAACAGCGGAAACGAGGGGAAATTTTTCATTTTTATTTCAAACCTTTATAAAACATTTTATAAAAATTTGGATAACATCCCGCCTGTTTTTCAGACTTAGCCACCCTACACATTATAAAATTTAACACTTCTAAAATGTCACAAATCATTTTCCCCAAACTACAGAGCCTCAGGCTCTCATTACTCATTACAACCACAACTACAAGTTCATATTTCAATTTATTAACTAAATCATACGTCATGCATCAATTTTCTTCAGAAACATAATTTAAATCCATAAAAGGATATTTACAAAATCATGTAGAGATAATAAAATATATACATCTCTTAATATCAAGCAAAAATAGAAATAGGTAATTACATCAGCACTATCACCGCGGCTGCCTGGTATCGTTTCGGGGTAATTCCGCAACTATGGTACCTGTGCCTTTTTTATTTACAAAAATATAAAATAGGGTGAGCTTGATAGCCTAGTGAGTGTCATATAATTTCCATTTAAAACTAGTTTATCAAATATCCTCCCAAAAATCTTTTTAAAACATTTATGCATAATCAAATATCATGATTGAATAATTAACATAGCTGAAATTCATCTTTCATTTAAAAACAATAGATATCAATCAGAATTTAATAAAATTCATTTCATGCCAAATAAATAACATTTAAATCCACAAGTTGCATGGTTTCCATTTCTATCAAAACATTTTAATAATGGTGGCAATAATAGCTTTCAAAGAATTTATAAATATAAATAGGCCAACCATTATTAGCTTGCATCACATGGTACCCTCAAAGTAGAGCGGAATTCTTCATCGCTCAGGGCATCATGGAATTCTACATCAATCAGGCCATCTATCCAGTTTTTACTTTTTACGTAGTGGAATTCCTCGTCGCAGCGGAGCGGAATTCTTCATCGCTCGGGTGGAAGCTAGCAAATAATATACCTCTTACGTGCATTAGGCGACTCACAGGACTAAACAGACACGGTCCCACCCGTTGTTAGTGACAGACTCTCCTAACACAGTCAATGCACGCTTAAAGCACTCAACCCAGACTGAAGATGTATATAACGTACAATCAGGCGTACCATAGGTTTTCAATATCATTTCAATTTAAATTTCCTTTCTCATTAAATCACATTTCATATAAATCATTTCCATAATCCATGCAACAATTTCAATTTAAAATTCATTTGATATTCGTAACAACATGATAAATTTGACATGCATTTAAAATCAATCATAGTAAAAATATTTTTTATAAAGACACTCACCTTAGCTATCACTTTCGAATAGATCTCCGAAAAGCTCTAAAATGCTCCCTATCCCTCTTCCCTTGCTCCACCGGCTTGTTCGTTGCCTACACAACATATATATACGTAAAATTTACGTTCGCGTCAACTTCTGGAAACTCAAAATAACTAAATTACGTAATCGTGCATAAGTGACCTTTTTTAGGCGTAACTCTCCATTTTTTGTTCCTTAATTTAATCTTCGACTTTTAATAATCTCAATCGCGCCTAATTAAACTCATTAGGGTGATCTGAACACTCAATGGACGTCATATGGGCTAATTTACTAAATTGCCCTTCAACTAGTTTATTGCGCATTTTAGTTTTTTTTTTCTCTAACTTTTTGATATTTTTCTTGATTTTCTAAACTCCCAATATGCATAAATCCACTTGTTTTCCAACTTATTTTTACTCAAAATCAACCAATAACCAAATCATAATAAAGTCCATTTCGAACTCAACTTAAATCATCAATAAAATCATCAACTTCAATAGTAATCAACTCACCCCTTTTTCCTTTGCGAAATCACTTTCTTTCTCTTCGCTTTGACTTCGTTCTAGGCTAGGTTCAAGCCAGTTTTCTTCCTCCTTTCTTCCCTCACGCGATCCCTCTCTCTCGCGGCTGATTTCTCATTCTTCTTCCCCGATCTACTTTCTCTATTCTGATTTTAGCTTCAGCTGCACTTGCATCGGGTTTGAGTGGCGGTTTCGAGCTGAAATCGAGCTCGATTGTGGCTGAAAATGGTGTGGATCGGGTGGGTTTCACATGCGGGTCTGTAGGGTGATCAAGACAGCAGCTTATCATCGTCGGTTTCGCTCCGATCTGCTCTGATTTCACAGCTACAGATCTAGTTTGATAGCTTTAGGTCATGCTTCGCGACTGGTATATGGCGATTTGAACTAGTTCCAGGCAACGATGGTGGTTGCGTTCTGCAGGTCGGCGAGCTCGATTGGGACAGCAGCTCTCTGTCGTTGTCGTTGGCAACGGTCAGGTCTAGTTGGTGCGGTTCTGCGTCGCTCAATCGCGTCTTTGCTGCTACTCGGCGACGGTCTGCTCGGCGGCTGGTTTCAGCGAGCTTGGTCGGCGGTGAGATCTTCTTCTTCTTCTTCTCTCTCTTCTTCTTTCTTCTCTTCTTCTTTCTTCTTCTCTTCTTTCTCTTCTTTTCTTTTCTGGTTCGACGAAGCTCACCGAGTTGATTTTGTGAGTCAACCAACTCTTTGGCTTCTATTTTCCTCCACAATAGATCTCAATAATTCCAATTACGCCCTAAGAAAATTTCATTCTCCTCCCTTAGCTTTTAGCTTAATTTTACTTTGACCACAAATATTAAAATTTATCTTTGATTTAGTCCATTTTCATCTTAAATAATAACTCGATTTCGTTCACCATTTTATTCTTCCGTTTAATCTCCAATCAAATTTAAATCAATCTTTATGGGTTCTCTATAACCTTAAGCGTTTCCATAAATCATTTAGAGTCTCTAATCGATATTTAGGGACTATTTTTGGAAAACCCGTAAAATCAAATTCGAGAACTTACATATAGTATTCACCTTAGCTATGTGCAAGGTTATATCCAAGAAATATTTTTTATTTCAGAGAATACTATGTGTAGTTCCAATATCGACAAGATATATATCCCTAGTTTTCATAATTAAAATTGGATTGTTCATCTATTTTTCTTTTATTATAAAAAGAAGAAAAATAAAGAAGTAATAATACGAACTTTATTGCTTCTAAATAACAATGATAAATGCAAATATAATCCTAACAAAACAAGGAATGGAAAAATTTCTTAAATCCTATAATGGAAATAATACTAAAAACATGACAAATAATTTTTAAATTTTAATTGGTATGGACATGTCCATCACCAATTAAATGATCAATTTTTCCATTTGAATGTTCAAAGAAATCAAAGACATCAAGGTGAGTAATGTCTACAGGGTCAAAATCATTTGCAAAATTTGTCTCTACTTTCTTCCCTTTTTCTTTAATGGATGCTTGATAAAGGTCAACCAAATGCTTAGGTGTATGGCAAGTAAGAGACCAATGTCTAGTCATGCTGCTCCATGACAAGTATTATCAGCATTTTAAAAATGTTTGTTGCCTTTATCATGTTTAGCTTCAACAACATTACACTTCTGGGTAATGTTTTTTAATTTTTTTTATTTATTTTTAATTTTTTTTTTATTTTGTTGACCTGAAGATTTTTTATTACCACGGCCACCAGAATTGCGACTATGTCCACACTCACGCTGACGTCCATGTCTTTCATATGACTCATGGTCCCTTTTTGAGCTAGCATTTGCTTCTGGCATTGCTGAGGAACTAGTTGGGTGTAACTTATGATTTTTCAATAACACCTCATTATTTTGTTTTGTAACTAAAAGACCAAATATTAGCTCAAAATATTTTCTAAATGGACGATCTCGATATTGTTGCTGTAGAAACACATTCGAGGCATCAAAGATAGAGAAAGTTTTCTCTAATAAATTTGCATCAGTTAATTTTTCATCACATAAATCAAGCTCTAAAGTTATGTCAAAAAGAGCAGTATTATAGTCAACAACAGACTTGTAATTCTGTAGTCTTAGAATGTGCCCAATTATATTGAGCTCTAGGGAGAACAACAGTCTTTAGATAATTATATCGATCTAATAAATTTTTTCACAAAGTTAACGGATCTTTCACATTGATATATTGAGTTTTCAAACTCTCATACAAATGGCGGTAGATAAAAATCCTTGTTGTGGCCTTATCTTGTTCTGTAACTGTATTGTTCTCTTTAACAGCATCAACCAAATTTTTTTATTATAACTTCAACTCAATATCAAGAATCCATGATTGATAATTTTTTCTAGTAATGTCAAGCACAGTAAATTCAGGTTTGGTGGAGTTCAACATCTCCAAGGTGCTAAAAAGATAAAAACAATATATAATTAATATTGCTGTGAACGATGATATAAATAATACGGATAAAATTTAATATTAATTCTACAGTTCACACAAATCTCAACATGATATATATATATATATATATATATATATGAGTTCATAGCCATAAATTTAACAAACAAATGTCAAAAAAAGAAAAAATAATAATTGACTTTCGGTTGTGATGGTATGAAAAGAAAACAACAATTCAAACACTGCATGTGTCATTATGTGGATTTCTATTAAAGTAAGAATACTGAATCAATATGCATATTTCAATGGCTGGCAATACTTAATGAGTGAGACTAAGATTTGAAGCATTAACTATATATATATATATATATATATATATTTAGACATACATATTTATAAACACATATGCTTCAATATTTAATTTGAATCATAGAATCAAGAGTAAAGAATTTCTAATTACAATTGACTTTGATATTTAAAACTTCTTATTCTAAACAATTTAGAAATCTAAAACTTCTGGTTTTAGATAATTATGAAAAATGTTTAGAACTCCTAGTTCTAAATATTTTGGGAATTTAAAACTTTTGGTTCTAAAATATCTTGGAAACTTTAGGTTCTAAAGATTATATACATTCACACCATAATTAAGAAAAATGTAAGAAAAATCAAATAAAAGCAAGAACAATAATACTATTTCAAATAATACACTGTAGTAATAAAATTATTTGTATCAAATAGTAGGAACTAGATCATATGAATAAAATCTCCCATACTAAACTCATGTTGATAACGTTTTATGAAATAAATCATAAAACAATGAATTTAGAATACTAATAGATGAAGAGAGAAATAAGAGAAGAAAATAGTGAATAGAATTCAATTGATGTGTATTTCAATAGTTGCAATATAGGCCTATTTATAGGCAAATTGGGATAATAATTTCCATAATGAAATAGCAATAAATAAGGTAAAGAATATTATCATACTGTGGACATATCTTAAATTTTAAGCACTCTAGAAATTTGTATAAAATTAAATTGTTGTAACCCTATAATTATGTGGCATTTAATTTTCAAATGACATTTTTTTTAGAAAAAAATTTCAAATTGACATTGTTTCACACCTTTATTTTAGTAATTTTGACAGGTTTCCTTCAAAATCACCTTGACACTTTCAAATATATACATATATATATATATATTTATAGATATATATAATGATTTTACTATCAGTGTCTTCTAACTTTAAAAAGTTAGGACGAATCAATCAAATTCGTCCATTATATTTTCCAATATATTCTTTCTTCTAAAACAAATTCTCTTTCCTATTTAATTCAAATATATTGATGAATTTGATTGATTCGTCCTAACTTTTTAAAGTTAGAAGACATTAATGGTAAAATTAGTATATATATATATGTATATTTATGATCTCGATGAAGCGATGAAGACCGAAGAGTTTGATAATGAATATAAAAAATTTAATTTGAGTAAATTATAAAATAGCTACTTGCGGTATGCCTTTTAATAGGTGTCCATTTTTCGTTTCATTAACAAATAAACCCTATGCCTTTAGTTTAATCGTTGACCATATAAAATCTCCAAATTTTCTAAAGTGAGAGAAAGTAAGGAGTTAAGGAGAGATTGTCAACGTCTGAGTTGTGGGTCACTAAGTAGTGAGGAGTAGCGACCAACCGACATTAAGTCAGATCGAATGGCCATGCATGCCATGATTTGATTTTTTAGAGCATTGCTAGCCCTAAGTTCTCCATTGATGGTGCTTTAACCAAGCCAATTCGTACTACAACCTAGTTTTGCTACTCATCGTTGACACTATTGGTCAACCCTCTCACCCTTACCATCTCTTCGATTGATGTGGGTTCTCTTCAATCTTTTTCTCTGGTTTGTTCTCTTTCTACTCCAATCCTTTATGAAACCTATGAATTCCAAAAGTGAAATGTTAGTTACATCTAAGGTGTTTTGTGTGAAGCATTTTACAAGAAATTTTTCAAACAAATTGATCGGCAACCCCTTTTATGGTATTTTTGTTATTTAAGATATGGATTGAACATAAATTTTACAAAGTGCTTAAAAAGAATAACATTTTGTTTCGGGCTAAAATTGATTTTACATTTTGTTTGTAAATCACTTTTGAAATTTTTCCTTCATTTTTTTGTCCAACCCCAAATTATTTCACAAAGAGATAGAGGTCATTTGTTTTTACCACTTTTCACTTAATGAGTCTGAATTACATCTTTAAGTGATTTTTGTTTGTTTTTTTAAGTGATCAAACTACTTAAAACTACCCAAAAATCACTGAATATAAAAAGTTACAATTTTTTACTTTTCACTTAATGATAAATCACTTAATGATTTTTTATATATATTCTTCCAAATCTATCTTTCCCAAAATAATATGTTTCTAAATTAGTTTTAATTTCCAAATTTTCTAAAGTGAGAGAAAGTAAGGAGTTAAGGAGAGATTGTCAACATCTGAGTTGTGGTTCACTAAGTAGTAAGGAGTAGCGACCAATCGACATTAAGTCGGATCGAATGGCCATGCATGGCATGATTTTATTTTTTAGAGCGTTGCTAGCCCTAAGTTCTCCCTTCAATTGATGGTGCCTTAACCAAGCCAATTCGTACTACGACCTAGTTTTGCTACTCATCGTTGACACTATTGGTCAACCCTCTCACCCTTACCATCTCTTCGATTGATGTGGGTTCTCTGCAATCTTTTTCTCTGGTTTGTTCTCTTTCTACTCCAATCCTTTATGAAACCTATGAATTCCAACAGTGAAATGTTAGTTACATCTAAGGTGTTTTGTGTGAAGCATTTTACAGGAAATTTTTCAAACAAATTGATTGGCAACCCCTTTTATGGTATTTTTGTTATTTAAGCTATGGATTGAACATAAATTTTACAAAGTGCTTAAAAAGAATAACATTTTGTTTCGGGCTAAAATTGATTTTACATTTTGTTTGTAAATCACTTTTGAAATTTTTCCTTCATTTTTTGTCCAACCCCAAATTATTTCACAGAAGAGATAGTCTTATCTTTAATTTAATTTCATATTACACTAAACACATCTCATAATAACGTAATTTAATTTTATCCAATCCATTCATATCTCATTAAAACAGTCAAATTCATTTCTACTAAACGGGGTTTAGGGTTTGAGGTTTTATCAGAGTGCACTCCAGTGTAGTTTATTACATGATTTTCTATGTAAACAAATAATTGTTGGTATGACACGTGGCATAATTTTAGCCCTTGGATTGAGAAACTCTTTTAATCTAATAACTGAATTAACTGAAGGTGGGTTACACATCCCAGTAACAGGGTATCAACCTGTCATGTGTCAATTGGGTAGGGTCATTTGCACCCCACTCCCCCCACCACCCCACACCCCGCCCCCCCCTCTTTTTTGTTAAAAAAAATAATGTCATTTGCTTATGAATTTTGATAAGAATATAATGTAATAGTATATGTTTGATTTCCGATAATTTTTTGGGTCTAATAATTTCTACATCTAAAATTGATTTATGTAATATTAAAAAATATATATAATTATTTCTGTTGGTTATGATTGAATTGTTGTTGTCATATATACTCATCATTTTTTTTTTTTTTATATATATGTACATATATTTTAGAAATGCTCTGACTTGACTTAGGAAAATAAAACAATAGCTTTCTTTGCCTGTTATGCAAACACACAATTATATCATCCATAACAATAATATGGCAAACATTCAAAAGCATAGGATAGAAAATATCTGCACAAAATTTTACCAATGCCTTGGACAATAAAAAAGTGCTTATTTTACATCAGTAGCATAACAATAAAAAGTGCTTATTTTACACTAATTATTTTGCATAATTTTACTAACTTAGCTTTTTAAAAATACATAGCATTATAACAAGGTTCTTCATGATGATAGTACTCAATACATGCTTGAAAACCAACGCAGACTTATCGCTTGAATAGAGGGGGTTGGTGATACTGGAAAATCATAGTTCAGAGCTGAGCCTGCAAAAGATTTGAATGTAAAAAGCACATTAGTTACTATTCTTCATCAATTTCAGAGAATTCAAAATTATGTCACTATGTAACAATAAATGAAGGGGTACCATACCATGAAGCGTTTCTTATAGATTTCAACTAGCTCCTGTCGATCACGTCGAGTTTGGTTGAAAGCCTCATTTTTGTTCATCTCCTACGCAACAGTGATCATCAAATTAACAATACATATACTAATGCAAATTTGTACGAACTTGATTTCCGTTATTTTGGTAATTTCAATCGTTACTTCATAGAATAATTTGACTGCTCAGTAGTTTAAATGCATAATTGCCTCTTTGTCCTGTACAAGAACATGTCCAACTTGACAGAGCTAAATATCACCATCTTCATCATATGAAAGATCTTATGTTTAGAACAACATCAAAACCATGTAACAATGTAAAAGAATGAACACATTCCTGTTGAAACAAAACGCATAGCAGGATTTATTGTGACAGCAATGGAAGATAACAAGGTCATAACATAGATTTAGCAGTTTTGTTATACCTCAATCCAAGCTGCCAACTTAGGCCTGCCGGTGGTGATGTCATACTTCTTCACATCCAACAAGTAAGGCTGAAATCTTTCAATAAATGGAGCATAAGCTATATCCACCTAAAAATGACAAAACACAAATTCTAACTTATTATAATATGTTTTAGTATCAACTTCCGAATTAAAAATGGAAAATGAACGAATTTGAGGAAAACTTTTTCTTAATAGCAAGAAGTACACAGGTATAAGCTTTCACTTACTAGGCTGAACTGGCCAAGGAAGAAAGGTCCGTCATTGAATTTGGAAAGAGCCGTTTCAATATAATCCAAAGCGGCACCTGCTAGTGCAGTTTTCCAGAGTTGTTAACACATATATGCTTATGATTCAAGTACAAAAAGTGTAGCAACAAGTCTGCAACTCACCACCTTCATTTCCATCTCCTTTACATAAAGACATCAAAGCTTTGTTGAATGAATCAGTGTAGGAAAACAACTCCTCTGCAAATTCTTTCTTGGCAGGATCCTTCAAATCAAAGAATATGCAATTAAGAAAGAAAATTGGAACTGGGGAAGAAGTATAAGCGTATGCTTTAAGCTTACATTGGGGAAAAGTGAAGGCCCTTCAAAGTGACTGTCAATGTATTTGATCAAATCAAGACTCTCTCCTTTAACTTCATTATTGTGTTCCAATGAAGGCACCTGTGTAGAACTTGACATATATCAATGTAGCGAAGGAAAAGGTAGCTCTAACATAGTCACATCCACAGAATCTCAACAAGTTATTTTAATTTTAACAAGCTTCCAACTAGTTTTAGGCTGCCAATCAAGTTCCACAACTAATTTCAGTGCAGATTAAAGCAACGATACAAGGAAGCTTTTGAAGTTTCACAAAAGTGAAGTCATTCATCTTTTTCTTTCACCAAACACAAGAACAGGTGTATGTGCATTTCAAATGTTTCGAGTTTTGACCAAGAAAACATATTTATTTATTTTCACTTTTATTTAGCTACAATTATTTCATTCGTTTACTGAATTATCGAGAAACAATTCGAGCATTATCCTATAAAGAACACATCAAACTTTCTTATTTCGATCTTACATATCTGACCTTGTTTGGTGGGTACACTTTCTCCTTGTACCAATCAGGTCTGTTTTTCAAATCAATTGGAACCAATTTAATCTTGTCCTGCAATCCCTGCTCGCCACAAATCGGACAAACCAATTAATATTTTCCTCAGGACAGGAACCAGACACAAATTATACAATAATAATTCTGTACAGACAACCAATTTGTACCAGTTTCAAATTTGTTAAATCTCAAAAATTGACTTTGTGTAACAATGAATTTAAATTGTTACAAATTAGTTGCCCAACACAAAATTTCATGCAGATAACCGTAGCCAATCAACATTACTGTTAATTTTCTTTCTCTCCAAATTCTCAATGACCAAACACAACCAACCTTAGAGTTCCTGGTAATCCACGCACGCTGTGCATACGGACATGTGTAAGATATATACAACCTGGAACACCCCACATGAACAACCAAAGTTAAAAACACTCACAATCACAATAAAAAATTTGCATAATTGCAAGCAATGAAATGAAATGTCACAATAACATGGCTGACAGTACCTTGTTGTTCCATCAAAAACTGGGGGCGCTTCTGAAGTAGAATCAAGTGCTGGTGGCAAAACCTCTTGAACAACTCTGTAAGATAACACCATTTTTTTTTCTTTAAAAAAGCCAGTTTCATGTAATTAAAAAAAAAAAAAAAAATCCAAGCAAAACTCACTTAGCAGCCATAGCTGCAGACAAACGAGCAGCTCTTCTGGGTTTGTAGTTTAGAATCCAACAATGGGTCTGAAGGAATTTTATAGTTTTGTTGGAGGAGAGAGAAAAATCTGAGAGTGAAGACGTCAGTGGTGACGAAGCAATAGCGGCGGTGACACAATAGCTTACTTTAAAAGTGGCCATGCTTGTGTTCTTGTGTTTTTGACAGTTGGTTACTCGAAAGCAAATCACTCTCACATACTGTAACGTGCTGTCTTTATTGGTGGACATGATTGGTGAGTTACGCGTTGCCACTTGCGGGTATCTATCATTTTCCAGGCAAAGTATGGTTGGTTCGTGGACAAATTTTATTAACCTTCATTACAATAATTAAATATTGAATTGAATTGAATTCTACTCAGGTGTTTTCGTTTATATTTCTGTTTAAATCTAGCTTGTTAACATTCAACAACAAAATAAACATGATAAATCACTTTGTTTATTTGCTCGATCGTTTTGAATATAATTTAGATTAATAACATAATTAATGATGACAACATTAATGTATCGTGATTATATTTTATATTATAAATGGTGTACTTGCAATCATTATCAGTATGATTTTTTTTTATGCGAGACCGTTGATAGTAAGAGTCGTAGAGGAGTGCAACCTCATCTTTTAAGTCAAATTGTTGAAGCCTCTTGATTTTAATGTGTTGCCTAAACATCTATCTATTTTCTAAAATTTTCCAATAATTTTAAGATGAGAGTAGTGTTAATGAATGTCGGTGTTTTCAACAAAGATGAGAGTAATGTTAATGAATGTTGATGTTTTCAACGATGATGAGAGTATTATTCCTTTAACTATTGTTTCACGTTATCAAGGAAAAAAAGAAAAAGAAAAAGAAAATAAAATTGTTTTACTTATGTAATTTCAAGTTTTTATTTTTGTTTTTCTTAAAAAAAAAAAAACATTTACATTCGGTGGTTTAATTTTTTAACGTTTTCAAGCTAATCAAATCACATTGAGCAATTCCTTTCAAAAAAAAAAAAAAAAAATCACATTGAGCAATAGTTTAATAGTAAAAGGGAAAGTTTTGTAAATATGATTTCATTCTTAAAATGAGTGATATTACAATAGTTTATCTATATAATCATTTGATCCGTGTAGTTATAAGATGGTTACTAATCATGGAATTCTAATGCTTCACAAAGATTAAATGTTTAAAAAAAAAATATCCCTCTCATAATGATTCATTAACTATACAAGTTCTTTATGAGTTAGAATATATTTTCTTAAGCTTTAAAAAATATTAACAAAGTGAAAATCTCAAAAAATAACACTAAACAGAAGTGTAAAATTTGAGATTAGAAAAATATATATTGAATTTTATTAACTTCATTGTTTGCCGCCGAACTAACAATAGTGTGCCAGCAAACTATTTATTTATTTACAAACTTTTATACACTTATTTGCAAACTATCTAATACTAAAAACTTTATGCTAGTTTTAATTAAAACTAATGTTTTTATTTTTTTAAGTGCTAGATAAAAAAAAACTCGAACCTTAAATCTTTTTTTTTTTTTTTAAAAATAAATCTCTTTACAAGACATTGATACAAATCATTATATCCTTCTAAATATCTTCAAAATTCTCATAAAAGAAATCATCAATAACTAACAAAAACTTGGCACATTTTTTCAACTTGGTTAAGTCAAATCCCCATCTCTAAACTCTCTCTCTCTCTCTATATATATATATATATATTTTATAATCAGATATATCTAATTTTAAAAAGTAAGAACCAACCAATCAAATTTATTTATTGCATTCTCTCTTTTAAAACAAATTCTCTTTTCTATTTAATTCAAATGTTATATATATATATATATATATATGACATTTGACTATAAAAGCCATATATATATAGTCAAGTATATTTGATTTTAAAAAGTAAAAACTAATCAATCAAATTCATTTATTAGATTTGAATTAAATAGACAAGAGAATTTATTTTAAGAGAGAGCACAATTAATGAATTTAATTGGTTGATCATTATATTTTAAAATTAGATATATCTGATTATGAAAATAATATATATATATATGTGAAAAGGTTTTGGCAGGTAAACAGAGGTTGTTGCATTCATTTGGATATTTGGCATGTCTGGATTGTGGAAAATTCTAAACGTTCAAACTCGTTCTGCTTATTGACAACGTTCACACACTGTTTAAATCGCAAGCACTTCTTAATTTATTACAGAATGACAGTTGTCTCTACCGAGCAGATCAACGTTTTTCGAACAGATAATAAAATTTTGGATTCGAAACTAAAATAAATAAATCTAAACCATAACCATAATGCTAACGTGTCACATGGTCTTTTTGAAACTTACATATCAGCGAATGATAAAATCCACAAAAAGACATTATCAGATTTTCTCTTCATCAGAAAGATTTAAGGGAAATATGAAAGGACAGCATTCTCAGAAAAAGAAAGGTTATTCTCTCAATATAGCGAAAAAGCTTTTAGTGGCTCACCAATGTGTGGTTCCTGTTGGCCACTCATGCTTTTCCATTTCACAACCCAGTGAGCTTGTTTGTTTACAAGACAACGACAATGTTCATCAAATTGACTACATAAGAAAAAGCTTTGAAAGGAATGAAAAACAACCCTTAAACCAAACACCTGTCTCGATCATAAGTACTCTTTGTAAAAGCACCTAAAAGGGCTAATAAAGGCTCGTTTGGAATAACTTTTGCTTTTGGCTTTTGATAATAAAAAAAAAAAAAAAAAGAAGTGGAAGCTCTTTTTTCAAAAGCCACAAAGACCGCCTTCTTTTCAAAAGGTTTTTGAATGGTAAAAGCTCATTTCCAATTTCTATCGAAATAGCTCCCAAAATAGTTTTTAGACTCCGGAAGCCAAAAAGTGGCTTCCAAAAGCCATCCCAAACACGAAAGTACTACTGTAAAAGCCCTTCTCATTATAAAATCAGGTTGAGAAAATCTGCAACAGGTTCGTACAGGATTACAAATTCTCCAGAATCATGCTAGAATGTAACCCTGAGAAACTTCCCATGTAAATTTGGCATGTATCGGTTATGATAACAACAGCCACGAACATGCTTTTGTTGAGCATTAAACAAGCAGGTACTAATAAGTACACCAAAAGTCCATAAATCACACCCTACGAAACGTGTACCATTCTCAGGAACAATATTCAGGAGTAATGTCTAGTCAGTTTTGGAATGATATCTTGATGAGTGAGATGTACTAAATGGCTAAATGCACAACCAACCTTCTCTAACGCAATCAAATGAGGCAAGTTGATCTTACATTTAGGGAGTAAATACACCCCCGAGTCCAAAAATCACACATTATGAAAAGTGCGCACCATTTTCAGGTATATGGTCTAGTCGGTTTTGGAACAATATCTCACTGAACTATATTAAATGCACAACCAACTTCCCTAAATACGCAATCAAATAAGACAAACTGAGCTTCCATTTAGGCATACTTAAAGAATGTTTGTGCAAATTGGGCAAAACTCTTCCTTCATTACTTAATATGCATAGTGAACCATTTCAAGAAAGAACTACTACTATTCTGGTTTTCAAGTCTCCTTCATCACATTAAACTTCATAGGGCAGCCAATTAAGAAAACAAAATGAATTGCTTATCTACATTTATGAAGCTCACCTTATACGGCAATATTTTCCAAGGTCTAAATGCAATGGTTCAAAAAAATCAAGACGCAATCGAAAGAAAACTTCTATATAGAATTTTTTTGAGGCATTGACATCTGTCTAAACAATATCTATAAAGTCTCTTATAGTGTTATGAAAATAAGTTTGCAAGATGCGTGGCTATACATTAAATTCCTTTCTTCTTTAAATTCTCTTCGTTTAAGAAAAAGAAAAAAAAAAATGCTTTCCATACAAATGAAGAATATAGGGATGAAGTGAGAAATATTTAGAACCTCTAGAACTAGGTGTTGGCAAGTCCGCATATACCAGTACCTCCCTTTATTGATGTAAGGGGCCCATGCCAGGAACCACGGCTGATCAGAAAAGAATCAAGAAATAAAACTATGACAGTGATATCATCATGAAAATGTCTCCTCACCCCACGATCAATTTTCTTCAAGTCAGAATATCTCATTTCTCTTTTCTTCGCTGCTTCACGAAGTGCTGCTTTTACAAGCTTCCTCGCAACACCCTGCACAAATATGAATATGTTAATTGTGCTCAAATACAACTCAAAGAATAGATCACTTTTCACTCAAGCTCTATATACCAAATATATGTGGGCATATAAAAAAATTGCAACATTCTCTAAGTTTAGTGTACACAACCTGCTTTTTGGGACAGGAATCAATTTTAGAAGTTGCAGTTATAGGTTGTTTATCGGAAATGGAAAAAGAACAGGAAATAGGCTACAAATTCTTATTATGTAATGAAGTAAAAGAAACAGAAGAAGGCTACTAGATCTAAGAATATTAGCACTCATCATTCCCCAAAGTAAACATACATATAATATATGCAATCATACATATAATAACAATAACCAACACAAATACACATATAACTCAAAATTTTAAATAGAAATCCTACATTACGTGGACAGTTGTGGACAATGTCAACTGCCTCCTGATTGCTTAGATGCTCCCATAGGCCATCAGATGCAAATATAAGAAACTGATCTTCGGGGTAGAGGTTCTGCACCAATACTGTTGGCTCAGCTTTAAGGATAGGCCTTTGGAAGGGCTCTGGCAGTCTAAACTTGGGCAAAAGAGGTTCTCTGTTAAATTCTGCATTCTTCAGATAAGCATCACCAATGGATCTTGAAATCTGCAATGATAACATAGCTTTATTAACATTATTACACTCAATTTGTGCATGTTATCATTGTGTCAGTCATGCTATATTTCTTTCTTTCATACATATTCAATTACATAAATCTGAAAATAGGACTAACAGTAACCAAAATGGCAATTTCTCAAGAAATCTTTTAAACTATGAAAGAAATGAAAATGGTCAAGGTTGTATCCTAGGGTAGCATATACAATAGCCTTTCACCGAAAGACAAATCAAGAGTTACAAAGCAGAGAATCGAGAAAATTTGATGATAATTCATATTTAAGGGTCATGAATTAGACTTGACTTTGTCAACATTATAACAGGATCAACCAATTAACAAATAGTGACCAACAGCCTAGCTCTTGGTTTAACCTGATAATTTAAAACTTCATATTCTAACATGTTTCACTTATCCTTCAATTTCACCTATTATCACATGCTAAAATTAACAGCAACCATTCTATTATGAAGTTCTAAATTTTTCAACCATAATATATATATAGATTGGGGAATACAATTTTGACACAATTTTTCAACCATTAGATTGAAAAACATTTAATGGTGCAAATTTAATTTTTTTTTTTGGTGAAGAGAAAAGTTGTTGCATAGTTGTTTTACACTAGATAATTGCATGTACACCAATTTCTCTTTCTTCGGTCATGTTCTTTCCTATTCTCTCTTTTCTCTATTTATTTATTTTTAAATTGATTTTCTATTTTGGGCTATTCTGATCAATATATTTGCTTAAACATATGCAATATAGATCTTATTTGTAAGTTTATATTGAGAGCTTCAAATCCATTTATTGTTTGCATGATTTGATTAACTAAACAAAGAGAAAAGATTAAATCAAAATTGAATTTATAATCTTTTTATTTTGTCTAAAGATAGAGATAAAATAGGATGAAGTGTACCAATTCAAAATTAACAACTAATCTATACCATTCAATACTTTTTGATCCAATGGTTGAAAAATTGTGTCAAAATCAACAAGTAAGTGTGTTGCTTTGGCACACATTCGAACATAAACAAAATATGAACAGATTAGGAATGCAGAATGCCATGGTTTTCATAATCATTCAATGCCATTATAAAAATATTACAAAAATTCAGGGAACTTAGTGGAAATGAAACAGTAATTGCATTGTGATAGCGCTATACTGAACTGAATTTTGTATAAAGCAGAGATCATACCCCTGATGATAAAATTACAAGTATGCAGAATTTTTTTTTTTTTTTTTAAAGTAAATATATTTAAAGAAAAATGTATATCAAACAACAATTAATTAGAGAAAAAAAACATAAAACAGTATAAGATGAAGCCTCGAAAAGGTTACCTGTATAAGACCTTTCACACGCCAAACTTTGTGCTTTAAAACAACGATTTGTGGATCATCGGGATGCAATGAATGCAATTCCTCTCTCACAGATTCTATACTTGCGTTATGCTCATATGATAACTGAACAGCTTTGACCTCTTTAACGTCATCTTCTAGTCTTCCTAACACCACCCGAGAATCACCAGCATTCGCTATGTATAGCAGTCCACTACAGATAATACCTACCAAACAACACGAACCAACGGAGGCAATCTGTGGCTTAATTTGCCACTGGTTTCTCACCAATGTAAGAAATTCCTCTTCTGTTTCCAAAAATGCTTTAGTGATAACATCAGCAGACATGCCATGACTTTCAGATGTAAATTCTGCACCATGAATAGCTGTCAAGTCAGTAAACATGTGCATTAGCCAACTAAACATAAAAAGTTAAAGACAGGGAGGAAATAATTTGATGGAAGTCGCATGCATGCACACACACACAGAGAACAAGGAAAGAGAATAACTAAACTTTAGTCCATCATTGATGATCAAGACACATTCTTTAGTCCATCATCATTCAAGATACATTTCATTTAGTTGTCTCCAGCAGTAACTTCCACGGATGCTAGCAGTTGATAGAAAACTATTCAATTATTAAATTATCGAAAAACTTTTCATCCAAATTCTTGCAACTAAAATATAGTAAAATACACTACAAGTTTTGTACTGGCTAGCCTCTCCCACAGCTTCAAGCCTGCAACCCCCAAAATTTAATTACTTGTTCACAAGCATTTGAGAAACTTTCAACTTATGATTCCAAACAACTAATCAATCCCACATCAAATAAGAAAAACTGGGTTACAATAAAGGCATCTATTTTATTTATTTATTTATTTTATAGCAGAGACAGGACTATGCTTGTATTAATAGAAAAGGAAGGTGTGGATTACAACAAAAGAACAAATTGTCCACCAAAAACGGCATCTAAGATC
Organism: Nephelium lappaceum; assembly: GCA_021234005.1. Classification (NCBI taxonomy): domain Eukaryota; kingdom Viridiplantae; phylum Streptophyta; class Magnoliopsida; order Sapindales; family Sapindaceae; genus Nephelium; species Nephelium lappaceum. The sequence goes on from CM037999.1 coordinate 21,166,663, forward strand.
GTAAATCATTCAAGAATAGCTGTTTCATCTAAGACTCCAGAAGATAATATCATTAAAATTTACATAACTGAAGATAATTAAACATATACAAGACAGGTCTGTAAGGTTAGACTAGGGTCGAAAAATCTTCTATGTTCATTCACTGCAAGCCAAGCATAGAAGACATTTGGTGCCAAAACGCTATGTTTTTCTCTCATGAAAATAGAACTTAATAAAAGTCCCAGCACCACCATAATTGCAAAATTACGAGCTTCAAATCAAATGGACTATGGAAATTGCCTAATGCCAGACGTCAACAATTAATAAAACCATTGATTGACCAAATACATGCGACAAAATAAGATATCCACAGCTTGCATGGGCAATGAGCATACATGGAACAAAAGTTACAAAACTAAGCAAAGAGCATAAAAGACAAAAGAAAAAAAAAAAAAAAAAAAAAAAAACCTTACTCTTGATATTGTCGAAAAGGCGATCGTTTACAAATCGGGCAGCTTCTGGCCCTCCATGGCCATCATAAATTCCAACAAATGTCCCCTGAGGACCTGATTCAACTGAGCTCAATGGCCCTGATTCTAACTGGCTATGGTCTTCTAACAAATTATTAGCTTGAATTACAGCCATTGAAAACTCCCCACCAACATGGTTTCCGGAATCTTTGTACCACAACAATCCATCAACTCGACCACTACTTTCTGCACCTCTATTAGAATCTTCGCCCTCAACAGACGGCTTCCAACAAGGGGAGACAATCTTCAAAATAGTAGCAGTTACCATAATTTACATATTATCATCCAAATGATCCGGCAATCAAATTATTCATCAAACCAACATTAACAATATAAAACCCCGATGCCTGCTCCGTAATTCTTTCCCCAATCTTTAAACACGCCAATGAACTTTCAGAAATCAAACACACATTGATGGATGCAGCCAACATTAATCTACAAAAGGTATATACAACAACAAAACAAATCAGAATACATAAATCGCGGCGTAAACATAACCAACCAATCTACACATGTATTAAAAAGCATAAAGTATGTCCAAATGTGACAAAAAGATAAAAACAAGTAACTGGGTATGTCTAAAAAACCGCAAAAAATGAAATTTAGACACAAATCAAACAGCATAGAAACAAAACAATTAAAGGGTAACACAAGAATCAAAATGCAGGTGACATCAATCTATTCTGCACCATAAAACAATCACAAAAATATAACATGTTTCATAAAAGAAAGATTCCAATACAATACAAAACCGTGGAGGCATAAAATAAAACAAGAAGAAAGAAAAGCGAAAAAGGTGAATCCTTGAACAAACCTTGAGAAAATCTAAAGAAGAGATTGTAGGATCATTTGATGTGGAGGCTTCAAAAGGGCAGATCTGGAAAGATTGAGAGAAGAAGAGGAAATATTTAAAAAGGAAGATTAAGAAGAAGAAATCATTGGTTGAGAAAAGAAACAGCCCATGAGAGATGGATTTAGAGAAAGAGAGAGAGAGAGAAGGGGGGGTGGGGATTTTTCACGGTTTTGGTGATGTTATTGGAATATATAACGATGGGCAGGCCAGGCCAGGCCAGGGGTTTTGACTTTGACCTTCAACAAACCACCATTTTAGGCAACCATTGCTCATCTCCTTTTCTTCTTATTTTAGTTTAGTTTTTTTTTTTTTTTTTTTTTAATTCTTTCTACTCAAATTTTAAATAAATAAATAAACAAAATCACCTCTAGAAATAGTTAAACGCTTTTCTTAATCCGAAAATATCAAGATTCAAATATCTCTCTTATCCTAAAGATTAATACTAGGTTTTCAAAATATTTTACCCTAATTCATGTCTAAATGATATAACATGTAAGTTATTAAAAATTTTATTAATTATCACATCATCTTATAATTTATAAGATTTTGATAACTCAAATATCACATCTGACTAAAATATTTAGAAAACTTAGCATTATTTTATCCTAAAATATAAAAAATCAAGAATTCAAATCTCATTCTTTTTTTAAAACACAAAATGTGTTTACTTAGGAAACATTTTTATTTCCTTAAGATTGTGACAATGGTTTTTGGGATACGTAAAGATGCTATAAGGATATGTGCCAACACTCCAAGGTATCAATAATTATTTTTTAAAATTTATTTTTGAAGTGAATTTAGAATTTATTTTATTGACAAGTTGGAAAATTTTTAATCAATAATCTGTCAAAAAGTTGATAAATTGATTGTAAATTATTTGAAATCATTATCTACTAACTCTCCTAAAATCTATAGGAATTTTTATTGCAATGGTGTTTTTTGGGTACATTTAAATTTAAAAGGATGGTAATATTCTAATGGTGCAATACAATTATAAAGCAACTGATTTTTGTTGGATTAAAATTAAAATTTATATTTAAAAAAAATTATATTGAAAAGAAAAAAGAGTAAGAAAATTAAAAATACATATATGAGAGCATTCTCATTTGTGTTAACTATAAATACTTACCATTATAAAAGCAAAAAATATATGTATATACAAATGACAAAAATTTTCTCAATAAATAAAAAACTTATTAATCACTTCAGTAAATAAAAATTATTTTTAAATAATTAAAATATATATATACTTACTTTCAATTTAATGCAAAATATATTATGCTCTCCAATATTTAGATATTTACTTGTATAATTGAGATATTTACTTGATAATTGAAAAAGGAATGTTAGTTAAAATTAAATAAAAATATTACTTGAAAAAAAAAAAAAACCTTAAATTATATCAAACTCCTCTTAAATTTTAAGACTTCAAATAAACAACAATTAAAACTAATAAAATTTTATTCTTTGTTGTGCCTTCGAAATATCACGCAATTATCATTTTCTGAAAATTAAATTGCAAAAGACAAAAACGGAAAACAAACGTTAGATCCGAGAGTCAAAAGTCAAATAAACAAAATGTCAAATGTCAATGGTGCTTAGGGGTATGTATTTAAATATATGAAAAAATGGGGAACTAATTAAAATAAAGTAAAAAAGAAAGGACCTGATGATGAAAAATAGACATGAGACTACACGCCATTGAAAGCAACGTAAAGAGCTCAAACAAAAAAATCACAGCATGCCATTTCGTCTCCACTTCACTCGCACCCCGTCGCCTACGACACTTCTCAGTCAACGACACAGGTTCATCGCCTCTTCCAAATCACTGGCCGTCCACTCACGCGCCGCCCACTCGGAGTCGATCATGGCAGCCAACAACTCGGTCCGAGTCGCCGTCGCTCAGATGACGTCAGTCAACGACCTCGCCGCCAATTTCGCCACCTGCTCCCGCCTCGTCAAGGTAGAGAGATTTCTGGTGCTTGTTGCTATAGTTTGACTAGTGTGATTTTTCTGTTTGTCGAAGCAAAATTTGTTTGTTTTGATAATTTTTGAATACATGAAACTAACTGGGATATTGAATTTTTTTTTTTTTTTATATGATTGATAAAATTAAGAAAAAAAATTAAGCTTTATTATACTTGAGAAATCATATAATGTTGTGTTGTTTTAATTAATTATATGAGGTTAAAAGGAGTTGAAAATTTTGTAATGTTATTAATTATAAAATAATAATTAAAAGAATTGCACAAAATTAAAGCTTTTAGTTGTGTAATTATGATTGTGTCTGTTAGTTACCATCAAACCTAAAAACTTAAAGGCGATAGGAAAGGATCCAATATATTTAAGAATTAAGGTTACGATATGTTAACACACCCCTGATATTGTTCAAATAAAGGGGGAATTAAGGATTTGAATCAGGGATCTTTAGGTTTTGATAACATATTAGTTACCATCAAATTCAAAAGCTTAAATTAATGTGAAAGGGTTCAACTTTATTATTTAATACTTGAGGTTATGATAAATTATCAATGTTAGTGAAGAATTTGACATGTTAGACATTTTGAGTAGAGTGGAGATTTGGTGATACTCATGGTCTCACTTTTAAAGATGGTACTATATGTTGTAGAAATTCTTTATGCTGTGTAATTAATCGTCGAATAAGATATATGATTTTAGCTATGATAATGGGAAATTTACAAAGTGAAACTATGGAACTAAAAATTCTGTTGATATATTGGCTCTGCTTTTTATGTATAGGTTTGGATTATAGTTCGTTTTTAACTAATATTTAGAGTTTGGATCTTGAAGGAAGCAACTTCTGCTGGGGCAAAACTGCTTTGCTTTCCTGAAATTTTTGCCTATGTGGGTGCCAAGGATGGTGATAGTCTCAAAATTGCAGAACCTTTAGATGGACCGATAATGCAACAATACTGCTCTTTAGCTAGGTGGGGTTTTGGTTTCCCTTCCTTCTTTTTTTTTTTTTTTTTTAAAAAAAAAAAAAAAATTTAAAGAATTTGCTGTTTCAGTTTTATGACTTTATCTCCGCTGTATATATCTTAAAAATTCAAGTCTCAAATCTATCATCTATGCTGCTTTATTCTACAATTTTTTTTCATGGTCTTTTGTTTTTCCTTATTTGCTATAATGGATATTCATGGTGTCACTTAGTCTTGATTATCTTGTTGAATGCCTACATTTGTCGAAGGTTCTCTATTCCTTCTATTGATTTTTTTTTTTTTTTTTGCATTCACAAATTGCAGAGAATCCAGCATTTGGTTATCACTTGGAAGCTTCCAAGAAAAGGGACATGATGATGCACACTTGTGTAACACACATGTTGTGATTGATGACACTGGGAACATTAGAAGCACTTATAGGAAAATACACATGTAAGCCCTCCTTCTTTTTTTTTTTTAAGTAACATATAAGCCCATTAACTTTTAGGATTCGGTGACAGTACAAATCTCAAGAAGAAATCTGTATAGGCTCCTTAGAACCACCAAAAGACAAGGCAAATCATTCAAAAACTTTGGGCTGCCACTGCCTCCCAATTTTGCTGGATGGAAAAGACAGCAGTTGTTTGTTTAAGTTATTCATTAATATGGAGCAACTATTAATTTACATCAGTCTGTGTGTGGGTATGGCATTGATGTTTCATTAGATTATTAGAAAAAAAAAGTACTCAAAATGTATTATCTGAGATCACTTGGTCATTAACTTTAAGTAGGATCTCAGATCAGTGGAGATAAAAATCATTCTTGAAGAAACACAGACACACAAAAAAAAAAAAAAAAAAAAAAAAAAAAAGAGAAGGAAAGAGACTTCTTAATTGTATGGAAAGAAATTGAATGAATGTATTCTTACATCTATCATTAAACCAAGAAATATATAATCCTTTTCTGAAAAGCTTCCTCAGAGAAAATTGTGGTAGAATTACTTCATTGTTCATTACATATTTGATTTTGATCCTCCATGAAGTTATGCTTTGTGAGGGAGGTCCTATTGCCCTTTTTTATTTTTCTTTCATTTTACATATATTACCATAATGATGGGTTAAACAAAATATATGTCATCTTTTGAAGGTTCGATGTGGACATTCCTGGTGGAAGGACATACAGGGAAAGCCAATTTACAGAACCAGGTAAACCATTTCCTATGTCTCAAATAGGAAAAAAAAATGAAATTAGTATGTTTACTAGGGATTCACAAATCCTGCAATCCCAATAGCAAGACTACAAAGATTTTTAGTACAACAGGTGTGCTGTACTTCATATCCGCCTCAAACCTACCAGGTTGATTGAATTCTCGTGCATTATGTTGTTGAATGTCCTTATAACTGCAAGCTTTTTATAATGGGAGAAGGAAAACCAGTCTTTCTGCTTACAGCATATATATGTCATGCTTTCTGGTTTATTTGGAAATCTTATCTTATCTTTTACCCTGGATTCTTGATGTCTGAGTAAGAAATGGTAGACCAAGTGGAATTATAAGGTCAGTCCTTCATAAGCGGGAACAATAATCCAACTATGTAAAACTTTTAGGTAAAGAAGTTGTTGCAGTAGACAGCCCCTTTGGACGTTTGGGTCTCACAGTTTGCTATGATCTGAGATTCCCAGAACTTTATCAGCAACTCAGGTTCCAACACGAAGCACAGGTGTGAGCAGATTCCTTAATATTTTAAGTATATTTGTTTCTTCAGCAACTAACATATTAATCCTGGAATTATATACAGGTTCTGTTGGTACCAGCAGCTTTCACGAAACAAACTGGTCTGGCACATTGGGAGATTCTCCTTCGTGCCCGTGCAATTGAGACTCAATGCTATGTATTGACTTTAAATTCACCTTAGCTCATCTCAATCAAGCTTTAATTCCCTAGTACATGGTGTTAAAACAATTTATATATTCTGGTTTTAATAAATTGTTGGAGAAATCATAGTTCATTCATGGTTCTGCAAGTTATATTGTATCCTGTGGCACAATATCCGGGATGACATGGTTCAACACTGTATTAGGTCATAGCTGCTGCACAAGCTGGAAAGCATAATGATAAGAGAGAAAGCTACGGTGACTCATTAATAATTGATCCATGGGGGACAATTGTTGGTCGATTACCTGGTGAGAGCTGGTTCCCTAATAGGTCTTATTAGTTCTTTGAGCAGGTTTTCTTCTTGCTTAGGAGTCAATTTTATATATGAGTGTCGGTTGTCAGGATTTTAGTATATATTCTGGAAACTTTAGTAATATCAAATTCAAAATCCAGTTTGATTTTTCTGTTTCAGATCGATTGTCGACAGGGATTGCTGTAGCTGATATTGATTTTTCATTGATTGATTCAGTGAGATCGAAGATGCCAATTGCGAAGGTAAATTCCTATCTATTAATGTAAGGGCCTTAGATCATTAATGAAATTGGCAATCAATTTGAAGAAATGGGAGTTTAATAAGGGGGGACATTGGCCAGGTGGCCTCTTCAGGTCCAATACCAGCTGAAGTTTGGGTGGGTTTGATGTCAACATGTAGGACCCTTTTCAAGGCTGGCCTGCTGGCAGGCTGGCACCACAACTGGGAATTTGGACTAGGTGCAACCTCTAGGTGATTGCTCAAACTAGTTATTTTCTTCTTACCTTTGATAATTAAGGTTCCTATATCTAAAAAAACGCATGGTCTAAGCTTATTAAGAATTAAGTGGAAACATTTAACCTGTTTTATCTTGAATTGGATGCTCTATTTCTAGTTAAACCTGCGTCAGCTGTAGTTCTGGTCCTACTTGAGCCACCCTCATTTGCCTCCTACTGGGAGGTCAGGGATTTAAATCTCTTTAGGGCCAACCATCCACCTAAGATATATATAGTATTCTTGGATTAGAGTTGTTACAAGTGGTATGGCTTTATTGATGTGTCCATTTCAATATCCTATGCCAGCATCGGAAGCCCATCGACTTCTGGAAGTCGGCGTCTCTATGATTTTCGAAGATGATGTCATTCTTTACTCAGCTATTATCAAGACAGTATGATTAAACCAATGTTGTATTCTTATCAATACTTGAATAGCACATCTATCCTTCTATTTTAGTTAATGGGGAGAATGGTATGTATTGTAAATTCCATAATAAGTTAAAAATTTCAGTCAGCACTTTATGACAAGATGAGATTGGCCCAGTGGTCACATCTATGCCACAAGTTCGTCGGTTCGAGTCATTTTCCCCTCTCCTAAACTCCAAATTAATTGAAATATTAAAAAGAAAAAGATAGCCATTTATATGTGCTTGAATTCCATTTATGTCCATTTGTGGTTTGTTTAAGCTATGGTAATCAGACAAATTGTGCTTCATTTATATGTAAATATTTTTTTTGTTTGACGAATCATTTATACGTAAATATGATCCAGATCCATAAAGATCTCAAGTGTTGCATACTTCTACTCTCTGAGGACAATTAATGTGGTCATCGTTACCTTAATTTGTCAAATTTCCATGTATCAAAGTGTATTTTCTCCTATCAAAATTCAAATGAGAAGAAATAGATGTGTCTTTTGGGCAAATCTAAAAAAGATTTTTAAAGTTTGAATATATGTTATGATGATGTGTGAAAGTGACAAATCATTTAAAGATCGATGATCAAACTAGAAATCAATTTTCATTGAGCTCTCTAGTATTTATTATTTATAAAAGGCCTACGGTAATATATATATATATATATCTGTGTATATATTCAACTTGAAGTTAAACAATCACTGTATGGTGGTTCAATTGTTAGATTTGGCACCAGAAATTGATTACTAACAATAAAATTTCATTACACAGACATCTAATCTCTCTTACCCTCATGATTATCTGTTGTTAAAATTTAGTTTAATGTAAATATTTTATAAGTTAGCTATGTTCAATTTTTCTATTCTAGGTGTGACCTAATTAGCTATGGCCGTATATATAAAAAAGAATCCAGAAGAATGAGTTATACATGAGCGTTAACTGAATTTCAAGAAGCATCTTAGCCGACAGAATCCTCTTTATGTACTATAATATTTGGACTTGGATTGGTCAAGAGTAGATTACTACTATCTGTGAACAGTTAAAAGATTGCAGCATTCTTTTTCAGGACTCAAAAAAGTAGTGGGAGTCTCTTTTATTTTGTTTCAAAGTAACTCTTGCTCCATTGCTCACTGCCCCAAATGCTTGCTTTCTACGTAGATGATCTCTTCTTTATGTCAACCTTTTTTTTTTTTTTTTCATAGAATCTAATCTAGCCCCAACTTTTCCATATAATGGATAGGTGACGCACTTTTTTGATATTTTCTTTTCATAGCATTCATAATATAAAGTTCAACAATGTACTTTATAAAATTTTGAACTAGTTAATTATGTTTGGTATTTCAAAATTGATATATATGGATGATTTCAAGTCTACCAATAAAATGGTTTCTAGTTTATTATATAAATTCAACTAAAAGAAAAATGCTATGGCCTATTGATAGATTTTATAGTGTATTGGTCATGTTATTTGAATATATTTTATTCCACAAAACCTCAACCATTTGATACTATCTATAAACATCCAACGAAACATTTGTTAATCAAAATGTATATAGCGAAATGGAGAGGTGCATAGAATTAATAAATAAAGTAATAGATTAATACTTATTTTTTTAGTGCGAGTAAGTTATTCAGGATGCTGTCTGAACCATCTAAGATATGATTTTGAGGTGCGGTTTGGAGATCTGCTCTCATAAAACGAGAGGGAGCAACCCATAATAGGTGAGAGAAAAATTGTCGACAAAGTGGGACTTTTAGTGAGATTGAATTCACAACCTTGAAGCCAAGATTATGAGTGGGTCATGGTTTTTCCACTAGACCAGATCATCTTTTTCATAGATTAATACATTTTTTACGCTTGAGACTATATCTAATACATCAAACTTTCTAAGCGCATTGTCATGTATTATTGTTATTTTATATAATAAATAATAATAAAGCTAAAAGACAAGAAGAGTGCTCACGCATTGCGCCTTCAATAGATATATGAGAACTTCCCAACAAAGGAATGCCACAATCCATAACAATAAAAACCATGTTAAGCCTTCTGGTGAAGAACACAAACATTCTGATCATTTTCATTTTATGCATCACCATTCTTTCTCCTCCACCAGCAAAAGCAGACCCAATTTCCAAAACCAATTGCTCTTACTCTATACAGATTGAAACCACCTGTGCTCCTTCAGCTGAAACCACAGATCATATCAGTCTCAGATTCAGCGACTCAACAGGAAGCTTGATCATAGTGAAGCATTTGAAGAACCCCAAGCTGATTTATGCTCCCAAAAATGGTGTGAAGAAACCAGGAGGTGGGTTCCAAAGGTGCAGCATAGCCATGTTTGGAGTGAGTGGAGCATGTATGAAGCAAAGTGTGTGTTCTTTGTATCTCAAAAGAGTTGGGTCAAATGGGTGGAGACCAGGTTGGGTCAAGGTGTTTCATCCAGAAAAAGGAGGTAGGAAGGTGCAAGTTTCTTACACTTTCTATTTCAGGACATTTGTGCCTCAAAATGTGTGGTTTGGGTTTGATTACTGTCACTCTAGAGACGGTTTTGTGCCTCATGTTACAAATTTTGGTGATGACTGAAGACTTGTAGTCTTCATGTTATAGTATATTGAGAGGCTGATGATTTTGGTTATTAATAAAAACCATTTTGAAAGTTATCTTTTTGCTTTGCAACTCCATAGCAAGCTTTGCAGGCTGTATTTACATATTGGTTAAAAATATTCCAAATCATTAAATCAGAAACCCAGCTGCTAGTCAGAATTTATCAGACAAACCAAATATCATCAAACGAAAAGTGAGCCCTTCAAAGGAAATACCGCACAGACAAACACAATTTTCAAACTTACATTTTCTGGTCATGTCAGAAAAGTTACCCACTACATACAATTCTATGAACTGCTAAATGCTATGTTACAAAAAAAAAAAAAAAAAAAAAAAAATCATGTATCATGTTTAGTTCTTTTCAGTTCTTGCCAATCAGATTTTTCAATGAAAAAAACAGGAGTATAAAAGATAAAACTAAAACCTCAAAAACACGAAATCATAGGTATAAAACTATTAACAATGTACCTACTATTTTATTATCCAACACCAGAAAGTTCATTCAAGCAGGAATTCTTGCATAGAGTCTGGACTGGCGAGGAGATCAAAGCGTTTGCTGCCTAAGGTGTCTTTAAGTATTGTAATTTGACCTTCCTTGAGAAGAATGTCCTCATCAAGAGCCTCTATTTGCTTCTTCAATACATTCAATTCTGAGTTTAATAGCATATTCTTCTCACTGTATTGCTTGACTTCATTCCACATCAGGTCTCTCTCCTCCGAGACCTTTGGCAATATCCCTTTCATGATTTTCAATTCCTTAGCAGACTCTTCAAAGTCTCTTTCAAGTTGGTTTATGTTCTCATCCTTCTTCAACATCTGTTGATGACAAATGAGTTTCAGAATAACAGCGTAATATATTTCATTAAAAAAAAAAATTAGAGAGTAAAATTCTTCTTGAGAGTTGTAAAGATTAAAGCTTATAAAGCCTTATATAATGAATTCTTATGTATTTTTCCAGACTTACTGACATGTGGTAAAACACAGAGAGACAAAAATCAACAAGGTTAAATTTCAAATTCACTAGAAAGATGAGACTAAAGATTACCTGGAGTTCAAGATCTTTCAACTTATGGTTGACACAGGAAAGGTTGTCCAGGGCGTTTTGGACTTCACATCTGAGGATGTCGTTACCTCTCACTGCTGTTGCTATTTCAGCTTGCAACTGCTCAACCTCCAGCTCTTTTGAATACAGCTTCTCCCTTAATAGACTAGTTAATAATGTTTCCGCTTTCAGCTCAGACCTTATAATGTCCTACACAAGTAAACCAAAACATAAATGATAACATGGAAATGAAAGTCATCTAACCAAAGTCAACACAGCCCTTACATCAACTAAATGAACATCTTCAGCAGTAAATTACGCAACAGAGTGCAAGTTAAACTTATAATACTTAAAAGGTAATGAGAGACAGAAAACTGGATATCAGATCCTTGATTTGAGACTACCAGCTCTGAGTATAAATATACAGCTTTCAGCAGTATCTCACCTCTGGTGTTAGGTCATTTAGCTTTCCCCGCCTATTAGTATCTGTTTGTAATGGCTGAGATTTCAAAGTAACCAGATTGGATTTCTCATGGAGCAATGTAGACACAGTCTGTAAACTCCTAGTTAGGCTTTCAATTCCACGCTTAAAGCCCTGAACCTTCATGTCACATTCAACAACAAATTGCCCATCTAAACCACTCCTAATAAATTCTACACCCTCCTGGGTTTCTTGAAGTTGGCCTGATTTTTCTTTGATAAATTCCAGTAGCTGGGAACAGGACTGAGTGCTCTGATTTAGCAAAGATAGTCCTTGATTTTGCAAGCAGCATATACGAGTCCAAAGTTCCTTATCAAGCTTAATGGTTAAAGCACCACTCTCTTTTCCGTTGCCTTTCAAGCGGTTTAATAAGCTGATATTCTCATGCCGAAGAGAATCAACCTCAACCCTATAAGTTTCCACCTCCCTTCTCAGTGACAGTTCTACTCCTGTCAACCTCATTTGCTCCATTTGCAATTTAGACAGACGCTTATCAAACTTCACCTGAGGTTCCTTCCCAATTTCCTCACTTAATGCTTCTCGCAATCCAGCAATTGTCTTCTCCTGTTCATTGCATGTTCTTAGCAGTCTTGCTGTAGATTTTTGCAACTCCTTGCACTCTATCTCCTTCTCTTCAAAATTACTTTTCAAGCAATTTCGATCTTCTTCTGCTGCTCCATATTTATCTTCTAATTCAGAGAGTTTTTGTCTAAGATCTTGATTCTCATACTTGAACTCTTCAACCCTTGTAGTCAGGTCCTTCAGTTGTTGCTCTGAATATGTTATCATGCTTCTGCTCTCTGACTCCCTCGCATTAAAAGAAGAGACTTCTCTCTGGAGGGAGACGTTTTGCTCTGCAAGCTCTCTTACACGCTCCCGGAGCCTCTGCTCTTCCATCTGATATTTCTCAAGTTTGATTGACCAGTCACTTGATCTTCTGTCTAATTCCTTCTCCAATGCTGACTGCAGCTCATTTTTTTCCTTCTCTAGTCTTCTTGTTCGTGACTCCATTTCTACCTTTGCCAGCCTAATTTCTTCCTTGGCAGAAGCTCTTTCTGCAATTCTGGATTGTAAAAGATGAGAAACCTCACGTGCCAAGCTTATCTTCTCCTCAGTAAGGCTTCTAATAGTCTGAATCAATGCAGGCACATCAAATCCACTGTCATAAAGAAAGGTTTCCTGCTCAAGTTCTTCAAAAAGAACCATGACCCTATCTTCGGCTTCTTTAGATTTTCTTTGTAATTCTACATCCACATCCTCTTCAATTTCAAAAGAGTTAAACCCTTCATTATCAGTCCCAAAGAAACAATTTTGCTTCTGAAAGGCTGAAAAATCATCCCTGAGATATTCATTAACTGTTTCATAAGGTTCTTCCAACGAACAACTTTTTCGAGCAATCATTTCAGAACTTGAATCAGAGCATCTATTTAAAGAACCACAATAAATATCTTCAATGGTGATAGGAACATCGTGGTCAGACTCCTTTGAACTCGATTTGGGAAGAACATGAGCCTGAGAGAGTCTCTCAACTACATTCTTTGCAAGCCTCCGAGGGGAGTCATGCCCAAATCCATTCTCCACCCAGTCCCTGGAAGAGAAATGGAGACGAGTTCCTTTAGGTTCCCTGAATGAATGAGACCTTGGTTTCCCTTTAGCACCATCTGTTGGTGAAGTAGGGGCTGTAAGCTGAACTCGTGGAGGCAGCTTCCCACCACCATTTCCATGTCCGATACAGTTTCTCTGAGAAGAACTGTTTGTTGGCCTGCTTCTTTCCTGATGCTGTTCTCCATCAATGTAGCGATCCAAAATTTTGGTAGAGGCATTGCTGGAGCACAAAGAGGAGTTTCCTGATGAATCATGATGAGTTCTGGGTGAACCAGAAGAACTAGGCCTCTCCAAACCATGTGCATTTTGAATAGCTGCCACTTCAGGTCGTTTTTGCCTGGATTGTCTCTCTGGAGTTAGAGCCCTAGTACGTCTGTGATTGCCACAAAGGTATTAATTAGTCACAGGGAGTGATTTCAGCAAAAAAGAGTAAACGAAAGCTACACACATAACGTTAAAATAGATCAGACTATCAATTAATTTCTTAAAATAAACATAATCAAAACCCTCACCGAGATACACGACTGCATTGCTGATGTAAAGTACTGTTAGTACTACCAGAAGGAGATCTACTTTGGTCACTCGAGCAGGGAAAATTCTTCTGCCCCAAACCATCTAAGAGAAACGCGGCTGATGACAATGATCGGCTCTTTCTAAGACCTGAACTGGTACTGCAGCTCTGGCTATCAGATTTTTGCTTCCTAGATTTAGACAACAAGCTCCCAGAGTTATCGAAACTTTCAGACTTATCACCAGCTTGATTATCCAAACCACTTCCATGCGGGTTCTCCCAATAAACTTGCTTACCCGCTGGTGGCGGCGAAACTGAGTTGTTACCATTGCTGGAGAAAGATTTGAAAAAGAATAGCTTCTTCATCTCTGTATCTAGGCAACTCCTAGCTAAAGCTCATTAGAGTTAATGTTTTCTCAATAAATGATGGGGCCTCAATGAACCTGGAGTTATAATACACAAAAAAATGAGTTTAAAATAGGTGGGAAGGACATTATCACATTCAAACATGATTAAGATCACTGGAAGTGAAAGGACAGTGTAAAAAGCTACATACAGCTCATAGCAACTTCATTAAATTGAGTTTAAGGTATCTGGTTATATAAAAAGAAAGCATGAACACAATCGTTGATAATTATGAAAAGAACCCAAAGAATTTAAAATAGTCGAATATTTGAATCAATAAGCATTAACAGAAGACGTTAAATCTTCTCATGTCACTGACTAGAAATAAATAAATAAAAAACCCACATTGCTAAAAACCAAAAAAGAAAAAATCAAGGCCACCATAACCATCCATATATCTAGTTTGCAAAAAGAAAATTAAAAGCAAGCATACAAACTGAAATAACCACTCAAAAATCAACATACAGGGTCTGAATTAACAGTACGCACAACTAATCAATACTATTTCCACTAACAATACTCATATGAATAAATTAACAGTACCAGGAACAAGAATCAAAACAATTACATACATGTATATTTTAGACCACACATCCAAACCCGTATCAACAATAAAAAATTAAGTCTTTACAATGACTGTTGAAAACACAATCCTGTCGTGAGTCAAAAAATTGTTAAAGTGAATATATGACACTAAACAAAAGAAGAACTCTCTGTGCTTTTGGCTCCAAGAAAACCAACCATTTTCTTTTTTTTTAAAAGTAGAAAACCAACCATTTTATCTAAAAAGAAAAGCTATGGAATCTAACTTGCATTACAAAACTTTAACAGTGCAAAGATTTCAGTGCCCTAATCATTATAGCTTTTTAGAACAACTCTCTCTAATCAAATAAACCAAACAGATCATTTAAATATTATTCACCCACAAATATATATATATATATATATATACGTCTGTGTGTGTCAGAGCTTCTGTTCTGATCCAATCTTCACACACAACTCATCAAAGATCGACCAGTCTGTAAAAAGACCAAACTACCCTCGCCATTTCAATCTGTTCCTTAAAGCCCTAAAAACCCCTTCTCAATCCTAACAAACAAAAACAAAAATAAAATTTTATAAAAAAAAATCACTCAAATCAATCTTTCACGATTTCGGCAACTAAATGGTCCCAATTATCTCTTCAAGAAACCAAGAATATCAAAATTCAATCCTTCTAATTAAATCAACCATAAAAAAAGACACAAAATATACTGAGTCCTGTTTGGCCGCCAAGAAAACAGAAATGAAAATAACATGTCGCAATCAACTTTTATTTTCCTTCTAATTTCCAAAATTTTCTCGAGAAAAAAAAAAAAAAAAAAACTTTCTCGGCTACCAAACAGACGCCAAAAACAGTTATGGAGAGAGAAAGAGAGAGAGAGAGGACTTACAAAACTTCTACTCTGCCTTGTGTCTTCACTCAAACGGTCGAAAAACCTTTGCTTTACTACTCCCTCTCTCTCTCTCTCTCTCGTATAAACCACACACAAACTAAAATGGAAATATAATTGATTAATAAATTAATTAAAAGAATCGGCATGATATTAATTTCTTTAATTTTTTTTTTTCAAAATTGAAATTATGGGAGTTACTTACTTACCATAAACGGTCAGATACTGTTTTACTACCAAAATTCAAAATTCGAAATTAAAATTAAAATTAAAACTAAAATCCAACTCATGAAACCGAAATTTAAGGGAAGAGTGAATAAAATTATTAAAAAAAAAAAAGAGAAAGTCTTACTGAGTCTTTGCATTTAATGGCGTCAGTGGCCGGCGACCAGGGCGTCGGACGAATATACGAATACGAAATCCAGCTGTGTGAAGAGACAGTGACCGTGACTGTGACTGTGACGGAGAATTTTGATGCCGTCAAATTGAATTTTTATGAGTATGTGTGTGTAATCGAGTGTGCGCGCTTTATTGTAGAGACAAAAATGAGTGATTTTAATGATGAGATAAAAAGAAAGAGAGGGAAGGGAAAGGAGTACCAATAGGAAGAGACTATTTAGAGGGTATTTTGGTCATGAAATTGGATTTTAAAATTTTCGTTACGCGGAGGAGGAGGAGGAGCGGGGGGGAGGCTGCGTGGGGGCGCTGGTGGGTTAGTGATCGAGTGCGGTCGAGTGTATTTGAAAATGAATTGGGGCCCGTTCATTTGGAAAAAGAGGGTAAAGCCGTAAAAGCATGCGTGATGTTTCCACTTTGATTGAAAGAGGAGTCAAATTTTGTCTGGATTGGTGGGCATGATTTTCATGAGACAGAATCATGGCTTTTTGCTCATTAAATTTCAAATTGCATGAAAAATGCTTGATTGGTTGACATAATCACTCGCTTAAGGTCCTTGTTAGACTAGTATTTTACCTACAAATTCTTACTTGTGGACCATGAATTTGAAAAATGGTATCAATTATATGGGTTCCTATATATATATTGCTTTTATAATCAACTATATTTGATTTTAAAAAGTAAGGACCAATCAATCAAATTCATTCATTACATTTGAATTAAATAAGAAAAATAATTTATTTAAAAAAAAAAAGAATACAATGGATGAATTTAATTGACCAGTCCTTACTTCTTAAAATCAGGTATACCTGGTTATAAAAATATTCTATATATATAATAAAAAAATATTATATATATAGAATCAGGTATACCTGGTTATAAAAATATTCTCTATATATAATATTTTTATAATCAGGTATATCTAATTTTAAAAAGTGAAGACCAGTCAATCAAATTCATCCATTACATTTGAATTAAATAAGAGTAAGAAAATTTATTTTAGGAGAGAGAATGCAATAGATAAATTTGATTTGTTAGTTCTTATTTTTTAAAATTAGATATTCCTGATTATAAAAGCTCTCATATATATGTATATATATTTTCTATTTAGCATCGAATTCTTGTTAATTTGTACAAAAAAAAAAATGTTTAGATAGTTCATGTTGCACTTTCTTCAACCTTTGATACAATTTATTGAAAAATATAATGTAAAAGTCGTATCTAAGATTAACAATAAAACAAATAATATCTAATACCATAAGACAAGAAAAACCTACTCATAAATACAAGTTTTTAAGTGAAAAATCTAAAATTAGAAAAACTACACCATCAGGATGATGGGAGAAAATTATGTTGAATATTATTACAACTACTGTCTAGTCAAGAACCGGCTTCCTTCGAAAAGGCTCTTGAATGGTAAAAGTTAATTTCCAATTTCCATCCAATCAGCTCTCAAAATAATTCGTGGTCTCAAGAAGCCAAAAAGTGGCTTTCAAAAGCCATCTCAAATAAACCCCATACTATTTATTCTCTCTAAGTCAAACCCCAATTACAATTACACCCTAGCTTCACCACTCTCTCTAGTTTTCTTTCAACTATCTTTCGGATATTCAACCAAAGAATAAGCATTTTGAAAAATACATGTTTCTTTTGAGATTACCAAATTTTTCAAATTAAATTAAGTTTACCCAGTTCTTGTAACAACTGATAGTCAAATATTGGAACAACCGACAATCGGTTGTTGCAACAGAATGAATGAAATTGTTGTAAAAGTTAACTAGTAAATGTTGTAACAGAAAAAAAAAATCGCAACATTTTCAACATGGTTTGATTTTCACTAATCCACGAGGCTCTGACCAGATGTTTATATTGATTAAATAGTATATACATAACTTGACTCGCTCAATAAAAGAATTCATATTTACAATTGTTACAAAGTGTATTACTTTCTCCACTAATCGAGCATAGCAAGTTCTCCTCGACTTTTAAGATCTCTACCTATTTGGACTCTCTCCTATGGCTTGAGATTAGTTCTCTCCCAAAAATAAATAGCTCTTTATCTTAAAGAGGTTATATTGCTGAAAATGTCCTAAAAAGTTAATCACTTCCTAAGACTCAAAGTAGTTAGAAAAATATTCTAAGTTTTACAAATACATGCAGCTCTCATAAAATATTCTTCTCTACGTTCTTGACACCAATCTTCATGAGATCAATTTGGTTTTATTGAGCTAATGTGTAGTCATCTTTCTCTTAAAAAAAAAATGCAAAATAAAAATATTGATTAGAGATAGAATCATTCAAATACAATCAGGTTTAAAATAGGAATATTTATCCTATTTTATAGTTGGACGAATCTTAGTCATAAAGTTGACTAGATTCATTTAAGAAACCAATTTTAATCTTTTGGCCCATGAATATCTTCAATAGAAAAAAGAGATTAACATTAAACTACTAGGGATAATTTCTAAAAATATTTTAAAAGAATTTTATCCCAAAAAATAAAAAAATCTTTTCATCAAAGGAAACTCCAATTAATTAAAATATACTAAAAGAGATTATTTTTCTCACCAGATAGATATAAAAATAAACTTAAGAAAAATCAGAAACTCGTTTAATTCATAGAATTAAATTAGAGCAAAAATTATTTCCTCTTTTTTGCACACAGTTTAGCACCCAGAGTGTTGTAACAACTGTTAGTTAGTTGCTATAATAATTGTCAATGACTTGTTGCAACAAGATACATGAAAATTCTGACAATATCATATCCTGAGTTTGCTCAAAACACTATCATACAATGATGCCAAAAACATACCTATCATATCCTGAGTTTGCTCAAAACACCTATACTCCCAAGGTACCAAAACCAAAAATATTATGAACAGGAAAAATTGGAAATAAATCATTCTCTCGCACGTAACATGAGTTCTCGCTAGCTCTCATGCACTCCAAGCATGTCTTTCACATGCCCTTACACGCACAACATAACTAGGTATGTTCGCTTCGCTTTTGATGCAAAAACTGTTCTTTGGGACATGATAATGCGTCCAATCTCAGATTCTGAAGCCGTTTATTGAATTAAATTACTTAAATGCATGTTTG
This sequence comes from Nephelium lappaceum, assembly GCA_021234005.1. Taxonomy (NCBI): domain Eukaryota; kingdom Viridiplantae; phylum Streptophyta; class Magnoliopsida; order Sapindales; family Sapindaceae; genus Nephelium; species Nephelium lappaceum. The sequence goes on from CM037999.1 coordinate 21,185,637, forward strand.
GTACGTAGGAATTGGAGTGAGATTGGGATTCATTTTCTCTCATTCTCCTACGTCTCATGTTTGGAGATAGGGTAAGGAGTAGATTTTTCATTCCCGGATCCACCTCCATTCACACTCTACTTGGGAAATGAAATCCCAAACTGAACTATGTTTTGCCATTTCTCAAGTTCATAGGATTCCCTTTATTTATTTATTTTATTTCATTCTCTTGTTTGTGTTTCTCTCTTATCTCTACAAACTCTGTTACAACGACCCACCACTACCACAAATTGCTCTTCGTCTCTCTCATCTTTTTCTTCATCCAGACAAACCAGCAACGACAAAAACTACCATCTTCAAATTTTTTTTTCATCTTACCTTCAATTATTATTATTATTATTAATGATTGTAAACCATGGGTTATAGGTTTTCTGGGTTTGATGATGAACCCAGAACCAAAACCAAATGGTTCTGAGTTCGATCAGAACACCCTGTTCTTATTTTTATTTTTTATTTTGTCTTTTTTTCTATCATGTTTTCATGTTTTGATGTTGTTGTGGGAGATAATGATTTTAATAAATTGTATTGATGATATTGATGAAATATGGGTTGATGATGTTGAAAACACTAGGATTGATGATATTAATAAACCGTGGGTTGATGATGTTGAAGACATTGGGTTCAACTATGGTTGTTTTTGTTTTTTTAATTTTTTTAAAGATATTTTATAAAATTAATTGTATGTAATAAAAATTTAAATTAATTTTATTCTAATCCAATTTTAACCTACGTCAAACATGAAATGATATAATTTTTAATCCAATGCTAAGTTCTACCAAACATAGGACAATAATTTTCTATTTCAATTCAATTCAATTCAATTTATTCTATTCCATTCAAATTCCGCATGCCAAATGAAGTCTAAGGCCTCGTTTGTTACATGGGATATGGTTGGATTTATATGAGATTGGATTGGATTAGATTAGATTAATTTAAATGTAATCCCATGTTTGATGACACTAGAATAAGATAGGATTTAAATGAAATTTTTCAAGGACTTAAATGAAAATTTTCATATATTTCAAAATATTTGCATTTCCAAGTTTATATATATATATATATATATATATATTTCCATTTCCTCCACCTCCACTGCTTCCAATTTCTCCACCACCACCATCCTTCCTCTCTTATCACCCCCCAAACCCATCTGATATCCATGCCATTTCCAGCAACGAATATGATACAGATCTTAGCATCGTCGATGAGTTCATGGTCAGAGAATCGGTGGGTGGTGAAGTGCAAATAGTTCGATCAGAAAGAGAGAGAAGAACGGAGAAAAGGGAAAGAATGATGATCGATACTGGCGCAATCGACATGAGGACGAGGGAGAAGTAAATGATGGCGGAGGCGAAGCTGGAGGAGAATGAGCCAGAGAGGAGAGAAAGCAAACAGTGGGAAAAAATTAACCTACCTTCTCAATGGGTTTCAGTTAACTTATTCTAATGTGATAAAATCTATGATGGGATAACTTAGTGAAGGACACTTGGTTGGACCAAGCATGGGTTTGTCTAAAAAATTTGTTCAAACCCAATCTCATCATGACAAACAAACACGACCTAAGAGTATTTCATTCACAAAATTTGGAATTTGTTTGGACTACTGCTACATTAGTTGAAATTCTCAAAACCCAACAGTTCATATTTATAATTAAAGACTATTACTTTACTAAGTAACCATGTTGTGATTATGTTATTGTTAAACTTTAGTTTTTGAAATCATCAAAACTCTTAAATTAACAAACTCTTAATTTTTTTTTTCTTTAAGTTGATACTAAATGAATTAGAGCTCTATCAAAATTTATCAAAATCAATCATCATTTGCATAGCCCATATATTTACTTCCATAATCAAGAAAAAACTACTCCCACCATTAGAAAAAAAAAAAAAAAAAAAAAAGAAAACTATCCACACATGTTTGTATAATACATATGATGAGACTTGGATCTTCACTACTAAGATGAATGGAATGGTGTACAAACCATTGGAGCTATGAGTGAATATATGATTATTAATAAAGTTAACTTATTAATTTATCATTTTGTATTATCATAGTCTATTCTAATAAACTTTATAATAGTTTTTTTTATTCAAACAATTACAATAATTTTGGTTTTAGGTGAGGAGGATACAATTGGAACTCATAATTTCAAGTGTATAAGCATGTAGAGATACTATTGAGCTAACCTTATATTGTCAAAATTTTATAATAATTTGTGTTTATAAAATTCAATTATATATTTTGCAATCCAACTATGAATCGCATTGGTATGGACCGGTAAGCCACTTCAAATTTTTGCCACAAACTAACTTTTTTTTAACATAACAAGTTTAATTAAAATTGGTCGGATCTATGTATTGTTGTTGAATTTTTATCATCAAATTATCAAAACTTTCGAATGATGAATTTTGCATAAAATTAAGTTATCAATTTTTATAATGTACTTCATAATAGCTAATTTTTGTCACAAGCTGATGCTAGTGCTACTTGTTATTTCCACCAATGTTGCAAAGATTGCTAATCGCTAATCGATCGGTAACGCAGCAATTAGTGATTTATTAGTTATTTAGCTATTAATCGGCAAGTATTATTCACCAACGGTCAAACTAAGTCAAACAACCTATAAAAAAAATAAAAAATAAAAACCTTAAAAAATTTCTTGTAGGATCAAAATGCAATCCTATAGAAAACTTCAAATTTTCTATAGGATCATAAAACATCATTAAACCTATCTCATGCACTTTCCAAAGAATATAATCAATTAAACATTACACAAGTAACACAATAAATATTACAAAGAATATAAGCAGCAAGTATTCAATAACAATTTCATGCATACATACATACATACATATATATATATATCCTGACAAGTCATTAAAAATCATCATCCAAATTCAACAGATAACTTAAAAATCACTACTTTCAACATATTTCGAGGTTTTTTTTTTTGGATTAAAATCACTACTTTAAGCTCCATTGATATTAGAAAAAGTTTAAAAAACTAAAAAAGTGTTAACTTAGAACTAGAAGCGAAAGAATAAAAAAAAAAAAACTCACGGATAGACTTGCCACTAGCGATGGTAACGATGATAGAAACAATGACGACAGACCAACTCATGATAGACACTAGCAAGGAGACTGGTAACTTCTCCAAGAAGCGTGATGGAAAGTGAGAACCTTAGAGTGAGAGAGAGATCAAAGACTGAAAGCTTCTTGGAGAAACTATCGATTTTATTCTGTTCTTCACCCCAAACAACATCATTTTGGTGTGCCCAAAACGATGCCGTTTGGGTTAATTAAAAAAATTAAATTAACCCAAAACACCCCAAAACGACGTTATTTTGGGATCACAATTTTGAAAAAAGGAAAGCCCATCGCAGGATTACTCGGTCCCATTGATTTGGCCATCGATTTGGCCCTTATCGGACTGACGATATGCCGGTCACCCTTTTAACTTCAAAAAATCACCGAAAATCAACAATTTTGCAACAACGATTTTCACTGTGTTAATTGGAATTGTATGGAGAAAGAGAGTTTGTGGCAATAGGGGAGGGGTGGGGTTTGTGTTGATTTTTGTGGGGTTTACAAATGAAAAAGATAATTTATTTGGTTGAGGACTTCGATTTAGGATGAGGTGAAATTTGGATCAATGAAAATGATATACATATATATATATATATATATTTCATTTTGATTTCCTCCTTTGTCATTTTGATGAACTGATCATTTTGAGCATGGATTGTGTAATTTGTGTGCTTGATAACTTGAATTGTAGCAAATTTGGGGTTATGGGTTGATTGAAGAAGATGATGATGATGAAGGGTGATTGAAGAAGAATATGATCCATGCTTGATGATGATGAAATGTAGATAATGAAGAAGGGTGATAAGGATGAAGAAGATGTGTTGTGATTTTTTTTTTTTTTTAACTATGTGTTATGATTTTTTTATTTTATGTTTTTGAAGAAGATAATGAAGAAGGGTGATCGAAGAAGAAGATGATATGTGCTTGATGATGATGAAATGGAGATGATGAAGAAGGGTGATAAGGATGAAGAACATGTGTTGTGATTTTTTTTTATTTTATGCTTTTGAAGAAGATAATGAAGAAGGGTGATTAAAGAAGAAGATGATTTGTGCTTGATGATGATGAAATGGAGATGATGAAGAAGGGTGATAAGGATGAAGACCATGTGTTGTGATTTTTTTTTTTAATTTTTTAATTATTTTTGTATTTAATTATTTTTAAAATTAAATTAATAATATAATAATTTATTTCTATTATTTTTGTAAGATTAGGGGTATTTTAGTCTTTTTATATATTTGACCACTAACTATTATGATTTAACAGCAGCTCACTAATGGTAGGGGGTATTTATGTCAAGTTTTATAAATGTCAAGAGAGATTTGTGTCATTATATCATAAACTCAACTATTGATATGATTTCGTCTAACCTTAAGGGAGGTTTGTGTAATTTGCCCTTGATACAATCTTCCCTGCGTTGCCTCAAGATTTACATTAGTACTCAAATATAACATGAAAAGAAAAGATGGATTCAAATTGTATTATATTATCCAAAGAAAGAAAAGATTTTTTTTCTTTTTTTGAAATATAGAAAGAAACGATTTTGATTGAAAGACAATTGTCGTAAAATACAATTAGCTTGCAATTCGTTGACCGAAATAACTATGTTTTAATTTTAGAATCGCAAGCAATCATTTACATATATTAAGATTAAAAGATATATAATATAACTACATTTAAAATAGATATATGTATATATTTGTATGTATATGTATGTTAATTTATTTTTTATTATAAACTCAGACCTTTAATTTCACTATCAATTATCAAACCAATTACGTGAAAAATTACAAATACATCCGAAAGCCGTTGATGCTCTGCTGCCTGCAATTTGCCATGCGGAGGACATGAAGATTTTTTTTTTTTAATAAAATAATAATGATCATAATAACAATAATGTAAAGAGAAAATAATTTAAAATTCAAAACAACTTTCATCAGATACATCCATCCTCGCAAAATTCCATGCTCGTTTCATGATATCTCATAATTATTAACGTAGCTTTTTATGCATTACACGAACAATCATCTTCGCTTCTAACAAAAGAAATTGTATTAAAGTAAAAAAGAAAAACATACTTTATTGAAACAAAGTTTATTATCTATAACACATGTTGACTCATTGATTTGTGGTTTTGCACTCTACTTTGATATATGTGATGATGGATTCAAATTTCACTTTGGCTAACTATCACTGTATGGGAAAATTATGTTGTGTAATCTCTTGATATTGTGGAAACTGATTTCCAAATCACGCATGTAATATTTCATTCCATTAGATTTCGAGTATTTTCTATATTTTCAATATTATCTTGTTTAAAAGTTTGTCGGTTAATACTTTTTATCGTTATATTTAAAAAAAGTCAATTATCACCTATAAATGTTTCCCCAGATGTGATAAGACAAGTTTAACTATAGATTGTAATGTTTTTATATAATTTTCAAAGAATATATATATCTATTTTTGTCATTTTCAATTTGGATTGAAATTTTAGGATTTTTTTTTTTTTCAATTTCTTCATGAAAAAGCTTTACAGCACTTCATAGTCTCATTCATGTGGCTTGCTCTTCGTTTATCCTCAGAATATCCTTGATTCAAGCCATTATATCATAAATTATTTTTAAAATAAATAAATAACATTTATAAGTAATAAAATAGTCTAGGTAAAAGAAATCAATACATTGCATAAGATCTTTTAGCATAAGTAATTATCCATCTTCCCATTCATTAAGGTGTTGATGTTTCTTTTTTTTTTTTTTGAAAGTTGCTGTCGATGTTTCATTCCTACCAATTAAGTACATTTTATAGCTTGTGTGGATAACTTTCTCCACTTATTGGTAGAGTTGTCTTATATTATGAGAATAGATATTCAAATTGCGTAAAAAAAGATTGATCTGATGAGTTTTGATGGATCTCTAACTCATTTGATATCAACTTAGAAAAAACAAAAAAACAAAACAAAACAAAATATAGGACATCATTAGCATACCTATTTTCTTTTTATATGTCAAGAATCTATCAAGAAGTATTGTAATATACCTTTCGTGTCCAGCTGAAAGCATAAATCATGTTTTATCCCTCTGCCACCTCATCGTTACACGTAATAATAGGTGGTTAATTAGTTGGATTAATTAATAAACTTTACTCTAGCATACATTTGACATTAGATTGCTGTCTCACTCCTACTCTCAATCAAACAATATGGCTGGCTAGATAAAAAGTACAAACTCTCAATTGCCACTGAAGATGAAGATTAGATTGCAAGTTATTTAAAAAAAATTTGGATTTCAAATAATACCAATACTTGACAACTTTCCCAAACACACCTAACGATGAGGTGAGACAAAAACTTAATAGAAAGAAAATTTGATGGAATAAAGTAGACACAGTTCATGATGTTACAAATAGTTTGATGATAATTAAAGATAGTCCGCAACCCCTGATTGCTTGGCAAAGCACATCACGGTTGGTGAGAGGGATGGTGTTGATATTTGTGCCACTAGGGTTCGAACCTTGGGGAATACAAGAGAGAACTCGTAATCTTCGTTGATCCAACTTGGATGGTAATGTTGAACATGAGCCATTCCACCAAATAAATAGCCATGAAATGTTTTAGAACAATTTTTACTTTGCAAACTAAGTGTAGTTATCGCAAAATAATTCTTTTATTACGAACTGACTCCCTTATTACGAACTAAGTGTAGTTATCATGAACTAATTTCATTTATCGTGAAGAATGACCTTTATTGCAAGCTATTTCTTCTGCAATGGTTGTCATTGAGCAACAACGGCCGGTTTTGGCATGCAGTCATTCGTTCTCCATCTTTGCCACTCTTACTTTGCGGTCTACGTTGGGTGTGTTTTAGGACGTGAGAGGAAATGGATGTCTTTTGAAATTGCATTGTTTTTTGAAACCATGTGATTTCTTCATGAAAGGGAAGTGACGTTAAAAATAAGGGCTACAATGAAATGTCGTTATTAAAATTCATTTAGCATTTAAGTGCTAAATTCCAAACTCTCTAATGTTTTTGTGTTATTCTAAAAGGAAATCTTATTAATCATACTCATGCATTGTAGAATTTTTTTTAAATTCAACATAATTTATAATCAAACAGAATTGGGATATATGTTGGTAAATCCCTTACACTAATATTTATAAAATTAATAAAATAATTTATAACAAGATTTTTATTATATGTCTCGATGATTGAATAAAAAACATTTGTATTTTCAAAAATTAAAAAAAATAAATAAATAACATTTGTATGTATGGAGAATTTTATATTCAATCTTGTCCTTTTAATTATTCCACTGAAGACCTAAAATGAGTAATAGATTCAAGGTATGGAAATAGTAATAAAAAAGCATAATACAATCTTTTGTTTTTACAAGCCATGCATTCACTTCTCACCAAAAAGGGGAAAAAAAATCTCTAATTTAACATTTTAAACAATTTTTTTTTTTTAATGTTATAAAATATATTGCAAATACAATAAATCAAAATAAATTTGATATTTCAAAATTTGTATCACTATTTTTTAAACAAACAAATAAATAAAATTTATTAACTCTTGGGTGTGTTCGGTATTGTTTTTATAATGATATTTTTTAAAACTATTTTTGAAAATAAAAATGACATTTTTTAAAATGCGAATGATTTTCGTAGTTTCTTGAAAGTTGTTAAAAAAACGTGTTTGATATTGTGTTTTTTAATTATTATAAGCAATGTGAAATTGGGTAATTTTTATTCATAAAATAACTGATACATCTCTAGGATATATACACACCTAATAAGATACCAAAAAATAAAAATCCTAAATCACATCCTTAAAGAGATGAATCTTCATCATCCATAAATCCAAATGGACAATGGAGATTAAATTTAAAAACAAAAAAATGAAAAAACAGATCAAATATAAAACTTTAAAAAAAAAAAAAAAAAATCCATCAAGATTGATGGATGGTGTAGATCACTTCATATGAAAATGTTTTTTTTTTTTTTCTTTTTAAGGAAAAAAGGTGGAGATCCAGTTGGATCTCCACCAATCCGTGAATATCCCCATCACAATGGATCTAGATGGGGTCGACCTCTATCATCAATGATGAAGGTTGAACTCCATCTCTCCATCGTTGACAACCTGCATCATCGGCAATGAAAGTCGGCAATACGAGGACCAATTGGTCTCCTTCACAATAAAGATTTGAGTCTTGCTAGAGGGCCAAATTTCATTAGAGACCTCTTTAGTCTCCAGCTTTAGAGACCTAGATATTCAGGTCTCACATGTTAGGGACCTAGAGGTCTCAATGGTGGCATGGATCTTCGTTGGAGACCCAAATGTCCATCTCCTCGACCTTCATCGTCAATGATGATGGTTGAATACAAGTTTATTCTAAAAATATTTAAATTTTATTTTTTTAAAATATTAATTTTTAATTCGATCTCAATAATCTGATCAATTTTTCAATTGATTTTTTAAATTAAATTTTTAAAAGAAATTTTAAAAAACTTGGTAAAAGATGAAAATACTTCTAATATCAATTAAATTTGTTTAATTGGCTAGGGTTGACTAACAGAGTAGAGGTTCCATGTAATTTAAGGAAAACTTTTAATCTACTGCAGAAGAGTTAACCTCGAGGGGTTCTGTGCAACCACTTCTTACACTAACTACTAAAATCTCCTATTTTAATGAAAGAATATCTTATATCTATATCACACACAAGCATATTCACAACACATGCAAATTTCTAAAATAGAAAATGCATTGCCTGATATAAGTGTGAATGTGTGATAAGCATATAATTAGTCAAATCTCAATTGCCTTATTTGATATTATATTTTAAAATGAGTAAGCTAGTGCTCGGGGAGGAAAACATCCTAATTTGTTTCGCAAATGTATCTTGAAAACGATGGAAAATAATAAATTATAAACTTATAATTGTTTTTCTTTCAAATTTTAAAAACAGAAAAGAGGTTCGGAAAATGAATCCATACAATATCTTCAAGCTCGTTTGGGATAACTTTTGCTAATAGACGAAGAGAAGTAAAAACTCTTTTTCAAAAGTCATAAGGGCCGGTTTCCTTCCAAATGTTTTTTAATGGAAAAAGCTCATTTTTAGTTTTCATTCAAATAGCTTCTAAAACAATTTTTGGGTTCAAGAAGCCGAAAAGTGACTCCCAATAACCATTCCAAACAGGCCTGACGTGTCTTTGTCTCGGCCCGTAACCGCATCAATAAAGTATTGTAACTTCCCAAAGAAGCCCAAAGCCAAAAGCAAGTAAAACGGCGTCGTTTAATCCATTCCGGGAAACGAAAGGGGACCAAAATTCATTCTCTCAACCACCTGAAAGCCTCCCCCACACTCTTCTTCTCTACACACAGACACAAAAAAAGGTCCCAAATCCCAATATTGCAAATCAAATCTAAAATCCTATTCATCGATGGAAATCGACTCCCTCCCCAACGGCAACTCGGCCACCGCCTCTCCGCCGTCTAACACCTCCACGACCGCCGCCGCCACGACGACGGCGACTCCGTTCTCGAGGCTGACGCAACTGACGGAGGCTCTGAAACTGGAGCACCAGTTCCTCCGAGTCCCGTTCGAGCACTACAAGAAGACAATCCGAGCCAACCACCGCTCCGTCGAGAAGGAGGTCAGTTCCGTCATCTCCGGAGTCGCTGACGTGGCCGATTCCGATAGGTTCTCCAAGGACGACGCCGTTAATCATCTGACGTCGCTCGTGTCCAGACTCCAAGGGCTCAAAAGGAAGGTCAGATCAATTATCCGTTTGTGGAAATTATTTATTTATTATAATAATTGAAGGCAAATTATGTTTATCATATTCTGGGTTTGGCTACCTTATTTGACTAATGGTAAAGTTACCTATCAGTAACAACCGTTAGATTGGTTGTAAGGGTGGTTATTGAAGAATTGTCAAGAGTTGTTATTATAGATAACTTTATCTAACCAGTAAGGCAGTCAAATTCTTATATTCGAGTTTGGTACCTTACTAGCTGGTCACATATGTGTTTAATTTGTCAGTTGGAAGAAGGAAGTCGAACAGAGCACTTGCAGTCACACAAGTGTCGAGCTCGTCTCAATCATTTAGAATCAGCAGATGCAGAAAATTTGTCTGAATGGAATAACACCCGATTGAAACGGATCCTTGTAGACTACATGTTGCGAATGTCATATTATGACACTGCAGAAAAGTTGGCAGAAAGCAGTAATATGCTGGTAACTGTTCGCTTTTGTATATGCATATGATATCTTAGAAATATAATCGAAGGTCCTAGTAGTGTGAATTCAATCTCATCTATAGTGGTTTGTATGTCAGGATCTTGTTGATATTGATGTATTCCAAGAAGCGAAAACGGTTATTGATGCTCTTAGAAAAAAGGAGGTAGGCCCTGCTTTAGCCTGGTGTGCTGATAATAAGTCAAGGCTGAAGAAGTCAAAGGTACTTACCGCCATTTCGACTTATTCATAAGTGTCAAATGGAAGAACTTGTTTGATTATTGTTGTTTTAGGTTGTATATTATTGAAATTCGTTAGTTTAACAACAGCAATGGTATTCATTACTATTTGAGTATTGTTAAAGAGTCTTATATCATTGGTTGGGTCTGTACCTGTCTGTCATTTTAAACTTTTGAGTTTGTTTGTTGCGAACAATTATTATTGCATGATTTATTAATATCTTGATTACATATATCTCGGGTTAAGCTAAAGGTTGAGGTGTAGAAACTTGTGGAAATTGGAATTTTCCTCGCTGCATTTCTTATGATTTCTTAAGTTCATTTGGTATTCTATAATGTATTTTTAGTTTTAGGGGTATAATTTCTTCGTTGGCTGAAAGTTAAAAATTTTTGCAGAGACGATGATAGCTTCTTTGTTAAGGTTATTCATAAATTGCAAGACTCTGATTTTTTGTTGTATATTTAACTAATTATATTTGAGCTGATTTTTTGTTGTTGATTGCAGAGCAAATTTGAATTCCAATTGAGACTTCAAGAATTCATAGAGTTGGTACGAGCTGAAAATAATATGTGGGCCATTAGTTATGCCCGCAAGTACCTTGCACCTTGGGGAGCCACCCATATGAAGGAGTTGCAACGGGTTATGGCAACCTTGGCTTTTAAGAGCAATACTGAATGTACAACGTACAAGGTGAATATTATCTCTTGTTAAATAGAATCTCTGTATGTGTTATTGCAAATGATACTCATCATGATACTTGATATATTTTCTGTTAGCGTCCTTTTTTGCTTCAATTTAACACTAGCCTCTGCAATTATGAAAATTGGTCTACAGTGCAATCACTGGAGAGACAACCCATATTACTAGTTGTAATTTTCATGGTAGTTTATACACTCACTCATACATATAAAGTGAATCATCATAGTCTTGCACGTTATGACAGTCTTCTTTTAATAGTTATTTTGTTTCCTGCTATAGAATTAAATTATCGTCTAAGTTATACATCTGCTGTTTCCTACCATAGAAATAAAGTATCCTATAAGTTAATACATCTGCTTTTAGTACATTTAAAAAATTATACAAAATTTTCCTTCCTGATAGCTTTATTATGTTACCAGCTTCAGATATGATATTGCCAAGCTAGACTGATACAATTAATTGAATTTTATGTTTTGCTTCCCAGGTCTTATTTGAACCAAAACAATGGGACTATCTGGTGGACCAATTTAAACAGGAATTCTGCAGGTTATATGGCATGACACTGGAGCCCTTGCTGAATATTTATCTGCAAGCAGGCTTGTCTGCATTGAACACTCCGTATCCTTATTCAGTGACGTGATGTATGTATTTTTCTCATATTAGAATCAAAGGTATTTTAGTAGACATGAATATCTTAAAACCTGACATGTTAGCCACAGCCTCTTCTATTTAGATAGCATCTAAATACATGATTACCTGTCTATGAGCATTCGAACTAGGGATCTAGTTGATTGGTGGTGGTTAGTATCAGATTGGAGATTATGTAATAACTAATAAACGTTACTAGAGCTACTTAGATTTTCTTAAATTTGTATGATACAAGACACATAAAAATGATTTGATGGACTGACACTGTAGCTGTACTTAGGAGATTTGAGCACAAGTCTTAGGCCTTAATGTGGCTGTTTGTGCATTAACTTTCTGCTGATAATGTTATCTGTGTATTATATTCCTTGACCTAATTTAGGTACTGTTATGAAGATGATTGTACCAAGGAGGATCCACTATCGCAGGAGAGCTTCCGGAAGCTAGCATCACCATTGCCATACTCCAAGCAGCATCACTCAAAGCTTGTTTGTTATATAACGAAAGAGCTAATGGACACAGAGAATCCACCACAAGTCTTGCCCAACGGCTATGTTTATAGTACTAAGGTTTGCACTTTATGGTCGTAGATTACTATGGTTATAGTTGAATAACCTAACAACTTTTTCCATCCATTGTAGGCTCTTGAAGAAATGGCCAAGAAAAACGATGGTAAAATAACTTGTCCAAGAACGGGTTTGGTATGCAATTATTCTGATTTGGTTAAGGCCTATATATCATAAATTTGCATTCTCTCAACTCAAGTAATTTAAGAAAAAGCATCAATGCTGTTGGCATTTTCCGCTCCATCTGTGGATACTTCTCTATAAGTTTCAGCAAATCCTCAGTCAAGAAATTACCCCAGGTTAGTTTTCTGGCAACTTTAGATTGACATTGGTGTCAGAGACAGTGCCTCTTGTAAATATGTTAAAAACAATTTGAACAATTTCATTTTCAAGTGTTATTTATGTATTGCCTGTTGAATAAACAAAAAATAAATCTAACAACTTTGTTTATATTAGCGGTGAGATATGCATTGCTTTTTGTTGAAGATAATTTGGCTGCTTCATTTTAGTAGTGCGTCGATATCTCTGTTAGACCAGTTGATATTCATTGAAGGCACGTTCCGGGAATGCTAATGATGGATGGGTTAATTCCTGATTTAACTTTTGGAAATCAAGTTACATTCTACCAAGAAATCGGGAATTTGTCCTTTTAAGTTAAATGAAATTGTCTTCTTTTTAGAAGTTTTTTTAAATACTTGTTTTTACGTACGGAATGAATTAGCATGCTTATATGTTGATATAATAAAGGTTGGAATACTACAGCAGAACCCATGAATCCCAAGTTGAATTGTGTTAACAACATTGTGATGCGATCAAATTCTTACGGGAAATCAAGAAAGAATCTTTTGATAAACATTGTGTCAAATCAAAGCTGTCCTCAAGTATATTCAGCTTCTCCCATGCCGATACATTGCTTGTCTATACACAAAGGAAAGGATTGCTATCCCCTAAACAGATTAACGTGCAACGAAAACTTTAACCTCTTAGTCTAACCAAACAACCTTTCCAAAATAAATAATAATAACTAAACCACCGCAGCAAGCTACAGGTTTTATAATATGGTTGATTACAAAAGCAGAGCATATAATTGCGACCCCTTTGCATGAATTGGCATTGCTGTAAAACCTTACAAGTGAAACTGCAAATCATAAGGCTGGTTATTCAAAGCAAATTGTTTGAAGTTCTAATCCACTATAGATATCTCTTGCGTCCAACTCTATCATCGAAAAGTGTAGGCGTTAAGACTTTGTATAAATGATAAACAGTTCCAAATAGCTGCTATATTATCCACGAAGAAATCTAGAAAAATCTGGAGCAAGTTATCAAAATATTCCCAAGTTCAAACTACCAATACAAAACAGTATTAAAATCTTGCAAACATGGACAGTCTGGTAAGGATTAACAACTCAATCCGTTCATTAATTTGATTCACTGCCCCTTGGGGACCCATGATTTTCATCATCATCGATAGGGCTCCTGTCATCCCTAGGAGCAGGGCTGAGGCTGCGGCTGCGACTGCGACTGCCGCCATTCTCTTCTGCTGGGCTTCTGTATCTCCTATCATCAGGGCCATCAACATCATCCACAGGGCTTCTGCTCTTTCCCCGAGGACTCCCACTATATTCAGACCCGTTGGCTTGCCTACGCTCCCTTGGGGATGGGCTACCTCTCTCTCTTGGGCTTCTTTCGTCCGGTGTTGGACTGCGCTTCCTTCCTTTGGATGGTGGTGATGAATTCCTGTGCCTCTTCGGGCTCCTGCTGTCACGGGGGCTCCTTGATCTTCTTTCAATACGTTCAACACTTCGATCTCTCTTCACAGGTGATCGAGATCGACTGAAAAATCATTTACAATAGTAGATAATTAATAGATAAGATAAGGAAAGGAAGACAACAACGACCACAAGCAAGAAAGGGACTGCCATGCACATTTCATGACAACTGACATTTAATGCATCTCTACTTTAAAGGAGATATCACTGTTACACAAGAAGAATCTCAGACAAACCTATCACTGCGGCCTCTGCTGTAACTTCGGCTCCTGCTTCTCCCACGACGAGGTGACTGCGAGCGTGAATAGCTGCGGCCACGTCTGCACAGAAAATTATAACACAAATTAGTAATTAAATAATCCAGGTCCAATGTAAAAGCAATTCCACACACTATAAACTAAAGAGCTGGAGATTACTTTAGCTTCTTTGGACTGTTTTGACAATTTCTTTCTATGTGGCCTCGTTCGCCACAGCGATAACACTTGTTCTTCCAGTCTCCAGCCTTGCAGTCACGAGCCCAATGGCCATCAATTCCACAGTTGAAGCAGCGACCCGATCCAGGAGGAGGACCTCTACCAAGATACTCACGAGATCCACCTGGACCACGTGGCCCCTAAATGCAAGTGAAAACATTGTCAGCATTGTTTTAATATCCTTGACAAAGAGAAATAAGAAAAAATCATAACCCCTTTTCCTACTGCTGCTTCAAATTCAGAGGACAATTATAATTGAGCGCTGGCACCTTCACAAATATTACATCAAATCACATAATACGCACCCCCTTAGCAAATTCCACAATGATGCGACTTCCATCAACATCCCGACCATTTAAGCTATATCTCGCATCATCTGCATCTCGAGGATCGCTGAATTCCTGTTTCCACAAATGAGATGAAAAAAGCATAGGACAAGATCATATTTGCAAGACAATAAACATGTATAAATGATATTAAATTATTTAACAAGAGAAGAGAGTATGTGAGAAAGTGGGTTTGTGCAAGCACATTCATACATATAGAAAAAGAAAGGAGCGGGAGTATAAGGTAAGGAAATACATACAACGAAGGCGAAGTCACGCTTCATATCCACATCGCGTATTCTGCGTAAACACGTGCCAGAAACAGTAAGGCCATCATGACACAAGAATCGACGAGTTGATACTTCGCCCCTCATGAACTAAACACCACTTTGAGATTGTTGCCATTTCCATAAAAACACGCAATAACACAATAGAAAGACTCGCCAAATCCACCAAGGTCACCCTCTCACCATAGACCTCCAGGTTAGGCAAAAGCCCAGAAACCTTCAACAAGATCATTCAAGTTAAACCACACAAGACACGTGGGGGGCTGCAACTTTCTCACATATATTGAAATGTATATTCAATGTCAAGCGCTTAAAAGGGCTTGGCTTAAAAGGGCTTCGCAAAGGCTTACTTTACTGCCTTCTACTCAACTTGATGTACTAAATCCCAGGACCTAAAAGCCAAGGAAGATTAAACCTCACAAAAACACACCCCAAAAGACCCCAATTCCAAAAGACCAACACACAACACACAGGTTTTCTTCATCATACACTGTATGGGTTATTTGCAAGCGCAAGTACAACAACATTCACCAAACACAGAATGAAGCAAAACCATACAACACACTGGAAAATATTACACTTCTAAACATAATCAAACACTATTATAATCTAACATAGTCAGGAAAGAACTTAACTCTAAACCACAATTTGAAACAAAGTGAACCATAAATCAGACTCAAAGCCTTACCATTCAAGCAAGAAATTCATTCAACCCAGCATCAATCCCTTACAAGAACAACAAAAAGAATCAAGAAATTCTCATGATTACCTTCCATATCTGCCAAAAATGTCCTCAAGATCACGCGATCTCGTCCTAGAAGCCAAGCGACCGACATAGAGACGCGTCCCACCATAGCGATCATCATAGCGAGGCATTTTCCCTGTAACCAACAGACAACAACAAAACCGTATCAATCACCACCTCATAGTCAAACCCCAAATAACAAGCCCTATAGCCTACACATCCACACCAGAACACAATAAAAACACCACCGCTCCACAACACACACACACACACACACACACACCCACCAACCACCTCAATTTCAATTCAACATCTCATAAAACCACACAAACAACCAAAAAAAAAAAATCACTCCTTTTCCATGAAAAGAACTCATTCTCGGTCAAAAGTTCATAATATAGACTAAATTATCCCAGTACATAAAATTTCACATATTCAACAAACAAAAACCCTAAAAATCTCAAAACATAAAAAGACAAAAAATAAATAAATAAAAAAAATCAGACCTTACCGATTCAGCGTTTCCTGCAGCTAAAATCAGGAGATTGATTAACAAAAATCGATTAAAGATTCGTATATATTTGTATAAGATAGATAGATATATATATATATAGAGAGAGAGAGAGAGAGAGAGAGAGGCGTACCTGGAAAAAAGAGTTTGTTGGAGCGAGAAAATTAAAAAGAGAAAACCCTAGATTTAATTTCGATAGAGAGTGTGATGTTGTGTCTCTCTCTTTTTATTTATAAAGGCAAGTAGCGGAGCGGAGGGGGGTCAGTCCGTCTATGCGTCTGGATAAGTCAAAAGATTCTTCCCGTAATTGCCCTCTCTTTTCTTTTCAATTACAAATCTGGGCCTACCAGCACCACGATTTTCTCTGTCTACTACTATCGCCGATGTGTCAGGAAGTTAGATCCTATTACAACGGCCAAACTTTCTTTCCCTTTTTTTTTTTTTTTTTTAATTTATTATATATTTTTCACATCAACATTTAATATGAGCGATTAATCAATCCCTTTGATTATAAAATATCAAATGTTGAAGTCTCACCCTTATTTTAAAATATAGGATGTGGGATAATTTTCTTTGAATTTAATTACCCTCTCACGTCAGTAAAAAAAAAAAAGTCAAATTTATATTTAGAGCAATTAGTTATTGAGGGTTTTTTGGTTATTTATAAGCAGACCCATTGTTTCAATTTATTAATTAAGGAAAAGTTCATTATGTCATTTTCAAAATGTTATTAAAGTATCATTAAATTAAATTAATGTAAATAAAGTTTTAATTCTCTATTGAACAATATAGATTAAATATATTTTAAAAAATTAAAAAAGAAATTAAAGGTGGAGTTTTCTTCTATCCATCGTCATAGAGATCCTAGTTGGGATATCTATAGCAATGAACACCCAGACTAGAATTTTTATAGTATCGTCGATTGGATTTCCATCGATCCAAACAATGATTTCCATAAGATCCAATTAATGGGATATCTTCACATTTAAATCTTTCTTTTTAAAAAAAAAAATCATTTTATCTCGTGGAAAATTCTGTTTTTTTTCTTTCTTTTTTTTAAAATTTCTATTTTAATTTTATAAAAAATCTCCACCATCTAGCTCTAGACAGACGATGGAGATCTAATTCATTTTTTTTCTTAATCTTTTAGTTTTTATATTTAATTTTGAAATAAAATTAAAAAAAAAAAAAAAGAATCAAAAGAAAAAGATACCTCCAAATGTGCTAAAGTTGACTAATGTTCTGTTAGTGACAAAAAGTTGGCTTCGTTTGCAAATTTATTTAATTTGTAATTTGACATTAATTCCTCTAAAACTTGACTTGATTGGAATGTAATGTAATACTTATATAGCGTTTGTTTTTTCTAAAAATTAAATTGCTCTAAATTGGTTTGAAGTTTGAATTGTGATTTTGAATTTGAAAACATGTAATAAGATATTTATACTCATGAAATTATTATTATTATTATTATTATTATTATTACTATTATTATTATTATTGCAATTTTGCGCATCGAGGTACAAGTTCAATTTTTATACCCAAATAAACCTGAACCTACTTACGTTGGAAAATTCACAATATCACCCATCCATTAATTTATTTAGTCAAATCCACAACACCTATTAGAAGTGGACAAAAAAATGAGGACCGATCCAGCCCGGATCGACCCGATCTAAATTAATTTGAAAAAGTCAGTTTTCAATTATTATTTAGGTTGGGTCGATTTTCAGTGTCAAAAACCGATCAAAATTGATTTTGATCAATTTTGGGTTGAAAAACCCAAAACCGACTTAAGAAATTAAAAAACAAAATTATAAAACCTAAACCTAAACAGCCAACGCTCATCACTCATCAGAAGTCTCTCAGCCTCACTCTCACTCTCACCATGTCGCCGCTTCTATCATCTTTTCAAAAGTTTTCATCTTTAACCTTATTTTTCAACCCATACAACTTTTCTTCAACCTGTTCGTCATCCTTCCAACAACCTCCCCATTCTTCTTCATCTTCAACCCACACCATCGTCATCAAAACCACAACCCACACACCATCGTCATTCATCTTTCATTGTTGTTCATCCTTCATCGTCGTCATCGATTTCAACCTTAGCCTTCTTCATCATCATTCAACCTTCATCATCGTTGTCGTTTTCAACCTTGGTCTTTTTCGTCGTCATTCGTCATTTGTCGTCGTTCAACTTCAATAACCTCCCCACATTAACCTCGCCAATCTTGTAAAACCTTCATCTCTGCCGTTCACACCTTCATCGTTGGTTTGTAATGGTGGTGGGTTTCTTCTTGTCCTTCATAATTGGTTTGGTTAATTTATGTATATTTTTTAATTTGTTTTTCTTATCACTTGTGTTTATAATTAGTGGATTTGGTGATGAACTTGAAATTTTGGTTGTGAACTAGTCATGGGTGGTGTTGATTTTGGTTTATAGATTTTGGCTTGGATTTGATGGTGAACGGTTAAGAAACCGATGTAAATCGAAGGGACCAAACCTACCAAAAACTAGTCTGTCCAGGTTGGTTTCCCTCCCTAAATCAAGTTGGATCGGTTTTCGATTTGGAAAACCGAATAAAGTCAGCTTTGGATCGATTTTGTTCAAAACCGAACCGACCCGACCCGTGCCCACAACTAACACCCATCATGGGTGGATATTTTCACGAGTGAAACGATCATCTGTATTGTTCACACGCCTTAACTTGTTTGTTGAGTGACGTAAGACTAACTATGATAGAGACTAAAAAGAGTTTATCAGAGGGAAGACCAATTTAACCATCAAGAATATATATTTTCAGTATAACCTAAAAATGAGAGGAAATATCATTCCTTTCTTTTCTTATTTTCTTCTTATCACTTAATTACAAGTTTGAGTTTCAGTAGCATCTAAAATTTAACAATTCTCATTACATCCTTAGTGAACGTGACAAAATCATTCCCTATTCTTCTCTCTCTCTCTCTCTCACTCCTTTCATTCTACTTGTCTTTTACGTTTGGGAATCATAAGTCAAGTTTGAGAAATCAGCAAATCAAATTTTTCTCTCTTTTTTCTTGTTCTCTTTATCTTTCCATGATTATGTAGCGATTTGAAGAAAAAAATTGAAGGTTTTGAAGATAATTTATGTTAAGGAAGCTTAGGCATTGAAAATGGATAAAAGTGAAAGGTAAGATAGTGTTGAGGGCCTAATTATAGATTCAACAGCAAACTCTAGTCGTCCTGACTCACGACACATGATAGAATAGATAAAAAACTAGTCAGCCCATAGAATTGGGCAAATTGACATTTTAGAATTAGATCACGAAATTGATCTAACTCTAACCCAATGACAAATAATGAACCAATTAGCCCACATAATTGGGTAAATTGATTCTCTAGAATTATATTACATAATTGATCTAATCTTAGGTCAAGCAATTTGTTGAGGACCTAACTATAGATCCAACAATAAACCCTAATTGCCCTAACTCATGTTATACAATAGGATAGATAATAAACCAATCAGCCCACTGAATTAGGTAGATTGATCCTTTAGAATTAGATTACAAAATTGATCAACCTTAGCCTATGTAATTTCAAGCAAGAATACTTAAAAGAGCCAAAAGAAATCTAGAATTAGATAACAGAATGACCTAATTCTAACCCAAGCAATCCCAAGCAAAAATACCCAAAAAAGCTGAATCAGAACAAGATACTTGTCTCGTAAAGTTGTATGATTTTATCCATATCTCCAAAGCCAAAAGAATAATAACAACTTTAAACTAATCTCTTATTTATCGCTAGCTAGTTCTAACTTTATTAGGAAACATGGTTTCCTTATAAAATAAAATCCTAAAATGAAACAAAGTCTAAATTAACAACAAATATATATTAGCTAAAATAAGAAATAATATAACTAATAAATAAAATAACTAATTCAAAATTAAATAAAATAACTAATTTGCATGCTCTTCTGCCTTTCCCTAATCTTCAAAGGTTCTCATCACAATCTCAATCAATAATACCCATAAAAGTTGAAAGAAAACACAAGATACTTGCATTGCAAAGTTGTAAGATTTTATTATTTTCTTTAAAGCCAAAAACATAATAACAACCCTAAACTAATCTCCTGTTTATAGCTAATTAATTCTAAATTTCCTAGAAAACATGACATCCTTAGGAAATAAAAAGTTAAAACGGAAATAATTCTAACTTTGCTAGAAAACAAGTCTCCTTAGGAAACAGAAATCTAAAAGAAAATAAATTAAATAACTTAAGGAAATAAAAATCTAAAAAGAAATAAATCCAAAATCTAAGAGGAAAATAAATTCAAAAGAAATAAATTAAATAACTTAAGGAAATAAAAATCTAGAAAGAAATAAATCCATAACCTAAAGAAAAATAAATCTAACTAATAAAGTAATACTATGAAAGTCTAAAATAAATAAATAAATATTATTTTAAATAGTAATAGGAAATCCAAAATCATAAGTCGCGGTGGACGAATTCTCATCAAGTAGCCATTAAAGAGTAAATCCTTTGCATTTCCAAAAAAAGAAAAAAAAAAAAAAGTAAGTCCTTTTTTTGTGTTAAAATTAGGATCTTTCAAGATCTGTTTGTAGTTTATTCAAGATTTTTATTTTTGTTTGAGATCTATCTTTTGTTTGGGATGTATTTTCATGAATGATTTTTTTTTTTTAACTTTTTTATCTTTCGTGGAAAATTTTGGATTTTATTTTGAGATTTTCTATTTTTATTTTATGAAAAATATCCACCGTTTATCTGTAGACGGGCAATGGGAATCTATTTTTTTTTCTTAATCTTTCAGTTTTTATATTTAATTTTGAAATAAAATATAAAAAAAGATCAATAGAAAAAAAATACCCCAAATGCGTTAAAGTTGTAATGTTTTGTTAGTAACACAAAGTTGACTTCGTTTGCAAATTTATTTAATTTGTAATTTGACATTAATTCCTCTAAAACTTGACTTGATTGAAATGTAATGCAATACCTACATAGTATTTGATTTTTTAGTCTAAAGACTAAATCGCTCAAAATTGGTCTAAAGTCCAAATTGTGATTTTGAATTTGAAAATGTGTAATAAGATATTTATACTCTTGTAATTATTATTATTATCATTATTATTACTACGATTTTATGGATTTGGGTACAAGCGCAATTTTTGTACCTAGATAAACTTGAACCTACGTAAGGTTCAAAAATTTACAACCTCAACCACCCATTAATTTATTTAGTCAAATCCATAGTACCCATCATGGGTGGATATTTTCATGAGTGAAATGATTATCCCTATTGTTAGCACAACTTAACTTCTTTGTTAAGTGACATAAGACTCATTAAGTTGGACACCAGAAAGAGTCTATAATAGGAAAGACCAATTCAACCATCAACAATATGTACGTCCATTATAACCTAAAAATGAGAGGAAATACCGTTCCTCGCTTTTATTTTTTTCTTCTTATTACTTGATTATAGGTTTGAGTTTCAATAGTATCTAAAATTTGACAATTGTCATTATATCCTTAGTGAATGTGACAAAATCATTCCCTATTTTTCTTTCTCTCTCTCTCTCTCTCACTTCTCTCATTCTCTTTGGCTTTCAAGTTTGGGAATCACGAATCAAGTCTGAGAAATCAACAAATCAAACTCTTCTCTCTTTTTTCTCGTTTTCTTTGTCTTTCCGTGATTATGCAACGATTTGGAGAAAAAAATTGAAGGTTTTGAAAATGACATGTGTTTATGTTAAGGATGTTTAGGTATTGAAAATGGATAAAAGTGGAGGGTGAGATAGCCATTGAAGAGTAAGTCCTTTATTTTGTGTTAAAATTGGGATCTTTCAAGATCTGTTTGTACTTTGTAGATTGTTCAAGAATTTTGTTTTTGTTTGAGACCTATCTTTTGTTTGGGATCTATCTTCATGAATAATAGTTGGCACTTTCAAGAAAACTTTGAGAGGATAAATAATGTCGGATTTAAGCTAATAATATGTTGTTGGAATTGTCTTAATGAGTAGAACAATGTTATTCCCTCTCATATTTATGAATCCAAACATTTCAACCTCCAACTTTTTTTTAATCTAATGTTAATTATTTTTACTTCCATCAAAGTTGCTAAAAAATGAACTAGTTTCATCACCATATCAATCATTATCTCTTTTACCTCTCTCTCTCTCTCTCTCTTCTGTGTTCTTTTGAAAAGCTACCCTTCTTGTTTTTCTTTTCAATTTATATGAGAAGTGTGTTTATCCAAAACCCATAATATGTACTATTAAAACTCATATTAATGCTTTGGTGACAAGATCAAAACTCACTAAGTTCTACTTAAAAAAAAAAAATTAAAAAAAAAAAAACTCAAAGCTACATATATATATATAGTGTTTTAAGTTTAAAAAAAAAAAAAAAAAGAAAAGAAAAAGCCCTTTGATGTTTATAAAACTATTTTATTCAAATGAGCTGAACATGTTAATGATTACTAAATTCAAAAAGAAAATGTAAATTTTGTTTGCTTGTTTTATTTTGGAAAAAATAAATTGTTACCAACCTACCAATTCTAGCTTTCTACATACAGAATTAACTATAAATATATATGAATAATGCTGGGTTTGCCAAAAATTTTATGTAAATTCATGCCAAAATGATGTGGTATATGAGTTGTCAAAATCTTGTAAATTATGAGATAATGTAATTAATAATTAATAGAATCTTGACAACTCACATGCTACATCATTTGAGAATGGATTTGGACAAAATTTTTGACAAACTTAGCATCACTCAAAATATATATATATATGTATATAAGTATATGACAATAACCTCCCCTAACATTATGATTATGATTGATTGTCAAATGTTAGGTTTGACTTTCACCAAAAGGGGGAGAGAACTAAATTGCCCTAATTTAAAAAAAAAAAATTGTTTAAAATTTTTTTAGAAAATAATATTTTAAAAAAATATCAACCTTCTATATTTGAAAATGAATGGCGGAGATTTAAAAAAAAAAAAAAAAAAAAACCAAAATTTAGAAACTAAAATTTTAATAAAAATAAATCTTAATCATCTATCTTTGAAATAGACGATGGAGATCTCTATTTAAAAAACTAAAAAGAAAATTAAAAAATAAATGGTGTAAATCCATCTATATCTCCACCTTCAGAATGCATTTTCATGGATAGAGATCCAACATTTGGAGGACTATCCCCTCATCACAAGGTTTGTTCATAGTGAAGAGGTGGTATGAACGAACATCACCATCTTTATCAAAAATATCTCTATCATGGAGATGTTCATGGTTGGGAAGCTACAACCTTAGCTACAAGGTTTGTTCCTAACGAGGGAAAGCTTCCCCCGATGCTAGATCTCCATGAATTAGTGGAGATCTAGATTCACCATTCAATTTTTTTTTCTTTCACTTTTTTTTTTTTTCAAATTAGTTTTATTAGACAAAATAATACTATTCATCTCAAAAGATGAGTGGTACCAAACATTTTTCTTTTCAAATTTTATTAATTTAATTTTTATTTTATCATTTTAATAAATTAAATGACTAAATTACCTTTTAACTAGTGTTGATAATCTCTGACACTTAACAAAGGTTAACCAACTGAATGATGATGATGATTAAAGATGTGTTATGTCTAAACTGATGATGATGAAAAATTTATGTTGATGACGATGAACTGGTGAGGTTGAAAAATTGATTATGATTTTTTTTTTTAAATGTAAATTTATTTGGATTTAAATTGATGATGATGTTGGTGATGAATTGATTAGATAAAATTGATGGTATGAAAATTGATTAAAAAAGTTTGATGAAAATTGATGATGAATTGATGGTATGAAAATTAATGAAGAAAATTTGATGAAGGTGATGGATCAAGAAAATTTGATGGAAGTGATGAAGAAGATGAAAATATTTTTTTTTTAAATGTTTTTAAATTTTTAAATTTTAATTTTTTTAAAATTAAAATAATAGTATATTAATTTATTTAGAGGTAGTTTAGTACTTTTGCTCAAATTAACTTTGACTGTTTGTTTTGATTAACATCTTGCTCACGGTAAGAGAGATTTGTACTGAGTTTTTGGAGTCTCAGAAGAAGTCAATGGGAGTTACCCAAATATTATCATATTTATGTAATTTCACCAAACCTCAAGGGGTTTGTACAATTTACCCTTTTTTAATTAGCTTATTAGTATAAGC
Organism: Nephelium lappaceum; assembly: GCA_021234005.1. Lineage (NCBI taxonomy): Eukaryota > Viridiplantae > Streptophyta > Magnoliopsida > Sapindales > Sapindaceae > Nephelium > Nephelium lappaceum. The sequence goes on from CM037999.1 coordinate 21,210,458, forward strand.
AAAATTTTAACTACACCAAATTTTCTCATTAAGCTACATTAAGCTAGTTAATATTTAAGACAATTCATACATAATTGAAATTTCAACCCATTCTTTTATAAAATTTGTGTACAATTTTTATGAACAGTAAATTTTGCACAGCATTTATAAAAATAGTGTAAATTTTTATAAATATAACATTTATGATCATTATCAGGGTGACTTTTTTAATAATAACTTATGAGTTGTTTGTTTCTTTCCACTTAACGATTAACGAAATTCAAATTGAAATTTTTACCCCTTTTTTCTTTCCAGTGGTTAAACAATTTGAAAATATCAAAAAATAATTTAAAAGAAAAAAATCAAAAGAAATCTTGATCTTTTTATTTAATTTCAATCACTTGATTGCATGCATATATGGGTCGTCTACAATACACTTGGATATCGATACAATACACTTGGATATCGATGCACTTAAACTGATTATGTTCTAAAATTACTTACTGTATTTTATTACATTTGATTACAATTAAAAATGGAGTGATTATAACTAAGCATAGTAAATGTGATTTGACTTATTTAGTTGTAATCACATATAACAATAATACATTATCAGATATAATAAAAGACAATATGTATTTTTAGAATGCAATCTCTCATCAGGTATATCTAATTACAGTTAAACACGAAAAATATAATATGACTCATTTAGTTGTAATCAAATATAACAATACATAATCAAATATAATAAGATATAATTTGTAATTTAAAATACAATCACTCATCAAGCATATTGATATACAAACGTATTGTAGAATGTGTGTATATATATATATATAGTGTCCTCTTTAATCCTAATATTATATTATTTTTTTTTTATTACAACTTAATAGTTGATAACCACACTTCTCCATAAAATTGAAATCCTAAGTTCAAATCATAAAAGTTAATTACTCCATCATTTGTTTTTAATAGAAAACAATGTGAAAGTTTGGCTTCGTTATTAACAATTAACACCAATGTTGACCGTTAATTTTACTTTTTAGACAGTATAATGTATATATCATATCGATATCACTTGTTTTATTATAGTTTAATTGTGAATAAAATCTTATCAATATTTATATAAAAATAATTTAAAATTGATTAAATTATTTGTTTTTAGTTGTTTGCATCTTTATCACTTCAAAATACATAACTAATAGTTAAAAAGGTAAGATGTCAAATTAATTATTCTAGATAATTTTTTCTTTCAAAAACGATGAGGTTAACAGGACATTCAAAAATAGGAAAAGAAGAAAAAAAGCAACCCCTTAGTCAAACATTCTTATTAACTTCATTTCAATTGCATTAAAATGTAAGTCAACAAACAACTTAGATTAGATTGAAAATTATATGGATCAACCAAAGATTACCTCAAATGAAATTTCACAATGCCCTTTGCTCTAGTTTCCTATATAGCTCTGCAATCACTTCACAATCTCTAATGTCGGACTCGTGGTGTTAAGCTTTCACAGTAATTCTTCAGCCATGCAGAGGCAGATTTGAGGATGTGAAGCTCGCCAATGAGGAGATCTTGAGACATTTGCTTTCTAAGAGTAAGTCTTTTACTTGCCGGAGGAGAATTAACAGACTCTAATGACTGTAGCCGCATAAAAGGAGTCCAAAATAGTGAAAATGGTTAAAAAAGAAGAAGAAAACTTCATTCCATGTAACAGTTATGTATTTGGTGCATGAGATAGCTCAATAAAGTTTCGTTTATATTCAAGTAAAAGAATCTTACATATAAGTGGCTTTGAAATTTCTAGTTTTCTACCCGTATCTCATTCATCTTCATGCGTTACTACTACCATAGTAATGGCTTGGTTTAACATAATTTCACAACATATAAATTGAAAATAACAGCCAAAATAATCAGTGAGTTAGATACTCGCTAGTATTTACCTCAATAGAAGCATTATATTCCTCAGTTAATTGAGTGAATTTAGATAACAGGATCTGATGAGCTAGGATCTCTTGGCTGATGTTTCTCAAAGGGCACCGAGCCAGCCTGCCATCATTCTTTGCTGCTGCCATGGCCAAATCATTCAATTCTGCATATTTTATGACCAAAATGATGAGTCAAGACTTGCAAGGCACGCGGAAAATACAAGTTCTCTACAATTTTAAATGACATATGAGTGATAAAATGCTAGACCTTGAGGAGAGGTGCAGCAAAGAACACGAGCAAACGCGCGAAGTGCTTGTGGAAGGCCCTTCCCTTTTCCTCTAGCAGATTTCACTTCCCTATTTGATAAAGACATCATCATTCATCAGGAAAAAATTAAGAGAAAGGGTATACATTTGACAATTAAAAGAAAGAGTATTTTAGTCTTTCTACGCTTTGATTAACGGTCAACAAACCATAACTAACGACAAGGGTGTAGCTGCAACACTTAGGAAATGTCAAACTGTGTTTGCGAAAGTATGCCATAAATTCACATATTCGTGTAATTATGCAAAACAATGTTTGTGCAATTTCCTAAAACTCACACAGAACTTTTTCTTTTTTGAAAGAGCTATCATTCTTGGCACAAGGCAAGAACTGTACCTGATACAATCACATCAATGTGCGTCCCTTAATTTCTGACATTCACAAATGCATTTCAGCAAGTACAGAAAAAGGTACTGAACATAACGTAAAGCCTTCAATTTTTCATTATTCATTATATACCAGATTGTCCTCCATTCTAAGAAAAGGGTGTTTGTTATTTTTTAGAATCATGTATCAGTAGCCTGGAAAGCATTTCAGACACTGTAAATCTGAAAAGAACTTTTTGGAACACAAGTTTATTGTAATTCTATGATCTCTTGGTTTTATGAATATCACCCAATCTAGTTATAACGATCAATGTTTGAAACGTAAGAATCATGCATTAATACCAACTTGATTATGAAATAATCCTCAGACAACTTGAATTCCTTGCTGTCTTTAGTGATTGGAAGACGATGCCCTTTTAGAAGCTCCAACTTCATTTCACATAGAGGATCATCATGGGGAATGGTAATCTGGATCTGAACCTGATAGTTGCCAACATAATTTAATTAAACTTAAAGTCATATATTTACATTTATAAAACCAGCTTTTAGTCTCATTACATAAAAAGGGACTACGGTACAAGAAGCACAGGTTATGAATAGTGTACTGTATGTGTTTGTGCATGTACACCCAGATATTCCAAGCTTTCTTTGTTACCAGTCTCCAAAATGGAGACTACCTGAAGTATAGCCTTGGTAGCTCAGGAACTAGTGAGCTATAATAACTCAGATAGTTGACCTCAAGGTGATTTGACTACTAATTTTTTGGTTGGAAACCAAAGATCTCAGCACTATTCAGCCTTTGGGGTTGCATGGTGTAGTATAAATGCAAAGAGAAAAACTAAAGATATATAAAGGCAAACAGTACATATCAAAAAAGGAGAATAACAAAGACACTACTTTTAAACAAAATCGGTCAAATTCTGATGGACAAATATACCCGCAAGCAGAATCATCTGATCTGCAATGAAACCAATGTATCACAGAAAGGAACTTGGCAAACTTTCTCAAAACTGAATTCAGGACTAACCTCATCATGATTGTTGTATGGAAGTGCAAATCCGAAATCCAACATTAAGGCCGCATTTGGCAGTTCCCCATAACTTATCAATACCTGCGCAAAGACATGTAGTGAACTCCAGAAATTATGTGAAATGATGAATTTTGCAATAGATTGGCCATTAATGACTTATTAAACCTCAAAGAACACTCCCATCAATAGTTCACATGGAAGGCACTGGGATAAACAAATAATGCATATATAGTAATAACTATATTAAAACCATGAATAATACAGTCAAAAATTGTCATATTTATATTGAGACATAACACATTATAATGTTACAAAGTTTGGGGCTTCAGGCAATTTCTAAGCTCTTAATTCCAAGACAAGTAAAAATCTAAATATGTTTTCCTGAACCACTCAGCACAGTTAAGAAAACAAATATAAAACTGAAAATGTCAATATAAATTACCAAAAATATTCAGGAAATGCTGACAACAGAAAAGAAATATGAACCACCAAGTTCTCACTCTTAGAGAGAGAGAGATATAGGTAATTTATCGAGGGTAGTCTACTAATCCTATATAAAGAAAAGAAACTGTTCAATTAAACCAGCATCCTACCTCCTCATTACGAGCATAACTTCGATCAGCAATAACCTGCACTCAGAAATTAAGAGATTGGAACTTAGAGATATATGCATCCAACAAGAACTACTTCCTACAAGCCTACCAAAATATACGAACTAGCTCAAATATTGGAAATTTTCTGCTTTGATAACAACAGAGACGATGTAAGTGATTCATGAAATCCAGTCTGGAAATCCAGACCAGTTCTATTGTAAGTTTTTATCAAATATGGAAAATTGCATCACAAATGGATTCAGTTAGATATTGGTATCATTTGAATTCAAGTAAATTTGTGTTAAACATCTGATTCAGAAAAAAAAATTTAAAAATTTGAAACTCCAGTTTAATAAATTAAGCAAAAATTGTCAAACATAACAGTGCGGACGTAGGAGCATAGTAGAGCACAATATGATTTCAGTGAGAGACATGCCAGAAAAATCAACAAGATAGAGAGGATGTACCTTCGATAATTGTTTGCCCTCATCATATATTACAATTGCTTCTGAAACCTTATCATGATTTAAAAAATCGGCAAATGGAATCTATAGAATAATTTAATAATTCAAAGAATTGACATATTAGATTTAAATTTAACATGACATCGATATAGAAAGTTTTTGAAGGATGGAGACTTTTTAAAATGATACCAGAGATACACCCTTTGTACTTTCCCATGCTCGAGATTCAACTGCCACGTTTACACTAAACTAGTCAAGAAAAATGTAATAGATTTCAAAAGACATAAAAGAGTTGATGGTGTATATAAAATAATAGGCAATTGAAGACAGCTTTACAAAAACAAAGTTATTAGACCAAAACATGATTGACGAATAAGAAGTAGAAACAAACAGATGGATCATCATAGGCCTCAAACACTAAACTGTTCATGGATAAGACAAGCCACAGCAAAGCAAAATGTGAACAAGTCTTTCACTACTTTTTTTAAAAAAAAATAATAATAATAAGAAGAAAGAAAGTAAAAAATAGATATCAACTAACACCCATCTCTAAAAATTAACTCTGATAAAGAAAAGGATGGTATGCATAGTCAAATGGATTGCTTACCTAACGCATATGCATGCATAAATTCCTTAAGTGTGACATCTTGAAAAAGTTTAGGGAAACGTTCAAGAACCTGACATAATTAAAAGATATCTCACCACCATTGCAACTTCTGAAGGCAAGAGAACAACAATAATAGAATATATTTATTTATCCTACTATACATATCAAGCTATAAATCAACAGAACAAAAATTTAAAAATAAAAATATCCTTACTGGCTTTATTTTCAAAAATTCTTGTTCAATTTGAACCTTTTTAACAACTGTTTCCTGATACAATGAGCTTTGGCGAATCATATTTAACTCATCTGCACTCCAAAATATCTGCAGAGATTTAGTGTGTTAGGATGTTTTTAACTTGGAAATCACATTCTGAATAATACATAAACCTTATTATGATACTAAGTAAAGAAATATTTACTGTGTTATGCATTTCCCCAGGCTGAGGAAGTCTACTGATGTAAGGAGCCCATTTGGAATCCTGCCATGTAAGATTATAGTTGTTGTTCATGTATTCAGATTTCAATCACGTTGACAATATAAGTTGAAAACGGTAAAATCTGAAAAAAAGTATGCAACACAATGGCAAAATTCCACAAACAAGAAATTTAACATCCCCAACAAAGTTCAAACAAGACAAAAATTTGTAGTACCTGGCCCATTTTCTGCTCAACTAAAACAACAATTGCAAGTTTTGCAACATTTCCTACTTCATCACCTAGACAAGGTTCGATCTCCGGAAGGAGATTATCTGGTGCCAATTGCTGAAATAATGAGCAAGACAAATACCTTTAATATTCTCCCTAGCTATACACATCTTACATATACATCAAAATTCAAAAACGTACCACATTATAAGGAACTTTCAAGATGCAGTCTCCGGCTCGTATCTTCCTAGAAGCAAACAACGATCTGCACTCGCTTCAAACAAAACTTTTTAATGATGCACATTGACAGACCACTCACAGCACAAACCAAAAGACAAATTCACAATGTTATAGTGCAAAACAAACAATTCCAAATTATAGTGCTAAACTTTATATTGAAGCTAACAAATGAGAAAATCTTCCATGAGATTTTGTGTTGGCCTGATATACTGATGTTGGTGTGACATTCCAATAACAACGTGACAAATGACGTAACTTTTTAAATCAAAATTAATTTGGTATCTTTTCTCTTTTACAAGAAATTTTTTTTTTAAAATGTTATACAACATGTCACGTTGTTAGTAAAAGATCACATCAACATCAACATATCACACCATCTCAACTTCCATAGAAGATTTTCTGAGTAATTAACTACAGATACATATATTAAATTTAACCTGCCATAGGCAGATTTTCCGATTGAAAGCATAGAGGAAATCTCAGCCCCAGCTTTCCTCTCCAACCATGCCAAAAAGTCGTCATCATTTACACAATTCAATACCTGAAATAAAAAAAGCAAATTAAAAACACATTTTTAATATCAACTTGTTTCTTTTATAAAATTGATATTGAAGTACAACACAGAAAATCCAAACTAGAAGCTAACATTGGATTCGGATAGGGAAGAGAACTTGAGTTTGACACAGAGACGACGTGAGACGGTGAAGAGTGGGTGTTTGTAGCACCATAAGTTTGTGACTCTGGAAGCTAATAGCATTGGCAGTTGTTAAACTTTGCCGTTTTGGTTCGTGAGAGTAGCTGCCAGCCGGCTTGGAGCGCGGGTAGATGACCGGAAAGTGGATTAGCTGCAGTTGTGGATCGAGACGTTTTAAATTGAAGCCCGAGTACTGTTTGGATGCTCGTTTTAGTGTACTCTAGTCGAGGGGCACATAATATCTGTATAACTATTTATTATTATTAGTATCGATAAATTACAATTAACCTACCCAGTTCAAACTCTAATTCAAACGGAGTAAGATTTTTGATATTATTACAATTTTTTCCCCTGCCGTTAGGAAGATTCCGTTACATTTGATAATAAATAGTATTAAAGTGACAAAAAGACGAAATTACCCTTGATGATTAAAGTTGACCTAATTGACCAAATAAAAAATTAAAAATTTCTTCTCTCGTCCTCATCATCTCTCCTATCACAATCTCTCTCTTATTTCTTCTTCTTCTTCTTCTTCTTCTTCTTCTTCTTCTTCGAACCCAAAAATCTTCTTTTCTTCTCTTCTTCTTCTTCGAACCCAAAAATCTGGGTTTAATAGGTGCGAATGAACCCCAAAAAATTGGGTTCATTCACAATGAACCCAGATTCTGCGTTCATCTGGGTTCATTCGAATGAACCCAGATTTCTGGGTTCAGTCCAAATAATTTTTTTTTTCAATTTTTTTTTCCTTCAAACACTCATATCAACCATTGCAAATCCACCCATTGCTTCCATTAGAAACCCACCTGCAATCATCAAACATCAAACATGCACCACACCCACCTGCAGTCATCAAACATCAAGCACCCACCACGCATTTTTTTTTCCTTCAAACACTCATATCAACCATTGCAAATCCACCCATTGCTTCCATTAGAAACCCACCTGCAATCATCAAACATCAAACATGCACCACACCCACCTGCAGTCATCAAACATCAAGCACCCACCACGCATTAAACACCCACTAACATCAAACACCTACATCAACCATTGCAAACTCACTCATTGCATCCACTGGAAAGCCACCTGCAATCATCAAACATCAAACACGCACCACATCCACCAATTATCAAACATCAAGCACACATCGCACCCACCTGCAATTATCAAAAACCCATATGCTGGAAAAGGAAGGAAGAGGGAAGCATTGTCGGTTTTGGAATCGTCAGCATCGCGTCGAAGACGGTGAAAAGAAAAGAGAGATAAAGAAGAGAAAGAAGATGAACGGTGATGGAGAGATGAAAAAGATGATATTTGTGTTGATGTTTTCAAACAACGGTAGATAAAGAAGAAGACAGGAGTAGGTCGACGATGGAGAAGAGGAAGAAGTGGAGGTCTACGATGGGGAAGAAGGTAAAGAAGTGGATGGGGAAAAATAAATAACAAGAGTAGATCGGCGATGGGGAAGAGGAAGAAGTGGAGGTCGGCAATGAGGAAGAAGATGAAGAAGTGGATGAGAAAGAATAAGAAGAATCGGCCATGGAGAAGTAAAAAAAGAAGAAGTTGAGAGATATATTGAAAATAATATTTGATTTAAAAAAATTAATTTATTTTAAAGCTTTTAAAATTTATTTTAAAAGAAAAAGAAAAAATAAAATCAAAATATAATTTTACCCCTCAATCAGTTAAGTTTAACAAAAATTCATGAACTGTGAGGGATTAAATGTAATAAATGCGAAACAGCTGTTTCATCTGAATATAGGTTTCAACTGGGTGACTAAATTGTAATTTACTCTATTAGTATTATTATTATTATTATAACGTAATTAAAAATTTTAAAACATGGTCTTATGTTTTATCAGAGGACAAATTACATAAAACTCTCTAGAAATATATAGAAATTATTTTTTATTTTTATAATAGCATCCTTGCCTACAGTAATGGTCAAACCATGATTGACTATTTGACATAACTACAGTAAGGGTATTTGGATTATTTTTTCTTTTTATTTTTTTTAAAATTATATTAATTAATAGGTTGTTTAAATCTTCAGCATCTACCTAAATGGTAGAGATCCATTTAAAATAATTTAAAATTTAAAAAATTATAAAATAAATTATTTTACAATAATTAAAACATAATTATAAATATAAAAATAATAATTTTTAACACTTTCTTTTTTTAAAATAATTTTAAAAACTTTCTTAAAATAAAAACAATAGATCTCCACTATCCATCTTTAAGATGGATGGCAGAGATCAAAAGAATTTAAAAAATAAAATAAAATCAAAACAATTGAAAAAAAAGTCTAAAAAACAAAAAGTTGGAGATCCAACCCAAATTTGATTTCCACCGTAAGTCAAACTCCACCCAGTTCATCACCCTTCATCTTCATCACATTCAGTTCATAACAATTAGTTCATCACGTTCAATTCATCTTTATCAGGCCATTCAACATCTCACACCATCTAGTCCATCTCCAGCAGACCATTCAACATTTCACACCCGTCATCTTCAACTGCTTTAAAAAAAAAAATCTTCTTCATCTGCTCCATCTAGGTTTGTCAACTACTCTTTTCAACTTATCTGCTTTTTCTGCTTCTTCTTTATCAGACCATTCAACATCTCATAGACCATTTGCTCCATCTTCATCAGATCATTTAACATCTCACACTCATCATCTTCAACCGCTTATTTAAAAAAAATTCTTCTTTATCTGCTCCATCTGAGTTCATCCATTGCTCTTTTCAACTCATCTATTTCCTTTGCTTCTTCTTCATTTGCTCAATCTGCTTCAATGAAGCATCTCCATCGGAGATGAAGCCGATCGGCTTTATCTCCGACGGGTCTCCAACTTAAATGGAGGGCTCCATTGGAAATGGAGTCGATACTCCATCTTTGATGAGCTCCATCTTAGATAGAGCCGAACCATCTGAGTTAGAGACTTGTCAGAGAAGTCAAAGGTGATGTTGACAAGCTCCATTCTGATGGAGCTAATACTCTATCTCCAACGTGAGAAACCGAAGGTGATGTTGGTGATGGAAAGAGTTTTAAAAATAAATGGACAGTTTATGATGTTGATTCGAGAGAATTTGGTAATGTTGTTGATGATTCAACTTAGATGGATCGATAGATTGGATCTCCAACTTTTTTTTCATTCTTTTTTTATTTTTTAAAGTAGAAATATATATATTTAGTTTTGGTTTTCTAAAATTAATCTCCACCGTCCAGCAACATAATAGATGGCCCATATTTCACTTTTATTTTATGTTTTTTGAAATTTTCTCAATTTTAATATTTTATAATTTAAAAACTATTTTTAATTATTTTTTAATGTTTTAATTATTTCTAGAATTTTTAGTTTTTTTAAATATATCTCAACCGTTCATTTTCAAGATAAACAATGAAATTTTTTAAAATGTTTCTTTTTTTTCAAAATTTTCGATTTGGTAATTTTTAAGAACACACAAGGGTAATTTTGTCCATAAGAAAATTGTATAGGTCCACTGTCATATCATTTTATAATTTTTTTCTCACAAAAATCAGGGGTAAAAACATCATTTTAGCCAAAAATTAGTTAGTTAGAGGCAATATCCTTTTTTTACAGCACTTTGTCAGTCTTCAGTTATATCAAACAGTCAATTATGATTTAATCGTTAGTGTAGAGAAATACGCTGTTACAAAAAGCGAAGTGATTTCCATTAATAATAAAACATATTTTTAGAGAGTTGTGCATAATTTGCTTGTTTGTCGGAACTTATTGAGGTTAAAATTATAATTCGGTAATACATAGTGTCAAAGGTTTGTGGAGATTTAATGAAACTAAATATGAAATACCTAAAATCTACTTTCGTAACATGAGGAAAAATCTACTTACACGATGTACAGTTAAAAAATAGGATATTTATGAAAAAGAAAGAAACCCAAGGTTTGTCAAAACGGTCCAAAAAACATCTTGTAGTTTTGGATTTGGTTATTTTGCCCACCACATAATTGTTCTGTTGAAAAATTTGTGTTAAAGGACAAAAGGTCAAAACTATCCTTTCATTTAGATTTTTTTAATTAATAATAATAATAATGAATAATAATAACATATCCTTAAGTGATATTAAAAAACCAAAGAAAAAAAATAAGATAGATTTTTTTCATTTTTATTTCAAAAAAGATAAATTTTTTCATTTAATTAGTCCAATAAAATAAAATATATAAAAAAAAAAAAAAAGGAAGGCCACCTAGGATAGCCTCTATATTGTTTCATTAGGTGAGGAACCACATAGGTCATCTAAAGGTGCTCTCTCATTTTTCTAGACGACATCTCTATTGGGAGGAGATCGTTTCCATTGTTTCAAGTTATTATTTCATGGGCTTTAGTCCCTTGATAATTTATCAACCAATTCTCTATTTAACCATTTGGCTAGCAAATCCACAATGTTATTCTTTGACTTCAAGGTAGTCATAGAGTTAACTCCAGTTTAGAGTAGTTAATTGATGGTGGTATGTCTATGATGCATATATTTAGACTTACCACTATGCATATTGCTTTCTGTGTTTCCTATTGTAGACTGAGTATCACAACGCATATAAATTGTTGGCACTAGCTTCAACTACATTGTAATATCCTCTAAAAATGGTGTAACCACTTAGCATCTTCACCATATTTATTCAAAGGAATAAATTCAAATTCCATTATAGATATGATTATATATGTTTGTTTAAAGAATTTTTATGATACGATGCTGCACTTTTTAGTGTAAACATATATCCACTAGTAGCTTTGAGTCTTTCATATCATATATTCAATTTACATCATTGTATCCTTCTAGAACAACTAGATATCTACTATAGTGTAAAGCATAACTACTAGTAAACTACAAGTACCTAAATACTATTACTATTGCTTTCAAATAATCTACTATTGGATTACTCGTATAACCATTCAATTTACTAACCGTGTTAATATATATCAATTATCATTATTGAGACAATTTTGTTACCTTTATTGATATATATTATTCTAGTTACTATATTTGTATTATACCTCTCAGCCTATAAATAGGCTTGATATTGTATATTGTAAATGTATGAAATACATATTATTTTCTCAATATTTATCATGGTATCAGAGCTTAGGGTTTAGAAATTTTTTACCATCACCCACCACTCACCGCCGTCACTGTCTATTGAACACGCCACCCACACCAGTCCAACACCACCCTCATCTTATCGCCACTATCATTCGCACTATCATTCGCACATCGCTACTGCACATCACCGCAGTCATCACCGCCGCTAGTTCTCTTCGCTGTCTCAGTTCGCGTCTGCTGCCGCAACCGCTGCTATCTCTGTTCGCAGCACCGTCACCAAGCCGCGCCGCTGTACCGCCGCTATTTCTCTTCGCTGACTCGGGTCCACAATCTGCTGCGTCACACCATCAACCTCACTCCAGCCGCTGCAACTCACCGTCCATTCACTGCACCCCTACGCCGCTGCCGCTGCATCAATACATCACTCCAGCCGCTGCCACATCACTCCAGTCGCTGCATCACCAGTCATCACCCAAACTGCACCACCGCGCTGCTGCCGCTGCATCAATCCATCACTCCAGCCGCTGCACTGCTGCCCCTTCTGAACCGTCGACTCTCCTACACTGCACCAGTCTCGGTTCTTCATCAGTCTCCACTGCAGTACCATCCGCGCGACCCTGTTATCTATCTCTCTCCACCACGCATCACTCACAATCCTATCCCAGTTCTGCCACTGTCTTGCCTTCACCGCGCATCTCTCACGTTTTCTGCCACTCCTGATTGGTCACCGCTTGCACTGTTTCCGCCACTTGCATTGGTTTTGATTCTCGCTTATACACTGCCCTAGTCCTGTGTTTGGTTTCTCTGGTCTGTTTTGCACTGCATTGGACTGTCCTTGGATTGCTCTGGTCTGTTTTGCGCTGTGTTGGACTGTCATCTAAGTTGGGCTTTATTTTTTGGTGTGCTTGATTTTTATTGGGCTCTCATTCATTATTTGTGTGCACTATTTATTGGGTTTGGGCTTTATAATTTTTGGTGTGAATTATTTATTTAGGACATATTCATGGATAATACTTGGAAATTGGATGTGTCCCAGCCCATCCAAGTTATTTTAGATGGCCCAAATTATATTTTATGGGTCCAAGCAATGTCCAGTTTTCTTAAAGGCAGGAAATTATGGTGGTATGTTACTGGGGACCATAAAAAGCCTGCAAAACTTGAAAGTGAGACTGATGAGAAATACAATGAACGGCTTGATGATTGGGACAGTAAAAATCACCAAATCATCACTTGGATTCGTAACACATCAATTCCTTCCATTAATCTTCAGTTTGGTCGTTTTGATACTGCTCAATCTCTCTGGACCTTCTTGGCTCACAGGTATACTACATCTGATCTCTCTCATCAGTATCATTTATTACGTAATTTGCATCAATTACGACAGGAACCTGGTCAGTCGATTGCTGATTTTCACTCAAAGATGCAATTTCTCTGGGATCAACTGGCACTTTCCGAGCCCAACTGGACAAAAGATGCTGAACTATTTCATACTTATCGAGATCACCAGCGCTTGATACAGTTTCTCATGGCTCTCACTGATACTTTTGAGCCCACTCGTGCCTCTCTTCTTCATCGTCATCCTTTACCGACTCTTGAGCAGGCTATCTCTGAATTAATATCTGAAGAGACTCGTCTTGCCACATTTCAACCTCTTCGTACAGATACAGTGCTTGCAACTCGTTCTAAACAGGTTGATCTTAAGAAATCTTCTTGTCATTATTGCAAACTGCCAGGCCATGGAGTTCTACATTGTCCTACTCGACGCTGCAAACATTGCCACAAATATAGATCAGGACACTACAATGATGATTGTCCTCAGAACCCTGCTCATAGAGGGTCTTCAATCAAATCCAAAGAGGTTTCTCTTAAGCACTCTAAGAATAATCAACAATTTTCTGCAGCTATAGCTGATGACACACAGGGTAATACTGGTTCATCCTCTTTTTCTATTCATGATCTTGAGTCTATACTTCATCAAATCATTTCCAAATCTGGTACCTCTTCTGTTTCTGCTTCCTCAGTTTCAACAGGTAATTCTTCTTGGTATTTTGATTCCGCTTGTTGTAATCATATGACATCTGATTTTTCTAATTTTTCTGTCCATTCATCATCTTCTCCTCTACCCGTCATTTCTACAGCCAATGGCTCATCCATGCCTGTTCACCATATCGGTCATATCTCCACTGAGACTTTATCTTTACAAAATACATATTTCATTCCTAAACTCACTTTAAATCTTATCTCTGTGGGTCAATTGTGTGAACTTGGTTTTGATGTTCACTTTACTTCTTCTGGTTGTCGTGTGCAGGATCCGCAAACGGGGAAGATTCTTGGGATAGGCCGTAAAGTTGGACGTCTGTTTGAGCTTGTACACCTTCAACTTCCTTCACGGGCCTTCTCTTCCTATCAGTCTGCAGCTACTTCTTCGTCTTCACCATTAAGTCTTTGGCACTCTCGTTTAGGTCATGTTTCATTTAGTCGTTTACGTTCTTTGTTATCTAGTGGACATTTAGGCTCTGTCACTGATGATCAAATTGATTGTTTATCCTGTCAGTTGTCTAAGCAACATGCTTTACCTTTTAATAATAGTGATTCAGTTTCTCAAGCACCTTTTGATCTAATTCATTCAGATATTTGGGGTCCTTCACCAATACCTACTATGGGGGGATCCAAATATTTTGTTATCTTTGTGGATGATTATTCTCGTTATACATGGCTTTATCTTATGCATAATAGATCTGAATTGTCTAAAATTTATTCTGATTTTACTAATATGATTCAGACTCAATTCTCCAAATTTATCAAAATTTTACGCACCGATAATGCCATGGAATATCGGGATACTACTTTTCTTAATCTGTTGAGTCAAATGGGTACCATATGTCATCGCTCTTGTCCTGGTACATCTCAACAAAATGGTCGTGCTGAACGCAAACACAGACACATCCTTGACACTGTCCGTGCCCTTCTTCTATCTGCTTCTTGTCCTGAAAAGTTTTGGGGAGAAGCTGCATTAACAGCAGTTTATACCATTAATCGTGTTCCTTCTCCAGTCGTTGAAAATCAAACTCCTTATGAACGACTCTATGGCACTCCTCCAAATTATCAAAATCTAAAAGTATTTGGCTGTGCTTGCTTCGTTCTCCTTTCTCCTCATGAACGGACTAAATTAGAATCACGAGCTCGTTTGTGTTGCTTTCTTGGCTATGGTATTGAACATAAAGGTTATCGTTGTTGGGATCCCATCTCCAATCGCCTTCGTATCTCTCGTCATGTTGTCTTTTGGGAACATAAACTGTTTTCATCTATATCTAAATTTCATTCCTCACATACTTCTCATAATAAATTTTTCATCGATCCTACTGTTTCTTTATTTCCTAATGACAGTATGTCTGAGACTCAAACAGTTGATCTTGATGCTGATCGGTCCATTCCTGAGCAGTCTCACCCGCCTGTGGATCCTGCACCAGAGTCTCCTTGTCCAATCACACCTGTTGATCTCCCTCTTCGTCGTTCTAATCGGGTAAGGGAACTTCCTGTAACCCTTCGAGATTTTCATTGTTTTTCTGCCATTCTTTCTCTATATGAGCCTCAATCTTATAAAGAGGCCAGTACTAACCCTGTTTGGCAGCAAGCTATGACTGAAGAATTACATGCTCTTGAGAAAACTCACACTTGGGATATGGTTGATCTTCCTTCTAATAAATCTGCCATCGGATGCAAATGGGTCTATAAGATCAAAACAAAGTCAGATGGGTCTGTTGAACGATATAAAGCCCGTCTTGTGGCCAAAGGTTTTAATCAGGAATATGGAATTGATTATGAAGAGACATTTGCACCAGTTGCTCGACTTACTTCTGTTCGAAGCTTACTAGCAGTTGCTGCAATCAAACGATGGCATTTGTTCAAATGGATGTGAAAAATGCCTTTCTTAATGGGGATCTTTCTGAAGAGGTATATATGACACCACCTCCAGGATATCCACATCCTCCACATAAGGTTTGTCGTCTTCGTCGGGCACTATATGGGCTCAAACAGGCTCCTAGAGCTTGGTTTGCCAAGTTCTCTTCTACCATTATGCAATTTGGATTTGCCTCCAGCTCTTATGATTCTGCACTATTTCTTCGCAAGACTAGTCATGGTTCTGTTTTCTTATTACTCTATGTGGATGACATGGTTATTACAGGCGATGATATTGATGGTATCTCTGATCTCAAAAATTATCTCCAGCAACAATTTGAGATGAAGGATCTTGGTTCTCTCAGTTATTTTCTTGGACTTGAGGTTTCTTCTGACTCTGATGGTTACTATCTTTCACAGGCAAAATATATTTCAGATCTTCTTACTCGTGCTAGCTTGACTGATAGTAAAATCAGTACTAGTCCCTTAGAAGTCAATGTTAAACTCACACCTTTCGAAGGTACACCACTTAGTGATCCTACTCTTTATCGACAACTTGTTGGGAGTCTTGTTTATTTGACTGTGACTCGACCGGATATTGCATATGCTGTGCATGTTGTCAGCCAGTTTATGTCTGCTCCTCATTCCACTCACTTTGCTGCTGTTCTTCATATTTTACGGTATCTCAAGGGCACGATGTTTTATGGACTTCATTTTTCCACTCACTCCTCTTTAGAATTGCGTGCTTATTCAGATGCAGATTGGGCTGGTGATCCTACTGATCGACGATCTACTACTGGTTACTGCTTCTTTCTTGGAGATTCTCTCATATCATGGCGTAGCAAGAAACAGACAGTTATAGCCCGATCCAGTACTGAGGCTGAATATCGAGCTCTTGCTGACACTACTCAAGAGCTTGTTTGGCTGCGCTGGTTACTTCAAGACATGGGAGTTCACCACGTCACAACCACTCCTCTTTATTGTGACAATCATAGTGCTATCCAAATTGCTCACAATGATGTTTTTCATGAACGTACCAAACACATTGAAATTGATTGTCATTTTGTTCGACAACATGTTCATCATGGTACTATTAAACTTCACTCGATTGCTTCCGTTGATCAACCTGCCGATGTTTTTACCAAATCTCATCCTCCTGGACGTTTTCGTGAATTGGTTTCCAAACTCAAGCTTGCATCCATCTCGCCCTCTTGAGTTTGCGGGGGGATGTTAATATATATCAATTATCATTATTGAGACAATTTTGTTACCTTTATTGATATATATTATTCTAGTTACTATATTTGTATTATACCTCTCAGCCTATAAATAGGCTTGATATTGTATATTGTAAATGTATGAAATACATATTATTTTCTCAATATTTATCAAACCGCATAAAATATATTAGGTTTTGTACAACTTGTTAAGCACAACAAATACCTTACACTCTAAAATATTCGAATTGAGAGACATTCTCACATTTATTATTCGGTAGATCTAAATTTATATCTACCAGTGTTTTGGACATACTACAATAATGTCTATTGAATCTCTAAAGAATTTTGTCTAGATAATTTGATAGGCTTAGAAATAGTCCATCTATTGTTCTTGAGATTTGTATTTCTAACATTATATCGGTTAATCCTATATTTTTTATATCAAAACTTGAATTCAACATTTTTTTAGTATATTTGACCATATCATTACTACCAATAATAAACATATTATCAATGTAAAGACACAAAATGACATAACCATTTTTTATGTCTTTGGCATAAACACATTTATCACATTTGTTGATTTTAAAACCATGTTCCGTCGTTGCATTATCAAATTTCTCATGCTATTGTTTGGTGCTTACTTTAAACCATATAAATACTTTACTAGTTTATAGACTTTACTAGTTTACAAACTTTCATCAGGTTGTTCTATTTCAATTTCTTAATCCAAATCTCTATTTGAAAAAAAAAAAAAAAAAACTGTTTTTGCATTTTTTTGATATATTTCAAGATTTCATAAAATAGTCATTGCAAGTATCATCCTAATGGAAATTATTTTCATTACAAGAGAATATGTGTCAAAGTAATATAGGCCTTCTTATTGTTCGTAACCCTTAATTACAACCCTAGCTTTATACATGTTAATCGATCCATCTTAAAAAAAATAAATAAATAAACATGGCATGGCAAATATATATATATATATATATATATATTAGCATAGAACAAGGCAAAGAGACAAGATATGAGTGAAATTTTTATTTTGTTCTTAAATATTATGAAAGTAAGATTGAAAATATAAAAATTTTATATAACTTGAAAAACTACTTCCCGTGTATTTAAAAAAGAGCTTTCAAAAGAAGTTAGGGGGACTTGGCTTTTTTTGAAGCTCTTTTGAAAAATTTTATATTGTTTTTGGAGCACATCCAAAAACTCCCAAATGTAGCTTTTAGCATCTAGAAGTCAAAAGCTAAGTTTTGGAAACCATGTCAAACAGAGTTTATATATCATTCTTTAGACACATCAGCTTAAAAACCAACTCATTTCATTTATTTTTTGTGGGTTTAGCTATCTTACTTAATTACTAACCTTACTCCTTAATTGAAGCATTTAGATTGATTTCAATAATCACTCTTATAATCAATTCAAGGGTTCCAATTAAAAGATAAGGTTAGTGGTTGAATAAGGTAGCCAAACTCATTTTTTGTATAAGGCAGTCGGAAACAAATTTATTTAAATAACAAAAATAATAATAATAATAATAATAATGAAGTTGACTAGGTAATATAATGGTTTTAGATGGATTGTACATACAAAATATAGTATAGTAAAGTTAAAGGAAGCATAATTTTGGTACTAAATGTGATTTATTTATAAATTAGAGATATTTAAAATTTATAATGAGATATATTTGGGGGGGGGGGGGGGGGGGGGGGGGTGTGGGGGCGCGGCGGCGGGGGGGTGGGGAAGGCGGCGTGTTGTGTGCGGGGCTGGGCTTTTGAAAAGCTAAAATCTAATTATTTAAAAAATTTTGGTATAAAAAATGTGTTTTGTAAAATTTTTAAAAGTGATTATTTAATAATCAGAGTAGATTTGACAACAGTTTTAAGAAACAGATGTGGGACTACTTTTGTAAAGTGATTATGAAATAATTTGTTATGAGATTTAATGAATCTTTTAAATAATCAAATCAGACTTATTAATTTTAAGGGTTAATTGCACTAACATACTCTGAGTTTTTCCTTAAAAACTTAATATTCAACAAATTCTTATAATTATTGTAGCCCCCTATTTGGTTAGTCAACATCCGTTAGAACTAACAGTTGACTAACTAATAAAGGGTAAGATTGTCAATTAAGCTACAACCCAAATATCTTTAGGAGTTTAAGATAAAAAAAAAAAATATAAATACCTTCCAACTCAAAAATCACAAATAAATCAATCTAAACAAAAAAAAAAAAATTCATTAGAGACGGATCTGGTTTAAATCTGCTTGCACTGCCAAACGCAATCAGTCACTGTTTCTGTCCACCATCGCTGTCACACCACCGTATCTCCATCGCTGCAGTTTACTGGTTCTTCACCCATGCTCACTCTGGTCGCACTATAATTTTGGTCTCTGTCTCAAACTGGTTCAAATTTATCACCTCCGATCTACTTCTTCAAATTCATCACTTTCAATCTGCTTCTTCATCTTCTTCAAACACAAAATCAACAATAATAACCATCATCAACTTCTTCTCCCTTCTCATCAACAAAACCCAAAGGTCATAAAAAAAAAAAACCACCATCAACAAATTCATTGCCATCATCAACAAAACCCACATCATCATTAGCAACCAAATGATGATATCCACCATCAACTTCATTAACAAAACCCAGACGCCTCATCAACTTCATCAATAAAACCCACCATCACCACCAGCAACTCAACCATTTTCAAACAAACCCAAACGCCTTTCTCTTTTTCTCAGCCCTTAACCCAACCATAACCATAACCACCCAACAACCCAACCATAACCACCAACAACCTCAACCCAACAACCCAACCCAGAAAAGTCTCTCTCTCCCGATGTCAGCTTCGAAGTTTCTTTAGGCTCTTCATCTGGTCGATTTTCAACTAGACATTTGCCTTCTCCATCGCTATAGAGATGATGAAGATGAGTTTTCACTGCGGACGACGGATGTTGGTGGAGACCCATAGCTCTATCACCATAGTCGGAGAAGGAGAAATGAATTTCCAAATATGGATCCATCTTTGGTTTGTTCTTTTTTATATTTTTATTTTTGGTTTTTAATTGTTTTTTTGTTGAAGCTTTAATTGTTCTTGTCTAAAAAAAATTTAAAAAAATGTTTTAATTTAAAAAAGAAACTCTTTGACTCCAAGTTTAAATTTGATTGATTGATTTATTTTTTTTATAAATATTAGTTTATCTTTTTTATTGATATATTTATTATTTTAATAATTATTATTGGTTTAAAATAGATTATTCTAGAGTAGAAGGATAGTTAAGACTTTTTGAAATAAAATTTGGGGGCATTTTTTACTTTTCCTATCAAAGGGTTAGTCAACAGCTGAACTTGATGAAAGTCAAATGTTGACAAGGGGATCTGCAGTAATTAAACTAATTAGTTGACTATTAAACCTTTAAGGAAAAACTCAAGGTATGTTAATGCAATTAACCCTAATTTTAATAAAAATGATATTCATATCACCACATTAATATTGTTTTATTGAATTATATTTATATCAAATGTGAATCAAAATATTTTATTTTTATATCTATTTTGGTATTTTATAAATTCATCGCGATTAATATACAATTTACTAAAAATGTGTATATTGTTTTTGATAGTTTTAACAGCATAATTAATCAAACATTAGTCTAATTAAATTTACAATATATTATTTCTTACCATTACTATCGGTGAGTACTTTAAAAGTTATAATAATACCAAACTAACCCCATACGCAGCTTTGAAGGAGTGCCAATGTCATCATCCTTATTTATTTGAGTGTCAATATTTCCACCCTCAAAAATTGTATATATATCCCAAATTAACATTTTTTTTTTTAATTATACAATATTACTCTTAAGTAAATTACTAAAAGGATAAATATTGTATAAGTAAACCCACCAATTATTAATTAAAATATCATTTATATTATAAATCTTTTTCTACTCCTTTAATTCCTGATATTTTTTTTTTGTTACTCTTTCAAACTCTAACTTTTCTCTATCAAAAATTGAAAAATCTCCTATTATTTATATAATCCTAAAATATTTTCAAATATCCAATTACCATATCAACGTTTTCCATTCTCTTATCAATTTTTCTCACATACCAAACAAAAATGTCATTAATTTCTTTCAATTTCTTCATCATATCAACAAACAAGCAATCAAATCATCCAAAAACTACAAATCTAAATAGATATTCCGAATTCATCATAAAAAATGTGCTACTTAGGGTTCTATGAAATTAGCTATTAATAATTCATGTAAGTCTTGTGATATAAATAAAAATTAAAATTTGCAAGAGTAAAAATGGTTTATGACTTTAATTATAAAAATTAAAAAGGGTTTATCATCAAACTCTAACTTAATTATTCATGCAAGCCCCCAATCATTCATATAATCATAATTTAATTAAAAATGCAAGTCTTATGATATAAATAAAAAATTAGGGTTTGAGAGAGTAAAATAATATAATAGATATTATTTTATATACAAATCTCTAATTTTTTTTTTTTAAAAAAGTTAAAGGGGTTGAATGAATTTGGATTAAATTATTTGTTTAAGGTTTTGTTTCATATACAATGAATGTGTTAAAAATAATAATAATAATAAATGGATATTATGAAAAACCCTCCTGAAAAGTAAACTAATTGTGATTAGTCTTTTTTTTTTTTTTTTTAATTAGATAAACCACCCCCTGCCGTTACTCTCCATCTAAAAAGTTAATATTTTCCATCAAAATCCGTGAAACGATCAAAATACCTTTGTCAAGATTCTAAAAAATACTTATCATACATTTTAAACTTATTTAACGGACTGAAATGCTCTTTATATCATTTAAAAAAGTTTTTAATTTTTCGTAAAAAAATTAAAAAACTTAATAAAAACTTTTCATCGCCATTCTAATCAAACATCACCATCCTCTCTATCTCTCTCTCAATTTCTTTCTCTTCTTCTTCAAAATCCAAGTTCTGTACTCTCTCTTTCTCTTATTCTTCTTCTTCTTCTTCTTCTTCTTCTTCTTGGTTTGAACCCAGTTCTTTCTAGATTCGCCAAACCTAGATGGATCTGGGTTGGTTGAACAATTTCGTCTGGGTACGATGAACCCAGATTTTGGGTTTGACTAGCCTTGACGATCTGGGTTTGTTAATGAACCTAGATTCAACTGGGTTCGACAAACCTTAATGAGATGCTTGAATTTTCTTTTTTAAATTTTTTTTAAAGATGAATTGCTGATGTTAGATTGATGGTTTGATGATGATAATGGTGATTAATGTTGCTGATAGTGGGTTAATATTAATGATGGTGGATTGAGGATGATGTTTTGTTAATGTTTGTGTCATATTAATTTAGGGTTGATGAATGAGTTTATTTATTTATTTATTTTATATGAAGATGAGTGGGTTGATGTGATCATTGGAAGGGCAACCTCATATTGGATATATATATATATATGTTTTTTATTTGGAAAAAAATAACTTTTTTAATTTTTTTTTAAATGATGTATACCGTCCATCAACATAATGGACAATGGAAATCATTTTAATTTTTTTAAAGAAAATTATTAACTTTTTAAAAATGAATTATTACTTTTTTTGTTTTTATTTTTTAAAAATTTAATTTTAATTTTAATTTTATTTTTAAAAAATTTTACAATTTTTTAATCAGATTTTCTCATTTTAAAATTTTAATTATTTTATTAGATTAATATTTTGCCCTTATTTTAAAATTTTAATTATTTTATTAGATTAATATTTTGCCCTTCAATTTTAACACTGGTTGGGTTTTTTTAGACGGTAGAGGAGATTTACCTAATAAAAAAAAATCTGAGTTAATCACGATTAGTTTACTTTTTAGAGAGAGTTTTTCATACTATCCATGGTGAGAAATAAATTTTCTAATAGGTGACAATAAAATAATTTATAATGGATCTATTTTTTATTTTTAACACATATTATAATTTATTTATGATTAATTTAAAGGTTGTATTTATAAAAATATATATAATAAAATAAAGAGACAATGATGTTTTAGTATCAAGTGGAGTTTAAAAATAAATTTAAAAAATTTTGAATTTTTTATTGGATATGCAAATAAAACTGTGTACGCACCATTTTCGAGAGGTGGAACATCGTGACTATTTATTTTCCATTCTTATGGAATAGAAAGGTCCACGACTCCAGCCCACAGCATTTGCATCGAAGTCTTCCTTATCCAACCACGTGAGCTCGAATATGGGCCACGTATTTCGACGTCAAAAATGACGTGCCCAAGTTCCTCCGGCTACCCGACAAAATGATAATCCCGCTCCAGATATTCCTCGCTCTCTTCCTCTTTGGTTCTTCCGTTCACACTTATCCAAGGCCCCATTATTCAATCAACCAACAAAAAAATTAATCAATCAAGTAAAGTCTACAAGTGGCGGTTCCCTTTCATCGATCAACCCACAAAAGGTTGAATTAATCAATCAACCAACAAAAAATTAATCATTCAAAGTAAAGCCCACAAGTGGTGGTCCCCTTTCATCGATCAACCAACAGAAAGATTAAATTAATCAATGAACAAAAGTCTCCAAGTGGTGGACCCTACTGACATTAAGATTCCAGGAACAAGCACGCACCACGCGTAAAGAACCTGACCCCTTTGATTGTCTGGTCGGTAAAGTTAAAAATATATATAAAAAAATATATCTCCGTGTATATATACTATTTTTATAATTAGATAAAAATAAATTTAATTAGAATATAAAAATTAAATTTGATTGGTTCGTACTAACTTTTTAAAGTTTGAAGATACTAATGATAAAATCATTATATAAAAAGTAAAATTGAGAATATAAATTTTGACACGATTTATTGATCATTAGATAATAAAAATTTTAATAACATAGATTTACTCATATTTTTAACCACAACTTAATTTTACATTTTATATAAATATACTCACTATCTTCTATTTTCATCATCACATCATCTCCCCTCTACCTAATTAATATTAAATACCCACGATTTAATATTCTTTTCACCCAATCCAGTTCCCTGCATCTTTATTTTTTTATTTATTTTTAAATTATATTATTTTTACCTTTTTTTCATGTTTGATTTATCTAGATTTCCATAGTATTATTCATGTTTTTTCATATTGGATTTATCTATCAACTTCTTTTGTGTTGAGCTTTTCTTATTTAAAATTTTTCATTTTTGAAATAAATCCGAATAGCTATGACATTTATTTGAAATGGAGTGGCGATCATTTAAGTTCCAAGTTGAAGCATCTTATTATTCTAAGGTTATATTAACTTATAAGTACTCCATGAACGGTGAACCTGATAAGTATTCGTCTGTTCATAAAAATTGCAGCAGGTCTTTAGTAATCATGGTTTTTGTAACAACGGTTTTTTAATTGTCTGCATACTTAAATGTTGGAAAAGAACAAAAATTCTTGATCGTGAGAAGAATATTAATAGGTGGATTTTTAATATTAATAGGAGAAATAAGAGATGATGTAATGATAAAGAGGGATGAGAGGGAACACGTTTATTTAAAGTGTAAAATCAAGTTGTTGATAAAAGTGTGAGTAAATCTAAACCATTTAAATCTTCATCATCCAATGATTAACAAATCGTGTTAAAATTTCTGTTCTCCAATTTTGCCATTATATATATATAATAATGTTAGACTTCTCAAATATTTTATCAAAATTCATACCTAACAACTTATATACTACATTATTTATATATGAATTTGAGCAAAATATTTGAAAAATTTAACATTACTCATATATATATAATCAGTGTATCTTAACTTTTAAATTGTTGGACCATTAATCTTACTTATTCATTATATTTAAATTAAATATGAAAAAAAAAATTTTAAAAGAGAAAATGTAATAAATAGATGATTTTCATCTATGTAAATATTTAGAGTAATATTACACTATCAAAAAATTTATTCAAATTCATCATGTAAATAATATAGTAAACTTATGTGTAATTATTACATCATTAATATATTATTTTAAAATTAACATATTAACTATAAATCAGTTTATTATATTATTTAAATAAATTTTTAAAAAATATAATATTATATAAATTTTTAATATACGTAATGTAAAATCACCTACGTTAAATCATGTATCTAAATGAGATTAATAAAATAAAATAAAACACTAAAACATTTTACATAACCTTGTTATTATTATTATTTTGAAATCTTTTACATAACCTTATTAAAACGAACGAAAAATCATCAAAATTTTATTTTAAGATTAAGAACATATATTATTCAAAACAAAAAAAAAAAACACATATTATTTATTTTAAATAAAAAATATATTATGAATTCATTAAGAGGGTCAAAAAAAGCGGCACCGGCGGAAAGTGGATACGAAATAACTGTGTCTTAGTATAAAAGAAAAGCGCGTTAAGGGTCTGATCAAAGCAAATCATCAAAACCCAAACCCTACGCAAATTGTAAAACACGCTTGTTTCAGTTCTCTCTCTCTCCATTTTCCTTGAAGTTGCGTCACCACCGCAACTACACCAACAACGACTGCCTCTTCTTGCCGATTCTTGTTAGTGTCTCCTTTTTTATGGTAATTTCTCTCTCAGTTTCCTCTTGCTCTCTTAATCACCGATTTTTTCTCGGATTTTGTTGTGATTGTCATTTATATAATTTGGATTTTTGGATGGTCAACGGTGCGTTTTGATCTTGATTTTTCCCGTTTCCCTCTCTTCTTTATTGGAAGTGGTTTTGTTTTGTGTTTGGTTGTTTTGATTTAATCTAATCTTGTTTATATGTGTTTAATTATGTCAATTAATATTTGATTTGTAAACGATTTTGGTGGAAATGAAATAAATCTTGTAATCTCTCTTCTGTTTTTTTTTTTTTTTTAATTATTTTATTTTATTTTTATCTTTCTTGTTGAGTAATCAATTGAATCATTTGTGTTGTAGATAACTTGATCTAGTGATACTGGTTTAAGTTGTCTTCAATTGGCTTTGGATGTTTGGTTTAATCACTAATTTTATGTGATTAATTGTGTTTTCATATGCGTTCATTTGTGTTTTTTTTTTTTGGAAGAATTATAAGAAGGGGATTGATTGATTTATTGATCGATTGTTGTTGTTGTCTATGGATAGTTTCAGATCGTGTTGTTTAGTGTAACTGTAAATTTATAGTGTTTGATCTTTAGTTAGTTTAGCTGATTAGAAGCTTTTTGTTATTTTTATTGGCGTACTTATCTTTATTTACCAGAGGTTTGAACTTTTTTCTTTTGTTTTTGGGTACTAACTTACTGGTTTGAGTAAGGTTACCCAAACCAGTTTCTTCAATAACAACCCTTAGATTGATTGTAAGGTTAGTTATTGAAAAATCCTACAACTAATCCATGGGTGGTTATTGAATATTCTTATTGGGTAACCTTGTCCAAATTAATAAGGTAGCCGAACCCCTTTTTTGTTTTCTTCTTGTTTGAGTTTTAATTGTTGTTTTGAAGCAATTTGTGAAGGTTCATTTTATTTCCTTTGTATGCAGGTGTGTTGTGTCAGTTTAATGCTTTAGTTGATTAGAAGCTTTTTGTTATTTTTATTGGTGTACTTATCTTTTTTTATCAGAGGTTTGAACTTTCTTTCTTTTTTGATTACTTGTTGTTTGAGTTCTAATTGTTGTTTTGAAGCAATTTGTGACAGTTCAATTTATTTCCTTTGTATGCAGGTGTGTTGTGTCAATTGTTTAATGCTTTAGTTTGGTTACTAGGAGACTGTTAGAAACTAACTGCCTACACTTAGTTAGCTGGCAGAATCCGTTGAAGAGTTGTGTTTGTGTAGCTCAGAGAGGGATTCGAAAGTGGCTTCTTATATCTTTGCCAGGACTTAATTGGGTATTTATTTATTTATTTATTAAGGTAGCAAGAAGGTTCTACTTGTAGCGAAATTTGGAGTCTCGTCAGTAGTAGCAAACGAAGAGGTGTTTATATTTTCTGTAAAATTACTGCTGACTAGATTAGAGAAGTATGCAAATTTTTTCGTTGTAATCTTATTGATTAATTGATTTTTATTGGCAGACTGGGTTGAAACCCTTTGCCCGAATGTCTAGTGATTATAGCGCAGGTGTTCCTATCAAGAAAAGGAGGTACCCAATAGTTCAGCCTCCATCACCTACTGGTGAAGAACAATCATCTCGCACTGTGATAAATTATTCACTACAAAAAGAAGCATCTAGGCCATCTCAGAAGTCTGTGCCGTCAGTTGCTAGTATTGGAGCAAGTTCTTCTGGTGTATCTGATACAAAGAAGGATTCTCCACACGAAGAACGACTGGGAATTTCTGACTCTATGAATGTTGATGGGGTTCACAGCATTGCTAGCTATTCTAGAGTCAAGATTGAAGGACCAAACCCTATGATGGGCTCCATTTCCAAGGCTGATATTCACAACAAGGTGAAGCATGCTGCAGAGAAATCTTCAAACTGTCTGTTGAATTCAGCAAAAACTGAGCTCAACTTAGCACCCATTGAAAACAAGGAGAAGTCTGCTGCTGCTGAAAAAGCTGCAAACTTTCTGCTGAAGTCAGCAAAAACTGAGCTCAATTTAGCACCCATTGAAGCTCCTCCACTTCACACTGGTATGGATATATCTAGCGGTACAAAAAGTGGATCAAAAATGTAAGTCAGAAATAACTAAAACTTCTGAGATTACTGAGTTATCATTAGGATTGAAGGTTGGTCTTAGTTCAGCTATGGCAGATCAAAGTGGTGAAGGAAGTCGTCAGGATCAACAGGGTGGAGAACCTGTTTCGCTGAATTTGTCTTTGATGCAAGGGAGAAAGCAGTAACCAAAGCAAAACAGATGAAGTCATGTTGAATAGTGATGATGTTAATAAGCGTGCTAACAGATCAAATTGGGACTTGAATACAACCATGGATTCATGGGATGGCACTGTGCATGATGAAGCTTTAGGTCAAGCAACTCACCTTTTTAGTAGAACCGGTGAGACACAAGATACAAAGCCTTTGATTTGCTCAGTCGGGACAGTTGGTAAAATTGCTACTTCAGAAGAACAAGTTCTCAAAGAGAACAAATGCAGATCCATTGACACTATATCATCTAAACTTTTGAGCAAGCCTTGCAACTCCAATGATAATCTTCATTTAGGACTCAGTCCATCTTTTATGTCATCACACCTTGGTCAGAACCCTTCCAAATCACCAGCTCTAATGAATTCGAGCATTGTAATGACTAACTTGAGCTTGAGCAAAGTGCTTTTTGCCTACTGGCAAATCGAACAATGTTAATATTAGGAATGTAAAAGCAGAACCAATCGACGAGAGCATGCAAACTTGATTTGAATCGAGTTAAAGCCATTTCTAAGAGATTGCTAGACTCCGGACCGGTAAAGTGTGAACCATTTGACAGAGGCAATCTGAATGCTTCGAAATTATCAGATTTTAGCAACTCAAAATTCAGTTGATCCTAGATGTGTAAAACCTGAACCAGTTCATGAGAGAATACCAGAATCACATGACAAAATAGAGGAAACGTCAAACCAATCAGACAAACTGATGTTGCAAACCCAGAATATCAGAGAAAATTTGACAAGTTCAGCTGGGCAATCTATGAGTGATGATGTAACAAACCATGTTGAACATTCTTTGAATTGTGAAGTATCTCATGTTAGTGGGGAATGTGCCTCAGGAAAAATCTGAAAGTTCTAGGCAGGTTGCTGTTGAAACAACTTCAAAATCTTTGGTTTCAAGATGGTCATGAATCAAATGTTTTCGGCACGATAGACGCTGCAATAGCTGTAGGTAAAAAAGTTGATGATACCGAGCAGTGTGGAATGAAATTCATGGATGAGATTCCCCATGATTCACGGGGAAATGGCGAGGGTTCTGCGAGTGACGAGGAAAAGATCAGTTTGTCGGGTTATATGTTAGAGGAAGACTCTTACGGTTCTGATTATGAGTCTGATGGGAATCACAATTTAGAAACAGCTGTTGATGCAGAACAAGATGGGGGACAAGAGGAAGACTTTGAAGATGGCGAAGTTCGAGAATCAATGGTTGATGCTGCAACACAGGGACTTAATGAAACAAGAGAAATACAACAGCTTAGTAATGATAATTTTGACAAGAAACAAATAGATTTTGCAGGACTTCCTGGTGATGGTAATCCAACATCATCTTATGTTGAAAATAAAAACATTACAACAGAAGAGCCTGATAAAACAATTAATAATAACACAGAACAATTTGCTGAAGCAGCTCTTGATGAGAGGGCCAATAAGAATGCTGATGAGAGTGATGCCATTTTTCGAGAATCATTAGCAGTTGAAATGCCCGTAGATGGGAGCTGACAAAAAGCAGCACATCAAGACCCCTCTTAGACAATCAGTTGTCATGTTGGGGAGGAAGGATGACATAAAGACCCAGGAGACTGAACAGCCATCTGATCAAGCCACTAATGCAAGTCAAGGAAGTTCTGTGACTCTTGCTCAAGGGTCAGATGAGAATGTTAAAGAAGTTGATGTTCGGAAAGATGTTTCAGCTTTGCCTACAGTTGAAGAAGCACCTTTAAATGTTGATGATGCTGCTAAGGATGCAAATAGTGGAGGTAATAAGAGCCGAATCATAAACTTGCCTCGAGCTTCTAACATGTCACCTCCTGGTGAATCTACAATAATTTCAGGCAGGTCATTGCCATCCCAAGCTGGAAGAGAAAGATTTGATGTTGCACTTGAAGGAGATACACTGCATCCTCGAGGGAGGTGATTATTGTATTTTTTTTTTTTTTTACTTTATGTTTTTCCCTCCTTTCTTACTTGGGTTGTTGTTCCATTTAGATGGTGAATGATAGAATGATGTGTTACCATCTGATTTTAATTCCTGACTCTTGCAGAGATGAAATTTACACTGATGGTTCTCACAAATTTTTGAGAGAGAGGTATCAGGATCAGCCATCTAGAAACCCTAGACTTAATTTTATGCGTGGCAGAGGGAGAATTTCCACTAGGATAGACACTCTACACGGTAACTGGGATCCTGAATTTTATTGTGGTCCACCAGAAATTCGAGCCCCCAGGAATAAATTTGCATCGGAGGCTGATCATGAATTTAACAGCTATAATGCTGGGATAAATGGCACTTTTGCTGGTACTGGTAGGGGAGGGAGGAAGCATTTAAGTGATGGGGGGCCAATGTTTCGTCATCTTCCCTCAAGGAGGCGATCCCCTGGGGTCAGAGAGGGGCATCCTGGACGTGGCATCGACATGGTACGCAGAGTTACAAGAAATATCAGCCCTGGTAGGTGCATTGGTGAAGATGGTTCTGAATTGGTTGGGCTGAGGCATGGTGAGAAGTTCATGAAAGGTTTACATAATGACAGCTCAGACCCCATGTACACACGCCGCCAATCTTTATATGATGGAATAGATAGTCCTTTCATCCAAGGCAACAGGAATTTCCTGCCAATGCAAAGAAGGGGTCCTCCACGAATTCGTTCAAAATCTCCAATTGGCTCTAGGACTCGTTCTCCTGGTACATGGTCTCCTCCTAGGAGAAGATCCCCGGATGCGTTCGGTCGACATCCTGAGTTGCCTAACCAAAGATCTCCTCCAATTTTTAGGATGGAAAGGATGAGATCACCTGAGGATTCTTGTTTCCCTGGAGAAATGGTAGTCAGAGGGCATGGTGGCCCATATATGTCTCGACCATCTAATGAGTTGAGGGATATGGACTCTGGTAGAGATATTGGTCACCATAGGTCTGTTGTTCCTAATAGGAGTCCATCAGGTAGAGTTTTACTTGGAAACAGTCGGAGATTTGATTTAGCAGATCCCCATGAAAGGCCAGACGGGGATGAATATTTTGGAAGGCGCATGCATTCTGGCCGATTTCAGGAGCTTGCTGCTGATGGAACTGGAGAGGAGAGAAGAAGGTTTGGTGAGAGACGGGGACCTATGCGTCCTTTTAGGCCTCCTTATAATGGTGCTGAGGGTGGGGAATTTCCTTTGAATGCTGAAGGTGGCCCTAGGCCTTTTAGGTTGTGTCCAAATAATGATTCTGAGTTTCATGATAGAGGGAATTTGAGAGAAAGGGAGTTTGATAGAAGGATGAAGAACCGGCCTGGAAATGCACCTAGGAGGACAAGAAATATTGAAGAGCAGGATGGAAACTTTCGGCATGGTGGTGGGCAGGTGTGGCATGATGATGGGTTTGATGATATGTCTCGAATAAAGAGGAAAAGATTTTGAGTTTCCACATGATATGAACCAGAATGCCAGATGGATATTAGAAAATGCAGAATCAGTACTGGTAATATATAGTTTAATGAAGGACTTATATTTGCCTCAATCACAGAACAAGTTGTTGTTCTGTTTGCATCGCAGACAATACTATAGCAGTTGATTCAAGACCGGATATGTGCACTAAATGCATCATTGTTCTGTCATGTATGTGGCTTGGTTCTTCTGGTACCATGGTGGCTAATCTTCTTGAAAGTTAATTATTAGTCCCTTATTTTCTAACTCAGGATATCAGCTGCAGTTCTTAAGTTTCAATTTAGCAAGTCTTGTACTGTCATAATTTATGGTGGCACATTTATCTATATCAACAGTCAGTTTGGTGCAGTCAATATCACTTTGGTGGATATCCTCAACTTCTTAGTATGATCTGCTTTGCATGTTGAATAATGTGCTTGGTGAGACAGAACAGAATGCGGTAAGAAAGTATTTGAACTCTGAACTAATCTGTAAGCCATGAATAAAGTTAAATTGCCTAGTATTGCTATACTTTCTCTAATACTTAATCATGTTATGCATGAATCCTTCAAATCTTCGTTGAGGCATGCGTATGCACATTTTCAAATATAAGAAGTCAGTCTGTACAGAACCTTCTTATGTGATCTACTAGCATCAACAAATAGGAATTTGCGGGCTTACTTGCAGATTGTCAGTAATTCTAGAGCAGTTTTTGTTTGTTAGGTTCACAAGATGTCTGTTGGATTGCAGTGTTTGACTGCATGACTTTATACCTCCTCGTTTACCTTTGCCAGAAGTGCAATGAAAGCTTTGGTTTTTCTCACCAACTTCAGTTGTGCAATTGAGGCTTTTGATTGTAAACTTCTGGTGATTTTGTTTATAGAAAGGTTTATGAACCCTGAAGGATGCAACAAGCGAGTGTTGTTCTCCAAGTTAATTGTCCTGTTTCCTGATTGTGGAAAACATAGCTGCCATATTATTATTATTAGTTTTAAGACTACGTTGACTTGTGGTGGTTTCTTTGCTTTCTGAAGCCATGTTACTAGCCTCTGAATTCCTGTGAAGCAAGCTGATTCTTGTGGTCACTATGATTTAACTGACAGTGTCAGCTATATTTATTGGTAGTTTCTGCTCAAATCTTTAGTTGGTACATCTGTACCAGGTCTCATCAAGTTATTGCCTGCTTTAGTGGTGAGGGACTTGTCTATTGCTGGTTGCACTTTGTGAGTTGTTGGATGATGCGACTTCATTTGGAAACCTACTCATGAAAGGGGAAAAATAGATAGGCATATCTGAATTGGTATCTGCTATCAATAGGGTAGAGAAGCTGCCATTTTCGTAGTTGGAAAGAGTTCAGCAACTGAGTAGAACTGTGCTTGAATGATATGTTACTAATGACTTGCTTCACTTTACCATGGCATTTCGGATTTGCAATCAAGATCAATTCATCCTTAGTTTATGACAATAATTGAAAAATAATTAAATGACGGTAATGATAGTAATAACTGCATTAGTAACAATTTTCTGAAATTGCGGGAGGGCCATGGTGGAATACAAGGTTGACTTGTGTATAGAACACGGCATTTCTAGCCTCATAAAATGCTGTATCTGAGCACTGTGATAGTGGAGTCCCAGCAACGGTAGATGTTGGCTCCTGATGTGTGTTGATTTGCTAATTCTGACTTGAGTGGCATTTCGATTTCCTGCCAGACTTTCCATTCATTTAACTATGGTGTTGGGCCTTGTTTCACTGAAATTTTCACGCTATCAAATACAATGGTAGACAGAAACCTGAGCTCTCCGGTGAACTAAATATAACACCGTGTATCCAGTCTTGAAACATTCTCCTTGTGGAGATGATTGGTTGTCTAACTTTCAGCTTGCCTTGCCTGTTTGTTACTGCTACACTGACTAATAGCAGCTTCAGTGGAAATGGCTGGAAGTTGATTGTGTTTCCGGTTTTAGATGGTTGTCAAATGTGAAATGAAGTGTCTATGGAGGTCATTGGTTATGTATATGTTCGATCTGACTGAAATTGCTGACCAGGTATATATGGTGTTGAAGTCTTTGCTGTTAATATCACCAAGTGGTCCAAAATACTTGACAGGATCTTGCCAAAATCTAACACCAGGAAAAGAGAGTGGAAAGTGAAAGTTACAATTGAATAATTTTGTTGCATTGGTTTTTTTGATGGAACATGTAACAAATTGCAAGATGACACCAAAGAAAATGACTAAATCAAGAAATGACTGGGTTGGTGGGCACAACTTGACCCTTTCAACAGCCGGGAAATTATTCAGTGATAACAAGCTATAGCGCTAGATTATAGAGACAAGGAAAAAAGCTAACGATGAAATGTGGGGTCAAATGGAGAAATACTTGCTTTGTGCACTGAAAAGGGCATCAAATACTGCCAAAAGAGAGGAAAAAGGACATAAAACATCGGTTGAGGCAAGTACTTGGAAGTTGTATGTTAGCATAATATCTTACAAAGAAGACAGAGGTCTGCTGACTTCATAAACCATGCCTAACGTATTTGCCCGGAAGCCGCCTTATTTGAACCCCTTTCTTAATTACTCTTGTCAAAAGCAAGCTGAAAAAAATAGATTGTAAAATCTTTTTAAAATTATAAGCATCCAGAAAACAATTCTTCATAGAACAAGTCAGCAGTGTAACATGATAAAATTATTAAATTGCTTTTTTTTTTTAATTTTATTTTTTCAGTTACTGAAATTATGTTATAAGTTACAGATAAGTTCACAATTAGAGGTTGAAGTAATTTTGCGATGTTAGAAGTAATGTTGCTAAATACATCATAGCTTCTTTTTAAATATACACATAATTTTAAAAACGATCCATATCTAATTATAGCAGAATAACGACGCGCTAGAAGTAATGTGTATGAATACATCATAGCTTTTGAATATCAATATACACATCATTTAAAAAATGATCCATTCTAATTACAGCAGAATAACGATATTTTCATTTTCTAAACATCGAGAGAGTGTCTATTTATTTTGATAATAGTTTATATACGAGTTGTTACATCATATAATTTTTTAATATAAAATATGGTAAAAATTCTAATTACTGATTGCCAACCCATTCAATACATAAAATGTATTTTGTTTTATTTTACTGTATTATGCTATAAATAATACTCACTCAAAACTCCCTTGCTATCCACCCAACTTCATTTTTTATTTTCCTTTTTGTTAACGTTTATTATTATTTCGAAGTTTGTCATTGGTCATTATCTTTTTAAATGTTTATCTTTAGTATTGTTTTAAATAGTATTGAATGTGGTTGCTTTATTTATTTTTTTAACAATTTTATTTTATAGGTGATAAAAAGCAAACTTTTATGACTTTCAACAAAAGAAAAAGAAGAAAATTCATGGGGTGTGCTGGCAAAAGGATTCAACATACAAAGGGGTGTGAATATTGCCAGTCAATGCACTCATTATTAGCTTGAAGTGCTCATTCTATCGCCCAAATGTATGTTCGGTTAAGACAGTGTGACCAACACATAGGCCCAGCAAACTTCAAAGCCACTCTAAGGTAGCGTCTGTTTTGTTTTGTTTTGTTTCTTTGTTTGTTTGTTTTTTTTTTTAAGGGCCTGTCGGTGGCGCTTTTTTGGCCCATTTTTGTTTTCATTGTTTGGGAAACTGAGTCCATGCGTGTTTGGTAAGTGTTTTTGTAATTATTTTTGGAGATGTGAAAAAACAAGAAAAGCAAAAGTAAGCTAAAAAGTGAAAAAAATGAAGAACAAGGAAACCATGTTTCCCTTGTTTTTCAATATAAGAAATTACCTATACCACAAGCAAAGATTCTTTATTATCATTTTTATTTTTTTTTTTCAAACTTTTGATAATTTAATGACACATAAAAACGTAACATAGTTTGGGTTAGAGTAGACTCAATCATAAAAAATTGTTTTTTAAAAAAAAAATTAGCAGTTTTTTAATTAAATTTGCTAGAAAAACCTTTTTTCTTATTTCTTTTTATTCAAATCGAATACCCTTTATTTTTAAAAATTGTACTCAGCTTTTATGGTATCGTGTACTATTTAAAGTAAACAAATATTTAACTATATATAATATATTGTTTTATTAAAAATAGTGTTGGTTGTAAAATATGATCAATTATGAAAATAAAGCATGTTTATTATTTTTTTGTCTTTGGTTACAAATTGACTTAGAGTTAAATTGAGCTTTTAGTAATGCTTATCTTGATTGAGAATTTGATCTTTGTTGATAGTTTTGTAGAATTCTTATGGTGTAAATTATGATTATTGTATTGTTCAAGTTATTAGATTTTTGGTGCTTTTAATGATCTTAATTTATTATTATCATTTATATTAATCATTATTTTAATTAAATATATATGATTTATATTGATCATAATTTCAAATAATAATTATAGTTTGTCATTTGAAATATGTATATAAAATTATTATGATGTAATTATTTTGAAATATGTGTTACGATGGTTAAGATTGATAATGTTGTTCATCAAATCTAGCTTTATTTTTCAATTAATTAATTATATATTTAAGAAAATTATCATGCATAAAGGTTCAATTAAAAAAAAAAAAAATCTTAGCCCACTTTAGTATTAAATCCTGGCTATGCCCCTGGTGACACATCAGCATAAAAAATAGTGGATGATTAAGATTGTCACATTTTTTCTCTTTTATACATCACTCAAACTTAAACTTTTCTCATAAAAAGCTTGACACAAAACCAAATTATTGTTTTCATTTTCACATTTTTTTGAAAGAGAAAAAGAAAACAAAAAAAAAAAAACAAAAACATTTACGAGACACACCCTTAAATTTTCTAAAAATTGAATACAAATGATAATTTATTTGTCATTTCAGGTTGCAAATATCTTAAACCAAGTACTTTTCATTATATGCTCTTTCAATTATTATTATTATTTTTTTATACTTTTTTTTATAGGGTTGTGAACCAGTATCGATAGTTTATGAAATGAAAAATGGTATTGGTAAAAATCAGTTTAGAGGCCCAATATAAGTAGGTCCAGTAACAAAGGATGTTGGGGTTCCAAGCTTGCTTTTTCCAACAGTCGGCCCAATAGTGAGGAAGCCCACCAAAAGGCCCAAGCTGTTGAGGCTCGACAGTCGTGATGAGTAACTGCCAGCCTCTGATTTTAAGTAACCGCTCGGCCTGATCAAGCATGATCTATTCAGGCGTGGTGGAGTGGAAATGTGGAAACAAGAGGGAACCACATTCCTTGACTCCACGGGAGCGCGACCCATGAACGAGTAGAATTCATGTGACTTGCAATTATGTGCTACTCCACTGATGCCTATACTTAAGCCATAATCATCCTGAAAAACCTAAATGGGGACTATAAAACAAAAATCAATTCACACGTACTGATTTGTCTTTAACATTTTAAAAATAAAAACGATATATGTAAGTAGGTATGCGGTCCTCAACGATATCCAGAGGTGAAATCTAACTGTAACATAAGTACAGATTCAATAATATACCTCTCAAAGTAACTCTTCCCTGCTTGGAGGAATCGCTTCATCGATGAACATTGAACACCAACACAAATATTAAGCAATTAGAAATATAAGCAAACCCTAAATTAAGGTCTAGAGCCATAGACCTTATAAACTAGATGCAAACCCTCGAGGTGGCCAACTAATTGAATTAAACAACTAATACCAATAAAACCATAAGATTAACGTTCATCAATTAAACTTGTAAATCAATAACTTAACATAATAAATCCATGAATAAATCGTCTTAGCTGAAAAGCTTAGCTAGATACAGGCAGGAAAAATACACCTAAAATTTGAACTAAAATAAAAAACAAAAATAAAAGAAGACTATAGAATAAGTGCCAAATTTAAACCTTCAAAGCTCATTTTTGACGTAATTGCCGTAATTTCTTCTCCTCTCTTGTTTTTAATCTTTGCTTTAAATATTGGTTGGCAAAATACAGGTTTTGACCCTCACCAAGCCCAAACCTCCGCCCAAACTCGTATTGGAACTTCTTTTTTTTTTAAGGAGGGGGAGGAGGGGTTCAAACTCTACCTATACCCTTAAATTAATTTATGAGTCTGGTTTCAAACCCGACCTATACATTTTGCGGGTCTGCTCAGACTCGCACCAGTCCTTGCTTTGATCGGGTCAGATCTGGATTTGACTAGATTGAACCAATCAAATCAGGTAGACTCGAATTAATTTTAAAAAAAAAGTTCAAAAATTAAAAAAAAAAAATCTTTATGAACTAAGAAACTCAATGGGTTCAGGTTTTCGACATTTTTTCAGGAAAAAAAAAATCAATTTTTTTTTTTCTAAATGAAAATAAACTAATTTCACATCAGATAATTTATTCTATTATCATTCTTGTTAGATTTTACAAAAGATATGTCATAATCAAAATTAAACAAAAAATAACATTAAAAGTTAAAATTTATCCTTAATTTACATTCCAAAATTACAAAAAATATATATATATATAAATATAATATAAAAAATAAAATCAAAATGATGATGACTCTTCTTCATCTTAGTTATGATATATTTCTTCCTTCAGAACGCCACCTAATAGAACAAAGTCAAGTGAAAAATTAAAAATTAAATTAATGATTATGAATACTATCCATAATATAATTAAATTTATAATTACTTTCATACCTCGAAATGGAGCCCATATCCAAGTTTATGCACGCATCAATGCTTCCAATGCTTGCTGATGCAGTCTCCTACGATGTGGACTCAATAATCTACCCCCAGTACTACAAGCGGACTTAGAAGCCACCGTAGACGCATGAATGACTATGATATCTTTGGCAATTTTAGCCAAAATTATTATCCCTAGTAGACTCAACATTTTTTATATGATTATCCCCATTCGAAGTATTCATTTGACTTTCTTCACAATTAGTCATATTGTCTGACTACCTAATATATTTAAACAATTCAATTAATAATAAAAATATAACAAAACAAAAATCTTTTTTTTGGTGAAAGTGCGTGCATTGTTACACTAGAGGTTTCAACTACTGTCACTAGATGCAAATAAGTCGAAGTTACTAGTTTCTAAGCTATATACTACTCACCCATTTAGCGTTAAATAAAGGTACTATACTTGGATTTTAGCTAAAATAGTATGTATTCAGTTTATATCAAAAAATAGAAAGAAAATGTTTTATTACCTCGCAAATAAATAATAGGTGCAACAGGAGAACCAAAAAATAAAATAAAAATAAAAAAATCAAAATTAATGCAACAAGAGAACCAAGACAGATTCCAACTTTACACATATAGAGAGAAACACATATAATCACAAGTTCTGTTCTATTGCACTCAACTATTGGGAGCCTATTAAACTGTCATCAAAACTAAACTAACCTTCACTCAAATTATATAATCCATAGGGCCTTAAAATCTTTCACAAATATTACAATCTAAAATTTGTCGATAGTTGTTCTTGTTTGTAGATTGTAGTTTGTACAAAGAATTCATGAAACCAAGATCACAACACATGAGGGTAATTAGAGATTCCATCTTTGTTTGATTTTTAAGATGCTCAAATGAATAAATCAACCATGTTTTGCATTGCAAAAGCCCTACAAAATCATTCCCAAAACAAAATTCAAAATCTCAAACCCATCACACATGAGGACAACTATGTAATCTTCAAAATGTATTGATTTTATTCAAATGAGCAATGATATTGTTTTGGCATCTTTTCAATCACAGAGACTCCATATCAAAGAAACTCACATGAAAAGCGGCTAACACACACCAAATCAAACAGAAGTGCTTCCAGTCAGGTTGATTTCAGATTGATTCATTTTAACATTTCATTTCATGCCACTAAAGCTACCTGATTCACATTTCAGTCTCACAACCTCTCACATGATCATCACCCAGATGGTTTCTTATAGTGACTTCCACACATGAATCAAATATATATATATATATATGTATATATATGAAGCCAATCATAACATGGAGTAGATTCTATGCTAGTGCACCAAGCTCCAAGCAACAATTTATCACGTGAATAATAACATAAGAACAGAGGTCAAAACTCAAAAGGAAAGAACTCCCTGATAAAATATGAGTTTAACATGTAAAACATCTCAAGTATAAGCTTGTTTATAAACACAATAATCTTTATATGTGAGCCTATTAAAAGCATTTTGAATAACACAAAAATACCTGGAGACAGAGAGAGTCACTGTTCAAGCTCACAAACCCAGAGAAATCAGAGCTTTTTCACTCCTCTGCTTTGAGAGATCTGAGATACAGAGAGAAGTGTTTTTCACTCTAGAGATCCTGCCTGCTCAACCAAACATCAATAACATCAATAACACAAAAATAACCATTCCAAAAATAACACAAATTACTCCCCATTATTAACTATGAATGATCTGATCGGAACATAAAACACACAAAAAAACATATCATTAAAGATGATATATATCATTGAGAATGTGAAAGACACACAACCCAGATATAAAAACATACAAAAAATCTAAAAACAATTACCGATGCGAAACAACAAGCTATGAAGGACTTGGGAGGGAAAACCAGAGGTGCGAAAGACCTAGAAAATCTTAAAAGATCTCGGGTTTTTTGAAAACAGACCTAAGTTTTGTTGGTCGGTGATGGAGAGAGAGGGACGGAGATGTTCTGGTGGTCGGCGATAACACGACGGCGATGGAGAGAGAGAGGCGCCGTCGAGCGGAGGAACGGCGGCAATGAAGATTGGAGAGAGAGAGAGAGTCGAGAGAGTTGAGAGAGTTTTGTTAGCATTTTTTTACTCGTATCCTACCTGTAATTACACGGGTTTTTTCAGATCCGATTCTTTTAATTGTCTTCAAAAAAGGTTCGGGTATAAATCCGAACCGCATCCTTACGGTATGGACAGGGTCCTATTAAATAGGCAAAGAAGTGCACTAAGACAAACCAAAGTCAGCCTTCAATAGTCCTAAGTCAAATCCAAATCCTAATAGAAGGCTTAATCCTTGTAGTCCTACAATTCTTAATCGATCTTAACTAACTCTCTCTCTAATTTATATAAAAAGCTATACCCATTGGTGTGGCTTTTGAGAAATCAAAATTTGATTAATAAATAATTTTGATTTAGAAAAGGTGTTTACTAAAACTTCCAAAATTAATTATTGAGGAACTTTCTCAAAACCCTCCGAATAAAACGGAAACCACTTTTACTTTTTGTATCAACGTTCTTCCTTACATTAATGATTTGATTATGTTAACCGTTTGATATAACTGTAAAATGATAAAATAGAGTAAAAAGATAAGAATATCCCTGACTAACTAATTTATGATCCTACTTTTATAGGAAAAAGTTTTAAAAACTAAAAAAATCTCAACTGTTCATCTCGAAAATGGATGGTTAAGTTCTATTTAAAAAAAAAAAAAGTCTAAAATTTCTAGAAATAGTAAAAAAAATGCAAAATAATTAAAAATAATTTTTAAATTATAACAGAATTAAAATTAAAAAAATATATAGAAAAATACAAATTTGAGATCTGTACCGTTTATCATGTTAATGGACAGTAGAGATTGATTTTAGAAAACCAAATTAAAAAAAAAAATCTTTTATATTTTAAAAAACAAAAAAAATAAAGAAAAAATGATTTCTATCATCCATATGATATGAACAGTGGCGATTGGATCTCCATCTATCCAAGCCAACCACATCACCATGAAAACTCTAGTGAATCAACCATCACCAAAATCGATCAAGCCATCCCTTTTTTTTTTTCTTTTTCTTCTTTTTCTATGCGCTTTTCTTCTTCCACATATCGCTTCTGTTTTCTTCTTCTATTTTAAGTTTAAAAAACCAAAACTTCTCTCATCCATCACAGATCGATCGCCTTCTACTACAAGACAATGTTAGAGCGGTTGCGGCGGCGGTTGCTGCACCTGGAGTTGCTAAAGCCGAAGAAAGTCGCGTACGACCATCCTCATTTGGGTTTGAACCTAGATCGTCAACGTCTGAGTGAAAACCCAAACCTTCTGGGTTTGAACCCGTTTATTTATTTATTTTTTCAATTTTTTGCACACCCAGATTTCCTTCACTGATGAAGGAACGGGTGAACCCATATGGTGTTTATGTTTCTGGGATGACGATCTCGGGTTGATGATTGATGTTTGATTGATGATGATCTTGGGTTGATTTAGTTCTTGTTTGAGGATGATTTATGTTGGACGGAGATGAGACTTAACATATGTGCTCTTATTTGTGTTGGGATGATGATCTGGTTCAACCGTTGTTGAAATTGATAATGGCAATGCAGACCCGGATTAGATTTTCACTATCTAATTTGGGTTTCCATGGCCATATTCAATTTTTTATTTTTATTTTTATTTTTCAAATTTTTCCAAATCAATCTTGACTATCCATCTTTAAGATGGACGATTGAAATCAATTTGGAAAAAAATTATTATTTTTTTATATTTTAAATTATTTTTTTATAATTAAAATTTATTTATTAA
Source organism: Nephelium lappaceum (assembly GCA_021234005.1). Taxonomy (NCBI): domain Eukaryota; kingdom Viridiplantae; phylum Streptophyta; class Magnoliopsida; order Sapindales; family Sapindaceae; genus Nephelium; species Nephelium lappaceum. The sequence goes on from CM037999.1 coordinate 21,252,296, forward strand.
ATTTTAAATTATTAAATTATTTTAAGTTTTTAAAATTTAAAATTATTTTTAATGGATCTCCATTGTCCAAATGAATTGTAAAGATCCAAACAACTTATTAATTAATATAATTTTTAAGGGAAGAATAAAAATAAGAGAAAATGATCAAAATATCCTTACTATAGCTAACTTTCACGGTCAATCATGGTCAAACCGTTAGTGTAAGAGAGAACATTGTAATAAAATGCAAACATGGTTTCCGTTTGTAATAAGACATATATCTAGAGGGTTTTGAGTAATTTGCTCAATAATTATTTAATAATTTAAGTATATTTGATAACAATTTAAAAAAAAAAATATGTGGAATTTTACTTTTGTAAGATGACTATAAGATAATTTACTATGGGATCTAATGAATCTGTTAAATGTCTAAATTATTTTCCCTAATTTTAATAGACACTTGTATCCCAAGCTGTGTTTGAACAAATGTGTGTGTGTTTTTTTTTCCCCTCTAAATAATGATTTTCCTTAATTTACAAATGTCTTTTTTGGTTTCCCTCTATATAATAATAGGGAAATATTTGGGAGTCAAAGTATTCAAAATTGTTTTAAACACTATGTGCGGTGTATTGCTTGGATTTAATATTGAAAGATATTTTCAAGCTGCCTAATATAAAGGAAGACATTAGAGAGAATAATTATGGCGAATAGCTACATCTAAACATGCTTAGAAGGTTTACTGACAAGAAAAAGTTGTTAAGGCCTACAAAAACGCGGCCTTTATCGCTTTAGGCTGGATGCACGGTTTGAAAAACAACCTTAAAAAGATGTTCATCTTTAATGAGTGGATGATGAGTAAGTGGATAAAAGAAGCAAGGGTAAAAAGATTATAGAAGTGATTTTGATGCATTCTTTTTGGAATAATATAGTGTACTCCTTAAAGATGGTCGGTCCACTACTGCATTCATTTCGCTTGGTGAATGGTGAGAGGAAGCCTGCTATGGGGCATGTATACGAGGCTATAGATAAGGCTAAAGAAGTGATTGCCAATTCTTTTCAAGGGGGTGAAAAGAAGTATGAAGCCATTTTTCGAATCATTGATGCTTGACGGGATATTTAGTTTGATTGCCCTTGCATGCTGCTGGTTGGTACTTAAAGTTGGAATTCTTCTACAAGGTTGAACACATAGATTTAGAGATCGTGACTAGCTTTGTATGAATGCATTAGAATGTTCGATTTTGGATACTAAGATTTAAGCAAGATTGATTCAAAGCTTTTGCATGTATTACCGGGCAGAAAGGTTATTTGGAAATTATATGACTATCAGAAAAAGAGCTGAGAAAGCACCAACTATATATATTACATTATATATATATAAATCTTAAATTAATTCAACATCATTCATATTAACCCATGAATTTAATAGATTGCTGAATGATGAGCTTTATATGGAATGTTAGCATCCGCATTGCAAAATTTTGCAATTAAAATTCTTAACCTGACTTGTAGTTCATCTGATTGTGAACATAACTGGAGTGTGTTTGAAAATATAAGTACATAGAAAATGTTTGTTCTTACAATTTTTTTAAGCAGTTACTTTGTTCCATATAGCTTATCTACTGTATTTTTTTGCAGAAATTCTTGCAGTTTCATAACAAACAAAGAAACAGGCTTGATTAAATTGTATTGATGTATCAGTTTCAAATGTGTGACACCATTGATTCTATTGATTTAGATCATAATTAGGTTCTTTATCAAGGCAGCCAATAAGTCAAGGATTGAATAAGAGGAGGAGGAATGTGATACTAAAGAAGAAGATGGAGAAGGATTTGGAGTAGAAGAAGAAGATGAAGGGAAAATTGAAGGGGGAAAGGATGAAGATGATAACTTTGATGATGCATGATTTAGCTTCTTTATTGTAGTGACTAGTTTTGTTTGCAAGTTGCAACAATGGATAATTTTACTTTTTTGTTTAGCATTTGAAATTTGAATTTTTGTTGTTGGTAAGTGCCTAGACGCCTAGTTGGTAGTTACTACTTGCAATTAGTATGAATTTTTGTTGTTTGCATGTTGCTAGCTTAGTATTTGAAGACGATGAATGATGATTAGATGTTTATTCTATGAATTATATCTTATTATTGTGTGTTGATTTTACAATATTTTGAGTTTTATTTTACAAAAAGATGCGCCTTGATTTGCATAAAATTTATTTATATTACTATTGAAAAAGCACTTCATAAAAAGAATTCTTTTTACGTTCAATGCTTCATGTTAAAATCAATAATTTTGCATGTGTTAAATATATAATTCAAATTATAATAAATTTATATCAATTTGTAATCAGATTATACATTAATATAGATTTTTTTTTTGAGAAATACATTAATATAGATTTTTTAGAGCCAATTTGGTGCTATTATAACTTTTAAAATAATTACTACTGACTGTAAAATAAATGATATGTTGTGAAGTTAATCAAACTCCTGCTTGGTTCATGTTGTTAAAACTAATATAGACCTTAAAAGTACCATGCACACATTTGGTAGAAGTTATATTAATTAATGTGAATATATAAAATGTCATAAGTGACATAACAATAAAATATTTTCATTTTTCTTCATAAATATATTTCATAAGTAAAATTGGGATATAAATATTTTTATCTTAAAATTAATGAAGATGATCTAACCATTTAAACGTTTTTCCTCGATAGATTATTTTATAATCATTTTACAAAATAATCCAGCATATTTATTAAAAGTATTACTAAATCTATTCATATTATTAAAAACCAAATCTAGAAGTTTTACCAATAAATCTTTCATACCAAAGTCATTAAATAATTCTATTTAACTTCTCAAAAGTAAAACTTTAATCTATATCATTAACTAAAGTTTGTCTATGTTCATCAAATCAAAATTTAGCATAAAAACATCCATATCTCTTTGAAACCAACCAAAACTTGATAGAAATTCAAAGATATTCTTTTCTTTTTCTCTCTTTTTTTTTTTTTTTTTAAAGAAATATTTGTTCTTGTCAATTGTGACCATTTTTTTTTTTTCAAGAGAAACAATTGTGACCATTGTCGGAAGGTCAAAGAACTCAAAAATCCTAAGCATAAAGGACTAGTAGATAGTCTAAAAAGTCCATCACAGTTTTTTTTTTTTTTTTTTTTTTTTTTTAAAAAGAGAAAAACAAAACAAAACAAATCTGAATATCTCTTTGCTGTTGGCAACAACCAAAAACCTCTTCTTCTCCAGTTTACCCAAATCAATTAAGCTTTTTTGTCTCTCTACCGCCAAACGCGACCCAACATACACACACCCACTCCAAAATCTCTGGATTTTCCCATAAAAAAAAACCTTTTATTTCACGATTCTATAGACGTCTTTGCTCCCTCCCTCTCTTTCTCGCGCGCGCTCGTTTGACCTGTTGTACTTTTTTTTTTTTTTTGTTTAATCCAGTTATTATTTTGTAACCTAAATAGCTTGATATGATTGTATACACAAATCTAGTCATTATAATTTTTGTTCGATTTTGATCTCAATTTGGTCATATACTGTGGTGTTGATCCTTGCAAACGAAGTTGCTCTGTCTGTTGAAGGACCTATTCGGGTATTTTGGAGGTTAGAAAGTACTTATTTTGATGATTGTACAATTAGGGTTTTGTAATTGATTATTTAATTTTTTTGCTGTTGTTTGTGCTGACTACATGTAGTTTACTTCGATTGATTTCAGGATTCTCATGAGATGATGAATCAAGGAAGTAACGCGCAGACTTTAGCTTCCGTGGACCCTAACGTGGTCCAGGTAATCTTATCGATAACTTTTAGTTGAAATTGATACTATGTTATTGATACACTGTAATGTATAGGTAGAATATGTAACATTTTTAAGTTTTGCTGTTGTTTTGTGGAATGTTAGCCTATTAATGAATCGGTTAGGGTTGGATTATTATTATGCATGGTTATTATTATAGTAAGAAGTAGGTGGCATTGCATGTGATGAACTGGGTTAATTAGTGAATTTGTAGCTCCGTTGAGTTAGATTTGGAAGCAAGAGGTGTTGGTTTGGTTTAATTCATCAGATTAAGTTAAAATTGATTTGTGATGCACTTGGCCGAATTATCGAAGTTCCAACACGGTTGTGACTATTTGGATTGGATTCTAAGTTTTTGCATGCCTTTTAGAAAGTTGGATGTGATCTTGTGTTTCTATTTTTAAGCTGGAGCCTATTCGTTGATCAGTTTAGATATGCTTTCTGGGAAATTATTTCTTTTACAGTGACCGCTTGTATTGTAGATTGTTTTTGTGTTGTCTCGTTTTCTTTTGTTCCTTATATGTTTACTAATCGCTTACACGGTTGGGTGAACTTGCTGTTCATGTTAGATTTTGGTCAGTTTTTATATTTTGTGTTCTTGACATTTTCTTTAAACTATAATTCCAGAACCAATATGTTATTGATGCAAGCCAAGCACAGACATCTTCATACCTTCCTTCAACAGCTGGGTCTGGTGCGGTTTCGTGGAACGCACATGGGGTGGATAATCGTCCTGCAGAGAATGGAAATATTTCGAACTCCACTTATTACCATGAGCAGCACAAAGAGCCGCTTATAAGAAATGTTCAAGATGGACAAAATGCAACATCCCTTGCAAGTTCATCAAGTTTGGGAGCACCTAATGCATCAGAGTACAATGGCTATACTTCCTACCCCAATGCTAATGATCCATATGGTTATGGAAGCACAGGATACCCAGGTTACTATAGCAACTATCAGCAGCAATCTAACCATTCATACCCGCAGCCTGTTGGAGCATATCAAAATACAGGTGGTGCTTATCAGCCTAATTCTTCGTTTCAGAATACTGGGTCTTATGCTGGGCCTGCAAGTTATTCAGGCACTTATTACAATCATGGTGATTATCAGACAGCTGGAGGTTACCCAAGCAGCGGTTACAGTAATCAGACCACCTTGTGGAATGAAGGCAACTATACGAATTATACTTCTCATCAATATCCAAACTATGCTGCGGATACAAATGCCAGTTATAGTTCTGGTAATGCAGCTACAGCTTCTTTGCAGTATCAACAGCATTACAAGCAATGGGCTGATTATTATGGTCAAACAGAAGTTAGTTGTGCTCCAGGAACAGAAAATTTGTCTGTTGCTAGTACATCTAACCAGGTCTGTCCAGTTCCTGGTGTTACTTCTGGATACCCTACTGCAAATAGCCAGCCCTTACCCAGTTATACCTCACCTTGGCAGCAGGACTCCAGTTCGTCTCAGATGCCTTCACTGCAGGTTTAAATTTTCTTCTATGAGGTGTAGGAGAAGTTAAATGCCGGCATACACTTGCATAAGCAAATTGTTTACCGTGATTTACTTGCATATTCTAATTTTTAATGTTACTTGCTTAGGTCTTATAAGATACATGCTCTAGAAAATTCGGATAATTTTGGCTTTGAGATGATCATTATTGCTTGTTTATCTATGTCTATACTTTTATTATTATGTTATATTTTCTTTTCTCAGACGTCCTCTTTCCTTTGTTAATAATTCTCAGGCATCCTATGTGCTTATATGCTGTTTCATGCCTATGACTTACCAATACTTTCTTTATCAATTAACATGGTTAATAGCTGTCTGGTTAAATTAATACTTTATTGTTGTGATTACTAGGCTGCCAAAATCTCAGAGGTAAAAGTAAAAGGTGCAGGTTGCTTAAAGGTTTTCTTAGCATTTTTCAGGGTCTGATGTCTACAAATTGATATTTTATGTGATGGGACCATAGACGAGTGAAATTTAATGTGAGAATGTTTGAACCTATCCTAATTTGGAATTCACTCATCTACTTTTGGTAGGCTCTAAATGGAGTAAGAAAGGCTGTTACCTTGTGTTTATTCTACTAAAGAGGGCTAGACAGAGGGCTGACTAGGGTCTTAACCATCTACGGTCTATCTGTGGGGGTTACACTTAAAGATTAAAATTTGAAATATTTTGTGTATGGTAGTATTCATTGAGAGTCCTGAGTTAGGGATTATTGATTGACAAAGTGTGAGAAGAGGAGATCTTCCTTCAAGCTCTACTTGGAAGATTAATATCTAGTCACTGCATGATAAGTGAAACAAAACTTCAGAAGCTTTGGACCTATTCCGTATTGGAGGATCATCCAATTTGGTGTAAAAGATATCAAAAAAATTTTTCTGGGAATAAAATGGGTGAAAATGAATTTATTATGAGTTTTGGGAAAGAAGGTTGTGTGTTTCCTGAGTTTTGTTTTTAAGAAAGCACAAAAACATCTTGTAGTTTTTGAGTTATCTTACTTATTTTTTATTTTTTGAGTTTAGCTCAAGTTCTTGAGGATGAGATATATTTCATATCATTTATTATTATTATTATTATTATTTTTTTTGTTTAGAATCTTGTTTTTCAAATTCAATAATTCGACTCTTATTTTTACAATTTGCTTTTGGATTTTCAAACAAGAGACAAGTTTGGGTTTTTTTTTTTTTTTTTTTGTTTTTTGAAACTAGAGACAAGTTTTACTATGTAAATACAAATAGGTCATTTATGTCCTCTAATACATATATTCTAATACATATATTTTTAGCCTTTAGTATTTTTGCATGAAGTGGACACTATTGTGCTGGTTATTAGTATTCCATATTCCAAATTAGGTATTCTTTAGGATGTGTTTGAGAAATCTAACACCTTTCTCCCCTCACACCCTACGTGTGTATACATTCCACCTGCAGCTTCTCCCAGACTCAAAAAAGGTGTGTTTAAACAATCAATCATGGACCTCAACCAATATTAGTTGTAACAGCTGTCTGGGAGGTATTGTGGATTTGAGTCTCCTGACCTCTTCCCAATGATTAGAAACAAAGAAATATTACATGATACCATGTAGTGGGGTATATCACCATGGTTTTTTGGGTGGACAGGGAGCCTTTTATAATTTTTATTGGATGTGGGATTGCATGTCTAATGTTACATGTCTTGTTTGTTAGTGTAGGGATGGCTAGGACAGTGATTTTGCAAATGTTTTCCGTGTATTATAGAACATATGGTCGTCACATTTCTGTTCCATGAGTTTATTCAAAGATTCTTTGAACTTTTCTTCTACTACTAATATAAGCTTGTGATATATCTTTGAGTTCTTGTTTCAGCATTATTTGGTCTTGTATCATATTGGTTGAATTGTTGTATTTGCTTGATAATAGTCTTTGACTAAATTGAATGGTAAATTGTTATCTTACGCCGCTTTTGCTTCCAGCCCACTGCAACAGCTAATGGTTCTCATGATAGTTACTGGAAACATGGGGCTCCAAGTTTTCAAAATCATCATGTCAGTCCTGTGCAACCAAACTTTCAAAAGCCTTTGGATTCAAAAACTTACGATAACTTTCAGGATCAACGGAAAGTTGCATGTCCTCAAGTACCCAATTCACTGTATCAACCCTCTCAACAGATGCCCCAGAGTTATGCATCCGCTCAACAGACGCCCCAGAGTTATGCACCTGCTCAACAGACGCCCCAGAGTTATGCACCCGCTCAACAGACGCCCCAGAGTTATGCACCCGCTCAACAGACGCCCCAGAGTTATGCACCCGCTCAACAGACGCCCCAGAGTTATCCACCCACGCAGCAGATGCCTCAGAGTTACCAATCACCACCCGTGCAAAGTTCCCCATTACTAGATAATCGAAGGGCAAGCAAAGTGCAGATACCAACAAATCCTAGAATTGCGTCAAATTTGGCCTTAGGTTTAGCAAAAACCGACAAGGATAGCTCTACAGTGGGTGCAGCAAAACCAGCTTATATCAGTGTTGCAATGCCAAAGCCAAATGAAAATTTTCTATCCCATGATGCTGCTGATTCAGTGCTTAAGGTGAGACTCTCATTTTGGTTGTTTATGACTCTTTAGGTCAACATTCACAGACTAGTCTGCCAATAGAGACTCTTAAAATCCTTTGTTATTCATCTGCATGTTAGATGTAAAGCATATATTTAGTTTGCTTTTCGTCTTGAGGCTGTTGATTTCATTGTTAATTCTTTTGCCTTAAGTTGTGCAGTATGATTAGCAATTCCTGAAATGCTTTTTCCTTTTTATTGAGTATCCCAAGTTATCAGTGTTCAGAGAGTGATATATAAATGGTGTGTCTCTGTAGTGGTTCTAAAAGACTCTTGTTGATCAAATGCTATACAAATGCTATTCATAGTTCCTGCTGGATAACGTCTATATTATTTTTTAAGGTTGCGGTTGCATTTAGGAGAAATGGGAGTTATGGTCTTCATATTAGTTCATAATAAATTTTCTTTTGTCACTGGAATCCTTCAGTTGCATTCCAGATCCTGCTAGTGATGGCTTTACTTGATTCTGGAGTTCTTTTGCCCAATTTTCATCATTGTTGAAGTATTACGCTGGTTATGGTAATTAATACAGTGCTAACCATGTGCATTTGGAGTTGTGGTGGAATATGGCTTTTGGAAATTTTAGTAAATCTGTTTCTATGTAAGATTTTCATCCAGCAGTTATTCATATAACTATATATTTCGTATAACTATATATAAATTTTTGGCAAGCCAGGTTCTTGGTACATTTTTTTTGGTAAAGTTTGTGATTTATGTCTTCTCATTTACTGTGTAAATATTGAAATTACTGTTGCTTGCAGCCTGGTATGTTTCCTAAGTCTCTACGGGGTTATGTTGAAAGGGCTATTGCTCGCTGTAAGGATGATACAGAAATGGCAGCTTGTCAAGCTGTAATGAAAGAGGTGAGTCTAGTTTTGGTTATAACTCTTGTTTTTATTGGATTTCTGTGTGAAAGTATTTGATGCTGATTCAAACGTGTGGTTCACACTGGAAATTCTAACATAACCCAACTTTCTATTAGCTGTTCTGTAATAATTTTTTTTTTTTTCAGCAATCAATTTATTTATATTCCTATAAAGAAGGAATTAAAACAAAAATTATGCATTATACCTGGTAGAGATGGAATTTGGTTGTTAAGCTATGGAAAGTGGAAAGATTAAAATAAAATTAAAAATGTAAGAAAAGGTGGAAGAATTTTACCCTTTTAAGTAATCACATTTCTGTTGACGTTTGTCATGATAGATTAACTAGTTGGCCTTTTGATTGTTTAAATGAGCTGGCTAAGGAGATTTTGACTTTGTTGTCTTTGTACTATTGCTGCTTGTTCTTGCAGCACCTTTTTGTTATTTGAGTAAAATCATCGGTATGTTATTCCCTTTCTTTCAGATTATTACCAATGCAACTGCTGATGGAACGCTATATACGCGAGACTGGGATACTGAGCCTCTCTTTCCTTTACCAGATCCGGACATGGGCAGTAAGGAGTATGTGCTCTTTCTCTGTCTCTGTCCCTCTTCCTACCCCCACCCTCAAACCACTCATACCTTCAAAAAGATATCTTGGTTTGAAATTCATCTTATATATCTAGCTTTTCCTGGATATTTTTGTGACTTTTCTAGGATGAAAAAATGGCTTTAGTGGTGTGTATATATATAATATGTATATATATTTTTCATTTTTAAAGTTCTTTTGCTCTTCTGCAGTTTACAGAGTACTCCTGTTTCTTCATTACCGAAGTATAAGAGGAGTCCAAATAGACGAACAAAAAGTAGGTGGGAGCCTTTACCAGAGGAGAAATCAACGGACAAGCTAGCTTTTGCTAACAATGATACTGTCAAATTTAGTGGTTGGATTCATTCTAATGAAAAGGATAGAAAGGTATGTTGCAATTCCTTTAGTTTATTCAGGGTATGTACTTTTAGTGGTATGGCGGTAGTTTGAGAATCCCATTTTCTTAAAAAAAAAAAAGAAAAGAAAAAAGAACGATGTTGACATGATTACTGGTTAGAGATGCATAGTGGTTTATATCCTTAATTTGGTTAATTTTTGATTGAATTTATTGCAGCCTATAAGCGGAAATATGAGCAAAGAGGATGGTTTGAGTAATGTCAAATTTAATCTGTCAGAGCAGAAATCTGTTGGTAAACATTTCCAGCGGCCAATTAAGAGGCAGCGACTTGCTGCCAACAATTTTAATGCTGCAGATAATGGTGATGCATCAAGTGATAGTGATAAGGAACAAAGCTTAACAGCATATTATTCTAGTGCGATAGCGTTGGCTGATACACCAGAGGAAAAAATGAGGCGTGAAAATCGCTCTAAGCGTTTTGAAAAAGCATCAGGAAATAGAGCAGAAATTAATCACTTCAAACCAAAAAATGCTGGTATGGGGAACTTGTATGCCAGAAGGGCTAGTGCTTTGTTAATTAGCAAAAACTTTGAAGATGGTGGCAGCAGGGCTGTTGAAGACATTGACTGGGATGCTCTGACTGTTAAGGGGACCTGCCAAGAAATTGAGAAACGTTATCTGCGTCTAACTTCTGCGCCTGATCCTTCCACTGTAATTAACAGTATCTTGTCTTGTTGTTGATGTTCCAGGCTTTGGAATTGAAACTAGATTTTCAAATGATGAATATTTTATGTGTTCTGCCTTTCAGGTGAGGCCAGAAGAGGTGTTAGAAAAAGCTCTGCTAATGGTTCAGAGTTCTGAAAAGAACTACCTTTATAAATGTGATCAGTTGAAGTCTATTCGTCAAGATCTAACCGTGCAACGAATACGCAATCATCTAACAGTGAGGGTATGTATGACAACTACTTGCAATTTTTCACACTAGTCTCCTTATGCGGCGAAGAAGAGTGTTCTTATTACTTTGATTTCATCTTATTTTGTCAGTAATCTTATACAGTCTGTACTCATTTTGATCCCTTTTCAGGTTTATGAAACTCATGCTCGACTGTCAATAGAGTATGGGGATTTACCTGAATATAATCAGGTTAAGGCCTTGCTTTTGTTAATAAGTCATTTGTTCTAGTTTTCTTATTGGGTTTTCTTTTACATCTCAGAAAAATTGTTGCCGTGTTTTTACTTGCTGCCCTGATCTTTCCTTTGGTGCTGTAGTTGATTTTTCTTTAAGGACCATCTTTTTTAGGGTGTAGTTTTGATGGTGGTATTATATTTCTTTAGTGCATCTTTATAAAAATCTTAGTTCCTCTGAAGTGGATATTATACATTGAGTTTCATTTATATCTATGTGCAGTACATATCCAATTTAATTACAATTTGTTAGCTTTCATCCTTCATAGTGTTGAATTTCACCATGTAAATTTGGGTGGTGTTTAGAATCCTTTATGTTTGTAGACATATAGTATGATACTGTCAACAAATTGTTCTTCAAGACTGCTGTTTATTTGTTTGGATTTTTTTTTTTTTTTTTTTTTAAAGCTATTTTTACTCCCGTTTTATTTCCTGTTGTTGTCTGACTTTGGTTTATTTGATTCAGTGCCAATCTCAGTTGAAAATCCTTTATGCTGAAGGAATTCAGGGATGCCAGCTGGAATTTTCTGCTTACAACTTACTTTGTGTTATCTTGCACTCTAACAATAAGAGAGAGCTCTTATCATCGATGTCGAGGTTAGTGAAATGTATAGTATAGTCAATGTTCAGTGTTTGTGTTCTTGCATTTCATGTATCATGCGATTTACACAATGTAAATGCAAATTGTTACTAGTTGATGCTAAGGTATCTTTAGAAAGCTATGATTGTTTTTGATAATTATTCTGTGTGCCTTGGATCCGTCAGTCTGAGAATGACTCTTTTGAAGCTCGAACTTCCAAAAACCATTATTTCATGTTTTGAGTCTATTTCTATATATTATATGCTTTTTTTCTCTCCAAAACTTATGTCTGTATTCGAATCCTTAAAATAGCTGCTGGAAGGCTCTCATAAAATTATTTTTTCAAGCATCTTTTATTCTAAAATTTGTTATCAAATAATCATTATATGTGGTCATTCATTAAAACTTCTTTGATTTGATCTTAAGTACTAATATGAAATCTCTATTGTTCGAGTTGCCAGATTAACAAATGAGGCAAAGGAGGATAAAGCTGTTAAACATGCTCTTGCAGTTCGTGCAGCTGTCACTTCTGGAAATTATATTTTGTTCTTCAGACTGTACAAGACAGCTCCTAACTTGAACACCTGCCTTATGGGTACGTATATTAACTGATGAATTATGTACTCTCAACCATATACATCAGAAAAGGCTAAGGCAATTTTTTTTTTTGTTCTTTCTGCAGATCTTTACGTAGAAAAGATGCGTTTCAAGGCTGTGAGTTGCATGGCTCGTGCATATCGCCCTACAATTCCTGTATCATACATTGTTCAGGTTTTAGGCTTCACTAGTGTCGCGCCAACAAATGAAGGATGTGATGAGAAGGACTCAGATGGATTAGAGGAGTGTGTTGAATGGTTGAAGGCACATGGTGCATCCCTTGTTCCAGATAATAATGGAGAGATGCAACTTGATGCAAAGGTATGTTCAATTTTGCCATGCCAAAATTTGCCGGTAACAGAAGTTTAAGCCAACATACATAGTTGGGGACTTGGTATTTACATACTGCACAACTGATGGATGTGTTTTGTAATTTGCAGGCTTCATCATCTACTTTGTTCATGCCAGAACCGGAAGATGCTGTGTCCCATGGAGACACGAATCTTGCAGTCAACGATTTCCTGACAAGAACATCCGTACAGCCTAGCTGACAGTACTGAATTATGTATAACAATGTTGGTAAGAAAATGTTGGAACATTATGGCACCCAAATACAATATGATGATGAAAGCGAAAGCAAAGCAGCGCATTCTCTGAAATGACAGGAAATTTAGAGAAGCTTGAGGGAGCGGGGTTGCAGTCTGTAACGTTTTGGGAGGGTACATAGATCACAACAGAAGTGTAAAAGTGAAAATTCTGAATTAGAATCCCAATTTTCCCCATCGAAGAATGCAGGGGGGCCTGAGTCAAGAATTGTAGAATTTGATTAGAATTAATTTTTGGATATGATATTAATCATTCTTTAATGGTGTAAGACATAGTAAGTATAATTACTTGTACTGGATTACATTTTGGAGCATAACCTATCAAGTGGGTTAGATGGTGAAAATAATGAAAAGGTTAACTTTGTTTGACAAATCAATGTTCTAAAATTGTGAGTTCCAATTTGCAGCTGCTCCTTCATTTGCTTCTGGTAACGAAAATAAATTCATCAATCCTCACTGTTGTTTATGTTATGATACTACTTCTGAATTATCCCTTCAGTATTCTTTTAATAGGTGGCAGTCTGATTTTGGTTTATTATGAGATTTTAATATTATTTGGATGTCCTCCACGATATGTAAAATATTGTAAAATTTGGGTTTTTCACTTACACCATTGACTTTTAAATATTTTATTTTTCATTTTCAGCATTAAACTTTTGAAAAAAAATTATTAAAAATTTCTGAAATTCATCAAAAAATCTCTTAATGCATAAATGAGAACGCTAAGAATAAGGTTCCAATTCTTACAAATTTATTCAAATATTTTTTATAAATATCTGTTCAGTTGATTTATAACAATCATAAATTTGTAACAGCATTTGAATAATAAATTTTGGTAAAGTTTTGGGTACCATAGTATTACTTAAAAACAAACAAAACAATTTTCAAAACTTGAAACTGAAAACAAACAAAACAATTTTCAAAACTTAAAACTAAAATATAAACAGGCATCAAATTACCCTCAACTTTCTGATATTCATTCCGCTCATAAAATGAATTTAATTAACAAAAACAAATTACACAAATCAAAACATGGATATCAATTTTCAAATAATTACAAAAAAGGCCACATAATTTTCAATTTTTTCAGTTTTCAAATAAATACAAATAAAGCCCAGAAAATTTCAATTTTTAGGCGCTGGCCACACACTCACTTTCTCTTTCTCATATTTAACAAACAAAGCACCAACCGCCGCCACGAAATACACTTGAATCAACACTATCGCCGGCGTGTGATAATTTATCACTCCCTGTCCCGTCGCCAGCTCCACCGCCAACAGCGCCGACAGCCCCAGAATCGCTATCCGCCCGTTTATCCTCTCGCTGTACGGGCTGAACCCGAAATCCACTTTCAACCCGCCCGATTTCGCCTCCTTTAGCGGCACCGGCGGCAGGTACATTGTCGACCCAGGTTTCGCCGCCGTGGAGCCTCCCTTTTTCGCCTTCCGGAGCTCGGCCTTCTTCCCCGTCCCGCTTCTGTACCGGATCCGGACCTGAGAGAGGCGCGACTCGAACTGGTCGTCCGAGTCGGTCTGGGAGGGCGTTTCGGACTCCGCGGGGGTTTCGGGGTCGGTGGCCCGAGTGGTGAAAGGTTTGGGCGCGTGGGGTTTGTGGAGGGAGGGGGCGCGTGGAGAGGGGAATCGGTTGGTTGAGAGATGCAGAGAAGAAGGTGATATCGTTGCCATCGTTATGTTATTTGGTTCTCTTTTTTTCGCTTCTTATTGTTTTATTTTCCTCAGATAAGGTTTTTATTTTATTTTATTTTTTTCTTAAATAATAATTATTTAATTTCTAATATTCTCTAGAAATACATCATTACATATATTCTTAAAAAAATTTATTTTATTTAAATAAATCTATAATATAATAAAATTAAGAAAATAATATTTTTCATATTAAATGAATTTTCTAGAAATACATCCATTCGATAAAATACTATCAAATTTCTTAAAAGAAAACTTATCAAACACTACAGACTATAAGGGTTTTTTTTTTTTTTTTAAATAAACTCAACTATAATTATAACTAACAAAATAGAACAATTCGAAAATAACCAAACATTTTCATGTACCAAATTATAGTTCATCATGAGACAAAACATGTCCTTTTATATAAATTATGTCTTCAACATGAACCTTCCTATGTTACCTTACTGTGTACAATAATTTCATCGAGACCATTACAAGATAAAAAGTAATAGACACCATTAGTTCAACTAGACCATAACAGATCTCTTACCAAACATAGTTCATACTAGTAAGTTAATTGAAACTTATAGGATAACACCTATTAGTAAAAAAGAAGATTTTCATGCAATAGTAGCAGTAGCAGAAATTCTACTGGCACAAATACCAAGTTGCTTCAAGTCATAATAAAGATAAACTAAAAACTAATCACCAGTCTAGTGGACCCCAATTTTTTCACTTGCCAACAAAATGACTCCAGCTTATAGTTTCTCATGCGGTCAAGCCAGCAGAGCAGTCTTTGCAGAGAAACTCTTCTGTAGTCTTTTTTATCCACTTTGATAATAATAATCCCACCCAATACCCTTTCAAAACCCATCTTTCAAGGTCTTTGCTCCAACCCACAAAATCAAAATGATACATCTATCCTTGAAACTATGAAAATAAATCCCCTCACTCATTCAGACAAATTTACAATTTTAACCTTCCACACCCCTATTACATGAACATCATTTGTCTTATGTTGGTGACTTTTCTAGAATTGGTGTTCGTGACTTGTGTGAAATGGTGTGTTTTGTTGAGAATTTGTTTGTTTGTTTGTTTGTTTAATGAATACAATAAATTATGTTCTCATATTGTCATGATTATGTTATAAATGTATAGAGAGCTGAAAAAATGGCAAGAAATGAAGATCCAGCAAAGGTGGATAAAGTGGCAATATGAATAGCTAGACATAAGAACAAAGATGGGACACCAGTGAACCAAAAAGTTGGAGAAAAAATAGTATGAAATGTTGAATAATATTTTTATTTATATAGTTTAATTTACATTTATCACATTTGTTTATTATCATTTTGCATAATATATAGAAAGAGACGGAAGCGATTCCAAAAAAATAGTCACACAATCAATAATGATGTCGTAGCCCAAGTTTTAGGGAAGAAGCATCGAGGTTGAGTTTAAGGACTTGGGTATGGTGTAACACCAACAAAGATTAATGCAGCTGTGGTTTCTAAATACACTTTTATATAGCTTGAAGAAAAAGTGAAAATCTCGAGCAACTATTTATGCAATTGGTTAACAATAATAATCGGATATGTCAAATGAAGCATTTGTAAGATTTTGATTTAATTATGTAGTATGATAGCTTATATTTAATATTAAGTACATGTTAATTTCAGACCAATGATGGAGCAAGAATTGAAGAAGTTCAGTATTCTAGTACACACGAGGTAAATAAAAAAATTTAGTTGTCTAAATACCAAGGCTTTTTTTTTTTTTTTTTTTTTTTAATTTTTTTTTTATGTATTTTAACTTTTATTTAGAGTTCCAAATGTCATGCTTGTTTAATGTTTTACTAATATGAAGTGTAATTATAGCATTCAATTCCTTCAAGACAATGAGGAAGTAACAACGATGTTTAACAATCTTCCTCAAAGATGAGTCATTTAAAAAAAAAAAATGATGTTAATCACAATTGGTGAATTGAGATTTTTTTTGTTTTAATACTCATATTTTGTGTATATGTTTGTCACTGAGTACAAGTGAACGAGATGTTTCCTTTCTAAAGGGTAAAAAATGCAAGTTATTGCATTGGATTAATAGTGGAGAAAAGTGGTTGAAGGTGAAATCAATTGCATTGATTCAACAACATTAGTTCATCATATGCTCTTTGGTCCAAATCATTGGAGAGTTACTGTGAACAAGATATTGGTGAGTAAGGTTCATTTGATTTGCCCTACTAATGACATTCGAATTCTTGAAGATGCTAGAGGCACCAACTCTGCTTGGCCAATAAAATATATTACATATTAGTTTTGCTAAGTGATGGACACATAATTAGAATGTAGGTAATTTTTAGGGGTTAATATAATATATTAGGATTTGCTACTATTGCATATGAATATTTTATAATATCTGTGGTTATGAATTATCATGTTCAATATTATATGAAAATTTAGAAATTTTGTGAACTTTACATATGTTCCAAATTATTATTAAAGTGTTATTTGACTATTTCACTACATTAACAAATTTATATTATAAAAATAAGAATGTTACTTGACAACATGTGTAATAATTTATCAATTAGGGGCAACTCCTAATATAATTTATCAATAATTTATCATAGGTATTATCCATCTTCAATATAATAATTATTATAAGTACTATGCGTTCTTGTGCATATTTTTAGCATGGGCTTTGTTCATACTTGTTAATCTTTTTAGCACCGGTTTTGGTCATACTCATTAATATATTTATAACGGTATTCGATCGTACTCAATGATCTTTTTAGCATGAGCTCCGTTCATACTCGTTAATACTTTTAGCACGGGTCTTGTCCATCTTGGTTAAAGTTTTAACATGGTCACTGCCCATACTCGTTAGTTTATTAGCATGGGCTTTTGCTCATACTCCAGAGCGCTGTTTACTATCACCCCTTCATCCATCACATACCGCTAGCACGGGTGATGTCCATGCTAGTAAAGCTTGTAGCACGAGCATAACCCATGATTAATAACCGTTTTTCTTACAGTGTCGGGTGTAGTGAATGATAAATTAGTATTATGATTGATATTATGATAAGTGTCAGGCTGGGGGTACTTTTGTATAATTAACCCCTGTATTAGACATAAGTCTAATAATTGATAATTAAGGTAAGCTTGGCAAAATGGATAGGGTCTTCAAAGTTCAGACCTGATCCATACCCGGAATGATGCAGTTCAAGTATAGACCTGAACCATTTTTATAAATACCCTTAAAAGAATTGGGTATGAAAAAACCTGCATAGTTGCGGGTAGAATATGGATCTATTTACGGGTCTTTATCAGACTCGCAAAATACCCGTTGTTTATATACCCCCTTCACATTTCCTTTTTTTTTTTTTTTTTTTTTTTTTTTTTTTTAAACCTTACTTCTCAACTTTCTCAACTCTCCCTCTCTCTCTCTCTCTCTCTCTCGACTCTCCTCCCTCTCTCTCTCTCTCTCTCTCCAATCTCCATCGCCGAAGTTCCTTTGCTCAATTGCGCCTCTCTCTCCACCACCATGTTAGCGCTGATCATCAAAACATTTCCATCTTTCTCTCTCCATCGCCGATCAATAAAATAGAGGTTTGTTTTAAAAAAACCCAAGGTCTTTTAAATTTTTCTAGGTCTTTCACGTCTAGGTTTTACTTCGATTCATCTATGCCTCCCAAGTCCTTCATAGCTTGTTGTTTCGCATTTGGATTGTGTCTTTCGCATTTTCTATGATATATTATCTGGGTTATTTTTGTGTTATTGATGTTTGGTTGAGAAGGCGAGATCTCTAGAGTGAATTCGATTTTGCTTTCCTTTACTAGGAAAAACTTTCAACATCTCAAGGCAGGGTTTACCCGTTATAACTGCTTTTGATGGTTTTTAATAATCAACTAGCTTGAATGAAGCTATTATTTGGTAAAGTTTAAATGTTTTGTTGTTTGGAGATATTGGACTGCATTGTATGAGATGTATATTTAGGATTATATTGGAGCCACATTTGGTGGTTTTTTATGATCAGTTAGTTGGGTTTTGCGTTGGGGTTTTTTTTTTTTTTTTTTGGTAATGAAGCTATTTTTGGTAGAGTTAAGATTTTTGGTTGTTTGGATATTTTAGACTGCATTGTATGAGATGGATATCTAGGACTATATTGGAGCTACATCGTATGAAATTTGATTTTATGTCAACATTTTTGTAGTGTTGCTGTGGGATAAGCTAAATGCACGCTGTTTTAGCTATAATCCAAGTATAGTACCTTTATTTGCTGCAAAATGAGTGAATAATATATAGCTGGAAACCAATAACTTTGACTTATCTACATCTTATGGCAGTAGTTCTAACATCTGGTGTAACAACGCATGTACTTTCACTAAAACAAAATTTTTGTTTTGTTATATTTTTTATTATTAATTAATTATTTAAATATATTAGGTAGCCAAACAATATGACTAGTTGTGAAAAAGTCAGATGAATACTTTGATTGGGATAATGATATTGAGAATGTTGAGTTTAGTGTTCTGAGAGTAGCCAAATGGAAGCGAGAAACATCATTCATTTGGACTCACATGTTTAAAGTTGAAGTTGATGGTGTTAGGATGGCTAGATGTAATTTTTGTGGGAAATTATTGAATGTTAGTCAAGGGTCAGGAACATCTAGTTCAAGAAAACATGTCAAAAAATGTCTTAACGAACATCTAGCGACCATTGAGGAAACAATTACTTTGTTTGATCAAAGTGTTGGTAGGGAGAAAATAGCTAAGATGGTTATCATGCATGAACTTCCTTTACAATTTGTAGAATACACAGGATTTCAGGAAATGATGAGTTATTACCATCTTGGGTTTGAAACAATAAGTAGAAACATGTTGAAGAATGAGATTTTTAAAATATATAATAGTGAGAGGGAGAAGACACTGAAGTTGTTAGATAGTTTGGATGGTAGAGTTGCAATTACTACATATATGTGGACATCAAGCACAAAAATGGGATATACGGTTGTGACTATGCATTTTATCGACAAATCATAGGTGTTATATAGTCGAATCATGAGATTTATATGTGTATTGAGTCCACGTAATGCTGAGTCACTTGGTGATGAATTGATGAAGTGTTTACTTGATTGGAATGTAGATAGAAAATTATCTACAATTAATATATATAATTGTTCTACTAATGATTCCATGATTGATAAAATCAGGCACAAGTTTTCTAATAGATTGATGTTGGGTGAAAAGTTGTTTCATATGCGATGTTGTGCATAAACTTTGAATTTGGTGGTGGTGAGAGATGGGTTGCAAGTGATTACGGATGACATTGAGAAGATTAGAGATAGTGTTCGCTTTTGGACAACATCACTTAAGAGAATTGAAGTATTTGAGTTTACAGCAAATCAATTAAAAATCAAGTATGACAAAAAAAACTTGTACTTGATTGTCCTACCAGATGGAATTCTATCTATTTCATGCTTTCAATGGCCTTGATATATAAGAATGTTTTTGTTCGCGTCCAACAACATGAGCCATAATATAAGTGTGTCGAATGACTCAGAATGAGAATTAACAACAATCATGGTGGAGCATTTAAAACTCTTTTACAAATTAACAGAATGTTTTTCAGGTACTTTTTTATTCTAAATGAATAATTAATAATTTAATGCTTATAGCTCTTAATTAATTGTTTTCCAACTTTCTAGGTACCAAATATCCCATAGCTAATCTGGTGTTTCCAATGATATGTGAAATGAGGAAAAGATTGAATGGTTAGTTTACTCCTCCTCATATTCCTATACAAACAATGGCAAGGGAGAATGACTACCAAATTTGAAAAGTATTGGAGTGATGTACCTGATATAATGACTGTTGCAGCATTCTTAGATCCTAAGTCTAAGATATAGTGAATCGGTTATCATTTTAAAAAGTTGAATGGCCCTAATGCAAATCACTAACAAGAAAATGTGCTTGAACTTTCAAATGAGTTGATAAAAGAGTATGAGGAGACATATGTGGATGCAACTTAGTTGAATAAGTTGACAATTTTTCTATTGTTCATTCTGCTAATGTCCTTAGGGATGAGAATGAGGCTGAATTTCAACAATATAAGCATGAGTGTGAAGAAGCTATAGGTTTGAACAAATCAGAGTTAGAGAAATATTTGGAAAAAAAGTTGAAGATAATTCTCTTAACTTTGATATTTTGACATGGTGGAAAGGAAACAACGGGAAATATCTGATTTTGGCTAAAATTGCTAAAGACATCATAGCGATTCCTGTGTCTACGGTGGCTTTTGAGTCCGCATTTTGTATTAGGGGTAGATTCTTGAGTTCACATCGTAGGAGATGGCATCCAAACATGTTGAAAGCATTGATGTGTGCACAAAATTGGATATAAGCTCTACTTTAAGGTATAAAAGTAGTTATAAATTTAATTAGGTTATGTATATTATTTGTAATCATCAATTTAATTTTTAATTTTTCACTTAATTTTTTCTATTAGGTGGCGTTTCGAAGGAATAAATATATCATAAACAAGATGAAGAAGAGTCATCATCATCTTTATTTTTTTTAATATTTATATTTTTTTGTTATTTTGGGATGTAAATTAAGGATAAATTTTAACTTTTAATGTTATTTTTTGTTTAATTTTGATTATGACATTTTTTTTTGTAAAATCTAGCAAGAATGATTATAGAATGAATTATGTGATGTGAAATTAGATTATTTTGATTTAGTAGAAAAAAAAGTATTTTTTTTTTTAAAAATCAAGTTGGAATGTTGGATCCATTGAATTTCTTTGTCCATAAAGACTTTTTTGAGAAAATTTTGAAATTTTCTTGTTTTTTTTTTTTTTTTTTTTTTAAAATCTGGTCTAACCTGGTCAACCCAAATTTGACCCAGCCAAATGCAGGTCTGGTACAAGTCTGAGCAAACTCGTTAAATGTGTAGGTCAGATCTGGAACCGGACCCTTAAATTAATTTGAAGGTATGGGTACGGTCTAGACCCTAAAAAAAAAGAGGGTCCAATGCAGGTTTGGGCCTGGTGCGGGTCTAGACCCGTATTATGGCGGTCTTGATTGTCTAAGAAATACATATATATATTTGACTGAAATATTTGTTATTTTTGATAATAATAGATATAAAATATTCCAATGTTTGCTTAGATTTGTTTGAACAAAAACTGTAAGATTAAATTAATCTTTTCTTGTGCTAATCATACAGTTTCTAAAGGATTTCTTTTGCCATATCCATTATTCAATAATTATATAAAAAAACCAACTACCTTTTATCATGATATTAATAGATTTTGGTAAATTTAAATGTTCTTATGACTCAAACTGATATAACGTTTGCCTCTCATCTTCTTCCAACAAAAGTGCAAAATCAGCTTATCACAATTCATGTATATATCAGTCTGTAATTGGTTGATATTTTGTTCCCATACTGGCTGATGTCAACAAGAATGGAGGCTCTTTTCTAACCTATTTTTGACAAGTATAGCGTTACACTCCAAGTATTTGAGATAAGAAAACAATAACTTATTGGAGAGACTTCCTCATTTCAGCATGCCCTTTTCTCATCAAGAGTGTGAAATTCTCTAGCTTGTAAACTTGATTCATTTACAGTTATGGTGCTACGATACAAAGCCTCCTGATATGCTGTAACAGTTTTGAAATTTGTAGCACACATTAAGTGCGTGGCTGCAAATAATTGGTTATTATGCAAGGATTTTGGACACTGCTTGAGTGTACAAGAAGATTTGGTTGCAATAATTGATGATAGACACGAACATTTAGGGTGCTTTTGGTATGACTTTCTTAGTGGTCCAATTGATTTTCTTAGAAGGAGAAGTGTATGTAGGAGAGGATTGGTGGGAAGGGGATCATCAGGATGACATTAGCATAGTTGTAGATTATATTGATAGACTTAAAGGGTGAGGGTAGTTGATTCAGTCCAACCTCATAAATGTGAATATTCCTTATTATGGAAGATTTACAATAAGGAGAATCTTCATAAATGTATATTGTGTCTTTTATGTCATATGATATGAGATAATAAATATAATTGATTATTCATATCATATAATGTGATTTGAATGAAAGACACGCGATGTATTAAGTTCTAGACTTTTTTCTTATAATATAAGAGTTCAATATTAATTAGATAATATTTCAAATTTATTCCGAAATGCTTGTGGAGAAAACTATCATCCAATATAAATTTCGAAAAACACAACATGGTTTATCTAGCATTACATACAGACTACTCTGCTCATCACTTTTCAACACTTGTTCAAATGTAGTGAAAGCCTAGAATTGCTGGATCTTAATTACGGTATACAAGAAGTTTAATGTGTACAAAAGTAAAAAGTTTAAATCCAAATTAATCAATTGACGTGGGTTCTAGATTTACTAAGAAATTGTATAATTTTATGCGATTAGAATATAAGCTAGTTATTTCAACAGTGAGCTACATGACGGCAATTGACTTTTTTCATGGAAATGAGGACGAAAAATTAAAAAATAAAAATGAATAAATTGTTGATAATGCTCTGCTTTTCAGACTAGAAAATTGAATATATCAATATATAGAGTCATATGTACCCATTACAAATTAAAGTTTGAAGTTTGAATCAAGTATGTAGTAGCACTACGGGCCGGCAACCACCAAAATATCTCCATCAGTATTTTTTAATTTCTCCGATTGCTATAAAACTCTCTTTTATCTCTCTCAATTAAATGATTAGTTTTTAATATTATCGAAATTAAATTCAAATTTGGAATTAACAATGAATTTATCCTACATTCATTTTTTAACCACTAATATCTAATAATAATATGAGTTATGCTGTGTTATGTACATCAAATAACGTTATTTGACAGTTACTATTTATTAAATCATTTTTATTACATTTAATTTAAGGGGAAACTTCATTTTAGTCCCTAAGGTTTGGCGAAATATCAAAATTTTAAACATCTTTTGGAAACAGCTCTTTTAATCCCTAACTTTTCTAAAACTCTTCAAAATAGTCCAAATCGTTGGTCAACTAACGGTCAACAGTAACAGAAGGCTTGGATGAAAAGGGTAAAATGGTCTTTTTATATAAGATACTAAGATTGTAACACGTGGACGGCTGAGATTTTAATCTTATAAAACATTTAAATAATTTAAAAAATCAAAAATTATTTATAAAAAAAAATTGGAAAAACTGAAAAAAAATATTTGGCAACTTTTTTTAAAAAAAATCTGGATTCAAACACATGGTTTGAACCAGAATATGTAAATCCAAATCCTCAAAAAAATTTACCAAAAAATACAAAAACAAAACACTCAATAGATTGATCAAACCACAAATCATAACAAACACTCAACAGATTCATCAAACCCCAACATCAACCCCAAACACCAACTGTCAAACCCCAACATCAACCTAAAAACTAACCACAAACATCAACCACAAACGCCAGAGATCAACCCAGAACCAGTCTCTGGTTCTGGGTTCGAACCCAGAACCCAGAAGATCTGGTTCTGGGTTCGAACCCAGAACCCAGAAGATCTGGTTCTGGGTCAAACCCAGAACCAGAGAGGTCTCTGGTTCTGGGTTCGAACCCAGAACCCAGAAGATCTGGTTCTGGGTTCAAACCCAGAACCAGAGTCTGGTTCTGGGTTCGAACCCAGAACCAGCGAACCCAGATCTAGTTCTGGGTTCGATCAGCGAACCCAGATCTAGTTCTGGGTTCGCTGATCGAACCCAGATCTGGTTCTGGGTTCGATGATCGAACCCAGAACCGTCGCTGGTTCTGGGTTCGGTGGAATCCAGAACCAGCGACTGGTTCTGGGTTCGGTGGAACCAGAACCAGCAATGGTTCTGGGTTCGGTCGGGTGGAACCCAGAACCAGTCGCTGGTTCTGGGTTCGATCGAACCCAGAACCAGCGACGGTTCTGGGTTCGGTCGAACCCAGAACCAGATCTGGTTCTGGGTTCGATCTGGTTTCGGGTAAAAGAGAGGAAAGGGAGAAGAAGAAGGATTAATTTAATGATTCAAAAAAATTAATAAAAATGAAATTATCGAAGGGGTCATCGCCCCTAAAAGTAATTTAAAAATTTTCTCATAAAAATTATAAATTTAATTTATCTTAGAAATTTATAGCTCTCTCACTTTTAACTCTTTTCAAATGTTTTATTTAATAAAATTAACGATCCCTCCAAATAAAAATTATTCGCTCCATCCCACGCACGATATTGAAATAATCTTGAAAATAATGAGTACAATATAGCAGGTCAGAATGTGGATAGACTTTGTTACTAATTAATAAATTTAAAGGTTGAAGTTGATAAGTAAGAATTTAATTATAATATTTACGACTAATTAAATCGGTTGGATTTATAATAAGATAATATTTTAAAAACCTTAATGCCCCAAAGTTGAAGTTAGTGTGGCTGGGATGAAAGGGCAATGTTTGTTGGTTACTTTTAGATTCAACATTCAAGTCTCGTGAGGGAAACTTATGAAGAGGTTCATTGATATAAGGGGCTGCAATTTCAGTTGACGCACTAGAATGAATGAAATTAATGTTAAAAAAATGTGGAGGCCTATGATAACTCACCCAATGCACAATGCTAGCTGTTGTTTTCAATTAATTTTTCTGGGACCTCTCCCCATGATTATTATGTGTCAATACCACCAATAAATTTTTCTTAAAAAAAAAAACAAAAACACCAATAAATTAACCTACCAAACGAAATTGAATGACTTGCACGGTATGTATCCAATTATGCCACCTATTTTCAACTCTTTTACTTCATTTAGAATTTTATTTTCAGCGGTGAGACTTGCTAAAAATATATGGATATATGGTTATAATTAATGGTTTGAAATAAAAATTTTAGGACATGCACTTTATACATATAATTATCAGATAAAGATGCCTTTAAATTTTTATTTCATGACTTTAACTATGGCCACTCATTTCCAGTGGTCTCCACTACCGTGATGAAATTCGTTGAAAATATATGGTTACAACTTACAATTAGTAGTTTTAAAATAAAAATTTAACTGATTCTGTTAGGATCTCCATCATCCTTTGGCATCTGTATGCCGAACAGTGTTTGTGATTAGGTTATTTATTTATTTATTTATTTTATATATGTATTAATTATTGATATGTGTGGGTTTTTTTTTTTCTTTTATCTTGAGAATAGAATTCTTTCATTATTATAATAATTGATTTTTAGATTGATAGATCCTGATAAATCTGATTATGATATTAGTATTTATTTTTAAAAAATAGATATTATTAGTAGTAGTAGTAAAATTTTGATTATATTTATATATATAGTAATTTTAGACTGAAAATCAAATGGTTTGGATTTTCAAAACGAAAAAAAAAAAAAATCAAATGGTTTGGGCTAACTAATTATAATAGCCTACCTTGGAGGTCGCTTTGACCACGACTACCAAATCTATTGGATTGGGGAGACTACATAGTAATTTTAAAGTGAAAATCAAATGTCTTTTGTTTTTGCTTTTGAAAAAGATGAATATATTAACTCAGAGAAGAAAAGTACAAGGATTGGCACCCTGCCAGACCTTATCAACACCAGAACTCAAGGCACGGGAGGTCAAAGTATGAGCAACCTCATTTCCTTTCCTTCAAATGTGGTTACACCTACAATTGCCTACTTCACAGCAAAGATAAAAGCATGTGCTATTTCCTTGAAAATCAAATGCCTTTTGTTAACTAATTATAATTGTCCAAAATTTTTTATTTGTCACATCAGCCCTATATTTGGATTAGATTGTATAGGAGATGATTTTGTTATCTCACTATTTGTTATTTTATGGGACAATAAATTTAAATTAAATAAATAATTATATTGGAGATGTTTTAATAATATTATTTTAATATAATAAAAATAGAAAAAAAATAAAAATAATTTATCTCATACAACACCATCAAAGCTTTTATGCTCATTACGAATGTCAATATCGGTGAAGATCCGAATTTAATTGCAATAGCCAACCTCGGAGGTGGTTTTGACTTTTGACCACAGCTACCAAAATGTTGGATTGGGCGGGACTACACAGTAATTTTAAAGTGAAAATCAAATTGTTTTCGTTAACTAATTGTTATAGCTTTGCTAAGCGGTGGCGTTGACCACAGCTCCAAAATATTGGGGTTCCGATACTTTCGGGCAGTGAATTTGTCAAAGTCAAAACCACATATAGGTAAACAACTTGTAGGCTTTTTTCTTTTTTCTTTTTTTTCTTTTTTAAAAGCAACTTACATGTTCTTTTTGTCTCGTAAAAACAAAAAGGCATATAATTTTAAAAAATAAAAATAAAAGGCACATAGAGCGTTGGGTACAAATTATCTCAAATCTCTACATTGAAGTGGAAACCCAAATCTCTATCACTTACAGTTTTTTTTTTTTTTTTTTTTTTCCCATAATTGTCAAACAGTTTGGGGGTTTGACTAATCAACTATTGTATTTTAATATTTTTTGACTAATCAACTATTGTATTTTAATAATTTTTTGATTATTATAAATACATCTTGACAACTGTTAGAACCACATAATATATAATGAAATTAACCAATGATTTAGACCTTAATAGCTTAACTTTACTATCAAATAATCAAGGGAGAAGGGCCCATATATATGAAAAAATTGCTTTTTCCAGTCAAAAATGATTAGAACGTAATTTGACCCCTGTCACATGAGGGTCTAGTTGTAATTGTCTGTAAAAGTTGAGCTAATCCCATATCGGAAACAAAGGCAAAAATAAAAGTGGAGTGAATCCCACATCTGAAACAAAATAATGGAGAATGGGTTCTGAATGCTATAAAAGGAGCTCAAAGTTTTTGTTTCAAATCGCCCCAGTCAAAGACACTTTAAGTATTATTTTTTACTCTACTTAAATTCATTTCTTGTTCTTATTATTTTAGAGTGTAGGAAGGTATGAGTTGATGTATGCTTTAAAGAGTGTGGGTGTATTGGGGTCGTGGGATGTGAGAGAATAGTCTATGTTATTGTAATAATTTTTCACATAGTGAATTTCTTTCTGAGGGTCGTGGTTTTTTCTCCTGTTTTGGAGCTTTCCAAGTAAATTCTTGTGTTGTGGTGATTGTTATTATTTTCTATTTTATTTCTCTATTATTTCTGATATTCTTACATGAGGTAGGTTTTTTAGAAGAAGAGGTTTTGAGAGGTGAAGTTTTCCCAACATTTGCCACAGACGTTAATTGAAACTTGATCGTGTGCGTTGCGACCTGTGTAAACAGTTTATACAGCTATCAAATTTACTATATTCATTGTCATCTCAACATTTCTTTTAGTTACCTGGATGATCGATATATGCTTCCAACTTTCTTTTATGATCTATTTGTCTAAATGATAATTTCAACTTATCTTAAAATAACAACGGTAAAATTACTAAACTCATTTATCAAACCCTTGTACCCATGTATATATATCGAAGTTGATGTGACAATTTAATTACTTGTCACTCTACTGATAAGATAAAACATTATTAATGTGTATTAATTGATATATCATAGGTTGAAATTCATATAAATTATTATACATTGGAGGTTAAAATTCAGATTGAGACATAAAGTTGTTACTCATTTTATCTCAAATATTGAGAGGGATGAGGATCTTCTCTTTAAATACTGTTAAAATGTTTTTAAAAAGCACATGTTAACAATATGAAACTCAATTAAAGAATGAATATACTTAAGAATAAAGGGTTTTTTTTTTTTTAAAAAAAAAACATTATCATTAATGGGTCTAAATTGGACTTATTGACTCATTTTTATTTGCTTTTCAATTGGTCAAATAATTTAAAGATTGGTAAAAAACAACTTAAAAAAAAAATAGAAATTCTAACTCATCACTTAACACATAATCACTTAATAATAATGAAAATATTTTCTTCTATAACTATCATTTTGAAGATACGCATTTCAATTTTATCTTCATTAATATTCTACACATTATCATTTTGGTATGTTACTAGTAACTTTAATCTTTACATTTCCATAATAATTTTAACATCATATATTTTATAAATTAAAAAAATGTGTAAGGTACATTAACATAATATTTTCTTAACATATTATTGTTTTGATAACTATCCTTTTGAAGATACACATTTCCACATTATCATTTTTTGTATGTTACTAGTGACTGTAATCTTTATAATTTGTGTAATAATTTTAACATCATATATTTTATAACTTAAAAAAATGTGTATGCTACATCAACTTAATATTTTCTTAACCTATTATTGTTTAAAATAATATATATATTTACTATAATAAAAAAAAAAATCCAATTTATGTATAACTAGAAACATATAGATAAATTTAGTTAGGATATTAAATCATTTATTTTGAGCTATATATATAATTTAAAATAAAAATACAAAACGATTATTACTATAAGGATATAAACGTAAAACTATTTATTTCCGGACTGCTTTCTTTGAAAATAGGATTATAATTATTCTATCACCCTTGAACTTGAAAATAATGTCAAACCATCCATGGTTTTGAAAATATTACCCAAAAAAGCACAACCTTTAGTGAATTAATGATTTTTGTCCATAAGTTGACAGATCCATTAAGATGTAAGGGTAAAAACATCAATGTGTTCCATATCTTCATTTGTGGATATTTGGATTGAAATTATTGATATTTTAGGTTAAATAAAATAAAATTTATAAATTAATTACATTAAAAGAGGGAAAAAAATAGTCAAAAAAAAAAAAAACCTCACAATCTCTCACACCCTTAGCCGTCCTTCTCATACCCTCCACTACCTCAGCTTTATTGCCATTCTCCCTATCGATGCTCTGGTGTCGTCTCTGGTCAGATTGCCAGTCAGTTGTGTATCTTCCTTATTCTTCTTCTGGTTAACCAAACTATCTCTCTCTCTCTCTTCTTCTGCTTCTTCTTCCTCTTCTTCTTCATATTCTTTTTATCTTTTTCTTCTTTAAACTTTATTCAAACTCTAATTGAAACGTTGAGTCCCTACCCAAAACCGCTCTTCGTCGGCCTCAACCCTTCTCTTGTTCAATCTATCCAAAACCCGTCTCCGCTAGCCTCACCTCTCATTTTGTTCAATCTACCCTAAACCTCTCTCCGTCGACCTCACCCTTGGGTTCGTTCATTCGACGATGACAAACCCACCTTGGTTGGTTCGATGACGAACTTAGGTTGGTTCATACCAGACCTCAACCCCTTCAATCATCTCGAACTCCCTCGATTGGTGCAATGGGATGTATCTATTTCGTCGAACTCAATATAATGTTTGTTGGTTGATTTGATGGGTCTGGGTTGATTTTGATTTGAGTTGATTTTGTGGAATATTTGTGTTGATTTTGATTAAAGTGGAAGATGAAGGGGTTGTTAGTTGAAGATGATTGAAGTCGAAGATGATTTCTTCAATTTTTTTTTTATTTTTTATTTTTTTTGGGTTTGGTCTCCCTTTTTTTTTTTTTTTTTTTTTTTTTTTTTTTTTTTTTTATGATTGAAGTTGAACATGATTTTTTCAAATTTTTTCTTTTAGGTTACAATCTCCTTTTTTATCAATTATTATTTAGTTAATTTAACATGGACGGTGGAGATCCCACTCTTTTTTTTTTATTATTTTGAATTATTACTTATTAATTAATTAATTAATTAAATTTTTATCATTATTTAATTTTAATTGCAAGGCGACAACAAGGGTATTTTAGTCTTTTAGTGTTTTTATCATAAAGCTAATAAAAATTTGGACGGAAACTGTTTTCGACCAAAGACAGGGGTTTTTTTATTTAATATTTTCAAAAATTGGGTAAACTGATAATACTTTTCATTTCAGGGGTTATTTAGAATTTTTTCTAAAAAATAAATGATTAACATATACATTTGGACATTAGAATATATATATATATATATATATATATATATCCTTTAGGTTTCAAATTCCAGTAATTTCAGTCTTCCATAATATTCATGACTATTTAGTTTTCCAAATAAAAAAAAAAAAAAAAAAAAAAAAAAGCAACTCCCAAGTCTTTGTTGCGAGTAATTATTATTTTTACACTCTTCCAATGTTGTATTATTTTTATAAAAAATTATCATAGTGAGGATTGTAATTTTATATTTTCATGTTAAATAATTACATTTATTCATACCATTTTTTATTTTCTAAAAAAATAAATACAAAATTTTATCTACCTTTTTAATTCTTAATATATGTTCACATATTTACTTTCTAGTTTTTTACTCACTTTTTGCTTAGATATCTATTAATTATTATTGTCCATGTTTTGTAGATCAGTTGATGTTGAAATTGATATCGACATACAATGTCCAACTAGATGAGCGCGATAACATGACATAATGTAAGACTGTATAGTACATACACTGCACCTCTTAATTTAATGTATATACATTTTTTAAACAAAGTAAATTCTCTTGTACAAAAATTAATAATAACCATACACCATGCAAACCATGCACGAATATAATTTAATGCAAATATGTTTTTTTTTTAACAAACTAAATTCTCTTGTACAAAAATTAATAATAATAACAAATCGTTTAGCTTAAGGATGAGAAACCATACACGACGCAGACCATGCACGAGTGAAGTTTGGATGGTGCAATACAGTTGAACAAAATAGACAAATAAATATTAACATTAATATTAACCAAAAATGAACGATCAAAACATTTAATATAATAAGAGTTAGGTTTTCTACCCTCCCAACACCATCTGCATTTTAACAGCCCCCATTTAAGTAGTGTAAAAGTTAGTTCGATTCATTAATTAATTAAGGGATATCATCAAAATATCCACTGATTTCAAAATAATATGAAATCACCCCTAATTTTGAAAATATTACCCCAAAAAATCTAAATGTTAAAAGGTTGGTGATTTCCGTCTATAAGTTGACGAATCCGTTAGGGTGTAAGGGTAAAAACGTCAATGTGGTTGACAACTTCAATTGGGGATAGCTGAATTGAAGCTATTAATATTTTAAATTAATAAATAAAATAAAATTAATAAATTAATAAAATTAAAAGAGGGAAGAAGGAAAAAAAAAAAAAAACCCTCACAATCTCTCACTCCAGACTTTCGATCCTTAAGCGTTAGTCTCTCTCACCCTTCACTACCTCAACTTCATTGCCACTCCCACTCTCCTTACCAATGCTCTAGTGGCGTCGTCGGTTAGATCAACCTCTTCACTTCACACTAACCCTCCCCCTCCACTCCCATTTATTCCTAGTAAAAAACGAGAGATCGGCACTTTTGAATTGACGGTTGGGAGGGTTTTTAGCTAATATTTTTGAAAGTTGGGATTGATTGATATATTAGTTTGATTTTAAAGAGATTTTTAATAATATCCCATTAATTAACTAATACTCACAAATGACACAAAAATCTTTAATAAACGCTCACAAATGACACAAAAATCTTTAATAAACAATCTTTTTTGAAAGGAAAGTTTAATACATAATTAATTAATATTAATTAATGAGTAAATCAAGTTTAATCATCAAAAGAAACATAAAACAGAGATATAACAGTAGTACGCTGACTTTTTTAACAACAGTTTTAAATCAGAATTTCAGTGAGATATATATATATATATATATATATATGCATATGTTCAAAACAAAAATTAAACTGATAAAACCTTAAAAAAAAAAAAAAACCTATTGAAAATGCACAAACAATATGGTTCCCTCCCGGTAACGTTGCCATGCCATTTCATCATCAATTATTAGGAATCATTTATGAACATATGATGAAAATCAACACTAATAAATAATTAAGTAACAAATTAATAAATTAGGTTAATCATCAAGAGAAATATAGAACAGAGAGATATTACAGTAGTAACTAAAATTTTGTAACGAACAGTTTACACCAGAACTACATCGATTATATTCAACATCAAAAGTCGAAATTTTAACATAAACCCAAAAAAAAACAAATGACATTGAAAATGCACACACAGTATATTTGGTCCCGGTAACGTTACGGGCTCATCCTCCCTTAGGTTCTCTTGTTCTTGCTTCCCAGCAACAAAGAGAAGTAGAAGAGAACCTAAAAAAGAACCCCCAAGCAATAGTGACCCACAAGCAGTTCCATTTGCTCAGGTCTGTGATCCCCTGCTGCTGCAATATATCAGACCCGTAAGTCAAGCAAGTGGAGCTGGTTATCTTCATATTCAAAGTGTTGCTCAGCGACTGCAGCAGCGTCACTTTCATGGCGTTGGGGACGGATCCCAGCGGCGAGTTGTCGAATATCTGGACTCCTCTCACGAAGCATTTAGCTGGGTCGCTGAACTCGTTTTGTAAAACTGCCTCGTAAGGGTACTTGACGAGGGACATGTAGTGGAACCAAATCCAGTACGGTGGGATCCTGTCACGGTTGATGAAGAAGCCACTGAACAGCAAGAAATAAGCGAGGATGGCGACGACAATGGTGTATCCAAGCATGACGTGAGGGACGACCCCGGAGAGGAACGTCACGAAGGAGCTCCCGGCCCAGAAGGAAGCGAAGATTATCAAGAAGTAGAACAAAAACCCTGAAAACCCTCCGTCGAGTCCTACAGCGAAGAAAGTAGTCGCTGAGAAGGCGAGAGAGAGGATGACCAAGGCAGGCAAAGCCGTCAACGAGTGGGACAACACGTAGGAGGATCGTCGATAGGCGTTGTAAGCGGTTTCTCTCATGAAAATGTAGCGTTCTTGGAGAAACACAGGGAGGGCGTCGGCGCACGTGTAGAAAGTTGTGGACATAGCGAACGCGAAGAACCCTAGTCTTTCTTGGACGCCTTTGGGGGAGTCGTCGAGCTGCCAGAACATGGTGGCGAGAATGAAGCCGGTGACGAGGACGGCGCCTAGCCGGATACCGAAGAGCTCCGGCATTCTTCGGGAGTTGGTGATTGATCTTTGGAGAGAACAGCCATTTCTATCCAAAACGGGTTGGCGAAAGTCGGCACCATTGAAGTCGGAGAAGCTGATGAGTCGGTGGTAGTGGTTGCACCGGAGACCAGTTTGCCTCTGGAAATGCTTGCAGTTATTGCTTCTTTTAATGACAATCCCTGGTGGTGCTCCTGTTGATGTTGTTGTGGTGTGTTGTCGTTTCTTGATTGCTTCATGTTTTGCCAAGATTTGTTGAACTCGACCATGCTCTTGGTCCCACCAGGTGAGCCTTCGAGTTCTCGTATAAGGTCAAGCGCGAACTCAGTCCGGTTCTCGTGTTCGGGTATCGGGTGGCGGAACTCGGCGAAAAACAACGGTAAACTCATGGGAGAGCCACTGTAAACGGTCTGTCCACGAGACAAGAAGATCATCCGATCCAACAGTCCAAGAATCCGGTAACTCGGTTGGTGTATCGACATTATAACAATGCTTCCACTTTGAGCGATTCTTTGCAAGACTTTAACGACCATGAAAGCACTCGTCGAGTCCAACCCGGAAGTCGGCTCGTCGAGGAATAGGAGGATCGGGTCGTGGATTATATCGGTCCCGATGGAAACACGACGTCGTTCTCCTCCCGAGACGCCTCTGTGTCCTTCGTCGCCAATGACGGTTTTGGCTGCGTTTCGCAAACCTAGTTGGTCGATCAAAGCTTGGACGCGCATCTTTTTCTTGGACTTGGATAGGGTTCTCGGGAGCCGAAACTCGGCGGCGAACATCAGAGTCTCTTCGACCGTCAACATGGGGAAGAGCAGGTCGTCTTGCATGACGTAAGCGGATATCACTTTCAACATCCTCGACTCTAGTGCCTCGCCGTTGAGCGTCACCGAGCCTTTCAAGCTCCCCTTCGCGATGCGGTTAGCCAGCGCGTCGATCAGCGTCGACTTCCCCGAGCCGCTCGCGCCGAGCACTGCTAGGATCTCGCCGTCGCGGGCCTCGCCGGATATGTCGTTGAGGAGTGTCTTTGTCCTGGAGAACAGGCTCTCTCCGGCCACCGGTTCGGTCGCGGTGGCGGCTGCTCCGAGGCCGTGACGACGGTGGCGGAATACAGCGGGGAGAGTCATCTTACGTTGGACCTTGACGCTGTATGTGAGGTTGTTGAACGACAAAACGAAAGGCAGCGAGCGCGGCTCGACGACGCTGCTGGTGTCGCTGAGGTCGAGAGCCTGGTGGACCGGAGTCTCGTCACCGGTGGCTTCCTTACGGACGTCGCCCACGCGCTTGAGGAGCTGGCCTAGAGTCGGAGACGGGCCGGCCGGTGGCCGTGACAGGTTGTCGAGCTCCATTGAGTGTGTGAAGAAAGGCAAAGTGTCTCTCGCCGGCGGTATATTACCCTCCGCTGCTATGACTCGTGACATTCTTGAAGAGAAAATGAAATACTGTTGGCGGGTATTTATAGTAGTTTTGGTTTCAATATTAACGGCGTGAACGCATGCGTCAGGCCGGTTCAGTGGAGGACGAAGAAATCTTTAACGGCGAGAAAACAGCGTCTTTCACGAGATTGCTGGTTGTAGAGTGGAATTGGACGACGTCGTTTTGGTTTTTCCTTTTTTTGATAATTTTGTTTTGAAGAAGAGGGAGAGGAAGAGGGAAGAGGATAGAGAGAAGAGCGGTTTTTGTGTTGTGAGACTTGTGAATATTTTTGTATATATAGGAGATGAGAAAATATTGATAAATTATAGTGATTGTTTAATTAAATTGAATTATTTTTCACTGTGATATTGATAAATTATAGGATGGGGAGGTGAGAGAGTGGTGACCTAAATCTCCTAATTCGTGCTGTTGTCTATACGTCTTCTATTTCTTGGAGGAGGGTAAGGACGGGGAGGACACGTGGAAGGCTGTGATTGAGGGGAATGGACACGTGGCGTAATGGGTGTTTGGGTTATTCTGTTGTTGATTTGAATTCATGAAAATTAGGTTGGATGGTGATCTACTGGGGCATACGCTAAGTTGCTGAATACTAGAAGGAGAATGCAGTGTGAACATAATGTGTATGTATGGCTTGAAGACGAAATAATTAATGAAATAATGGGCCTTGACTTGACGACCTTTTGGTTTGAAAAATATTTTATCTAGGCTGAAAATGGCGACTTGTCATTTTCAACTAATTAATACTTTTCTCATATGCGGTTTGTTAATTTATTAATGTAATGATTTTAGTACTTAAGAAAAGAAAATGTTAACTATGCTTTGGAGCACATTTTATGGAGGATTTTTGCTAATTCATATTCTTCAATACAAACAAAATTGTAAATGGAACGAAATTAAGTTGTATAAAATTTGTTTTGAGGGGATGCTGATTATGAAGCATGCATAGATTTTAACTTTATATGTGTGTATATATATACATATATATATATGGCTTTTAAAATTATGCATACCTAATTTTAAAAAATAAAGATCAACTAATTAAATTTATTTATTACATTTGAATTAAATAGAAGAGTAAATTTATTTTAAGAGAGAGAATATAATAAATGAATTTGATTAATTGATTCTTATTTTTTAAAATCAGATATATCTGATTATAAAAGTATTATATATATATATGAGTACAAAATTGATTGTCGAAGTTGTGATAATAATTTCTCATATCTTGTAAATCATCATGATTGTGAAATTAGATGTCTTTATTGCATATTTGGGTTTCACTTGTCTATATCATGAAAGTAGTTGTCGAAGCAGCAGGATTAAATATAATTAATGTGGATTAATATGCACATGATAGTTTTATTATATAATTAGTTTTCGAGATTTAACTGAATATTTAATTCTTTAAATTATGAGGTTTTTAATTTTTTAAGAGGGTCTCTAATATCTGTTTTTTATGAACTACTTTTTTAAAATTAAAAAAACTATCTAAATATTTTTAAGAAAGTGATAAATAATTATTGAAAAAAGTTCCTGAAGTGAACATTTTGTGGCCTAATAAAATCAAATCATCACTTTTCACATTCCAAATACATCAATACATGTCATCTCGAAGGGCCTCATTCAAGTTCTCTTGCGTAGGGTTGGGACTTAGCTATTTTCAGTATGGATATTAATGATGAATTAATATATATATATATATATATAATGATACAAAATTTGACACAAATTTTGATATAATTTTCAATCATTGGATCAAAAAGTAATCAATGGTGTAGATTAGTTGTTAATTTTGAATTTGCACACCTCAATATATTTTATTTCTATCATTTATTCAAATAAAAAAATTATTAATTCAATTTTCATTTAATCTTTTCTCTTCATCTAGTTAATAAAATCATGCAAATACATGAATTTGTAGCTCTCAACATGAACTTTTAAATAAGATCCATATTGCATATGTTTAAACAAAGATATTGATCAAAATAGCCTAAAATCAAAAATCAATTAAAAAATAAATAAATAAAGGAAATAGATAATAGGAAATAACATAAATGAAAAGAGAGAAATTGGTGCATGTGCAATAATCTGGTATAATACAACTCTCCAACAATTCTCATCTTTTCAAAAAAAAAAAAAAAGTTGCATAATTCATTGCTTTTCAATCCAGTTGTTGAAAAATTGTATTAAAATTTATGTCAAAATTTGTGTCCTCTAATCCTACCCCATATATATATATATCAAGATTATTAATTTTCTAGAAAACTTCAATCAACGTATAGAAAATTATCAGGTTCTTAAAGCCTTTTTGGAAACAATTATTTTTATCTCTAAGTTTTTCAAAACTCTTCAAAAATGTCCGATTGTCAGTCAATAGAGACAGATAGTTTGGGCAAGAATGGTAAGATGATCTTTTTGTATGAGAAGCTTAGATTGTAACATTTGGATGACTATGATTTTAAAAATGTTTAAAAAAAAAAAAAATTCTTGAAATGATACATATGCCCCTCGTTGAGAAGATATGACCCATTTGGTCAACTAACTTTGTCATTTGGTCTCCTACACAACAAAACAACCCTTTCATGAACACACTGAAACCCAATTCCCAATGACAACTTTATCAATCACTTTATCGTAATCCAATTAAAATCATATTGATTCACTTACATCAAACCCACACAACAAAAAACAATCTGACGAAAATTTGTATTAAAATAAAAAATTCTAATGGAGCATTAGACATGGAGCGGGCTAATAACAGAGCACCGAAATCATTTCAAAAAAAATCAAAAAGAAAAAAAATGAAAACTAGAAATTTGATGGAGCATCAATCATGGACCGCTCGGCTCCATCTGAGATGGAGACTCGTTAGAGATGGAGCAGACTGATTCCATCCCCAATGAATAGCACTTCATTGCATCGGAGGTGCTTCATCTGAAGCAAAGGAGAATGAGATGGAGGCCAATAGAGGAGATGGAGGAGAAGGAGAAGAATGAAGGAAATGGAGGAAAAGGAAAAGAGATTCTGGAGACGGAGGGGAAAGAGAAGAGATGATTAAGATGAATTGGGTTTTATGTTTGTTTTAGACTTTTCAGATAAAAAAAAAAATGAAATCGATTTGTTTATATATTTAAAATTAATTTATTTTATTTTTTTAAATAAAAATTTTTAATGATTGGATAGAGGATGAATGGAAACAACCATATCATTTGAACAATCTAGAGACATACATATTTTTTTAATTATTAATCATTTTTAATTAATAAAAAAGTTTTAAATAATATATTTTTAAAAAATCTTATTATTTAATTTATTTA
Source organism: Nephelium lappaceum (assembly GCA_021234005.1). Classification (NCBI taxonomy): domain Eukaryota; kingdom Viridiplantae; phylum Streptophyta; class Magnoliopsida; order Sapindales; family Sapindaceae; genus Nephelium; species Nephelium lappaceum. The sequence continues at coordinate 21,290,337 of CM037999.1, forward strand.
AAAAAATTATTAGATTTTTTTCAAAATTTTCCCTTATTTCATCTCTACCATCTATCTCAAAAGATGGACAATAGAGATTTACTGTTATTTTAATTTATATTTTATTAAATTAATAAGTAAAATTCATTTTGGTTTCATTAAGGGCAAAACAATTATTTTAATATTTTGGCTAAAGTGAGGGGTAATTGTACCTTTTCTATTTTCTTGTTTGATTTTTGGATTTTTTTTTTTTAAATAGTTTTTGGAACTTTAAAGATGAAATGAGCTGTTTACGAAATAACTTTAAAACTTGATAATTTTCGATATCTCAAGGACTAAAATAAAGCTTTTACTTAATTTTCTTGCAAGTAATGATATCCTTCTGGTTTTGGGGAGAAAATTTCTTCAGGAAAATGCAGTCCAGCTACTTTATTATTGCATGTACCCGGGTCACATATCCAATTTCTTTTTACATGCAATTTTTAGAAAGATCACTACCCTAGAATAGCATGAAAATTGACAAATTAAATTATGTGATTATAAATGGGCGGGTATCATTAATTTTGTGGTTGACTACAACTTTGCATTTCCAGTCTGTCATCACTTGATCAGTTTATAAATTTTCTTGTTTGTTACAATAAACTCCTACTTTAAGTTTTGCCAAACCCTATACTACTCAATCTCATATTTATACCAATAGGTCCACTCAAAACTTCCCAAAATTTAGGGTGAAACAGATAGTAACTACATACATATGGTAAAAGAAAAATATTTTTAAATACTGGAAACATATAGGGTTAATTAACTTTTTTAATAATAAAACCAGCAATAGGACTTCGAAGTATCCTATAGTAAATTTTGAAAGAATTTTGTATTCTGTTCAAATTTTGAATTAACACTATGAGAAAAACATTCGGTCACTATTATTTCAAAAAAACACTTTCATAAATTTTTATTTGAACTTTATTTTTTTAATACACAAACATGTCCAACCGTATAATAAGTGAGTGATACGATTTGATTCAAATTTTTATGTCTAAATGATTCCGCATCTATAAGATAAATATAAATAATCAGTTATATTGTTTTGGAGTCTAAACTCGTTTCATTAAACTTAATTGATTGTGCGGTGGACCATTCACCGCACCCATGTGAGTGGATATTGGAACTTAATAGACCTTGCTTGAGAAAAGCAAACCCTAATACTGTTTTCTTCTCACCGAAAAACAATCCTAGCGTGCTTGTTCTAGAAACAATCCCACATGAAGATATTAAATGCTGGTTCTGTAGTAGTGTCAATCGTTAGTTTCTTCAATCAAATGCAATCGTTCGTTGGTCTGCCATTTAAGTAAAGTTAGGATATGACATTTATGATCACTTTCAATTATAAAGGAAATGTGTTGGTATCTTAACCTATAAGTATGGTTCGATATATCAAAGAATGAATATGAGATAAGTTTTGATCCCAGTACCTTAACTTTGAATTTTATAGAGTGCAAGTATGTCCAAGTTTAATTAATCCATGCTTTACAATTCTCATTAACAAATGCAAAAGATCTTGAAGTTTAATCTAGTTCTTCTTTCGTCTTTTTAATATGTGGCAAACAATTACTAAAAAATTGGTTTTCTTGTTTAACCATCCTTACACTTACGAAAATACAAGTGATTGTGCAATAACATAATAGGGTACCCTAATTAATGTAAATATATTGTTCATTTTAAATATGGTACGTAAATTTAAATTTTCTTTCTTTTGATAGATCATTATAAAATACCAAAACATTCAACTTTAACTTACACAAGTGATTCGTGAATGGTTAAAATCTTGGGTTTTCTCCATTCATATCAAAGACATGATGTGTAACCAATTCTTGACACAAATATGAACAAAAAGTTGTTTAGGACTTCAAAAGTTGGACATAAATAAAGAAGAAGAGGTTTCTTGCCAGACATGGTAGTAACTATTCACAAGCCAACTCTATCTCAGTTTCGCCACTCTAAAAGGCATTAATAATGGTAAAGAAAGAAAACCAATTGAAAAAAAAAAATACAAAAACAAACAAACCAACATCGAACAAAAAACCTAGAACTACACAAACTTAAGCCACCAAATAAAGTGATCGAGTAACCAAGAAAGCACATGATCAATTATTATTATTGTTTTTAATATGTAAAAAATAAATTATACTGTTGGTGGTTAGTGTTCGCTAGCTAGACCGCACCGCTCTTTTACCAAATTGCAAGCTAACTCACACCCATAAAAGCGGCCACTGTGAAAGCCATATCTATCAATCTCATGAGTCAAAACAAAGAAAATGTGCACGACCCATGTGCATGCCCCTGTATGAGGGAATCATGGGTCTGTTTTATAAGGTTTTCTTAAGTCAAATTTTGCCTTGTTTAAATCATATTTCTAAAATACTTTCAGACAAAAACAAATCGTATTTCTAAAAGTGGTAGGCTGCTTTGTTAGCTGTCTTTTTCTTTCATTTCTTGAGACTTTGTATAACATCAGTGTTTGCACTGGTGGGCAAGGCAAGGAAATGTTAGAAAAAGGAAAGATGCACCTTATCCGTATCTGATATTGCCATATATCTATTTGATCTAATTATTAATTGAATCAGACACAATTATGATTTATAATTGAAATATAGCGAAGTCCATTAATTCTCTCCCTTAAATTCATGTCAAAATTCCATTAAATAAATTGCGTTAAATTTAATATGGTATGGTTGATGCACCCTACAGCGACGAAAGAGTGTTTAGATTTAATTGTCAATTCTGCTTGTTATGTACTTCTACCTTTTTGTAGAAATTTCTTTTGTTCATACTTGATTGGGCCACAGGACAAAAGTGTAGTATCTCATTAATGAAGTTGTTGGGACGGTCATGTTTATGATTACGTTCATGGTATTACATTCTACAGTCTACATCCTAACTGGCCATCTCATGTGCAGAGTAAACATTGTATTGGAACCAATCAAATCAATTTCTTGGTTGTGAAAAAAGTGGTTTGACCAAATGGAAAGTTATTCCCATCCACCACATTTGTAAGAGGTGGATTCGACTTATCAATGCCATCATTAAGTGGATAATTTTTCCAGTCTTATGTAAGTAATTTTTTTCCGTTTCTAGGTATAGAAATTAATTTTTGATTCTAATATCAGAAAGTAAAAAAAAAAAAAAAAAAAAAAAAATCAATTTCTTGGTTGTGATGAGGATGGTGAGTGATGTGTCATTGTACACTTTGTTTGATTCTGTGTTATCCGAATTATCTTTTTTCCAAAATTTAGAATTAATATAATTATAAATATTTAAGGAAAAAAATCAAATTATTTTTCTAATGAAAGAACCAAATTTTGTTTAGTCTTTTTTCATGTACAAATTGTATTTAAATTCTGAAAGGTCAACTTTTTTTTTATTAATTGAAAATTGATGAAGTCATAGCATTGAATTAAAATAATTTTTGACAACGTTGATTTAAATTCGAAGCTATATGCCTGTGATGTCATTCTGGCTTCATATATTATGTAGCTTGATTTAAAGTAGATATTAAAGGTATTTAAATTACATTTTTACTATAAGAATAATTCAATATTCAATTATGGTAACCTATATGTTGAAATCAGTGTGATGATAACTCAGCCGAACCTATGCTTACGATGTGACAAACCTTTAATTTTTTTAACAATATTTTATTATTTAAAATTTTATTCAAATATGCTATCTAAATAATATGATACACTAATTATGTTTATATAAATCATTTCATAGTTACTACAAATTAACATACAATGTGACTCGAAAAAAAATATTAAACAACATTAAAAAATTATTGTTGATTTTAAGAGATTCAGAGAACCTGTTTTGAGAGATTATGATTATTTTTTAATTATTTACATTTAAAGTGAATAAAAGCTTTGTTAAAGATTATACAAACACTAGCAAAACCATCAATAGAATTATCTTCGTATTTCCAAAACCACACGTCAAAACAAAAAACCAGCTTTGCAAGGAAAGTGTCGAACATAGTGCCCACTGATTTTCAGTGATCTCATACAGCTATTAAGACTTAAGTTAGTATAAAACCGATGCATAGAGTGTTGTCCCACGAAGACATCAGAGCGAAATATGTGCCCTAATAGTGACAATCCAGATTCTGAAATTTAGATTTTGATCATCAACTCAGGTTAAGGCTTAAACTTGCTTTATGAAGAAATGACATGTACCACTGATTAAGGTTGACTATTTTCAAATAAAAAACATTTAGATTGATTAATGTTGCTTGGTTTGACAAGATAAGACATTTATTAAGTCTAAATATATAAGTTTCAATATATTTTGTATTTTAATATTGTTATCTTGAATAGCTAACGTAAACATATCGATATCAAAACATGCTGGTATACAACTGTGAATTTGTAAGACAGTTTTTTTATTGTTTTTTCTATAAGACTTAATTTTGTTTGCAGGAACTTGGATAACCATGAATAATACTGTCATAAGTGACATATAAATATATCTAGTTACATAAAACCACATAATAAATGAAGCTTTCCCAAAACAAGCCTATACAAGTATTCCAACATATAACCATGAAACAAATTAAGATAATCAAACCCATTCTATTACAAATTAGCAAGTCTCTTTGATTACTTTTAAAGTATTTATAATACTGTGATGTATTTGATACAGTGAAGATTAAATTTAAAATAACATTGTTTCTTGTTAATTGGAAAAAATATATATATATATATTTTTACATTTGATACGAATTAGAATAAAATTAGATTAAATTCACTTTTCAAATAAAATAAAATTATTTTAAATTAATATCATAAATAAATCATATTAAATTAAATTTTGAACGATGTAAAACATTTAAATTATTTTTTAAAAGTAAATAAAATCATGAATACTAAATTTTAAATAAAATAAAATTCAATTTTTAATTATTATTAACAATATTATAATAAAATATATTCAATTAATTTTAAGTATAATATACATATTTTTTCAAATAAATGTACATAATATTTAAATATCAATAATATTTTAAACAAAAAGAAACTAAAAGAAAATTAAGTCCCATGCTATGAGATACTTTATCCCATAGCTGGGCGTGGATTTAATTAGTCCTACAGGTATATGACTAAAGGAAACATGGGTCTCCACCAGACGTCCGATTAGACTGAAATTAAACCAATCCCAATCCATTCTAGCTCTCTAAACACATTTATTCAATTCAATCCTATAACAATAATTCAATCCCTACTCCCGCGTGCCAAACGGGGCCCTAGTGTCTAATCCATCATTCTAAATCTTAGGCCTGAATCATAAGTCACCGATTTTAATTTATTTTATCATAACTTCACTTTGTTCATATAATGTCTTTGTAAATGCGCACTATATCAGAAATTCTATTTGATGGAGACCCTAATTACCTGGGAAGTCAAACACATAAAACATCAGCAAAGGCTTTGATCCCCAAGAAAAAAAAAAAACCAATCAGCAAAAGCAAAACATTAGCATTTACAATATGAGGAATAGGGAATTAAAATAAATCTAAATTTCTTCAAAATCAAGGATTGACTCCAAGTTTTCATAAAAAAGAAAGGCACAGCACCAAAATGCTGTCATATCAGCGATCATGTCATTCATGAAAAGGTCAATCTTGTGGATACTCTTTTATGTCTACACCCCATGGATAAAATTGGTCCAGACACATGGGATTCAAAATCTACATATATCATTAATATATCAAACTAATGATAAGCAACAGTTCGCAAGTCTCTCACATGGTTGAATAACCGCAGCTAGTAATTTTGAGAAATAAATTTGTTACCTAACAAAATGCCAAACCAATGCAGCTCAAGTTGAATAGCTTCATTTAATGGCTCCGAAAATACTTCCAGGAAAGCATTCTCCCTCATTACATTTGGTCATCGCAGAAGTTGACAGCAAGATCCCAGTAATGTGCTACGCCAGCATCAGCAAAAATCTTTCTGGCAGCAGCTTCTGTCATGCATTCATGAACAGAAAACCTGTTGAAGCTCGATTTGGCAACACTACCTTGCCACACTAGCACACACTTGTTTACAGGCTTTTCAGCATTCTCATCTTCATCCTTGTCTTCGTCTTCCTCTTTTACAGCTGTTGCCCAATCTATGCGTCTAAGCATAAGCTTCCCATATCTCTTTATGGACTTGCTTCCACCTTCAACAGCCACAACACTAATTCCCTCAGAAATCACAGAACAACCAGTTAAGCGGTTCTCATGTGCATTAACATCAACTTTAAAGCGTGTCTTTGGGTGTGAAAGGTCATTAATCTTGTAAACTGAAACAATAGTCTCCAATGTATTAGGGTCATCAAATAACTTCCTCTCTTTTTTTTCTCGTCGCTCTGCAGGAGTGAGCTTGCGAGCAATATTCCTGTCAATATGGGCTTGTTCACGCTCAGCAGCAGCACTTCGGATTTCCTTTTCTAGTCGTGTAGGATCTTGGGTAGCTTCAGAGCCAAGGACTTTCATCAAGTTGCTCATTTTGACTTTCGGTTTAGGGGGTTCAATCAGGCCTTGTCTAATCATTTCCTGTCTATCTTTTTCCCTAGCCAGACGTCTCTGAGTACGGAGTTTCTTCTGCTCTTTCTTGGTTAGCTTCAGTGGTTGAGGAGGAGGAGGAGGTGCCTCAGCAGGAGGCTCAATAGGACGAGGATGTTCAACATAAATAGTGATCTTCTCCTTCTTCAGTTTGTCTTCAATTACACCACCACCACATATGTCATCATAAGAACCGGTAAGCAAAAGAGGTGCATCCCTGGAATTCAGAAACATAATCAAACTATGATCCAAAAAATAAAAATAAAACCAAATAACAAAGAAATGACAGTGAGAAATAGATATAGACAAAAGAATGTCATTTCAATTTACATAAAATTAATAAACAAAGAAATAACTTAATGAAATACCTTTCTCCCTTATACTGCCAATATTGGGTTGCTGTAATTTTCCTGACTATGTTACACAACAATCTATCTTCTATTTGCAATTGTCTAGAGGCATTTCACCTCTGATAAAGTGTGAAACCATTTCCTAGACTACTATGAGGCTTCTTGCTTTAGATAGTTCCTTCGTAAAGGATATGGATCACTTCTAATCACAAAAACTTCAAAGGGGCTTGAATAATCCCTCCTGGTTAGATGAATGGGAACCTCATTGCCCTTAGAAATCAAATCACTATGGTAGGAGACCTAGATGGTAATAAATTAGTTCCAAATTCAACTGTAATTACACGAGATGATTTTCTTAAAACGAGGCTGAACTATTATGGGAAGTCTAGGATTTATATGTAAGCGCCTCTAGTAAGGTCGAATCAAGAAAATAATCCACATAATGAAAAAAAAAAGAAAAAAAAAAAAACGAAGACTATACCTAAACTAAAAACAATGCCAACTTACCACCACTCTATTTCAGGAATTGGATCCTTAGGTTTTTCCTTGGTTATAACTCTTTCTGCTACCTCTATCAAATTTGGGTTTATATCGGGCCCTCCTTTTGCCTTTGCCAACTGTGCCTGCTTTGCCTGTCGCTCTTTTGCTCCAGCTTCTCCAAATTGACTCTGTGATATGCGCATGTAAATGTGAGTGGAACAAATAGAAGTGACTAAAACATGGTAAAAAAGTCAGTAAAAAAGTACCTTGACTTTGAGTATCTCAGCCTCTCTTGTCCATTTGCCTTCCTCCACAAACTGGAAGGTCATTCTTTTAGGTCTCAAAATCTTATTTTTGTTGACACCCATCCTTTGATCGAAATGAGGATTTGATTCTGGATCAACATCCAGTTCCGGTTTAAGAATTTGGAATGCATCTTTTTTTTGTTTGTTTATGTTGACCTGAATAACACAGTTTAGATGGGTCAGCAAAACCACTAACAAAAATTAAAGCAATAAAATAAGCAGTAACAGAATCACAGTTTCTAAGAGTCAGAAAGTAAACCTTTAAAGTGCTAAGGTTGCTTGGTTTAGTAACATTCACTATATTTCCCTGTTCATCAATTTCCCTACCAAGCGCATCCACTCGCAGAACAGGAGCCTTGGTAGGTTTCTGAGGAACAACTACTTCTGTTGGCATCTGTCCAGGGAATAAATTTATGAGAGGAGCAAATTCAGGGTCCTGACGAAATCCCATCTTAGCAGCAAGCTCCTGAGCACGTTTAACAGCTTCAATATTTGGTATATTAGCAAGGCCAGGAATAGTAGACACACCACTTGCAGGTGGCTTTACAGAAGCTGCAGCAGCAGCAGGGATTGCTGATGAACTTGATGCCAAACCAGCTGACACGCCAGTACTAGCAGTTGTTGATGGAACTGATCCCTGCAATGTTCCAATGCCAGAAGACTGCGCTTTCACATCCTCCTTTGCTCCAGATAGTGGGCTACCATCTGAGGTTGAGCCCTTGCTCAACTGCATAAATGAAGACAACACCACTTAATGTGCACCAAAGAAACACTTGAATTTTGACTATAGAGAAGAAAAAGAGAACTAAGGGCGCATTCGGTATCAAATTTAAAATGATGATGATTTTGAAAATTATATTAAAAATGCGAATCATGTTCTAAAATGCAATGTGTTTAGTAGAGTATGTTAAAAATTATTATAAAAACTGAATATAATGTAGATGCGTTTGGTATTATTTCTGAAAATGAGTAACTTATTTTAAAACTCTTATTTGGAAATAGTGAAAAATATAAAAAAGTTGTTTTTGCTTGTGTAATAATTGCTAAAATGATGGTTTTCAATTTCAAAAACACATTTTACAAAACAAACAACCAGACACATTTACACCCATTTTTTCTTTTCAAAAATGGATCCAAACACCACCTAATAATCTTCTAATGAATGGAGATTCTTCTTACCAATGGTATCTTCTTTAGCTTTTCCGACAATTCCTTCTGCATTTGTAAGGCTTTCTTAGCTTTGGCTAAAGCATCTAGTGATAGACTTCCACTTTTTCCGGCAACTGAAGATGACCCATCTGTACTAGAGTTTCCAGGAACCTCATGAGATCTGGTAATACTAACTCCCTTATTTTCATTTGTGGTAGAAATTGAAGATACCTTTGTAGGAGGGGGATGGTGACCAGCGGCAGTCATAGAGGTTTCAGGGACAGTCCTTGATGCCATGGCAAATGATTCCACACCCTGTTAATGTCGAAAAGTTGAATTCAGAAGTCAATAAAACAATACGAAAAAGCAACAATGCAAAACAATTTAACAACATCTTTCATAAAAGAAATGAGAAAGTGTATAAACACTTTCAAAACGTTAAAACAGCCTTACCATGTAGCGCAGCATAGGAGGGGGCTCAAACAAAACGAAACAAAATCATGTTAATTAGACAATTGAAAATTTTCAAAGTTGAATTGAAATATAAGAGACTCACATTGGCATTAGAAGAGCCACTAGGAAGCGTAGCATCGTTATCCGACACTTGTTTCTTGACAGTAATCTCATTTGCAGAGTCGTCTTCTTTGACAGACCTGTCCTCGAATCTTCTCCTCTCTCTCTTGGCCTTCTTCTCTCCTCTCTCCTCACTCTCCTCCCTCTCCTTTCGCTTCCTCCTCGTCTCGAGCTCCACATCGTCTCCGTCCAACTCCTCGCGCCGGTACCTCTCGTGAGATCTCTCCCGCTCGCGCATCAATTCGCGATCGTCGCGCGAGCCCTCCCGATCCTCTCGCTTCGAAGACTTGTGATGATCCGACGATCGTTGGTGCTCCCGGTGTTTATCGTCTCGGTCTCTGTGTCGGTGCTTGTGGTCTCGGTCGCGGTCGCGGTCGCGGTCTTCGCGGGAGCGTTTGGAGGATTTCTCTTTGTCGGAAGAGCGATCCATAGCTAGGGTTTCTGTTAGGGTTTTTTTCTTTTGTGGTTTTTTTTTTTTTAATCTAGATGGTTCTATAGAGCAGAAGCTAACAATGAGATTGTAGAGGCTAGGCCTGGGACGAGAGTGTGTACCTGACTACTTGTGGTTCGCGGTTTGTTTTGTTGAACCGGCCGGTTTGTAAATAGTTTTAAGTCTCAACCAACCGATTCCCCTCTCCACGCGCCCCCTTCCTCCACAAAGCCCACGCGCCCAAACCTTTCACCACTCGGGCCACCGACCCCGAATCCCCAGCGGAGTCCGAACCGCCCTCCCAGACCGACTCGGACGACCAGATCGAGAAGCGCCTCTCTCAGGTCCGGATCCGGTACAGAAGCGGGACGGGGAAGAAGGCCGAGCTCCCGAAGGCGAAAAAGGGAGGCTCCACGGGGTCGACAATGTACCTGCCGCCGGTGCCGCTAAAGGAGGCGAAATCGGGCGGGTTGAAAGTGGATTTCGGGTTCAGCCCGTACAGCGAGAGGATAAACGGGCGGATAGCGATTCTGGGGCTGTCGGCGCTGTTGGCGGTGGAGCTGGCGACGGGACAGGGATTGATAAATTATCACACGCCGGCGATAGTGTTGATTCAAGTGTATTTCGTGGCGGCGGTTGGTGCTTTGTTTGTTAAATATGAGAAAGAGAAAGTGAGTGTAATGGCCAGGGCCTAAAAATTGAAATTATCTGGGCTTTATTTGTAATTATTTGAAAACTGAAAAAATTGAAAATTATGTGGCCTTTATTTGTAATTATTTGAAAATTGATATCCATGTTTTGATTTGTGTAATTTGTTTTTGTTAATTAAATTCATTATATGAGCGGAATGAATATCAGAAAGTTGAGGGTAATTCATGCCTGTTTATATTTTAGTTTTAAGTTTTGAAAATTGTTTTGTTTGTTTTTAACTAATATTATGGTACCCAAAACTTTACCAAAGTTTATCATTCAAATACTGTTACAAATTTATGATTCTTACAAATCAACTTAACAGATATTTATAAAAAATATTTGAATAAATTTGTAAGAATTGTAACCTTATTCTTAGCGTTCTCAATTATGCATTAAGAGATTTTTTGATGAATTTCAGAAATTTTTAATAATTTTTTTTCAAAGGTTTAATGCTGAAAATGAAAAATAAAATATTTAAAAGTCAATGGTGGAAGTGAAAAACCCAAATTTTACAATATTTTACATATCGTATAGGACATCCAAATAATATTAAAATCTCATAATAAACCAAAATCAGACTGCCACCTATTAAAAGAATACTGAAGGAAAATTCAGAAGTAATATCATAACATAAACAACAGTGAGGATTGATGAATTTATTTTCGTTACCAGAAGCAAATGAAGGAGCAGCTGCAAATTGGAACTCACAATTTTAGAACATTGATTTGTCAAACAAAGTTAACCTTTTCATTATTTTCACCATCTAACCCACTTGATAGGTTATGCTCCAAAATGTAATCCAGTACAAGTAATTATACTTACTATGTCTTACACCATAAAAGAATGATTAATATCATATCCAAAAATTAATTCTAATCAAATTCTACAATGCTTGACTCAAGCCCCTCTGCATTCTTCGATGGGGAAAATTGGGATTCTAATTCAGAATTTTCACTTTTACACTTCTGTTGTGATCTATATACCCTCTCAAAACGTTACAGGCTGCAACCCCGCTCCCTCAAGCTTCTCTAAATTTCCTGTCATTTCAGAGAATGCGCCGCTTTGCTTTCGCTTTCATCATCATATTGTATTTGGGTGCCATAATGTTCCAACATTTTCTTACCAACATTGTTATACATATTTCAGTACTGTCAGCTAGGCTGTACGGATGTTCTTGTCAGGAAATCGTTGACTGCAAGATTCGTGTCTCCATGGGACACAGCATCTTCCGGTTCTGGCATGAACAAAGTAGATGAAGAGGCCTGCAAATTACAAAACACATCCATCAGTTGTGCAGTATGTAAATACCAAGTCCCCAACTATGTTTGTTGGCAGTTGTGCAGGTGGAATCCCCCTTCTCAGGGATGCCTGAAGTTGAATTCTGATGTTGCAATCCGGTCTCATCTTGGTAAGGTTGGTCTGGGTGTTTCTGTGCGCGATCATCAAGGGGTGGTGGTGGTGGCCTTGGCGAAAGCGTGGCTTGGAACCTTCAAACCAGCAATCGGTGAGTTCTTGGCTCTTCATGAAGGCCTTTTGCTTGCTTCCTCCCTGCGTCTCAAGATTGACGTGGTGGAAGTTGATGCTGTGGGAGTTGTTTATGCTGTGAATGGTTCCAGTTGCTCTAGGGGTGAAACTTCCTCCTTTATTTCTGATATTAAGGTTTTATGTGAGGTCGTGGGCTCTTGTAAGTGCCAAGCCGTCTCTCGAAATGGGAACCGCTTGGCACATAAGCTTGCGGCTTTAGCCTTGTCCTCCTCGCAGGCTATCTATTGGCATAATGTCAATCCTATTTGTATATTCCCTAATGTTCTTGGTTTATAATAGCTCCCCTTTTATTTCAAAAAAAAAAAAAACCTATGTTTGTTGGCTTAAACTTCCGTTACCGGCAAATTTTGGCATGGCAAAATTGAACATACCTTTGCATCAAGTTGCATCTCTCCATTATTATCTGGAACAAGGGATGCACCATGTGCCATGGCATTATTATCTCCATTATTATCTGCAACAAGGGATGCACCATGTGCCATGGCATTATTATCTCCATTATCATTTGAACAAGGTATGGTTTAACATGGTGACGGTGCTTAAAATTAGAATTTTTGGTTATATACGTGAGGCATAGAATCTCTATTTTGAGATACAATTTACAATATCATTAACTTTACATCGGTGAAAAAGAATAAATAGAAAAAAAATTAATAAATATGTTCACTGTATTAGCTGTAGATGTGCATATGAAAAGTTTTGATGGTGTTGTATGAGATAAATTATTTTTATTTTTTTTTATTTTTATTATTTTAAAATAATATATATTAAAACATCCCCAATATAATTATTTATTTAATTTTAATTTGTTGTCCCATAAAATGAACAAATAGTGAGATAACAAAATCATCTCCAATAAGATCTAATCCAAATATAGGGCTGATGTGACAAATAAAAAATTTTGGACAATAAATATTGATTGGGATTTCTCAAAATTTTCAATCAATTAAATGTATGGAGATTTCTCTTATAAAATATAGATGGAAAGAAAGTGTGACACATAGTTAATAGTGGTTGATCAAAATTGGATAAGTATTTTATTTTTGATAATTGCATTAGAGATAAGAATATTCATTTTTATTTTTTTAAATGAAAATAGATCTATATTGAATCAAATTGTTGGTGTATCCCTAATAGAAACTAAAAAATACAAATGCATAATAGCATATGCTTTTATCATTGACTCTTCATGTATATTATAAAGATTAGCATGGGAGAGGATCCAATCAATTATAATTAGTTAACAAAAGCCATTTGATTTTCAAGGAAATAGCATATGCTTTTATCTTTGCTCTGAAGTAGGCAATTGTAGGTGTAACCACATTTCAAGGAAAGGAAATGAGGTTGCTCACACTTAGGGGTGACAATATGGGTCATAACACGACGGGTCGACACGAATTAACGAAAAATAAATAGGTATGGGTTGGAGTTAAACGAATTCGTGTCGTAATCGTGTCGACCCGCTTAACCCGTTTATTAAACGAATCGAATTGGATTTACTTAAATGAATCGTGGGTTGACACGATTAAATTAGGAATTAAATTATAATATTAAAAAGGATAGGGGTTAGTATGTAATTATACGTCTGTATATATATATATCAACATTGACCAAACCCTAAATCTAATCCATTCCTTTCAAAATTTCAGTAGCCGCCTAACTCATTGTCTCATTTTGTTCCTCCCACACCATACCCGACAACGGCAGTCTGCAGCTCCTCCCACACCCGACGACGGCAGCTCCTCCCACACCCGACGGTACTGCAGCTCCTCCCACACCTGACGACGGTAGCTCCTCACGCACCAGACGACGACAGATCCTCCCACACCCGACGGCATTGCAGCTCCTTCCCTTTTCCCACATCGACGACAGCTCCTCCCCTTCTCCCACACCCACACGGCCGCACCATACCACGGAATCCACGACGACAGCTCATTGTTTGAATATTTTCCATCGAAAGGGTGGTCTCAATCTTGATTCTTGAAGGCTTTTTCAACTAATTGTTTGGTGATATCAACCCTCTTCTCTCTTTGTCAATTGGGATAATTTTTGTTTTTGTTTTTGTTTTTGGTTGTTTGTAGTAAAATATATAAATTGAAGTCATTTCCAGACTTAGGCAATTTTTTATTGTTTATCTAATAATAGTTTATATATGTATAAACTCCAATAATTAAGCAACATATTTTCTGGTAAAATGTCAAGTTCAACTCTAGTAAGTTGAAGTTGAAAACTAAGAATATGGTTTTTTTTTTTTAAAAAAAACTTATAAGATTGAAAATTCAAAGCATAATCTTTTTTGACTTTATTTTTTCTTAAAAGGTTGTTATTGGAATTTGTTTTTTTTTTTTTATTATGTTTTGTAATTTTAAGTTGAAGGATAAATTAATTATTTTAATTTAATAAATTGATAACAGAGATATTCAATGTTGTTTTCTTGTGATTTTTGTGTAGGTTGGAGGTCCCATTGGAATCAATGGGGGAAGAATTTAAATTATAAAGTTTTGTGATGAATAATGATAGTGTTTAATTTTAATTTCTATGGATTTGTATTTGTGTTGAGTTGGAGCATGATTTTATTTTGTTATGGTTTTTAAATATGGATAATATGGAATGTTACTGTAGTTAATTTAATGTGTTGGTTTTTATGTGTTGAATTAGATGGTTAGTTGTGAATTATTTATTTTATTTGTGTTTAAAATATTATTTAAGTTAAATGAATTAAACGAATTAAACGAGTTAAACGAATTAAACGGGTTAAACGAATTAAATAAGTTAAACAAATTAAACGGGTTAAACGAATTAACGGGTTGACAGGTTAACGGGTTTGAATCATTTATGATTATATTAATAAAAGAATTAATCGTGTCGTGTCGTGTTATTCGTTTATAAACAAATTTGTGTCGAATCTAAAAATATCGACCCGCTTTATAAATGAATTCGTGTCGAATTGGTAGAATTCATAAACGAATCGAATTGAATCGAGTTCAACCCGACACGCCAACCCGTTTTGCCACCCCTACTCACACTTTGACCTCCCTTGCCTTGAGTTCTAGCGTTGCTAAGGTCTGGCAGGACGCCAATCCTTGTGCTTTTCTTCTCTGAGTTAATATATTCGTCTTTTTCAAAAACAAAAAAAAAAAAAAAAAAAAAAAAAAAAAAGACAAAAGCCATTTGATTTTCATTTTAAAATTACTATGTAGTCTCCCCAATCCAATATATTTGTAGCCGTGGTCAACGCGACCTCCAAGGAAGGCTACTATAATTAGTTAGCCCAAACCATTTGGTTTTTTTTTTTTTTTTTTTTTTTTTTTTTATTAAAATCCAAACCATTTGATTTTCAGGCTAAAATTACTATATATATAATCAAAAATTTACTACTACTAATAATAATATCTATTTTTTTAAAATAAATACTAATATCATAATTAGATTTATCAGGATCTATCAATCTAAAAATCAATTATTATAATAATGAAAGAATTCTATTCTCAAGATAAAAGAAAAGAAAAAAAAAACCCACACATATCAATAATTAATACATATATAAAAAAATAAATAAATAAATAACCTAATCATAAACACTGTTCGGCATACAGATGCCAAACGATGATGGAGATCCTAACAGAATCAGTTAAATTTTTATTTTAAAACTATTAATTGTAAGTTGTAACCATATATTTTCAATGAATCTCATCACGATAGTGGAGACTACTGGAAATGAGTGGTTATAGTTAAAGTCATGAAATAAAAATTTCAAGACGTTTTTATCCGATAATTATATGTATAAAGTGCACGTCCTAAAATTTTTATTTCAAACCATTAATTATAACCATATATCCATATATTTTTAGCAAGTCTCACCGCTGAAAATAAAATTATAAATGAAGTAAAATACCGTGCAAGTCATTCAATTTCGTTTGGTAGGTTAATTTATTGGTGTTTTTTTTTTTTTTAAGGAAAATTTATTGGTGGTGACACATAGTAATCATGGGGAGAGGTCCCAGAAAAATTAATTGAAAACAACAGCTAGCATTGTGCATTGGGTGAGTTATCATAGGCCTCCACATTTTTTTAACATTAATTTCATTCATTCTAGTGCGTCAACTGAAATTGCAGCCCCTAATATCAATGAACCTCTTCATAGGTTTCCCTCACGAGACTTGAATGTTGAATCTAAAAGTAACCAACAAACATTGCCCTTTCATCCCAGGCACACTAACTTCAACTTTGGGGCATTAAGGTTTTTAACATATTATCCTGTTATAAATCCTACCGATTTAATTAGTCGTAAAATATTATAATTAAATTCTTACTTATCAATTTCAACCTTTGAATTTATTAATTAGTAACAAAGTCTATCCACATTCTGACCTGATATATTGTACTCATTATTTTCAAGATTATTTCAATATTGTGCGTGGGATGGAGCGGATAATTTTTATTTGGAGGGATCGTTAATTTTATTAAATAAAACATTTGAAAAGAGTTAAAAGTGAGAGAGCTATAAATTTCTAGGATAAATTAAATTTATAATTTTTATGAGAAAATTTTTAAATTACTTTTAGGGCGATGACCCCTTCGATAATTTCATTTTTATTAATTTTTTTGAATCATTAAATTAAATGTAATAAAAATGATTTAATAAATAGTAACTGTCAAATAACGTTATTTGATGTACATAACACAGCAGAACTCATATTATTATTAGATATTAGTGGTTAAAAAATGAATGTAGGATAAATCATTGTTAATTCCAAATTTGAATTTAATTTCGATAATATTAAAATCTAATCATTTAATTGAGAGAGATAAAAGAGAGTTTTATAGCAATCGGAGAAATTAAAAAATACTGATGGAGATATTTTGGTGGTTGCTGACCCGTAGTGCTACTACATACTTGATTCAAACTTCAAACTTTAATTTGTAATGGGTACATATGACTCTATATATTGATATATTCAATTTTCTAGTCTGAAAAGCAGACCATTATCAACAATTTATTCATTTTTTATTTTTTAATTTTTCGTCCTCATTTCCATAACCAAAGTCAATTGCCGCCATGTAGCTCACTCTTGAAATAACTAGCTTATATTCTAATCGCATAAAATGATACAATTTCTTAGTAAATCCAGAACCCACGTCAATTGATTAATTTGGATTTAAACATTTTACTTTTTAACACATTAAGCTTCTTGTATACCGTAATTAAGATCCAGCAATTCTAGGCTTTCACTACATTTGAACAAGTGTTGAAAAGTGATGAGAAGAGTAGTCTGTATGTAATGCTAGATAAACCACGTTGTATTTTTCGAAATTTATATTGGATGATAGTTTTCTCCACAAGCATTTCGGAATAAATTTGAAATATTATCTAATTAATATTGAACTCTTATATTATAAGAAAAAAGTCTAAAACTTAATACATCGTGTATCTTTCATTCAAATCACGTTATATGATATGAATAATCAATTATATTTATTCTCTATATTCATATGACATAAAAGACACAATATACATTTCTGAAGATTCTCCTTATTATAAATCTTCCATAATACGGAATATATCACATTTATGAGGTTGGACTGAATCAACTACCCTCACCCTTTAAGTCTATCAATATAATCTACAACTATGCTAATGTCATCCTGATGATCCCCTTCCCACCAATCCTCTCCTACATACACTTCTCCTTCTAAGAAAATCAATTGGACCACTGAAGAAAGTCATACCAAAAGCACCCTAAATGTTCGTGTCTATCATCAATTATTGCAACCAAATCTTCTTGTACACTCAAGCAGTGTCCAAAATTCTTGCATAATAACCAATTATTTGCAGCCACGCACTTAATGTGTGCTACAAATTTCAAAACTGTTACAGCATATCAGGAGGCTTTGTATCGTAGCACCATAACTGTAAATGAGTCGAGTTTACAAGCTAGAGAATTTCACACTCTTGATGACAAAAGGGCATGCTGAAATGAGGAAATCTCTCCAATAAGTTATTGTTTTCTTATCTCAAATACTTGGAGTGTAACGCTATACTTGTCAAAAATAGGTTAGAAAAGAGCCTCCATTCTTGTTGACATCAGCCAGTATGGGAACAAAATATCAACCAATTACAGACTGATATATACATGAATTGTGATAAGCTGATTTTGCCCTTTTGTTGGAAGAAGACGAGAGGCAAACGTTACATCAGGTTGAGTCATAAGAACATTTAAATTTACCAAAATCTATTAATATCATGATAAAAGGTAGTTGATTTTTTAATATAATTATTGAATAATGGATATGGCAAACGAAATCCTTTAGAAACTGTATGATTAGCATAAGAAAAGATTAATTTAATCTTACAGTTTTTGTTCAAACAAATCTAACCAAACATTGGAATATTTTATAGGGTTATTATGAAAAACCCCCCTGAAATGCAAATTAATCGAAATTTACCCCCCGTTTTTAAATTATTAGGTAAACTACCCCCTGCCGTTAACTTTCCGTACAAAATGTTAACATTTTCCATCCGAAATAGTAAAATGACCAAAATACCCTTATCATATCCTATAAAATTCCTCTTATACCCTTCAAACTTATGAAAGGACTAAAATGTCCTTTAAATTATTAATTAATTAAAATATTAAATAAAAAATAAAAGATTTAAAAAAAAAATTTCTTCACACAAAATCCCTCACTCCACTCTCTCTTCTTCTTCTGCTTCTGCGCTTCTTCTTCTTTTTCTTCTTCTTCTTTTTCTTTTTCTTTTACTTCTCTAATGGAACCCAGAACCGGGTTCGATTCGAACCCAGTTCTGGGTTCCAATGGAACCCAGATCTGGGTTCGAAGGAACCCAGAACTGGGTTCGTTGGAACCCAGTTTCTGGGTTCGAAGGAACCCAGAACTGGGTTCGTTGGAACCCAGTTTCTGGGTTCGAAGGAGCCCAGTTCTGGGTTCCTTCGAACTCAGAAACTGGGTTCCAACGAACCCAGTTTCTGGGTTCCTTCGAACCCAGAAACTGGGTTCCAACGAACCCAGTTCTGGGTTCCATTGGAACCCAGTTTCTGGGTTCGTTTGAACCCAGATCTGGGTTCCAATCGAACCCAGATCTGGGTTCGAAGGAACCCAGAACTGGGTTTGTTGGAACCCAGTTTCTGGGTTCGAAGGATTATCACCATCGTCACCTGATTATCACAATCCCAGAACCACCATCAACACAATCAGACATCATACCCAGATTACTGTTTGCTCATCTTCAACAATTTCTTTTTCTTTAAAAAAGAAAATACTCAATCCATCATCACCATCGTCACCTGCATCTTCAACATCTTCATATCAAAACCCCAATTCTCCAGCAGCAGCAAAACCGCCGACGCCATCTGCCACCATAGCCTTTGCTTCTTCTTCCACATGTTGAGGGATTGAATGATTGAATGTGTGTGTTTTTAAGATCTGAATGATCGAAAACAGATCTGAATGTGTGTGTTTTGCTTCTTCTTTGATCTGAAACCCAGATTGCTCTCTGACGGCTCTCTATCTCAGATGGAGCCTCCATCTGAGATGGCGGTGGAGCAAACTGCTTCATCTCTCCACGTTAGCTCCATCAGATTTTCTATTTTTATTTTATTTTTTTTGTGATTTTTTTAAATGATTTGGTGATTTTTGGAGTTTTTGGGTTCTGTTGTTCTGGGTGTTGATGAAGATTACATCCTTGATGATGTTAAAGAAGATGTAGGTCTTGGTTGTGTTCAATATTTGGGATGGGTTTGATGAAGATGAAGCTATCTGGGTTTGATGATCGTTGTTGTTTCTGTTGATTTAATGGTGAAGAATTGTTGCTGTTGATTTAATTTTTTATTTAATATTTTAATTAATTAATAATTTAAAGGACATTTTAGTCATTTCATAAGTTTGAAGGGTATAAGAGGAATTTTATAGGATATGGTAAGGGTATTTTGGTCATTTTACTATTTCGGATGGAAAATGTCAACATTTTGTACGAAAGTTAACGGCAGGGGGTAATTTACCTAATAATTTAAAAACGGGGGGTAAATTTCGATTAATTTGCATTTCAGGGGGGTTTTTCATAATAACCCTATTTTATGTCTATTATTATCAAAAATAACAAATATTTCAGTCAAATATATATATATATATATATATATATATATATATTTCTTAGATAGTCAAGACCACCTGATGACAAAATACGGGTCTAGACCCACACTGTTGGACTCTCTTTTTTTTTAGGGTCCAGACCGTACTCATACTTTCAAATTAATTTAAGGGTCCGGTTCCAGACCTGACCCACACATTTAACGGGTCTGCTCAGACCTGCACCAGACGTGGATTTGGCTGGGTCAAATTTGGGTTGACCAGGTTAGATCGGATTTTTTTTTTTTTGAAAAAAAAAAAATTCAAAATTTTCTCAAAAAAGTCTTTATGGACTAAGAAATTCAATGGATCCAACATTCCAACCTGATTTAAAAATATATATATATAGTTTTTTCTACTAAATCAAAATAATCTAATTTCACATCACATAATTCATTCCATAATCATTCTTGCTAGATTTTACAAAAAAAAAAATGCTATAATCAAAATTAAACAAAAAATAACATTAAAAGTTAAAATTTATCCTAAATTTACATCCCAAAATAACAAAAAAATATAAATATTGAAAAAAAAAAATCAAGATGATGATGACTCTTCTTCATCTTATTTATGATATATTTATTCTTTCGAAACGCCACCTAATAGAACAAATTAAGTAAAAAATTAAAAATTAAATTGATGATTACGAATAATATACATAATGTAATTAAATTTATAACTACTTTTATACCTTAAAGTAGAGCTTATATCCAATTTTGTGCACACATCAATGCTTTCAACATGTTCGGAATGCAATCTCCTACGATGTGGACTCAAGAATCTACCCCTAATACTAAAAGCGGACTCAAAAGCCATCGTAGACACAGGAATCGCTATGATGTCTTTAGCAATTTTAGCCAAAATCGAATATTTCCCGTTGTTTCCTTTCCACCATGTCAAAATATCAAAGTCAAGAGAATTATCTTCAACTTTTTCATCCAAATATTTCTCTAACTTTGATTTGTTCAAACCTATAGCTTCTTCACACTCATGCTTATATTGTTGAAATTCAGCCTCATTCTCATCCCCAAGGACATTAGTAGAATGAACAATAGAAGAATCGCCAACTTATTCAACTAAGTTGCATCCACATATTTCTCCTCATACTCTTTTATCAACTCATTTGAAAGTTCAAGCACATTTTCTTGTTAGCAATTTGCATTAGGGTCATTCAACTTTTTAAAATGATAACTGATTTGCTATATCTTAGACTTAGGATCTAAGAATGCTGCAATAGTCATTACATACTCCAATACTTTTCAAATTTAGTAGTCATTCTTCTTGCCATTGTTTGTATAGGAATATGAGGAGGAGTAAACTAACCATTCAATCTTTTCCTCATTTCACATATCATTGGAAACATCAGATTAGCTATGGGGTATTTGGTACCTAGAAAGTTGGAAAACAATTAATTAAGAGCTATAAGCATTAAAATATTAGTTATTCATTTAGAACAAAAAAGTACCTGGAAAACATTCTATTAATTTGTAAAAGGGTTGTAAATGCTCTACCATGATTGTTGTTAATTCCCATTCTGAGTCATTCGACACACTTATATTATGGCCCATGTTATTAGACACGAACAAAAACATTCTTATACATCAAGGCCATTGAAAGCATGAAATAGATAGAATGCCATCTAGTAAGACAATCAAGTACAAGTTTTTGTCATACTTGATTTTTAATTGATTTGCTGCAAACTCAAATACTTCAATTCTCTTAAGTGATGCTTGTCCAAAAGCGAACACTATCTCTAATCTTCTCAATGCCATCCGCAATCACTTGCAACCCATCTCTCACCACCACCAAATTCAAAGTATATGCACAACATCGCATATGAAACAACTTTCCACCCAACATCAATCCATCAGAAAACTTGTGCCTGATTTTATCAATCATGGAATCGTTAGTAGAACAATTATATATAGTAATTGCAAATAATTTTCTATCTACATTCCAATCAAGTAAACACTTCATCAATTCATCACCAAGTGACTTCAGCATTACGTGGACTGAATACACATATAAATCTCATGATTCGACTATGTGACACCCATGATTTGTCGATAAAATGCATAGTCACAACCGTATATCCCATTTTTGTGCTTGATGTCCACATATCTATAGTAATTGCAACTCTACCATCCAAACTATCTAACAACTTCAATGTCTTCTCCCTCTCAGTATTATATATTTTAAAAATCTCATTCTTCAACATGTTTCTACTTATTGTTTCAAACCCAAGATGGTAATGACTCATCATTTCCTAAAATCATGTGTATTCTACAAATCGTAAAGGAAGCTCATGCATGATAACCATCTTAGCTATTTTCTCCCTACCAACACTTTGATCAAACAAAGTAATTGTTTCCTCAATGGTCGCTAGATGTTCGTTGAGACATTTTTTGACATGTTTTCTTAAACTAGATGTTCCTGACCCTTGACTAATATCCAATAATTTCCCACAAAAATTATATCTAGCCATCCTAACACCATCAGCTTCAAATTTAGACATGTGAGTCCAAACGAATGATGTTTCTCGCTTCTGTTTGGCTACTCTCAAAACACTAAACTCAACATTCTCAATATCATTACCCCAATCAAAGTATTCATCTGACTTTTTCCACAACTAGTCATATTGTTTGGCTACCTAATATATTTAAATAATTAATTAATAATAAAAAATATATTAAAAAAAAAACAAAAATTTTATTTTGGTGAAAGTACGTGTGTTGTTACACCAGAGGTTAGAACTACTGCCACCAGATGCAGATAAGTCAAAGTTACTGGTTTCCAGCTATATATTATTCACTCATTTTGCAGCAAATAAAGGTACTATACTTGGATTATAGCTAAAACAGCATGCATTCAACTTATCCCACAGCAACACTATGAAAATGTTGACATAAAATCAAATTTCATACAATGTAGCTCCAATATAATCCTACATATCCATCTCATACAATGCGGTCTAAAATATCCAAACAACCAAAAATTTGAACTCTACCAAAAATAGCTTCATTACCAAAAAAAAAAAAAAAAAAACCCAAACAAAACTCGACTAACTGATCATAAAAAACCACCAAATGTGGCCCCAATATAATCCTAAATATACATCTCATATAATGCAATCCAATATCTCCAAACAACAAAACATTTAAAATTTACCAAACAATAGCTTCATTCATGCTAGTTGATTATTAAAAACCATCAAAAGCAGTTTAAAAAAACATACCACGGGTAAACCCTACCTTGAGATATTGAAAGCTTTTTCCAGTAAAGGAAAGCGAAACCGAATTCACTCTAGAGATCTCGCCTTCTCAACCAAACATCAATAACATAAAAATAACCCAGATAATATATCATAGAAAATGCAAAAGACACAATACAAATTCGAAACAACAAGCTATGAAGGACTTGGGAGGCATAGATGAATCGAAGTAAAACCTAGATGCAAAAGACCTAGGAAAATTTAAAAGACCTCGAGCTTTTTTAAAGACAAACCTCTGTTTTATTGGTCGGCGATGGAGAGAGAAAGATGGAAATGTTCTGATGATCAGCGATAACATGGCGGTGGAGAGAGAGGCGCAATTGAGCAAAGGAACTTCGGCGGTGGAGATTGGAGAGAGAGAGAAAGAGAGAGAGAGGGAGGGAGAGTCGAGAGAGTTGAGAAGTAAGGTTTTTTTTTTTTAAAAAAAAAAAAAAGGAAATGTGAAGGGGTTATATATAACAATGGGTATTTTGCGAGTATGATAAAGACTCGTAAGTAGGACCCATATTCTACCCGCAACTATGCGGGTTTTTTCAGACCCAATTCTTTTAAGGGTATTTATAAAAATGGTTCAGGTCTATACTTGAACCGCATCATTGCGGGTATGGATCAGGTTTGAACTTTGAAGATCCTGTCCATTTTGCCAAGCTTACCTTAATTATCAATTATTAGACTTATGTCTAATACAAGGGTTAATTATACAAAAGTACCCCGAACCTGACATTTACCATAATATCAGTCATAATGCTAATTTATCATTCACTACACTCGACACTGCAAGAAAAACAGTTATTAATCACGGGTCATGCCCGTGCTAGAAGCTTTACTAGCATGGACATCACCCTTACTAGTGGTATGTGATGGATGAAGGCGTGATAGTAAACAATGCTCTGGAGTATGAGCAAAAGCCCATGCTAATAAACTAATGAGTATGGGCAATGACCATGCTAAAACTTTAACCAGTATGGACAAGACTCAGTGCTAAAAGTATTAACGAGTATGAACGGAGCTCATGCTAAAAAGATTATTGAGTGCGATCGAATACCGTTATAAATATATTAATGAGTATGACCAGAACCGGTGCTAAAAAGATTAACAAGTATGAACAAAGCCCGTGCTAAAAATATGCACTAGAACGCATAGCAATTATAATAATTATTATATTGAAGATGGATAATACCTATGATAAATTATATTAGGAGTTGCCCCTAATTGATAAATTATTGTACCTGTTGTCAGGTAACATTCTTATTTTATAATATAAACTTGTTAATATAAGTGAAATAGTCAAATAACACCTTAATAATAATTTGGAACATATAAAAAG
This sequence comes from Nephelium lappaceum, assembly GCA_021234005.1. NCBI lineage: Eukaryota > Viridiplantae > Streptophyta > Magnoliopsida > Sapindales > Sapindaceae > Nephelium > Nephelium lappaceum. The sequence goes on from CM037999.1 coordinate 21,315,185, forward strand.
TTCACAAAATTTCTAAATTTTCATATAATATTGAACATGATAATTCATAACCATAGAAATTATAAAATATTTATATGCAATAGTAGCAAATCCTAATATATTATATTAACCCCTAAAAATTACCTACATTCTAATTATGTGTCCATCACTTAGCAAAACTAATATGTAATATATTTTATTGGCAAAGCAATGTAGGTGCCTCGAGCATCTTCAAAAATTCGAATGTCATTAATAAGGCGAATCAAATGAACCTTACTCACCAATATCTTGTTAATAGTAACTCTCCAATGATTTGGACCAAAGAGCATATGATGAACTAATGTTGTTGAATCAGTGCAATCGATTTCACCTTCAACCACTTCTTCTCCACTACTAATCCAATGCAATAACTTGCATTTTTTACCCTTTAGAAAGGAAACATCTCGTTTACTTGTACTCGGTGACAAACATATACACAAAATATGAGTATTAAAACAAAAAAATCTCAATTCACCAATTGTGATTAACATCATTTTTTTTTAAATGACTCACTTTTGAAGAAGATTGTTAAACATCGTTGTTACTTCCTTGTTGTCTTGAAGGAATTGAATGCTATAATTACACTACATATTAGTAAAACATTAAACAAGCATGACATTTGGAACTCTAAATAAAAGTCAAAATACATAAAAAAAAAAAAAAAAAAAGGACCTTGGTATTTAGACAACTAAATTTTTTTATTTACCTCGTGTGTACTAGAATACTGAACTCCTTCAATTCTTGCTCCATCATTGGTCAGAAATTAAAATGTACTTAATATTAAATATAAGCTATCATACTACATAATTAAATCAAAATCTTATAAATGCTTCATTTGACATATCCGATTATTATTGTTAACTAATTGCATAAATAGTTGCTCGAGATTTTTCTACTTTTTCTTCAAGCTATATAATAGTGTATTTAGAAACCACAGCTTGCATTAATCTTTGTTGGTGTTACACCATACCTAAGTCCTTGAACTCAGATCCTCGATGCTTCTTTCCTAAAACTTGGGCTACGACATCATTATTGATTGTGTTTGACTATTTTTTTGGAATCGCTTCCGTCTCTTTCTATTATTATGCAAAATGATAATAATAACAAATGTGATAAATGTAAATTAAACTATATAAATAAAAATATTATTCAACATGTCAAACTATTTTTTCTCCAACTTTTTGGTTCACTGGTGTCCCATGTTTGTGCTTATGTCCAGCTATCCATATTGCCACTCTATCCACCTTTGCTGGATCTTCATTTCTTGCCATTTTTTCAACTCTCTATACATTTATAACATAATCATGACAATATGAGAACATAATTTATTGTATTCATTACACAAACAAACAAACAAATTCTCAACAAAACACACCTATTTCACACAAGTCACCAACACCAATTCCAGAAAAGTCACCAACATAAGACAAATGATGTTCATGTAATAGGGGTGTGGAAGGTTAAAATTGTAAATTTGTCTGAATGAGTGAGGGGATTATTTTCATAGTTTCAAGGATAGATGTATCATTTTGATTTTGTGGGTTGGAGCAAAGACCTTGAAAGATAGGTATTGAAAGGGTATTGGGTGGGATTATTATTATCAAAGTGGATAAAAAGACTACAGAAGAGTTTCTCTGCAGAGACTGCTCTGCTGGCTTGACCACATGAGAAACTATAAGTTGGAGTCATTTTGTTGGCAAGTGAAAAAATTGGGGTCCACTAGACTGGTGATTAGTTTTTAGTTCATCTTTATTATGACTTGAAGCAACTTGGACATTTGTGGCAGTAGAACTTTCTGCTACTGCTACTATTGCATGTAAATCTTCTTTTTTACTAATAGGTGTTATGCCTATAAGTTTCAATTAACTTACTGGTACGAAATATGTTTGGTAAGAGATCTGTTATGGTCTAGTTGAACTAATGGTGTCTATTACTTTTTATCTTGTAATGGTCTTGATAAAATTATTGTACACAGTAAGGTAACATGGGAAGGTTCATGTTAAAGACATAATTTATATAAAAAGACATGTTTGTCTCATCATGAACTATAATTTGGCTACATGAAAATGTTTGGTTATTTTCGAATTGTTCTATTTTGTTAGTTATAATTATAGTTGAGTTTATTTATTAAAAGAAAAAAAAAAAAACAAAAACCTTATAGTATGTAGTGTTTGATAAGTTTTCTTTTAAGAAATTTAATAGTATTTTATCAAATGGATGTATTTCTAGAGAATTCATTTAATATGAAAAATATTATTTTCTTAATTTTATTATATTATTGATTTATTTAAATAAAATAATTTTTTTTAAGAATATATGTAATGATGTATTTCTAGAGAATATTAGAAATTAAATAATTATTATTTAAGAAAAAAATAAAATAAAACAAAAGCCTTATCTGAGGAAAATAAAACAATAAGAAGCGAAAAAAAGAGAACCAAATAACATAACGATGGCAACGATATCACCTTCTTCTCTGCATCTCTCAATATACTAGTATATCATCAATGAAAACAATGATAAATTGGTCTAGATATAGTTGAAAGACTCTATTTCATCTGATCCAGAAATACTACAAGAGCATTCGTCGACCCAAAAGCATTACTAAGAAATCATAATGTTCATATCGAGTTCAAAAAGCTATTTTAGGCACATCATCACCTTTAATATTCAACTAGTGATATCTTGATTGCAAATCAGTTTTAGAAAATACCAATGCATCCTACAACTAGTCAAATAAATCATTAATGCAAGGAAGGGGAACCCTATTTTTAATGGTGATTTGATTTAGTTGTCAATAATCACTACATAATCGCAAAGAGCCATCTTTCTTTCTCACAAACAACATCGGAGCACTCCAAAGAGAAACACTAGAGTGTATAAATCCCTCTTTAAGCAAATTTTCCAGTTACATTTTCAACTCTTTATGCTCTACCGGTGCCATGTAGTATAGTGCTTTCAAAATAGGAACAGTTCCCGAAACCAAGTCAATTATAAACTCAAAATTTGGGCAAAAGACAATTCATTTAAGTCTTTAGGAAAAAAAAAATCAGGAAACTCTCTAACCATTGAACATCCTTCAAGATAATCCCATTTTCATCGCCATTTAGCACAATAGCTAGAAATCCCTTGCACCCTTTAATAGCTTCAACACCAAAATCAAACCATCATAAGAATTTTTATTCTTTTGAATCAAAATTCTTTCTCTATAGGTCTACGAAAACCACCAATTTAGCAAAACAACCAATGCTAGCATGATAAGTGGCTAGCCAATTCATTCTTAAGACTACAACAAAATCAAACATATCTAATGGTAACAGGTTTACAAGGAATTCTCTTCCCCCAACAATAATCGAGCATACTTTGTAAACATGATATATAATCATACTATCATCTAAAGGATTCATTAGAGTTAAGCAAAAGTCCAAAGAACCAGTAGTTGTACTTGCAAGCACAACAAATGCAAAAGATACGATTGAATGAGTGCACCTAGAATTAAATAACGCTTTAGCTTCTCTATCAAATAGGAGAAATTATGCCTATCATAACATCATTATATGCACAAGCATTCTGCTCAACAATGGCAAAGCCATGTTCTTGAGTTTTTGGCTTCTTTTTTGGCACATATCTATTATTGTATTGTTAGTGCTATCCCTTCTCTTTGCATAATTTTTGACTTTATGACTGGTTCTTCCATAGCCAGAAACAAGCCTTACTATAAGAACAACCTTGATAATTGTTCTTACTGTTAGCTTAGCATGCCTTCCTACTTTCCTTGATGGATCTCTTCAATAATCATTGCTCGATCAATGACATTCATAGATCTTGTTAATTGGAAGAGAAGGAAAAAACGAGATGATAGTGGCCAAGTGGTGAAGTTCGACGATTGAAACGACTATTTCGGCGACTGATAGAGCCACAAGGATGGAGGAGAGGAGGGGAGAAAAGAGCGGCGTGAAAGAGATGGTTTTGGCCTTTAAAAATTAGGGTTGTGTAAGGCGTGCCTAGGCGTTGTCTTACACCTCGTGCCTCAACTGGTGATGTGTGCCCCTTAGCAAAGGCGGACCTAGTATAAGGCTAGCGGGGCATGTGCTCCTCTTGGAATTTCATAAAAAATTATTAAATTTATGATGTTAATATACCTATAAAATGTTGAAATGTATTAATGATTGGAGGCGTGTCCTACTCTTAAACCAGCTCCAATTCGATCCCTCCTTTTAAAATTTATGCTTTTACATTTTTTTTTTTCATACACATTTGCTCTTCAACCCCTCTTTAAATTTTTATACATACTTGCTATGCAACACCCCCCTTCCCCCACGCGCACCTCACCACCCCACAACACCCTCCTCCCCCTCTCCTCCCTACACCCACCCACCCCCCCCCCCCCCCCCCCCCCCCCCCCCCTTTTCTTTGCTTATTTACTTTTTACATTTTATACACATTTATTGTTCAATCTCTTCTTTGCATATTTACTTTTTTACGTTTTTAGCACAATTTATTAACTAATTGGGCAAACCTTCAAACTTAACATGTTTTGACTTCATAAACTTTTGTATCCTATCATGAACTATGAAAAAAGTCCTAAAATCTTAATATATATCCATCAATAAATTCTAAAATCTTAAACTTTAAGTTATTAAATTAAAATTTTCTATGTATTGTGATGATTCAACTTTTTTTTTTTATATATTTTTTCTTATTTTCTAATTTTACTTTATTCATAATCAATAAAAATTAGAAGTTTAAAAAAATTTAGAACATAGTTTATAATTTACTGTATAAATTTATTGTTCATTACAAATACAAATTTTTTTTGTTATAAAATTAGATGAAATTGTTTTCAAATAAATCCATACAGTTTGAGTTTTATTTAAATTAATAATTTTTGGAGTAAATAATAAATTTACATAGTTTATGTTATTTTTTTTCATTTTTACTTATTTTAATGATTTCGTTATGATTTTTAAATATAAGACTACTCACTTTATTTAAGTATTATGTATGTTTTATTTTATTTAAACTATATTATGTTATCGAACTTTGTTTTTATAAAAACATTACACATTTAGTATGAATGTCGATGGTTTTATTAGTTTGTTCATGTGTATCTTTTAACAAATATTTTGAGTTTGCCACTGCGCCTTAGTGAAGTCATTGCATATATTCTCACTTGCCTTGAGACATAGCCACTGTGTCTTGAGACGCCTTGCTCCTAGGCATGCCTTTAACAACTATGGATGGAAGAGCTAATTTTCATCTTTTGGCCAGTATGGTTTTGTAGAAACAAACTTGTCCTTTCTCAAAACAGATAAGCTCATAAAATGACACTAAGCTATTGTTAAGTTTGGAAATGACATTCAACTATTTAAATGAGTTTTAATGGCACATAAGAATTTGAACTACCAAGCTTATCTTTCATTATCAGAATGTCTTTATTTTCTCTACTCCTTGAAGCTTTGGTCTAATCAAATCACTTTTAACTCATAGTCTCACTCATCTTCTTATTCATTGTCGCTCTCACTCACTCACCTTCACCCTTGTTCATCTTCATTATTGGACTATATGTGAATTGCCTGTTTACAATAATAAACAACTAGTGCGAGCCAGCATGAGTTGTCTGTCCGCATGATCTATTCATTAAAACTATGAATAATTTTATCTTAAAAATGTTAAATATTATTTAAGTGTTATTATAAATCATCTTAATAGTAGACTATCATTTTCCAAATTCATCGATACATTAGTACTAAAGAAAATTTTAAAAAAAAAAAAAAAAAAAAGGAAAGAAGAAGAAGAAGAAGAAAAACCTTTAAAGAACATATGAACATTGAAAATATTGTCCCAGCTTCGTCCCAAGCCTTTCTTTAAGGACTATGAATCAATTGATGAAGTTGTTCGAAAGGGTTTGGAAGGAGATAATCTTCATACTAGAAGTGCGGTTCATAGGATTATGACGAGGTCTAATCTGTACAAGATAATTCTGATACTGCCATTGATAAGAATAACAAGGTTACTAGTGTATGTGTTGTTGCAAAAATACTCAGGAGCTAATCATGGCGTATTGCGCCAAGAAGATCGAGCTATCTTGTTTTGTCATTCAGGTTAAGGCGTTGGCTGCTTTATTTGGTATTTGTTTTGCTAAGAATGTTGTATGGCTCCCTGCAATGGTGGAAATTGAGGCTCGCATTGTGGTTGATTTGGTTCATTCCCAGGGAGCTGTTTTATCTGAAATAGGCCTTTATTGTTGATGAAATCAAATCTTGGTTCACTAATCATCCAGTTAAAGATTTTTGTTTATACACCAAAACATGTCAATCGATTCAGTTGATCAATTTATAGGTAATTTTATCTATCATAGACCTCTCTTTTCTTTTTTTTTCTTTTTTGAAAGATTACACCTCTCTTTTCTGATATAGCATAATTATAATCTAATGCAAATAACAACAAAATTAATCAACCTCACCATCAAGCAAAATCTCTTAAACGACAACGCAAATTCATTCCTCTGACCAGAAAACTGATCATATTAATGCTAAACTAGTAAATAAGTGACCAAATAATAGAGAAGACTTAACAGCATCTGATAATCGAATCAAATACTGACAACAAAGAGAAAGCCAAACAGACAACTAACAGGCAAATGATGCAGTCTTTTCTGTATTCAACTGTGTGAATGCTTTACATGAAACACAAAATCCATTGCCAAAAAAAAAATTTCCAAGCCCATAAATTGTCAATTGAAATGCTTCCTTTATACAGAAAGTAAAAGTGACTTCAATCCAACACACCATCCTATACAATCTACAAGAAAGAACTCTATAATGTAACTCTTGGTTTTAGTACCTACTTTTATGATATCTCCCGCGTGTCCTCTCTCACCATTTGAGCGAAAACCTTACTCATGGAAACACCAGCAAGGTCGCCTACGCTGAATTGCGCAGTGGATACACTGGTTTGCGAGTGATTGTTGATGTTGACTTGTGAAGATATCTCACCATTGCGGTTAGATTTTTCTTCGTTGCCTTGGAGCTGAAGTGTGCACTCCAAGTTCCACAAGACATCTCCCATTGAAGGCCGGTCCAGACCACATTCTGCTAAGCATTTCTTGACTATTTCAATGTACTTGGTCAAAGATTCTGGTTTTATTTGATTGATGATGTTGGGATCGACAAGTTCTTCCAATCGCCCTCTAGTCCAAGATTTAATTGCCCATTCAACTAGATTCACCTTTTCTCGTGGAAGTGATGGATCGATAACTGGTCTTCCACAAAGGACTTCAAACATAACCACCCCAAAGGAGTAAACATCTGATTTTTCGGTTAGTTGTTGCCTTGTCAAGTACTCTGGATCAAGATACCCGAAGCTGCCTTTCACTGCCGTACTTACATGTGTCTGATCAAGGTCGGGGCCAGTTTTGGATAGCCCAAAATCAGCTACCTTAGCCAAGAGATTTTCGTCTAGGAGTATGTTTGCAGACTTGACATCACGATGAATGATTGCTTTTGAGGAGCTAGTGTGAAGATAGTGAAGTCCTCTAGCTGATCCAATGCATATCTCTAGCCTCTGCCTCCAACTCAGGCAGGGACATTTCGAGCCATACAAATGGTCCTTGAGTGTTCCATTTTCCATGTACTCATAAATTATGATCATCTCATTGCGTTCATCACAGTACCCGATTAACGACACCAGATGGCGGTGACGGAACTGAGATAGCATTTCAATTTCAGTCCTGAATTCTGCAAGACCCTGATGTGATTGAGAACCTCCCCTCTTTACTGCCACTATTGTTTCGTCTCTCAAAACTCCCTTGTAAACCTTCCCAAAACCCCCAACGCCAATAACGAGATTTTCGCTAAAATTGTCTGTAGCCTCTTGTATTGCCACGAAAGGGAAGCGATACCCAATCTTCGAGCTCGGAAAACAAGGCAAAATCATTATGACCTCCTCCAGTCATGCCAAAGTTGTCCCCTGCCTTCAAGTGAGCAACATGTGCTAGTTTTCTTCGTCTTCTGCAGATCAAGAAGAGAACTAAAACAGAAACCACAGTGATAAATGATCCAGTGGCTATTCCTACTATATAACCCACTTTCATTTTTGAACCCTTTGAGGAAAAAGTGTCCAAAACATCAAGGCTGCCCCTAGAATTGCTTATCTTCATGATTTCCAACCCATTAAGAATGCCATATGGGTAAATCTCATTTAATTCTGCAGGACCAATGCTCACATTTAGTTGATTACTCTCACTCTTTCTTACGATGAAATCCATATAAAACGGGGCACCTGGCTTGTGTAAGGTCTGCGCTCCAAGATCAAAATATCGAGAAACAACCCACGAATTGATGTAAACATTGAATATGAATTGCGAAATATTCACAATATTACAAAAGTGAAACCGAACTAGATGCTGAAAACCAGGATCCACATCAAACGTCCAAGTTATGTTCACCTTTGTATTCGGATCATGCTCAGAATTCAGCATGGTGGCAGTGCCATAGACATCAGCAGGAGCGAAAACCTCAGTCACATTTGTGACATTAAATGCAACAGCTGAGACATTTGACACAAACTTTGGCGGGCCATTGGGTCTCAGATATTGACCATCTGGAGCCCAACTCCTCGACAACACATCGTTTTGAGGGGACACAGATTTGTTACCCATATTTACCCGTGCAACCGTCTCCAACGCCTGCTTCTGCAGACTTTCATAACCATCTTGAGGGGTTGTTTGGGCCCCTTCAGGAATGAGCTCATCCGGGACCGAAACAACTTCTAACGCATTTATGAAGGCAAACGATTTGGCAACAGGACTAAAAGTGAGAACAAGCTTATCAGAAGCAATGATCAAAGAGTACTCCCTAACAGAAGAAGCACTCTCTGGTTTGTACTCTTTGATGAGGGTAAACTTTTGGGTGGTGACAGAGAATTTTGCCAGGCTAAGATTGTACTTTTGACCAACAAAGGGGGAGAAATGGAGGCGAATCCAGTGCCTCCCTGGTTTATTGATCGAAAACGAGTAATTGGAGACTCCAGTGAAGATTCTAGCAGTGTCATACAAGTCTAAATCATGGGTGGCTGACCTAGAATTCAGGCTATTATTGTCTGAAACTTCGTTGGAACCAGAGTCATCAGCAACAAATAGACGATTGCCCACTGATGTGTTTTTTATGGATCCACAGTCTATCAGATAATTGTCTTTAGGAACAAACCCTATTGAGACACACATTAGACAGACAACAGAAGCAACCCAAATCTGCAATTCTATACTCCTAACATTCACCATGACCAAAAACTCTTGGAGAGACACACAGAGAGAGGATTTGTACCAGAACGCAGATTACAAAATGCAAGAGAATTGACAATAGTACGAGTGACAAAACCAAGATAAGAACTAAAAATGAAACTCAGTACTGAACTAAACAGACCAAGAAGAAATGACAAAAGAACAAAACTTTGTAGCCAAAACAAGCAACAGAAGTATTGAATAGCAAAATGTATTATAATATAACTTCAAAACCGACCCAAGAAATCAACAGAAAGGCAGATAATATCCAGAAATGAAAAGAACAAACAAAAGGGTGAGCTTAAAAATCACCTGAGAAGAAGAATCCAAGTGGAAGAAACTATGAGCTCTACAAGCTTATAGCAAAAACAGCACATTATAATAATAATAACAAGAAACCAGACGTTTCGAAAAAAGAAAACCAAGAAACCAGACAGAACCCAGAAACAAACACTTTCCTCAGAAGAGCATTAACTAAACGAAAACGACCCCAGGGCCGATCGCGTTTGTCGTGTACTTAGATTAGCGTCATGTTTTGACGAGTTCATGGAACGTGAAATTTTAAATTTGTTCTTTTAGAGAAAGACAATAGATGGTAGGGAACTGAGAAGGTGAAAGTTAGTGAGGGAGTCAAAGGCGTTTGAACAGACTAGACATCTATAATTGCAGACTGATAGAGGACGACAGCTATGTGGTAGGCAATAGTTTGCTCGCTTTTCACGTGAGAGGAAGGGGAGCTAAACATTTCAATTACGGTAGGCCTACAACTTCTTGACGTGGGTTGTTCAACTTTTAATGCGTAGAACTAGGAGTTGAAATTTAATTTTTATTTAATAGATTAACATCTTTTAATAATAAGATTGAATTTATTAAAAATTAAATGAATAAGATACGTAGGTATGAAATCAAATTTAAGGATTAGAATTTAATTTTTAATTAATAAATTAATATTTTAAATCATTAAAAATTAAATGATCAAAATTTTAAATATATTAATATCTAAATATATTATAGAATATTTCTATATATATAATTTTTAAAAGAACTAAACTATACATATTCTTGTGTTTGTATCTTTTCAATCAAGCAACAACATTTTTTTTTTCTCTTCCAGTAATGATTACATGTTTTGTTTTGGCTTCTTCTAATATGCTTCCTTAAGTATTAAGTTGAATAATCAAATGATTTTAACTTTCAATTAATGTAAGATTCTATGCATGATATATATTCTTACTCATACCATATAAATATGAATAGACAGAGATGTTTGTCTTTTTTTAATATAAATGAATTTAATTTAATCCTAAATTTTTTGTAAAGTTTTGAAGGTGAATCCGTTTTCAGAAAAAAAAAATCCAATTTAATACAAAGAATTATTGTTTAGTTCTACTTTGAGTTGATTGAAATTGATGTAGTACAGTTATATAAATTGAACTAATCTAATGCTATTTTTATTGTCCTTCACTTATTAAAACGACAAAAAAAGATAATGCGTTTGTTGTATATATTAAGTAAATTCACCCACCAAATCAGTCAAATCAAATAATACACATTGTCTTATTCAATACATTATAATCACAAAGAGTAATTACATAGATACCATAGTTAAGGTTGATGTCTAACATTAAAAAGATTAAAAGTATTTTAGTATCCATTAAGACCAGTTAAAATATTTATTTTTATAATATTAAAATAGATTACACATATTTATGAAATATGTATATCAACATCGAATCCTTCCATCACCAATGTAAGTTAAGATTTGTACACTATTTAAGTTCATATAAAGTTTAAGAGGTCCAACAATTACTAACAAATAATTTATGATCGAACCAAACTTCAATTACGGAATTGAATAAAAGACGATGTTGATTACATTTATTGATTTGAATTGACATATATATTTGGATTTTTATTGATTTGAATTGATGCATTCATTTGGATAAGGGAAGGCAAACATGGCCCTGCACGATCCCTGGGTCTCTCTCTCATTTCTTGGAGTAGTGTGAAGTTTCTCGGGGTGGCTCATACTTCATGGAGAATATTTTGGTGGCAGACCAACCGAGTTGGCATCAAATCTGATAATTTATGGTAATGTTTTGTCTAATCTAATCAATCGGTGTCTCCCTGTCTATCTACTACACGCGTTTTTGCACAACTGCCAGCACCACGAGCAAGTCAAGGAGGCGGCCGGGTCCCTATCATCTGCCGCCATCATTCTTTTCGCTTTTTATTCTCATCTATAGTATCATGACACGTCATGCACCACTTTATTCTGTGGATGGCTTGCTGTTTGGGCCGGGGGCCTTTTGTGCATGTTACGTCGTTGTCTAGTCGGCAATGCTTAGGATTTTAGCAGTCAGATATTTGTTGAAATTTTAAGATATGAATTTTAACAAAATTTGGACTTTAAACACCCAAGTTCCAACAAAAATTAAGTGTTGAAATATTGTTAATATTTTGATATTAAAATTGAATGTCGGTGTGAAATAATTTTTAAAAGACAGACAGATATAACACAGCTGGTGAGTGGTGCAATTAATACCACCCTCTTCGTGTCTTCTTTGAGAGATAGAGTTCGAATTGCACCTCTTACCTATGTGGATTAAGTTTAAGATAATTTCTCACTTATATATGAGGCTCTCCTTCTAACTTTCGGAAGCTTGTTTCGGACCATACTTTAGTATATACATTTGGAGATTACGACTTGTTATATTTATACTTACAATATGTATTAGTCAAAAAAAAAAAAGATGGATATTTATACTTTTTATAAATACTATTTGCAAAGTAACAATTTAAATTCAGGACAGTGTCAACTTGAATAATTATTCTTTATCATCAAACTATATTAGATAGTGATAATTTTTTATTATAGTTATAAGTTCATTTTTAAGTGAAAATGATATAATAGTAAAAATTGATGACCTCTTGTAGCAAAACTTTATGAAATTCAAATTAGTGTCTTGATAATTGCGAGTTCACGAAAAAATTTTCATAAAGTGTGGTCGATTACATTTTACAAGTGGATTAATAAATAAATTTACATTTTAAAAAATAGTTTCCTCCAAGCGTAGGAATGAAATTGAAATTTTACTTTTTGAAAATTAGCTTGATGTTAGTTATCATTTCAAGTTGATTCAAACTTAGCTAAAAACAAATAGTTTGTGATGGACACTACTAACATTAATACAAAGTTGCATTCATGATAAAGCAATTGTCAGTCAATAATTACAACTATTACGTAGCATGTTACTTGTTCATGTACAGCTGCAATTTGTCTTGTAATAAAATAAGATATAGCTTTCGACTTCACTTTTTTTTTTTTCAAATTTGTTTGATATTTTGTTTTGACATTTCTTTTGATTGAATTTGGCACGATGAGCATGGTTGATTACTTTATTTAGTGACTAAATGAAATTTTATATCTTCGAAAATTGATGAATCGAGAATAGAGGTCAGCGGTAGGTATAGTTATGGTTTTAGATTAGAAGACCAAGCAACGAAGTGATTTGGTTTTGAATTGAATATTAAATGTCAAAATGATTTTTGGCTTCCATAGAGTGAGTAGCTAGAACAATTACTGAAAAGGGAAGGTGACTTTATTACAATTTAAAAATGAATATGGAATAGGTTAGGTTATCATACAAGAATCGGAATTCAATTTAGAAGGTCAAAAGTTATAATTTTTTTAGGGTCAACTTGTAAAAGTTTCGATTGAAGTCTGAAGAGTTTTTATTTTTATTTGTATTCTTATTTTTTAAAGCATAAAAAGTAATCTATATAAAAATTTAAAACCACCGCCTTCTGGCTGGCCATAAGGACTGTCAATCCTTGACATTTAATAATTATTAAATTAATTTCAATAATTGAGAGATGATAATGATTTTGAAATAGATAATGAAAAAAAAAGATTACATACTAATAAGAATTAAATGTCAATATTAGTATCGATATTGGACTTTCGAATTTATATATTTATCGATAATATTGTTGATATTGGTTAAATATCTAGTCAAAATTTGAAAAGAAATTATAGATATATGTATTTAAAATAAAAAATCTTTTATTGAAATTTGAAACTAAGCTAAAACCACTACATAATCAAATAATTTTGACAATAAATTATATATATATATGTATATAATGTAAAAAATATTGATGAAATTACTCTATTTTATAACACAAAGAAATTAAATATGTAGGCTTTCAAAAAATTTTAAAAAATAAATAAATATGTAATTCTATTAAATCTCTTAACATGCATTATAAGAATTATTCAGACATACTTGAAAGAGCTTATATCATATTTTGCAGAAATTAGAAAACTTAAAATTATGTCACTAGATCGAAAAAGAATCACCAAATCAAAACTCTTTCCTCTCTTCACGATAAAGTATTTACAGATGTAATAATGAAATATATAGAGGTTTGTATATTCTTTATAGTGATTTATTAGTTCTATATTTTTGTCTTTTTCTGTATTTTCTTCAAAGCTGGAGAGAAAACTAGGTCTCTGCCCTCTTTGTTCCATCTTAGGTTTTTTTTTTTTTTTTTTTTTTTTTTTTTTTTTTTTTTTTTTAAGGACTAATAGACCTTTCTCCATTTCTACGATTATGTTTTTGGGCTAAATATCACCACTGGGTTACTTAATCCATCATCATTTGGGTTATTTGACCCATTAAACATTAGGCCCCAATTAATTGTCCAATGGACAAACAGGACTCAATTGGTAACATCTCTCACTCACACTGGATGGAACAACATTGTAGCGAAGTGTGAATTTACAAAACACAAAACTGCATCAAGGTGTGCATAAATATATATACATTGTATGACATAGGAACAAGTAATAATTCTGGAGCTAACAATTTTGACAACTCAATTATAAATATTTACAAACGGTGAAATATTGTTCATATGTGTCCCAAGACTTACCTTTAATTTCATCAGTACAAGCACACGTATGTATTTAATCAAGAGTTTATTAAAATTAAAAAGATTTTGATGTTTTGGTTGTATTCAATTCATACTTTCAAAATGTACATATAAGCTTGAGTGCAATCAACTCAGATTTATATGGATTTAATTAAAATCTAAGTGTATTTAATTAAGATACTTTTAAAAATTTCAAACAAATTTAAATGTATTTAGAAAATCATTGACTTTATAGATTTTGTTTAAATGATAGAATTCGATGGATTTTAAAATGTGGTTTATTATAAAAAGTCCATCACAAATGTTACCTTACTCCCATATGTTTCATGCAAAATTCTAACAAAATAAATATAGAATCTACAGAATTCATGGATTCCACTAAAATTTTTCATTTCAAAAAGGTTCATCGAAATTTAATAAACGCTGGATTGAATACGCCCCCCATAATCTCTTTATTATATGTACAAGCTATGCTTGACTCTATCATATTCGATGTATCCATAATCATATTACGTTTACAATCAATGGACTAGTGAATAAGTCAGATGAAAATTTATTAACAATTCCTATTTTACTTTTACCTCTTGTTCCCCAAAATAACTCGTACCTGGGACATATTTCATAAACCGAATAATATCGTAACCATAGATAACATGCAAAAGGTGCTATCATTACTCTGTTACTTCAAGACAAAGTCAATGGTCACAAAGGACACCATATGAAGTTTTAAAAAACTTTAACAGAACTTACACGATAAGGAAGTTGAGATTCATTCACTTGTTGTCCGTATCGATCCATAAAACACATGTGGTATGAATCATAAGTTCATGGAATTTCATTCTTAATGATAAATGCATGTCTTAATTTTTATGACAAATGCATAGGTTTCGGGTTAGGAATTCTCATATATATATATATATGTATATATGTATGATATATATGTGTGTGTATTCACTGTACAAGTCTAAGTTCAATAATAGTGGGGTATATCACAATCGACTCAAAAACATATTTGTTAAAAGCGAATCTCATCTTGACCCTATATTAAGGTGACAAATTCTTTTACTATTGCTAAATAAGCCATAAATTCGACTTCCATCGTGCACAAACCAACATACATTTGCTTCTTTCTACTCAAAGAGATAGTGTCTCGGCTAAGCAAAAATGCATACCAAGAAGTAGATTTTCACTCATGCGACATGTTTATGTATTCGATTAGGTGTAAATTTCCCTTCATAGCTTAAAGAGTAATTTGTAATGCCTTTAAGGAATGCCAAATTTTCATAACGACATTTTAATGTTTCTATCTAATGATAAATGTACTAATCAGAAATGCAAAGAATGAAAGAGAACTTAATTCCTCATTTGTAAAATCCTATGTTTACTAAAACTTGTGAGAATTAAATTATGTGGACTCCACCCCTAAATTGAGAATTAAATTTCTGTTGAAAAGGGAACTTGTTTCGCCCCTCTCACTTTAGGATTTATGAATCAAATTCCCTTTTCTAAGCAAAAAAGAAATTTATATGGTTTTACTAAAATATCCTCTACCAATTTTAATAAAAAGAATTGCAAATATATATATCTTTTTAGATTGTTCTCTTTTACTTATTATTCTTTGTAATTTTTTTCACTCATCGTCTTCTTCATACCTCCCTACAAGTATGATGAATTCAATAATATAACTTACGAAAATAGATATAGTATGTGTTGGATTTTATCCATTGTTTTATTTTTTAATATCGTTGTACGAATATATATATTTTTGGAATATATTTTTTTAAAAAAGAAATTCAATTCTTTTCTCAATTAAATCTAGTTTTTCATAAATTATTTTATGTTTAAAATCACAAACTTATTTTGATGAAAATTGACAAATAATATACATTTAAAAAAGGGAAAAGTGATAATAAATTGATTGCTTGATTTGTTGATTGAGGTATTAAGGTGTGTTTTGAGATTTCTCCAGTATGATAGTGATTTTGGAGAGTTGAATGATGATTGAGTTCATGAATTTCTTTCTTTGATTTACCGTTTAAATTAACACAAAATAAAACTACTAAGAAATAAACTCAAATTTGGGTGAGTTTTGATTGTTTTAGAATTCATAAAGTGTGTGAAACTTGAAAGCTAAAATCCGTTTTAATTTACTGGTTGTTTTTGTAATCAATTTTATTTAATTCATATTCCTTAATTTAATAAACACAAGAAAAGGAATTAATTTAATTCTATCTCCAATTCCTAAAAGTTAGTAAACACTAGAACGAAAACTTGTAACTTATTTTTGATTGCTCTCCATTCTCTTTCCACTAAAGCTCAATGCTTTTAATTTTATTTCTAATTAGTAAACACACCTTAGGATTAGATTGGTATTCACTCAATAGCCTAATTGCATAACAAATATAGAGCCTTGTACATATCATAATATACGTGAGACTCCTGATAGCAATGGGGTAAGGAACTTATTACATTCTTTCACATTTTTGTGGAGTCATAGGTTATATCAAGAAAAAAGAGTTTGTCCTTTTAAGATAGAAGTATCCATAGGCTTGGAATCAATCAATTAAATAATATATACATTTATAATTTTCAACCAACAAAATATCATCCACATATATGAGAACAGAATTACTAACTTATTCTTGACCTAGTTAGTGTACACACAATAGACTTCCTCGGTCATAACGAATCCATTAGACATGATTATCTGATGAAAATGTAGGTACCATTTTTTGAATGACTGCTTCAAACCATATATCGATCGTTTGAGCCAATATACTTTGCGCTTTTAGCCTTTTGAAACAAAATTAACAAGTTGATCCAAATGAATTTCTTCCTCTAATTCTCCATGACCAACTACTGTTTTACATCTATCTAATATAATTCCAGGTTCATGTGTGTGATGATTTACTAAAATAAGGCATATTAAAGCTGTTGCGATCCAAATTCTAGGTACGTGATTTTTTTTTAAACAATAAGTTAAATAGGTAAGCCTAAAAACATCCTTTCTTGAATTTCAAACCCAAAAACTTATAATTTTTACAAAACTTTTGATAGAGTTTCCTGTTATTTTTAGAGCTTTTCAAAAGTTTCGATTACCAGGATTTATACACTCCAAAAATCCACAACAAGATCCAACAAAATAGAAGACTTCGTCTCTCCACATTATGTTTATATTGCTTCAAATATTGTACATACGTCATAGGGCAATATAAATACTTCATACTTTGCAATTTAACTCTTAAAATCTGAATAATTATATACATAATTACAATCATCCATGATTAGTCAAAAAATAAGGATTATACATATTAAGCTACTTGTCTATACCGTTGTAGCACTAAAACCTTTAACCTGCAAAATATTCATGGAAATAACAGTCATTGTAACCAAGGGAAATTGCCAAAAAGTGTAATCTCAATCAAATATGATGTACTTAATATAATCTAATATAAAAATAGGAAAGGAATCCTACTCTTTCCCATAATCTAGTATTCTAATTGTATAAGGATTAGGGTCCTTTACATAGAGAAAAGGGTACGGGACTTTGGCTGTAGTATACAAAAACTCTGAAACTATGCACTTCTCCTTCACTATAATAATATAGCTATGGATGTAGGCTTCTTTCACATGGTTAAACCATGTTAAAAATTTCCTTAACTCGTTCTTTTACTACTTTTAAATCTTTAATGCACCATTGTTATACCATCGTTGCATTCATTCCAATCACTTAAATTTATTCAAAATGCATTAACTCGGTGTTGACCGATTTTTAATATCAACAGTTATGAATAAAGTAAAAAGATGGAGATGTCAAAAATAAAAAATAAAGTAAAAAGATGAACTTCTAAAACTATCAAAAAATATTTGAGATAATTTGTTTGTTTGAAAAAAGGAAAAATTGCAATAAAGGATAATTAATGACGTATTGAGTTTCTTTTAATATATTTAAAATAATATTAAAAAAAAAATCTTTTAAACAGTAAAGGAGCCATACCCAACACACTTACAATTTAAAAAATCATTATGTGAACATAAATTTTGATGGTCTATCAACCATTTTAAAGAATTTCCATTGCTTTTTCTAAAATAAATAATGTTGTTGATACCAAAAATTGTTCTCACCAGTAAGCACTAATAATAAACAATAAAACCGCGATTGGAATTTCAATATCTATAAAGAGACAAAGGCATGCAATCCTTTGGTGACATTGGATTTACAAGTAAGATACAATATATGCGAGGAAAGGGAAATGAACTCTAATGAAATCCACTTGGATGCCTAGACCCTTCTTAAGAAAGGAGAGCTCCACCCTTTGAACAGATTTATCCCTTCCCTCGATTGAAATGGGAGCATTCAGCACGGAGCCTTTCTAACTCGATAAGCAAAGAGAAAAGGGTTTGATATTTCCCGAATGACAAAAGAAGGAGGCCCAGACTTCTCTATTTCTCACCTATCCCTCACTTTGAATAGTGGAGGTCTTTTACATGAGTCACACTCTTCTTTAGGGTTTGTTTTCCCTCATTTTCATGTGGTCAACTTTCCTTCTGCACCACTTTACTAGCTCATCTGTATTATGTCACTTGATACCCTTCTTGGTCGGGTTGCTTTCTCCTTTTTTGTGTTCTTTGCTTCTTGCTAGACTAACCTAGATACTGTGAACACACGACCTCTTTTCTTTCGCCAGCTCTATCTTCGCGTCACATGGCGCTATTGCTACCCTTTCTTTCTTCATCTACCGCTTGACATTTGCTCCCCCTGCCATAGTCAGTCTTAGGCCTGATCCTAGGCCTGCCTATTTTGCTGCTTCTGACATGGGGCGATAAGCTGACGTCACAGGAATTTTTTGTCTTCCTTTTTGAACCAGTCTCCTATTGCTCTCTTTTCCTCCTCCTTGGGGAGAGTAATCCCGTCATTTTCTCTCCATTTTTGTGAGTCAATTGGGCTTGGGCCCGTGTTCCTCAAGGAGTTTGTCTTAGGGGTCTGATTTAGGGCCTTCATCAAATTGATTTCGATCAATTCAATGTTGGACTCAATTAAATTGGCAAAAGAGGCCAATTTATCCCCCAACAAATGTAAATTATTATTTCTCTCATTTAAACAAAGATCCTTTAGAAAAAAAAAAAAGGCTTATCTAACTCTTTTTTGAGAATATTTTCTAAACATTACTAATCAAAACAAACACAAAGGCAGTCCAAACATTTTTATGAAACCAAAACGACTCCCAAACATGATAATTTTTAGCATATCATAAACCAACCATTTATAAAGCAAGCAAATTCAAAATTACCTCAGATAGTTAGCAACTCTTGCTGATACATGCTGCAATTATATGAAACACTATTTAGATATAGTTTATATTATAATATTACATAATATTACTTCAGAATTCAATTAGCATAAACCAGTTTTTCATTCTTGTCATGTGAAAGTCTAAAAAAGATGCGTTAATTAAGATTAAAGCTCTCTCTTCCACAATTTTCTCGTCTTTGCTTAAGCCACTTTGATGTCCTTTCCCAGTTCCACCGGTTTCTCCTCTTTAGCACATTTTTCGGCTTCTGCTTTCCCGTCTTCAGGCTCCTTATCATTCAACAATATCGATAACCTTGCAGCCAAGCACTTCTTTGCAGCAGGAGAAACACCATGCTTTCCGATCATTGACTCCAGAATTGCCTCGGAAAGTAGTTTATTCTCTATCACTGCATTTCCAACTTCTGGTACTGGTACCATCTTTGGAGAAGCTTATCTGTTGTGAAGCAGAAACATGGAAACAAAAATACTAACTATACTTCTATGATTGGTAGAAGAAATGGACTATTATATCTTGTATAGTTATTAACAAAAACTCTTCCATGATATTTAACTAAAGAGTAATGATAGGTTACCTAAAAAATTTGTCCAAATGATATATCAAAAGAGTAATGAGATGTAACTTGTAATTGATATATCAATCACAACATCATTCAATGATGTATATAGTGTTAAAAATTCATTTGCCTTCATCATTTGAACTTGAATTTGAATAAATTATCTAGGTAACCTAGCATACTCTTTTACTAAATTGTTCTTTTGGAAAAGTAATGATAGCTTACTCAAAAAATTTGCCCAAATTTAAGCTTAAATGATGTGATATATAACTTGTAATTGACACATCAATCATCATATCATTTAATATTTTACATGATATTTACAATTTACATATCACATCATTTGAATTTAAATTTAAACAATACTGAGCTATCTAGCGTTACTCTCTTTGGAATTACTAGATACTTACGGTTAGGGATCCATGTGGTGATTGTGTGAAAAGAATAGAGGTGCCTGGTGGGAAGGTTTCGTCCTTGAAGATCTCAGTGAACTTCTCAGTGGCTTTGGCTTCAGCATCAGTGTAAATTCCAATGGATTTCCAAAAGGCGGTGCAATTTTCTGTGACCTTCTCTGAGTATTGTTGACCCGTTAATGGCAAGATCATCGTCACCTTCATGAACTTCTCAAAGGGACCTACAAAATATAGCAAGAACAGACTTTGTAATTCAAAACCTTGTATAGATCCTCTATTGCATATTCATTCCAGATAGAGGAATGATGTCAACTTTGCTTTGTCAGAATGTAACTGTAATCCTAATTTGTGCAACTCATCGACTTAGGACCAGATACTTCACCCATAATATACAGTACAAATTCCTCTTAATTGATCCATACCTATTAAAAGAAGAATATCGTCCTAAATTTAACAAGACCACCGACAACATTGGCATATAAGATTCCAGAAAATCTTATTATCTACCTTCATTCGTGCCCAGTTGATCACTGAAATATTTGATGTAGTGCTACAGAACGGATTTGAATTCATGTTGAACCTTAAAAAGGAAGCTCAACTAACTTATAGCTAGTAAATCAGACTTATTGAACATGCCCAGATGCCCTAATGGATTAGCTTTTTAATGCCACACAATACATAAGGACTTTACCTATAAATATCTGTATGACCTCAACAAGATCTAACCGCTCCACAAAATGCATCAAAATTGGAGGAAGAAAAACATTAAATCAAATGATTTACAGCATCAGCTACTCATTATCTCATAGGTTTCAACAGTTTCTAAAAATGATTTATCACCACAAGTTTCGAACATATAAATTGTTGAAGGTAACACATACCCAGAACTTGTTTTCAATTTTATCAATTCATATATAGAAGCCAATAAACAAATTAGAATAGGCAGCATTATGATAACTGGCTCATCTGAGCCATACTGATAATTACCAATGAATAATAATCACACCAGTCCATCAAGTTTATGGCTTTATTCATGCTCTGACTCTGTTCTTGTTGATCGTTAAACTTAGGGCCAAAAGAGCTGAAACATTAAAATCGACTAAAAGATGATATTTCACAAAACAGTAGGGACTTTTTTAATGGGATAATCCTATTTCATCCCTATAGTTTGATGTAATAGTCAAAATCCCTCAATTTTTTTGTAAATCACTAATATCTCCTCCTCAATTTAAGAAATACATCAAATACCTCCTGTAATATATAACAATGTTAAAAAAAATCTCTTACCATTAAATTGATGTTAAAAATCAAAGTTTGATCATTAATATAAAAGGATAAAACTATAAAGATATTTTGATCATTTCGATCATTTTAATAAAGATATTAACAATATGGGATAAAATGGAATTCTTATAAGGGAAGTCAGATAATCCCTGTTTTTTAATTTCTCCATGCGACAGTTGTCACTCAAACAAACATGTAGCAAAAAGTCAACGTAACTCCGTAACTAAAATTTAGTTAAAAAAAAAAAACCGTTACCAGTAACGATATCTCTGAAAAACTCGACGGATTCCGTCAACTCCTCGGCAGTCTTGCCCTTCCACTTAACGGCGAGGGACGACACGGCGTCATCCTCCAAGTAAACTCCGATCGCCGTGAACTTAATGAATCTCCCTTGGATCTCCAAACCTCTCTCCCCTGCGCACGTTAATTAGCACGAATCCGAAAGTAAATAACTCGAAACCAGGTCAAAACACAAAAAGACGCTATAGTGAGCGAATGGCAACGGTGCGCTGTTTAACTAACCTGCGCCACCGAGGAAGTGAAGCTTGGTGGAGCCAGGAGGCTTGACGGCCGGCGAGAACGTAACGTTCTCGACCTGGACTTCGGTGACGTTCGGTGACATTATTCACAGGCTGTTGCGTTTAGTGAGACTGAGGTGAGGATGACGGGGGATTGCGAGTTCGCCGGTTTCTGTTAGAGCATTTATAGAGAGAGACAGTGAGGGAGTCGGTAGGTTCTGCGAAGACAAATTAATGGTGCGTAGTACGGGTAGATGGGAGACACGTGCGTTGACTATTCAGGGCACGTGGAGCTCCGATGGTGTGCTGGTGCTACAGTGTTCTTGAAAATTAGGTGCCATGATTGCGAGACAGTACCTACCCAAAGATAAATCGATGTATGATAAATATTAGTGACTTTAAATTTTTTAGTTGACTGTCTCTCAATTTTGATTTTGATTTTTTTTTTTTTTGGTTAAGAATGATGAAATCAATGCATCATTTACCATTTATAGTGATAAATTTTTAAGGTTTGTTATACCGATTTGAAAATTTTATGCACATTCAAAAACATTTTAAATATTGAATATATATTCCTTTCATATTCATTACAATCAATTGAGTTTCACCATGCATGTTACTTAATATAGATAGGGAGTTTTCTCTGCTTGCTGAATTTAATTTCAGCAGATTGTGTATGACTCATGAACATTAATGCCTATAGAATCATTATTTAAAAAAGGAAAAAAATCATTTTAATCCTTAACTTTTAAAAAATAATTAAATTTTCAACTATATTTCAAAAAAAAAGATAAAATAGATTTTAGCGTTTTGAAAAAATGTCAAACTAGTTATTCCCGTCAGTCAACTGACAGTCAAACCTAACGAAAAACGTAAAAAAACTCATTTACCCTTAGACTTAGTTAAAATGGACAGAAAAATCATCATATCTCATCCATAATTAAATATTACAATAACATTTAATTATGAAATTATCCTTTATTAGTTTGATATATAAATTTTATGAAATTATAGTTTTTGCCTTTGGACTCAATTTTTTTTAGTAGAAATTTTAAAAAATCATTAAATATTAAATATTATTGTAAAATAGAATAATCAAATAAAATCATTAGATAATAAAAAAAATCACTACATTACAGTGAAAAAGAAAGAGGAGTAGAGAGATATATGGTTCTATCTGTTGAGGTGAGAGAGATGACGTTGCAATTGATGATGAGAGAGAGACATAGATGAGATTTCTAGGTTCGATGGAATTGAAGCAACGCATGGATGATTTTTTTTCTTTTTTTTATAAAAATCATTTAATTTTTATTTTTTTATTAATGTTAAAAATTTTCAATTCTTTTAATGGTAAATGATAAGACCCAATTCGAACCTTACCGTACTTATGTCCGGAGGGCCTTGCCTGACACCCAAACGGAATCCTCTTAACCTCATTGATGGAGTCAAAGGAATTACGCGGAGCGAACCCGTAAAAAAAAATTATATTCCATTACTTTTAAAGACTAAAATGGGTTAATTTTTTTTTTTTTAAAAAAAAAAAATGAAAATCCGACAGTGTAACGGCTATAATTCTTACATTTCCCAAAATACCTAGAAAACCAAATACACTTCAACTATTTTATTGTCCAACCCAACTTCTCTCACAAGCATATTTCAAAATTTCATTTCCACTTTTCATATCATAAATCATGTAAAACCATAACGATAAAACACAAGGTAAAAAATTCAATTCTTATAAACAAATAGCTTAGGAAAATAAACATATTTCATAACCTAAATAATCCTTACAAAACCTTATACATCTTTAAGTACATATGAATAACAACTCTCATTTTAAAAGTCATTCAAAACACCTCATAAAATACATCATTGTTTAATTAAACCTTTACAATAACCTAAATAACCTTACAAAACCTTTACAATACTCTCATTTTATAATTTTTGAAATTTGAAAGCATAAACTGACATTTCTTTAAACGTCAGAGACCATGAACAAATTGTTCTCACCATATATAAAACATAGTAAACCTCACAGTCAAGACTCAAACCCTCACATTCTCTCTCTATCCCTTCTACTCTCTCATCCCTTTTCTCTTTCTAAAATCATTGTCGTCGTTGCTATTCCAGTGAACCAGAGCTGTCGTTGTTGCCGTTCCAGTAAGATGTCGCTATCGCCGAAGTCGAAGCCAATCTCTCTTCATCTATTCATTGTTGCTGGCCATTTCAAGTCTCTTTCTCTCTTCTCTGCATGACCGTTCAAGTCTCATTTTCTCTCCCTCCTTCTTGTCGACGTTGCTTCTTCAAGCTGTCGAGTCGTTGTTAAAGTCTGAACTATATGAGGTCTTGTTTCTCTAACCTTTCATTTGTGTGTGTAACTGTGTGATTTATTTATGGATTTGGATTATGGTTGTTGCATATTTGTTGGGACTTAGGAGTATTGGATTTTATAATGGTTTCTAGCCAAATTTTTTTGTGGTTTTTAGGATGATTTTCAGCTAATTCTGTGATGGTGGACTCACTGAATTAGGCTGAGTTTGGTTGAGTTGGGTTGAGTTGGGCCGAGTACCCACCTCCGACAAGCAAAACTTTTGATTTGAGGTTCTCGGATTGACAGAGTACCGATCAGCAAGAATTCCATGAAAACTCAGCGAAACTCGCCAAGTTTTTAAACAATGCTTGCACGAGTTTCTAGTGTGTATTTTATTCACTAGAAATTTACCATCACATGTCACATGAGTTACATGAAATGTGTATAAATACTTTTTAGGGATAATCCCAAAAAATCTATTGTATTTTGCAAAACTATCCATTTTATTACTTATGATTTTATTTTTATCCAAAATTTTCTCTGAAGTTAATAAAAACAGTCAAAACACCCTCTTGAGACATGTGAAAGGACGGATGAGAATGCACTTGATGGTCACAAATTGATGATGAAGTCATAGATGATAAAATGGATATTTTTTGTTATTTTTTCAATGTCAGGAGAGATTTTGGACAAAAATAAAAATATATGTGGTAAAATAAACATTTTTGCAAACTACAATAGGTTTTTTAAGATTATCCCTATTTTTTATAGTGTAGAATAGCATAAGAGAAAACTATTAAGGAGGGGAAAAAAAAGATAAACTATTAATAATATTATAAGAATCTGCAGTCTTGACACTTGCGTAGAGCTGTTCAGATCCATAAGTGGTGGTATCTTTGTGAGAATTGATTGTGGTAAGAAGGTGAGAATTGATTGTGGTAAGAAAGTGAGAAATCATTCTAGATCTCTTTTCGAGGGCAAACATAGATTAAGAGTATCTCCAATGCTCTCATGAGCCTTATTTGTTTTTTAAAAAAAAATACCATGTCATCAATATCAAATGTTTTGCTTCCTACATGATATAGATATCATTTGATAGCCAATGAAATTGAAAAATTATTGGCCAATGCTTCAATGTATTTTCATTTAATGCTTCCATATTTTTTCATTTAATGTTTTGTTTTTTTTTTTCTTTTAACTTTTAATTAGATTTAAAAATTAGAATTAAATTATTGTTGATTTATTGATATGACCGTCTAACACATCTTCTGAAAATAGATAGTCATATTAACATTTTTTTTTTTTTTTTTGCCATCTTGGCTTAACATTGATGAGTGATAATTGCATTGGAGAGATTTATTTTAACTCAATATCTATTAATCCTGTGTAAAATGTAATTTTTTCACAATCCATAATAGCATTAGAGATGTTATAAGAATTCGAGATTAAGAATTCAAGGTTTGGAATAATGTCAAGTGATCTATAAGAGTGAATTACATGATTAGCCCCTAAGGAAGGTCTTTTGTATACAGAGATGAAGTTTCGTTTTTGCAACAAGAAACTCTCGTTGTAACGGTCAAAGGGTGTTACAACTGATTGTTGGCTTTTTTCTAGTTAGATGTGTTGTAAAAGTTTGTGTTGTTTGAGTAAAAGGTTAATTTGATTTAAAATTCAATTTTTTAATTTTGAATTTGAACTAAAAATGTGTCTTTTTAGTGAAAATGTGTTTGTCAATTCATAAGTATATGTTCTATAAAATTGTGTTTGTTCATAGGCATCTATTCAATATTTATAAATAACATATCACTTTTGTCAATTGTAGAGAATTTTTCATTTTTTTGCATTCATAGCAAAATTGAGAAGCACACCAAAAATTCAGTAGAATTTAGAATTTCTAGTGCTTGGTTTATGAATTTAACAGAGGATCCTGAGAAGTAGTTGCTCAAAGTTCTATAAACACCAAAGCAAAGGGCAATTGCTATCTTAAGGACATTGCAATTCTGAAAAACTCTGTTATTTCGTATTTCAATTTTATCATCTTAATACATTTTTCTTTTGTGTGTTTCAATTATTATTATTTTTTATTTTAAGAGTGATTGTATTGTCTGCAATTATTTTATTGTAGTATAAACAATTTATGTAATAAAATCATTCTGCTTTAGTGTTTATTCATTCTCTGTTTATCATTATTCAGATTGTTGATTCTCTAACAATCTTAAGACAATATAATTATGGATCAATAATTTGTTTTGGGCAAGAATCCTTATGCTGAGAAGTCTGAGAAATTCAAAGGAGTGGATTTTCAAAGATAGCAACAGAAGATGTTATTTTTGTTAATAGCCATGAACTTGGTACATGTTGTCAAGGAAGATGCCCCAAATATGGGAGACAATCCATCAAAGGAGGCTTTGAATGCCCTGAATGCATGGACTCACTCTGAATTTTGCCGTAGAAATTATATCCTTGATGGTTTGGATGATACACTTTATTATATTTTTTTCTACTTATAAAACGACAAAACAATTGTGGGAATCTCTTGGAAAAAAATACAGGATTGAAGATGCTGATTTAAAGAAAATTGTAATTGGCAAATTTTTAAAATTTAACATGGTTGATTCTAAGTCTGTGATTAAGCAGATTGAAGAATTGCAGATTCTTATTCATGAATTGCATCTTGAAGATTGTTCAATCAGTGAACGATTCAGGTAGATGCCATCATAGAAAAATTATCTCCTTCTTGGAATGATTTCAAGATATATCTCAAGCGCAAAAGAAGAGAGATGTCTGTTGAAGACTTAATCTTGAGGCTTTGGGTTGAAGAAAATCATAGGAAGAGTGATAAGACCGATGTTGCATCTTTCCAAGAAAATGCTAACAATGAAGAAGAAAAAATGACAAAACCAAAAAGAACCAATTCTAGAATAAATAAAAAGGCTGTTGTCCATGCACCAAAGGAAAAGAATTTTAAGAACATTAATGGCTCTTGTTGGGTGTGTGGAAAAGTCGGGCACAAGGCTCAAGATTGCCACCACAAGAAAAATTCCAGTTGATGCAGGTGCAACAAAGGATATATGTGGAGACCGGAAATATGTTTTCAGAATATCAAGAAGTCAAAGGGTAATGTTGCTCAGAAGGTGGGTGGTTGTGTTTAAAGAAGTTGAGAAATTGTCTCCACCTGTGTCTGAGGATAAAGAGAAGGCGAATGAGCAGCAATATGCGTCTGATGAATCAAAGGATAATCCGAA
The DNA here is from genome assembly GCA_021234005.1 of Nephelium lappaceum. Taxonomy (NCBI): domain Eukaryota; kingdom Viridiplantae; phylum Streptophyta; class Magnoliopsida; order Sapindales; family Sapindaceae; genus Nephelium; species Nephelium lappaceum. The sequence goes on from CM037999.1 coordinate 21,343,063, forward strand.
AAGGCCATCTATGGTGAGCTCAGTCTATTACATTTACCAAGTGTTCGAGTTTTCTCATTACTGAACTCGTGTAAAATTGGTTACTTGGAATCATTGAACTTTGATTCTGAAACTATTTGGTAATTAATTTTAGGTCCCAAAGAAATTTATCTAGTACAGGTTTTGTCATTGTTTCATTCAAATTGCTTTTCTATGATGTTTTGTTATTTCGGTTAGGTTCTGTGTTATGACTCTGATGTTGGGGGTGAACCGTTGAACTTCCGTGATGTTTTTCTTTATAGTCAGGCTCTGGAAGGACTAACTTTGTCTGAAGTGACCCCACTTACCCTGATGTGTGGTTGATATATTATATCAGTTGAAGATAGGCATGATTTATTACACCATCCAACTTTGATGTAAATATGATTCACACATGCAAACACACACACACACACACACAGAGTGTAGTAAACAAAGGTGCACATGGTTGGCGAGTTTAGTTTGTAAGTCTTTCAGAGGTGAATTATGCATTTCCTACATGAAGCTTTTAGGAGACATTGAATGGCTGTTATACAAATAATTCAACATATTTAATTTACATATCGAGAAGTTTAGAGTGTTATGTTTACGTAAATTCCTTTTACAGGTTAGATGGAAATATGACATGGTGGCTTAAAAATAAACTTGGGTTGTGCCAATATGTATAAAAGTCAGAGTTGGCATTAGTTAACCTCAAGATGCTGGGAAGTGTTCCTCTGGTCTCTAAGGACAAATTAGTTTGGTCGAACATGAAATTATTGAATAAAAATTATTAGTCATATAGAAAATTGACAATTAAATTCATTCTAAATCATATAGAAAACAATTCGAAATGTAAACAAATTTATTCTAGATTATTTTATTTGAAGACATTCAAATTGTGCTAATTAGTCTGCCATTTTAGGGTGATCATGGTAAATTCTTGTTGGCTGGAAAATTTTGTATACCTTGACAAGGTTTATTGTGTCTTTTACTATGATCTGCAAGCCGTACTGTAGAAGCTTGTTCTTTATAAATATGCAAACCTGGAATCAGTTGTATATGGAATTTTTACCTCTGATTAACTTGTTTAAATAATTCAGATTCTTGAAGCACCAAATGGTGAAGAAATTTCTTTACTCTTGGAGATGTTTAGGTGAGTTTTTGCTATCTAATCATAATTATTTCCTCGTTGATATCTTGAATTAACATGTATTTAGTGTGTAAGATTAAACAATTTTCTTTGTTAATTAATAATGCCACAGTTTCATAACTTTTGGCTTAGGATTGTTACCAGTTGATTTTGGCATGACACACTTAAACTGTGTTTCATTTCTGAGTTCATCTCTAACTCGTTGGAGATTTTGTTGGGTCCACTACTAATTTTAATCAAGCTGTGATTATTCTATGATTGAAGTCAGCTGAGTGGACCGCTTCATGTTCTTTTAAATTTACTTTCTTTTCATTAATAATTAGCTTTCATGCAGGCTGTGTCTTACTGGCGGAAAGGAAGTTCATAATGCAATAGCGAGTAGCATAGAGGATCTAGCCACAGCTATCTCGCGCTACCATGATGAAGTATTGGTAAAGCCAAAATTGATAACCATGCTTCAGACTATTTGACAGTTGTTTTAGATGATGCAAAGACCTGTAATGCCTCACTTCATTAGCAATAGATATGTGAACATTATGTTGTTAAAATTTCTTCAACGTTTGGCATCCCCTAACATAGCTAGATATTTAAAACAACTTTACTTGTATAAAATTTAATTTCATAGCCCAAAATTTGTTGCTCAGATACTATCAGGTTATTATATGGGACTTCCAAATGGCGTTTGAAAGATTAATCATTTGATCGAATTGTTGTCTCTGCCTTACCAATATCCATGCATGGGTTTGCTTTTCTTTGGCTTAAACAATAAGTTGTTGGTTTAACAACTTCATTTTCTTCTTTCTTGCTTTTTTGGTGGTAAATGTATAGGTGAAGCGAGAGGAACAACTTCAGTTTGCACAGAGTGCAATTACGGGGTTGGAAATTAAAAAAAAAAATACATTTTTTTTTTTTAAAGCAAGTTTCTTAAAATACTAAAAACAGCAAATTTGAAATTTTAGATAATGCAATTTGACAGTAATCATGTAACTCTAATTTTTTTTTTTTTTTTTTTTTTTTTTTTGTGGAAAGAATATATATAATTTTCTGATTGTTGTTAATTTCCTTTGGATTATAATCTTTCCAAATCTTTTTGGCTGAAATGACATTATACATGATTGAATGTCCTATATCATCTATGTGAAACTTGTTCGTTTAAAAAAAATGATGTGAAACTTATTTGTTAAAAACAAAAATGTGAAACTTGTAAAGTGATCTCATATCCCCATGTTCACATTAATCAAACATCAATTTGTCGCACTGAGAATTGATGGCCACTCCAATTTGTGCGGGCAATCCATTAATTTTCTTTCGATGTTAAACAGTTCGGATGAGAAATTAAGAAAGAAAGAGAAATGGGTAAATGGGCCGAAGCAAGCCCACTAACCCAACGCAAACAATAATTTAAAACAAAGAGTCTCAAACCGTGAATAATGCCTCCTAAAAACCCTAGCACCTAGAACCTTCTACAACCATCCCGAGACGGTGAGGCCCGAGAACTTATAATCCCAGAACCAGCACGGCCTCTCCGTAGCCTCACTCAAAACCATTTTCGTCTCCACCACTTGTCGGACTCGCATAAATGGCGAAGCGTTTGATTCCTACACTTAACCGCGTACTGATCGAGAAGATCGTCCCTCCATCCAAGACCAGTGCTGGTATTCTCCTCCCTGAGAAAGCGAGCAAGGCAAGTACTCACTCTCTAACGCTCTCTCGCTCTCTCTCTCTCTCTCTTTTATGATCAGACGATGATTGAGTTTTGGATTTGACGTGAGCAGCTGAACTCCGGCAAAGTGGTTGCGGTGGGCCCTGGAACACGTGACTCGGAAGGGAAGATGGTTCCGGTGGCAGTCAAGGAAGGCGACACCGTCCTTTTGCCTGAATATGGAGGCACTCAGGTCAAGCTTGAGGACAAAGAGTACGTGTTTCTCTCCTCGTTTTCCTTTTTAACAGAAATTGCAGGTACAAGTCACAAATCAAATGACTTTGTATTATGTGATTCTGGTGTTTGATTAGAGGACAATCAGAGTTTCATTTCTACATTGAAAACAATTTGGCTGATTGATTTCCATTGAAAACTATTTGCCAACTTAAATTACAAGTTTGTTAATTGAAATCTATTCAGTTAATTGTAAGTTTATTCTTGTAAGGGGCCGTTTGTTTTTTGTTATCTGTGTTGCTGAATATTGAAAATTGAAATAATAATTGAAGTCTAAAATTGGTGTGATATGTTTTTTTTTTTTTTTTTTGCCTTACCTTTGATTGTATATTAAATACTTTTATGTATATATTAATAATATTTTTATTCATAATTATAATATGATAAATTATTAAAATAAATTAATTATTTTTTTTGAAAATTGTATATACATAAATAAATTACTGTGGTAATGTAAATTAAATTTATATATTTAAATAAAAATAAATAAAATACTCATAAGTTAAATTATTATTGCAGTAAAAGTTTAAATTATAAAGTAATATATATTTTTGTCATTTTAATATTTCATTAATTATATTTAAAAGGAATCTTATAATGTAAAATTAGAATAAATCTGTAAATATGTTATTTTGGAAATGATATATTTGAAATAATATGTTTAAAAAATCATTAAATGATTTGACATTAAGATAAAAGTTAAAATTTGTAATTTTTTTCTTTTAGTGATTTTTGAGTGATTTTAAGTGGTTTTTAGATGGTTTTAAGTGGTTTGACAATTTAAAAATTAAAAAAACAAATACAAAAATCACTGTAATTCAGACTCATTAAGTGAAAAGTGGTAAAAATAAATGATCCCTAAGGGGTCGTTTGTTTTTTTATCTGAAGACTGAATAGTGCTGCTGAAGACTGAAGACTGAATAGTGACTGAAACCTAAAATCTGAATGACGTGTTTGTTTTTTCTTTTTTTACATCTGAATGTATAGTAATCTTGTTTGTTTTTTAAAGTTAAAATTGTCTGAAAACTAGTAATTTGACATTTATATTATTTACTATTTGTTGTTATATAACTTTATTTAATATAATATAAACAATTATAATAAATTATTTAGCAAAAGCTAAAACACTTTTATGCATATATTAATAATATTTTTATTCATAATTAAAATATGATTAATTATTATAGTAAAGTATTTTAAAAAAAAAAATATATATACATAAATAAATTATTAAAGTAAAGTAAATTAAATAAAAATAAATAAAATGGAATTAAGTTGAATTACTATTGTTATATATTTAAATAAAAATAATATTAAAAGAAATATAATTAAAATGAATATGTATAATGTAAAATTAGATCAAATTTGGAAATATGTTTGTTGAAGTATTAAAAGAAATTTTTATAATGTAAAACTAGAACAAACTAAGAAATTTATTATTTTAGGAAGGATAAAATTGAAATAATAAATTTATAAAATCATCATGTGAATTGGTATTCAGTGAAAAGTAAAAAAATGTAGTTTTTTATTTTCAGTGGTTTTGAGGTGGTTTTAAGTGGTTTGACTACTTAAAAAAAACAAACAAAAATCACATAATTAGCCTAATTCAGCATCATTAAGTGTTAAGTGCAAAAAACAAACGACCCCTAAGAGTTCTTAATACTACCTAAGCTTAATTCTTTTGTTTTTACCTTTCTTTTATTTTTTTCATTAAGTTGAGAAAAAGGACAAAACATACATATGTGATATTGAATGGAAGGTTAGGGTGATTTGTTAGTTGCCACCTAATCAAAAGCTTAAGCGAATAGGAAAGGGTTTAGAGCAGTTTCATATGTAAGGATTACTCTTTCTGTTGTGTTTACTCTCTATTGAAGTTTGTGAAATTCAATGTTGAATGTGAGTTTTGTTTAATTGAAATGATTTGTGAAGTTTGCATGCCAATATGTGAGTTAAATATAAGATATTTGCATAGTTCAATCCGACTTTTTTAATGTAGAGAGGATTTGAATGTAATTTATGTGGTGTGTTGGGTTTTGTTTGTGTTGTGCAGGTTTCATTTGTATAGGGATGAGGACATCTTGGGTATCCTACATGACTGAGGAATTAGTAGTACTACTGGCTGAATGAGTCCTTGATTTGAAAATGTAACTGACTTCGGATTAATTATGTTATTTATTCAGCTTGGATAATGCTAAATGGAACTTTTCTTTTTTGACGATTTTAATCTCCTCTTATGATTATTTGGTTTGCATTGTTTGTTTTATTTTGAGTAGAAAGGAATTGTGATTTAAGATGAATAATCACACAATTGTATTAAGAGAAATCCAAAATTTCCCAAGTATTCTCTTTTGATTTGTTCAATTTATTAATTAATACCATCTTGGTCCCCCCCTCGACCCGGCTACCTTAAGCTCAATACAGATGTTGCTATCCGGATTGGCTCCCAGTTCATAGGCATTGGCGCGGTCATCAGAAACGACTCGGGTTGGGTCGTTAGTACTCTCTCCAAGCCGTTCCCGGGTAAATTCTCTGCTGAAGTGGGGGAAATGTTTGCCCTGAAAGAAGGCCTCATTTTTGCTAGATCCCTCGGGTTGAAAATCGACTCGACGGAGGTAGATGCTCGCAATGTAGCTTCCAGGATCTTTCCTGTCGACCCTTCCGTTGATATGGCTTGTTACGATGACGCTGTAAACATCATTTCTGACATTAGGATCCTCTGTCGTGAGGTAGGGAGTCATTCTTGTAACCATATTCCTAGAATAGTCAATATAGTTCCCATCGCCTTGCCTTTAAGGCCCTGAGCTCAGGCGTTGCCTGCTCTTGGCTTAATGTAAACTCCAACGATGTTCTCCTTTCGTGTTTATACAAGTGATCTTTAAGTCAAAAAAAAAAATTTATTAATTAATACACTTTTGTAGATGAAAATAATACAAGTATCTGGAGGCAGTTTAACCTCGACATTGATGTGGGGTAAATGAAAATATTTTATATACGAAATAAATTTTTATTAATATGTATTTATTTATTATTAATTAATTATCATATCATTACTTGGTATATAGATTGGATCCATTCATCTGAGAGGATCAATTACCTATATGTATTTTAAAGTTTGTATCAATCTAGGAGATGAGAAAGATGATAGTGGTGGTTTGTGGTGGTCATTGGTGGGTGTGGTGGAGATGAGAGAGAGACGAAGGGTAGTGTGAAGAAAGAGATTTTATTTGATGAAAGAGAAAGAATAAAAAAAATAAAAAAGGATTCCCAAGTTGATACTTGAGTTTTCATTTCCCACATTGAGCGAGGATGGAAGAATGGAAGTGGGGTTCATTCATTCCCTTCTTTGACTTCAAACGTGGGATGTGGGAAAATGAGAAAAAATAAATTCCAATTTCACTCATATTTTTATGTATTATTGCCTAAATGTACTTTAAAGCTTGTATGAATATATGTATATATATATATTTGATATTGAAAGAGTTTTTTAAACCTCAATCGAATTCTCTAAATGTACTTATAAATTGTATGAATAATTCTTCGTTTTTGATTTTGGAAGAGCTTTTTAAATCTCAATCCAATTCCTTAAATATACTTTAAAGTTTGTATGAATAATTTTTTGTGCCTGTTTGGGATGAGGTTAGAAGAGTTTATTTTGGCTTTTTGAAGCTAGAAGCTATCATTTGAAGTGTTTGGGTGTTCTATCAAAAATGGCATTTGAGTTTGGGAAGAGCTTCCAGGTGAAACCACAATTTTTAGCTAGCTTTGATGGAAAGAGCTTCCAAAAACGAACGCGGGAAGTCACTTCATTTAATGATTTTTTTAAATATAAATTTTGCCCTTTAAACTATAACTACCAAAATACATTTTCCACTCATGTCCTTATTATATTATTATTATTTTTTAATAATATGCTTGATGTTCTGTTTGTCCCTGTTCTTCTCCTTTCTTGCCTGATCTTGTTCTTCTCCTTTCTTGCTCGATCTTGTCGGAGAAATCACAACGTTCGCTTAGAACCGATTTCCATCATGTTGCAAATCAAATATTTGTATTTTGAACAATTGTACCAAAATGGATAATGAACAACCATTAGGAGACTGAGTCTTCTTATTATCTTATTTCAAACACATTCTCAAACACAAAGAGTCACACCTTAACATTTAGAGTGATTCCATGTTGAGCTACTATACTGACCCTTACCACAGACGAGTGCTAGTATTTCGGCGACAGTGAGAAGCTATATTTGATAGAATGAGAGAGAGAATAACCTTCAATTCTGCCATGACAAAGTGTTGGCCTGCACATGCTCAAGGGCGAGCACTAAATGGTATATCAGGCTATGGGATCTTGCAGGCATATATTACTCCATTTGCTAATTTTTCTGGGTTGACTCGGTGAGCATCAGATCCCTAAAGATCCAGCTTCTATTGTAATATTGGGAAGAAAAATAAGGAGACCTGTTAAGTTGGTGAAGACATGCCATCCATTTAGCAATTGGCACAGTTTGGGGACCTCAGCTACAGGTTCTGCAACTTATCCCCAGGAGACTATTTGTTTGATCTTCATTTTATGGAAATTGTAAACACAAATGGTTTTGAAGATATGAGGTTCTCTGGATGTCTTCATGCAGGAAGAGAAGGCTAGTGAAATCGTAGGATGTTAGTATATTCATTCATTTTTGCAACATCTCTTTGATACACTTTTTCACTTTGGGTATAAATAGATGGTAGGTACCATCCTGGATTGATATCTGTTTCTTAGTTGGAATTAACAAGCTGTTTGTATCAATGAAGTTTCAATATTTCTAGTTAGTTATGCAGTTTGTAATAATGAATGTTGTTCAATTTGTAAGTATTTTTATGCTTATTCATGTACATGTTTGTGATACATGCAATAATGCTTTTCAGACTATATTTTGGTGTGATGAATATTTTTGGGCGCTTATGACCAACATGCCTACTCTTGGAATGTACGTGTTTGTGATTTATGCAATGGTACTATTCAAACTCTCTTTTGGTGTGATTATTACTTTGTAAAAGAAACAGTACAAGAACAAATTTTAAATTGTTATAATCTTTGGTGTAAATTATGCAATGGATTGTAATTTAAAATGAATTTTTGTTACTCTATTTATTTTAGTATAATTTTTTTAAAAATAATGTAATAACGACCTATTTAAAATAAATTTTCATAAAAAATATATATATAATTTATTTCAATTAAGGTATGAATTTATATTATATAGGTAGAAAAAATTTAAATTATTATAATCAAACAACCTCAAAAGCATTTTTTGAAGGGTAAAAGTATCATATCAGAGTTAGAAGGGATTTAAAATATTGTAACTACACAATCTCAAGAGCTCTTTTAAATACAAAATCTCTTATAAAACATAACATCCAAATACTAACTAAAAGGTTTAGATTTTTACTTTTTTTCCTTCTACTGATAAAAGTTAAAAATAAAAATTATCCCAATCGAGCTTGAACATGAAGGGGGTAGAACGAAAACCTGAAATAGACTAGTAGGTTGGTGTAGTTGAAAAACTCCCATCAAAACGACACCTCATTGCACGTAAAACGACGTGGAAAGTCCCAGCGAACACTCGCTGACCGTCCCATTTCTGGTCTTTCTTCATCTTCAACCCACAAAATCCTCAAAAAACATAATCCATACATAATACATTGTCTCTTCTTCCAATTTCTCAACCAAAACATCGAAATCGTCTGCTTTTCCATCCTACAATCTAGATTTCAACTATCATATTTTTCCTAAAACTCACAAAATCGAAAAATGTCGTGGCTTCGAAATGCGATGAACAAAGCAGTAGAGGTTGGGAACAAGAACAACCTCACACGCACCGTCAAGAACTACGCCGACACCGTCGTCCATCAGGCCGGCCAAGCCGTCGCCGAAGGAGCCAAAATCTTACAGGATCGGATTGTAATCTCTCAATCTTTACGACTTCGTTTTGTCATTTTCTTTATTCCTGTTAGATTTTAGCGTCAATAGTGTGTTTTTAAGTTTATGTTGAGTTATTGATTTCGTTTTCGGCTTCTATGTAGCTGAAATTGCTCAAACGTTGCATTTTTTAGGGTTTTATTGAAGTTCTAGTTTTGTTTTGTGTTTTGTGTAAAATGAATTTGACTATTCAAATGCTTGCATTTCTAGGGTTTTGTCGAAGATTTAGTTTCCGGCTATTGAATGTATGTGCATATCTGGTTGCGGTTGCTAGTATAGCAGAAACTATTTTACTTGCCATTTATGTTTCTGGTCATGTTGTGTTGTTTTGTAAATTGGATCTTCTTGCACTAAGTTGTTTGGATTGTGTGTGAATGAAGGGGGCGCGGAATTTCAGAAGTGTGAAGCAAACGATTAGAAGATTAGAGGAAGCTGCAGTCTCATGCAGGGGTCCGGAAAGGGTAATGTTGCTCAGAAGGTGGGTGGTTGTGCTTAAAGAAGTTGAGAAATTATCTCAACCTGTGTCTGAGGATAAAGAGAAGGCCAGTGAGCAGCAACATGCGTCTGATGAATCGAAGGATAATCCGAAAAGGCCATCTATGGTGAGCTCAATCTGTTACTTTTACCAAGTGTGCAAGTTTTCTCATTACCAAACTCTTGTGTACTATTGTTTACTTGGAATAGTTGAACTTTGATTCTGAAACTATTTGGTGATTAGTTTTAGGTCCTGAAGAAATTATCTATTACAGGCTTTGTCATTGTTTCATTCGAATTGCTTTTCTCTGATGTTCTGTTATTTTGGTTAGGTTCTGTATTATGACTCTGATGTTGGGGGTGAACCATTGAATTTCCGTGATGTTTTTCTTCAAAGTCAGGCTCTGGAGGGAATAACTTTGTCTATGGTGAGTTAAAGTGCCCCCACTTGCTCTGATGTGTGGTGGATAACTTATATCAGTTGAAGAAAGGCATGATATATTCCACCATCCAACTTTGTTGTAAATATGATTCAGACATGGAAACACACACCCACACACAGTAGTAAGCAAAGATGCACATGGTTGGCGAGTTTAGTTCTGTAAGTCTTTCCGAGGTGAATTATGTATGTCCTACATGAAGCCTTTAGGAGACATTGAATGGCTGTTATACAAATAATGGAGCATATTTAATTTAGAAATTGAGAAGTTTAAAGTGTCATGTTTACGTAAATTCCTTTACAGGTTAGATGGAAATATGATATGGTGGCTTAAAATAAACCTGGGTTGTGCTCATATGTATAAAAGTTACAGTTGGCATTAGCTAACAGCTAACCTCAAGATGTTGGGAAATTTTCCTCTGGTCTCTAAGGACAAATTAGTTTTGTCAAATATCAAATTATTGAATAAAAATATAAGTCATATAGAAAATTGACAATTAAATTCATTCTAAATCATATAGAAAACAATTAGAAATGTAAACAAATTTATTCTAGATTATTTTATTTGAAGACATTCAAATTGTGCTAGGATAATTAGTCTGCCTATAATTTTAGGGTGGTCATAGTAAATTCTTGTTGGCTGGAAAATTTTGTTTACCTTGGCAAGCTTTATTGTGTATTTTACTATGACCTGTGAGCTCGTTTTTTATAAATATGCAAACCTGGAATCAGTTTGGTTTTTAATGAACTTCTAGATTTTGTGAATTGTTGTGTATGGAGGTTTTACCTCTGATTTACTTGTCTTAATAATTCAGATTCTTGAAGCACCAAATGACGAAGAAATTTCTTTACTCTTGGAGATGTTTGGGTGAGTTTTTGCTATCTAATCATAATTATTTCCTTATTCTGATCTTGAATTAACATGTATTTAGGGTGTTAGATTAAACAATTTTCTTTGTTAATTAATAATGCTACAGTTTCATAACTTTTGGCTTAGGATTGTTATTAGTTAGTTTTGGCATGATACACTTTAACTGTGTTTCATTTCTGAGTTCATCTGTAACTTGTTGGAGATTTTGTTGGGCCCACTACTAATTTTAATCAAGTTGTGATTATTCTATGATTAGAGTCAGTTGAATGGACCACTTCATGTTCTTTTAAATTTATTTCTTTTCATTAATAATTAGCTTTCATGCAGGCTCTGTCTTACTGGCGGAAAGGAAGTTCATAATGCAATAGCGAGTAGTATACAGGATCTAGCTACAGCTATCTCGCGCTACCAAGATGAAGTATTGGTAAAGCCAAAATTGATAACCATGCTTAGACTATTTGACAGATATTTAGATGATGAAAAGACCTGTAATGCCTCACTTCATTAGCAATAGATATGTGAACATTATGTTGTTAAAATTTCTTCAACGTTTGGCATCCCTCAAGTCCTTAACATAGCTAGATATTTAAAAGCAACTTTATTTGTATAAAATTTAATTTCATAGCCCAAAATCTGTTGCTCAGATATTATCAGGTTATTATATGAGGCTTCTAAATGGCGTTTGGAAGATTAAGCACTTGATCAAATTATTGTCTCTGCCTTACCAATATCCATGCATGGGTTTGCCTTTTTCTTTGGCTTAACAATAAGTTGTTGGTTTAACATCTTCATTTTCTTCTTTTTTGCTTTTTTGGTGGTAACTATGTAGGTGAAGCGAGAGGAACTACTGCAGTTTGCACAAAGTGCCATTACGGGGTTGAAAATAAATGCTGATATTATAAGGTGGTTAAGATGTGAAGATCTTCCTTTTTTCAATTCTTTTCTTTCGCAATGTTTGGTTTTCACTCTATTTCTTCGGTGCATTTTGGTTTGAGTGTCAGCCTGAGACTGTTGATGTCTTTAATATTTACTGCATTGTTGTGTATGTACTTCGGAGGATGAGGTTATTTTCTTCATTTTACTATTTCCATCGAGCATGGTGACAGTTTGAGTGATGTTTTACTCTTTTTAAATACTTTCTCAGGGATTAGTTTTTGCTGTAAATTTAATTTTATTAGTAACAAAGATGTTCAAACTATTGCTTCCATAGAAAATGATACATGGTTGCTGCTGGGCGAACATAAACAATTCTGAACACTTTGTTACCTTGGTCACGCCTTCAGTGCTCAATTTGCATGTCTTGGTACATGTATATGTGGCTAAAGGGATTATGTTTTGTTTAAATAGAACTGTCATCTGCTATCATTAGTCATTCATCCTCCGCTCATTTGAGAAATTCTTCGAGTCAGTTGATAATATGTGAATTTTGAAAAGGAAAAAGACAGTGATCTTGATTAACCACTTTGTAAATGTGTGTGAGCAGTTGGACATGTTCACTTGTTTTAAAATTCGTCCTCCTGTCAACAAACCCCAGAAGGTGAAGTAAGGATGACATTCTCTTTGGGAGATGTTGACCTTGAACTTTTGGTTCTTTGGTGTCCATTTTTACAGTAAATTTGAAACATGTTACTTTCCTCTTTTGAGTTCTGATAATCTAAATTAACAACATATTTCCATTCTGTCTTGGGTTCACATAGCTGTGCTTCCACTTTCCTCATTAATCTTTATAAAAGTTCTGGAAATTAAATCTATGGATTCTTTATAGATGCATAGGTATTTATAGTGAAATTGAGAAGACCAAATTAAATGGCTCTTACCTTGTTTGATCTGCTTCTGGTCACAGGATAGATGCTGAAGCGTTAAATTTGAAGAAAAAACTTGAGGGAATGAATGCTATCCTAAAGTCTGAAAATGAAGGTCTTGAGGAAGCATCGGAAAAGACAACTAAGGCAACTATAGAGGTGAATTTGCTGTGACAATGGTTTGTTTGTTTGTTTGTTTTTTGTTTTGTTTTGTTTTGTCTTTTGTTTTTGTTTTTTTTTTTTTTTTTGTTCCGGTTTTTTTTTAATTGGACTCTATGGGATGTCAAATGCTTTTGGGGATGTCGCTCAAACTCTCTGGTGGTTAGCCATGATGGCTTTCCTTTGCGTTGTTTGGATGGGAAGGAATAAAAGAATTTTTGAGAATGAAATGAGGAACATTTTTGCTTCATGGGATAGCTTCACTTTTGGGCCTTCCTTTGGGACTTTTTTTCTACTGTTTTTAAGAAGTTCCTTCCTTCTTTATCAAACCTCAATTGGGAAGCTGCTGTAGCTTGATAGGATAGGACTCTTTTGTGCTCTTGCTTGGAGCTGTTTTGGTGGCTTTTTATAGGCCTAATTTTTGTCTTTTGGAAGCTGTTTCCTGCTTTTTCTTGTTAAGGACAGCTTGCTTTCTATACTTCAAATCTCTTTGATCAATACGACTTCTGTTTTGATTCAAACAAAATAAATAAATAAATGCTTGAATGGCAGATTCAATGTATGATTCATTTTTGGGCACCATTAGAGCATTTCCAACCATTCTTGTTATCCATTGTCCTTAGCTAAAATAGCTTGGTGATGTAACTTTTTACGAACTCCAATCATTCGCTATGTTATTAGTTATTTTGTAAAAGTTGAATCACCCTAGCTAAATATAGAGAGTAAGAAAATGCTAGCCAAATTCTTTTTCCTATTATTTTAATATTTCATTTGAACTAAAGTAATTTGAAAGTCCTAGCTAAACTCTCTTTCTTATTATTTTAATATTAATGCTTAGCAAGATGATGGTTGGAGTGACTCACTCAAAAATTGCTAGCTAAAATAGTTTTTTTGTTATTTAGCAAAAATTTAGCTAAATTTAGGAAGTATGATTGGAGATACTCTTGAGGCTTTCATTTCCAAAACTCTTGAGGATGTTTTTTGTTTTTTCATCCAGCTAATGTCAGAGGCAGTGGTGGCTTACAGTTGTTCTTTAATTTTCTTTTTGTGGTTCATTTGTATCTTCATGGCTTAAAGCTACAAGGATTGTAAAATTTGAGTTGCTCTGCTATGTTAGTCTTTAGTTTGGTCTGTATATTGGATCTCTTTTTCATTTATATAATATTTGCTGAGTTTATGATATTGTTTTAAGCTAGACTGCCAGAGTTTAGCTTGGACAGTTTTTTGTTGGTATTACAATTCTAATAGCCTCATCTCATCACTTTATTTTCTCTTGCTCCACATGTTTCCAGTATTCCTATATCATTTTTAAATCATTATTTTTTTTCGTGTTTTATGAAAGAGCTTCTTTTACTCCCAGAGTTTCCTTCCTCTGCTGACCATTATGAAAATTATGGTTGTGTATTTTTTCAGTTTGAAAATTTCTATTGATTACTGGTTTTGAAGTTTGAAGTTTGAAGTTAGAACCTTAATTGGTGTTTAGTTGTCCCATCATATTGATAACTTATTTTTGACATTGGCCTTGCTTTTGATTTTTGCTCATTACTTATAAATGTGTTGAAGAATGTATGTAGTTCGGCAAGACATTAATGCTGATTTTTGGTGATCGTAAAGAATGTATGTAGATGTGCTTAATGGTGTAAAGAATCTGACAACTCTTTTTTGATGATAGGCTCTAAAAGTAGCACTTGCTCACATTAGAGTTTGTTCCAGACTGGAGGGGCATTTGCTAAAAAAGAAATTGTCAAATAATGGAGATTCCCCAGAGATACGTGCTCAAAAGGTGTGATTCGTCCTCTTTGGTTGGCACTTTGCTTCCTGTTTCAGTTTACTTCCACATGTTTGTGTTTGTTGTTTGTGACATGCTAAATCATCTTGTCATTTTAGTTGTTATTTGTCGGCATGCTTGAGTATTTATATTGGCAAATGCCAAGTTTAGGATATCATGACATTATTTTGCGCATCACTTATTACCATATATACTTGATCTATTACTATATTAGATATTTCTCTATTTGTGCAATGTTTTAAGCCTATAAATATGTCTATGTAATACAAAGAATATTATAAATCTCCCCTTCATATTCTTTTACAGTTTTCATAATGGCTTAAATTTACTGTAAGCTTTATTGTCTTTCATACTATGAACAGGTTGATAAGTTGAAGGTGTTATCTGAGTCTCTTGCGAACTCCAGTTCAAAAGCTGAGAAGCGTGTTTCAGATCACAGGTATTTTATTTATTTAATTTTGTATTTGGTGTTCGGACAAGACATTGACAACTCCTAGTTTTTACTTCATGTTATGGAGTGTGAAGCAATTCTGTAAAAATGACAATCGGGAGTTTGTTAGTTAAAGGGGTTAGACAGTGAGGTACACAGTAAATGCAGTCTCTGTCACCCACTGTATTATGATTGATGTAATCACTTTATAAGTCCAACTCTAAATTATTAGCAAGAAGATCAACCTAATTTTCCCTTGTCTGACATGATGTCTTAATAAATACTTTGTAAATTCGTAAACAATCCCTTGGTAAATTGAGTATTTACTTTGAAAATTTTCCTGTTTCTTTTCCTTTTATTTTCTTTTGTCTAAAATTTGATATGGAGTAACTATGTATCTTAGTCCCCAAAGAGGGAGAAACGGAAGTTTTTACAGAAGCACTGTGGAGGAGAGTGGGGTTGTATTAACACATTTTTCTGGATGAGGAATTATTTCTAGCAAAGATGACAATTGTTATTGCAAGATTAGCTGCTTCTTTCTTACCCCTCTTTTTTTCCCTCTGATAAGAAACAATATCTTATTGGAAGACAATGGGAAAGCAAGAGAAAGGTGAATCAGCTCAGAATGACAAAATCCTATACATAAAAACCCTAGAATACACCAAAAGCGCAATAAAAAAATGCCCCTCAAGTTACATTGGCTTCCCAGCTGTGTAGAATAAAATAGAAAGAAATTTTCCAGAATTTATTGTGAGTGGTTTTTGAATTTGTATCTTTTAGATGATTGTTGCATACTGTTTGTAAAAGTGAGTTGTCCATATTTAACAATTTCAAATTTCTGTTACTCTATGGAGATATCTATTTTCTCACAATTTTTTGTGGAAGCGGTCTTAGGTTATTTATCATTTATATAACAAAATTACAAGATAATGAGTAAAAGTGCAGTTCTTGACATAATCAAATAAGATGATTGGATGGGTAGTTGAAATACCTTTAATACTCTTACCTGATAGCTCTATCACTTTAGTATATCCTCATGATGACAAATGTTGACAAATTTACAAAATGAACGACACAACTGGCATGTAATTGTGTGCCGTTTAGAACTGATTTTAAGTATATACATTCTTTCATCATAGATATATTTTTACATAATCATTTGGCAGATTACAAAAGGAGGAGGCTCTAAAAGTTCGTGTGGTCAAGGCAAGTGAAGCTAGTGAAAAGGAGAAGGTATTTTGCTTCTGCATTGATGCTCTTTGTTGTCTTTCCATCTCAAGAACTGCTAAATTTCAGAAACTAAGAAAAGTATATAAGCTCTTGTCAGTTGCTCTGGTTGCTATGTATGAAAGATAGCTTTGCTATTCTGACATTCAACTGTCATATAAGGTGTTGTGCATTGTTGTATGAAAAGCCGTTATTGTGAAGTTTTGTTAATAGTTCATCAGATGTTTAATTAGAGAGGGAAAGTTTAGGTGTGAATGAAAAGGAGAAAATAAGATTACGTAATCTTTTGTGGTTTGCCCTCTGATTCCTGCTATCTTTAAAGTCTGAGGATGCATCTGCCCTATTTGTGTGGCTACTTCTATGTAGGTTTAGTTGTTCTGAAAATATTGGAAGGTAACTATTATGTTGTAAATCTTTTTGCCTTGGGGAAGTCCTCTTTGAAAATTCTCGTGCTACTGTTCTTAGTCCAGTTGGCTTATCAATTTTTATTTTTAACATCAATCTATCTTATTTGTAATTGTACTTTGCTGTCGTATATCAATTACAAAGTCTAGTATAAAGTGATCATTATGCAAGATTTATCTGATTCCATGTACTGCCTTAATTATGATTCATGGTGTTTATAAACCTTTGTGTGCTGCAAGCCTGCAGCCATGTGGACTGTGAATTTGGTGTTAATTTGCAATGATGGGGAAGTTGATTTTAATTTGATAATCCATTTTTTTGAAGTATTTAATTTGATAATCTGTTTCCAGGAAATAGGAGCTGAGATTGCAGAACTCGAAAAACAAAGAGATCATCTCGAAGCTGAATTAAAGAAGGTCATTCTGCTATCTTTCTTCTCTTTTGTTGTTTGTCTGAAATTATATGAAGGAAAATATATGCTTTTATTAAGACATGTTATATTTTGTTTTTATTTAATACATATGTGTTAGTCTTTTCTTACTTTCTATTTGTACAGTGATCTAAATTTATTACTGTTTGCATGTTGCAAAATATGAAAACTTTACTTAAGCACATCATATGATAGTTTTGGTAAGGAGAATCAAACAGTTACATCTCATTTTACGAAAAAAAGATTTCTTTCTATCTGTTGCAGGACAAATACATCAGTAAGCAGGTGCTTTGTAAATATTGCTTTTCCATTTAGATGCTATTCAATTCTTCTTATGTGGTTATCTTGATGTAGTAGGGAAACTTTTTATAGTGTAAGGACTTAAGTTTCATTCAGTTGATGACCTGAGGAATCCTGTCTACATTTAATTTATAACTAGCCTTATATATAGACATTGAGTTGTGGTCGTGCATTCAATGATTCTAAATTGTATAAATCTGGCCCATTTGCTGCAGGTTAATATTTCCTTGGCAGCTGCTCAATCACGCCTTCGCAATGCTCAGGAAGAGAGGGACCAGTTTGAAGAAGCTAACAATCAGATTGTTGAGCACTTGAAAACAAAGGTTTTAAACTTTTTTCCTGATTCTTCAGCACATCTAGTAAAATGGTGTTTGGAATGTTAGTATACATTTTCTGTCCCCTTCCACCATTCAGATATCTTAATTATCTTGTTCCATTTCTTTGCAGGAAGATGAGCTCCTGAAATCAATTACTGCATGTGGGGTTGAAGCAGATGTTCTCCATACATGGATTAACTTTTTGGAAGATACTTGGGCTCTCCAATGCTCGTATACAGAAGTTAAGGATAATCAGGTCAAGTATGTAACTCAAATTTGAGTTTTGAGCATGGACAATGATTATTTAGTCAGTGTCCTTTGTTGGATATGTTTTGTCAAAGGTTTTTAATCTAAAAGAAGATGAATATTATAAGTCATGCTTTTAATTCCTTTTTATCTGCCATAAATCACTATATAGAATACCTTAACTTCTTGGTTAATACTTGTTGCTTCTTTGCAATTTCAAGTGATGAACTGGAGAAACATGAGGAGTATTTTGTGAACTTGGCTGTTACTCTCCTCTCTGCATACAAGGTAACGATTATATTTTCTCCTTATATCCAGGTTTTGCGCCTAAATTTTTGGATTAATTTTGTTTCTCTCTCTCCCTCTTCTGCTCCCCTCACGGGATGAAACCATTTATCGTTTCTGCAGAAAGAGTTGACACCTTCTATCACCCGCATTGAAAAGTTTGTGGAGAACTTAAAGAATTTGAGTGAAGGGTAATGCGTTTGTTGCACTGAATGGTTCTCATCAATTTTGATGCATTTCTTTTTACTCCTTTTCACCTGATGATTCAGGTCCGAGATAGGATCTGGAGTGGATAATGAGGATCCAAAAGAGTTAAACCCAAGGAAAAATCTTGAGGAGGAATATCTAGAGTTTGAAGCCAAGGTACAGAGATGTTCTTTTCCTGTCTTCTAAAATTCAAATGCTCTCATGAGAGTTTGTTTGTTTGTATGTTTTGACTTTTTATTTAGGTAGTGAACACCATCCCCCTTCTCCCTCTCATTTGATCTTCAGCTGTCACCTTTGCCAATTCACTGATGGTATTTCCATTAAGCAATGCATGTTTTCTTGTAAATGTTTTGTTAAACCCTAGTTCTCTTAGTTTCATCCATGATTCCTTTCTGTCTCTGTGTGTTTGTCTCTCTCTCTTATTCCTTTGAATGTTCCTGATTCTAATAAATGACAATGAATTTAAAATTATGATTGATATCTTTTGCTGCCTTAATGTTGTTGTTGTCACCTAGTTGTTAAAAGTATCTATCTACTTGTATTTTTGTGTTGATGTGATTTTGTTGCCTTGTTTCAGATCATTACCACCTTCAGTGTTGTGGATAACATGAAAGAGCATTTCTATGCTCAACGTGGAACAAATTCCAGGTGTGATATTGTAGTCTAGTCTATGTTATATGTTTTCTTGTACATTATCATCTGTGTTCCCTTATATTGGCATACTCAACCAATTTTCCACCTTTTCTGATTCAGGAGAGATGATGCAAGAGTTAAAGAGCTATTTGACGATATTGAAAAGTTACGACAGGAGTTTGAATCTATTGAAAGACCAAATTTAGAATTGGAGACTCCAACTCCAAAGTCTGATGAGAAGCCACTTGGAAGTCCCTCCAATCCACCTGGAAGCCCCTCCAATCCACCTGGGAGCCCCTCAAATCCTACTAAAGAGGGAACTAAAACACTAAAACGTGAAAAATTTGAGCATCATGAGGCAGGTGCTGTCAAGGCAGAGCCAGTGCTAGACCCTGATTCCTGACTTAGCCAAGTTGGAGTCTGAGTTTGGGAAGGTTGGTAAAGACTATTCATCTGAAGAGATTGGTGACTGGGAGTTTGATGAGCTTGAAAGGGAATTCAAATCTGATTCAGCAACGAGCAAATAGCCAAATTCGATATACCAAATTAGTGAACCTTTGCTATAAATTTAATAACCAAGCACACGTAAATGTGATATAATCTCTTATCTGACCTCTCCAAAAAAAAGCTGTTTTTTAGATCCAGAGCTTTTTCTGTAACTTATATGTAACGCTGAATTGGGTGTTAATTTATTCATTCTTCTGTAAATTCTCAAACTCGTATGTTGTATTATGGCATTGATGAAACAAAAGAGTGAAAGGCTTTCTAATGTATGCTGTGTGATCTTTTAAGATTTCGGCTGCAAATCATTTGCTTGAATCATAAGTGCACATTTAGAATCGATTAAAGAATTAGAGGATTCTGATTCAAACCGTTGGTGGTTTTCCATCTAGTTCCTGGAATACCAAGTACTTCCTAGTTAAGATATTGTCTATTCTCTGCGTTTAAGTGGATGATGACCAGCCGATGTGCAAGGGGACCCCTTGTGCTTCCCTGTAAAGCACTGGAGGAACCAAGAACAGGATATGTGGTTTAGATCTTCGTTAAGGTCTGGTGATTGTGAATCCTAAGGAAAAAATGTAAGACTTTAATTGAAGTGTTTCCTGATATGGAAGTGTTTGAACTTGTTTTATGATTTTACAGGCATCATGATTGTGTAGAGCCAGCTGTGCCTTCAACACAAGGGTACAGAAGCTAGTGGACCTGGAGCCCCCCACCAAAATCTCTTCTAAAGGCAGCTTTTAAAATGACATCTCAAAAGGTTTTTGCTTGGAACTGTTTAGTTTCTGTTTCAATCTCTGCTTTTGTTAATGCTGGTGGGTTAACCAGCATCCGCAGCCCGGAAAATCAAACCAGAGAGGCTCTACTTGTCCATCGTTCAACCAATTAGAGCATTCTTGGTTCCTCATTTTCTGGCTGGTGGGTCATTGGATTGATACATTTATGGCTGTCCTCTGCTGGTATTTTTTTCTCTCTCTTTTGCTAGAAGAAATTGTGCCCCAGCAGAATCTTAATTCAATATCTCAGAGACAAACCAGATATTGTACTGTGATTGTTACAACACAGGAGGTCTTTGGATGCTGCTATTGTGCATCAGATTTTTTAAGCTAAATTTTACAGATCTGCCCTATTTTTTTAATCAAAATACAGGCAAATTCAAAAGAATTGGAAGTAATAACTTTCCACTAAAATTCTGAATCTCTTGAAAAATCTCTTTTAAAATCTACTTTATTGGTTAGATAAGCTTATACATTAATAATAACCATTGGATTGTTATTGATAGTCACTTTTACAGTCAATTCAATGATTGTTGATAGATAACCTTATTCAATCGGTAAGAAAGCAAAACTCTTTAAAATATCTTGGTGTTTTGTAAAGTTTATTAGAAAACTTCAATGCAAAATAATGTTTAACTCGTTAGTTTTAATTGTATTATTGAGAGAATTGTACTTGATATTTGTCAGGCAAACCTAAAATCTCTTGGCCTATGCATTTTTTTTTCTGACAAGCAATAGACGATGGTACCATTAACTTAAATCTGATGATACAAGATTTTATATATAGTGTGGACATTCAACAATCTGTAATTCATTCTCAAAAGAAGATAAAGCAGACTAAGCAAGAGAATGAGCCATTGAAATCCCCTGGCAAGGAATAAAGTAAGACATTCCATTACCAAAAAATTAATGACAAGGCAGAAAGATAATGTGTCAGATGACCTAGAGTAAATTTGATGCTTTGACACGCTTTCAATTACCAAATGAGGAAGTTTAGCTGAAGGAAAAAATGTTGTGGCATGAGTGAGCATAATTTTGGTCATTTTGCCGGAATAAATTACTGATAACACATCTTTAGATGATCACTCTATAGTCGAAAGATAACAGCTCCTACCAAGATAAGAACAATCTTTATATTTTATATTTTAATAGAACAAGAATGTGACTAAAACTCTTAACTTATTGAAATAAATGAGGTATTTATCCACTCTTACCAAATTATTGAGGGTGTGAAATTGCTAAGCTTATAAATAATTTGAAATTTTGATTACTTTTTGAACAAATACCTAATAGATAGTTTTTTAAAATATCTATAATGTTACTATAAAACGTTACAAGTTGTATTCATAAACATGGTCTGATTAGCAACCAACTAATCACATCTCTTAGCAACCCAAATCCCCTTCCCCCAAGTTAAAAATAAATAAATAAATAAAATGATAAGGTTCTCATGATTTTTGTATTTCATAGGGTAGTAGCTTCCTCCTCCTAGAGGTACACATAATGGTACCTTTAAAGGGCTCAAAAGACCTTGAAAGAGTTGCAAGAGATGGTAGTTGAAGCGTTTTCTATTTGTTTCCTTCAAAGCACAAGTAGTCTTTTAAAAAGGAGGGAATAGATCCTTTTTGTCTTTATATATTTATCTAGTGGTTTAAAATATAAAATCAACAAAAACATGGGGAGTGTGTTAAAAGAGAAGGCAATAAAAATTAAAAATAAGATAAGAATAAAAATTAAATGAATAAAATCTCGAGCTTTCTAGACATTCCATCCACAATTCCCTTCTCCCACCAAGAAATGTCGGATCATGTGTTGTTTTCACTCTCAAATCCTTTTAATCATAAGTCATTTTTAGTGTAAATATAGGTAGGGCACTTTTCAAGGGCACAATTCTAATTTATAATGGTGCAAGCTACTTATATAATTTATTTTGCATAGGTAGATATTGAGATGATTAGATTTTATATATACCTTTGTAAATAGGGATGAACGCATATTATATATATTATCATTTTTCGCCCATGATTAATAAACCATTATTTTCATCTCTATTCATTTAAGAAATATCATTTTACCTTTTTTTTTTTCTGACTTGAATTAATACTATTTCAAAGGTTTTTTTTGACTTTTTAGAATCATAAAAAGAGAAAGTGATGATTCATCAATCGTTAGGAAAAATTTATATATATTTATATAAAAGTAAAAGTAGAATTCTCTCCCCCCCCCCCCTAAAAAAAAAGGAGAGACCCTGGATCAAGAAAAAGTAGGAGGCAAAAAATGTAACGGTGATGGGGAATTTTCCAAAAAATACAAGCCCAGGAATCCAGTAAAAGGTAGTAGAAAAACCAAGTCTAGAAGTGAAGCTTTAGATATTATTCTACTTGGAAAGAAAGCAACTCTTTTCTTTCCATGCCTGCTTTTATTAGTTATGGGGCACACACAGATGGAGCAGAAAACCAGGTTTTGAGATCCGGGCTGCTTTCAAATTTAAGTTTTTAGTCTTTGCAGAAGATGCCAGAAATATCTAATTATTTTCATGTGCATGCTCTTTGTTTGAAGTTGATTAAAGTAATGAAGTTGAAATAGAAAATGTTATCAGGATGTGGGGCTGCTTTAAACTATTGACTCTTAGTGAGATACACATTGATCTATGCCAAATATAATATTTACTTCTACCAGAATTCTCACCTTTTTCTTTTGCTTTTAAACTAACCAGTTTCAACATATTGGTAACGTTTTAAATACTAAATTATTTATACACGAGTATTCGGGAACAGTGTTCGTATGTACATATTAAATTTTCTGAGCTTTAAGTTATTTTTTAACAAATTTCTTTCACTTTTCCTACCTACGGACTAAATAAATATAGATTTGACCGGTTTTAAATTTGTGATCAACATCTTTTAAAATTTCTAAGTTGATTAATAACTTTCTAATATATTCATTAGATACCGTGAATTATGCTAATTTAAAGAGTCTAGAAGTTTAGGGCTCGTTCAAAATCATTCATATTTAATCATTCAAGAAATGATAATGAAACCATATGGATGATAATTGAAATGAATTTTTAGTGATGATTGCCATCCTAGCCATCCAACTTGGTGGCCTTTTGATCTAAAATTGCACTTCTTTGAATAATGAGGTTTTGCATACTTTGATTAGAATCGATAAATTAGTGATTGTCCCATCAAATGATCAAGGCTCAATGATGTCAGCTATAGTACTCTGCAAGGAACGTGAACCACCATGGGAGAGAGAACCGGATGTATGCATTGTATGCATTGTGTACACCGTATGTATGCATATACTTTTAAAAATATGACTTACTGACAATTTACTAACTTATTGAACCGGTCATATTTTGACCTGATGGACAACCTATTAATCTGATGAACCGGTCAACACCTACCTGGGTAAAAATATAATAATACACTTCTTGAATAACTTACGTCTTCTACCTGGGAACTCTTCTTTAGACACACATTCAAACATATTATTAAAAAAACCCATCACTATGAATCATGAATATTTGTTTTTTTCAGAAACAAGTCTATGACTCCATTGCTTCCAAAAGAAAAAAAAAAAAAAGTCTATGAATCCATTATATATATGATGAATTAAGAGCCACTATTGATAGTGCTAATAGTTCGCAGATTCCCGAACTATAGTTGCGAATTCGGTTGGCAGATTCACGAAATAAATTTGCGAACTAATAGTAAACATATGAGAAATATTCGCGAGAGCTATAATTCGCAGATTTGCAAACTATTGTTTGCAAACTAATATTTTGCAAATTCGCAAACTAATAGTAAACATATGAAAAGCATTCGTGAGAAGTAACTTGACTTACTATGTTTTTTTACGTATTTGAAAGAGTAAACAGATGAGAAGTCTTGTAATAAAACATGTTTATTCAACCAATTTAGGCTCATCTTCAAATAGCTTTATAATTTCAGAGATCCCGTTCTTGAGGTATAAGATGAGAGATAGTGATTTTTGTTCTTTGATTGTAGGTGTGCATAACAGCTGACACACACAATTTTACTTGTTGACACTAACTCCTTCAATCGGTTAAATGAATGTGCATAATAGTTGACATACACTAATTTACCTATTTAACAAGTTTCTCAATTTATTAACTCATGGTTCGTTAATAAGTTTCAGCCCTTGAATCTAATTCCTTAAAAAATGAACTGTCATAATTAGAAATTTTTAAAACTATATGCATATACCAGGTGTACCTTAGAACGTGCCTATTTATATATATATATATATATATATATAGTGCTTTTATAATCAGAACGTTCTAACTTTAAAAAGTAAGAACCAACCAATCAAATTCATCTATTGTATTATATCTTTTAAAACAAATTTTTTCCCCTATTTAATTCAAATAGAATGGATGAATTTGATTGATTGGTCTTTACTTTTTAAAGTTAGGACGTCCTGATTATAAAAGTCCTATATATATATATATATATATATATAACACATTTCTCTTTTCAAAATATACTTTTCTATTGGAAAAAGGAAATTATTAAAAAAAAAAAAAAGAAGTTAGGAATCCGGAAATCTAATATTTGTAATGTGAAAAAACAATGATAAATGAACCACAACAAAAATTTATAAATTTATCAAAGAAAGAAATGGAGACATGGGTCAGGTCTGCTGGGCCATTGAAAAAGAATTCCCATAATGTTCTGTATTTTATATTTGGAAGCATTCAGCATTCTGACAGTAACCAACATCCACACTTTTAAAGCCCGCACTTGCTTTCTTTTCCATTCTCATAAGGCTCACCTCTCTCTCTCTTTCTCTGAACCTATCTTCCTGTACAAGTAAAGATATCAATCTGTTGTTATCCTGAAAATACTCAGAGTTCACCTGAAATGGATGTAAATATCCTGTCATATGATCATGAAGATGATGATTACATTGACATGGAAGTCGGCTCGTATTCTAGTTTCCTGAGCCATTCCATGAACTCCTCTTCTAACCCCAGAGAATTTGAGTTTCAAATGTCTTCAAATTGCCTGGAAAGAGAGCCTACAACTTCTCCAGCAGATGAGCTTTTCTACAAGGGAAAGCTACTTCCTCTTCACCTCCCTCCACGTCTACAAATGGTCGAAAAAATCCTGGAGAACTCAAATTGTGCTTATGACAGCAGTAAGGATGCATTTGAAGATTTCTACAGCACTCCATTGATGACAAATGCTGTCACAACCCCGACTACAACTAGCACTCCTTTCGAATCCTGCAACATTTCGCCTTCAGAATCCTGTCAGGTTAGTAGAGAGCTGAATCCAAATGAGTACTTGTTAGAGTATTCGAATGAAGTGAGTGAATTTATTGGTGAAAATCCGAAGAAATCCTGGACGAAAAAGCTCAAGTTGATCAAGCGGTCCTCACTTGGTTCCAAGCTGAAGGCTTCTAGGGCTTATCTCAAGTCTTTATTTGGTAAATCAGGTTGCTCGGATGAGTCCTGCACAGCTGCCGGAAAAGTTGCAGATGAAGCACAGGTTTCGAAAGCTAAGGAGTGTTTGAATAACTACCTGAATACAGCGAAGAAGAATCCATTCGGGCAAATTCAGAAGGGCAAATACCAAAGTTCAGCTGCTCTAACCAGGAGATTCGACAATGATAATATTTCTGAAAGCAATGGTACTTGTCACAGGAGATCGTTTTCAATGGTTATCAAACGGCATTCGACAAACAAGTGTTCATCATCTTCATCATCTTCTGGCTCTTCTTCATCTTCCAGCTCGAACGATTCAAATGGGTTCCAGGAACTGCAGTTCCTGAAGAGAAGCAGCAGCAGTGCTTATTCAGAGATTGAAAATTCCATCCAGGGAGCCATAGCACACTGCAAGCAGTCACAGCAGCTTTTCCATTCAAGAAAAACCTTAAGTGAAGTTGGTTTTCATTCATTTTCAAGTTCCAGGATAACAGTATGTGAAGATGAAGAAAGACCAGAACTTTGCAGGGGTTAAAATAGAGAGCAAAAAAGAATGACAAATTTACCAAATTTTGAAATATTTGTTTCTGATGTATTTCTTTTCATAATTTCTACAATGGGTATGCTTTGATTCAGGCCATGCTAGAATGATCAATATTTTTCTTGAATTGTAAGACCAATTAAATCATCCTGTTTAACTTTCTGAAAAATTATCCAATAAAGTTCTCTTTCTTTTAACTAACATTGAGTGATTGCTTTTGAATTAAGAACTTCTCAAAGGAAACTTCGAAACTTTCAAATCTACCAAGTCGTGTTTTGAGACAAGAAACTGTTACTCCAAATCCTGTAAATGCTGAAGCCGAAAGAATACAAAAAATTAAATTAGAGTTCTTTAGATATAAAACACACTATAGGGCCCACGTTTTTACTCTGTCACTATATTGATACTTTGAGTTTCAATATCATTAAAGTATGTGTATAAGAAAAAAATATTTTCGCACCAAACTTGATTTTGCACAAGAGATAACTCATTCTTTTTAGGAATAAATTTTTTCTTTGATGGATTAGTCTCTTATAAAATATTTTATTTGTTCAAGAGATAAGTTTTTATTTCGATAGATAAATCATTCTCTTTCAATAGTTATGTCTTTCATTTGAGATATAAATCATTCTTTCTATAGATAAATCTTTTATGAGATATTTTATTCATTCAAGAAACAAGTCATTTTTTCAATATATAAGTTCTTTTTTCGAGAAATATATATTTATAAATAAATATTTCACTCAAAAATTAAATTATTCATCTGACAATAACTTGTTTAAGATATATTTTCTTCCTAATTTTTTCATTTTTTAGATTTTCAAGTTGTTCTTTTAGATTCGAGTTTTTTCCTTGTTTTCGACTTCTAGTTTGTTAGATCTTCAAATTATTTTTTTAGATTCAAGTATTTTTTTAGATCATTTATATAATAATTGATATACAAAAATAGTGAAAGACAAAGGAGAGAGAAAAAATGAAAGGAAAAACAAAAAAAAAGAGAAATGATGTCAGAGAGATGAAAAAGGGAACTCATTAAAGGCATTTTAGTTATTAAACATATTTTATTGAATTGAAACTCAAATTATTAACATAACAACATATTTACAAGATTTGATTTAAAATATGTCACATCATATCATTTTCACTTAAAATTATAAATCAAGAAAAAGGATAACTGTTTCAGAATATATTGTCATCAAATTAATTTAAGTGTGCAACAAAAAATCTGGTACCGATGATGACTCATTACCCTTTCTCCTTCCTTGAAACAACTTCTTGACTGTAGATCGCAGTTTTATCAAGTAAAAATGATGTGGGCCAAACTCCAGAAAATGATATGATATTTTCAGCGATTCTGCTGAGAGAATATAACAATCTCACAGATTTATTTAATTTAATTTAATTTCTTGTTTTGTAATAAATCTCAAAGATACTTTAGAAACATCAGATTCCATTATGATTGTGATTTTTTTCTTAAATAAATTATTAATGAAAAGAATATTTATGACTTTAGAGAGCTATAGTGATGCAATTGAAGAGACTTGACACGTAACAGCTTTGGTTTTAACTTTCTCGAAATGATGACTACGAAATGATTTGTCAGCTATATTTTATTACTTTGTAAAACTAAACAAGAATTCATTAACAAGACTAGAAAAAATATAATCAAGACTCTCTTTTCAAAATAAGTCTTTTTAAGTGAAGAGAGTCAAAATTAATAATTTATGAATTAAACTATTCTTTTTGTGGGAAATAAATTGAAACTTATAATAGCTTACAACTACACTTAAAAATTTAAATGATTTTGCATTGGATATATTTTAAATTTAAAATCTATATATATAAATGATTATGTACTATATTTATAAATCACCAAAGGTTATAAAGAGTTGAATCTAACAAAATTAAAGAGAAGTTTCTAAAAATGTCATCTGTCTAGAGATTGTTTCTAACAAATTTTAAAATCATTTTGGATCATCTAGCTTTTGACTGAAAATAAAGAATTATCAGTCTTATTAAACCTAACACGAAAACAAAGAAAAAAATTAGGTATTTATGGTCACATTAAAAAATAGGTATTTACACTCACATTAAGTAGTTAAATAATATTATATTATTCAAAATTATTTCAAAATAACAAGATAAGATGAAGTCTAGCACTATTCATCTTATAAATGATGCTATAATTACACGTTACCTTAACATGTCATTTTAACAAATTTTAGAAAAAAAAAAAATTTAACAAAATATCACTGCTGACTGTAGTATCACTTTGCTTACCTGTAAAGATTAAATGAATCTCACTTGTTATATATTTTATGCGCAGACATGGCTCCCCTGGATCATATAAAATTGCAAAGTGACATAAAATTAGGCAAAGACAATCATGACTATGCTCCAACCAATCATCGGATAACAGAATTAATCATAATCAAATACCAAAAACCCATCTGTCTGTCTCTTAACACTAGCTAGGAGACACCTGCTGAACTTAAAACTAATAAAAATGGATCAACAAACAAAATGGTTCTTTTTACAAAGCAATAAAAAAATCAATCATCCGATAAAAATGGTTTGGCCCACTGAAAAAGCTATTCCCACCCTGTACATACTTTCAAGTGATGGGTTCGATTCATCTCTTATATGAATAATTTTTTCACCTTTATATAGGTAGTTTTTTTCCACCTTCTAAGAGTAGAGATTCATGTTGTCTTTATATGGGTAGTTTTTTCTCACCTTTTGAGAGCAGAGACTCAGACCATACCTTAGAATCTCATTTCAATTGATTTCAATAATAATCTAATTTAATGTTAGATGGTGAAAAAAAAAAAAAAGAGAATCAATCATCCAGGGCACTGTACATGCACGGATACATACTAGTAATTCAATCAGCAACATTAAAAAACAAAGAAAAGGAAATCTCCAAGTGCAGACAAACACCTTTTCAAGTGGGCTACTCTTGGATGCTTTTAATTCATAGATTTTCTTAGTGGGTGTAAACTCAACCTTAAACTAAGTAAACATGTCTGTCAGAAATTTGACAGGATTATAGCCAAAGAAAAAAGCAGTGAAAAAAAAGGCTTATCTGATAAACATATAACAAGGTCAGCTTTTTCCCCACCCAATTTCCAGGCCTAGTATTCCAGCTGGAATACTCAATTATATCTGTTCTGTCTTTTTGTTGTTTCTTAAAATTTTGAGATGGCCCCAGAATATCTATGATAAATTAAGATCAAAGACCAGATTATGCTTATCAGTTCATAATACTTAATTAGCTTTCCTGTTTATTATGGGCACTATCAGCACAATTACGTTAATGTTGTAGATGGGGATTGTTTTTGCATTGCCAACTTATGTTTCTTAATGTTGTCATTACAAATATGTTTATTAAATTTGGAACTTTAAAAGTTTGCATTGCATTTTTCATACTAATTGTTACCATATTAATCAAATTCATATATTCTCATATAATACTATTTCCTATTTTCACGATTTTTAATTTTTCGTATTATTATAATTTCCTTGTTTAGGAGAATTGATTCCTTTCTTTATCCTATAAATAGGTTCTCAATTGTAAATTAACGTACAGTAAAATATAGAATCTGTTCACATTCCATCCTTGATATTGAATTTTCATAATTTAGATGTATGGATAATGTGGTAACAGTGATTTTATCCAATAATTGAGTACATTACTTTTTGTGGTAGCAGTGTATTGGTTTTCAGAATTATACAGGCAGGAAATCTGTCCCAAGATTCTATACTGAACTAAAACGACAGATATTGAAATAATATACTGATATGCAAGACCTGTTAGAGATTCTGCTTTGCTTGGAGGAAAGAAACCATGATTTAGCTAGCAATCTATTTGGGCTCCAGAATACCAGTGACACTTAGCAACCATATCCAATACCGAACATAGGATTAACCCTCTTCTAACCTTAGGTTAAATACAGATAGATTCGGATGATGGTTTTAAAATCTGTTAGAACCTCGAGGGAGATTCTTGGAGAACCATTGACAAAGATCTAATGAAGAGTTTAAATCTACCTGTATTTATTCCACAAAATTGAAGGATAGAAGTTACAAATACCTTCATTTTATGCACAGCCTCTTAGCACAGGTACTATTGTTTCTTCCCATTCTACAAGAGGCCGGTGATTAAATTCCCACTAAGCATAATTGGAGTCTTGCAGCTCTCTGATCCATTCTGTTATCACAATTTCAAATAAATATGAACCTTTTTAAATCACATAAATTTAGTTTCTAAGATCCTAATAAGCAACAGCTAAAATTGACAGAAAAATTAGTCCTGCTGAAATGAGTGCTAGTAATTTTATATTATCCATGTCAGTTTCATTTGATGGTAATGGATTCATTCAATTGACGGGAATTCACATTCATATGCAAGTAAAGTACCAATCGATGTACCAAAAAATAACTCTTGAGATCAAAACAATTAAGATAAATTAGGTAAGAGATATCATGCATCACATAAGGTAAACATAAATGGATATAAGTATGACCTTTACTTGCAGTTGCATGTGTGGATGAGAGACAAAAGATATATGAGCTTAGAACACTTTTTGGTACTCAACCAGAATGAGATCTCTCTTAAAGCTTGAGCCCATTGGACCTATAACCTATCTTTTGACAAGGACCAAGGACAAGATTTGGACCAAATACATAAGTTCCAACCCAACGCAAGCCTAATTTGTGTTCAAAGCCCAAGGCCACATAATATGAAACCAAATTTTAAATTAAATAATTTATATTTATTATTTTAATCCATTAATTCATAATTTCTTATGTTTAGAAAGACTTATTGAATTAATGTATAACTTTTTTATTCTTAATAGATGCACATATTAACATTTCTATAAGATAGGGTTAATTTAGACACTCTAGTATTCTTTAAGCATTAAATCAAGCCAAACATTTTAAAGATGAAAATATGGATAATTTTGGAAAAAAAAAAAAGTAGTGGTCTCTTTCAGAGAATCTTTTGACAATAAACTCCATGCATATTAACATAAATCATAGAAAAAAAAATAGTTGTGTAGCATTTAGCATTACAATTGATTTTAACATAGTAATTAATAATAGCATTATAATTTAATTAACACATTTGAAATAAAATTTCAGTCACGTGTCCTTAATTTAACATTTTTAACATAAATTCTGAAATATACATATATATATATATACACACACACGCACGTACATACTTCTGAGAACTAGAAGAAATAAGGTGAGAGAAAACCAAGTTGTATGCTGATTTTATCATTAATTATTTTTCTTCTAATTTTATATAATTATTCCATTGCACAACCAAGCCAAGTTTCAATTATGTCCATCTGAATATTTTAGATAAATAAACTACAGAAGCTACCTAGGATGATGTGAAACCAGCGGTGGCCTAAATCATGCTTTATAGTTAAGTTTATATTTATTGACGTTTTGGGTGGCTGCCATGGAATATGCGGATTCTTGTGGCCTAAGGAGAATACATGGGGTCTTATCCTTCATACTTTTCTACCACGAGAGCACATTCTCTTCTTCAATTATTGTTTTTATTTCTTTTCAACAAAAATCTAGTGGGTCCATTTGACATGTGAACATACCACATTTCTCATGTTCGGTCTCCCGGTCTTGCCCAAACTAAAAGCATTGGAATTTTGGACACAACACACAAGATGGTCAACACTATTAGTCGTCAAAGTTCGCAATTTCCTGTGTGTTTTCAGGAAAATGCAACTCCAGGAAAAGTCCCTTTCAAGGCATGAATGATCATTTGGAAATTGTTAAACGAAAATCAGACTCTGGAAACCTTCACAAATATCACATGTTGTGTAGGTCATCAACGACAAAACAAACCAATCGGATTGGTTTGGCATTCTTGACTTGACTTATAATATATTATTAAAGGTAAAGAATATGAACAACAACGACCTTCCTTAGACAACATATATCAACTGCAGAGGAGTTTCCATACATTAACTGTGATAGACCAAATTACACCCATGACTACTTCCAGAGCAATTTCACGGAAGGCAGTCTCCCTGAACCATGTGTTTGTCTACAGCTAGTTATACATGATGATATATTATTAAGGGTTAGCTTTTGAAGCTTGAAAGCAAGTCTCAGCAGCAGATCTCTCAAACTTTTTCTGCTGTTCTGCAACCGAAGAGTACCTCCCAGCAAGCCGCTTCATCGGAATCACCACCTGATTCTTGCAGCTAAGACACTGTCCCCATACATAATTACCAAGATGCTAAATCACAAGAAAATGACCAACATCGCATCACAAATAAGTCCAACTTTTTTCTTCTGGCCTGGCCAACGTAGTAAACAGACAGACAAAACATTGGTAGTTCACATTTATAAAGCATGTAAACGAAAAGCATAACAAGTGACGAGCCATAGCAGGGAATATTAATTAACTCTTGTGTTATTGTGCAGGGAATGCATAAAACACTTTTTGCACTTGTAGTATTATCCTCTGCAATCCTAAGCATTCCAAACTGTCACATAAATAGATAAATTAAA
This sequence comes from Nephelium lappaceum, assembly GCA_021234005.1. Classification (NCBI taxonomy): domain Eukaryota; kingdom Viridiplantae; phylum Streptophyta; class Magnoliopsida; order Sapindales; family Sapindaceae; genus Nephelium; species Nephelium lappaceum. The sequence continues at coordinate 21,375,943 of CM037999.1, forward strand.
GGGCATAGATTCGATCAACTTCAGAATTGGAGTAGTCAGAATGATGCCATGAGTTGGATCCACTCCTCCGTGCAGACTCTTTTTTCTCTTTCTTTCTCATTGATCGAATCCTTTTAGACTTCACTACGTAATAGGTCATGGTGCCAAGAACCCCAGCCATTATCACTCCCCCGACAACTGTAACCAAAATTGCAGCCCATTGATACTTCCGGCCAACAACTATGTAAGAGGAGGCCATAAATGCCACTGAAGTGCAAACAGAAGCCAACCACATCAACTTGTTAATCACCACCACCACTCGTTTTTCTGCTTTTGTCTCTCCTCTGACCAATGTAATTTGAACAACCACAACAGCCAGAGATGTGAAGAGAGCAAGTGCATTAAAAATGAAGAAGATTTTGAAAGCTGCAGTGTTCACCACTACAGCCATCCCATTGTCATGATCACCACCAGGCACAGTAAATATAGCTGCGAAGGCAACTGTGGCAAATAGAACGGCCACCACAGTCACTGAATTGGTGGCATTGTTGATCCCCTCCCGGTGAAGTTTCCTTAGCTCTTTAGAAATATTGCTAACGTTTTTGTTGGTTCTTCTGGTTTGTTCAAGTTGGGTGTGCACATCTTTTTTAATTTGAGTCACAGTTTTCCTCAGTTCATCCCTCGGCTGGTTCAGTTCATTAGCTCTAACAGCACCAAAGCGAGAAAGGCAGTTCTTAATGTCTTCGGCTTCTTCTGAGAGCGGAAGCCCTTCAGCTATGTCAAGAGCTGTTTTGTGCTCTCTGGTCAATGCATTAACATTGGTGTCTGGAAGGGATAACAACTCATTCACTATCTGCAAAAGAAACAGGAAGAGTCAATACTTCAGATGGTCTTATTAAACCGTTGTAGTGATCCTTCCATTTTTAAAACTGCAACAAATGTGTTAACTTATCCTACTGATGTGCTATGAATATATATAATACAAAGCTTGCCAACTAATGAGTAGCACAATTATATGTTTTGTCCCATGGATCTTTCGGAAACTTATTTATTAGGGAAACCAACTTCTAAGAAACATGATGACATGCCTCCGTCAAAATAGGAAATACTTCATTTACTACAGTGCACCAGCATGTAAAATGTAATAGTTCATCTAAGGTGTATTTATATAGAGTTGAAGATCTTTCATATATAAAAACAAAGAGAGTGATGAAAAAAATATATACCTCTGCTCGCTTCTTCCTGGTGGCTACATGTAATGCTGTATAACCAAACTTGTCCGGAAGCATTACAATAGCGGCATCTGCCTCCAGAAGCAATTTCACCACCTCACAGCTCTGGCCTTTCACAGCCATGTGCAGTGCAGTTTGCCCTTTCTTGTCAGTCCTTCGTGCCAACTGTGGATCTCTGTTAAGTAGAGCTTTAACAATATCCACATGGCCTTGCCGGGCAGCTAAATGCAATGCATTTTTTCCATTAGATCTAGCAAACTCTAACAAGCCACCATCCTTTGACAAAAGTTCAATGACTACAGTTGTATGTCCTCTAGTCGCTGCAGATATGAGAGGGGTTGCATTTGATTGGCCAATTGTTCGGCTCAAGCTGGGGTCTTGATCAAGGAGCACTTGGACAATGGCTGCAGCAGAACAGTAATTATTAGATGTGTAACAATCTAAAAAAGAACAGGATATTCTTTCCTTTATCAAAATAAATTCATACTCCATTGACTAATAAGCTACTTATCATAAACCAGAAGGAACTAAACTGTTTAAAATTTACATAATCACAACCATAAGCAGCCTCACAACTTTGAGAAACTAACCTGTCGACAAAGTTAATCATGAGTCTAGCACATTCTTAACTGCTAATAGCACCATTATGAAGAGATCATAAAGTCGGAAAATCTAATTATCTACACTCCATCAATAAAATATCTTATAAAAAGCATTGATTTAGATAAGATTTACTGATAACTCAGTTGACTTTGCAAACTACTAAATAATAACTAACCATACTAGCTAATTATATTAATTCTACCAAGACAAGCAGAAAAGTTTCTGTTTCGTGGTCTCTAAATCTAATCACTTTCAATTCATATTTATCTTGTTTCTCTGATACTTTCCAGGCAGTCAAATATATCCTAATTCATGAAACACCTTTGCACAATATACCTTAACGATTGCAGTTACACATATGAAAGAAGACCTAATGTCTAGTTCTTTGCTGTAAACTTTTACAACAATACACAGATGACATAACTTCACACGGCATATTTCAAGTTTGACCATATTCAAACTTGCAATTGTGAAATAAAAAGCATGAACTCAACATGATTACCATGATGCCCTTGGCGGGCAGCAATATGCAAGGGATCAAACCCAGACTTATTTTTCCTCTTCATGCCTTCTTTTCCCGTATACTTCAACAACTCCTTCACAACCTCAATATGTCCCTTCTCTGCAGCTGTGAACAGCGGGGTCTCCCCCAACTCGTTCACCTCATTCACCACCAATGCCCTTATCTCTGCAACTTCGGTATCCAATTCAGCCCCACTTAAGGTTCCCATCATTTGCAAGTCAATACCGTCGAGAATCTGCTTCACAGCCACTAAATCCCCACGCTGAGCTGCCAAATGCAGCTCAGTATCATTATAACGACCTGTCACTTGCTTGACATACTTCTTATTCCTCGCTTGATCTATGCGTTTTCCCGAGTTGGAGAGGACCAAAGCTGGAGCTGTTGCTGTTGCAGATGGTGATGGGGATGGCGAAGGCAACGGTGAGGGTGAGGCCTCGCCAAATGGGTTCTGGCTTGATTGTTGTGGACTCAACAAACCCTTTTCAAGGTCCCTCTCAACTCCTACAAACAATCATCCAATCAATCAACAAACTATTCTAAATCAACAACCAATAACTTGTTAAGATCAATCCAACTAATCAAAAAGTACTCAAAAGCTTCTCTTATAACTCCAGTGAACCCTTATCATCATCTCAATTGAACGAACCAAGTAAAACAATTACCAAATCTCACAGTTACCCAAAATTTATCTTCAGCTCACAATCAATATTCCATTTTTAGGTACGATCAATCAATCTAGAAATCATGCAAACACATACCCACATATTTAAACAAAACAAACACATACCCACATATTTAAACAAAGAAAACAACTTCTACTATTTAACAAAAAATCATTTATATGCAGAAAAATTAGATTTTTATATCAAAGAACCTGATTAAACTAAGTTTTTTTTTGTTACCCTTTTCAGCTAAAAAAACAAACAAAGAAAGGAGATAGATCTTTAACTAAATTCACTCAAACTACAACTAAAATATCAACAAGAGAAAGTTCAAAAAGCATATAAATCAAAAAATTACCTTGGTCAATAGATGAGGCCATGGTTGCTGATTATCAAAGAAGAATGAACTAAGAGATCATTCAGGGGAGAGGACCGAGGGAATGAAGAATCTTATGAGTGAAGAGAAAAAGAGAAAGTAGGGGAGGTGATAAGTTTGGACAAAGAAAAGAAAATTAAAAAGAGAAGGACAAAAAAGCAGGGACGAAAGTGTTAGGAAGGAGTGAGGTTGGAATTTGGACTTCGAGTGAAAATTGATGGTCTTTTGGAATTTTTTTTTTTGGTAAATCCTTTTTAATTATTTTTAATTTCATTTACTTAACCGCATTAATAATAACCAATATAGTTATGAAAAAATATTTAATAATTACTATTAAAAATAATCTTACCAACTAGTAAGATAGTTAAATTTATTCTTAAATCGAAGACTCAACTAGGATTTTTTTTTTTTTTTTTTAACATCGTTTAGAGGATTCGAATTTGAATGAATAATGAGTTTTCTCTATCACCAAACTATATTGAACCGATCACACATTTAGAATTTGTGTGATTTCATTAAATAATACAAAAATGAGAAATACTAAATATACTCTTCCAATATATTTTGGTGGCTCTATTGCCACTCAAAAATTTACTTGCTACACTCAATTACTTTGTAAATCTATATTAAAAAGTTAAAATTAAATTTTTACTTCCTACACTCTTTAAAATACCAAAACAATCATTCAATATTAATAATAATGTTAATCACTTTTTAAATAGTATTTTTTTCCCGTTACACTCATTTTACATTCATTTAAAATATAATCCTAGTTTTTCTTATTTTAATTTGAATTTGATTGGTACTTTTATATGTGTTATTGTTCCTACTTCTTTTATTGTTTTTTCTTCTTCCTTATCTCTTGTTCAATTATTATTATTATTTTTTTCATGTTCATTTTATTTTTCCTTTCTTATAATATATTTTTGATAACGATTATAGTGATGAGACTATTTAAAATAAACAAATAAATAAAAATAGAGTGGTGAAACTATATATGTGATTTTTATATATGTTATTAAGTTATATTGATTTCATCTTAATTTAAAAAAAAAACTACATATATATATTTGATGAAATGTCTCAAAGAAAAAGTAAAGCTGCAAAATTGTTTTAGAGCGGTGTTGTTCTTGATTATAGTGTCTACTATATATGTGCTTGATGAAATGCCCAAATGAAAAAATGAAGCCACAAAATTGGATAATGATGAAAAAAAATTATTTTACATCTTTTAAAATATTATTTATACAATTTTTTCTTTTCGTTGCTTTTGTGAACATTTGGTGTATGAGAACTTATGAAATAAAATCGTTTTCTTTAAACAAAACAATTTTTTCTAAAATTAGAAACTAATTTTGTTTGTTTAAATAAAAATATATATTTTTATTTGTCATGAAAAAAAATATATATATCATAAAAAGTAATCAACATCAAATATACTAGAATTTAAAATAAATATATCTATATACATTTAGAATTCATCGAATTAATTCTTTGTTCATCCATTCATTGTTTATAGATGAGGCCATGGTTGCTAATTATCAAAGAAGAATGGACTAAGAGATCATTCAGGGGAGATGAGGGAATGAAGAATCCTATGAGTGAAGAGGAAAAGAGAAAGCAGGGAAGGTGTTAAGTTTGGACAAAGAAAAGAAAATTAAGAAGGGATTCACAAAGAGGCAGGGACGAAAGTGTCAGGAAGGAGAGAGGTTGGAATTTGGACTTTGAGTGAAATTGTTTGTATTTTGGATTTTTTTTTGCTTTTTGGTAAATCTTTTTTTAATTATTATCTATTTTATTTAATTGAACCCATCAATAATAGTCTTTAAATTGATTATAAAGATGATTATTGAAAAATATTTAAAATTTGTTGTTAAAAGTAATCTTACTAACTAGTAAAATAGTTAAATTCATTTTTAAATTGAAGACTCAACTAGATTTTTTTTTTGTTTTTTTAATATCTTTTAGAAGATTCGAATATGGATTGATAATAAGTTTCTCTATCATCAAACCATATTGAACTAATCACTCTTTTAGAATTTGTGTACTTTTATTAAATAATATAAAAATAAGAAATACTAAATATGCTCTTCCAATATATTTTGGTGGCTCTATTGCCACCCAACAATTTCTTGCTACACCCAATTACTTTATAAATTCATATTAAAAAGTTAAAATTAAATTTTTAATTCCTACACTTTTTTAAATACCAAAATTATCCTTCAACATTGATAATAATTTTAATCATGTATTTGTTCTCATTATATCAATTTTTACACTCATTTAAAACACAATTATAGTTTAGCAAGGCTAGTTGCTGTGATGGCAACTGCCTTTTGCCTTGCTCACTTACAGATGCAAGGTTTGATCGCCAGCAATCACATAATACAGAGTGACAATTTTTTCCACTAATTATGAGTAGTCTTCTCTTGTCCTAAAGTAGATTTCTAGTTTGTATATTCAGTTGAGATATCTGTAGATCTCAACAGACATTTGACTTGATGTCAAAAACTATTGTCTATTGATAAAAGAAAAAAAAAAACATAATTCTAGTTTTTCTTATTTTAATACGGATTTGATTGAGACTTTTATTGTCCTTGTTCTAACTTCTTTTATCGTTTTTATTCTTCCCTATCCCTTGCTCATTTTTTTTTTCCATGTTCATTTAATTTTCCTTTTTTATAATTTATTTTTGATAATGGTTATAGTGATGAGATTATTATTTAAAATAAAAAATAGAGTAATGAAACTACATATGTGGTTTTTAGATATGTCATTAGATTATTTTGATTTCATCTTAATTTATAAAACAAAACACATATTTGTTTGATAAAATGCTCCAAAGAAAAAGTAAAGCCACAAAATTATTTAAGAGCAATGTTGGTTCTTGGTTTAAGTGTCCACTACATATGTGTTCGATAAAATACCTAAAAAAAAAAAATTACAACTACAAAATTGTTTAAGAGTGGTGTTGGTTCTTGGTTTTAGTGTCCACTATATATGTGTTTGATGAAATGTCCTAAAGAAAAAGTGAAACCACAAAATTATATAATGATCGGAAAAAAAAAAAAAAAAACTCTGTTACATTTTTTTAAATATTATTTATACAATTTTTTCTTTTTGCCGTTTTTGTGAACATTAGGTGTATGAAAACTTTTGAAATAAAATCGTTTTCTTCAAACAAAACAATTTGCAATTAGAAACTAATTTTATTTGTTTAAACAAAAATATATTTTTATTTGTCATAAAACAATTATAAAAATAATCAACATCAAACATACTAGAAGTTAAAATAAACATATCTGTATACATTCAGAATTCATCAAATCAATTTTTCGTTCATTCATTTCTCATTTACTTACGAAAATTATATTTCTTTATATCATATTACTTTTGATTTTGTATATATTATTAAAGTTTGTACTAAATTGGATATAGAAAGCAAATTGAAATTTATAATTATATAATTATGTACTTTTAAATAATTACATGTAAAGATATAATAATAATAATAAATTTTATTAAAAAAGGGTATGACAAGGAATTTTTTGGATGACAATATATTTTCCATTGAATTTATAGTAGATATATAAATTATACTTTTACAATATAAGTTTTATGGTAAAATAATTTATAATAAATATTTTGCTGAAAAAATATAATTTACATGCATTTCTGTATTAATTAAGGAAAAATCCCAAAATACAACCTGACATATGAGAATATGTTTATTTTACAACCCACTATTTCATATTTATCCGAAATACAACTTAACATTAACATAAAATATCCAGATCCCCCCTAGAGGCTTATGAAAAGATAACAATACTCCTGATGGTCACGAATTCCGTTAGGTTAATATGGTTGATCGTTTAATTTTAAGGGCAAAAGGGGAAAAACAATGAATAATTAATTAAAATATAAAAAATCAAAATAAATAATATTAATATAAAATTATAAAAAATGAGATATTTTTATTTAAAAATTAAAAAAAACAAAAAATCTATAAAAAATATTTTTTTTCTCACAACTCTCTCTCTTCTTTCTTCCTCTTCTCTCTCTATCTTCGACTGATACCATTCTCTATCTTTCTTTATCTCCGGCCGGTGATGATGGTGGCGGATATCTCGGTGGCAACATCTGGGTTTCCACTGAATCTCGTCCACCATCGGAGACCTAGGTTTTCTCTCTCAGTCTCTCATCTACCTCTCTCTCCTCCCCCCAGGCATTTTCTTCTCCAGTCGATGATGATGTGGCGACATTGTGGGTTCGATGACGAACCGAATGGCTTGGTGTTTAGTGGTTGATGATTGATGGGTGGGTTTGGTATTCGATGGTTTGGTGTTTGGTAGTTGATGATTAATGGGTGAGTTTGGTATTCAGTGGTTTGATTGTTGATGATTGATGATTGGGTTGATGAAATTTTTTTGGTGGAATTGATGATTGATGATGATGGTGGTTTCCGGCCACCTAAGTTTTCGGTCACAAGAAACCCATAATTTATGGATTTCCAGTTGATTAGAAACCCATAAAATGGGTTTCCAATTAGAAAAATCTGAGTTTTCTAGATGATGATGATGATTTTTTTTTTAAATATATATTTTTTAATTTTTATGAAATTTTCTTTTATATTTTAATTTGATGGGTTGATCTTCACCATCTATCTTGATAGATGAACGGTGATAAGTTTTTATTAATTTATAATTTTTTATTTTAAATTATTATATTATGATTATTATATTTTTAAATAAAAATTTTAGGGATAAAAGGATCTTTTTAATTTTTTAAAAACTTTTTTATTAAACTTAACTTTTATTGAATTTTGGATAAAAATGAAATATTTATATATAAAAAGATAATGCTTCAAATGTCATATTATTTTTTTGGATTTTCCCTTAAATCAAGGTGTATAAAAAGCTCATGAAACTATATCGATTTGTTTAAACCGATCAAATGGAAATGGAAAGCGTTTGGTGGAAGTGTATTTAGCCCATCTAGAAACTTAAAATAATTTTTTATTGGGTTTGTTGCTTTACACGTCAACGAGCAACTTGTCTAATCCGTGGACCGCTATTTAATTACAGTCCAATCCTTAAAGACTGAAATCCAGCAGCCGCCACAGAAGACACGTGTTTTATCTATTATCTATTTATTTATTTTTAAGCTTGTTATTTACATCTTAAATAAAGTTTAATTTGATTGTTATGGTCATTACAACAATTTTTACACTACTTACTATAGAAACTACTATACACTATATATGAACAGGTTCTAGTTATATCTTCATCAATTCTTTATTATTTTTGCTCAAAATGAAGGAGACTGAAGTTATCAAAAAATCTATCAAGAACTAGTTTGCTGAAATTATAATAATAATTATATTTCCACGAAAAATATTAAAATTTAATCAAAATTCATAAAATTTATCGTTAGAGATGGTTATCATATTTTGTTTTAAAAAATAATAATAAGTAGTTGAAATTATTTAGTTACAACCATATTGAAATAATAATGAGTTTGTAATTCAAGCATCATTCATTACATAATTTTATAATTTATAGTACTTATAACTTATGAGCTATATTTTTTGGATAATTTTTTTTTTTAATAATCTATGAAATTTGTTTAGAAATTATATCATTTTAAAAATTTTAATAAAATATTTTTGAGGAAAAAAAAAGTGCACGTTCAATTTTTCCAATGCAAATATGACCACTTTACTTTGCATGTAATTCAATTAATATATAATTAAAAAATGGGTATGAGAAGTAATTTCTTGGGTGGCAATAGCCTCCCCATTTTGTTTTCTATATTAATTATAATTGAAGTTAAGTTTGTAAAGGATTGAAAATACCTAATTCACTATTCAAATTAGAAAAGAGAATTTGATTCCCAAGGTAAGAGAGAAAAATCAAATTTTCTTTTATGTAGCAACTTGATTATTTGTATGTGGAGTCCGCGGATAGTTTCCAAAAGTAAATATTCAAATTTGCAAATCAGGAATAGAATTCTTATTTTCTTTTTATAAATTCTTTATCGTAAACACCTTAGCATTGATGCTTCTGAATTATGGGTCCTACATACACTTTCCATTCATAACATGTGTATAAATGTTTTCTTTTAATATAAAATTTATTACAAATTTGACTTTCTTTTTAAAAAACAAATTTCACTTTTCAGAATCAATTAAAGCATATATATATAATTTCGTTGTATAAAATTTCAGACCCATTTCTTACTTTTTTATCATAAAATTTCTTAACATAAAACATCTATTATTATTATTTTATTAGACATTAAACATAAACAAATATATGTACAAATACAGTTTATACATGCAATGTACTTAAATTATGTACTTATAAGAATGTCAAACGTGCGCTTGGGGTGTCAGTACAATGGTAAAACTGCACTAGCCCCTCCTTCCTACTTTGTGTGTTCAATCACAACAAGCGTACCTCACATTCTCATTAATAAAATGTGCGTACCTCACATTCTCATTAATGAAAGGTGAGATTTTCTCCCTACGTATGTGAGTTTTCTCCCACCCAGGTGTGGATATATCCAAACCGTACTACTAGTGTGCTATTAACTTAATCCCAATTATCTCATGAACTAGTCCTTGTAACTTCAACAAAACCAAAAAAGGAAAAAAAAAAAAATGTGTCAATCTTCCTCATAAATTAGACAAAAAATACATTATATTTTTTTTTTTAAAACTACGATTTGATAGAGACGTTCACAAGAGAACATATCTTAAATCACATATTAAAAACTTTAAAAATTATGATTTGATGGAGGTACTCATGAAGGACCACCTCTCCAAAAATGGGTGGATGCCGCAATAAGCGGCGAGCACACGATATTCTTTAGCAGCAAATTACAATTTAACTGCTCAATTTAAACTCTAATTCAACCATAGCAAGATTTTCAGTCTTGTTACAATTTACCCTCCTACCATTAATTTCCTCTATTAAAATTAATTGAGTGATGGGTAAAATTATCTTTTAATCTCACATTTTTTTTTAAAGAGCAAATTATAATCTAGCTACTCAGTTAAAACTCTAATTTAGACATAACAATTTTTTTCAATATTACTACAATTTATCCCCCTCCCATTAACATAGTTTTGTTAAAATTAACTGAATGAGGGGTAAAATTGTTCTTTAACTATATATATATATATATTTATAAATTTTAAAAATTTTAAAATAAATTAAATAATTTTTTTTAAACAGATCTCTACCATCCATCTTGAGATGGATGGTGGAGATCAATGTAAAAAACAAAAAAAATTAAAAATTAAAAATAAAAAAATAAAAGATTAATTATTAACCTAAAAATCCAACTAAAACCTATCATCATCTTTTTCATCTTTCGATCTCCTTCATCTTAAACCCATCATCATCATCTTCTTCATTCAAAAAATCACTAACAGATCTTCACCAGTTAACTAACAGTTTTTCATTACCATAAAAAATCCAACCTTGAACCCATCATTATCATCATCATCTTCACCAATTCACCATAAAAAAATCACCAACAATCACCAGTTTAAAAAAATCAACCCAAATAATCTATCAGTTCAACCTTATCAACAAAATCAAGATCACTAATTTAACCGAAATAATCAGAAGCAAAATTGAAAAAAAAAATTGAAAAAAAAAAAAATATCTAGGCTAATGAACCGAGATTTCTGGGTTCATACGAATGAACCCAGAAATTTGGGTTCACGAGTGAACCCAGATTTTTGGGCTCATTCGTAAACCCATTTGAAAATCATCATCATCATCAAAAAAATCAAACCAACATCAAACTAAGATCCACCCTCCACCACCATGACCACCATCTCCACCTCCATACTCACTTGCCTCTCTCCTCTTAAACCCACTACCACTCTTCACTCCTTTTTTCTCCCACCACCCACCTCTCTCACTCCGCACCTCATTCATCCACCAAAAACAACCTATCAACCCCCGACAACCACCCATTTCTCTTACTCCGACTCCGACCCTATCTCCACCCGTGCCTGAAAGGCCTGAAACACTCTATTTTCAGTGCTTGAAATGTAACCCATCAACCCTCATCTCCACCCCGACAACAACCTATCAACTTTCTCTTTCCAAATTCATCTGAGTTTATTTCAGAATCCAGATTTGGGTTCGAATCGAACCCAAATGAAATTTAGATTCGTTCAATAGAACTCAGATTTCATCTGAGTTTTGAAACGAACTCAGATTCATCTGGGTTTGTTCAACATAACCTAGATTTCATTTGGGGTTCTAGAACGAGCCTAGATTCATCTGGGTTCGTTTCAGAACCTAGATGAATCTGGGTTTGAAAGAGAAGAAGAAGAAGAAAAAGAAGAAGACGAGAAGAAGAAGAAGAAGAAGAAAAAGAGAAGAAGAAGAAGCAAAAGAGGAGAAGAAGAAAAAGAATGAATGAGAGAATGTGATTAGAGATAAGGGAAGATGATGAGAGGAGAGATAAGGCAAAAGGTAAATAAAAGTTTATTATTTAATTTTTGTATTTAATTATTTAATTTTTTATTTGATCAATTGGGTCAACTTTAATCATCAAAGACAATTCCACGTTTTCGTCGTTTTAATACTGTTTACTGTTAAATATAACGGAATCTTGCTAACGAGATTGGAGTCAATTGTAATAACATCGAAACAGTTGCTCCGTCTGAATTAAAGTTTCAACTGATTAGCTAAATTGTAATTTGCTCTTTCTTAAAAAAAAAAAAAATTTAAAAACTATAAAATAAATTAAATAAAAAATTTTAAATAAAAAATTTAAAATTATATAATTAAATAAGAAAATCATCATCATCACCTAGAAATCAAATTGGTTTCCAATTTTCAATCAAACCCAAACATCATCTTCTTCTAACATCATCTTAGGTAAACCTAAAATATCATCTTCAAACATTAACTGCAACCCCCAAACATCATCTTCACTCAAACCCCCATTCGTCAATCAAACATAAACATCATCTTCTTTAAAATTATCTTTAATCAAACCCTAAAATTCATGTTCTAAACAGTGACTGGAAACCTTACATCATCTTTAATCCAATCCAAAAAATTAAACCCAACATCATCAATCATCAAACAACATAATCATGAACCTTCATCTGATGAATCCATACCCCAAAATCAACAAAATCATCAACAAAACCCAAAAAAATCAAGACACAAATTTGGTTAGGGAGAGAGAGACGAACCCGGATTCATCTGCATTCGAACGAACCCAGATGAATCTAGGTTCATTCAACAGAACCCAGATTTCATCTGGGTTCTAGAATGAACCCAAATCTGGGTTCGTTGTAACAAAACCTAGATGATGATTTGGGTTCTATTGGAACGAACCTAGATTTCATCTAGGTTCTTAAACAAACTTAGATTCATCTGGGTTTGATTCGAACTCGGATGAATTAGGTTCGAAGAAGAGGTGACGAAGAAGGAGAAGAAAAAGAAGAAAAAGAGAAATGAAGAAGAAGCAAAAGAAGAAAGATGAAGAAGAGGAAGAAGAATAAAAGAGGAAGATAGAGAGAGAAAGATGGTCTTTGTTCATGTATGTTTGATTGAAGCCTAGTTAGATTCCAATCAAACCCACATGAACATCATTTGGGTTCGATTATCGGCGATCGATGATGATACCATCAAAATTAACAAGGAAAGAACAACGATGGAAAGAGGAGTGAGAAGAGTGGTGGCAAGCAGCAACGGAGAGAGGAGAGTGAGGACCGTTTGTGGCGACGTCGTCCGAGAGTGCAGGTGGTGATAGTACCGTCGACGAACAGATACTAGTTGATGAAGAGGGTAGATGGGGATAGACGGAGATAGATGAGAGAGAGAGAGGTGGAGAAGAGAGAGAAAGTGATGTTTTTAATTATTTAAGATAGTTTTTCTAATTATTTAAGAAAATTTTGAAATAACTTAAATAAAAAAAAGTTAATTAGAACTCCATGGTCAATTGGGTCAACTTCAATCATTAAGGATAATTTCGTCTTTTGATATGAACTCAGATTTAATCTGGGTTCATTAACAAAACCCAGATGAAATTTGGGTTCTGTTGAACGAACCTAGATGAAATCTGAGTTCGTTCAAAAGAACCCAGATTTCATCTAGGTTTTTGAACGAACCTAGATAAATCTAGGTTTGAAGAAGAAGATGAAGAGAGGAAAAAAGAGAAGAAGAAGAAGAAGAAGAAGAAGAAGAAGAAAAGAAGAAGCAAGAGAAGAAAGATGAAGAAGAGGAAGAAGAACAAGAGAGGGAGATAGTGAGAGAGAGAAAGAGATGGCCTTTGTTTATGTACGTTTGATTGGAACCCAGTTAGGTTCTAATCGAATCGACATGAACATCATCTGGGTTCGATTATCGGCGATCAGTGATGACACCATCAAAATCGACAAGGAAAGAATGACGGTAGAGAGAGGAGTGAGGAGAGCAACAACAAGCAGCAACGGAGAGAGGAGAGTGAGGATCACTGGTGGAGACGTCATCCGAGAGTGCAGGTGGCAGTGGTATCATCGACGGACAGGTGCCGTTGACGGAGAGGGTAGATGGGGAGAGATAGAGATAGATGAGAGAGTGAGAGGTGGAGAAGAGAGAGAAAAAGTGATGTTTTTAATTATTTAAGATAATTTTTCTAATTATTTAAGAAAAACTTTGAAATAACTTAAATAAAAAGAAATTAATCAGAGCTCTATGGTCAACTAGGTCAACTTCAATCATCAAGGATAATTTCGTCTTTTCATCGCTTTGATACCGTTCATTGTCAAATGTAACGAAATTTTGCTAACAGGAGAGAGATAAATTGCAATAACATCAAACCAATTGCTCCGCCTGAATTAAAATTTCAACTGGATAACTAAATTATAATTTACTCTATTCTTTAGTAAAAGGCGCAAAAATAGTTCGCTCTATGCTCACCGCACAGCTCCGTACCCAGGCAAAGCAAATGCGGCTTCATTATATACTTTACTGCTTTGCAATCACTTGCTTACACTTTCGATGAGGGACAGCTTCTCTTTTTCGTTCACTCTTGACACTACTACTCCTACCTATTCATACACTGTTGTTCTTCGCGTTTTTACTCCTAAATTTTCACATCCGTTTAAGAATTTATGGAACTTAATTGAAGAACTATAATGCAAAATGGTTTTTAAGATAATAAATTCACATCATTAAACTTTAATGTATTTGTGATTCAGGTTTGATGTAGGGTCAGTACTAATGAGTTCTCTTGGATATAAGAAAGACCAACTTTTTTGTGTTTAATGAGTGTTGTTAAGGACTTGGTGGAACTTGTTTACGGGTTATGGTGCGAAACAGTTTGATTTTGTGTTGTCTGATGTTATTGTTACTTAAATTTGTGTGTGTGTGTGTGTTTTTTTACACAAAATGATATTTGAAACTTAAAATGTTTTAAACAATCTGCTGAGGGTTGAGGTTTGTGGATACTAGTAATTCACAATTTTGAATCTATTATAGGAAGAAAAGCCGGCTGTTTAACATATAACATGAAAGTAAGGACATGGTTGTTTAACATAATACACATATTAAGATTGTTTTACGCATAATATATCTCGTTTAAATATAAGTGGTGTTTTTTTGAGAAGTGGCATCTAACTTAATTTCATTATTATATATAGATTAAATGTGGTGACATAAAATTTGGAAGTGAGTTATTATTTTGATTGGTTTCCTCCAATAAATTTTTAATAATAATACTAAGAAATTAGTGTATAATTACTAAATGCCACCTTTATTACAAAGCATCACCACAAATGATTATTTAAAAAAAAAAATACATAACATAATGCCATTTTGTAACAAACGAAACGGAACAAGTAATTTAAAGATGTGAACTATAGCTAAAATCTAAAATAAATTCCAGACTGTATAATATTGTCAATAACAAATCACAAGTTTGAGATGTTAAATTTCAAATTTATCGTAAGTTATCAAATCATATTTAAATCTTTGGAATTGGAAGGTAAAAAAGAAGATAAAATAGATCAAAATCAACAAGCAAATTCACAACAGTTGATGCTTAACATAATATAATTTAATTATAGCCATTGTTTAGAAACATAACATAAGTTTCAAATGAATAAAATTAAGTCCCAACAATATATAGCAACCGAGTTAAAGATATACTATTTTATAAAGTTTAATAAAATAGCAAAAGTAGGAGTTACAACCTCCTGTTCTTCATATGATTATCCCAACGCTTTTGTCAATTGTGTTAAACAATAGCATTAAGTTTCAAACAATAAAATTACGATTGAGCGTTGATTGTTATTCTCCACCAGCCCATGGATCACGACACATCAATGAATCTTAGAAGAATGCGATGCGGTTGAAGAAAAATGAAGTTTGGACCCAACTGGAAGAGCCAAGTGAGCTTATATAATTGCAATCCCAAGATAGCTACTATTTTAGGTTCAGTTTTATCTAATTGCATGGTTGAGTCCAGTTGATCTTGTACGGATGTGTTTACTGGGCACTACTGATTTTCAGTTCTCTTATATGTATGTATATAAATCAAATTATACATATTACAAACCTTCTTCATAGATATTATAGGCTTCGAATAGAACATCAATAAAATACTCTCTATTTGTTATTATGAAAGCTGTATTAATTGTTTATTTATTTTGATTAGGTTATTAATAAATGTACAACTTGTTAAAGTTTAACCGTTTTTACTATTTTTTATTGATATAAAGATGAAGAAAATATTGTAGCGCATCTCCCTTTGCTATTTGAACAGAAACAGTGTCAAGAGGATGTTCTAGAAGAATACCTGACGGATCCAGGTGCACCAGTCCAAGGGACGATTGATCAGCCATGCATAGGGCATTGGAACTTTATGATGCTTGCCGCAAATACAAAGAAGAACTTTGTAGGATGATTGTAAATGATGGTGCTACGAAGTTGCATAATAGATATAAGTACATAAAAGTAGCCTTTAACGCCATCAAGTCACAAGTTGATATCAGATTAGACATTGGCATCTTCACTGGCAAGTCTAGAGGAGAACTCGAAGTAGACCACCAGGAGTGGGTTGGTAAGTTCCAAGGCTGCAACCTGAAACTAGCAACTGTAACTGAAACATATTTACGACTGGGAAATGGAACTAAAGTCATTCAAAGAAGTTTAATAATGGTTTAGTTATTGATGCTATTATTGTTATATATTAACGTAATTTTATTGTTTGGCAGTTAAACCCAATCTTTGTTGATTGCTGTGATCCCAACAATCAACACAACTTTGAATGAATAAGATTAAATCCCAATAATACATAGCACCTGTCTACGCAGAAACAAGAAAATTGAACTACACTTTCTAATAGCATTCACATAATTTACCTCCATTAAACCATTTTTAACTGCTTAGTTACCTCCAATCTCCAAATTGCATTTTTATAAACTTAAAAATTTTCATTTAATGTTGCCCTCAAACTAAATGTGTTGATTGATCCATTTGCTAATATTGCAAGACCTGGATAAGTACTAGCATCAAACCAAAACCTTTCAGTCTAAGAAAAATTTAGACATATAACTAGGGTAGAAAGAAAAGACAATTAAATTGAATTAACAAAACTATGGTTTATAGTACTTAATGGCAACAAAACTATTATACACTTTTTCAGAAAGAAAACATTACAGCAATAATGGCAATCAAATTCCATGGCTTTCTTTTATAATAAGGTGAGCCTAATTTTTTTGCTGTAGGTGATCATATTCCAGCCATGATTATTGGAAGGTGAGAAGCAAGCTAAGCTTGATATAGAAGTGATGTACACACCTCACTAAAATTTGATGTTCATCCTTTCATGAGAACATACTTCATTCAAAATTATTTTTAAATATTCAAATATAAAATTATAATTTACTTGGTATGAAAAGTATTATTTATTTAACTTTATTATATCATGTTTTTGTAAATGAACTTCACTAACAAATTTTTTAAAATAATTTAAGAAATAGTTAATTGTATTTATCAAAAAGATGTACATTCAATTTGGAGGGGCGTAAACATCAATACGATAGTAGTATTCATAAAGTTGTTTAGTCCAGTACTTTTTATACAAATGCCCACTTAATAAAGCCCAACAAACCACCTCACTAAGGAATGTCCAACAAAGCCCAGCACCATCAATGTTCTCTTTGTTTTTTTAAGCCACAAATAAATATCCATAAATAAATAGTTTTACATTTATATCCTTTTAACTGCCATTTATGATATATTTACATTTATATATAATAAAGCAATTTAATAAATTCTAAAACATATTCTAATTCTCACTACATCAATCCAATCTAGAAATAGAAGAAGCTCGATTTCTTGAATAAATATATTATTGTACAATATATTGGTAACATCTTTATAATTGTAAGGAGATACAATCATTTCACATAGGATATTGGCTTGTATTCCCGATAATCTCAATTGATACGAGAATGTTTCAAATAGAGTCCGAAAGATCAACTTTAGATGAATCAATCACCAGGAATGACACCAGAAACAAGGGCTGGATCCACTAGGATGTACCCTAAGAAGGCAGTAAGGTTAGTTTGGAGCAGAAAATGATTAACATGTCACGTAGATGAAATGTTGTGCGGTCTTAAATAGGGGAAAAAAATGATTGAAGCTTCATCTGGGGCTAAAACCAATTATCATTTTTTTGGGGTCAAAAATGAAGTTCTATTATTCGAACATTTTTAATAATTTTCACATACATGTGCGTGCACACATATTATTATTTATGAACACATATGTTATTGATTATGTACATTGGTATGGAGATACTATTATCTATAATAGATACTTTCCTTTCTTTATGCACACATATTATTGTTTATGTACATTGATGCAGTGATACTATTATTTTTATAATAAATATCTTTTTTTTTTTTTTTTTTTTTTTTTTTTGTAGACAAATTTGTCACTGTATCCTTAGCGGAAAGCTGCCGCAGATCCTCTTCTTTACCTAGAGTCTCCACCAAATCAAAGTCTCTCTATCAGAGATGGCTTAATGATGATCCCACTGTTGGTCCTCTAGGTGAACCATCTGGCAAATATGAATATATTGTCAAATATTCAGATCTTGACTTGTCTACCCAAGCTCCTGTTCCAGATCCCTCTTTGGATGAATTTGAAAAACGCTTTCCAAAGCGACCAACCAGTTCTCTTCCTTTGACAGTTCCTTCCGTCAAAGCACCATTACCATGCTACAAAGAAGGTCTTCAATGGCTTTCTGATCATTCAGAATGGACCCTTCCAAATACCTGTAAACCTAAACACTAATGGGTTCCTAAATAGTCTGTTCCTGTTGCTCCTGCTGTCATGATGTTTTCACATCCATCTCCTTCGTATGATATAGACTTCCCTTCTTTTGATGAGAACTTCAACCAAAGACCTCGAGTTGTTCCCTCTCAAACCATCCAATCTGATGGTTCTGTAAAGCCTCTTTCACAAGCTGAAGCTGTCCTTAATTGGCAATCTGAAAATGCCATCGCTCAGAACAAAGTCATGCATAGAATTGAGTCCAAACTCAATCATTTGCAATCTCAGACATCCACAGCGGCTGAGCGAACCTCTCAGCTCATTCAACAGCTTCAATAAAGAATGAATCAGCTTCATAATGATCTCATTCATCTGATTCAGACAAATCAAAGCTTTACTACTGCTTTCACTCATAAAGATGCTAAAATGAGGAGTCTTAAAACGAAACTAGTTTCGTTACAAGCAGACTTGTACCGATAGACTTTTCATACAGCTCCTCCTACACATGTTTACAATCCCTTTGAGGCAACTCCAAGCACATGGTCTTTCCCTCGAACCACCTTACCTAAGGTCAGTCAACCGTTTGCTCCATTGGAAACCAGATCTGAGGCTGATATTGCTTTGGTACTTCTCATCGCCTTTATGCTAAGCTTAAAGAACAACAAGAAGCTCAGCGTGCTGAACTCAAAAGACAAAAACATTTGCTTCGACGAAAAGGCAAGTCCAAAGTACATTCTTCCCAACCACAACACTTCAGCCATACTTTCAGCTCTCATTCTCACAGCAAACGTGTAGATCAGTTTATGGTCTCTTATCCAAACCATATCTCAAGGACTTTGCAAGAAATGAGATCTTCTCAGATTCCATATATTCCTCCTCCAGAACCCTTACCATATATGCCTGATCCCTTTGCTTCACCTTCACCTGTTTTCCCCGAAGCATCTCTTCAGAGCTCATACACATCACCAACTTCACCTGTTGATTCCAACCAAGAGATATTCAATAACCTATCAAGTACTTCTGAGACATCATCATCTCTAGTTGAAGATAACTTTTTATCTTCTGATGATGACAATTTCTCCAATAGTAGTACTGATAGTTCACACCAGCCTCTACCTACTCAGTACATGAACACCGAGCCACAAATTCATACTGAGACAACCAGTACAGAGACTGAGATTCCACCACCAACTCCTCCTCAGCCTCAATTTGTTTCATCTAATCTCAACACATCCAAATTGTTCACTTTTACCCTTGATGATGTTCCGTATTCTAAATGGCGTGAACGCATCTTTGAATTCCAAGCCTAGCTCCAAACTGAAATGTTAAAGCCGCAGGCTCAGCTCCAACAAGTACTCACCCAATTTGCTACAAGATTCATCGGTACTCTTCGAGAATGGTGGGAAGAACTTGGTGAATACAGACAGTTACAGTTCTGCTAGCTCCCAGATCTCAATCAGGTTCTTTATCTTCTTTATACTGAATTCTGTGGCAGACCTCAAGCTTATGAAGTTAAAATGCGCGAGGAATACTTCCAAATGAAGTGTTGTTCCTACAACAAAACAGATCTTGATCGTCGTTACCAACAAATGCTTAAGCGCTTTCATGCTCTTCATGACATTGATGATCCAAACATGAAGCAAGGTTTCTTGTCTTCTATTCCTGAATTTTTGTCTCAAGAAGCACAGAAGTTAATGCAGGCCCAAGATTGTACTCTTCAACAATGCGCTCTTGGTGAGATCTATCAATTTGTCCTCACAGCCCTTGACAAATTATGTGCTCAAAAGAAATTCTTTGAAGATTATCTGAAGAAAGCTCAGCAACTGACAAAGGTTTGTCAACGTCCTGATCTCCAGATTAAATGTAAAGACAAGGATCGTTGTCAGTGCTCTACTAAAAAGAAGCACCACTCATTTAAATCCAAATTGGTCCCTTCTAAACATAAACACTATACTAGAAAACCTAAGTTCAGAAGATTTCTCAGGAAGAAACCCTTCAAACAAAGATCCACTACCAGATGTTATCTTTGTAACCAGACCGAACATTTTGCCAAACATTGTCCCAATAAACCTCACAAATCTCAGAAGATGGTCTAATACCTTTCTCAAAAAGGTATTTCCCTTACTGATGATGAAATTGAAGATATCTTCTCAATTCATGATCATCCTACTTCTCATGATCTTTTTCAATTTGATCAATCATCTGTCTCTGATGACTCTGATTCATCTCCTTCTGACCATTCTTCTCCAAGACTTTTATATGCTGTCCACCCTCCAGCATCCTTAACCCTTTCGGTTATGATAAAAGTCTTCCCTTCCAAGTATGCAAAACCTATTCCTATCATTGCTTTCATTGATACTAGTACAGTCACCTCTATCATGAACCCTTCAGTTTTGCCCTCAGAATATTGGCAGCCACACCATGAAAAATTCCGTACAGTAAATGGAAATGACTTCCACATCTCTCTGATCAGCAAACCTTTGATCTTTGAGATTTTTCCAGGCTGTACTCTTAGACATAAAGTTCTTGGTTCCAATCTACCCAACAAAGACCTTGTTTTTGGGTTTGACTTCTACTCTAAGCTCTCCGCTCTTAGAATTCTCCCAAATGGTCTTCGTTTCAAACACCATTTCAAACCATAGACTTCTGTTCTAAACCTCTATGCTCTTCAACCCACTTTAGATTTCACAGCCATAAAAAATCAGCTTTTTGCTGACTCCTGTGTTGATTCTCATTCTGATTTCTTGAAAAAGTGTTTCCATCCTCTATGGTAAAATCCAGATTTCTTTATCAAGCTGCCATTCCACATGAATGAAGACATCAATCCTACCAAAGCAAGTCATTCAGGAATGAATCCTGAACATCTTCTGCTTGCTCACACTGAATGCTCTCAGTTACAATCTGAATGACTCATCGAATCAACCACTTCCTAATGGGCATGTGAAGCTTTTTATGTCAATAAAAGAACAGAACAAGTAAGAGGAAAACTTTGATTGGTCATCAACTACAGACCACTAAATCAGTTTCTCCAAGATGATAAGTTTCCTCTACCCAGTCGCCACACTTTGTTTGCCTATCTCTCAAGTGCTCGCATCTTCTCCAAATTTGATTTGAAAGCGGGATTTTGGCAATTTGGCATCCATCCAGATGACAGATACAAAATAGCTTTTTGTATCATTGATCATCACTTCCAGTGGAAAGTCCTCCATTTTGGCCTTAAGACAGCCCTGTCATTATTTCAAAAGGCCATGTCAAGGATCTATGCTCATTTGCTCCACAGTGCTCTCATCTATATTGATGATATCCTCCTGTTCTCCACCTCTGAGCAAGAACACTACCGTCATCTCCAGCAATTTGCCCAGATTACTAAGACCCATGGTATCATGCTCTTAGCAAAAAAGATGGAGATAGCTCAGTCTCAGATTACTTTCCTTGGAATGCAACTCTCTGCAGGAAAGTATCATCCTCAACCACACATTGGACATGAACTTCTCAAATTTCCAGATGAGCTGCTCAACAAACACCAAATTCAGTAGTTTCTCGGAATCGTGAATTATGTCAGACCTTTCATCTCCAATGCAGCCTCACTTACTAAACCACTGTCAACCTTGCTTCAAAAGAATCCTCCTTCTTGGAGTTCTCAACAGACCAACTCAGTACAACAGCTCAAGTAAGCTTGTCAGAATTTACCCTCTCTGCACATTCCTTCCACAGGAACCAGTATTCTGCAAACTGATGCAAGTGAAAACTTCTGGGGTGCAGTTCTTTATGAACAAGATCAGCAAGACACTAGACATATTTGTGCTTACTAAAGTGGAAGCTTCAAGCCTAGTCAGCTCCATTACCACTCCACTTTTAAAGAGATTCTTGCAGTCAAAAACGCCATTGATAAGTTTCAATTTCATCTCATTGGCCATCACTTCATTGTAGAAACAGACATGAAGTCATTCTCCCAAACGCTTCAGTTTCACAAAAAGAAATTGCCTCATCAGCTTCTTCTCCGATGGTCAGAATGGTTTAGCAGATTCTCTTTCACAACCAGACACATCAAAGGTAAACACAATTGTCTTGCAGATTATTTCTCTCGACCAATCCAAATAGATAGCCTAGTCTCAGCTTTTTCAGCTTTGCCTCCTCTTATGTTTATGTTCCAGTCTTCTTCTTCCTCGCCTAACTTAGAAATCCCAGAATTTTCAGAGTTGCTTAGGTCTCATTTTCCTAGGTCTCGCATTAGAGAATTAATGTTTTCTTACCAGTATAATTGCATATTATCTCATGGTACAGTTTTCTTTAAAACATTATGTATTCATCCTGAGTATCCGTTTGCTAAAATCATCCATCTTCCTGCACAATCTCATTTTCCATATTTTGTGTTTTCTATAGAGTTTTTTAATTTTCTCTGGTGTCTTGGTCATCTTCACCATTTTGCTCTCGAGATCCCTAATGATCTCTTTCTACAAGCTCTCACTTACGGACCTGATACTACATCAGTTAAGAGTTATCTTCCCAATTTCTTCTCACGATTTCAGTCTCTTGCTTCCTGGCAATTATGGTCTGAAGTCAACAAACTTCTTCCCAGACACTGGTCTGTTTTGGTCTTTCACCATCTCTACTTCGCTAGACATGATGGTGTCTACTTCTCTAAACCTCAGTTTACCCTACTGGACCAAAACTCACTTCCTATGTTCGATGGTCATTTCAATTATGCTGCAAAAATCAGGTCTATCCAGAAACAGCTTTTTGAACAAAATCAAACTATTCCTGATGCATTATGGCCATCCATTCATGATGACACACCTTGGTCTTCGTATCCTAAAACTTATCTTGACACTCTTTCCCAAGCTCGAGACCAGTATGTCACCTCCTTGAGTGCTCATTTGTCATCTTCTCCAGAAGATTCCCCTCCACAATGGTTCTATCTAGACACCCAACCAGAAACGTGATAATAAGAAGATATTGATGCTGCTAAAGCTAAATATGAAGCAGTCAAGCATTACAATCAGAAGAAAACAACTATCCCAGCTGAACCTAGCTCTCCCGTTGCAGACAAATTTACCACTGTATCCTTAGCGGATGACAACTCACCCACTTTTAAGTCATCCTTCTGTTCAGAGTGCGCATATTTATCCACCTGTCCCATCCATGCCGAATACATGCATCGCTCATGGTCTTGTCACATCTGTGGTGCAACAGACTCTGATGATGAAGCTCACAATAATTGCAATTTGTCAGTATCTGACTAATTAGTGCTCATTACTGTTCCAGATGCTTTCATCAGTATGCACACTGTTCCCAGATTTTCGCCAATCCAAAAAGCTAGTGTGGGTCCTAGTCATGAGTGTGTCGTGGGTCTATATGTCTTTGTCCACAGTCTCTGGCCCAGCATGTCATAATTAAAGTATGTAATAATGTTTCTACTTTTGGCTCAAAAGTAGCTAGTCCCGCTGGTCATTATTAAAGCGTGTAATTATGTTTTGCTTTAGCTTTAATCATTGCCTGTCCTGATGTAAGCAATGATGTCAGGTTTGTTGTCCTTTATGCGGCCATTTCCCTATAAAATGGCATTCACTCTTCATTTGTAAATCAAAGTCACCAAAGCGGAAATAAAATGTATTGTGTTACTTAAACTTCTCTTGTCTGTCTGAAGCACTTACAGTTATAATAGATGAGTGATCTTAAGTGATAAGGAAAGAACCTATATGGTTCTTTGTCTCTATTCTTTCATTCTTGTACCTTTGGATTAATCCAGTGAATCCTTTCGTTATAAGGTAATCCTTGAAAATGGAAAGAAATGGAAAGGTGCCAGCCTGAGAGTAAGTCTCGTTGAAGCCAGGAGGGCGTGTTAGGGCAGTAAGGATACTGGTATGCCGAGGTGTTTCCGATGAGTTTCCACAGGTACTTGATTCTGTGATGGTTTCAGATTAGCCCGTAAGAGATCAGAGTGAAAGAATAAGGAGAAAGGATCAGATATTCCGCCCGACATGGTATCAGAGCCTTCTCCTCATCTGTATGTTTCAGACAGACAAATAATATCCCATGGCCACAACATCTACTTGTGATGGTGTCCATTCATAACAGGTGAGGAGAAGACTCTGATACCATGTCGGGCGGAATATCTGATCATTTCTCCTTATTCTTTCACTCTGGTCTCTTACGGGCTAATATGAAACCATCACAGAATCAAGTACCTGTGGAAACACATCGGAAACTCCTCGGCATACCAGTATCCTTGCTGCCCTAACACGCACTCCTGGTTTCAACGAGACTTACTCTCAGACTGGTACATTTCCATTTCTTTCCATTTTAAGGGATTACCTTATAACGAAAGGATTCACTGGATTAATCCAAAGGTACAAGAATGAAAGAATAGAGACAAAGAACCAGATAGGTTCTTTCCTTATCACTTAAGATCACTCATCTGTTATAACTGTAAGTGCTTCAGACAGACAAGAAAAGTTTAAGTAACACAACACATTTTATTTCTGCATTGGTGACCTTGATTTACAAATGAAGAGCGAATGACATTTTATAGGGAAATGGCCGCATAAAGGACAACAAACCTGACATCATTGCTTACATTAGGACAGACAATGATTAAAGCAAAAGCAAAAGCTAAAGCAAAACATAATTACACGCTTTAATAATGACCTACGGGACCAGCTACTTTTGATCCAAAAGTAGAAACATTATTACATACTTTAATTATGACATGCTGGGCCAGAGACTGTGGACAAAGACATATGGACCCACGACACACTCATGTCTAGGACCCACACTAGCTTTTTGGATTGGCGGGAATTTGGGAACAGTGTGCACACTGATGAAAGCATCTGGAACAGTAATGAGCACTAATTAGTCTGATACTGACAAATTGCAATTATTGTGAGCTTCATCATCAGAGTCTACTGCACCACAGATGTGACAAGACCATGAGCGATGCATGTATTCGGCATGGATGGGACATGTGGATAGAGATGCGCACTCTAAATAGAAGGATGACTCAAAAGTGGGTGAGTTGTCATCCGCTAAGGATACAGTGGCAAATTTGTCTGCAACGGGAGAGTTGGGACCAGCTGGGACAGTTGTTTTCTTCTGATTGCAGTGCTTGACTGCTTCATATATAGCTTTAGCAGCATCAATATCTTCTTGTTGCCACGTTTCTGGTTGGGTGTCTGGATAGAACCATTGTGGAGGGGAATCTTCTGGAGAAGATGACAAATGAGCACTCAAGGAGGTGACATACTGGTCTCGAGCTTGGGAAAGAGTGTCAAGATAAGTTTTAGGATACGAAGACCAAAGTGTGTCATCATGAATGGATGGCCATAATGCATCAGGAATAGTTTGATTTTGTTCAAAAAGTTGTTTCTGGATAGACCTAATTTTTGCAGCATAATTGAAATGACCATCGAACACAGGAAGTGGGTTTTGGTCCAGTAGAGTAAACTGAGGTTTAGAAAAGTAGACACCATCATGTCTAGCGAAGTAGGGATGGTGAAAGACCAAAACAGACCAGTGTCTGGGAAGAAGTTTGTTGACTTCAGACCATAATTGCTAGAAAGCAAGAGACTGAAATCGTGAGAAGAAATTGGGAAGATAACTCTTAACTGATGTAGTATCAGGTCCGTAAGTGAGAGCTTGTAGAAAGAGATCATTAGGGATGTCGAGAGCAAAATGGTGAAGATGACCAAGACACCAGAGAAAATTAAAAAACTCTATAGAAAACACAAAATATGGAAAATGAGATTGTGCAGGAAGATGGATGATTTTAGCAATCGGATACTCAGGATGAATACATAATGTTTTAAAGAAAACTGTACCATGAGATAATTAGCAATTATACTGGTAAGAAAACATTAATTCTCTAATGCGAGACCTAGGAAAATGAGACCTAAGCAACACTGAAAATTCTGTGACTTCTAAGTTAGGCGAGGAAGAAGAAGGTTGGAACATAAACAGAAGAGGAGGCAAAGCTAAAAAAGCTGAGACTAGGCTATCTGTTTGGATTGGTCGAGAGAAATAATCTGCAAGACAATTGTGTTTACCTTTGATGTGTCTAGTTGTGAAAGAGAATCTGCTGAACCATTCTGACCATCGGAGAAGAAGTTAATGAGGCAATTTCTTTTTGTTAAACTGAAGCATTTGGGAGAATGACTTCATGTCTGTTTCTACAATGAAGTGATGGCCAATGAGATGAAATTGGAACTTATCAATGACGTTTTTGACTGCAAGAATCTCTTTAAAAGTGGAGTGGTAATGGAGCTGACTAGGCTTGAAGCTTCCACTTTGGTAAGCACAAATATGTCTAGTGTCTTGCTGATCTTGTTCATAAAGGACTGCACCCCAGAAGTTTTCACTTGCATCAGTTTGCAGAATTTTGGTTCCTATGGAAGGAATGTGCAGAGAGGGTAAATTCTGACAAGCTTGTTTGAGCTGTTGTACTGAATTGGTCTGTTGAGAACTCCAAGAAGAGGGATTCTTCTGAAGCAAGGTTGACAGTGGTTTAGTAAGTGAGGCTGCATTGGAGATGAAAAGTCTGACATAATTCACGATTCCGAGAAACTGCTGAATTTGGTGTTTGTTGAGCAGCTCATCTGGGAATTTGAGAAGTTTATGTCCAATGTGTGGTTGAGGATGATACTTTCCTACAGAGAGTTGTATTCCAAGGAAAGTAATTTGGGACTGAGCAATCTCCATCTTTTTTGCTGAGAGCATGATACCTTGGGTCTTGGTAATCTGGGCAAATTGCTGGAGAAGACGGTAGTGTTCTTGCTCAGAGGTGGAGAACAGAAGGATAACATCAATATAGATGAGAGTACTGTGGAGCAAAGGAGCATAGATCCTTGACATGGCCTTTTGAAATAATGACGATGCTGTCTTAAGGCCAAAAGGGAGGACTTTCCATTGGAAGTGATGATCAGGGATACAAAAAGCTGTTTTGTATCTGTTATCTGGATGAATGCCAAGTTGCCAAAATCCCGCTTTCAAATCAAATTTGGAGAAGATGCGAGCACTTGAGAGACAGTCAAACAAAGTGTGGCGACTGGGTAGAGGAAACTTATCATCTTGGAGAAACTGATTTAGTGTCTGTAGTTGATGACCAATTGAAGTTTTCCTCTTACTTGTTCTGCTCTTTTATTGACATAAAAAGCTTCACATGCCTATTGGGAAGTGGTTGATTCGATGAGTCATTCAGATTGTAACTGAGAGCATTCAGTGCAAGCAAGCAGAAGATGTTCAGGATTCATTCCTGAATGACTTGCTTTGGTAGGATTGATGTCTTCATTCATGTGGAATGGCAGCTTGATAAAGAAATCTGGATTTTGCCATAGAGGATGGAAACATTTTTTTAAGAAATCAGAAGGAGAATCAGCACAAGAGTCGGCAAAAAGCTAATTTTTTATGGCTGTGAAATCTAAAGTGGGTTGAAGAGCATAGAGGTTTAGAACAGAAGTCCATGGTTTGAAATGGTGTTTGAAACGAAGACCATTTGGGAGAATTCTAAGAGTGGAGAGCTTAGAGTAGAAGTCAAACCCAAAAACAAGGTCTTTGTTGGGTAGATTGAAACCAAGAACTTTATGTCTAAGAGTACAGTATCAATGAAAGCAATGATAGGAATATGTTTTGCATACTTGGAAGGGAAGACTTTTATCATAACTGAAGAGGTTAAGGATACTGGAGGGTGGACAACATATAAAAGTCTTGGAGAAGAATGGTCAGAAGGAGATGAATCAGAGTCATCAGAGACAGATGATTGATCAAATTGAAGAAGATCATGAGAAGTAGGATGATCATGAATTGAGAAGATATCTTCAATTTCATCATCAGTAAGGGAAATACATTTTTGAAAGAGGTATTGGACCATCTTCTGAGATTTGTGAGGTTTATTGGGATAATGTTTGGCAAAATGTTCGGTCTGGTTACAAAGATAACATCTAGTAGTGGATCTTTGTTTGAAGGGTTTCTTCCTGAGAAATCTTTCGAACTTAGGTTTTCTGGCATAGTGTTTATGCTTGGAAGGGACCGATTTGGAAGGGAGCAATTTGGATTTAAAGGAGTGGTGCTTCTTTTTAGTAGAGCATTGGCAGCGATCCTTGTCTTTACATTTAATCTGTAGATCAGGACGTTGGCAAACCTCTGTCAGTTGCTGAGCTTTCTTCAGATAATCTTCAAAGAATTTCTTTTGAGCACATAATTTGTTAGGGGTTGTGAGGACAAATTGATAGATCTCACTAAGAGCGCATTGTTGAAGAGTATGATCTTGGGCCTGCATTAATTTCTGTGCTTCTTGAGACAAAGATTCAAGAATAGAAGACAAGAAAGCTTGCTTCATGTTTGGATCATCAATGCCATGAAGAGCATGAAAGCGTTTAAGAATTTGTTGGTAATGACGATCAAGATCTGTTTTGTTGTAGGAACAACACTTCATTTGGAAGTATTTCTCGTGCATTTTAACTTCATAAGCTTGAGGTCTGCCACAGAATTCAGTATAAAGAAGATAAAGAACCTGATTGAGATCTGGGAGCTGGTAGAACTGTAACTGTCTGTATTCACCAAGTTCTTCCCACCATTCTGGAAGAGTATCGGTGAATCTTGTAACAAATTGGGTGAGTACTTGTTGGAGCTGAGCCTGCGGCTTTAACATTTCAGTTTGGAGCCAGGCTTGAAATTCAAATATTCGTTCATGCCATTTAGAATACGGAACATCGTTAAGGGTAAAAGTGAACAATTTGGATGTGTTGAGATTAGATGGAACAAATTGAGGCTGAGAAGGAGCTGGTGGTGGAATCTCAGTCTCTGTACTGGTTGTCTCAGGTATGAATTTGTGGCTCGGTGTTCATGTACTGAGTAGGTAGAGGCACATATGGTAAGGTTCTGGAGGAGGAATATATGGAATCTGAGAAGATCTCATTTCTTGCAAAGTCCTTGAGATATGGTTTGGATGAGAGACCATAAACTGATCTACACGTTTTCTGTGAGAATGAGAGCTGGAAGTATGACTGAGGTGTTGTGGTTGGGAAGAGTGTGCTTTGGACTTGCCTTTTCGTCGAAGCAAATGTTTTTGTCTTTTGAGTTCAGCACGCTGAGCTTCTTGTTGTTCTTTAAGCTTAACATAAAGGCGATGAGAAGTACCAAAAGCAATATCGGCCTCAGATCTGGTTTCCAAGGGAGCAAACGGTTGACTGACCTTAGGTAAGGTGGTTCGAGGGAAAGACCATGTGCTTGGAGTTGCCTCAAAGGGATTGTAAATAGGTGTAGGAGGAGCTGTATGAAAAGTCTGTCGGTACAAGTCTGCTTGTAACGAAGCTAGTTGCATTTTAAGACTTCTCATTTCAGCATCTTTCTGAGTGAAAGCGGTAGTAAAGCTCTGATTTGTCTGAATCAGATGAATGAGATCATTATGAAGCTGATTCATTCTTTGTTGAAGCTGCTGAATGAGTTTTACTATATATATAAGGTTATGATCAAGCCAATGTATAAGGTTATGATCAAGCCAATGTATTATTAAGCCAATGTATAAGGTTTTTTCACACTATATATATAAGGTTATGATCAAGCCAATGTATTATTAAAAAGAGGAATACATATAAGCCCTCGATGTTTAATTATGGTTACTTTAGTTGACAAACCTTGTTCCCTAGGCGATCTGTCGGCACTCTACGGTGACCCTCCAGCTAACCCTTTCGCTTAACTAAAGGATCCCCCGCAGAGTTAAGCCGTATTCTTTCTGAATCTTTTTGAAAACAGTAGGAACGAGGGGAAATTTTTCGTTTTTATTTCAAATCTTTGTAAAATATTTTATAAAAATTTGAGCAGCATACCATCTGTTTTTCGAACTTAGCCACCCCGCAAATTATAAAATTTAACACTTCTATAAAGTCACAAAACAATTTCCCCCCTACTACGGAGCTTCAGACTCTCATTTTTCAACATAATCACAACCATAATTTTACATTTCAATTTGTAAATTCATTATCAACACAAAACTATGTCATGCATCAATTTTCTTCAAAAACACAATTTAAATCCACAAAAAGATATTTACCAAACTACGTGGATATAATAAAATATATACATCTCTTAATATCAAACAAAATAGGAATAGGAAATCATATCAGCACTATCGCCGCAGCTGCCTGGTATCGTCTCGGGGTAATCCGCAACTATGGTACCTGTGCCTGAGGAGGTTTATTTAAAAATGCAGAAAATGTTGGGTGAGCTTTGAAAGCCCAATGAGTGTCATATAATATATTTGA
Organism: Nephelium lappaceum; assembly: GCA_021234005.1. NCBI lineage: Eukaryota > Viridiplantae > Streptophyta > Magnoliopsida > Sapindales > Sapindaceae > Nephelium > Nephelium lappaceum. Next base: position 21,406,877 of record CM037999.1, read on the forward strand.
ACCCATATTTTTATAAAAACCTCCCTAAAACAGTTTTGATAATTCAAATCCATTTATTTTAAATTTAGTTTCATGCATAATATTATAAAACACATGTTGCACAGTTTTTTATTTCATAAACGAATCTCCATGGTTGCAAGGTTTTTATTCTAAAACCCTTTTCTTTTTATAAAACCGAAAATGGTCCGACTCCTCTCGTAGGTGTCCTGCCAACCAATCCGGCTCCCACCAACCTACCCGTGCCATATGGCACCCTAGTATAAAGAGGAATCCTACATTGCTCTCTGTCCGGTTCATGTAGCGGAATCCTACATCGCTACAGAGCGAAACTCTGTCTCCCTCAGGTAAGCTAGCTAATAATATACCCTCTACGTGCATTGGGCTAATCTCTTAGACATCTGACTGACACGACTCCTTATGGGTACCTCCTGCGGTTAGTATCGTTAGTGATATACTGACACTATTAACTCTACCAATGCACAGTTCGGGTACTCAACCCAGACCGGTAATAATCTGATACTCTCTGGGTAAGCCACAAGTTTTATTTTTCACTTTTTAAAACTAAAATCCATCTCATTTACAATTCAAAATGAAAAATTATTGTTTTAACGAAAACACAAAACCATATTATTCGTTATTGTGCCATTTATTATTTAAATACATATTTCGATTTTACCAAAATATTCAAACATGCATGAAACATTCATTCATGATTCAAATTAATACAAAATGTATTAAAAATCATTTTGACACTCATCTTAACCATCACTTCCGAATAGCTACCTGGAAGGCTCTAAAACGCTCCCTAACGCTCTTCCCTTACTCCACCGGCTTGCTTGTCACCTACACAACGCATATATATGTAAATTTACATTTGCGTCAGCTTCTGGAAACGCGAAATAATTAAAATTACATAATCACCCCTAAGTGACATTTTTTAAGCGTAACTCTCCATTTTTGGTTCCTTAATTTAATCTTCGACTTTTATTAATCTCAATGCATCTAATTAAACTCGTTAGGGTCATCCGAACACTTAACGGACGCCATATGATCAATTTGCGAAATTGCCATTCACACTAGTTTGACACGCAATTTGGATTCTCTTTAAATCTTTGATATTTTCTTAGTTTTCTAAACTCCCAATAAACATTAATTCACTTATTTTTCAACTCATATATAATCAAAACTAACCAACAAACAAATCGAAATAAATCCATTTCAAATCAATCTAATCACCAACTTAAAACTTTAAATAACTCACCCTTATTTCCTCTTCGCGTTAACTTCGTTTTGAACTAGTTTTGAGGTGGTTTTTGGACTGATTTTTGAGCTGTGTTTGGGCGAGGAACAACTGAGTTTTCTTCTTCCTTTCTTCCCTCACATGATCCCTCTCTCTCGCGATTGATCTTTCCTTCTTCTTCCCCGATCTACCTTCTCTATTCTGGTTTCGGTTTCAACTGAACTTGGGTTGGGTTTAGGTGTTGATTTCGAGCTGGAAGATGCATGGATCGAGCTGATTTTTGTGCGCGACGAGGTCTAGTTTGCAGATGGTTGGGACGGTAGCTCGTCATCATCTTTTTCTGCGCCAATCGAGTCTGTTTCGCGCAGCGTTTCGACATTGTTTCTACCGTCGATCAGCTTAGCTTCAGTTGGCTTTTGGTCGGTCTTGGTCTGGTGAACGTCGGTAGCTCCTCCTCGTCGTCGTCGATTGTCGATCTTGTGCGGTCAAGTCTAGTTTGCAGCTCGACGAGCTCGGTCAGCTTCGGGTCTACTTCTGTCGTCGTTCTGCTTTTCAACGGTCTGGTTCTACGGCATTTCGGTAAGCTGCTCAGTCGGCGGTGGAGCTGGTCCGGCGTCGGCAGCTTTTTCCTCTTCTTATTCTTCTCTTCTTCTTCTTTCTTCTCTTCTTCTTCTTTCTTCTTCTCTTAACTTTTAACTTAATTTTACTTTGACCACAAATATTAAAACTTCTCTTCTTCTTCTTTCTTCTTCTCTTAACTTTTAACTTAATTTTACTTTGACCACAAATATTAAAACTTATCTTCAATTTAGTCCCTTATCACCTTAAAAATTATTCGATTTTATTTACTATTTTATCCTTTCGTTTAATCTTCGATCGAATTTGATTCAATCTCTATGAGTGTTTTATGATCTTAAGTGTTTCCATAAACCATTAGGGTCTCTAATCGTCACTTAGGGACTATTTTTGAGAAACCCGTACAATTAAAAATCGAGGGTTTACATTAATAATAATCTATAAGTGGTGTATGAAATCGTAAATAATTATTGAGAGATGTTTTAAGACCCTAGGAGATTAAACGAAAGAATTATAAAACTATAGATATTGATGAAACCTCATTAGAAGCTTAGTTAAGTATAAGGGCAAATTGGTTATTGTCATTGGAGTTCATAAGTTAGAGTGACCTATGGATTAAATTGAAAGAAGTTTATAAGTTAAGGGTCAAGATAGAATAAATAAAAGCTAAGTGCCAAAAACCAATTAAAGAAATGATACAATGGTCATTTATGGAATTGATATTAGTATATAAACCACACTTAGTCAATTTTGAAACAATTTCAAGCCATTCATGCCAAACACAAAGCAAACCCATGAGACACCAAAGGAAGAAAAGAGAGAAACGTGAGAGAAGAAGAAGTTGGTTTGGCTAAGGTAAGGAAATGATGATCAAAGTTAGTTCAACCCATTTTTAGGTTTCTAATCAACCAATCAAGCTTCCCTAAGCTAGGAAATCAAATTTGAAGCAAGAAACAAAGTCAATCAAGGTTAGTTTACTCACTTTTAAACTTGTTGTGGTGATGTTTATGTTGGTTATTTTGATGATGTTTAAGTTGGTTTTGATGGGAGATTTTCATCTATGTTAAAAGATGATTCTTTGGAGACTTGAAAGCATGTGTAGATGGCATGAAAACCTACTAAAATTGATGGGTTAGTGTTGGCATGAGATAGATTTTAAGTTGATTTTGGATTCTAAACCAATGGAATGAGATGTAGACTAGGTGTTTGACAAAATGTCTAAAAAAACCAACATGTGAAACTTGAAAGAAATGAACTTAGTTATGTTAGTGCTTGTAAGGCCATATAGAGAGGTATGAGAATCCAATGAAATAAAAATGTTTTAAGTATTATTTTAGGTTGGTTAAGTGACAAACAAACTTATAGAAATGCTAGAATTGAATTGGAAGTTATTCCATTGTAATGCATTGTAAGACACCTATGAAGGGCATTATGAGTTGTCATCGAATACCACTTCTTCTATGGGTTGATTGAATTGTATGAGTAGGTTGAAGTGTGTATAACACTAGGAAAGAAATAATTAAGTTTTAGGATGAATCATGTGAAAATGCCCCTCTAAAAACAGATGAAAAAGTGAGGTTTTTTTTAGGTTTCGATGTCCAAACGGTGGAATTTTTCGAAGCCGCTTTACGAGTGATCAAAATGCGAGTTGAGAAGGTGTGTGGAGTAAGAAAGAAGTAAAGCACAACCCTAGGTAGGGTTGTGCATACTATTCGGCTAAGAGGGGTAAAAAATGACCATTTTTCGTTTCGAGCTTCGAATGATGATTTCGAGCATATGAGCGTGTTCCTAGGTAAAAATAAATAGGATCTATGGAAAGAAATCAGAATTAGAAAGCTTCGGTTGAGAGGAAACTGTGTAGAGATATTTTTTAAGAACTATTTCATTGCATGGGTAAAGTGAGTTAAGAATGGTGTAATAAGTTTTGTGAAGCTTTATTTAGTGTATTCTAAGCGAAACTATGATGTGTAGGTAAAGGCAAGGCTAGCGGAGTCGGAGAGGACTGTTGAAGCTACTAGGGAAGTTTGTAAGCAAAGATGAGTGCTTAACTAGTTTTTACAAAGTTTGGATGTTTTTTAATGTTTCAATCTTTTATAAGTTGATTTGCCATGTTAAAATTTGATATGAGCCTTGTTTGGATTTCATGTTTGGTATGAGAAAGTGAAATTTTCATGACTTTATAAGTGTGAATTGTATTTGAAGTGAAGTTTAACGTTACAAGCTTTATTGGCAATTGAGATGATGTTTTATGGTTGTTTTATTAAATGAAATTGAAATTTAAGTGTTTGACTTCAAAACATTATATGTATAAATATGTTTTCAAAGGCTAATTGTTTACGCATCTTTGTAACTTTTATAGACCTGACCGGTACGTCCCACACGTGTATGGCAAAGTATGGGAGAGATCGCGTCACTAACTTTAGGGGGAAAGAGTCCGTAGTGTCACTCTTACGTGTGTGAGATGTTGTCTTACACTACATATTGCGATGTAATAATTCTGCACGTGGTGTTTGGATGTCTTCGTAAGTGTCATAGATGGTGTTTGTGGCTAAATCGTCTCGTGACTCCACGTTCTCGTGGTTGTAAGTTTAAGGGGATAACGTTAGTGTATTTTAAAATGCAAGCCTAAGTTTGAAAGTAAACTATTTCATGTGATTTATATTTATGTTTCGAAAGGAACTTTATAACCAATTTAGTGGTATAATGTTACTGCATACTAAGTTTATTGAAAACTTTATGCGTCTTTTATTTTGGCAATTGTATGATTTTATAGTGTTAAGCATGAACTTGTATGAAATTTAAGTTAAATGATTTCGAAATGCAATTTTGTCTTTAATATTTGTAAGGAGGTATTTTACAAACGAATATGATATTGATTTATAAATTTCGTGCACTCACTGAGCTTCAATAAGCTCACATTTTTCTTATTTTATTCAAAAACTTCCTCAGGTGCTAGTGCAGATGACCGAAGCACAGAATTCCCTCCGTTGACATAGGTGGGTGTGGATTCGATGAATGCTTTCCTTGCATGACCATTTTGCATGTGATGTTAACGTTGAAAAAAAAAAAACATCTCTTTTGTTAAATTTTGTAACTTATTTTGTGATATTAAAGTTAAGCAATTGTACTTATGTTTTTTATGTGTATAAAGTGCATAAGGTTTTGTAAATTTATTTAAGTATGAAACTTGTTTGATTTTATAAGTTAATTATTTATACGAAATTGGGTTTTTACCTTATGATTAAGGTTTATAGTTTTCTTGATGACTTTATATGAAATGGAAAGGAAATTTTGGATTATGTTTGTGGAAGAAGTTGGATTGGACAAATAAGATCTTTTAGAAGTGTATTTTGTTTTACTAGGTATTTTGGAAATGCCCAAATTATAGCTGTTATGCTGTCGGATTTTCATATATAAAAAAAAAAACCAACCCATTTTAGTCTTTAAAAGAATGGAATATAATAATGATTTAAGGGTTCGCTCTGCGAGATTCTTTGACTCAATCAATGAGGTTAGAAGGATTCTATTGGGGTGCCGAGTAGGGCCCTTCAGATGTAAGTATTGTAAGGTTCGAATTGGGTCATGTCAATACAAAAATGAATAAGGTAAAAAAGCCAAAACAAAACAAAGAACGAAACGTATATTATTGCTTATGTACATTAATGTAAACATATAAGTCTATAATATATATCCTCTTTTCTTTACGCACATATTATAGGTTATCTACATTAATGTAGAGATATTATTTTGTCTATGCAGATCTTCCTTTCTTCACCTTTATTTTATTTTTTTAAATTTTCTCTACTCTTTAAACATAATAAATACCCTATTTTGAGTTTCATGTGTTGCCATAGTGACAATAACCCACCTTGCTCTTGCTTGTTATGGAAAGGCGAGGTTCAACTCACGTCGCCACAAAATACGGCAAAATTTTTTCCCTTTCATGTGGGCTTCTTCTCCTTCTAGGAGCTTTCCTTTCATTTCTGGAAGTCTTAGTTTCGGATTATACCTTAAAACCCTAATCAAGAGAGTCCGACAACATTAATTGCACTTATAATATGTACGTGTAATAGGTAACAAAAAAAAAAAAAAAAAAGAATCCCTCTTTTCTTCACACATATGTTTGCATGCATGCTTATATTATTGTTTATGTATATTGATGTATATGTATACTATTGTGTCTATAATAAGTACCTCTTTTCTTTTAAAATTTGTCAAGGATTTTTATAATTTTGACTTTCTGCATGTAGCAAATTAAAACTAAAATTTTTATCAAATATCTAATTTAACCATAAAATAAATTAAAACAAAAACATAATCTGTGTATTGAACACAGCTGGAATGTTTATACACCAAACTCATCAAATGAAAATGTATTTAGATGGTACAAGCTATATAGAGTTTTATTTTAATAGATTATATGTTGAATATATATATATATATATATTACCAATTTTGTTTTTTAATACTTCACCAAACTAGTAAACCGACCGTACAAAACGAAAATAATAAAGGTTAACAAAATTAATTCTTTATATTAATCTTCACTTGTTTTGAAATCTATTTGAATTTATTAATATTTTTTTGAACTGGTTGAAGGTGAAGGAAGAGAATGTTTCGGTTGAACATTCAAAAAAGGTTAAAAACTTTGTTGTACGAAATGTGAATCCAACATTCTTTCCCTTAGTTTCCTCTAGTTTCCAAAATTTCTCTGGAGTACTGCTATAATCTTTAATTCGGAAATTGTTATATTGTATTTTCTCTCTGCACTATACATATATATATATATGTATGTATGTATTTAAATGGAGGGCAAGTGTAATGAATTATATATCTTAATACTAGTATAACTATAAAAGTATAAAATATTGCAAAATAATTTCAACAAAAAGAAAAAAAATTCTCTAATTGTACTCCTTTTACTTGAAAAAAAAAATGAATATACTTGTATACAACTGCCTTTGCTTTGTATAGAAACTTATCAGTTTAATTTTTCTGTCATGTTTTAGCAATGATTTGTGGAAGGTGAGAAGTAGCAAGCTAAAGCTGTGACATCTGCAAAATGAGTACCATGCACGATGCACTGTTACTACGAAGACTAAGTATTGTTGACAGTTGTTTTTTGAAATTTTTAAAAGAGATATTATTATTTTATCCCTTTGAATGCAAAATAATGTCAAACAACATTGGTTTTGAAAATATTATCGAAAAAACCGTGATAATTAATATGAAGAATTTTTCATACAATATTTAACGATTCTATTAGAAAGAAAAGGTAAATTAATGGGTTACATTATTTGATGTTTGAGGCATGTGAGAACACTGTCAACAAATTAAAATTTGATTAAATATGAAATAAAAATTAATCGATGATTTTGTGACACTTGGCATCCAAATAATAAGGGTTTATTTATTATTATTTTTTTAAAGAACAAAAAGTCAAATGGCACTTTCCTCATTAGTTCACTTTCTCTTCAATCATGCTCTACCATTTCATTTTCTCTCTCACTTCACTGTTTCCATTCAATCTCACTCTACCTCATCGGTTCACTTTCTCTTCAATCTTATCCTACCATTTCATTTTCTTTCTCACTTCAATGTCTCTCTCTCTCTCACCCATCGACTCAAATCGACGGTTGGATGTCTTTCGAGTGAAAAAGATTATGGCTAGAAGGAGATTGAGCACCGACAGATGATCTTCTCAATCTCACCGGTGTTCTCTCTTCCCTTCTCTTTCCATCTCTCTTTTTCTCTACATGTAGTTGAGTTGGTGTCTAGTTTATGGTTATTGTTTGGGTGTATAAGGGTTGGGTGGTATGGATATGGTTGCATTGGGTAGTGTTAGGTGATTTTATATATGGTGGGCGGCAGCAACGTTGGTTTGATGGTAGTGTCGGCTTGCAGAAAAGAGTGTTGATTTGATGCCATCAATCTTGATTGATGAACGTCATCTATTGGTTTGGAGAAAGTGATGGGTAATAAACATCTATGATCCATTATTATTATTATTTTTAATTTTAATTGTATTTTAAAATGAAATCTCCATTGTCATTAGATTGATGGACTGGTGGAAATGATAGCTGTAATGGTAAAAAAATCTATGTCAATATCAAGCCCATGACGATAAAGCTCAAGAATAGACATACCAGACTCAAACCCAAGAAAAATGGATATCAAACTTACCTGACCATCCGATCCGACTTATCGACCCGACTAGTGGTAGTTACCATCAAGCCACGATCAGTGAACTAGGTGCAAAAGTGGCAAAACATGCCACCTCGATATGTAATATGCGAAATGGGGAGAGTGGCACAGTAAAAGAGAGGGAGTCTTGTTGATTTACGGTTGGGGTTGAGTTGACTATAAAAGCTAAATTCATTTCATAGCAAGATATAGAAAAAAGGAGGGAGCTTACTATTACTCTGCCGAAATTGATTTCAATGAACTCATATTTTCATTCAATTCTTTTTGTTTAAATTCAAGTTCATTAGGTTCTTCTTGAGTTGATTGTTAGTGTTCATCATTCATATTTTACCCATAACTGCAGCTGGATCTCCATCCCTAATTTAATTAATTTGATTTGATGATGAGACCGTGGATGATGGTTGATAGTCAATTTGGTAATGAATGGTTGATGATGAAATTGCGATGAATGATAGGTGATGATGGATGTGGTGATGTAAGGGTAATTTAGTAATTAAATAATTTATTATTATTTTTTTTTAACTTTGTAATATATTAATGTTGTTTTTAATATTTGGTAACGTAATATATTAATATTATTTTTAACCATCAACAAGGACATGTTTATCTTTTCGTGGTTTTATCACACGACCATTTAACTTTTATATGGAAACCGCTTTTAGACTGACGATCGGAGGTTTTTAGCTAATATTTTTATAATTTAGGATTCAATGATATCATTTTTCATTTAAGAGGTTTTTAAGTTTTTTTTCCTTTTGAAAAACTATCAAGTTGCAGCTAGTTGTTGATAGTTTTGGAAACTGTCAAGCCATCTATGACTTTTTTTTTTTAAAAAAAAAAATTATCTAGACCACTTGATTGTCTTTTAAGAACCGTCAAATTTTTTTGAAAATTAAATTCATCCCATTTAATTTTTTGATTGTTTAGGTTAATTCAACTACAATTATTTTATTTAAGGATTTGACTATCTTACTGATTGAATAACTTTACTCATCAATAACAACCCATAGATATTATTGAATAAATATCCTTACAACATATCCAAGGGTGGTTAAATTAAATTGATGACCATTGAATAAACTCTAGCTATTTATTTATGTTACAGATGCTTCTTCACATAATAAAAGACTGCAGCACTAAAAAATTTGCAAAGTGATCATAGTTCCTGGAACTTGGTAGGTTTACCTTTAAGTCCTCAACTTCAGTTGTCAAAGAATTGATATTTTCTGTATCTTGAATTATAACATAGGTTTCTTTAATGACTAGAGGAGCTTCTTCAATGGCTTTTCGAACTGCCTCTCGTTCTTTGATAACCAAACAGTTAGCTTCCTCTAGCGGTGATCGCATGGCATGCAATGCTTTCCTCAACTTAACAATTTCTTAGGCCTTTGCTTCCTCAAGATCAGTCTGCACTTCAGAACAATGTAAGACAATATCAGAAAGGGACCCATTAGCACCACATTTAAAAAAAAATAGATACTTTAGGAGCGCTTAAGATATTATATCGAATATCAATCCCATAATGTTTCTCTTAGTTTCCTCCAATTTCCTAGATTTCTCTAAAGTACTGCCATAATCCTTAATTCAAAAATTGTCATATTGTATTTTCTCTCGTGCGCTATTTTATTTTAAATGGAGGGCAAATGTAATGAATTATATATCTTAATACAACTAAAAGTATAAAATATTGCAAAATAACCTCAACAAAAAGGAAAAAATTCTTTAATTGTACTCCTTTTACTAGGAAAAAAAATGAATATACTTGTATACAACTGCCTTTGCTTTGTATAGGAACTAATGAGTTTAATTTTTGTTTGCAATCATGTTTTAGCAATGATTTGTGGAAGGTGAGAAGCAAGCTGAAGCTGTGACATTTGCAAAATAAGTACCATAATGCACTGTCACTAGGAAGCCTAAAGCATTGTTGACAGTTGCTTTTTTGAAATTTTTAAAAAACTGTCAAGTTTGCAGCTAGTTGTTGATAGTTTTGGAAACTGTCGAGTCATCTGTAACAAGGTTTTGTTTTTTATTTTGTTTGTTTATTTTGTTTTTGTTTTTTTTTTGTTTTTCAATTATCTAGACCACTTGATTGTTTTTCACGAACCTCAAAATTTTTGAAATTTTATTATTATTAATATTTTTTGAAATTTAAAATTCATCCCATTTAATCGTCTGATTGTTTAGGTTAATTCAACTACTATTATTTTCTTTAAGGATTTAGCTACCTTAAAATTACTTGATTGAATTATAAAATGTTTTAGTGTCGTTTGTTTTTTTTACACTTATGACTTAATGATGTTAAATTACACCTATTAAGTTGTTTTTATTTATTTTTGAAGTGGTCAAACCATGTAAAACTATCTAAAAATAACTGAAAAAAAAAAGAATTTCAAATTTATAACTTAATTGCAAATCATTTAATAATATTTATGTTGATCTAAAAAAATTAGCCAATACTCAAATTATTATTATTATTTTTTCAATGGTGGGGGAGAGGAATTAAATTCAGATAAAAGTACTACTCATATCTTATGCTTTTAAGATAAGAGTGAGGTTTGAACCTTTAACTTCTTAAGATCAGGGGAAATGCTCAACCTCTTATATTAAAGGGTGGTGTGTACCCCTAATTAATTTGACATCTAATGGAGTTACGAAAAATTAAAAGCAATAATGGCATGGTAAAGAAGAAATAATAAAGAAATCAAAGCCAAGAGAAATTCTAACGTGGTTCAACTAGATGAAATAAAGTCTACGTTTACAGTTATGTTATTGCTTACAAGAGAAGATAGAGAATTAGGGTTTTGTTGCACTTTCAGGCGTTGAAAGTCCAAAATGAGTCAAAAGCGAATCTAAATATTTTTTCTTTACCTAAAGGACCATATTTATATTGTTAGCGTTCCTTGTACAAATATAATTTCAAATAATGGAAAGGTTTAGGGTTCCTTTCCCATTTTGCATCACATTGCATTAAATATGGAATATTTGAGTTGAAGTACACTTTTTAGAAATTTTCTGCTTTGATAAAGAACTCTTTCTACTTTCAGGACCCTATTGTGATAGGGTATAATGTAGGTTTCAGTCATTCGAACTGTCTTTGGGAGGCACAAACTTCTTCATATTCGATCTGTTCGTTGGTCGCTTTTTGGCTGCTTATTGTTTAGAGTGATGGACCTTAAGTTATTATGCTAATGTGACGTGCTGATGTGGGTCCCAGTAATGATGTCAGTCTTTGGGCTTATGAGCTTTTCAGTCCCTTATTGGGCTCAACATTTAGGTGCTATTTTCAAATACAATAATTTAAAATATTTTTTTCTAAGTCTACTCTCCCAAAAATAACATATTTCCAAGTTTATATTAGTTTTATATTATATATATCTTCATTTTTTCCCTCAAATACTTATAAAAGAAACTTAAGAAAAAAAGACCCTAAACACATCTCATCCAAGTTTTCTTACAATTGTACTATTGTATTTTAATTTATAATTTAAACATGTAATTTTTTAGTTGCTTTATAATTCAATTCAAAGGTAATTTCATTTTTATTTTAAATATATGACTATAATTAATTCTAATATGGTTTTTAATCATATTTTAATTATGAATAATATATACATAAAAGTTTTTTGAAGTTTGTTAAATTATTTATTTTTAGTTGTTTGTATCATATTAAGTAAAATTTTTTAACAACTATTATTAAAAAAAGATATAAATATCAAATTGTCAGTTTTTAGATAATTTTAACTTTAAAGAAACAAACAAGTATGATAGATTCAAAGGTGAGGAAAAAAAATATTATATAAATTTTAAGTTTCAATCACTATTTAATCTCAGAAGCTTATAGTTTTTAGAAAAAAAATAAATGATGTGAAAACAGAATCTACATCAAATCATGTTACCTAAGTTAGATAGAATTCTTAAGGTTTAGTTCTTTAAATTTAAAAAATATATAAGTGATTTTGTTGATTACGGATAAGAAAATCGTCTTTTTAAAACTCCTAAATCCCTAAGATTTACTAAACACGTTAAATGCAAGTTCTGTTCTCCTTCCTATGAAAAAATAAATTTCTTTAATTTAGCATCAAGGAAACGAATAATATTAATTTCTGTCTCACTATCATCTTCAGCGAGGTTTTATTGTACGAATTCAAGAAAAGTTTTCAAGGTTTGTCCTGCCACTTTACTGCTATTTATTTATCTTACTTTTAACACTTGGAGAGTTTGATTTCTTGATTTATGTTGTTTTGAAAACCCTAGAGATGTGTTAGAATTGAATTTTAGTTTTGTTACTAACTAATGTAGTGTCCTAGTTTCAAATTTATCAGTCGTCCATCTATTAAATTGTGATATTTTCATTTTACATGATCAAAAATAGACTTATGGAAATTAGTTTAAAAAAATGTGATGAGTCTAGGTTTTTTTTTAATTTTTTTTTTAATTTTTTCAATGGATTTTTAATTTTCATTTCACATTATCAAAAGTAGACTTCCTGCACTTTCTATAGAAATTAGGTTTAAAAAATAGGATAAGTCTAGGTTTTTTTTTTTTTTTTTTTTTTTTTTTTAATTTTTAAGATTGAAACAATGGTGCTGGAATTTTATGATGTTTAAACACAATTTTATTTCGTAAAATTGTTTAATTATGTTTTACTACTACAAAAATTCTTAAATTTTAAACCAATATTAAGAAATCTATAAATAATGATTCAAAATATTAATAAATTTTAGTTCTGGTTTGAAAGTTACAAAATTTTTAAACAATGTGTTATAATTTGTCCAATATCAAATGGAATACAAAACCCCGAAACCAAAATGCTTTAAAAATATGTACTAATATACTTTTGATGTGAAAATTTTATACCTAAATAATACTTATATTATTTTTATTAAACGCTCACACCTTACGAATTATATAACTGCCGGGAACTGTTGAGATAAATCACTGATAGTGCGGTCTAGATGACTACTCTTACAACCGAGGAGATGATAATTTTTAGAGGAGACTCACAACTCACACTTTACATTTTAAAGGACAAGAATGTGACTTAAATCCTTGACCTTTTAAGGTTAAGATGAGTACTCAATTACTTATACTAAGGGGTGTGCGTATGTCTATATCGGAAAATTTTATGTCAATTAGAGGTCTATAGAAAGTTTTAAAATTTTTAGATTATTAAGTGTTCAGGATTGTGCACTAGAGGGCAGCCCATAACACTTCCGCAAAAGAATTTGTGTTAAGGTATTTAGAAAATTTATAAAATTCTGAAATTTTGTGAATGATTAGATTTATTTGTGTAAAGTATCTCTAGAAAACTTTATAATTTTTTAGCTTGTAAAAACTTTATTGGAAATCATAAATTTTAACACCACTCAGTTTTTGAAGTAACAATGGTTATCTCTACTCTTGAGTTTTTGGTTTGGGGAATGTTTTGATAACCCTATTTTCGGTCCAAAGGTATTGTTTTGACTTTCAAGTTCAATTTGTGTATGGTTGTGTTATTTAGGGTAAAGTTGGATTGTTTACCTTATGAAGAGTTATTTGCTTTAGATTATCGAAGGTAAATATACTAGACTAAAATTTTGACACTAGAATCAACTTTATATAAAGCATAGACTTGTTAATGATGATAATTTTATTGAGTTTATCTTTAGTAAATCTTGCGAAAAACCAAATCTTAAAATAAATAAATAAAAGAATATACTGATAGCCTAGAATTCTTAGTGTTGAAATGAGATTAAGAAAACTTTTAATGGTTTCTTATTAAGAAAACTTTTAATGGTTTCTTATTAGGAAAACTTTTAATGGTTTCTTACTTCAGAATACATTCGGTTCTTTTGGCTATGAAGATACTCATATTCTTATGTAACATATTAGTAAAATTTCTTAAATGAGCTAACATTTTGTGTTTCATATTTGATTTGGTTTTTAAATTTTTGTTGTGGAGGTCAATTAGAAGGTAAAATTTGCTACAAATGACTAGAAGAATTGCAACTTCATTTACTATGTTGTGAACATATTTATTTAACTAAATGGTCTTATAAAATTGTTTATTTAGCCAATGATACTCTAAACTTAATTTAGATTAATTTGTACAGTGAACTTGAGGATGTTGGTTTAAGTTAATTATTTGTGTAATATAGCTTAATGTTGGAGTATTATATATTTAATGAAAATAAAGATGTCGTCGAAGTGTCTCATTAATAGAGCTTTTGTTTGCTGCTCATAGTCATATGTATTCTCTTTTCGTGCCAAGTTGCTACCTACAAGTCTTACGTGCAGCCCAAAACAGACCCAGTCAGCAGCTTGTCAACGCAAGACCTGAACAAAATCTCTGCCCACAATGTTTATCACACATAAACAATCAAGCAAAGACATGTATTAATTTACAGGAGTCCTCCCCCAACCCAAAATAATTTTATTACTTCAGGAAAACAATACAGGCGACTAGCAATTAGGATGATTAGACCACTAATCCGTTCACTCTTACATATACACACTGCATTATTGTTGCCTACAACCCTCTGCATACAATCACAATCTGCATTTTTTGCTGCCTACAACTATGCCATCAAAGCACTGTTTATACATATACATGACAGTTTTGCACAATAACCGTCCAGCCCATGCTGGCATCAACCAACCCACTATTTACACAATTTTAGATGTAGTTGAAAATCCCAACTACATAGGTTAACCGCCCATATATCCCACTTAGTGTTATGTGAAATAAATGTCACAGGCCACTGTCATAGTGCATTATAACTGCTTGGTAACCAGCTTGACCCAGTAAAACAGTTTGCCCGTTATGTGTTAATCAAATCGTGTCAACTATCCAAGACCATCACCATGTTGCATGCGTGGTCTACCCCACATGCGTCCACCCAACCCAAGTGAACCAGCCAATCTTGTATGAACCCATGTCTTGAGTGTTGTTTTTACACCCAACCTGTGCACACTGTCTGTGCCCACCATTTACACAAACTGCCCAACTTCTGTAGTAACTTTTCATAGATTTGCATGCCTTTCGTTGTCCCCATGCACACTGTTAGTGTTCCACCAAGCACACAGTCCACACAGCCCATGCCATCCTATGTAAACAGTCTTTTTTGCACCCTACCAAGAATGCACCATATTTTTTGATGTTAGCCCACCCAAACTGACACACCAAATGTTGTTAGCACCGAACAACAACCAACAATATGTGTGCCACCCAACAGACATACTTGGGTTTGATTTTTACCCTCACCAAGCTCTTGCACAGGCTCTAGCCTATGCGCATCAATTTGGGTCTAGCAAACCACCCTCACTAGAAACAATCGACGTCCTCATCGGGATATATGCTCCAAGCTAACCCAATCCTCAATCTGTTCCACAGAGTCAATGTATATGGCGCCGTAGGTTTTTCTTCTTTTCATTTGACAGCCGCTCCCTAGCTGCCTTCACAAAGCACGATTCCTTTCATCCATGATCAGAATCCCTCCAACACTAGGCATGATTGTTGCCTTAGCTTGGACAAAGAACTCGTACGCAAGAATTAAGTCAAAGTTCAATTGAAGCATGACCATGATGCTCATTCGAATTTGCCAAGGCCGCATCCGAAGAGTTAGGTTTGCAATTACCTAGTATCTACATGATTTCTTTGTTTGTAGCCTCATCAAGCATGTGCTAGCACTCAAAGGTAAACCCAGCTTAGTAGTTTCCTTAGCTGACATGAAGCTGCTAGATGCACCAGTATCCAGAATCGCAACAGAATACAAACTACTCACCTGAATATTAACACATATTAGCTGCTTAAAGCATGACTTATATTCAGCATCAATGTTATTCAACGTGCGTACTGGATTGCAATGCGAGGGATTATCATCAAAACCCACATCAGACCCTTTCTCTTGACATGCAAACAGATTCAGTTTGTCCTTACTTGGGTAATTTCTCGCTTTGTATGGACCATGGCAAACATAACAGCTCACCCATTTTATTTCGTCGTTGTTCTAGTCCTTGCTACTAGTAACATTTTCCACATCTTTCTCTTTTTCACATCTTTCCTCTCATTGTCCTTTTTCCTTTTCTTGCTATCACCCGATTTGCCCTTCTCGGATAAAGAGGTAGAACTACTAATTTGGAAACCCACCAGGTCCTTTGTTGCCACCATGGTTGTGGTGATGTCCTTCACCCCGTACCTCCTTAACTCAACTTGTGCCCATGTTTGTAAGCCTGTCATAAAGTTGAACAACTTGTCCTCCAACATGTTCTTAATGTCCAACATCAACGAACTGAACTGTTTAACATATTCTCTTACAAACCCAACTTGCTTTAACTTCGGTAGGCTCTTCCTAGCAGCCCACAAAGTATTATGAGGGGGGAATTGATGCTTTAACTCTTTCTTTAGTGTCTCTCATGCATCAATATTCGATATGCACGTACTCAAGTCACCCGCAACCCTAGTGTGCCATCATAACTTAGCATCCCTTCCAAGATGTTGTAAAATGAATTAAAAACAGCTTAGGAATTGCCCAGAAAAATCTGCACAAAACAGTTCAGAAAATGAAGAAAAAATTTGCACTGTTTTCTAAAAATTGTAGAATTTTATTGTCTAATTTGATAGCCAGAATAGCCTTGTGTTACACCCATAACATTCAGCAAAATCCACCAAATACTGCATAGAAAACAGCCCAAGAGACCTGCACAAACAACAAAAACAAAGTAGCAAAAAACTGCAGATAGATGACCTCAAGGCGCGTAACAAAATCGCTCTTCTAAAAACGTTATTCTCCTTCATCAATTCTGTGATGCACTAAGTTGCGAATACACCTCTAGGATAAAATAAAACATTTTGTTTGTCTGTTATGTGCACTAGCGAAGACAAACTAAAACACTGTCAAATGATAACAAATCTACTGTTAACAATTTTCTACTTATTAGCCATACCATGCAACCGTTTAAAATAAACATGTCCTAAATGATTTTGCCATAAAGATAATGAATTAATAATATAAACAAAAGAAACATTCATTTTATTGATATTGAGTTTAAACATACCCTTATACATGTAATCCTTTCCAACAAAAATTCCACCCTTAGAAAATACAAATTTGTTTGACTCAAGTACAAGTTTAAAGCCAAACCTATTAAGCAGACTACTAGATATAAGATTTTTTCTAGCTTCTGGTACATGATACACATAAGTTAAAGTAAGGACTTTTCCAGAAATGAATTTAAGTTGCACTTTCCCTTTTCCTTTTATTGTTGTAGTAGAAGAATTTTCCATGTATAAAACACTTCTATCTTCAATTGATTCATAAGATGTGAAAATGCTACGAACTTTACACACATGTTTAATTGCACCCGCATCAAC
Organism: Nephelium lappaceum; assembly: GCA_021234005.1. Lineage (NCBI taxonomy): Eukaryota > Viridiplantae > Streptophyta > Magnoliopsida > Sapindales > Sapindaceae > Nephelium > Nephelium lappaceum. The sequence continues at coordinate 21,424,249 of CM037999.1, forward strand.
AATGCAAAGTCATCTTCGAGAACATTAATCTCGAATATCATGGCCACAAAATTTTAAGTCGAACATTCCTTTCGTTTCTTAAGAAATCAACAATCTTTTTTGAAATGGCTCGGTTTACCATAATGGTGACAAAAAAAATCTTTTTTTCTTTCCATTTGGGTCTACCATTGTTGCAACTTTTCTCTTCTTATTGCCTTTTGAGTGTTGGGGTTGTTTAGACTCATTCTCTTCCACCATATTTATTTGGAAGACACAATAGATTGTTTATCATTACTATTACGTCTATTATCTTCTTCAATACGAAGATTCCTGCTTAATTCCTCAAGAGATATATATATATATATATATATATATATATTTGTGTTTAACAATATTTTTGTAGTCTTTCCAAGATGGAAGAAGTTTATCAATAATAGAAGAAACAATAATTGACTAATCTATATGCATTTTGTGTTGTTGAAACTGATTGAAAATATGCATGATTTCATGAAACTGCTCAATAATAGGCCTACCATCAACCATTTTGTATTGGAAATATTTAGAGGTCATAGAATTTCTTACTTGTGGCATCCTTTGTCTTATACTTGGCCTACAAAAGATCCTATATTTCTTTGACTGTTGATTTAATTTGTTGTGGTATTGATCAAAAAGTTCAGTGGACATGACATTGCAAGTGTCCCTCACATATGTACTCATCTTGTTCCCATTTTTGCTGAGTTTGAATTTCTACCAAAGTCTCATTTTCATGCTCTAACAGCTTTGGTATTGTGAGCACATAAACAACTTTGAGAGTTTTCAAAAGAAAATGCAATTTCTTTTGCCAATGTTTGAAATTCCTGCCATCAAACTGCTCCAATTTGACAAAATCCATAGCAAAGTCATCTGGTGATGCTACTGGTGCCATTATTGAAAAATAACATCTTAAGATTGTTGTAAAATGAATTGAAAACAGCCTAGGAATTGTTTAGAAAAATCTGCACAAAACAATCCAAAAAATGAGCAAAGAATCTACATTGATTTATGAAAACTACAGAATTTTATTGTCCAATTTGATAGCCCAAAATAGTCTTGTGTTACACCCAAAACAGTTAGCAAAATCCACCAAATACTGCATAGAAAACAGCCCAAGAGACCTACACAAACAACATAAACAAAGTAGCAACAAACTGTAGATAGATTGCTTGAAGGCGCGTAACAAAATCGCTCTCTTTAAGACGTTATTCTCCTCCATTAATTCTGTAATGCACCAAGTTGCAAATAAGCTTCTAGGATACAATGAAACCTTTTGTTTGTCTACGATGTGTACTAATAAAGACAAACCAGAATACCGTCAAATGATAATAAGTCTACTGTTAACAATTTTCTACTTCTGCAGAAAGTAGAATAATGTTTATTTTGTTTGTGAAAAAAAAATGAATATTTAAGAAAAAAAGAATGAAAGAGATGTTAGAGATTATCTATATTGGTTATGGCATTTACATATACATAGATTTTTAATATGCATAACCTTTTAACAGACACAATCTTTTGTAAAACAATATGTCTTTTCATTTTGAAAATTTAATTTAAATGATATAACATTTGGTGAATGAATGTGTTTATTCATTTTCAAAATTTCAAATTTAATTTATTTTAAAAATTTCTCTAAGACAAGATACAAGCTAGTTATGTTCGCTTGGTCCGTTTCAGGTATTTTGGCAACCTTGAAATATTACTCCATGTCCCACAAGAAGTTCTCTAGTTCTTTGGTACTCGTACGACGATGGAACTATTTGGCTCCAGTCCCTTCATTTTGATATATAGTTTTCGTCAAAATACTGATTGTTGAGTGCCGTCTTAACACTATAATTTCATCCTCCAAGGATCACATTTTCTCTGTCATACTATCAACCACCTCTGCATATTCAAGCCTGTGGTAAGATTCAATAACTCAAGATCCTGCAACAAGTCTACAAAACATGGTGTAACAGAGCGACTTAGGATTCGGGCTGGTTTCTTGTGCAATAATGCCTGTGGAAGCCAAGCAAACCATAGAGACTCGCGGGGGAGCCTCCAAGTGCAGACTATGGGGACTTGTCTGTCCATAGTTCGAAACATGGGGAAAAAACTTGTGGACTTATTGACTGATCTTTCGGTAAGATTCAATAATCAAAGGCTTGAATATGCAGAGGTGGTTGATAGTATGGTAGAGAAAATCCAATCCTTAGAGGATGAAATTGTGGTGTTGAGACGGGTACTCAACAACCAGTATTTTTATGAAGGTCATATATCAATGATCAATGTACCAGAGCCCGAACAGTTTAATGGCAGTAGGATGCTAAAGAACTAGAGGACTTTTTGTGAGACTAGGAGCAATATTTTTCAAGGCTTTCAAAATATCTGAAGCGAAGGAGGCGAACATAACTAGCATGTACTTTGGAGGGGATACTAAGTTATGGTGGTGCATTAGGGTTGTAAATGACTTTAGTGCAGGTAGGTCTAATATTGATACATGGAAGACATTGAAGAATGAGTTGAAGGATCAATTCCTCCCTCATAATATTTAGTGGACTGCTAGGTAGATCCTAAGGAAGTTGAAGCAAGTTGGTTTTATGAGAGAGTATGTTAAGCAATTCTGTTAATTGATGTTGGACATCAAGAACATGTCATAGGAGAACAAGCGATTCAACTTTATGACGGGCTTACAGACGTGGGCACAAGCTGCGTTGAGGAGGCAGAGAGTGATGGACATCCCCACAGCCATGGTGCCAGGGGATGGCTTGATCGATTTCCACACTAGCAATTCTACATCTTCAACTGAGAAGGGCATGCAAATCGGGCGATGGTAAGAAGGAAAAAAAGGATAGCGAGAGGAAGGAAGTAGACAAGAGAAAAGATGCGAAGAATGCTATGGGTAGGAAGAAGTAGAATGGCAACAAAACAAAATGGGTTGGCTTTTATGTTTGTCATGGTCCAGACAACACAAGAAATTGCCTAAAGAAGGAGAAGTTGCATGTGTTGGCATGTTAAGGGGAGAGTCTGATGCAGGTGCTGATGATAATCCCTCATGATGCAATCCAATGAGCACGTTAAACAACAACGATGTTGAATATAAGCCATGCTTTAAGCAGCTAATGTATGTTAATGTGCAGGTGAATGGTTTGGATTCTGTTGCGATGCTAGCTACTAGTGTGTCTAACAGCATCATGTCGAATATGGAAGCTAGTAGGCTGGGTTTACATTTGAGTGCTAACACATGCTTGATGAGGGTTGTAAACAAAGAAATCATACAAGTGTTGAGCATTGCAAACCTAACTTTTGGGGTGCGGTCTTGGCAGGACCAAGTGAACATCATGATGGTGCCTCAGTTGAACTTCGACTTAATTCTTGGGTACAAGTTCTTTGACCAAGCTAAGATAACGATCATGCCTAGTATTGGAGAGATTATACTCATAGACGAAAGGAATCTGTGCTTTGTGAGGGCCATTTATGAGCAGCTATCAAATGATAGAGAGAAAACTATAAGGTCATATACATCAACTCTGTAGAGCAGGTTGAGGAGCAGGGTAGCTTAGAGGCCCTCCCAGCGAGGACATTGGCTGTTTTTAGTGAGGGTTATTTGTTAGATTATTTGTTGGTGCATATAGGCTAGCCCCTGCGCGCAATGGCTTGGTGGGGGTGGAAATCAAGCCCATAAATATGTGTTGGGTGGCACACATGTTGTTGGTTGCTGGTTCAGTGCTAGCAAAATTTGGTGTGTTAGCTTGGGTGGATTAACATCAAACATCATGGATCATCAAAAAAAAAAAAAAAAAAACATCAAACATCATGGTACATTCTTGGTAGGGTGCAAAAGGGCTATTCACACAGGATGACATAGGCTGTGTAGGTTGTATGCTTGGTGGAACACTAGCAGTGTGCATGGGGACAACGAAAGGCATGCAAAGTTGTATAAGGTTGTTGTAAAAGCTGGGCAGTTTATGTTAATGGTAGGCACAGACAGTATGCACGGGCTGAATGGAAAAACAACGCACAAGACATGGGTTCATGCAAGGTTGGTTGGTTCACTTGAGCGCTGTCATTGCATGGGTGCAAGCATGTGGAGCGGACTACACATGCAATGTGGGGATGGGTCATGGGTAGTTGACACGGTTTGACTGGCATTGAAGAGAGGGAAAAGACCACCGCTTGTGGTTGATCTCCTTCTTGGCGTAATCTCCACCATTGGAGGGAGATCCGACCATCGTCAATAAGGGTGAGAGAGAGAGACAGAAACAATGAGGTGAGTTGTAGGAGAGAGAGCAATAGTAAGGGTAAAAGGGCAATGACGGTGAGGTGAGGCTTAACTTTTTGTTTAGACGAATGCCAAGTGTCACGATCTCATCTTTTCATTTTGATTTCATATTAAAATAACAAATCACTTCTCTAACAAATATGTATTACGCCTAATACACCAAGTCAATTATCTATCTACCCTTTCTCCTTTAAGGAACTATCAAATACTAGACGAAAATTAATTTCCAACTAGCTGGTTTAATATCACGAAAATGGAGATGCGTTGACATCAATTTGGATTCAACTGGTTATTTTGATAATATCCCTATTATATGTACAGTTAAACTGATTCAACATGTGCAACATCTACAACTTATGCGAACACATGAAAGATTATAGAATAAAGTTGAACCAGAAATTCAATTAATTGAAAGATAAAATCTCCACATTCATTTGAAATATTGACAAACTGAACATGGAGGGGATCCACATTGGAACACCAAAATAACAAAAAAGCCTGAACCAAGTTTTGATGAGGGAGTCCGCAAATGAACACCTCAACAAAAATCCAGGTATGCCCTATTAGCGGTGAGCACACGGTAAAAGATGAAAGAATAGTTGGTTCTGCTGCACTCATCGCACAGCTGCATAGGTTTAACCTAGTTCAACAAATGATTAAGTATGTTCCCGGGCTTGATCGATAGCTGTTTGCCTCTTTAATGTGGATGTGGACTTTTTGCTCCTATTTCAGCTGTATAGCGTACGTATATGACTCACAAAATTTCAGCTTGTTTTCTCTAATTTGCTCACTTGTTTTAGCTCTTTTTATTGGAGGATTAATGCTTATATTGGGTAACTGAAGATGACTTTTGAGCTGGCTTTTAAATGTTGCAAGTACAAGGAATTAATGGTTCTGTTGAAGATGAACCATATCATGATAGGCTTGAGTTGTCATTCCTCTAGGATATATAATTGGTTGAGCTCCACTACTTGCATCATGGGTTCGGCAACTTTTAATATAGAAATATTGAAATTATTAGAACTAATAAACTATTTGGCCTTATAGCTAATGAAGATAAAATAGGATAATAATCATAAGATCCTACATTTTATGTTAAAGTATACACTTAATGTTTTAATTTTATGAATATAATTTTCAACTTCATAGATTAATATTAACAACATTTGTACAAATTTATCATCTAACTATATATATACAGATATATGTATACCTAAAATGACTATACAAACTTCTTCAATTGATGGATGAATTTTATTTTTTAACATTAATTTGATTGATGAATTTATGAATTTAGTTTGGGTAATTATAACAAATTGAGTAAAAGAGTAGAAAACAGTGAGATAAATCATTATTGATGCATTCTAGGTAAAAGAGTTTATACATAAAGAGGAGAAATATTAAGTACTTGGTGTATACGTCAAAAATTATTCCATAAATATAAATAATCAATTAGGTGAGAGAATCATATCACATGACATAGAGTAAATGATTTGGATATATATCTTGACGTATTATACCTCTTCTCTAAAAAAATAGGGAATTCTTAACTACTAAGGTTATGATCGATGACCACACATATCATGATGTATGTCTATCTAAAAAAGCTTCGATTCATAGTAACTGCATACCATATGACATGGCTATTACATTATTATAAAACTTTGGTCACCATCATTATCCATTCCTTAATTTCTTTTTATGATTATTAGCTACAATTTAAAATTCACCTAACATGATTTCAACAATTGGGTGTATTGTGCCCTACGTATTATACTCGACCCTTTCTTTTGTTTATCATTTTTAGGTCGTGAACTCTCCATTTCTTTGTTGATATATATATATATATATATATATATATGAGTGGTGACGTTGGCACCACTAAAATATTGTATATGCACCTTTCTGCATATAAACCCCATTATTTTATTTTATTTTATTTTTTAAATATCAAAAGTTTATAATCATACCCCCCAAATTAGTGATATATCATTTTCTTCTTCCTAATCTCCGCTATTATCATCATCATGCTTTTTCCATCAAAATTTTCATTTGTAAAAAAAAAAAAAAAGGATCTCTTTCCAAAACTTCTTTATCAACAACACATAACGCTTTATGTTTTTTTATCACAAACCGTATAACCGCTTCATCTTCTTTATTAATATATAAATTAAACTCAAAACTTTTTCACAACAACACAAACCCGTGGAACCCAAATCATTCAAACAAAATGAAAAATCTATTATAATTTAAATTAAAAACAAAAGTCTTTCAATGATTTTGCTTTAAAATAAAGTGTTTTAACAATTTTCATTGATTTTAACATTTTTGCTTTAAATCAAAAGTCTTTGAAAACTAGACAGAAAGGATATTATTAACTGAAATCTCAGTTTTCCTTTAAAATTAATATAAGTCTTTCATCAATTTTGCTATTAAATATAAATATTTTAAAGGAAACACATATATAGTTTAGCTGAACCGTTTCCTACAGCAAGGAAGACTGTCATCGATTTTGCTAGGAAACATATATATAGTTCCGCTGACCCGTTTCCTATAGCAAGGAAGACTTTCATCAATTTTGCTTGATAGTTTTGAAATCTCAGTTTGTCAACAATGCTATCAAAGATAATGTTGAGATTTTAAAAATAAGTATATTTTGGGATGTATGTACAGTTTTAGAGGGGGTGAAAGTATCACCACTATATATATATATATATATATTTATACATATATATATATATTAAATACCACCAACGTTGTAACCATTTGAACTTGAATAATTAGCAAGTTGAATGAGGATTTCTCTACCACCAAACCACATTGGACAGTGGTATTTGTTGATATTTTATGTATGAGTAATGCTTGAATTCTTAAATATTTTGTCAAAATTCATGCCAAAATGATCATGTGACATGTGAGTTGTTAATATCTTATTAATTATCACACTATCTAATGATTTACAATATCTTAACAACTCATACGTCATATCATTTAAATATGGATTTGAGCAAAATATTTGAGAAGTCTAACATTACTCTTTTTGTAGAGTAAATATATAATTATAGTTTAGGTATGTATATATGTTATAATTGAACGACATCATATAAACTGCCACGTAAAGAATCAATGAATTTCCCTTAAAAAAAAGTTAACAATTATTACTGTATGCTTATTGCACTTTTAATAATTAGTTTTTCGGCTCAATGGATGAATTGATTTTAGTATTAGGGCAAATGGCATAAACCCCCCTGAGGTTTGATATAATTGCATAAAACTGATGATGTTTAAAAAACTTGCACTAATCTCTCCTAAAGTTAAAAAAAGCCCATACAAACCTCCTTTACCGTCAGTCAACCATTAGTCAATCACCGTTAAATTAAAATTATGAAGGCTAAAATGGTCAATTTACAACTAATAAATATTTTTAATTACTAAAATAATAATATAATAAATATTTTTTAAAGAAAATCACCTTCATCTTCTACCTCCATCATTATCATCTTCTTTATCTCCATTTTCATCTTCTACATTCATCAAAATCACCATCTCCGTCATTTTCATCAAACCAACATCACCCAAATTAAAATAATAATAATAATAATAACAATAAATAAATAAATTCAAAGTAATGAAAAATTGATTATTTTTAAGGAAAAAAATTGGAAGTCTCCACTGTCGGAGATTGGTCTTCGACGGTGGAGACCCTCTGGTCTCCAAAGATGGAGACGGTTTCCGATGGTGGAAACCCTTCTAGTCTCCAAGGATGAGACCATCTCCATATCTAGAAACGAGATCGTCTTTATTGCTAGAGACGGCTTCTCCAACGATGGAGACGAGTGGCCTCTATCACTGTAGACTAGCAATCACTACAACAAAAAAGCCTAACTATTCCGGAGTATCCATACCGGGTATTAAAAGCCTAGTATGGATACTAAGATTAAATTAAAAAAAAATTGAAAAACGGGTTATCCATACTGGGCGGGTCGCGCCCGGTATGGATAAACCGCATTCCTTACCAGGCGAGGCACGCCCGGATTGGATTCCGGATTATCCATACCGGTCGCGACCCGCCTGGTAAATATAATAGGCTTATCCATACCGGGCAGTCGCGCCCGGTAAGGATAATCGGATTATCCTTACCGGGCGGGTCGGGCCCGGTAAGGATAAGTGGATTATCCTTATCGGGCGGGTCGGGCCCGGTAAGGATAAGTGGATTATCCTTACCGAGCACGACCCGCCCGGTATGGATAACCCAATTTCCTTACCGGGCGCGACCTGCCCGGTAAGGAATTATGGGTTTTTGCTCTCCCTCCCACTCACTTCTTCCCCCATTTTTGAACTTTCTTTTCTCTCTCTTTCTCTCTCTCTCCCAACCTCTCCCTCCCAACCCTACAGCCGATGTGCCTCCCCCTTCGCCGACTGGTCACCACTTCGGGAGCTCGCCGTTCTCTTCGCCGTGCGCCGTTGTCCGCAGATCTGGTTGTTGTTGTTGTTGTTGTTCGCCGTTCTCTTCGCCGTGCACCGCCGTCCGCAGATCTGGTTGTTGTTGTTGTTGTTGTTTGCTGTTCTCTTCGCCGTGCGCCGCTGTCCGCAGATCTGGTTGTTGTTGTTGTTGTTGTTGTTGTTGTTCGCCGTTCTCTTCGCCGTGCACCGCCGTCCGCAGATCTGGTTGTTGTTGTTGTTGTTGTTGTTGTTGTTGTTGTTCGCCGTTCTCTTCGCCGTGCACCACCATCCGCAGATCTGGTTACTGCTACTGCTGCTACTGCTGTTGTTGCTGTTGTTGCTGCTGTTGTCGCTGTTGTTGCTGTTGCTACTGTTGCGGCTGTTGCTACTGCTGCTGTTGTTGCTGCTGTTGCTGTTGTTGCTGCTGTTGCTGTTGTTCTTGCTGTTGTCACTGCGCCGCCGTCCGCAATCTGATTATCCACTGCGCCGCCGTCTGTAGATCTGAAAAATGAAATGGACACTGAAAATTTCCAAACCGGGCACGTGCCCAGCATGGATAATTATTATCCATGCCGGGCACGTGCCCGGTATGGATACTTAACCATACCGGCATTGCCCGGTATAGATGAGCTGTTTTGTTGTAGTGAATGGAGATTCCATCTCCATTGTTGAAGGTCTCTAGCGATGGAGACCACTCATCTTCATCACCAGAGACATCTTCTACAACGATGGAGACACCATCTCCAGCGACAAAGACTGGTGTCTCCAATGACAAAGGCCTATTTTAGGTCTCCTGTGGGAGACCAAATCCTAGTCTCCCATGGAGATTAGGAGGCCAAGGTTTTTTTTTTTTTTTTTTTAAAAAAAAAATTATTTAATTAAATTAAAAATATATATTATATTAACTTTAAATTTATTGAAAGACATTTTAGTTTTTTTGTACCTTTGACCATTGATCGTGAAGATTTTATTGTTATTGACTAATGATAAGGGAGATTAATGATAAGTTTTTGGAACCTTAGAAGAGGTTAGTGCGAGTTTTCCACATGCTGTTATTTTTGTGCAATTATGCCAAACTTCAAAGGGGTTGGTGCAATTTGCCCTTATTATTATTCCAAATTTTTGAGCCATCAAAGTCATTAACTTTTTTATAATGATTTTATAATAATCTGTTTATTATAATCAATAATTCATAAACTTGAAACTAGCATTTTATAAAATCAATGTATCCTGAAGAGAGATCAACTACCTAAATAAAATAGCACTAATTTTAGCTCAATTTTGACGTTTACAAAATTTCACCTATGAATGGAAGCAGATTGGACCAAGCAATATTGAAAGATTTTTTTTTTTTTGTTATTATTTTTATTTTTTTAAGGTCTCTTCAAGTAAGAAATGGCAATAATTCCAATTTAAACACAATTGTATGATAAAGTAAGGTTGATCTAGGAGTATTCCCCTACACCTAAGTTATGAGATTGTAGGTTCGAGTCTTATCACTCTCTTCAAGTCCCAATTTGAATGTAATATTTCAAGAAAAAAAAAAAGTGTATGAACTTTGAGATAAGTATAATAAAGTATAATAAATTGTTTAGTTGAATGGTACTATTTTACCTAGAAAATTCATAGAAAAACCAATTAGTTTTTTTTTTTAATTTTTTATTTTTTTTTTATGAAAGTTGATAGTAAACAAGTTAGAGATTTGTTGGGACTTACATAGTGAGACTAAGATATTTACTCTTATATAGAAATAAAACTAACCACCATCTATCATTATCTAGACATGATTGTAAAATATTTTTTATGAAACTTGAACCCTCACTTTTAGGGTGAATAATGAATTTCATAAACATCTGTGCCACAAAGAATATGCCATAATTAATTTTTGTTCCGACAATAAGTGAAAATCAATGTACTATTAACGAAACACACAAGTACTTTCCAAATTTTGCTGTAATGACATATGTTAAATGAGTAAGAGAAAATTTAATTCAATTATTATAAATAAAAACCAAAATACGAAAAACACACACAAGAGAACAAAAAACCTTTAAAACATAAAATTTTTTTCTCCCTAATTTGAGGTTTAAGTACACAAATTAGAATTATGATTGACAATTGAAATAAAAAAAAACAAAAACAAAAACAAAAACAATATCTAAAATCCACAAATACGGAAAAAAAAAAAAAAAACTGTTTTACAAACTACATTCTTTTGCTTGAGCTTTTACCAAATTTGATTCACTAAACATGTGCAAGACATATAGAAATACTATTGCATATATATATATATATATATAAAATCTAGATTCAAATTTCTAAATTGCTTGCAGGATTGTCTCTTGATTCTAGTGTAATCTAACGAAGCTCATATGATGATCATTGATCCAGCTATACTTCTCCAAGAACGGGTTGATAGGGGACTTGGGAGGGTAGCGATCAATGCAGTCTTTCAACACATTGGCATCCTCCAAGTTGGTCATGACCTGCCACACACAGTTGTTGCACTTGAACCCAGCTCCCAAGCTTATCATCAGAATTCTATCACCTTCCTTCAGCCTCTCAGTGGCTTCCAGGTAACCCAAAACATAGCAGAGCCCACCACCAGACGTATTTCCAAATCTGTGAAGTGCCATTCTAGCTGGTCAGAGATCATATTCGCTCAGCCCCAAAGGCTTGCCAATGCCATCAATCACAGCTCTTCCTCCTGGATGGATACGAAAATGCTCCACTTCAGTCTTCAGATTTAAACTCTCTAAAACAGTTTCAGGATTTGTATGGCCTTTCGTTTTGGTATAATTTCTGTAGTAAGAAACGATTGCATAGTGAAGCAGCTCTCTCATGGGCAGGATTTTGGGTACCAAAACGTGGAGATTCTTTCTGAAAGCTTGAGCGGTAGCTTTTGTGAGGCCTTTGGTCAGGCGAAAACCCTGGTAGCCAAGAACATCTTAAACTTGTATGCAGCAACTATAAGCTTCATCGTCGGAGCCCAGATGGGCTCGGACGGAGCAATTCAATTTCAACATAGCTTTAACCTTCATAGAATTGTTGTTCGTGAGCAGCATCGAGCAGCCTCCTGACCAGAACAGACAGTTTGAGAGCATCATCGATTTTTCTTTCCCGCAATACCAATTGTGACCAATGCATTCTGTGCTCACAACAATGGCCAATTTGTTCTTGTAGGTTTTTAACAATTGTTGAACAAGATCGACAGCTACCAGACTTGCACTGCAGCCCATTCCTGATAAGTTGAAAGCTTTAACACCACCTCTCATTTTGTAACGATTCATGACTCGACCTGTTAACGATAGAAATGGAGAGAACAATGAAACATTGACGACAAGTATATCAATCTCTGACAAAGAAATTCTTGTCTTGGAAAAGAGCTGATCGAGTGAGGAAAAGATGATATCATCCATCTCCCAAAGAGCATCCTTCAAAGAAGCTGATTCTTCACTTCCAGCGACGATGTTTTTTGGGACGGTAGGTTTCCTCTCCAATGCCAGAATTTACAATGGTTCGTAAGAGAAACTTGTGCTCTTTTAGGCCCAGATTTTTGTTCCAGCAAACGATTTGGCGCAGGATTGAGTGTCAAGCCTCCTGTCTTCTTCATCAGTGGGCTTGTAGCACTCGTACGCAAGCATGTAGCAGCATTGGTTTCTATTCTGGAAAACCAAACTACAGAGGTGGACAATGATGTAGAAAAGAGGCAAGAGATTAGTGATGCCATGAACAACTCCCCTGACAGAAATAGATCAGAGTTAAAAGATATTTGTGCGTTTTGTGTTAGCTTATGTATATTTCTAATTAATATGCACGCAAGTCTATTTATACCCCCAAAAAAATCAATCATGTTGTGTCTATTCTCTTTCAGTATCAGAAAAGTCTTCTCTTACTGATTTTTAACTTGTATATCCAATGATCGAATCAGTTCAACAAAATTTGTCAAATATGCATTAAAGTACAGACTTTCAATAAAATCATGCTATATATCTATCGTTTTGTATATGTTCACGACATGGTTTGTACAGTAACGCACGGTTTGATTGATGCGTTAGTCTCTTCCAATCTCCAAACTTTCTATGTTTCTTCCATAATCCAAAATTTGGAAATTGCCAATTAGTCATTCTCAAACCAAAAAATAAAATAAAAAATAAAAGAAAAAGAAAAGAGAGAAAAACGTGCAAAAAGTTTTTTACGTGAAAAACCCAATAAGATAAAAATCATAGGACTAGAACTTTTTTTAACCATTTTCAAAAGAAACCGTACTATTATAGGATGGATTACAAATTTTTTTCATGGTACCCCTTATTTAGAAACCTAATCCCTCTCTTATTTGCTCTGTCATTAGTGTCAATAGTGTCTTTCGTTTTAAGTTTTCTAATTCAATCATTCTCGAATCATTCATTGAATTTTATTGCAATCATATCAAACTAAAGTCTGGTAGAAGTACCTGCAACATCTCAGTGGGACGATCCTGTATCCACTATACTGTAGTGAATGTATGATTTTTATATTTATTATTTGAGGAGAAAGAAAACCATTTGTATGATTTTTATATTTATTATTTGAGAAGAAAGAAAACCATCCATCATTCATGCATGTTCAAATTTTGTTGTTTACATAATTTCAATCCCTAGAAATTTTAAGCTTTACAATGTGTGATTTGATTGGAAGATTTATTTTATTTTATTTTATCAAAATTGGTTATAACTATATTATTATCAACGATTGATTTTTGGTTTTAATATTTTTGACATGGGAAATAAGAGAAGTATGGTGGAAAATCAAAAGAAAGTACTTGGCCGGCCATGGAAACCAAGAAGGAAGAAGAAGAGCATGTTGAAGTGTATGAAGTCGAATTAGAAGGAGATGAGCAAGTTGCATGTACCAATGGATGAAAGTACCTTGAACCAATTTCAATGTAATTGAACTCCCATAACGTATACAAAATACTTCAAAGACAAGAACATCAGTATGGGTAGAGAAGTGAAGTTGAATGCATTGTTCAAATTTAGATACTAGAATACCTAAGCCGATTGAAGAAAGGAAATGGAATCTTTTTTTTTTTTTTTTTTTTTTTTTTTCTGAAAAGAAAGGAAATGGAATTTAATGGTGTCAAGACGTCTATAATTCCAATATTGCTTGTTCGCGAATTCTTTTCTAATATTAGAATGCATGAAAAAGACCAAGTAGTCTTTGTTAGAGAAGTGAATGTCTCTTTTGCAATAAAGGAACTTGCCAGTGTTATGAATTTGTGAAGAGAGAAAGTTAGATATGCGAATCCTTGAGCGGCGACAATCTTGGTAATATTATTCATGAATTGTGATAAGGACCAAGAATTTGCAAAGAGAAGAATGTTGTTAATTAATGTTTGTCATAATATTGATCCATCCAACCACACTAGTTCAGTTGATAAAGATAAAAATGGATTGCTTTATTGCATTGGCATAAGAATTAAGTTTGATTAGGCTGGTTTCATATTTGAGAATATCATGGAATCTGTTAAGTCACCATTAAATAGGAAAGGTTTGCCGCATCTTAGAATCATTCATCAATTGTTTGTTAAATCTAATGTCAAATATGGAAGGTTTTGAAGTAATGAAGCCTAAAGAAACTTTGAGTGATCGAGCAAGGAAGATTGGTCAATCAGGAGTTGTGAGGCTTGTTCAAGATGCATTAAGAATTCTCAAGAAGCTTGTCCAAGATGCATTAAGAATTACCACTAAGTGAAAGAATTTGGAGTTGAACTTCCCACATCTTTAGTTTCATCTTCAACCTCATCTTCGAGATCGATACTATCATCTTCGAAGTCAATACTTAGATCTATATTTGAGAACCAATTGACTATGAAAACATATTATGTTTCTCAATGTGATGTATGTTTGTTTATTAATATGATGTACATTTGACAGTGATCCTAGCTTAATGGTTGTATTTCATACATATTTTCAGTGTATGAAATACAACCCTACTGTCTTGAGGCATGTCTAGGATCAAACAAACATTTTCAACTTTATAAGACACTCTGCTTTATAGCTATCAATGATAGAAGTGCACAACAATGAGGAAAATTTAATAGTAAATGTAATTGAAAGTACAATCTTTTTGAAAACAATAATATAGTAATTGGGCATTTCAATCAAAACTTATAGCTAAAGTATAACACATAAGAGCAGGAGGCTGTTTGGCTTTTAATTCACAATGTAAAAGACTGTCTAGAGACACCAGTATGTGAAATATGAAATAGACATAAATCCCGCTACCATAGTAACCAACAATCTTAATATGAAATAGACATAATCCAATAGCACACCACAATCATCTAAAAACACCCAATAGACACACCACATCTACATGCAAAAGCTAAACACAAAAATTAACACTCAAATGATAACATAAAAATAAATAATAACATTAAACCACAAATTAATGCAAAAATTTAGAACAATAAAATTATAATATAAGATGAAATTGCTAAATTTAATAAAATTAGTGTAGACCACTTGAAAACAAGAATCGAAATACAGAAAACATAAAAGAAAATGAAAGAGAATGACACCTGAAGTTGGTCAAGATTGTTTTGGGAGACGGAGGTCATTTTGCGATGACATCAACTGTTGATCCGATTTGATCTAGTGGTAGAGATTGTGGATATGGTGGTGGAGTCGTGGAGAAGGGTTGACCGTGAGAAGTCGAGAAATGATGATGCTCCGGTGCCATGATGACCGTGCGTGAGGGAGAAGCCGAGAAGAGGCGGTGCTCCAATGAGGCAATGACCATGCGTGATGGCGGGAGGGAGAAGCTGAGAAGGGGTGGATTCGGTGGAAGAATGGGTGGTATGGTCTGGGTCAATGGATGTGGTTGCCAAAAACTCAAAATGAATTTGAAATGGCCAAATGGGTTAAGTTTAGGGTTTGTTAAATGTATGTGTGTGTGTGTGTGTATATATATATATATATATATATATATAAACGCATAATTACACACTAATGCCTATACTATGTTAATATTACACTCTTACCCCTAATTTAATTGTGTCAACGTTTAACCAAAACCAATTCAATTCGTTTAATAAATAAGTTAAGCAGATTGATACGATTATGACACAAATTCATTTAACTCAAACTCATGCTTATTTATTTTTTACGAATTCATGTCAACTCGTTATGTCGTAACCCATATTGTCACCCATATTTATGGGCATCACAACAAACTTAAATAATAGTAATAAATTTTAAGGATAATATGAAAACCCCCCTTAAAAGTAAAATAATCTTGAATGGCACTTTTTTTTTTTTTTTTTTTTAAGTTGAACCATCCTTTACTGGTTAAAAAATCGATTAGTGTTAAAGTTGAAGGGTAAAATGGTAATTGGATGAATAATTTTATTTGTTTTAATGAAATTAAATAAAAATTTAATTCATTAGATCTCTACCGTTCATTTTAAGATGGATGGTGGAGATTAATTTAAAAAATAAATAAATAAAAAAATCATTTAATTTATTAGATCTCTACCATCTATCTTAAGATGGATAGTAGAGATTAATTTAAAAAAAATTAAAAAATTAATTAGTAATTAAAAAATTAAATATTAAATATAAATTAATAAATCCACTAATCATCTTCAACAATCAAAACCCTTGGCCATCAGTCTCCTCTCCTCTCTCCTCCCCTTCCAACCACCATCATCCCTCTAGACTACTCCATCTTCCGTCTTGTTCTTCTTTCATTGTCTTTTTCATCTTCTTCTCATTCTTCTTCTATCTTTTTCTTCTTCATCCATCTCTGTTTCAATTTTATCTGATGATGCCACCACCTCAACAATTTTTGGCAACTCCTACTCAGACAAGCTTCCTGTCACCACCACCATAAGACCACCCTCCACCTCCAAACCCTTCATACCTATTAACCTCACCACCCTACAGTCGACCTCATCATTCTCAATGGTAGCCCACCGACCCAAATCTTCTATGAAGATCTGGATAACAACCAACTTCTTCTCATTCACCAATGACTGAGAGACGACTTCCCTCTTTCCAGTTACTCCTCTCCACTTCTCCACTCTCTCTCAGTTTGCTGTTTGGGTAGGTTTTGGTTGTGGGTGGTATGTTTGGGTCGAGTTTCGGATGGCATTGAATGGGTGTTTGTAGGTGGAGTATTGAATTAGCTGTTTAGGGTTTGTAGTTGAATTGGTTGAATTGATTGGTTGTGTTGTTTTTCGCACTAGATTGATGTTAAATTCTGGTTTAATCAAAATTTAGGGTTTTGGGTTAAATGTTGTTAGCTTCTGATTGGAGTAAATTTTTGATGATGTTGAATTTTTTTTTTTCCCTTAAATTGAGTTGATGATGGTGGATCGATGGTTTGATGATGATAATGGTAGGTTGATGTTGCTAATGGAGGTGGAGATTCAATGAAGGTGGTTAATGTTGAAGATTAATTGAAGGTGGATTTTTTTTTTTTTTTTTTTTGAAAGTGGTTGATGTTGACGATTAATTGGAGGTGAAGGTTTCTAGGTTGTTGGAAATTCTAGGTTTTTAGGTTGTTATTTATTATTATTATTATTATTTTTATTATCTTGTGTTATTTTTTTAATTTAATATTTTTATTAATTAATAATTTAAAAGGTATTTTAGTCATAACTTAAGTTTGAAGGATATAATAGGGATTTTATAGAATCTTAATAAAGGTATTTTGGTCATTTCACTAATTTGAATGGAAAATGTTAACATTTTAAATGAAAAGTTAACGGTATGAGATGATTCACCTAATAAAAATAAGCAGGGGGGGGGCGCGGGGGCCGGCGGGGGTGAGTGAGGCGGGAGGGGCCGGGTTGTTAACGATTGTTTTACTTTTTAGGAAGATTTTTCATAATATCCCTAAATTTTAACTACTAAAGGATAGAGATTGGACCACGCCATATTATAAAATAACTAAGTTCCTCCAAAAAAAGAAATGATAATAATTTCAACTTAAATAACCTTGTCCAAAGTTCGGAGGTATAATAATTTTTAATTGAATGGCATGATGTTAACTAAAAAAATTATCAATTCGTTCACCGATCAGTTACGACATATTTCAATGGAGAAAATTAACATATTCATAGTTTAATCTGACAATACATGAAATTAATGGATAGTTAACGAAGTGCATACACAAGTAACTCTTTAAAAAAATAATAAATAAATAAATACATACGTACATAAGTATTTTCCAAGTGTTGCTATTGTTTACATGTTAAATATAAAAGATAAGATTCAATTCAATTGCTATAAATAAAAAACAAAACTCACTGGTGTAAAATAATTCAAACTTCTTGATTTGAGACTTACTCAAATCAGAATTATAATTGACATCTGAAAACAAGAAAAACCCAAAATATATTCTAATTTCAAAAGTACAAAAGAAAAACCATAAACATGTAAGGCATATAGAAAAACATTGCATATGAATCCCTCTCCTGATTTGAATCTGAACTCAAAATCAGGATTAATTTATTATGACTAACATTATAGTCATTTTAGGAAAAAAAAAATGTAATGGCCAAATGTGTTGATCACCTTATTAGAAACTCTGAATAAAGTTTCGATCAACAAATATATAATCTAGTTGTAAGCAGAAAAGTCTCATGCTTCTAGTGTGATCGAACGAAGCTCAAATACTCATCATTGATCCAGCTATACTTCTCCAAAAATGGGTTGATGACGGACTTGGGAGGGTAGCGATCAATGCAATCTTTCCACACATTGACATCCTCCAAGTTGGTCATGACCTCCCATACACAGTTATTACACTTGAACCCAGCTCCCAAGCTTATCATCAGAATTCTATCACCCTTCTTCAGCCTCTTTTTGGCCTCCATGTAACCCAAAACGTACCAGAGCCCACCACTAGACGTGTTTCCGAATCTGTGAAGCGCCATTCTAGCTGGTTGAAGATCGTATTCAGTCAGCCTCAAAGTCTTGCCCAAGACCATCTATCACAGCTCTTCCCCCTGGATGGATACAAAAGTGCTCCACCCCTGCCCTCAGATTCAAACTCTCTAAAACGGTTTCAGGATTTGTACGGCTTTTCGTCTTTGTATAGTTTCTGTAATAAGAAACTATTATATAGTGAAGTAGCTCTCTTATGGGCAGGATTTTGGGTACCAAAACATGGAGATTCTTGCTGAAAGCTTGAGCGGCAGCTTTTGTCAAGCTTTTGGTCAGACGGAAACCCTGGTAGCCACAATCATCTTCGATTTGTATGCAGCAACTATAAGCTTCATCGTTGGAGCCCAAATGGGTCCGGACGGAGCAGTTTAGTTTCAAAATGGCTCTGTTCTTCAAAGAATTGTTGTTTGTGAGCAGCATCGAACAGCCTCCTGACCTGAACAGACAGTTAGAGAGCATCATTGATTTTTCTTTCCCGCAATACCAATGCTGACCAAGGGATTCTGTGCTCACAACAATGGCCAATTTGTTCTTGTAGGTTTTGAGCAATTGTTGAACAAGATCGATAGCTACCAGGCTTGCACTGCAGCCCATTCCTGATAAATTGAAAGCTTTAACATCACCTCTCATTTTGTAACGATTCATGACTCGAGCTGTTAATGATGGAATTGGAGAGAACAATGAAACATTCACGACAAGCATATCGATCTCCGACGGAGAAATTCCTGTCCTGGAAAAGAGCTGGTCGAGCGTGGAAAAGATGATATCATCTATCTCCCAAAAAGCGTCCTCCAAAGAAGCTGATTCTTCTCTTCCGGCGAGGACGTTTTTGGGGCCGTATGTTTCCTCTCCAATGCCAGAACTTACAATGGTTTGTAAGAGAAACCTGAACTCTTCCAGGCCCAGGTTTTTGTTCCGGGAAACGATTTTGGCACAGGATTGAGTGTCGAGCCTCCTGTCGTTTTCATCGGTGGGCTTGTAACACTCGTATGCAAGCATGTAGCAGCATTGGTTTCTCTTCTGGAAAACCAAATTACAAAGGTAGAAGACTATATAAAAAAGAGGCAACCAATACAGGGATGAAATGAAGAACTCCATTGACAGAAATAGAGAGTAAATTCAAAGATATTTGTGAGTTTTGTGTTTCGTCTTGTTTATTTCTAGCTAATGTGCATCAGTGCGTGTCTATTTATACCCTAAAAGATGCAACTATGTCGGACCATAGAGTCACACAAGTTTTCTCTACATCATCTCAGACAATCGGCCGACATGGATAAAATAACCTAAACATATAAGGAGTTCACATTTGAGTCACTCCCCTATTATTTTTAACATTTTAGTCATAAAAATATATGATGAGACAAAAATGTTCCTTCACAATGAGTGTTCACTAGTTATGATAACCTGTCACCTTGACTAACATAATACTGTCATGACTGATCACTTGATTTCGAAACATGGGAGTCCGCAAAGTATCGGAACACCTCAACAAAAATCCACGTATGCTGCTATTAGCAGTGAGCACACGGTAAAAGTTGAAAGAATAGTTGGTTCTGGTGCACCCATCGCACAGCTGCGTAGCTTTAACCTAGGTTCAAACGATTAAATATGGTCCCGGGCTCGATCGGTAGCTGTTTGCCTCTTTAATGCGGATGTGAACGTTTTGCCCCTATTATATTACGTATATGATTATTATTTTAAGATAATAATCATAAGATCCTACATTTTATGTTAAATTATACACTGAATGTTTTAATTTGATGAATGTAATTTTCAACTTTATAGATTGATATTAACAATATTTGTACAAATTTTTCATCTAACTATATATACATATATAGACCTTAAATGACTATAGCAACTCCGTCAATTGATTGATGTATTGTATTTTTTAAAATTAATTGGATTGATGAATATATGAATTCAGTCTGGGAAATTATAACAAGGATTGATTAAAAGAGTAGAAAACAGTGAGATAAATCATTATTGATGCATTCTAGGTACAGGAGTTTATACATAAAGAGGAGAAATATTAAGTGCTTGGTGTATACGTCTAAAATCATTCCATAAACATGAATAGGTGAGAGAATCATACCACATGAGAGTGAGTAAATGGTTTGGGTATATATCTTGACGTGTTAAACCTCTTCTCTAAAAAGAAAGAGAGAATTCTTAACTAATAAGTTATGCTCTGTGACCACACATACCACGATGTGTATCTATCCAAAAAAGCTTCGATGCATACTAATTGCATACCATATGACATGGCTCTTACATTATTATAGAAATTTGGTCACCATTATTATCCATTCCTTAATTTCTTTTTATGACTATTAGCTACAATTTAAAATTCACCTGACATGATTTCAACAATTGGGTGTATTGTGCCCTACGTATTTTACTTGAACCTTTCTCTTGTTTATTATTTTAAGGTCGTGAACTCTCCATTTCTTTGTTGACATATATATGAGTGGTGATGTTGGCACCAACAAAATATTGTATATGCACCCTTTTTTGCGTGTTCATCCCATTATTATTATTATTTAAATATTACCAGTTTGTAATCATACCTTACAAATTACTGATATATCATTTTCTTCTTCTCAATCTCTATTATCATCATCATCATGCTCTCCATTAAAATTTTCATTTTTAAAAAAAATGAGTCTCTTTATAAAACTTCTTTATCAACAATACAAGCCGTTTTATGTTCTTCATCATAAACTGTACAACCGCTTCATCTTCTTCATTAACATACAAATTAAACCCAAAACTTCTTCACAACAACACAAACTCATAAAACCCAAACCATTCAAACAAAATGATAAATCTATTATAATTTCAATTGAAAACAAAAGTCTTTCATCGATTTTGCTTTAAATTATAAGTGTTTTAACAATTTTCATTGATTTTAATAGTTTTGCTTTAAATCAAAAGTCTTTGAAAACTAGACAGAAAGGATAATGTTAACTGAAATCTCAGCTTTCCTTTAAAATATAAGTCTTTTATCAATTTTGCTTTAAAATATAAGTATTTTAAAGGAAACATATATGTAGTTCAGCCGACCCATTTCCTACAGCGAAGAAGACTCTCATCGATTTTGCTAGGAAACATATATACATATATATATATATATATATATATATATATATAGTTAAGCCAACTTGTTTCCTATCCTACTGCAAGGAAGACTTTCATTGATTTTGCTTGATAGTTTTGAAATATCAGTTTTTCAACAATTTTATCAAAGATAATATTGAGATTTTAAAATTAATTGTATTTTGGGGTGCATATACAGTTTTAGAGGGGGTGAAAATATCACCAATATATATATATATATATATATATATTGTAGTCATTTGAACTTAAATCATTAGCAAACTAAATAGAGGTTTCTCTACCATTAAACCACATTGAACGGTGATCTTTGATGATATTTTATGTATAAATAATGCTAGACTTTTCAAACATTTTGTTCAAATCCATGCCTAAATAATATAACATGTGAATTATCAATATCCTATTAATTATCACATCATCTTATGATTTATAAGATCTTGATAACTCGTATGTCACATCATTTAGATATGGATTTGGATAAAATATTTAGAAAACTTAACATTACTCTTTACGTAGAGTAAATATATTATTATACTTTATGTACGTAGATATGTTATAATTGAACGGTATCATATAAACTACCAGATAAAGAATTAATGAATTTTTCTCCCAAAAAGTTAATGATTATAACTATACGCTTATTGCACTTTAAATAATTATTGTTTTTGCCTTATGAATGAATTGATGATTTTATTATTATGGCAAACTGCACAAACCTCTTCTAAGGTTTGATATAATTGCACAAAAATGACGATGTTTGGAAAACTCGCACTAGTCTCTCCTGATGTTCAAAATACTCAATACAAGCCTTCTCTACCGCTAGCCAACCATTAGTTACTCATTGCTAAATCAAAATTATGAAGGGTAAAATGGTCAATTTATAGGTAATAAATATTTTAATTAAAAATAATATTTCTAATTACTAAAATAATAATATATTTTTTTTAAAAGAAAAAATCACCTTTATCTTCTAACTCCATCATCATCATCTTCTTCATCTCCATTTTCATTTTCTACATTCATCAAAATCACTATCTCCATCATTTTAATCAAACCAACATCACCCAAATCAATCATCATTAACAAACCAAAAAATCACCCAAATTAATAAAAAAAAAAAAAATTAAAGTCATGAAAAATTTAAAATTTTAAAAACAAAAAAATTGGAAGTCTCAACCATAGTCTTCGACGATGGAAAACCTCAGGTCTCTAGTGATGAAGACAGTCTCCATCATTAGATCTCTATCTCTAAAGACGAGATCGTCTCCATCACTAGAGCGATGTCTCCAATGATAAAGACGAGTGGTCTCCATCGTTGGAGACCTCCAATGATTGAGACAAAATCTTCATCCTTAGAGACTAGGGATAGAGATTCCTTCCATCGCTAGAGGTCTCCAACAATGGAGATCAATTGGTGTCCATCGCTAGAGACCTGTTTTTGGTCTCCAAGGATCTTGGTCTCCCATAGAGACCGGTTTTTTTTTTTTTTTTTTTTTTAATAATTTTTAATTTTTTTAATGAAATTAAAAATATATATTATATTAATTTTAAATTTATTGAAGGGCATTTTACCCTTTTTATACCTTTGATAGTTGATTGTGAGAGTTTAATTGTTATTGACTGACTATAAGGAAGGTTTATGATGAGTTTTTGGAACCTTATGGGTAATTAGTGCGAGTTTTCCAAAATTCATCATTTGTGTGCAATTATACCAAACGTCAGGTGAGGTTTGTGCAATTTTACCAAACCTCAGGTGAGGTTTGTGCAATTTACCCTTATTATTATCACTATTATTCCAAATTTATGAGCCATTAAATTCATTAACTTTTTCATAATTATTCTTTATAATAATCTGTTTATTATAATCAACAATTCATTAACTTGTTCATAAACTTGAAACTAGCATTTACAAAATCAATGTATCCTGAAGAGAGTTAAACTACCTAAATAAAATAGCACTAATTTTAGCTCAATTTTGACGTTCACAAAATTTTACCTATGAATGGAAGCAGATTGGACCAAGCCATATTGAAAGCTTTTTTATTTTTGATTTTTTTAAGGTCTCTTCAAAAAAAGAAATGGCAATAATTTCAATTTAAACAACATTGTATGAGAAGCTAAGGTAGATCTAGGAGCATTCCCCTACACCTAAGTTATGAGATCGTAGGTTGAAGTCATATCCCTCTCTTCAAACCCCAATTTGAATGTAATATTTCAAAAAAAGAAAAAGAAAAAGTAGGCATATGAAGTTTTGAGATCAATATAATAAAGTATAATAAAATGTTTGTTTGAATGGTACAATTTTAGCTAGAAAATTCACTCAAAAACCTACAGATTATGTGTTCATGGAGAAGATAGATTGAGAATTAGTTTTTATTTTTTTTATTTTTATGAAAGTTAATACTAAACAAGTTAAAGGTTTGTTGGAACTTACAAAGTGAGGCCTGGATATTTACTCTTATATTGGAATAAAACTAACACCATTTGTCATTATCTACACATGTTTCTAAAATATTTTTTATGAAACTTGAACCCTGACCATTAGGGCGAATAATGAATTTCATAATCATCTGTGCTACAAGGAATATGCCATAATTAACTTTTGTTTTGACAATAAGTGAAAATCAATGTATGATTAACGAAACACACAAGTACTTTCCAAATTTTGTTGAAATGACATATGTTAAATGAATAACAGAAAATTCAGTTAAATTATTATAAAAAAAAATACAAAATACAAAAAACACACACAAGAGAACAAAAAACATTTAAAACTTAGATTTTTTTTTCCTAATTTGACAGTTAAGTACACATATTAGAATTATGATTGACAATTGAAATAAAAAAAATACAAAAACAATATCTAAAATCCACAAAAAAAAAGCCTGTTTTATTAATTACATTCTTTTTGCTTGAGCTTTCACCAAATTTAATTCACTAAACATGTTTAAGGCATATAGAAATACTATTGCATATATATATAATAATAATAATAATAAATCTAGATTCACATTTCTAAAGTTGCATGCAGAAATGTCTCTTTCTTCCAGTGTAATCTAACGAAGCTCATATACTCATCATTGATCCAGCTATAATTCTCCAAGAACAGGTTCATTCTGACGCGACCCAACCCGGATACCTCTAACTCTGATCCGGTCGGTCCCGCCGGGCACCCCAACGGATCCCTCTCAGACCCGACTCGTCGAGCTAAGCGAAACCCGTGGAGCGAACCCTAAACTCTTTCATACTTTCTGAAACATCGTTGGGTTGAGTTTTCTTTAAAAACTAAAAACGCGTAGGAAAATTTTTAATTTTTATTTTTAAATTCATTTTCGAAACTCATTTTTTTTAATAAAATTTCGGCAGCATAACGACTGCATTTTTAACGTTCCCGAAAAACCTGTTTATAAAAATATCAACACTTCAACTATTTTCAGTACCAACCCAACTTCTGATTGCCCGTAAGCCTCAATCATGCATTTGATTGTTAAATCAACTTATGAAAATTCAATGACATTTAATAAACCGCATTTAAATCAAAAACAGTTTAAAAACAGTTATAAACAAATAATTACAACTTTTAAATTACTTATACATTTCAAAAGATATTTACATGAAATATAACTGATGAAACAAAATAAGCTACTCAAATGATGTCGTGTCGCGCTGGCTCACCCGCTGGAGGCAATGCTACTGATCGGCTACCTGCTGAGAGTACCTGAGGAGGTTTTTATATAAAACAGAAAATAATGAGCTAAAAGCTCAGTGAGTGATAATTTATCTTTTCTTTGAAAATCTGTTTTTCAAAACGTCCTCCTCTGAAAACATTTGAAAACTATTCTTTATTTCTAAAACGTTTCACGCTTAAATCTTTTAAATATCAACTTAAACAAGAGCTTTCATATATAAACACAAACACGTATTTAAATACAAAACTTGCAACTGTAAATCATAATGAACTTGAATAATAATTATAACATTCTTTTCTCTCAAATCTATTTTTCTTTTTAAAGTTGTTTCTTGATATCTATCAAAATTACCATAGTATCCAATCTGGGGTCTCTTGAATCTAACGGCTATGTGCAGAATTTCTCAGCGCTAACCATAGCTCGTCAACTCTTGAGACATCTCGCGACTATGTGCGGAATTTCTCAGCGCTAACCATAGCTCGCCTAACCTGAGACATCTCGTGGCCATGTGCGGAATTTCTCAGCGCTAACCATAGCACACGAAACACTACCCCACATCAGTAATGGCGACTCGACTGACAGACTCTGACACTTATCCCCTGGTTAGTGACTTATCCCTCCCCAGGACTGTACCAACTGAAGTGGGATAGACCGATCGGGTCTAAACTGCTCTGTAATCTCTGAAAATCCCTGAAGGGATACTTTCTGGTTTTGAAAACACTTTTCTCTTTTCTGCTTTAACTTTCTGGTGCAAAAGCACAATTCTCTTTTCTGAGTGCGTAAAGCACTAAAATCTGATTTCTGAGTGCCATAAGCACTAAAACTCATTTTCTGAGTCTATTAAGCACTAAAACTGATTTTCTCAATTCAAACTTGAAAACTTAGTTTCTGAAATTTCATTTCAACAACTTTATATATATGCATATAAAATCACATTCTCATTTCAAACTAATGCTCATGCATATATCAATGCATTTAAAATAAACTCAATCAATAACTTATCAAATCAAATGTAATAATTTGAAATACTTTTAAAATCTTTAAATAAAACTCACTCACAAAACCGTTGACTGAAAATAGCGTGTACGGAGCCCCTAATCCTCTCGCCTCGATCCACGAGCATCCTCGTCACCTACATAACATATGGAAACGTAAATTTACGTTCACGTCACTTCTGGAAACTTGAAATTGCCAAATTACACAATCGCCCCTTAAACTAGCTTATCGCACGATTCGAATTCTTTTTAAATCTTTAATATTTTCTTAGTTTCCTAAACTCCCAATAAACATCAATTAACTTATTTTTACTCCAAATCAACCGATAACCAAATCATAATAAAATCCACATCAAAACCAACTTAAATCACCAATAATTATCATCAACACAAATCAATTTCGAATCGAATAACTCACCCCCTTTCACTTTAATTTTCTTGCTCAATCTTTGTTCTTCTAATTTGGGTGAGTTTGAAAGCTTGATAGGAAGCTCAAAAATAGCTTGAATTGCTTGATCTAGCTCCTCCCTCACATGGCTAAAGCTACCTCCTCCTCGCGGCTTTATCTTCTCCTTCTTCGTTTTGACTTTGCTTGTGGTGTATCACGGCTGCAACTGCACTGATTTGGAGCGAAAATGGCTTGATTCCACCTTGGTTTTCCTCTCCTCTTTCTCCTCTCTTTTTCCCTCGTTCTTTCCCTCTCAATCTACCTCTGTTTCGCCGTCGATCGCGTCCAATCTGGTCTATCTCGCCTGCCGTTCCTGGTTTGCTTCGGGTCTGCTCGATTTTGCGCGTGATGGAGGCTGGTCAACGGGCTTGGTTACGTCGAGTTCAGATCGTGCTGGTGCTGGGTTCTGCAGGTCGGCGACGGGACAGCAGCTTGGCGTCGCCGTCGTCGGTAGCGGTAGATCTAGTTAGCTTCCAGCTGCTCGGCGACAGCTCGGTCAGCTTCTGCTGCCGTTCTGCTCGACCTCCGTTTGCGTTCTGGTTCGCGGCGACAGCAGCTGGTCGACGACGGCAGCTGGTCGACGTTGGCGTCACGATCAACTCCCTCTCATTCCTTCTTCTTCTTTCTTCTTCCTTCTTTTCTCTTATTTTCTTTCTTTCTTTTCTTCTCTTCTGCGACAGCTCACTCTCTCTCTCTTTAGATTTTTAGACAACTTTTTGGCTTTATGCTTTCCTCCCCAAACTATCCTCAAAATGACAGTCACGTCCTGCTAAAATGTTAGTCTCCTCCCTTGACTTTTAGCTTAATTTTACTTTGACCACAATTATTAAAATTTATCTTCAAATTAGTCCCTTAATTTCTTAAATATTTACTTGATTTCATTCACTATTTTATCCTTCCGTTTAGTCTCCAATCGAGTCGAAATCGATTTCTATGGGTTCTCTATGACCTTAAGTATTTCCATACACCAATTAGAGTCTCCAATAATTATTTAGGGACTATATCTAGGGAAATCCGTAAAATCCAATTCGAGGGCTTACACATTCATAATGGACTTGGGAGGGTAGCGATCAATGCAATCTTTCCACACAATGGCATCCTCCAAGTTGGTCATGACCTCCCATACATAGTTGTTGCACTTGAACCCAGCTCCCAAGCTTATCATCAAAATTCTATTGCCTTTCTTTAGCCTCTTATTGGCCTCCATGTAACCCAAAACATACCAGAGCCTACCAGCAGACGTATTTCCAAATCTGTGAAGCGCCATTCTAGCTGATTCGAGATCATATTCACTCAGCCCTAAAGGCATTGCCAATGCCATCAATCACAGCTCTTCCTTTTGGATGGATACAAAAATGCTCCACTCCAGTCTTCGGATTTAAACTCTCTAAAACGATTTCAGGATTTGTTTGGCCTTTCGTTTTGGTATAATTTTTGTCGTAAGAAACTATTGCATAGTGAAGTAGCTCTCTTATGGGCAGGATTTTGGGTAACAAAACATGGGAATTCTTGCTGAAAGCTTGAGTGGCAGCTTTTGTGAGGCCTTTGATCAGGCGAAAACCTTAGTAGCGAAGATCATCTTCAACTTGTATGCAGCAACTATAAGCTTCATCGTCGGAGCCCAGATGGTTTTAGATATAGCAATTCAATTTCAAGATAGCTTTAACCTTTATAGAATTGTTGTTCGTGAGCAACATCGAACAGCCTCTTGACCTGAACAGACAGTTTGAGAGCATCATCGATTTTTCTTTCCCGCAATACCAATAATTCTGACCAATGCATTCGGTGTTCCCAACAATAGCCAATTTGTTCTTGTAGGTTTTGAACGATTATTGAACAAGATCAACAGCTACCAGGCTTGCACTACAGCCCATTCCTAATAAGTTGAAAGCTTTAACATTACCTCTCATTTTGTAATGATTCATGACTCGACCTATTAATAATGGAATTGAAGAGAACAATGAAACATTTAGAACAAGTATATTAATCTCTGACGGTGATGCCGGATAGTTTCAGACAAGGTAGACTTGCTCTGGAATTTATCTGGCAATGGGCTAGATATGGTTCTAGAGACCTTTGGGGGATAGACAAGCTTCAAATTGAAGTTTAGAAACACTGATATTTAATTGGTGAGTGAACTGTCTCTATTTACAATTTACAACTCTATTTATAGAGTTACAGAAAATATAACAAATACAAGAAATCATTATAGTATGGTGGTTACTTCTACAATTGGTTTTGCAGAGTAAGGTGGCTCTGCAAAGTAAGATGGCTGAGATTGGTTGCTTCTGCAACTAGTTTTGCAGAATAGGTTGCCTTTGCAAATTAGGGTGGTTGAGCTCAATAAATTGATATGCTCTTGCATCAGATCCCTCCCTCTTCAAAAGAACTCGTCCTCGAGTGTGCAAAATGAAGAAGGTGAGAATCCGGTCCGTGGTATTCAGATAGATCTTGGATATTGAAGGTTTTGGAAATATTAAAAGCTTCTGGAAGATCCATTATGTAGCATTGTTGTTGATTTTTTGTAAAATTTGGAACGGACCGATCATTTTGGGTCTGACTTTTCCATGTTCTCCTGTCAGTAACCTCTCTTTGCGCATATAAACCATAACCATATCTCCAATATTAAAAGTCTTCAATCGTCGTTGTTTTTCAGTTGCTGCTTTGTATCTTGCAATGGATTCTTTTAATTTCTGCTTGACTTCTTTATGAATACTCGTGACTTTCTCTACCATGTGATCAGCAATAATGTTCATACCAGGAAGCTTGGGTAGAGGAACCAAATCTAGAGTGTGCAAAGGTGGGCGAAGGTAGACAATCTCAAATGGAGACTTTCCTATAGAACGATTGGGAACATTGTTATAAGCAAACTCTGCTTGTGGTAACACGTGATCCCACTGTCACAGATGCTCTTGAGTAATACAACGCAGAATGTTTCCAAGTGTTCTATTGGTGACCTCTGTTTGTCCATCTGTCTGTGGATGGCAAGTACTGTTGAAGTTTAAGGATGTGTCTAGTCTCTTCCGCAGAGTACACTAAAAATGACTTAGAAATTTACTATCACGATCCGAGACTATGGTTTTTGATAATCCATGCAAGCGAACTACCATTTTGAAGAATAATTGGGCAATGTGACTAGTATCTGACGTCTTCCTGCAGGGTACGAAATGTGTCATCTTGGAAAATCTATCAACTATCACAAAGATGGAATCCATACCTCGCTGAGTGCATGGAAGTCCTAATATAAAATACATGGATAAATCTTCTCAAGGTGCTTTCAGAATAGGAAGAGGTGTGTACAAACCCGTGTTTTGAGCTTGCCCTTTCGCAGTCTGACAACTGTAGCATCACTTTATAAATCTTTTGACATTTCTCTTTAAGTGCGGCCAGTAATAGCGAGCTTCTACTAGGGATATGCTTTTATCCCTTTCCATATGTCCACTCAATCCTCCTCCGTGAAGTTCTTGAATTATATGCTCCTTTAGATATCCTCATGGGATACATAACCGTTCCTCAAAGAATAAGAAACCATCATGTAATTTAAATCCTTTAAGATGAGGTGGTTCCTTCAAACAAGCTTTCCACGATTCCTTGAAATCTTCATCATCAATATACAGATCCTTCAAATAGTCAAACCCAATAATTTCGCCCTTAACTGCAGTTAGTAGAACCGATCGCCTACTTAATGCATCAGTTACCTTGTTGAGTTGACCTGGTTTGTGCTTAAGAGAGAAAGTAAACCTCTAGATATAAGCAATCCATCGTGCATACATCCGATTGGTCTTTGTAGAACTGTTGAGAAACTTGAGAGCTTAATGATTACTGTTCAGAATAAACTCTCTTTGTATTAGGTATGGCTCCCAATTTTTTAAAGTTCTAAATACTGCATATATTTCATGCTCATACGTTAACCATTTTTATAGAGCAACACTAAGCTTCTCACTAAAGAAAGTTACTGGTCAGCCTTCCTGTGATAGCATAGCTTTAATTCCTACTTCTGAAGCATCACAATCGACTACAAATGACAAATCAAAATTTAGCAGAGCAAGTACCGGTGCAGTAGTCAATTGTTCCTTTAGAACTGCAAAACTCTGTTTTGCTGCATCATTCCAAGCAAACTGCATTTGCTTCAACAAATCGGTGAGTAAAGCAGCAACACCACTGAAATTTTTCACAAAGTGCTTGTAAAAAGTAGCAAGTCTATGAAAACTACGAACATCTCCAATACTCTGTGGTGTAGACCATTCTTGAATAGCTTTAACCTTGGACTCATCTACTTTGATTCCTTCAACATTGACAACATATCCCAATAAAACTAAACTGTCTGTCAAGAAACTACACTTTTTCAAATTGGCATACGACTTATTTTCTCGTAGTGCGTTGAACACACTTCTCAAATGTTGCAGATGTTCGTGTTCCGAACGACTATAAATCAAGATATCATCAAAATAAACAACGACAAACTTCCTAATGAAATGTTAGAATACCTGATTCATAAGTCTCATGAAAGTGCTAAGAGCATTTGATAGCCCGAATGACATGACTAACAATTAATAAAGCCCTTCTTTAGTTTTAAAAGTTGTCTTCCATTCATCTCCTGGGTGAATGCGGATTTGATGATATCCACTCTTCAAATCAATCTTGGAGAATATTATTGATCCTCCTAGCCTGTCAAACATGTCATCCAATCGCGGGATTGGAAATCGGTACCGCACTGTTATCTTATTAATGACTCTACTATCTACACACATTCTCCAACTTTTATCATTCTTTGGCGTCAATAAGGCTGGTACTGCACAAGGACTCATGTTTTACCTGATAAACCCCTTCTGAAGGAGATCCTCCATTTGTTGCTGCAAGATCTCATATTCTTTTGGACTCATGCGGTAGTGTGGTAAATTAGGTAAGCTTGCTCCAGGAATGAGATCAATGCAATATTGAATATCACGCATGGATGGTAACTCAGCAGGAAGTTCATTTGGGGCAACGTCTTGATACTCAAAGAGTAAAGATCTGATAGGTGCCAATACTACATATGAGGTGGATTCTGTTGTTACCATTCCCTTTGGTATGATCAACAATGAACTCTTCTTACCGGTTGAACTTACTGGTACCGTGTCTCGTCTCATGGGAGCAAGGATAATCTTACATCACCTTTATAAAAGGTATATATGTTATCCTTACCTTTATAGATGGTGTTTAGATCGTACTATCATGGCCTGCCAAGTAATAAATGACAAGCATTCATATCAACAATATCGCATAGTACTTCATCTTTATAATGTTTTCCGATGGACAAAGGTACTCGACACTGTGTCGACACAATAATTTCTCTTACATCCTTGATCCAACCTATGTGGTATGGTTTAGGATGTTTCTGTGTTTGCAGCTGTAATTCATCAACCATCGTTTTGGAGACGATGTTCTCACTGTTTCCTCCATCGATGATCAGGTCACAAACCCTTTGGTTAACTATACACCGAGTTCTGAAAATGTTGTGTCTTTGAAAATCAATCTCTTTCTTTGGAGTATACATAAGTCGTTGGACGACCAAAGATACTCTTTCATCCTCATTTGTCCATTCTTCTAGGTTTTCTTCCTCTCCTACCTCCTCCTCTTCTGGATCAAATTTTTCTTCCTCATCTTCTCGTACAGCCATGTGAATTGGTTGTCTCTTAGGACATTGATTAGAAGAATGTCCTGTTTGTCCACACCTGAAACATTTATTACCTTGGGGAGCAGTATAAGGATTGGTGGCGATAGGTTTGTCACTAGTTTGATTCCCAGTTTGTCGTGCATTCGGTGGAGTTCGAATATAAGGAGTTGACTGTCCTAGGTTGGTTCTGATTGGAGATGATCTTAATGAAGCCCTTCCGTTACATCACTTAATTGGTTAGATGACTGAGTTGCTGACGCACTTCTATAGCTTCGTCTATTAAGCTGTGACTCAACACGAGTAGCTAGTTGTACAGTGTCTTGTAATGTAAAAGTGGTATGCAAAGCTACCTATTCTTATAGATTGGGTCGTAAGCCATTTCTGAATCTAGCAACTATCAAACTTTCTGTCTACATCAGATCATTTCTAGCTGAGAAACGTTGGAATTCTGCCACGTGTTCTGAAACAGATTGAGATCCTTGCTTGCAATTCTGGTACTGTTGGAATAGAATCTAATCATAATCAACTTGTAAAAATTTGGTTTTCAACAACTGCTTCATTCGATGCCAAGTTCTAATTAGACCTTTTCCTTGTCGCGATCGAGTAAGTTGCAACTGTTCCCACCAAGCTGAGGCACCTCCTTTTAGTTTGTAGGCGACTAGCTTAACGTTTCTATCCTTCATGATCCTCATATACTCAAAGAAACGTTCAACCTCCGATACCCAATCAAGGAAATCTTCTATTCCCAAGTAACCATTGAATGTGGGAAGGTCTAATTTCATCTAGCATTCATTTCCTTGGTGTTGGGGTTCTCGTTGTTGATTTTGCGAGATTACATCTTCTGTCTCTTCGTCAGTTGAATCGTTATCTGGAGCAACATTTTGAGGAATAGATCTTGCTCTAGTGTCTTCAAGGTTAATACGTTGTGGAGAGTTTTGATTGTGCTGCATATCTTCGATCAAAAGATGTAGCTCTGTGATTTGTTGGGCCAATTGGATCAAATCTTCTTTGGTTACGAATCAAACCTCGATTTGCTCCACAATATTTGAACAAAAAGCCATTTTTTTTTCTTTTTTTTTTTTTTTTGCTTTTTTTTTCTTTATTTTTTTTTAAATCGGGTAAAACTACAAATTTTAAAAAGAAAATGACTAGATTGAAATAAGAAAAAGGACTAGATTGATATTTTACACAATAAGGGTGAAAACAAAATTTGATAGGACTGAATTATAATTTTCTTTTTTGGACTACTTGGTAAAAATTCAAGACATGGACTAAATCATAATTTTACCAAAATTTTGAAAATTACCTACTGTTTTTTTTTTTTTTGTAAATAAAATGAAATAGTGAGGGTAGTTTGGTCAAAACTAGGGGCTATAAAACCTTGTCCTCTTCTTGTGATCGTGAGACACCGACCAAAGAGGAAAGAAAGAAAAAAAAATGTCTAGAGAAAGAGTAGAGAGAGATCTAGAGAGAGAAAGAGATGGATATCGGCTTGGAGGAGAGAGAGAGAGAGAGTAAGATGGAAGATAAGAGGGGTGTTGGTTGGCCAGACGGCGTCGGATTCCAGTGGAGGTAAGTGATGGTGATCGGTTTCGGTGATTTTTTTTTTTTTTTTTTGGTCTTGTTTTTGTCTTTTTTTTTTTTTTTTTTTTTTGTTTTTTTTGGCTGTGTTTTGGGTGAGATACTAGTATGAAAGAAAGTTTGGTTTTGATAGTTGGTGGTGACTGTAGGTGAAGAAGATGACCGGAACAGTGCCTGCTTTTTCTTCTTTTCTTCTTCCTTTTTTTTTTTTTTTTTTTGTTGGGTGGGTTTTTGGTGGTGATGAGAAGAGTTTGCGTTAAGAAAATGGAAGTGTAGTGTGGTGTTTATAGTGGATCTAGGGGTGGAGATAGATCTGTTATGGTTTTTTTTTTTTTTTTTTCTGTGTTTTGGTGTTGAAGAAGATAGGTTTGGTGGTGGAAGGTATGTGTTTAGGTTTGGATAGCTAAGCAGAGAGGAAGACTCACTGCTCAGTATAGAGTGAGCTTCGGTTGAGGTTGAACCGGCCGGAATCGAAACTGCTCTGATGCCAAAATGATGCGGGATAGTTTCAAACAAGGTAGACTTGTTCTGGAATTTATCTAGCAATGGGCTAGATATGGTTCTAGAGACCTTTGGGGGATAGACAAACTTCAAATTGAAGTTTAGAAACACTGATATTTGATTGATGAGTGAACTGTCTCCATTTATAATTTACAACTCTATTTATAGGGTTATAGAAAATATAAAAAATACAAGAAATCATTACAGTATGGTGGTTACTTCTACAGTTGGTTTTATAGAGTAAGGTGGCTCTGCAAAGTAAGATGGCTGAGATTGGTTGCTTCTGCAACTGGTTTTGCAGAATAGGGTGCCTTTGCAAATTAGGGTGGTTGAGCTCAGTAAGCTGGTATGCTCCTGCATCAGACGGAGAAATTCCTGTCCTGGAAAAGAGCTGATCGAGTATAGAGAAGATGATATCATCCATCTCCCAAAGAGCATCCCTCAAATTAAGAAGCTGATTCTTCTCTTCCAGCGAGGATGTTTTTTCAGCTGTAGATTTCCTCTCCAATGCTAGAATTTACAATGGTTCGTAAGAGAAACCTGTGCTCTTCTAGGCCCAAATTTTTGTTCCGGTAAACAATTGTGCTTCAGGATTGAGTGTCAAGCCTCTTGTCTTCTTAATCAGTGGGCTTGTAGCACTCGTATGCAAGCATGTATTAGCATTGGTTTCTATTATGGCAAACCAAACCACAGAGGTGGACAATGATGTGAAAAAGAGGCAAGAGATATAGTGATGCCATGAACAACTCCATTGACAGAAATATATCAGAGTTAAAAGATATTTGTGAGTTTTGTTTTAGCTTATGTATATTTCTAGTTAATATATGTGCATGTCTATTTATACCCTAAAAAAATCAATCATGTTGTGTCTATTCTCTTTCAGTTTCAGGAAAGTCTTCACTTACTGATTTTTAACTTGTATATCCAATGATCGAATCGGTTCAACAAAATTTGTCAAATATTCATTAAAGTACAGACTTTCAATAAAATCATGCTATATATAAATTGTTTTGTATATGTTCACGACATGATTTTTACAGTAACACAGTTTGATTGATGTATTAGTCTCTTCCAATCTCCAAACTTTCTACAGTTACTTCCATAATCCTAAATTTGGAAATTGCCAATTAGTTATTCTCAAACCGAATAATAAAAAATAATAATAAAAACTAAGCATAGGTCTAGAACTTTTTTTAATCAGTTTTGAAAGAAACCCTACTATTATAAAATGGATTACAATTTTTTTTCATAGTACCCGTTACTTAAAAAACCTAATCCCTCTCTTATTTGCTTCGTCATTAGTGTCAATAGTGTCTTTAGTTTTAAGTTTTTAATTCAGTCATTCTCAAATCATTCATTGAATTTTATTGCAATCATATCACACTAAAATTTGGTTGAAGTAACTGCAACATCTCTATGGGACGATCTTGCATTTGCTAGGCTGTAGTGAATGTATGATTTTTATATTTATTATTTAAGGAGAAACAAAACCATCCATCATTCATGCATGTTCAAATTTTTTTGTTTACATAATTTCAACATCTAGAAATTTTGAGCTTTGCAATGTGGGATTTGATTGGAAAATTTTTTTTATTAAATTAAATTGGTTATAACTATATTACTATCAGCAATTGATTTTTGATTTTAGTAAATTGGACATGGGAAATAAGAGATGTTAAGGTGGAAAATATATCAAAAGAAAGTACTTGGTCAGCCACGGAAACCAAGAAGGAAGAAGAAGAGCATATATATTGAAGTGTAAGAAGTCGAACTAGAAGGAGATAAGCAAGTTGCATGTCCCAATGGATGATAGTACCTTGAACCAATTTCAATGTAGTTGAAATGCCGTAAGGTATACAAAATACTTCAAAGACAAGAACATCATTATGGGTAGAGAAGTGAAGTTGAATACATTGTTAGACACTAGAATACCTAAGCCGATTGAAGAAAGGAAATGGAATTTAATGGTGCCAAGAAAGTCTATAATTCCAATATTGCTTGTTAGCGAATTCTTTTCTAATATTAGAATGCATGAAAAAGACCAAGCAGTCTTTGTTAGAGAAGTGAATGTCTCTTTTTCAATAAAGGAACTTGCTACTGTTGTGAATTTGCGAAGAGAGAAAGTGAGTTCTGCAAATCCTTGAGTGGTGACAATCTTGGTAACATTGTTCATATATTGTGTGGAGGACCAAGAACTTGGAAAGAGAAGAATGTTGTTTATTAATGTTGTCATAATATTGATCCATCCAACCACACTAGTTCAGTTGACAAAGATAGAAATGGATTGCTTTATTGCATTGGCATAAGAATTAAGTTTGATTTGGCTAGTTTCATATTTAAGAATATCATGGAATCGGTTAAGTCGCCATTAAATAGGAAAGGTTTGCCACATCTTAGAATCATTCATCAATTGTTTGTTAAAGCTAATGTCAATATGGAAGGTTTTGAAGTACTGAAGCCTAAAGAAACTTTGAGTGATCGTGCAAGGAAGATTGATCAATCAAGAGTTGTGAAGCTTGTTCAAGATGCAATAAGAATTCTCATGAAGTCGGTTCAAGTTTAAAGGGAGTTTCAAGATTTTTTAGATGACAATTTAAAGAATTTTGTGATCTTTGTGCAAGATAGTCTTAAGAGCTTGAATGAGATGCTTGGGAAGGTTGATTCAAGGCTTGTTGGACTTGAAAACAAGTTGAAAAGTGTGGAGAAAAATATTGATGAGATTAAATTTAATCATGGTGATCTTGATGGCCAATAGAGGAAGAAACCGCAAGGAAGAACTGCTGCTACCGCTGAAACCAAAACAGAGCAGAATAGATCTGCTTTTGCTGCAATTGTGAATAGTGGAGGTCATAACAGTGCAATAGCTGGCTCACAAGAAGAAGAAGAAGAAGATGTATGACATGCTGCTAGAGTGAAAGGACAACAACACAAGACGTCTAGACCTGAAGAAGAAGCGAGACAACACCGCCAAATGGCGGAGGGTGATAATGGGTAGAGAGAACCGAGATGGAAGCTGGTTCATCCGAGGGAAAGGTAATGGTTGTTGCAAAGGAACATCCAAAGGAAATTCAAGATAACTTGGAAGTAATGGAAGAGAGACAAAAGCTCATCAAGGCGAACCCTTTTTTCTTAAGTCAATCTAGTACCTATGACCAGGGATGGACCCAGCTTAGGTTTAGGTAGGGCATGTTCTCCTATTAGAATTTTATAAAAATTTATTAAGTTTATGATATTAGTCACTAGACATATGAATAAATTGCTATATATAGTGTAATTTGAAGTGAATATGCTCACAAAACATAAAAATGTACTAATGGTCAATGTGTCTTACTTTCTTCCACCACCACTGCTCGATCCTTCCTTTACACATTGCTTTTTCTCTTTTTTTGTTTTTTAACAATAATAATAATAATAATGAATCCTGTGTGTGGATGTTCGAACCTGGGTTGAAAAAAGATAACACAATTACTTACCAATAGGGTTGATCTTCAAAATTAGCATGTTTTGACTTTGTAAACTTTTATACCTTATCACGAACTACGAACTATTACTGCTAACTCTATGATTATCACGAACTATTTTTCTTATCACAAACTATATTAAATTTACACAAACTACAAACTAATTTTTTTTTTTAATACTTCAATCTTTTTGGCATCTTTTACATTCGTTCATAACTTAGTATATATTATGGATTTGTTTCAGTTCTTTAGTACAAGTGCACAAACTCACCAGTTTTTTAATGCTATATGACGGGATTTACTCATTAAACTAATAAAGATTATCATGACCAAATTTTTAGAATGAAAATATATTTAACTAGATGTAAATTTAATCTTCATTTATAGTTTAATTAATTAGTACACTTTCTTTTAACATTCGTAATAGAAATTTAAGTTTCATTATGTGTATTTAATAATAGAAGTATAGTTTTCTCTCTTTTTATTGTGGTATTAGATATGTTTTAGTATTATGAGTAAAACATATAATATTATTTAATCTTAATACATCTTAATTTGCTTATGATTATTAGTGTGAATTATTTTTATTTTACATAAATTGTTTTACATTATAAAATTCACACAAAAAAAAAAAAACATATCAATTATATTTGTTTTTATCTTAAATTTTTATTTTATTTTACTTTATTATAAAGTGTCCCCTACTTCCCTCTAATATAAATGTCCGACAGAGGCACTTGAGAATTTGATAAGAGAGGTAGCTCTATCAAATTTGGAAGATGAAAATGAGGAGACAATTGCATATCATGATGGTGTGGAAGCCCCATCCAGAAAGAATGGCCACTCAAGAGGAGGAAGAACAAAAAAACCTTTGAAAGGTGGAACAAGGAAGTCCTCTAGACTCCAAAGCAAGTGACCAACACATGAACAAGTTTGATGCATCTCTCCACTACTTTAATGTTTTAATTTCGGTATCTATATCTAATTTATTTTTTGCATGATGGCATTTGCTAGTATTAGTAATATTTGAACTAAAATGTTAATCTTACCTTTGTCAATTCAGACAAAAAAGAGGAGACGAGTATATGTTATGCTATGTTAGTATGGTAGTTCATTTTAATTTTCTGCATCTAATAGTTGGTGTAGGGGAAGTACATAGGTAAAACAATGGATTTTCTTATGAAATTCTTCATGAGAACAGTATTAATATTGTCCTTAAGCTTGTTAGCTTGCTTGATTTTAGCTTATTATCTTTTATGCATATTTTATGTGTTACTAATTTGGCATGATGTTTTGATGTGATGAAAGTAGCAAGGATATCAAGTCTGAATATTATAGTTGAAAAAGTAATGTACGTAGGGCTGGCAAAACGGGTTAGAGTGTCGGGTTGAGCTGAATTCTATTCGATTCGTTTATGAATTCAACCAATTCGACAAGAATTCATTTAAGAAGTTGGTCGACATTTTTGAACTTGATACGAATTCGTTTATAAACGAATGACACGACACGATATAACACGACTAATTCGATTATTACTTAGATCATAAAGAATTCAAACCTGTCAACCCGTTATTTCATTTAACTCATTTAATTCGCTTAACCCATTTAACCCATCTAACCCGTTTAATTCGTTTAATCAATTTAAACTAAATAATATTTCAAATACAAATATAATAAATAATTCACAAATCACAACTAAACATCTAATTCAACACATAAAAACCAACACATTAAATCAACTACATAAAATTCAATATCATCCACATTTAAAAACCACAACAAAAAATCAAATTTGATGCAAAGTTGCAAACCCATAGAAATTAAAATGGCATAATATTATCATTCTCCAACATAAAACTTTATAACTTAAATTCTTCCCTCTTTGATTCCTAGGGGACCTCCAAGCTATACAAAATCACAAGAAAACATATCTACATTTACAATCTTAAAGTTTAGAAATATAATTAAGAAAATAGAAAAAAAAAAAAAAAAAAAACAAGAATTTGATCCAACATGATGTAGTGGTGGAGATGGTGGATCTGGTGATGGAGAGTGGAGCCATAGAGAAGGGTTGACCTTGAGGGAGAATGGGAGGAGGGACGACGACTATGAGGGAGAAGAAGAAAAGTGGCAATGAGCCAGTGACCATGAGGGAGAAGGGTGGTGACCATGAGGGAAAAGAGGTGGATTCAGTTGTGTGGCTGTGTGGATGTGGAAGATGGGTTTGATTTAATGGTAGAGCCGATCTAAGGACTGATCTACCAACTGCCAAGGTGTGGGAGAAGAGCTACCAAAAAAAGTGAAAATAATCTGAAAATGAATTTGAAATGGATTAGATTTAGGGTTTGGTCAAATGTTTATATATATATATATATATATATATATAAATGCATAATTACACACTAACCCCTATAATATGTCAATATTATAATTTTACCCCTAATTTAATCGTGTCAACTAGCGATTCATTTAAACAAATCTAATTTGATTCATTTAATAAACGGGTTGAGCGGGTTGACATGATTATGACACAAATTCGTTTAACTCAAACTCATATCTATTTATTTTTCGTGGATTCATGTCAACCCGTCGTGTCGTGACCCATATTGTCACCCCTAAATGTAGGTCAATATCTTTCTTTTTATTGTTTTGTAAAGGATGTTTTTGACCTAGAATTGCCAAAAGGGAACATTGTTGTTCCCTTGAGTTTTAGTATGTGTTGGCATATCCCAATTACTAAAAACTTACCTGAGTCTTAACTAAGACATTATAGGCATAATATTTCAACATAAAAGGAAGTGAGGATGATATTGATGGAGATACAAGATCAAAACAACAAAAAAGATGTTTTTTAAATCACTTAAGTACATCAAATTCATTTGTTTAGATTTATTCTTAGGAAGGATATTATGAAAAAGCTTTCGGGAAAGTAAACTATCTGAGATTAGCACCCATTTTTTTTATTAAGCAAGCCGCCCCTTGCCTTTAAGTTTCCATAGAAAATGTTAATATTTTCTATCTAAATAGTGAAATGACCAAAATACACTTACTAAGATTCTATAAAATCCCTATTATACCCTCCAAATTTATGTAATGACTAAAATACCCTTTAAATTATTAATTAATAATAATATTAAATAAAAAATAACATAAAATTAAAAATTAAGAAAAAAAAGACTAATTGGGTTTCAAGCAACTTGGAAACCTTGTAGAAAACACAAAAATAAATAAATAAATAAAAATTGAAAAGAAACTCCAACTTCTTCATCATATTCATCACAATCATCAACAAAACCTATTATCATCACCTTTACCGATCTCTTCTTTCATTTTCATTTTCTCTTCTTTTTCCATTTCTCAAACAAAACACAACCTAGATTTGCAATTTTCAAACAAAATAGAACTCTAAAATCAATCAAAACATAACCTAACATGGTTTAATTCAAACCTAGAGTTTTAGGTTCGAAACCCAAAAATCGAACCCAAATTCTTGAGTTCGATTCGTACTGGGTTTGATTTGAATATCGAGGATTGAACCCAAAAATCTAAGTTTGATTCGAACCCCGATGTTAGAATCTAATCTCCCTCGATGTTCGAATCAAACAAAAGAAAAAGAGGAGAAGAAGAAGATGGATGGTAGAGAGAGAAGGATAGCAACGAGGAGAGGTCTAAGGGATGAAAGAGAAAGAGAGGAATGAGAGAGAAGATTAAATTTTGTTTTATCTTGTAATGATAAAGATCTAATTAAAAAATATTTTATTTAATTATTTAAAATTTATTTTTATTTAATTTTCTTTTTTTTTTTTCAAATTAATCCCTACCGTCCATCTTAAGATAAACAATTAAGATTTAATTAAAAATTTTTTATTTAATTTTTAATTTTTTTTTTCAAATTAATCTCCATCATTCATCTTAAAATGGATGATGTAGATATGATGAATTAAATTTTTATTTAATTTTTTAATTTTTTCAAAATTTTTTTATTTAGTTTTATTAAAACAAATAAAATTACTCTTCTAATTACCATTATACCCTTCAACTTTAGCACCAACCAATTTTTTTTACCGGTAGGAGACGGTTCATTTAATAAAAAAAAATTAAAAAAAAAGTGTTAATCTACATGGGATTAACATGGGATTTTTACTTTACATGGGATTTTTCATAATATCCCTTCTTAAGATTCAACTCCTAGTATTGATCCTTAAATCTATGATATCTCATTAGAAGACTTCTCATATTTTGTATGACCTAGGATTAGAGCTCATAGATGAAACGATTTAGTACAATTAGTTTTAGTAGTTTTTATCTTAAAAAATAAATTCTAACGGTTACATATATACTTGTTTTCATTAAGATTTAACTTTATAGTATTAACTTAGCGACTATCAATGCTAATTTCATTGTTAATATATATGTTTTCATTGATTTAGACATTGATTGACAATTTTATACATTGTGTGTGCGCGCATTTAATGGCGTAATGGTAAATTTTCATATTAGTTAAAGATAATGGTATAAA
Source organism: Nephelium lappaceum (assembly GCA_021234005.1). Taxonomy (NCBI): domain Eukaryota; kingdom Viridiplantae; phylum Streptophyta; class Magnoliopsida; order Sapindales; family Sapindaceae; genus Nephelium; species Nephelium lappaceum. The sequence goes on from CM037999.1 coordinate 21,466,870, forward strand.
ACAATATTGACTTCGAGTCAGATTTAATAAAATTTTTTATCTAGGTCACTTTTTGATAAACCCATTAATATCAGATCATTTATTTCAAGAAACCTACAAAGATTGACGTACCTCAATTGTAAACCTGTCATGATTCAGATTGTGGGTTCAAGTTCAAGTCACATGTCCTTGCCTGAATTCTTAATTGTACTTTAAAAACAAATAGAAATCTTGAAATTATTAGAATTAATCAATTTTTTGGTCCCAAATCATGTAATTGATATCTAAATTCACCAATGTAAGTTTCAACTTTATATATTAATCTTAACAATACCTTTATAGATTCTTGATATGATTTCACAATATTTAACTACATAATCCTAACATAATTGTAGCAAAACCGTAAATCTATATGTTTATCTGATAAAACTTTAATTATTGTATGTGATATGAATATTACATTATTGATAGTTTTCACATTACATAATAATTAATAGGATTGATCATTAGTTGACTCCATTATACTTCACCTAATTTTCGGCTAACTCTTCTTTTTTGAAATTTTATGTACATGTTATAGTCTAGGTAGGCAGCTGTGTTATAATTGGACAGTACAGTATATAGTACCAGACAGGTAAATGACGAGTTTCTCTCCAAAATTTTAATTATCATAAGAGCGTCGCAGCAAACTTAAATACTAGTAATAAATTTTAACTACTAAAGGACAGATATTGGACCACGCCATCTTATAAAATATATTAAAAAAATAAAAAATATAAAAATATAAAAAATATAAAAAGAAAGTTCCTCCAAGAGAAGAAATGGTAATAATTCCAACCTAAACAACATTGTCCAAAGGTCGGAGATCCATATAGTAATGTTTAATTCAATGGCACGATGTTAATTAAAAAATATATCAATTCGGTGATAGATTTACGTGCGACATATTTCAACGGAAAAAACATATTCACAGTTTATTTTTAATATGACAATATATGAAATCAATGGATGTTTGTTCACGAAATACATACACCAGTAACTCTTGTTGATTTATGTCTCAAAGTAACTTTATGTGTGTTAGTATTTTGGGACTATTGTTGTAATTTCATATTTGGATGGGTTTTGTTATAATTTTAGAAAGTCTCTTAATATATATTGTTTAATTGTTGTATTGTTGAGAGAGTTGTATGTGAGTGTGCATAATTTGTGAGAGTGGTGCGTCTCTACAAATTGAGAGAACAAAGAACCCTAACATTGAGAACTTATGAGGTTAGAAGATTGAGAATTGGGGGAGAAGATAGCTTAGATGTAGAGGTAATTTCTTGTAACTTTGTTATTCTCATACTAGTGAAATCAATGATCTCCATGGACAAAGATATTTTTTAATGAACCACGTAAAAATCTCTTACGATGTATTGTGATTTGATTTGCTCATAGCTTAATTGTGTTCTTGCCATAATATATATTTGTGTTACTTGTTGTATTTGTGTGATCATTCAAACAAGATCATGGGTGTTACTAGTGTTGTTAGGAGTTGTCCATCAAGTATTCAATAAAAGTCCTAAAAGAGTACTAGTGTGTTAGATTGTTATCGTCGCCTTCCTCCTACAACCCTTCCCAAAAAAAAGGTAGGGCTTGGGGGTGCGGGAGGGGGGGAGAATACATACACATGCATTTTTAAAACATTACTATCGTATATGTGTTAAATGTACCAGAGAATATTCGATTTAATTGCTATAAATCAAAAACAAAACCCACAGGTGTAAAATAATTCAAACTTCGAAACTTGGATTAATTCTTTTTTTTTTTTTTTTTGATACAGAAACTTGGATTCTTCTTGATTTGAGACTTACTCAAATCAGAATTATAATTGACAACTAAAAACAAGAAAAAACAAGAATATCTTCTAAATTCAAAAGTACGAAAGAAAAACCATAAACATGTAAGGCATATAGGAAAGCTATTACATATGAATCCCTCTCCTAATTTGAAGCGGAACTCAAAATCAGGAATAATAATTTATGAGTTATGACTAACATTATAGTCATTTAAGAAAAAAAAAAAAAAAAAGATAATCTAATGGCCAAACGTGTTGATCATCACCTTATTAGAAACTCTGAATAAATTAAGTTTCGATCAACAGATATATAATCTAGTTGTAAGCAGAAAAGTCTCATGCTTCTAGTGTAATCGAACGAAGCTCAAATGCTCATCATTGATCCAGTTATACTCCTCCAAGAAGGGGTTGATGATGGACTTGGGAGGGTAGCGATCAATGCAATCTTTCCACACATTGACATCCTCTAAGTTGGTCATGACCTCCCACACACAGTTGTTGCACTTGAACCCGGCTCCCAAGCTTATCATCAGAATTCGATCACCTTTCTTCAGCCTCTTTTTGGCCTCCATGTAACCCAAAACATACCAGAGCCCACCAGCAGACGTATTTCCAAATCTGTGAAGCGCCATTCTAGCTGGTTCGAGATCGTATTCGCTCAGCTTCAGAGTCTTGCCAAGACCATCTATCACAGCTCTTCCCCCTGGATGGATACAAAAGTGCTCCACTCCAGTCTTCAGATTCAAATTCTCTAAAACGGTTTCAAGACTTGTCCGGCTTTTCGTCTTGGTGTAGTTTCTGTAGTAAGAAACTATTGTATACCGAAGTAGCACTCCCATGGGCAGGATTTTGGGTATCAAAACTTTGAGATTCTTGCTGAAAGCTATAGCGGCAGCTTTTGTCAAGCTTTTGGTCAGACGAAAGCCCTGGTAGCCACTATCATCTTCAACTTGTATGCAGCAACTATAAGCTTCATCGTTGGAGCCCAAATGGGTCCGGACGGAGCAGTTGAGTTTCAAGATGGCTTTATTCTTCAAAGAATTACTGTTTGTGAGCAGCATCGAACAGCTTCCTGACCGGAAAAGACAGTTAGAAAGCATCATTGATTTTTCTTTCCCGCAATACCAATGCGAACCAAGGGATTCTGTGCTCACAACAATGGCCAATTTGTTCTTGTAGGTTTTGAACAATTGCTGAACAAGATCGACAGCTACCAGGCTTGCACTGCAGCCCATTCCTGATAAGTTGAAAGCTTTAACATCAGCTCTCATTTTGTAACGATTCATGATTCGAGCTGTTAACGATGGAAATGGAGAGAACAATGAAACATTCACTACAAGTATATCGATCTCCGACGGAGAAATTCCTGTTCTGGAAAAGAGCTGGTCGAGTGTGGAAAAGATGAGGTCATCTATCTCCCAAAGAGCGTCCTCCAAAGAAGCTGATTCTTCTCTTCCAGCGAGGACGTTTTTGGGGCCGTATGTTTCCTCTCCAATGCCAGAATTTACCATGGTTTGTAAGAGAAACCTGTACTCATCCAGGCCCAGGTTTTTGTTCCGGAAAACGATTTTGGCACAGGATTGAGTGTCGAGCCTCCTGTCGTTTTCATCGGTGGGCTTGTAACACTCGTATGCAAGCATGTAGCAGCATTGGTTTCTCTTCTGGAAAACCAAATTACAAAGGTAGAAGACTATATAAAAAAGAGGCAACCAATACAGGGATGAAATGAAGAACTCCATTGACAGAAATGGGGAGCAAATTCAAAGATATTTGTGAGTTTTGTGTTTCCTGTTGTTTATTTCTGGATAACGTGCACCAGTGCATGTCTATTTATACCCTAAAAGGTACGACTATGTCGGGTCCACTCTATCGTAGAATCACACAAGTTTTCTCTGCATCATTCTAGACAATCGGCCCATGAAACTATAAGGAGTTCACATTTGAGTCAAGGTTTTAAAAATCGTTACTCGGTAATCAACTGATAAGGCAACGGTTAGTGATTTATTGGTTACTCGGTGATTAATTGGAGATTAATCGATGAATACTGTTCACAATAGTCAAATAGGGTCAAACTTGTAAAAAAAAAAACTTAAAAAGGAGGTTAATATTATTATGGTCAAAATTTAGATATTGATGTAATTTTATTAAACCTTAGGAGCTGTTTTATAATTCTTCCTAATATATATACAAACATAACACCCCTTCACACAAGCCCTAGTCGTCCAACTTCACCTCCCTCTCTCTTTCCCTCTCTCTGTCTCTCTCAAAACCAGACATTCATCACCTTCTCTCATGCCTCCTTTCATGCCTCCAACCTCCTCTGATCATGGCCTCACCCTCCTTTCTTACCTCACCTCACACCGCACCAATCACTAGAACCAAATCATAATCATCACCACCGTGGCTCCACTAGATCATCATCATCACCGTAGCGCCAACCCCTCTCCTTTATCGCTCTCTTTCTAGTTTGTTCTCCTTATTTCTCTACTTTTTTGTGTATTGTGGTGGTTGTTGGCTAAAAATAATATTTTTGGTAGTGTTTGGGGTGATTTCCGACCGGGTGTGGTGTTGAGCTTGCTAGTTCTGGGCCAAGTTGGATAGATAAATCGCCAACTCGGCCGAGTATTCGCCTCCAGGGAGTAGGACCCCCGATCTGGGGGTTATCAGACCATTAGAGTGTCGGTCAGCGATTAATCGACGAAAAATCGCAGTTGATCAGCGATTTTTGAAACATTGATTTGAGTTGCTCTCCTATTATTTTTAACATTTTAGTCATAAAAATATATAATGAGACAAAAATGTCCTTTGACAATGAGTGTTTCTCTAGTTATGACAACTATTGTTACCATGATTAACGAAATAATGATGTCATGACTAATCATTTGATTCAGAAACCGTTTTTCTAGTAATAGTTTTACTAGAGATGGCAAATTCTATTGTCGTGGCTAACGATATAATACTATCATAATTAATCACTTGGTTAAAAATAAAATTTTTATGACTTATGACACAATGTTGATCAGCCACTTAATTCAAAAATATGTTTTTGGGTGAGGATTTCAGTTGTCATGGAAGCTTTTGTTGTCATGGCTAATGATACAGTGTTGTCATTACTAATCACTTGGTTCAAAAACAAGTTTTTTCAACAAATGCTTCACTTGTTATGACAGCTTTTTATTGTCATGACTAATGATGAACTATTAGTTTTTGTCAAAAGGGCATTTTTATCTCATCAAATATTTTTGTGATTCAAATATATAAAGCCACTTTTAAAACTTCACCCTACACCCATATCCTTTAAACACCCATAATAAATTAATTTTCTCCATACACCTTTTTTAATTCCAAAAATAACCCTAGTTCTTTTTACATCACTTCTCATCCATTTTTTCTTTCATGCTTTTCATCCTCTTCCCAGTCATGGAAGGCCTCCTTTATTTTCTATTTTCTTATTTGCTCAATCTTTAGAGATTGAGAATTGCAACAAGAAGGTTGGAGCTGCTTTCGGAATGACTTTCTCTAATGTCTCTGTTTGATTTGGCTTTGCCATGAACTCCTATTGTAGTGTAAGCACCATCTTACAATTCGCCCTTTCGAGCAGATTACCAGAATTTGATACTTCGAGTCATTTTCCTCGGTTTGGATACTTCGAATCTTCTCTTCACGATTTTGCTTCTTATCTTGGATTCTTGTGAGATTTATAGTAATGGGTCAACTCACTTTTTAATTTTTATTAAATACTGTTTCATCGTAATTTTTGGGGTTTATTAGTTGTGATAATTTATGAATTTAACTTCTCTAAGCTTGGTGTGATCATATATATGTAAGTCAAGATTCCTAGTTTCAGCATTATCAAATCATAGGGGTAAGATAGAATTATAACTAAAATTGACATTATAACTAAAATTGACATGCTACTTTATGTGAAGTCTCTACCGTTACGGTTGCATGATAGCAAGTGGATAACGAATGGAGAGATTTTTGGATAAGACACTAATTAAGTAGAAAGGGTGACTAATAGGTTCATATGTGAAATACCATTAGCATTGATCGGGATGTTGATTGCTTACCACCACTTAATTGCTGATTAAAATTGATATCTATAATCTATCTCTATGTTTGTTTTGTTGCCATCATATTCGATAGTAAACAAATATTGATATGAAATTCTGGCTTATGCTGTTAGATGTCTCTTTCTGCTGAATATCATGGCTTGTATTTCTAAATTTTGCATCATAACGTTTTCTCAATCATCTTGTGCATTCATGTTTTCGAAAATCAGGGATGTAAAGGCATTGCCAAAGTCTCATCAAGTCCAGTTCTATTGTTGATTTTTCTCCGATCCATTGAAATTAAGACTGAACAAAAATATCATTTGGATATTAAGGTAATTTCATTATATGTTATATTATTAATAGAATAATTTTAAAAAATGGGTGCGGGGAGATATTTTATGGGTGGCAATAGAACCTCCCAATATAATGGAGAGTAATTCAAATATTAAATCACTAATAAAAGGTGCTATCTAGTAATATTTTCATTACAAATCAATTTAGTAGAATTTTGTCAAATACGCTTTTAAAAAAATACAAATTTAAAATAAATCAAGCTATGCCTATAGTTTGGTATATGTTTATGGAAAAATCTTTCATAAGACTGTTTTACAGTTGATGTGATAAGACGAACGAATGGTATGAATAAAAAAAAAAAAAGATCAATGAAAAAGGTAAAAGAAAAATAAATAATATATTTTATTTATCTGTCTCACCACATGAGACAGTCACATGAAAAATTTTCTCAAATTCGTGATGCTTTATTTTCAATAACATAGTTATATTGATGCATTATGTACAAAGACTAACTCTAAATACATACAACAAAACATATGTCCAAACAAACGGAGAATGAATGTATGAAGCATGAGAGTTTCACAAACTTTTAGAAAACATATTTTCTAACAAAAATAATTCAACAAATGCATCAATTCTTGACTTTGTAACATGTGAACATGCAGATTTGTAGATGTATGAATTTTAAAATGGGAAATTATGAAAAACTCCCTAGAAAGTAAAGTATTAAGTAACAGGCTAGGCCTTCGTTTTTTTTCATTAGTCGATCCACCCCCTACCGGTTAAAAAAACCAGTTAGTGTTAAAGTTGAATGGTGTAATGATAATTATATGAATAATTTTATTTGTTTTAATAAAATTAAATAAAAAATTTTAAAAATAATAATTAAATAAAAGTTCAATTAATCAGATATTTAGAGAAAGGTGGAAATTAATTTGGAAAAAAATAAATATCAAAAAAATTAATAATTTCCTCAAAAAGAAAAATTAAAATGATTTCCCCGTCTATTATGTTGATGGACAATGGACATAATTTTAAAATAAATAAATAAAGTTATTTTTTAATTTTAAAACTTACAAAAAAAAAAAAAAAGTTGGGGTGGAGATCCAGTCTCCAGAATGAATCTCTACCTTCAAGTAATCGTCAATATCAACCAAAAACATTAAACTGATCAACCAGAAAAATAAAAAAAATAAAAAAAATAAATTGAGGTTGATCGAACACCATCATCAACTAGAAACATCAAATAAATAAATAAATAAAACAGCATCTGAGCTCAATTGAAACCAAAAAACCCACCATTATCATTATCAAACCATCAATCTACCATCATCAAATAGACACCATCTTGGTTCGATCAACCAGAAAAGCAAAATAATAATAATAATAAACAACATTTGGGTTGACCAAATACCATCATCAACCAGAAACATCAGCAAAAAAATAAAAATAAAAATAAACCTTCAAACAATATCTAAGTTTGATCAAACTCAAACCCACCATTATCATCATCAAATCATCAATCCACCATCATCAACTCTTCTTGAAAAAAAAAAAAATCCTTCAAATGTTTATTTGTTCATTTGGATTTGGTTGGGTGGATGATGTTGGTTTGTTTTGGGATTGATGTGTTTGACGGCGAATCGATGGTATTTGATTTGATGGCGAATTGAGGAGGCATCACTGTCGATGGATAAATCAACCTGAAAATTTCCATCATTTTTGGGTTTCCAGCAACCTGGAAACCCAACGGAAAACAAAAAAAATAGAATAATAAAATAATAAAATAATAAAAAAGGAAAAAGAGAAAAGAGATGATAGAGGATGAGAGATAAACATTTGAAATTGTTGGAAATAGATGATAGTGGAGGATGGTGAGTAGATCTGATGGTGGTGGACGAGAAGCAACAGTAGGCACAAGGAGATTAAATTTGTTTTTAAAATATATATTTCTTTAGTATTTATATTTTTTAAATTCTTAATTTTTCTAAATTTTTTTCATTTATAGGTATTAAAGGGCATTTATGTTATTTAATCAAAAATCATGGTCTACCGTTAGAAATAATAAATTTTGACTAACAGAGTGGAGAATTCTGGTTAACAAAGTGTAAACTTATTTTTGTGTTTATAAAGTCTTAGGGGTCGTTTGTTTTTTGCACTTAACACTTAATGGTGCTGAATTAGACCAATTAAGTGATTTCTGTTTGTTTTTTTTAAGTAGTCAAACCACTTAAAACCACAAAAAAACCACTGAAAATAAAAAACTACATTTTCTGATTTTTCACTGAATAACAAATCACTTAATGATTTTATAAATTTATTATTCCAATTTTATCATTCCCAAAATAACAAATTTCCAAGTTTGTTTTAGTTTTACATTATAAAATTTCTTTTAATAGTTCAACAAACATATTTCTAAATTTGACCTAATTTTATATTATACATATTCATTTTAATGATATTTCTTTCAATATTATTTTTGTTTAAATATATAACAATAGTAATTTAATTTAATACCATTTTATTTATTTTTATTTAATTACTTTACTATAATAATTTATTTATGTATATATAATTTTTTTTAAAAATATTTTATTGTAATAATTAATCATATTTTAATTATGAATAAAAATGTTATTAATATATACATAAAGGTGTTTTAGCATTTGCTAAATAATTTATTATAATTGTTTGTATTTTATTAAATAAAGTTACATAACAACTAATAATAAAAAGATATAAATGTCAAATTACTAGTTTTCAGACAATTTTAACTTTAAAAAACAAACATGATTACTATACATTCAGACGTAAAGGAAAAAAAAAACAAACATGTAATTCAGATTTCAGGTTTCAGTCACTATCAGTCTTCAGTGTTCAGTAGTACTGTTTAGTATTCAAATAAAAAAATAAACGATCCTTTACTTCACGAAGGATTTCGTGTAATTCTTCAGTAACAAAAACAAATTAATATCATTTTCCTTTATCAAAACGGATGGTTGAAAATAGATATTTTACTTTGAATGTCCTAAACTGGACAATGAACTAAATTCAAATTTTGGAGACGTTGAGGCTGTCAACTACCCACCATGGAAATTTACAGCTTGCTGGTACAAAGAGTGCATAGGTTGTCTACACTGACAAAATGATGGCCCGCAGAGCAGTGAAACTTCTGCGGACAACAGCCTGGAATGCACGCTGACAACACTGGACTTTGAGATACTTTCCGTCATTAAAAAATAATAATAATAAATAATAAATAAATAAATAAATTATTAGGCTCCCTAACTAATTCCAACTTTGATAAAGCTATGACAATAAATCACGTCCAACCCTGAAAGCTTACTAGATTCCTTCTCCCATCTGCCTTATTGATTGATTTTTGAAAACCATGACCCCTAATTAACTTTGATAAGGCTGTTGCAATGAATCCCGTCCAATGACTACAACCCTTCGCAGTTTCATTTCCCATCCTGGATTGATTTCTAAAAAATTATGTCCCCTAATTAATTCCAACTTTGAAAAAGCTATAACAATTAAATCACGTCCAACCAACTGCCAACCTCCCATTTGCTTTCTTTATTGACTGCTAACTGTGAACATTGTTTTATGTGGGAATTGGGAAGTATGTATGTACAGTAAAGTTGTTGCAGTAAGACCAAAATGTCAGGAATTAATAGCATTTTAATGAGTACAGTTTCCAAAATTTTCCACTTAAGAAAACTTTATTATTCTTTGTCACCGAATGCTATTGTGAAGATCGATGAAATATCTAAATAAAGTATCTTATTAATTTAAATAAAATTACGAACTGAAATGTTCACTGGGAGCGTCCAACCACTGCATCATCTCTTCCTCTTTTCAGTGTCATTTTAAATTAAACTAATGGCGGAGGGATAAATTAATTGTTTAAAGTTAGTCATCTGATAGTTTTGTTCTTAGTGGACAAGAATAGTAACGTTATGAGGTTGCTAAATTTAATAACAGTCCTAATTTAATGGTCATAAATGAATTTTTGCGGTGTTTTAATATGGTCTCCAATATTTGAAGTTTTTTTTTTTTTTTTTTGAGTGATTCCAATATTTGAAGTTAAATACGAATTTTTGCCTTGTTGTAATATATATGGCATTAGAAGTTAAATAGATTCAATGTCTAACTTTATAAAATACCTTGTCAAATACAAAGATTGATGTGTAATTTTCTATAACAAATTCATGTTTTAACTTCGTATATAAATTATGAGATTACTGGCATAATCTAGTTAGTAAACTCACCTCCCAGCAAAGCTTAATCTCAAAGCTCAAATCTACTGGAAAAAAATAGGGGAAAAAAGAAAGAAGAACTTCGTAGACTATGTATCCAATTATATAAATGGCACATACTTTAAAGATATCATTTATAGATCAATAATTAAAATGAAAGAAAACTTGAATCCTATCCAAAGACAAAAACAAAAGTAATTAGAAATAAGTAGTAAGAATGTTTAGGAACGGAAAACGAAAACATGTCAAATAAATAAATAAACATATATATATATATATATTAAGTTTTTAAACAAGTTTGATTATTAATTTTGGATCTTTTCTTTTAAGTAATTGAATAATAACTGAAATTTAAAGATGAATAACATTTTTTTTTCTTTTTTTTTTGTATTTCTCAATGTGATGTCAACTTGTTTGTATTTTAAAGGATAAAATTGTTTGAAAATAATTAATTCGATAATTATACTCTTTTTGCTGTTAACTGTTATGTATGTCTATTTAAATGATAAAAATAATGAAAATAAATAATTTAATAAATCTTAAATCATTTTAGTGTAAAAACCGATAAAATCTTATTCATAATAAGATATAATAAAGAGGTGATGTGTACAAATTATCTTTATATATATTCTTTAAAAAATAAAATAAATACTCAAACAATGATATTTTCATGTTAATGACTAAACGCAATTTTTAAATAATTTTCTACGAAATAAAAGGGCTGAGAAATTTGTTTATTATAAATAGTATATTGTAATAAAAATTGATAATAGGATAAAATTAAAAATATATTATCATTACACATAGATTTTAATAAAATATTTCAAATGTAATCAAAATTAGAATTGTGAAAAGTTAGGATTTCTTATTTCATTTTTAGTTGATTTTAGATATTTAAAGATATTTGACCATCTAAAGAAATAACAAAAACAACATAAAAAATCTCTTTAATTTAGATTTGCTGAGTGTTCAATGGAAAAAAAACAAAACAAAACAAAACAAAACAATCACTTAGACTATTTCAAGTAGAATATATGATTTATTTATTTTTATAATATAAGAAATGAAACTCAATTCCTAAATTGGGACAGTGGAATTAAGTTGCTTTTTCACCTTAACTCTTAATTTATGTGTAGAGTTCACATTATTTTATTTTTAAAAATCCATTAAAAATCAAATAATATCTTCACTCAATTCAGGATTAGTAAAATGATATTAACAAATACTTTACTTTAATAAAGAAAGGGAGGAGAAGACTGAAAAAGTTGATGTTAAACATTTTGGGTTATGGTCTTCATAAATCATGATCATGCATTTATAGTTTATAGATTATCTGACCACTGACAGCAAATGGCACTATCATTTTTCTTGTCAAACCGGGGGCGATGACCACCTACCCATAATAAATGGCTAACCTACATACACAAGTTGCCCAAATGCCGTGGGCGGTTTGGATTTCTATCATTATTTAATTTTCTGTTAAAACTTAAAATGGAATACTTCCACATGGAGGCAATTATAGTTGCTTGACGTTTTTCTAAAAAAAAAAAAAAAAAAAAAAATATTAGTACCAACCTAATTAGACAATATTCGTAACTAATTAATTCAATTGCTATAAATACCATCTGAAATTTTTATTAAAAAATAGTCTCCTTACATATTTTGTGATTAAATAGATAAAAATGAGATTCGAATTTTATTAGAAAAATCTATTGAAAAATACACACCACTTTACTGGATGGAAGTGCCAAATTAGCTAAGATTTGATTGTTAGTAATGTGCAACCGGTAACTTAAGGTTTAGTCAACCTATCTTTATTAATATACGCACTAGTTTTTTTGGAAAAAGTTAAATAGTGTACTTTTTAGCGCAAAATTAAAAATGGAAAAGTGTCGGTGCTCTTTTTTTCATTATCTCTAACTTGTGTTTAGGAAATTCATTCGTATAGTCTTCTTTTTATTAAAAAAATATTTAATGGGGTCAAAAGCATGTTGTGGCTGTTAATCACATTTATCATGAAAACTGAAGTTTCAAGAAATACTAATATATGATTTAAAGAAACGAAAAAAAGAATACTAATTATATATAATTTAAAGAATCTCCTAGTTTAGGCAGTTGTGCGTCTTGTAATACAATTTAATAGTGGGATCCAAGTCCACCAGCGTCAAGACACATCAATAGGAACACATAACCTGTTCAACAATGCCAAGGTAATAAGGCAACCCTAATTGACCAATTTGCATGGAAAATAACTTGAGGGCGTATTAGCATGTGACACGTGTGTATAATTTATTAGTAGGATCCAAGTCCTGTCATGCCCATTTATAGGCATGTGTGAATAATTTATTCTCCCATTGTAGACATATATGGAAATATTACCTATATGAGAGTAAGGGGTTTGTCTTTTTATCTAAAAATTAAACAGCGCTGAAAATTATTAAAGATAGAATTTTGATTGAAATATGAAATCCGGAATATATATTATTATGTCCAAAAATAGCATCTAGACCGAAAATCCATTGAAGTCCAACAAGCCAACAGGCCCAAAGGACCAAATAAGGAGTGAAGCAGTAACAAAGTCTACTAAATTCAAGATACATCGGTATGAACGTTTAATATGTTCGACAATATCAAGGCAATAAGACAACCCGAAATGACCAGTTCACATGGAAAAACAGCTCGAGGGTGTATTGGACATATCAATCTGTGACACATTATCAATTTGTAATTGCCTAAATAGTATGGGTTCCAAAAGGAGAAGACCTTCTATAGGTGGCCGAAATGGGTATATTTCCTTATTTCATCAAATCTTTAGAAAGATAAAAAGAATCCTATCAAACATGAATCCCTATAATGCACAGAAAATCTCTTTAAACAAAAAGTTACCAAAAGTACACTTTAATTCGAATATAGATATGTTAATTACAATTTTATGTAAAATAGGAATGAGAATTTTAGTTTTTCCTATATTTTAGTGACCAAATCATATATAAATAGGGAACTTTAACACTATGTAAAGGGGTTCTTCACATGTGAACTAAAAACACATCCACACACTACAAACTGAATGTTCACTTTTAATAGAGGCTTTGCTAAAAATTGGATTTCCCCTTCTTAAAAAACATAACTACAAATGTAGGCATTATTTAAAATAACCGAACCAAATTAAGAATTTTCTTGTCTCTTTGCTTTCATTCTTATATTCTTTATTGTTTTATTTACTCACAATTATTGCGTCCATTTATTCATTATTCACATTCAATTTGTATCGATAACCAATTTTCGGCATCATTCAATTTGCATCGATAACCAATTTTTGGCATAAACATTTTTTTTTTCTCATTTCTAAATATATTGTAAACTTATTTTATTTTTTTAAAGTTAAAATTGTCTAAAAATTAATAATTTGATATTTATATCCTTTTTATAATAATTGTTATGAAACTTTATGCAATATGATACAAATAACTAAAAACAAACCATTGAACAAATTCTAAAACACTTTTATGTACACATTATTCATAATAAAAATATGATTAAAAATATAGTAGAACTACTGATCTTTATATATTTAAACAAAAATGAAATGATCTCTGCATTAACTTATAAAGCAACTAAAAATATAAATGCTTAAATTATAAATTAAAATGTTGTAGTCCAATTCTAAGAAAATTTGGGATGAGATATGTTTAGGGTTTTTTTTTTTTTTCAAAGGTCTTTTTTTTTTCATAAGCATTTAGAGAAAAAAAAATTGTATAATATAAAATTAGTATTAAAAACATTCAAAGCAGTATATGCTTCATCAAAAAACAATAAAGCAAAACCGAAAGCATACCTGTTTCATGCAGCAAAAATTGCCCCAAATATGAATTGTTCAACTAGTTGGATTTCAATCACAAAAAAGGAAAGGAACCTCAAATCATAGTGTGATTTGCCTTGTCATGAGTTTTCTTTATTTTTCTATATTGTGTTTGCTTTGTATCTATTTTTGTACGTTAAGTGTGTAAGTGAACTTATTAAATGTTTAATCTATTATCAAACTCATCCACTTCTAAAACACACACACACACACACTCACACACACACACACACACATATTAGTGGATGTAACTTCTGATAACCACCAGTAATCACCAACAGTTATTCGATCTAATCCTATCCAAATATATTTGGATTGGGTCTTGGGTTTAGTCATATTAGGTGGATCCGACTCAACAATCCAATAACTTAGCAAGTATAAATTTGAAAATATGTTATTTTAAGAAGAGTAAACTTGGGATAGAATATTTTAAATATCATTAACTGATTTGCAATTAAATTATAAGTCAAGTATTGTTATTTCTTTTTTTTTTTTAGTTATTTTTTGGTAGTTTTAAGTAGTTTGACTACTTAAAAAAATAAATAACTTAATTAATATGTGCAATTCAACACTATTAAGTTATAACTACAAAATAAAAATGACTCCTAAATCTTACCAAATTATGAGAGTAAATATCAGACTATATAAGTGATAATTGATCATAACATATCCCGATAATTCTATTACCTATTCCATGTCAACTTTAATAAAAGAACGCATATTAAGAATTAAAAATAAATAAATAATATATTTTTTAATAATATATATTATTTTAAATTTTGGATTTTCTATACCCTCTAATTGATAATAATGATAACTTTCTAAATCTTTTTGAGGTTGGTTGACCTTTCTGACTTGGAGAAATAAAGCCAACGAGTGCAATTAGTATAGACAGGTTATTAAAATAATAAAAGAAATAACACTTCAAGAAATCTCTTGATAGAGTTTTTATTTATAGAACATAAAAGTAATTTTTTATTCAAGAAAAACAGAACATAAAAGTAATTTTAATTCTATTCTTATTGATGAAATTAAATTGTCATAAAATCTAGAAGCATTTGAATTAAAATAATAATAATAATGATAATGAAAATGAAACATAAATATAGTCTATCGCTTGAGGTATTGATAAGGAATAAAATTAGCTTTTTGCGGATAAACTGAAAATTTGATTTTCATAAAGGAGAAAGCTTTCCCTGCCCATTGCTAGCTGCGAATGTTATGTAGCCATAAAATTGGAATTAAATGGAACATAACTGCTTGGGTGCAAAGCCATGGAAACACCTTAACTCAAGGGAATACAATATGATTTTATTTAAAAATAACATTGAATGGGTCAGAAGTTTATTGAAACCTATTGAAATCAATCAATACTTGTATTACCTAAATATCTACTATTGTAAGTCGAGAAAACTGCTTTTACAATATAATAAAGTCTTTAAAAGACTTGAATCTCGTCATTAGGATGAATATATATAGAGATATCGATCATTTATGTTAAAAGATGATATATCATAGAACAGTGTACTAGTAGTGAAGCATAGAAGAATTTCATACAACAAAATAGCTTTTTAGAGACGTGTAACTTTAATACCCTCAAAATAAATCACAACAACTTAATTTATGAAGAGGTCCATTAAAAATGAATGAGGAGAAACTTACAACGATGGGAACAAAAGGCAGAATTGTAATTTGTGATCAAAATTAAATTATCATTGACAGATAGAAGTATTAAAATCTCTATTAAATGGACAAATTATTAAAGGTTTAAGCATTAATTTTGTCATACAAGTTGATACTTTCGGGGATATTTGGTATTGTCCCATTATTGTATTTTTAGGCGCACGTTTAAATTTATCATGGCCCCCCGTAGCTGCCTTTAATATTCCCACCAAACAATTGGCTCTTCTTTTATTTTCTGGGAAGCTTCAATTTTGTTACTATGTTTTTAGAAATTATGAACTTTGTTGGGGGAAAAATTGGCTCCTTGCCAATGTAATTGGACCCAACATTGAAGTTCAATTCAATAAGGGCCCAAGATCAGATCCTTAGAATGAGTTCTTTGAAAAGCAAGAGCCCAGGTCCAATTGATTAATAAAATGAGGATGAGAAAGGATGATACTACCCGCCAAGAGGCAGGAAAAAGAGGCAGTGGAAGATCTAATTTGAAAAGTCAGAACCAATCCCTATTGCATCAGCATATCACCCCCCTCAAACATGGACGGTAGAGGATATGCATGTCGACCTAGAATTGATTGAGAATATCAAATACAAATTTGCTTCTCAAGGCATTCGTAGAGTCTTGTTAACCATTCTCAACTTTGATATGTTGTCTCCTTTGGCTTCATTCTTCATTCTTTTATTTTCGATCACCAATCTCAAATCCTATTAAGCTATGAATATATATATATATATATATATATATAGAAAAATATTTCGACTTCAAATAAGACAATTAGGAAAATTTGAACTTATAGATCTTCACATAGGAGGAGAATCCCAAGTCTCCTCCCAATGGTGGAAGAGATTGATGATCTCCTTTGCCACCATAGGGAAATTGACTAATGGAGATTCGGCGAGTCTCCTTGTTGAATTTTCATCGAAAATGAATTTTTTTTAAAAAAATTTTTTTAGATTAAATAATAATATTATTAATTATTTAAACTATTTTTAAATTTAATTGTGACGTAACAATTCGTGGTTGAGCAAAATTATTTTAACATGTATAAAGGCCAATATACCCTTAAAATTATTTTAACATGTAAAAAGGCCAATATACCCTTAAAATTATTTTAACATGTATAAAGGCCAATATACCCTTAAAATTATTTTAACATGTAAAAAGGCCAATATACCCTTAAAATTACAATATACCCTTAAGGTGTAAACACTGTCATGTAAATATCAATAAACTTGCATAATGCGACCAATATGCAATACATCAAGGTTAATTCGTGTAATTAACCTCTTGTAAAACTAAATTAGTATTATTGTGTCTCATGTCAATTTTTTTTTTCATTTTTCTAAATTCAGTTAAATTGACAATTAGTAGCAAAGCAATATCAATTCAACTGTTATAGAAAGATTGCACTAGTTATTGAGTGTTGTTTAGTGCTTCTTTGGAAAGAGGATTGGATAGTTGATGTTAAGAGTTTTTGTAGGCATCATATTGATGCCCTTGTGCTTACTTCTTCAAATATCAGATTTTGGTTTACATGTATCTATGGTGAACCTAGTCAGGCTTCTTGTAAGTTTTTTTGGGGTTTTATCGCTCGGTTGAGGCATTAGTTTGATCTATCTTGGATTTGTGGGGGCGATTTTAATAAAATTCCTTGTTTAGGTGAGGAGCTAGGGGGAGTGACTCGAAATGTGGTTGATATGGATCTATTTTGACAGACTTTAGAGGTTTTTAACTTAGAGGATTTGGGTTTTTCGGGTCCTAAGCTCACCTGGGATAATAGACGGGAGAAGAATGCAAACATTCAGGGGCGACTGGATAAATTTGTTGCTTGTTCCAGATGGCGAAATTTATTTGGGTGAGTTAGAGTTTGTGTTCTCGATTTTTGGGGCTTAGATCTTTGTGCTTTACATTGTTTGTTAGAACCTCCTTTAAGTCACAGTTCATGAAAAAATAAGAAATTTTTCTTTGAATCGTTATGGGCAAAAAATACAGTGTCTGAAGATATCAATTGGCATTCTTCGGATTCTAGCTCTTTTGATGAGTCTTGTGTTTCTATGGCCAGAACATTATCAGTTTGTGCAGTGGTTTGTGGGTGTGGAGTACTAGTAAATATGGAGTTGTTCTTAAGAAATTTCGGGTAATACGAGAAAAGTTGAAAAGAGTGTATTTGGGGAATAAGGATAGGTTGGTTGGAGCAGATTAGATGGAGGCAGGGGACAAAAACACTTAACACATCTTTTTTTCCATTCTAGAGCTTCGAGATGACGGAGGAAAAATGAAATCATTGGGTTGGAAAATAGTGGGGGTGTTTGGTATAAGGATCAGTCTGGTTTAGTGAATATCATTTCAGATTATTTTGATGATATTTACAGGTCTTCACAACCGAACAATGAACCTGTTAAGCATGTGCTTAAGTTGGTGTCTTAAATGGTTACCTTTGAGATGAATCAACTTTTGCTAGCTCCTTTTACGGATGAAGATATCAAGCAGGCGGTGTTCAATATGGGACCAACAAAAGCGTCCTGACCAAATAGATTTCATGCTTTGTTTTATCAGAGGTATTGGTCTATTATGGGGAGGCAGATTACTGATTTGTGTCGGGGTGTTCTTAATATAGAGTTATCTATTGGGCACCTGAATAGGACCAATATTGTTCTCATCCCCAAGATCCTTATGCCTCGAAAGTTTTCAAATTTAAGGCCTATCAGTTTATGTAATATTATTTATAAGATTGTCACTAAAACTTTGGCTAATCGCTTAAAGCTGGTGTTTCCTTTGATTATCAATGAGTCCCAAATTGCTTTTGTCATAGATCGTCTTATTACGAATAATGTTATTACAGTTTTTAAGCTTATGAACTCTATGAGAAAGAAAAGAAGGGTCTGAAAGGGGTGGTTAGCGCTTAAGCTTGATATGAGTAAAGCATATGACAGAGTTGAGTGGTCTTTCTTAAAAGTACTAATGTTGAAGATAGGGTTTGTTGAACAGTTTACAGCTGTGGTCTATGATTGTATGAGTACTGCATAGTTTTCAGTTATTTTAAATGGGATCCCTCAAGGCAAGATTGTTCCTCCTCGAGGGTTAAGACAAGGTTGCCTTTTTTCTCTTTATTTGTTTCATTTATGTGTTGAGGGCTTGTCTTATTTGATTAAGAAGACCCAATCCATGGGAGCTATCATGAGTTTCTCTTGTACTCGAAGAGAACTATCTGTTTCTCACTTGTTTTTTTGTAGCTAACAGTCTCTTTTCTGCTCAAGTATCTTTGGAGAAGTGAATAAGATTCGAGAGATCCTTTTTTGCTATGCACTTGCTTCTGGTCATGAGATTAATTTCCAAAAGTCTATTATTACCTTTAGCCCTAATGTGAGGTGTGACTTGCAGGAAACAATTCAAGCTACTCTTCACATGCCTGCATCATCTTCGCATGATAAGTATCTAGGTCTCCTGTCTGTTGTAGGGAGAAGTAGAAAGGAGGTCTTTAAGCATTTGAAGGAAAGGATTCCTAAACATTTGCAATTGTAGTGCACTAACTTTTTCTCCATTGGTGGTAGAGAAATTCTTATTAAAACGGTTGTCCAGTCTATTCCTACTTATATGATAAGTGTCTTTCTCATCCTTGCTTTTCTCTATCATGAGTTTCATGCTTTAGCAGCTCGATTTTAGTGGGGAAACGATGTTTCCATCAGAAAGTTACACTAGTGGAGTTGGGATAAATTATATAAAAAAAAAAAAAAGTTGGAGGGATGAGTTTTCAAGAATTGGGGGCTTTTGATCGGGCATTAGTTGTGCACCAAGCTTAGCGGCTTGTCCGACACCCCTCTTCGTTGATGGCACGAGTTTTACAGGATAAATAATTTTCGAGTGTTGATTTTATGGTTGCTTAATGTAAGGCTGGGGCCTTTGAAACTAGGCAAACTATTACGTGGAGTAGAGCGATTATTGCTTTAGGATGTTGTTGGTAGATTGGGTTTGGTAATTCTGTTAGAGTTTTTCGGGATCCTTAGATACCCAAGTCTTCCTTTTCACCCTATTACTCGCCCAACACCCTATTTGTCAAAGTTGAGAGTTGTTAACCTGTGTTTAGAGAATAGAGATTGGAATGTACCTCTCATAAATAAGATCTTCCTACCAGTAGATGTTCCTTCCATTTTGGGGATTTCGCTAAACAATTCTTACCATGATGATGACAAGGTGTGGCATTTTAATTCTAATGGAATTATTTGGTTAAATCGGGGTACTCGGTCCTTATAGCTTCACGTTCTGATAATGAGTCCTCAGATGAGAGACTAAATAGTAGCTGTTGGAATTTTCTTTATGGACTCAAAGTTCCAAGTAAGGTTAAGATTTTTGGGTAGCGCATTTTTCATGATTTATTATCTACTGGTGGCAACTTAGTTCGCCGAGGGTTGAATTGCTCCATACTATGTGGCTGTTGTTATGAAGAGGAGGAATCTATCTTTCATTCTCTCATTTTGTGCCATCGGGCAAAACACTGTTGGATAGAGAGTATCTTTTGGATTTATTTAAGGAGTTTCACGAGTTTGTCGATGACAGGTCTAATGCTTTATTTGTGTGACCATCTTTCCATATCCAATTTTAAGTTGTGGTTATTGGTTTCGTGGAACCTTTAGGGGAATAGAAATCATTTTCTTCATGGTGGAGCACCTAAAAAGGAAGAGTTAATCCTGGAAGAAACTGCTATTTATCTGCTGAGTTTCACAAGTTTAATGGAATGGTTCGAGTTCAGCAGGCTAAGACAATTTCTCATGTTCTACATGTGAAGTGGCAGCCACTTGATCGAGGTTCTTTGAAACTCAACGTGGATACCGCAACAGGTAATGTGACTGGTTTTATAGGAATTCGAGCTCTAATCCTTGATCATCAAGGAGATGTTAAATGTGCTCTTTTTATAAAGTTGTCTGGTTTTAAAACCCTTTTTTTGGCTGAATGTCTGGCTTTCAGATAGGGTTTGAAATTTGCTTTGACTCATGATTTCAGACCCCAGATGGTGGAGATAGATGCTCATCTTGTTTTCCTGGCTATTTAGGCTAAGAAATTTTCTGTTATGGAAGATTCCATTATTAGGGATATTTCTTCTTTGTTAGTTTAGTTGGACAATACTAAATGTTACTTCAGTCCTAAAAAGAGTAATGAGACAGCTCATAGGTTAGTAACTTTAGTTTTTCGTGACAATTTTAGTCAATCTTGGTTTCATTCTGTTCCAAATTATATCTTAAACATTATTTTGGCTGATATTTCTTGAATAAATTCGTTTTGATTTTTTTTTAAAAAAAAAAGATTGGAGTAGTTATTAAGTGTTATGGTCTCATTGATTAGCTTAGATGTATCTAATAAAAAAATCTCAATGCGTATGCACTAAGAGAAAATCAAGCTTTAGGGACAACTTTTTGGGATGAAATCAAATTCATTTCAAAAATATATTCTACAGGGATGAAATTAATATTTCATCCCTAAAAGTATACATGTAGAGACATAAAAAATAATTCATTCTTAAAAATGTTTATATGGATTAAAAATTATGGAAGGAAAAAATTCGTACCTAAAAGGTATCTATAAATTGTCCCTAAACGTATATCTATAGAGTTGAATAAATTAATTTGTCCCTAAAAGAAGATTTATATGGGCAAAACATTTTGGGATGAAAAAAAATCATTCCTAACAGGTATTTATTATAGGGACGAAATTAATATTTTCAATAGGGATGAAAAAATTAATTCATCCTTGAAAGAAAATTATATGGATGAAATATTTTGAGATGAAAAATTCATCCCCAAAGGGTATCTATAGGGACAAAATTAATATTTTGTCTCTAAAACTACATCTATATGGTATTAAAAAATTTAAAAAAAAAAGTTCCAAATGAAAAGATTTATATGGACAAAACGCTTTGAAAGAAAATTATATGGATGAAATATTTTGAGATGAAAAATTCATCCCCAAAGGGTATCTATAGGGACAAAATTAATATTTTGTCTCTAAAACTACATCTATATGGTATTAAAAAATTAAAAAAAAAATGTTCCAAATGAAAAGATTTATATGGACAAAACGCTTTGGGACAAAAAAATTTCATCCCAAAAAGGGATCAATAAGGATGATATAAAATTAATCATTAAAAGGTATTTTATAAGAATAAAATTAATATTTTGTCCCTAAAATCATATTAGATAGTTGGGAAATTTATCACTTTTACCTAAATAAAAAGGAAATTTTTGTTTTTACCCAGTTTTTTTTTTTTAAATTTTGTTTTTGGCCTCTTAAACAATTTATTTCCATTATATATCCAAGATTACTAAACTATTCTTAAGTTAAAATCACCCAGTTGCCCCAACCTGAAATTTCCAAAATAGTCTTCTTCTTCCTAACAATATCCTAGCTTCTTTTCTCTTACTATATTCATAGATTTTCTTCTTCCATTCACTATTGTAGTCGAAAGTCAAACCTCCTAGCGAGAGATTCTTCATTAAAGCTTTTTTGGCCATTAAAGGGTTTTTATCCATTCAAGTTTCATCCATTGAATGTTTTAAAGTTTTTTCTTCCATTTAAAGTAATTTGAGCTGTGAAGGTAATGTATATGTTTTTGTTGGTTGGTTTTTAGGTTGTTTTGTTTAGATTGAAAGCTAAAAGCTTTAAGAGTGATTTGGTTGTGATATATGACATCCATAAGGTAGATTTGTAGTTTTTGCAAAGTTTATGACAAAATCAATTTTTAATTTGACTAAAAAACTTATTTCGGTTTTTACAGATATGTAAGACCAATTTCATCATAAGATCGGTTTTGGACATGAAAAACCGATATCGGTTTTTCATCTAAATGAAAAACCGATTTAAGCAATTTTTCATATTTTCAATGTTTGTTGTATTTTGGATACTGTGTATTGAATTTTAGTGTTATGTATGGTTAAATATGATCGTATTTTTTTTCTATTTGATTGGATTTGGCTGGAGAGTGTTGTGAGTGTACAATAAATTCATCAAACGGTTTTGATCCACTTAAAAATCAAGTTAAGCAGTGTCAGCATAATTTTGATATATCTTATGTTTTTTATGGTGGGCATTGATTTATACTGCTAGATTTTGTTCTATATGATTGTATTTTGTAATGTTGACCCATTGAAACGAGACTAATTAAATATTCTTTGAATATTATAGGAATGGCTCAAGAGACGATTATAATCAACTTCGACGGAGAGTGGAATGGATTTAACTATGTTGGGGGTGAGTCGATCATGTGTGAGGTCCCCAAAGATAGTAGTTTTTCATCATTGGTAGATGTTGTGTGCAGAGACGCTAGCATTGATAGAAGAATATGGGATATCTATATTTATTATTTACTACAAAATATGATAGATGGCCAAGTTAAAAAGATACACATCATGTCCGATCTTGGTGTGGTTGGTTTGATGACGATGAAAAATATTGATGTTAGAGAGATTTATATCGATAAGGTTGTAAGAGATTTTGGAGTTAGAGTTAATAGGCGTATCGTTCGTCCAAATGTCACCGACTCAATACCAGACATAAGAGATGACATGCCAGATACGAAAAGACTTGTAAATCCGCATATGGTTGAAAGTCAATTTTATCTTATTTTAGGTGTTGGTATCAATCAGGTTGATGCTTCTATCACCTCATTTACATCTATGGAAAGTCCCATTTGAGATATTAATTATGACTATATGAATGATGCTAGCGATGATGAAGATCGGGGCATAGATGATAATAGTGATGGGATAGGGTATAGTGATGAAGAGCAAACTAGAAATATTGATGAAAAGGAAACTCGATTTGATGATATTGTTGAGGATAAAGGGTTTCCAGAAATAAGATTTTCAAGTTTACAATTTCAGAGCAATCATTCACAACCATACTGGATTGTTCCCGGTGTAGAATTGGGCAATATTGAGGTTACTTTCAGCGCTATGTCAACCGTTTACCAAAGTGGTACTTTGTATAATGGTGCATTCTTTGACAATAAATAAGAAATGAGTACCGTCATTGGAGAATATGCTCTAAAATCCAAGTTTGAATATCGGGTTAGACGTGAAGCAATTTGAAATCGATTTTAAGGATAAGAGTTGTAGCTTTATAGTTCGTGCAAGATGCAGAAAAAGTTATTCGATGTGGTTTGTGTTGAAGCATATGACGGAACACGTGTCGTCAGGTTGCTATAGAATCACATATGAAGAGTGTGAAGGCTATTGTTATCGGAAAATTACATACAAGAAATGTGGGGAGAGATATTTATATATCTAATCGTTTAATCGAAGAAGTACTAGAGCAGTATGGCGTGTAGATCTTGTACAGTAAAGCCTGAAAGTCTTTACAATATGCAAAGAAACTAGCATATGGACAAGCAGATGAATCGTATCAACAACTTCCATCCTACTTTAAAATGTTAAAAGTATCAAACCTCGATATAATGACGACAATTGAGAGGGATGAAAACAACTAGTTTTTGTGTTCATTTATTGCACTTGGAGCTTCCATTAAGGGTTTTCGGTTTTACATGAGACCGGTGGTTGTTATTGATACCACTTATTTGAAAGGTGAATACAAATGAGTGATTTTTTCTGTTGCATGCAAAGATTGATCGGAGATGATTTATTCATCGTTTTTGGATTTGTTGATGAAGAGTTAGACCATTCATAAACTTGGTTTTTAAGCAGATTGTGAAAGGAGATCAGTGTGTCAGACGATTTGCTTATCATATCCGATCGTCATAAAAACATATCAAATGAGATAAGTGTAGCTTTTCCTGGAGTCCGACACATATTATGTTTTTTCCAGTTGTGGTAAAACCTTAAGCAGCATTGTAAAAAGCATTCGAATGTGGCGGAAAAAGCATTTTACAGTGCAACATACAATTATGTGTCAGATGACTATGATAAAATATTAGAAGAAATTCAAGCGTTACATCCGAAATCACATGAAACTTTGGTTAAGGCTGAAGTGAGCAGATCGTCACGGGCACATTGGCCAAAAAGAAGATATGAAATGATAACCACCAACATTGTAGAGTCACTCGACAGTTCGCAGCATGTTTAGTATCAAGCACCATCAACAACGATTAACCACACGCCTAAAATAAAAGAAAAAGAATATTATTGTAAATTTTATTACATTAGCAATCAAGATGAAAAAATAATGGTGCTTTTATCGATACCTAAGGTTCAAAGGCGTGGAAGCTTTATATTTATTGTGGACAACCTCTGCAGGGTCTACAGACTCTGTCGCCTCCTCGACCTGCATTTTAAGGCACTTTTTTTTCTTTTTCGAAGGTTCAGGATCTATGTATGGCATCCGCAGAGATGCCGTTGACTTCGTCTTTCATTTGCCTCATTCCTGGATAACCTTATTATGCAACTGTCAACAAATCAAAACCATCAATTAGACATTTAAAATTATATATCAGACTACATAACATAATAGAGATACTATATGTACTTGATTATCACCATGCTTAGCATTTGTATCTAATAGACCTCGACACTTTCTGGGAGTGGTAAATCTCATGGTCCTTCTATTGGAGGGTTGACTGGTGGATATTGTAAGACTGATGGACCCCTGGTCCTCCTGATGGATGGTTGCCTGGTCCTTATGGATAGGTGATTAATGGACCACCTCCTCGTCATGGCTAGGTGACTGATGGACCTCCTTATCCTGATTAGGTGGTGGTAGGCTATAGATGTGGTCATCTAAGACAAAGCTCCCATGATCATCACCATCATTATCATAATCATCATCATTGTCGTCGTCCTTAGGAATTTTTAAATGCTCTTCCACTTGTCTCAATCTCCTATCCATCTTCCTCACAATTTTGTCCAACTTACTTATTTTCTAGTGAGTTGCCTTCTGTAAACCCATAAGATACTCAAACAACTGATTTACCTATACAATATATATATCATTTTATACATTGTACATAATTGTAAAAAAAAAAAAAAAGAACTTGACAAAGTTTCTCATGTTTTTTTAGTATCCGGGGAAATATAACCTGCATATATTTAAAATTACACTTCGTCTATCATGTTTAAAGACATTATTTCTCTATCACACTCTGTATGACCAATAAAATGGTTATTCATTTACTAAAATGGTTATTCACTTAACAATAAAATAAAAAGAAAATGTGTACCTTAGAATGTACTTTTTGTACATCGTGCGACTTTTTTGTCCACAACTCTAAAAAGTATCCTCGAACTGTACACTTGAGACATCTTCATGCCGCTCATCATCCTCCATTGAAAACTCATCAACTACATCATGATCATCACCCTCCACCTTATTATCACCCCTTCCATCCTCCACTTGATAATCAACGTCACCTCATGCATCATCATCGTCACCTTGTGCATCATCGTCGTCATCTCATGCATCATCATCATCATCATCATCATCGTCACTCATTTCGTCACCAACTTTATGTACCTCTTCGCTAACCAAATGCTTCGGATTGAAAGATTTCTAATAATCCATCTCTTTTTCAGCATCAATAGGCTCAAAGGTTTGCGCAATGCCAACTATCTGCAGTATATACATATATAAATAGGTATATTATTAATACTTAATATAAATAAGGATAATTAAAACAAACAAAAAAAGGAAACCAATTTTAAGTTAGGTTCACCACTTATAAGGGGAAAACCATTCAGGTTGGTTATATCTTTCGATATCCTCTTAAGTGTCCGTTTCCTACATCTTAACAGCTCATTTTGCAAGGACTGATTATTTTTCCCTATCTTATCTCTTAACACCGAGAATATTTCAACTAACCATCACTATAATGCAAAAAAGATTAAACAAAAAATAAACATATAGTTAGTTTATATATAAATATATAACCCTATATATTAACCGTAGTAAGAGAAAACTATAAATATTAACCGTATTATGTGTACATGAAATGTCGGGATATAGCCATAAAGATTAATGGTCTTCGGTGGGTTTTTCATCCACTCTTCATTAATCGCCCATATAAAGTGACCAATGTTAGCCCTGTCATCCTGCCCCATGAAGAGATGGAAAGCAATCCCTATATTTGCTAACTTCAATATATCCTTATCATTTTTTACGTCTTTACCTGTACGGTCTTGGGGCGTTGTATAGCTCATTGCCTCAAGAAAAGTGGTTAGATTGGGCACATTTGGTGACACTCCACTGAATAATTGTCATAGGATATTACTCTCGTCATTTTTGCACCGTACTGAAGATTTTTCGGTTTATAGCCCCAAAAGGAAGTTCTGTCACCAATAAAAACTTTTGTTTCCAAACCTATATGTTCTCCCCTCGATTTCAAACCACATTTCATCACGGCGCCCACCAAGGACCTCCACTTCTCTAACAAGAAACCATAATATCACGAAAGCAGCAGTTATACTGTTGTTGCTTATCTCCAAAATATGTCTTAATGGGCACTCTATTATGAACTGATCATACAAACCTCATCTAATAATAACTCCAATGATTTTAACGGGCCATTTTTTTACCAATGTGTGTATTCTCGCTCGAATTCTTGACAATTGTTCGCGAACTATATTTATACTTGAAATCCATCTGTAGGAAAGAAAAACAGCAAATGATTAGTATTTAGAATGTGAAAAACCAAATCAATTTTTAATGTGTGAAAAACCGGTCAATATTATAGATCAGTTTTTCACTTCGGTTTTTCACATAATGATTGGTTTTCCACTTTGGTTTTTCACATGATGATTGGTTTTTCACATCACACTC
Source organism: Nephelium lappaceum (assembly GCA_021234005.1). Lineage (NCBI taxonomy): Eukaryota > Viridiplantae > Streptophyta > Magnoliopsida > Sapindales > Sapindaceae > Nephelium > Nephelium lappaceum. The sequence goes on from CM037999.1 coordinate 21,494,591, forward strand.
ACTCTATGGAAATCAAAGTGAAAAATCGATCGTTCTGTGAAAAATCGAACCAATGCCGACGATGTTGCTATCATTGGAATTGGCCATTTTCAACGCAAATCCAACCATATCTAACCTATTCTAAACCCAATCATCACAACCTAACATGAATAACACAAAAAACATCTCAAAATTGCAAAACGAAATTAAAAAAAAAAAAAAAAAATCCCTAACATCAATATGGAAGGCAGATTTGAGTACCTTACCAAATGGAGATGGTCGTCAACGGTTGGAAATGGTCTGGCAAGGTCGGCAACTGCGAGAGAATGATCAGAAAATGTCAAACGGCTAGTCAGGTCTCGATCAAGTATGAGTTGCAAAAAACGGGTCAAGTTTTGAGATGTACAATCGATGATGAAATGTTGAAAATGACTTTCCATCGATTTCTTACACATATATAAGTAGGGTCATTTCGTAATTACATATTTTGTTTTTTTTTAAATATTTTGAAAGTTAAGGGTTTATGGATAAACATGCGTAGGGGCATTATGGGTAATTTAGGTATATGATGAAATTAAATTTTTTAAAGGGTTAAAAATAATTTTTTTTTTTTAATAATAGTGGGTAAAAACAAAATCACTCTTTTAAAATGGGTATTTCTGGTAATTCCACTATTAGATATATAATTGTATTCGCTAGATTACATTATAAAGACAATTGCAAAAATACCCCTAACGTTTAACATAATTACACGGATATGTGAGTTTATGTCATAATTGTGGAAACTCTACCTCAAGTTTTATAAATGTTACAGGTGCACCTCTTACCGTTAGTTACGAATTTCTAATGATCAACAGTCAAAGATGTAAAAGGACTCATATACCCCTTACTTTTTCAATTAAAGATTTAAAAAATAATTTTTATTATTTTAATATTAGAATTGTATGAGTGCAAGATAATTCTAATGGAAGGAAGACACGTTAGCGCAACTAGGACGAAACACGTGACAAGTATCATAGACTCTGAACGAGAAGGAATTAGATATTCTATTCAATTGCACAATTAAATTATTGAAGATAGGGATAGTCGATCTTCGCGAGAACTGTTCCTCGAGTGGATAAACAATAAATGTCAGGTATATGTGGCAAACACCTGTCATCCTAAAAACAATATATGCAACAAATAACAAGTATCTTGGCATGTATTGGGACATTTAAAGTTAAATTTTGTTTCCTTATAAAGGTGGTTAAGTGTCTTATTTGAGGGGGATGAGAGCTTTTAGGAAAAAGTGAGTCTTATAGATATAATAAACTGACTTAAGCATAAGAGGATGCTTTTCGAGGCCACCTTGACGAAGGTGTTTCTTGTTTTACCAGATTGAACAACATCAGAGATTCACAAGCGAAGAGAAATTATAAAGGCATAAGCCTGATGAAGAGTTGGATAACTTTTGAATGCAAGTTACAACAAGAACATTGGCGCTAGAAGGAGGGTTGAAGAGCAAGCCTTCGTGAAATGGATTTGAATCAACCGTCTTTGGATTTGACATTGAATCCATTCGGTCCCTGAGTGGATAATGTTCAATAATTATCAATCCGAGGTTTGAACAAAAGACCTATGATATTTTGGTTGCAAACCTGGTACCACTAAGACAAGTTGTTTTGGTGATATCAGGTTTGTAACCAAAATACCTAGAGGTCATTGGTTCAAACCCTAGGAACATTACTTTATCAATTTATTTGTGGTTTAATGAGGACATACCTTCACCACACTTTACTCTGCACTGTCTCAGATTTATCAAACAGGGCTAACTGGACTCCACCTCTTCGGGGGCAAGGCTAAAAACCTTCCGTGGACAAATGAAATGATTTTAGTTTACATTATATAAAAATTGAACATAATCTTTTTTATAAAGAAAAATTATTTAATATAATCTAGTCCATTATAATCTCATACTGCAATAAAGAAAGAATTGTATGATATTCAATTCAATTTATTTTAATCCAATCCAATTCAATTTCATTCAATTCAATATGACATATAAAATAGAGCATAATGTAATGCACATACCTAGACTTATCTTAATGCATTCAAGTAGACAAATACATCTAAGTATATATAATTGTTTTCACACCACCTCTTAGCACATATGATTATATATTTCCCCATCTTCCAAGAGGTTGAAGGTTTCATTCCCAACAATTATATATATATTTTTTATTTATTTAAAAGAAAAAAGTATATATAATTGTTTTCACACCAGTACCTCTTAGCATATATGATTATATATTTCCCCATCTTCCAAGAGGTTGAAGGTTTCATTCCTACTGAGTGCATATTACAGCTGTAGTGTTCTGTCTAAGTAATTGTCTCTTGTTCATGAAAATAGCTATGTAAAAGCATCACCAATAAAATTATCTATGGGTTTCTCAATTGAGAAACTCTCCTAAAAATCCTAATCAATTAACATTTCTTATTATTTCCCACTAATATTCTTCTAGGAGTAGATATCTCCAGTTCAATTCTCTATGGGTTTCTCAATTAAGAAACTCTCCTAAAAATTCTAATAAACATTTCTCACTATTCCCCATTGATATTCTCTAGGACTAGCTATCTAAAACCATCTCTAATTGCACATTTCTCACCATCCTCCATGAATATTCTTATGGGGGGTAGATATCTAAAAACATATCAATGCAATTATTTATGAGTTTCTCAATTGAGAAACTCCCCTAAAAATCCTAATCAACATTTCTCACTATTTCCCACCAATATTCTCCTAGAAATCCTAATAAGCATTTTTTACCATTGTCCACCAATTAAGAATATGAAGATGTTTTTATGGTAATTAGTCATAAAGTGGATATATAAGAAATCATATTCATGAGAGTAGATATAGTATCTCCAATGCAATTGTCTATAAGATTATCAATTGAGAAACTCTCCTAAAAATTATAATAAACATTTCTCACTATTTCCTACCAATATTCTTCCGGGACTAGATATCTAAAAGCACGTTCAATGCAATTATCTATAGGTTTCTCAATTAAAAGACTCTTCTAAAAATCCTAATAAACATTTCTCATTATTTTCCACCAATATTCTTATGGGAGTAGATATCTAAAAGCATCTTTAATGCAATTATTTATGGATTTCTCAATTGATATACTCTCTTATAAAATCCGACTCTACATTTCTGAATTCCACGGTTTCCCACCAATATTCTCTTAGAAATCTTAATCAGCATTTTTCACTATTTTTCACCAATTAAGAATACAAAGATGATTTTATAGTGATTAGTTAAAAAGTGTATATATATATAAAAAAAAAAAAAAAATACGCCTAATGATTATTTCTCATTATTTCCCACTAATTGAGAATTAGATGATGTGTTTATGTTAATGATTTGGGTACTTTATTGATTGGATATCCTTATTCAATAATTACAATCATTGGATTTATTATAATAACCATCCTTACAATCAATTCCGTAAATGCAATTGATAAGTAAGGTTACCGACTAGTAGCCAAACCCAAATGGTAATTGCTCATAAAATAGATATAAGAGTTATTATCATTTTTCTATCTAACAAGTGATGAATCATCTTATTTCTCCTTGATAATTTTAAAATGGTCAAAAAAAACCTTATGATATGATATTAAGGAAAAACTTCATTTTAGTCCTCAAAGTTTCGAAAAATATTAAATTTTTAAAACTTTTTTGGAAATAACTCTTTTTATCTTTAATTTTTTTCAAAATTCTTCAAAAAAGTCCAAACCGTTAGTCAACTGATGGTCAATAGTGACCGTCAGTTGACTGACAATTTAAATTCAGAGACGTTTTAGATAATTTAATTTGTAAATTCAAAAATGTTTTATATAATTTAACTTGTAAATTCGTTGTTTTATTATGATAATCCGGTAATTTACATTAAACTAACAATTATCAAGAGTAAAAATACGTTTTTATGTATTTTGTTAATATTGATCGTTAACTGACTGATAGTTTTGAATATTTTTTAAGAGTTTTTGAAAAGTTAGGAATGAAAAAACTGTTTTCAAAATAGTTTTAAAAATTTATTTTTTTTTTAAACTTTAAAGATTAAAATAATTTTTTTTTTTATATTAATTCGAATTAAAAGAATGATAAAATAATTTTTCTTGAATAAATAAAAAATAATAATTTATTAATTATTAAAGGAGAGAATAATAATAACTAAATATATATTTCTCTATAAGCAAGAAGCTTAAAGACGAAAACAAGACATGGGTTCGCTACCGTACGCTGACGTGGATCACAGCCTGAGGGCACTGGCCTGCCGCGCCGAGGGCTTCGGCCGGTTCGCCGTCGGTGGCCTCCAGGGCCCGGTCTACTCCGTCACCAATTTATCGGGTTCTCTTTCACTCACTCTCTTATCTCCTGCAATTACCTTTAAATTTCGTTCAATTTACCGGATCATATATTATCTAGAAAACGATTATTGCATTATATGCCATATTGATTTGTATGCAGTTGTACAAAATGAGAAATTCTCAAATGGGTTGTTTTAGAACTTTTTGATTCTGTATTATAAAGTTGGTTTTCGAAATTTATATTGGCGTATGGCTGTGTGGTTATGATTACACATTGAATGACCATTTTATGTTAAGAGTTACGAAAAGAGAGTTTATGATGTTGGCACTATGGTTTGTGTGTTTTTGTGTAGATGATGGTCCAGGATCGCTTCGTGAGGGATGTAGGAGAAGAGAACCACTGTGGATTGTTTTTGAAGTTTCAGGTACCATTCATCTTTCGTCCTTCTTGAGTGTGTCGTCTTATAAGACGATTGATGGTCGGGGCCAAAGGATTAAGCTTATGGGGAAAGGTTTGAGACTGAAGGAATGTGAACATATAATCATTTGCAATTTAGAGTTTGAAGGCGGTAGAGGACATGATGTTGATGGCATTCAAATAAAGCCGAATTCTAGGCACATATGGATAGACCGTTGCAGCCTTCGTGATTACGATGATGGGCTTATTGATATCACTAGACAAAGCACAGATATTACCGTCTCTAGGTGGGTTCTTGCTTATTGCTTGATGAGAAGAAAATTTAAGTGATTTTAGACTACTTTCTGATCATTTGTTTTGATTTGGTGTGTGCAAGATGTTACTTTGCGCAACATGACAAGACAATGCTTATTGGAGCAGACCCCTCGCATGTTGGAGATAGATGCATTAGGGTGACCATCCACCATTGCTTTTTTGATGGCACACGGCAAAGACAACCTCGCCTTAGATTCGGAAAGGTTCATCTGTACAATAATTACACCAGAAACTGGGGCATTTATGCAGTTTGTGCAAGTGTAGAATCCCAGGTAAAATGATACTCTTTTTTCGTTTTTCACTTAAGCATCTGAATTATTATTTATCTGGAATGATAATAACTCTCATTGCTTTTATCAGAATATACAAATATTGTATTATCTTTTTCTATGTGTTTTGTTTCTATTAGATATACTCTCAATGCAATATATACGAAGCAGGACAGAAGAAAAAGACTTTTGAATATTATACAGAGAAGGTAACATGACAATATTTGTTCTTTTTTACCTTATGTTGAACTTTCAAATGAACTTACCAATCTTACGTATTATAACAACTTGACATAAATTCATTGAAGCACAATCCGAATTGTCTACAAAAGCAGTGTGTAAAGGCTTATTAATCTATTGTGGGTACGATGAATTGATTTAACTGCCTGTGCTCAGTTGCAACTTATTTGTCTAAGTAGGATATGATCATAACATCAGGTGAACTGTTTCAATGCTGGATGAAGTGTGATGATTAGATGTGACTACGTTTCAAATCTGTAATTTGAAAGGTCTTTAAGTATAGCTTACCTAATTCTGCAAGAATGGAATGTAACTGCTTGTGAGGAAGCCATTTCCCATCCTTAGGGAGAGAGGTATAATCTGCTGAACACAAAATCGCAATCTTCCAAACCTTGTAATTGTATTAGTTTTGTGAATTTGTCTGATCTCTTTCTAAATCTAAAAGAAGTCAAAGCTTTAAACTCATCTCTTTCTATTCTCTAGCTTTGCAATTCGTGGCTTTAGAAAATTGACCATTTTAGTGCGTAAATGAAGCGAATATTCTAACTTTCCTTCCAAATGGGAAGTGTCACAGATAGTGACTGACGATATGTTCTTAAGTATAAAACAATTAAGATAGTTTGTCATACATCAACATGGCAGGCACTATCTCATTCTGATGCTTGAATTCTGCGAGTGTGGATGGATGCCTTAAACAAGCTCCTAGAGATATATGGTGCTTGAACTATGTAAGATGAAGTAGTATCAATTGCCAAGTCCATGGTGTTGGAACCAGTGATCCATACTTATGAGTTATGAAGTATTTCTTCACAAATTATTAACTTCATGTTGTGTTATAGTTTAATAAGCAGCCCCTTTTGTTCATTGCTTATTAGTTAAAAGATATTAGTTGCGTTTACTGCATTTGCAGGCACTTGCCTTCATTTCTAAAATGCTGTGTTGGAATTGATTCTGTAGGCAGCAGACAAACAAGAGTCAAACTCTGGCTTAATAAGATCTGAAGGAGACTTGTTCCTGAATGGAGCAGAGTCATATTTATTGAGAGGAAATGAATGTGTGTTCCACCCTAGTGAATTCTATCCAACATGGACAATAGAAGCACCCTCAGATTCTTTGAAAGCTGTTCTCCAAATCTGTTCAGGTTGGCAATCTGTTCCTCGACCAGCAGATGTGATGGTAGCCACATAGCTTTTCAACTCGCATCTCAGTTTATCTCTTGTATTTATATTATCTATTAATATTTTGTTATTTTCTACTTTTCTTTTTTAATTATGAATTTGGTGTCTTCTTTGTGCATCTTCTTGTAATTATTTTATTTTATTTTATTTTATTTTTTATGTAATGTTTCCTCTTTTTGCTTCATTGAAAAGAAAAATGATTGAATTAGAAAGTGTTTTAATTGTAAGGTTTTTAAACCAAAATATTGTAAAGAAAATTTGTATTTAAAGTATTGTTAAAAACTTGCTCATTCTAGACTATTGCCTGTTATTTGAGTGACCCATATTTGAGTTGATATTCTCACAAGTGTGTTGACTTTTAGCTCCAACAAAAATATATACTACACATGTTAATAATTTTCAGTTGAAAAATTACCAATAACACTTGGAAAAGGTGAAGAAGAATGAAGGAAAATAAATGGTTTGCCCAATTAATTGGCTTAATTTCTTTGGCACTTCTATAATTATCTTTTGTAGTTGATTCTAGCAGTTAGTGTTAAAACCAGAATAATGGAGTGCCCAGCCATGAGAAACAGAGCTGGGTACAAAAGAGTATAATTATGTTTTTGAAAACTGGTTCCTAGCTTAAATTCTAAATCACATTGAAAAATTTATTACATATTTAGAGAAGAAACAGTATAAAAGATAACATTGATTTATATTGGCCATTGAAATGATTGCATTTTGTAATTCTGTACTCTAAATCTCATCTATGTCTTTAATGAAATATACTCCCCTGTGACTCTGAGCTGCATGAAGAAGATAATGAAGAGGATGAAGAAGAGCTAGTTAAGGTGGGAGTAGCAGGAAACAGATCCGACAGGTAATTTCTCAAATCATCTGGTCCGAATCTCGCTAGCACTTCCGAGTTCTGTTCCCCACCCAGCATGACTAAATATGCATCATAGAATTCTCTGTATGCTGGTACAAGTTTCCTTGTTATTGAAACCTTTAATTCATCCCTTAACCTACCATCTGGTATGACCCTTGATGTCTGTTTAATGTATGCTTCTTCGAAAGCTGCATTGAACCTTCTAAAGCACTCTTTTGCTGCTTCAGGAGATATTGCTGAGGAAGTTGTCTCTGGCAAAGATGAGAAAACTTTTTTCCAAGCCATGGTTTCATAGTTCAAAGCATACTGCTTTATCTTCTTCTTATGTCCAAACAGCCACTCATCACCGAGAAGGTCCTTGAGTTGCGATGCAGAGACCTTCTCAACGATGAACTGAAGGTTGTTGGCTAGAAAGAGATATGACAAGGACACATCCTTGTACAACTGTGCTTTGCTATCAAGCTTGCACAAAAGAACCAATATAAGCCAAGCTAGGTGGACTGACGCTGCTGATGTTTGATTGTCACTGGAGGTTGGACTCGCAAAGTAGGATTCTGGAAATAATGAATTGTTTGGTGGTGAATAATCGGCGATGATTTCAGAGAGGATTCGACTGTAATCTCCAAGTGAAGATATGTAATTCATTGCTGATCGGGTCAGAAGGTGAATCCCGCCACCCACAGCTCGAGTTTTTGATGAATCCTTTTGCATTGTTGATTCGAAGTTGGATATATCAATCCGAACTGTCTCTGCAAGCTTGGTTAGTGATGAAAGAGCTTGCAGTTTAATGGCTGTGGTTAATTCACTGTTGAATATGGATTCAATTACTGGCCTGAGCTCAGACAGTGCTTCATAGAGTTCCATCAACCTGAAAATTCTTTCTGGTGATTTCTTGCTCTTTGCTATGAGTTCAGGAAATCTGAAGAGATTTATTGCTCCTTTGGTTACATCACAGAAGCAAGATTCTCTGACTATTGTAGATGCTGGAAAGACCTGATCACAGATTACTTTCTCTCCTGTGAAAATTGTTTTCACTGCTATCTTCACTGCCCTCAGCCAGTTTTTGATCATAAGTTCAAGTGCTTCCCAATTCATTTTCTGAGCCTGAGAAGCCTTGAAATGTTCAATTCCCAGTTGGTACAGTTTTTCATCAACAACCGATCTCCTTGTTATTGTGTAAATCTGTGTACACTCCCTACCGTAACCACAACTGATCATACACTCAGCTATGGCCTTCAAGTCGGACAATGGAAACTGTGAGACTCTCTCCATCTCAGTCTCACCAGCTCTCTTCAACTCATCCTCATCCTCCACATCTTCACCATCAAGACTGCTTAACCCATCTGAGGATTGACCCGAAACTGATAAAGCTGATAAAACTGATTCCGGGTCAAGTTGATCACGATTTTTCGACAAAATCTGATAAAACTGATGTTCAAGGCTTTTCATGACAGTTTGCATCAGGCTTTGAGCATGAACAAGCTTATCAGAGGTCGAATTTTCGGAGAGTAGAAAGTTCATAGCTCGACACAAATCTTTGACACTTTTGAGCATGTATTTGGCTTCTTTTCTGTCATGGAGGAAGAGAGAGGTGATTTTAGTGTCTGAGGAAGAGCTTAATCCCCATGTGGTGATGATTGTTTCTACATATGCAATTTTCTCATTCATCAGCGATTCAGAGGATGTAGGGGTCCTAGGGGATGGTGTATCAGAGGTTCGAAATGAAGAGGAAGATGACTGTTTTGAAAAAGAGAAGAGAGATGACATTCTTTTTACAGACATGTTTTCAGTTTCAGAAACTGCTATTACTTGCTCTTCTGTGTTTTGTGGCGGTGTTTGTTATAAAGAAAAAGAAATGCAAACTATCCAATTCTGGTAGGTGGTTTTTCTTTTTCTTCTTCTCATTACATGTATATATATATATATATGAAATGTTCTCTTAAAATTATAATGATTACTTGTATGGTAGACCAAGAATCATTGACTGACTCAAGTTAACATATAGTTTCTCTTTGAAAGAGTGTTCACATGAAACTACATGATACAAGAGATTTTGTGCAGCAAATTTGAGGAATTTGGGAACTCTCTTAGATTTGAGCTCTAATCTCAGCATGGATTAATGAGACCATATTTCTATTATTAAATTATCAGGATTTAGTCTTCTTTTCCATCTTTTTAATTGACTGATAATTTCATATACGATATAATATCACATCTCATATTCTTAGTGAAAAAGAAATTTGGATGTGGATTTTTGCCCGAACTAAATAGATGACTTTTTGATGCATAGATGAGCAAGAAAATTTTAAAAAATCAAAGAAGTTTTGATATTCCGTTAGTTCTATTTGTGATTTAACATATGAAGTTAATTTATCAATATTTATTATGCTCTTTTCCACCCTTTTAATTGACTCATCACCGCATGTATGATATAATGTTTTCTTGCTTCGCCTAGTAAGTGAAAAAGGAATGTATATTGATTTTTTATTCAAACTTAGTAGATGTGCTTTTTATGCAAATATAGGTGATCAACTTTCATTTTCACATAATTAAAAAAAAAAAAAAAAAAAAAAAGAATTTCCTTTTTCACAGCATTTATTTACATGTTTTAAAAATTGCTAAATTGTTAAAAATCTTCAACTGAATAATTTTTTTATGCAGATACAGGGTCAACTTTCATTTTCACAGAATTTAAAAGAAAAAAATGTTCTTTTTCACAGCATTTAATTTTAAAAATTGCTAAATTGTTAGAAGTCTTCGACCGGCGAAGTGTTCTAGAAATAAACAACGACACTCATTTTGCATCTCTTGAATATTATAATGCAGTTGAAAGAAGAGAAAAATGGGCCAAGTCCAGCAGGAAATACTCTGGAAAGACATAATGAGTGTTATAAACTGATTAAAAACGCTTTAAATTCATTAAGGGTCATTTTCTTGCTCATAGTCTCTCACGTAATGTCCCTTTCCAAGTCTTCCACTCCAATAGACTTGACCCACAAAATAATAATAATAATAATAAAATATATTTACTTGCTGTCGTCAAAATTGTTTTACCATTCTTCCTATAGGCAACAAATTGAGTTGAAATTTGATTTCTTTTACATTAAAGACTTGGAAAATTGATGTAGAAACCTGTTTACCTTCTTTTTCCTGTCGGTTCTACTCAGTTTTGAGCTTACTGAATAAGGAAACGTTGGAGGATTTTTAAATATAAAAAAGATGAAAAATTAGTTGTGGCAGGTGAAAATGTCGTACAAAGGTGAATTGCAACTTTAGACGAACCCTTTCTTCGTATGAATGTGATCTCAATTGACTACCACAACTAAACCTACAAAAACAATGAAAACCTTCATTAACATGGTCTAGAAGTTATCTCTGGAAATACCCTCGGATGTTTAAGTCAATTTATCCCTCTTTAAAATTGATTTATCTCACCAAAACTACTGGTAAATCACTCTCTATCTGTAATGAATTGAAAATTACCTTTTATAAAGGGACAATGTCCGTTTTCCAGGTGTCGCTATGTATACAACGATGTTTGTCACTTGTCCCTTGGATCAACTTCATGTTAACAGATGTTCATTGCATATTGGACATTTGTTACTACCTTGCTAGGACAATTCTTTCGAAGATCACTAGATTCTTTGAAGGTTTGCATTCCCTACCTTCAATGATGAATTAGTTAGCATAATCTAGTGTATTTGTCCTCACCTTCGCTCAAAGTCTACACCCTATACCACGTGTCTCGTTCTTACCATACTGACGTATCCACTTCTTATTGGTTCCATCTTGCACCCATACACTAGTTATAACATATCCTTATTATTCTTTCAAATATATATATATATATATCCTCATAATCATCATCATCATCATTATTATTATTATTATTATTATATTGAGATACCATCAGTGAAGCAGTTCAAACCTAAGACAATTAGTAAGTTGAGTGAACGATTTTTACATCAAACCACATGAAGAGACAGTATTATTCTCATGAGTTAAAGTTAATTCTCAAAAGTTTTTTAATATCATGTTGTAGAGATTGAAAAGCTTAGGGGTCAGTTGATTAAAATTTTATTAGATTAATTTTAAAGCATTATTTTATAAAACAAAATAAATCATTTTTTTTATATTTTATATAATGAATATTCAAAATGATATTTGATAGTATATCATAAAATTGGTTCATACTACCATATAATTCATTAGGTTGATTCAGTGCTTCAACGGAAATAAAGTAATATATATATATATATATATATATTTTAGAAAAAAGAAAAATGACACTACTATCTAGTATAATCCCCAAATATTATTGGTCTTAATACAATGCCAAGTACATATCTAGTGATGCAAATACTGATTAATTTTGATAAACTTCTTAATTCTCTACATACAAAATATCAGCTTAAAACAACAACTTAAAAAATATTTTAAAAAAAAAAAAAATCAGCTAAAAAAATATTGAAGAAGAAATAAGTCTCAGGAACATAATAGTCCCAAATCCCAATATTAAACGTGATCGTTTTTTGGTAATTTTTCTAAATTATATAAAACTGAAAATAGAACAAAATCTTATAACATCTAGTCAACAAGAATTTGCGGCTGCTCTATGATTTTGCTTCTGAAATTAATTTTAATTGACAGTTAGTTCCTAATTAACAGAGATTTTGTTTCCTAGTTTATGTAAAAATACCAAAAAATCAGGGGATTATGTTCCCTGGTTAAACGTGACAATATCAACTATTATGCAAAAATTGGGTCGATCTAGAACTCCATTTTTATTCCGGAGATGATATTATTAACCTTCCACCAAAGATATATACAAGCAACTCACAAAGAGAAACATGAATATCAATAATATTCCTAAAAGTTTGAACGATATTTTTTTAATTTTTGATAGTTTCGATATAGGAAAAATCTCAAAAAATAACATGACGTTTGAAATATTATCTTTTTATCAACACATATTTCGTTTTTATCCTAAATCCAATAAAAGTTAACTTTAATAGAAAATTTTTAAAAAGTTAAAAAGACCTTTTTACTCTGGAAATTTTTATTAAAAAAATATAATAATCATAATATAATAATTTAAAATAAAAAAAAATCATAAATGAATAAAAATCGATCTCCACCGTCCATCTATCATAGATGGACGGTGGAGATCAACTTATCAAATTAAAATATATAAAAAAATTTATAAAAATAAAAAATATATATTTTAAAAAATAATAATAATCATAATCATCTAAAAACCCAGATTTTTTTCTGGGTTTCTAGTCACTGAAACCCAGTGAGAATTTGGGTTTCTAGCAACTAAAAACCCAGAAATTTGGGTTTCCAGTCACTCTGGAAACCCAGAGTCAGCTAAAAACCCAAAATTTCTAAGTTTCTAGGTGGTTGGAAACCACCATCATCTTCAATCATCAATCCCACCCAAAAAAATTCATCGACCCAGTCATCAATTATGAACCACCAAAACCATCGAACACCAAACCCACCTATCAATCATCAAACACTAAACACCAAACCACCAAATACCAAACCCACTAAACAATCATCAACCACCAAATACCAAACCACTAAGTTTGTCATCGAACCCATAATGTCGCCACTAACATCATCAAGCGCAAAAGAAACTAGGGAAAAAGAGAGAGAGAGAGAGAGAGAGAGAGAGAGAGAGAGAGAGAGAGAGAGAGAGAGAGAGAGAGAGAGAGAGAACCTAAGTCTCTAATAGTGGACAAGATATAGGTCTCCACCGTGGAGACCCAAATGCTGCTGCTAAGATGTCTACTACCATCATCACTAACTGGAGATAGAGAAAGATAGAGAATGGTAGCAACTGTAGATAGAGAAAGAAGAGGAAGAGAGGAGAGAGACAGAGCAAAAGAGAGTTGTGAGAAAAAAATATTTATATATTTTTTTGTTTTTTTATTTTAAATAAAAATATCTCATTTTTTTAATAATTTTATATTAATATTATTTATTTTGATTTTTTATATTTTAATTAAAATTATTTAATTAATTATTCATTGCTTTTCCTTTTTTACCCCTGAAGTTAAACGGTCAACCATGTGATTCTAACAGAATTTGTGATTATCAAAGGTATTATCGTTTTTTCATACGCCTTTAGAGAGGATTTTGGATATTTATGTTAATGTCAAGTTGTATTTCGGATAAATATGAAACAATAAGTTTCAAAATAGATATATTCTTATACGTTATGTTATTTTTTGAGATTTTCCCTTTCAATATATCGTGGAAATATTAAAATTCTAGCAATATTTTAGGTATGTTTACTATTAATTTTATAAATATAGACTTTCTATATATCCATCAAAATTGATATGTACTTTCCTACTCACAAATGTCGCCCTTGAAGATACAAAGAAATTAAAACCTTTTTTTTTAATAAAAAAGAAATTAAAGCATTGATCATAAGTGGTCGTGGGAATTTTCATTTTATTTTTTCTCTCTTATAAATTTAGGGTCAGTGATGCGATCCCTTTAGCTCAAATGGGTATACCTTCACTTCTACATTTATGGTGAGCATTCAAGTCTTACCATGTAAAATCATTATAAGTATAGGAAGATTTCATGTCAATGTTTGTGGAAGTATATATCTAAATTACTCGTATAATGTTTTAATCTCGATAAGTTCCAATAGTGCATGGATTAGTGTGGTGTCAAATTTCAATAAAGAACAATAACAACAAGGTCAAAGATTCATTGTTTTAGGTCTATTTATGCTTCAAGTTCATATAAAGTGTAAATTACATAGAAACGGCACCTAAGAATTGAGGGCTTATTTTACTAGCATCAAAGAACTGGTTTGAGTTTTAATAACACCTACCCAAGTGAAAAGCCAATATTGCCTTTCATTAAATGAGTTATGAGTCTTCTGCTCTCGTGCATCTCAACTACACTCTTTTCCATCTTAACTAAACTCATTTGCATCTCATCTATCTTGTGCACTCTCTTACATCTTACCAACACTTTTTTCAAACATCAGAAGTGATTTTGTCTCAATTTCGTTCCTCTTGAAGATGAAAATTGTCGAAGTCAATCACTCTAAAGTTTGAGATAAAATCCTTTTTAATGTAGTAGTCGAAAATAAAGATTTGCACATTCAAATGTGTATAATGGTTCACAAAATGAGTTTGTGTTGGTGTTTTGATTTGGGTTTGGATTTGACATAGGAGCAACCGTTTGAGAAGTACTCCAATAGTTCGCAAAACAAATGTCTATAGTGTAACTAAAATAATTTTTCACTAAGAGATATGTTCGCTAACTATTCATGTGTTCGGTAATTATTCATGTGTTCGTTATCCACTCATGTATTCACTAATTAATTATATGTTTGCAATCTATTCATGCATTTGCTATAATACGAACTAATAATTTAAAACAAAAATTAACAAAATCACGGGCATTATTATCATTAAAAAATGAATAGTGTTTTATTGTTATTAAAACTCACTTCAATTCTTTAATGCTAGTGAAATATATACGCAGTTTTTTTAGTGTTGTATAGAAAAGGATTCTCATATAAATACAACAAAATTGGTATACAAAATTTATAACTCCAGTATAATGACTAATAATAGACTTAATAGTTAGTGATGCAGCTCCCTGAACACAAGTTTTTCTTCTTTCATAATCAACTGCGTAAAGACTTGGATGAACATTAAAACTTAAAGACAGGCAACTTGCTTCAAGTTTAGGACACAAATTCTTGACAATAATTTTCTTTTGATTTCAACGCTTTTTTCACTTAATCATTTTCTAGTATCAACATATATATATATATATATATATATATTATGGGGTGGTTGACAAGGGTGATATTTGAACCCTTGACCTCTTAAGATCAAAAGAGGTGTTCAACTATTTTTATTAAAAACTTATGTGCGGTATCAGCATAATTAATTAAGCATATTCTCCTTATTAAGATGTATAAAATTTGTTAACACCTTATTAAATTTATCAAAGACAGTTATAAACATGAGGTGTTTTTCTTTATCATATTGTATGAGAGAGTAAAGAAGATTTCATCGAAATCCTTCTCTTGTACCAATAAAAGATCTAATCAATTAAATTAATTAGAGTCATTTATCATGCTATGAACCAATACAGAACCAATAAAATTGCTAGTCATGTGTTGCTCATTGGATGGCAATCTAATAGATTAAAAAAAAACAAAAAAGAAAAGAAAAGAAAGTGGACTTTCTACAACAATTAGATAGGTCATGCACAGTAACAAACATTAAATTTTGGATGAATTGAATAATAGAATTGTGAAATAGAAAATTCCATGTAATTGACTAATTTCTTACATGACAGTTTTCTGAGTGTTGGAATTTTTATAACAAGTATTTAGTGGGTGGTACTTGGCCGGCAAAAATCTTGAATTACATGTAACAAGACTTCCAATGAAAATTCTCTCAAAAAAAGACTTCCAATGAAAAACAATCGAGATCGACCCAACTTTTGGTTTTAAATGATACAAATTCATGTAACAGAAATTTTAATAGTTAATTAAAAAAAAAAAAGGCTACGGAAGTGCTTTTAACAAAAAAGAGGTATATCGTCAGATGATAAATAAAAAGTAAAAACAAAGACTAAGAAAATTATTTTTAAAACAAAAGATGATCACGAAGAAAGTTGGTAACGATGGTTTTAAAACTAAAATAATGTAATTATATGTATATTTTTCCTTTTAGATAATTTAATATTAAATTTTTTGAATTGACAAAAATAGTTATTTGAAGATAAAAGTTAATATTTTATTTTGAAAATTTGGTTTAAATAAGATGAAAAACGACGAATTATGTTTCAGTTATAACTTGTAAGATTAAAAACATGACAAAATCTTTTATAATACATAAATAAGTAACTTTGTAATTGAGTTTCGTTCTAAAAATATAGTTTAACATCTTTAGAAATTAATAATAACATTGAGACAATACAAAATATATTAATTAATCAAAATATTAATTAATTAATAAATTAATATTATGAATTTATGAAGATACTGAATGTATATTATTTTCTTTAATTGCAAGCAGGTGTTTTACCCATTCAATTAATTGAGATTAAAAATTTTATACCAACTTTAAAAAAAAAAAAAAAATCTGTATTAATTTTTAAGCTTGTTTAACGTAGTGAACTACTGAAAACATTAATGATTCAAAGTAATTTCTTGTTTTTATATGATAATTCAACCCAAAATTTTTAAATACATTACGAAAAATTAAAGATAAGATCCAATTAGATTTGAATTTAAAAAAAAAAAAATAGATTCACATTTTAATAAAACATTATAATCAATCATATATTTGCTTTTAAACAAATTATTATTTTTTAAATGTCTTTTTTTTTTTTTTAAGAATAATCAGAATTGGATTAAACAGCCCCACACAAATTGGTGGGGGAGAGTACAGCCTGAGAGCTTACATGCTGTTCTGCTAAATTCAGCAACCAGCTAGGAAAAGAATGATGCCAAATTGTAGACCTATTGTTCCCAAGTGCCCACTTTGCAATGCCATAGAACTATAATTTTTTAAATGTTTTTGCAATTCAATAACTCAAACGGAAAATATTATCTTACTTTTTTTTAAGCAAAACATTATCTTACTTAATGAACACTTTATCACTAAGCCAACTTTTAACAAATTATTAATTTATAGAATGAGTCTAAATCACATGTTCTTACAAGGGAACTTCATAAATGTATTATGTTATAATTTAACCAAAATTATTAGTTTACCTCTTTGATAAAATTGGGACTGATTAAATTTTTCATATAAAAGATATTATTTATTTATGGAGTAATAAAATTAAAGAGATTATAACAATCCAAATACACTAAGATTTTGCTAATGTACATAATACCTATAATTG
Organism: Nephelium lappaceum; assembly: GCA_021234005.1. Lineage (NCBI taxonomy): Eukaryota > Viridiplantae > Streptophyta > Magnoliopsida > Sapindales > Sapindaceae > Nephelium > Nephelium lappaceum. Next base: position 21,512,120 of record CM037999.1, read on the forward strand.
TTGTAAAAAAAAAAAAAATGTTCTTAAGTAGATTGAAGTTACGTTCTCCTTCTCAAATTCCAAATTACAATAGTAGTTTAAAATTACAATTTGAATCTTATTTTGATTTATTAGAATCCAATCTAATCGACAGCTCATCACTATTAATTGTTGGTGGACCAATATGGTCTGTCCGTGCCATCAACCAAATTAGTTTTTCCTTTTTTGGTAAAAAAAAAATAAAGAAAAAAAAATTAGTTGAGATGGTTAGATGGTTAGATACTATATGATGTGAGCAAATAATTAAAAATAAATAAATAAATACTAAAAGTATACACAAGTATATTTATTTATTACATCATATCTACATACACAAAGATATGCACATCTACTCATAGGCCTTTTATTATCCCATCAAGGTTCCTAGAGTATCTCCTATTCTATTAGGTATTTTTGAGTTTTTATTAATAACAAATCAACAATTTTTTTGAATATAAATCCACCTTGTCACAATAAATATATATATATTTCATTTTCAATGTAATTATCAAAAACAAAATATGCATCTATGATCAATCACCATAAAAGAATTTCTCAATTACGATACTTATCTTCATACTCTCCAAGAGTATACCCATGCAATGATCTAACTTAAATATGTAGCTAATGTGATAAAAAAGAAAAAAAATGAGAATATGAAAATGAGTTTCTTAATTAATAAACTCTCCCAAAAATGCTGACTAAAATTTTTAATTTTTCAACCAATTAAAAGTATAGAGATTTGTCTCACTCTTTCTTCTCTTAATTGTAAAATATAAAATAAAAGCTCTAATTGTAAAATATAAAATAAAAGAAAGTTTGACACATGTTTTATAATTATTGGTCAAAAGTGAGGGCAAAAATTCTCTGATATCATTTTTTTCTAAGCTTTCGATGATACGATAACATATTTATATAAAAAATAATGGATAACCAAAATTACATTTTTTTCTCCCTCATACATCATTCAAACTTAAACTATTTTTATAAAAAAACTTAGCAAAAATACAAACTTAGAAGAGAATCCTTGATTCAAAACTGGATGAATTTTTGTTGTAGATCATTGCATTGAAGATAAAAATATACATTTCTATTGGTTTTTTTTTTTAAAAGTGATCCATATTAAAAAAAAAAAAAAATTGTTAATATGTTACTAATAGAAACTCAAAAATGCATGGTAGCATTAAAGATACTCTGAAACATTTTTTTCCAACTCCATAATTGAATTAGATAACTGCATTGACGAGATGTTTTTTTTTTTTTCCACCTCATTGTCTTAATCTTATGTGGAAGGAAATTTTACCAAATATATAATTCTATTGGAGATTATCTAATTATTAATATAATTATATATAAAAAGAATTAAAAATGATTTTTTAGTGAAAAATTTAACTTTATAATAAGGATTATGCTTATTTAATATGAAGGGCCCTCTTCCTAAAGTCAACTGGCTTTTTCTATTTATTTTATCTTTTATTTCTTTTACTTTAAACCCAAACAAAAAATTATTAACCTGTTAAATATTATTACTGTGACTTATATGGTAACACGACTCGCATGTTAACACCATCATGTTCTTAGGTTGGTCCTCGTGGTTTATTCTAATATTTTCAATTTTCATGTCTCTTTCTTCTTTATTTTCCTCTCTTTTTTTTTGGTTAAATTTTCAACTGCAACTTGGGAAAGTCAACAGACTAGGTTGCTTATCCTCCCTCTGAAAATAGAGATTGCTTATACTTTTGGTTTAATTGCACAAACTTCCACAACTTTACGCCAAATTGCAGCTCAATGGACGTTTTACTTAAAATTACACAAACTTCCCCTATAGCTACTTCACTTCGTTTGATTAGGCTTTGCTTCAAATAGACTAAAATGCCACTAATTTACATATTTTAGTATATTTTAGTATAAAATAATTAAAAATAGAAAGTTAAAAAAGAAAAATATATATTAGTAAAAAATTAAAAATATATATTGTAGATGAGCGAATCTGCTCCTCCATGAGCAAATCATTGCTCGTGGAGGACTATATGCTCCTCTGCAAGCACTGAGCAATGATTTGCTCGTGGAGGAGGAGATCTATTCCTTCGTGAGCATATTGATTCCTTCGCAAGTTGCAAATTGCAATAGACACTCCTCCACAAGCAACGATTTGCTTGTGGAGGAGCAAAACACATATATCAGTTTTTGTAAATCAATCAACCTTCTTCATCTTCGTACATATTCAATCTTTTATCATTATACTTCAATCATCTTCCACACCTCTTATCATCATTATTCATCACTCATCATCTTTTATCATTCATTAATTTCTTCTTCGCAACTTCATTTGCATCTGCATGTACATTTGCATTGTTCTTTGTTCTTTTTCTGTTTAGTTAAAATCATTTTTATTTTTTTTATTAAATCTGCTTATGATGTTTCTATGATTCTTTTTAATATTTTTATTATATTTCAATCAAATTATAGTAGAGTTCAGATCTAATCCATCAAATGGATGAAGAAAATTTTATCTTTACCATTAACTTTTATTTATATTTAATGACTAATTAGACAATAAATAATGTAATTGGTCTAATTTAATTGTATAAAGACGATTTTCCTTAATTGTTAAAAGTTGATTGGGTACAACTAACAGTAGGGGAGGTTTATGCAATTTTAAGTAAAAAGACCATTCAACTATAATTATCCCTATACTTGAGGGGATCATTTGTGTAATTAATCCTATATTTTTTGCTCTAGTGTTGGCTACTGAAAAGGCAATATCTTTATGAATATTGAAATGCATGAAAGGCATTTGAAGACAAAAAATAATAAGCTACTTACTTTCAATTACTCTGCATATTATATTCTTGACTGCACCTCAAATTTTGCTAGTTACGTACTTTTAAGTTGGCCTCTGGAAATCATCTTTTCATGTTTGTTTAAAAAAGGAGAACAAAAATTAAATGGTGCGTTTTTCGTTCTGTTATTAATTTTCTTCAAATTATCTTCTGAATTATTTTTGGAAAAAACTACAAAAGCATATTGAGGATAAGTGTTTTGTTTAATATATAAAAACAGAACGATTATCAAAACTAGGAAAATCTGTCACTATTTGTGCAACCCATATAACTTATATAATAAAAGGAAAAGGCTTTTCACACATACTTGTAAAATGCATAAGATAAAACTTGAACCCTTTCCTATTACTACGGTAGATGGAAGGAAATACAATCACCTAAATTAGCTAGGAAGAGATATGCATATTAAGGATATGTTTGTCTCTTCTTAATATTTAAATTTAGGAACCACCACTTGATATGGTCTAGTAGTAGAGAGCCCTTATTCAACCTGGGAATGATCAGGTTCGAGTGACTTCACTGCATGTGATATGTTTAATGCAAAATGATACAAAACATGCTAAGCTTTTCAAAGATCTATGCTTTTTTTTGTTTTTCAAGAACTATTTTCTTCAATTTGTGAACTATTATCTTTGTTTGCAAGCTAAATCCTTTGAAAACTATATTATTAGTTCATGAACTAATTCTTTGTTATTGTTCAAGCACTAATTCTTAAAAAAGCAAATTGTGTTCTACGTCTTTAATGACAGGTATAATAGACAATTCATGTATTTTATTGCTAGAAAGGAACACTTATTTTCATAGTTAGGTACAGGTTTCAAAATCGACATTAGTTATGGGATATGTGATGAGATTTTCTCACTTAAAAATTGCTATAATTAATTGGGTTTATAAGAGGAAAAGCACACGACATGAACTCACAACTTCAATATTAGAGGTGTAAAGGGTATATAACCGAACCAACCTCAACTTCCTATTATAATCACAAATGTGGAAATAATTCAAATTTTAATTTAGGATTGAGTTTATCCTTTGAAAGTTTTTTTTTAAAAAAAAAAAAAAATTGGCTCTTTTGACACTAGGTTAGACAAAGAACAGTTGAGATAAGACTCTTAACATACGGTCCAGAATATTGCTCTTAGAAAGTGGGAGAAGACAACTTACATAAAGTGAAAAAATTGCCCATACTTATGGGCCATGATGCTTAAACATTGTCCCTTTGCTTTTTATAAAGCAAGACAGGTAGAGATGGCGTAGCTTGGGAGCCTTTTAAGTTTGTTTTAAATATAGAAAAAGTTCGTAGTTTTTGATAATGATATCTCATATGAAGGGTTTTTTTCTAAACCCTAAAAAATGTGGGGTCACGAAAACGACTAGTGTGTTTACTATGAGCAACTCCATTGGTGGAGGCTGCCCCAACCTTACCCGAATTAGCCTTACCTATGTCCATCTCGATTTATCCCTATTGGATACATCTATACTTACTACTTTTACCATACCACCCACGGGGCCAAAAGAGAGGAGGCCATCAAATGACTCAAGATTCTGATCAACCATAATCACATGCTCGCTGCGACTACGACTTGACATCTACAAATAGAATTTATTGTTAGCATCCCCTAGTAGTTATGTTGAAACTTGTCAAAGGGAAGAAACCCTAGGACGACCATCTACCACCCTAAAAGCATGTTCAGAATATCCAAAGTCATCCAACTTAAGTATATAAAGCAAGAACGCAACAATCGACAAAGAAAAATCGCAAAATGTAACAAACATTTTCTCAAACATTATAACCACATTTGTTAAGCATGAAAACCAACAAACATCACATTGTTTTCATCAAGAGAAAAAAGTTAAGCAATATCAAAGTAAAAACTTTGGACTTACCTTAAAAGAAAAGAGTGATATGCTTGGAAACTTGAGGACAATGTTGGACAAGTGATCGGAAAAAGAAGGATCAGCAACATCATAAGAAGAAGCACTTGAAAGAAAACGAGAATAGCTTTATGGTGCCCGAAGTGATAAAAGGGTGTAAAATGCCAAAGAATGGCTCTTCCTTACTTTTGTATAACTCTTATTACAATTATTAGATAAAAAATTATAATAACCATGATAGATCAAAAGATTAAGGGAGAGCCTCGCATCACGTCTACACAAAGGAAGTGAAATGGCGCCTCAATCACATATATATTGCATTAATGGGATGTAACCATTACGGCTAATGGTTGATCATTGTTGACAAACTTGGACTACTCGTAGAAATTCAAATGATCAAGCTTCCAACACGATCAAGGGTAACCAGCTTGCATTGAAAGTTAGAAGGCTTATATTGCGCCCAAAAAATATCACTTGGGCCACTAGCTTGAAGAGGTCTAAAAGACCGGCAAGCCCAAATGCCCAAATAGAAAATAAGCATTATGAAGTTCGTTAATTCAAGACAAGTCAACACATGCCACAATAGTAGTAGCATATAAAGATCTATTTTGGCTAAAGCAATAAGGGTAGCTCGAGTTGACTAACTCACATATGAGGCAGCTTGAGAACATAATGAGACAATAGCTCGAGGTACAATAACTTAAGGTTTCCTTAAGACATGCAGAATTCCATAATAGGAAAGATTCTATATTGAGTAGAGAATCACTTAAAAAAGGAAGTTGTCAGAATTATATTTTGACTCGAACATAACATACTTAATGAATCAATATAAAATAAGAAAAAAATCTTAACATTTCTTATATTTTAGATACATAATTTTATGTAAACAACAAACTCTAACTTTATAAAAAAGGGTTATTTGCATGTACAAGACACAACACTTAGAAACTATTAAAACCCCAGCGGAAACATTACAGAAAAACAACCTTTTCCATTAGCAATAACATAATCATAGAAGTAGACATTATTCCAAAGGCCAAATCACATTAAAAACTCTAAGTTTCTCTTTAATTATCATTCTTACATTACTATTATTACGCTTTTTTCTCCATTATCGCATTCATTCAACTACCTTTCAAATTAATTCGGGTGTTGACCGATTTTTTATGTCAATAATATTTATATAAGCATAATCTACAGTGCACTTGGATATCAATACACTTAACAACTAAAAATAAGTGATTGCATTCTAAAATTATTAATTATATTTTATTATATATGATTGTAATTAAATAAGTATATCGATATTCAAGTGTATTGTAAGTCATGTTTAGTTGTAATAAAATATAATCAACAATTTTATAATATAATCAGTTCAAATATATCGATACGTGTAGTGGGTGAATTTTGCATGTTGACTTTGAGTGAGACTCGTCGGTCAACTTTCTTGGAACCTAGCAACCTGTATCCTGCACAAATCAAATAAAAAGAACGCGGGTGATCTTGACACCGGTGGGGTGCCGGCCGAAGACACTCCGACGCTCAAGTTAGTAAACTGATCGTAATATATGAGAATGCAGTAATTGTAAAGCGTCGTCAGGTTGGGGGGAGTGTGCCGGAAAAAGGATAAAACGGAAAACTATCGAAGTCTTGACTGTTTAGGCTTGAAGATTAGATAAAGTAGAAACACTGAGATATTGAGTATCAGTAGCTAAGCCCTATATAATAGAACAGTGCAAGTAGACCGTGAATAGTGCACCAGGTAAGTTCTCAGGAAAGAGAGGTCGGTCACAATGGACACAGTTAAATACCAAGTCTTTCCTAGCCAGAATATTTCCTAGACATGCACCTCTACGCCACTATCCCAACTCTATCACACAAGAACTCTAAATCTAGAGTGAAAGAATGAAGACACAAGAGAGGAAAGTGAGAGACCTCAAGTAGCTTGCAAGAAGAGAGCAAGTGAGGTGGGATGGATTTGGCTTCAAATAAAGCCTCTATTTATAGGTAGAGGAGGTGTCATGGGCACTTATGGTGGAGTTAATGTCATGTCCGTTATAAAATAAATACTATGATTAATGTCAGGTCAGTTACGGAATAAATATCATAGTTAATGATATGTCGGTTATAGAATAAATACAATAGTTAATGATATGTCGGTTATAGAGTTAATGTAACTTCTATTACAATTGGTTTAAACCTCATTCATTAAAAGCAATCAATCCTCATTACTTGGGTTGGATCAACCAAGTTGCTGGATTATCTGCTTGTAACATGTATTTGGTCATTAACTTGGGTTGATCAGTATACTAGGCTAATCTATTGGGCTTTTATTTTGGACCGGATAATTTTTTACCACTACAGTTTGTCCCTCACTGCTTCGGTCGACATAGTTGATCGAAGGAGTGAAAGTTCTTTATAGTTTATTTGCAACTTGTTTGGCCATCTAATGTCATAGTTGGGTAGTTGAAGGTGACACTAAACCTTAGGCTTTTGAAAATGCGTTTGAGTATAACGCCTTTTGAAGATGCATTTGAATTGAACGACTTTTGAAAATGTGTTCGTAGGAAACGACTTTTGAAGATGCGTTCATGAAGAATGGCTTTTGAAAATACATTTGCGGGGAATGGCTTTTGAAAGTGCATTCGCAAAGAACGGCTTTGAAGTGCGTTCGCAGGGAACGACTTTTGAAGTGCGTTCACGGAGAACGGCTTTTGAAAGTGTGTTTGCGGGGAATGACTTTTGAAAGTGCGTTCATAAAGAACGGCTTCAGAGAATGCATTCGTGGGGAACGGCTTCAGAGAATGCGTTCGCGGGGAATGGCTTTTTAAGTGCGCTCATAAAGAACGGCTTTTGAAAATATGTCCGCAGGGAACAGCTTCAAAGAATGCGTTCGCGAGGAACGGCTTCAGAGAATGCGTTTGTGAGGAACGACTTCAAAGAATGTGTTCACGGGGAACGACTTTAGAGAATGCGTTCGCGAGGAACGGCTTCAGAGAATGTATTATGTTAATTTGAATTTCATATGTTGAAATATTTAAGTTACCTTAATTTGATTGAAGTGGTGGAGGCTGAGTGTTGTGTTGTCCCCCTTGAAGCACTTAGATTTAAGTAGAAGTGGCGGAGGCTGGGTGTTGCCTTATCCCCCTTGAACCACTTTGATTCGAATAGAAGTGGCGGAGGCTGGGTCGTGTCTTGTCCCCCTTGAACCACTTTGCTTTGAAGAGAAGTGGCGGAGGCTGGGTGTTGCCTTGTCCCCCTTAAACCACTTTGATTTGAAGAGAAGTGGCGGAAGCTGAGTGTTGCCTTGTCCCCCTTGAACCACTTTGCTTTGAATAGAAGTGACGGAGGCTGGGTGTTGCCTTGTCCCCCTTGAACCACTTTGATTTGAAGAGAAGTGGCGGAGGCTGGGTGTTGCCTTGTCCCCCTTGAATCACTTATATGTGACCACATGATTGAGGTGTGCCCCCTGAGAACCATGGGTATATAATTATGTTGAACTGTTTAGGAGAACCATTTGTAGAGTCGAACAATATTGTTGAAGTTGAATGATTGTACTAAGAATTCTTTGTATTATCGAGAGAGTGTTTGTTGAGCTATCTTAATTTTATATGATTCCTGCGTCACAAATTGTTAGGAGTGGTCTTTGGCTTTGCCAATGATCCTCCATGCTCAAGTTAGTAACTGATTGAAATATAAGAATTTCAAATTAGAAATCTTACCGAATGTCCCCAGTTATACACAAAAATCAATAGTTGTCTTGTCTCATGATTCGTACGTTTTTCTTTTTAGCTTGTCAACCGTGATTGGACTGAACATCAATGCCTGCAAGTTGAGTCACACATTTTTTTCCTCTGAGTTAGTTGTAATTGGGTAGTATCTAAGAAGATGACTTTGTTTTGTAATAACTGCTTGAGTTCATTTGGTAATCTGATCAATTCAATTCATTTTCCTTATCAGTGCTCGACTCTTTTTGTTGATGATTTATAAAATCTTCCATTTAATGCATGCTCATGCTTTGGTAAGCGCACCCTTCATAGTTTTAGGCGCACTTCATGTGCTCAGAGTCGTGAAGTAATCCTTTCCTGAAAATAGATACTGTGATAAGGATATTAAAGTTTAGTATTGATACCCTTTTTTTGTCATTCAATTTTTCTTGTCGTTTCGTCGAACGTAACTTCTAAGATGTTCGTGATGTTGCATTATTGAATATAAGTCTTCCGAAAGCGTATGGTTGTCTGTTGTATTTCTAACCGAATCTTTATCAAGTCTAGTGGCTTCGACGCCTAACACTAGATTTACTAGTCATTGAGGTGGAACTCACTAAAACTCGGTAGTTGATCCATTTGTCCCCAGTGGAGTCTAGAATCGAATTTCAAATGAGAGAGTTATATTAAATATAATTGACTTAGCACCACTGTACTAGTAGAGAAATCGATTGATTAACCTCATTTGTATGTAAACTCATTATTTTATAAATTTCTAGATGATTACTTTTATGATGTAGAAATTTATAACAAATCAGTGCACTAGTATATCTTCTCATTTCTCATACAGAAGATATTATTGAGGATTTTGAAATTCAAAAATATTGTGTATAATTAATTATACTAATTATACTTCCATTTGACTACATACTTAAATTAGACAGTTAAACTTTTGTTATTTGATTATGTTATGTTACATCTAACTTCCTTCCACAATATTATTTTCAAATACCAGGAGAAGGTTTAGAGTCACACCAGAGCAATATTGCTGAAATGTCAACACAATGTGATCCATGTTGGTGTGACTAATAATTCATTGTACTATAGCTGAACAATAGCTCTCAATAACAAAATCATTCATAATTTATAAAAGGTATACTTGATGGCAGAACAAACTAAATTTCCATAAGTTTATTCATTCAAAAAATTCTTCAAATGGCTATAAGAACCTAAATAAAAATCAAGTATATAATTCATGTCTTACGAATTTATCATCGAATAATTGACATTGCATCTTTGAGAATTAATGACAGTAACAATAAAGTTTGATGGCAATGACAATGATAATGTGAGGTTTTAATGAGTTGATAAATCTGTAGGAAACATGCGAAATTTTTAGATAGAATGTTATTAAAGAACAGGGTTCACAGACATTGACTTATAATTTATTGTGGCATATTATGACTCTGAGATATGAAAAAGATATGCTCAAATTTGTTTAGTATGATTTATGAAAAACTAAAGAGGAAGACCCACCATTCAATAAAATTATATAAAATCATTTCTCATAAAAATGAAAAATCCTAAACATATCAAGTGAATGTGGAATAATCAGAGAATCAAGTTCATTATAGTATTTGTAATATAAAAATTGGACTTAACAAAAACAATCCTAAAAGGTAATAACATTAGAAATCTTAATATAGAAGCTATAGACCATTTGCAAAATCTCTTTCAAAAGTATAATGTTAAGGTCAGATATAGTCGAACAATTGCATGCATGATCTGAGAGTTCAAGATGTTAGATCTAATTTTTGGAATGCATACAGAATAATTTTTTAGTAATAGAACTGAAACTGTGTTTTAACTTTAGACATTATGTGTTTCAAACGTAAAATCAATTGAAGGAAAAAATGACACATTTCGTAAATGAGTCTGAGATTTTTAAGATATATTTGTCATTATACTACATAAAGTTATTTCATTTGCATGTTTACTAAAATTGTATATTATATAAATATTTACGAAATGGTGTATAACTTCGAAGAAACTTAAATTTCATATGATATTTCGATCAAATTGACTGTAAGAACATATCATTCAAAGTGTAAGTTTAGCTAAGGATAAAAAACTATATGAATTAATAAGTTATAATTTATGATTAAGAATCATGCATGAATAAATTATATGAGTAATCATTTTTTTTTTTTTAAGCATGAACATGTATGTCCTCAATATAAAAATTAAAATAAATATTGTATCAGTAACATGACCTTTTCAATTTGAAATTGTTTCAGGTCGTTCGGCGATCTATGTTTTGAAAAATTGATTTACTTGTGCTGGATTTGATACTAGGTTCCCACAGACGGCGCCAAACTGTAGTGGGTGAATTTTGCATGTTGACTTTGAGTTAGCCTCGTCGGTCAACTTTCTTGGAACCTAGCAACCTGTATCCTGCACAAATCAAATAAAAAGAACGCGGGTGATCTTGACACCGGTGGGGTGCCGGCCGAAGACACTCCGACGCTCAAGTCAGTAAACTGATCGTAATATATGAGAATGCAGTAATTGTAAAGCGTCGTCAGGTTGGGGGGAGTGTGCCGGAAAAAGGATAAAACGGAAGACTATCGAAGTCTTGACTGTTTAGGCTTGAAGATTAGACAAAGTAGAAACACTTAGATATTGAATCAGTAGCTAAGCCCTATATAATAGAACAGTGCAAGTAGACCGTGAATAGTGCACCAGGTAAGTTCCCAGGAAAGAGAGGTCGGTCACAATGGACACAGTTAAATACCAAGTCTTTTCTAGCCAGAATATTTCCTAGACATGCACCTCTACGCCACTATCCCAACTCTATCACACAGGAACTCTAAATCTAGAGTGAAAGAATGAAGACACAAGAGAGGAAAGTGAGAGACCTCAAGTAGCTTGCAAGAAGAGAGCAAGTGAGGTGGGATGGATTTGGCTTCAAATGAAGCCTCTATTTATAGGTAGAGGAGGTGCCATGGACACTTATGGTGGAGTTAATGTCATGTCCGTTATAAAATAAATACTATGATTAATGTCAGGTCGGTTACGGAATAAATATCATAGTTAATGATATATCGGTTACAAAATAAATACAATAGTTAATGATATGTCGGTTATAGAGTTAATGTAACTTCCGTTACAATTGATTTAAACCTCATTCATTAAGAGCAATCAATCCCCATCACTTGGATTGGATCAACCAAGTTGCTGGATTATCTGCTTGTAACATGTATTTGGCCATTAACTTGGGTTGATCAGTATACTGGGCTAATCTATTGGGCTTTTATTTTGGACCGGATAATTTTTTACCACTACAATACTCAAGTGTATTGAAAGCGACCCCATATATACACACATATATAGCATAACATTTTACATGTTAAGTTAATTGAAATTTATTTTCATTGTAACTATACACTAACTAGTGAAAATTCTAATAAATAGTATTAATATATATATATATTAGTTTTAAAGTTAGCACCAAAATAAAATTAAATTGTTTAGGACTAATTTTTGTTTTGGAATTAAATGTTTGTTTGTGAAAATTATCATATGTGGAAAATATTAAATTCTTTTCTTTTTGTGCGAATTTCATAATGTCTACATTTTTAGTGTTAGAAAAATAGAACTCTACAGTATAATATGCAAAACAAAAGGAAAAATCCTCTAAAATGAAAAATAATATCATTGAACCCTACTTTTTAACATAAAAAGTGAATAGTTTCACATTAACTTCATTTTCAGGAGGAACTTTGATAATATCCTTATGCAAAAACATCTTTTGTAAGATGGAAACGTCATAACGTAGGAAAAGCATCCCAATCTCCTAGACAAACCTAGGAGGACTGGTATTAGGTAGTTATCTAATCACATATACATTAAATGGTATAATATTAGTAAGGTAGACAGTGTGAATTCATTCTAGTATTCTATCCAAAAAAAAAAATTTTCCTCCAAACATAGAAATACTATTGTTTGTATGCATTCTTTTTCTTAAAGTCATGAGACGTTTTCATATTAAGTTCTCTTTTTGTTTTTTCCTCATTTAAAATAATAAGAAGAAGAAGAAGAAGAAGAGAAAGACAGCATGTGACATGTCATATATGAGTCTAATAGGACAGGAGATAGTGGCATTAGAAGACCACAAACTCAAGTCAAACACCAACCATCTTGTTTGCTTTGTTAGTTATTCAACATGCATTGCAGGGCGTCTGGACGCCAGAATTTAATTTTTCAGTCAAGTCTTCCTCATCGCTTTGCCTTCCACGTTTCTATCCATAGATTTTGCCCTCTTTTTAATTTCTACAATAAATGAATAATCTTTGCAATTCTATTTTTCCATTCTAATATAAGTATTTGACAAAATGTCTCGCAAGTGATGTGTTCAAACAATTCTTCTTTTGATCCATCATACGTACAGTTGTCATATGGATTAATTACATCGTTATAATTAATTACAACATGAAGTAGATATTTCAAAAAAAAGAAAAGAAAAGAAAAGAGAAGTTGAAGATTCCATGTGATTTTCTACAAGTCAATTCTTTTATAGTGTTGTTGGAAGTTTCGTAACATGTCATTGCTTGAGCGGTCCTTGGCGGGCAAAATGTTGAATTACTTTGTACAAGACTCTACATACTTCCATTAATAATAATTCCACATTGAGCCAATAATGATATAAATTCAATAAATAGAAACATTTATTGAGAAAAAAGAATGCCTATGAATTAGACCTCGTTTAGCAACATATAGGTATCATCGAACAATATGGTACAATTATAAAACTAAATGTCTCTATTGTTATAATAGTATAAAATTGGTTTGTGACATTGCAAATATTTTTTAATGTCCTGATTTTTTTTTTTTAATGTTTAACAAAAACGCACCTTATATGTATTATCACAAGAAAACATCAAGAAATTGTTTTGTTTACTTTGTGATAAAATTAATATGTTTACATCATTAAAAAAGAAACAAAAAAAAAAGGGCAAGTTTATACATATATTCCAGGAAAATGAGAAGTGAGAACAAACAAGATCAGTTGACATTTTGACTTGAGTTTGTAGCTAGTCTTGTAATGTTTTTTTCTCTTTATACCTGTTTTCAGTCGTCTGTTGATGTAAATTGCTGACGAGTTTTAGGGGTTCATGTATGACATGATCACTTCTTAATTGGGAGCAAAATTGAAAACTTTGCGTCCTCAAAATTCAGTGAAACTTGAGGCGGTGAAAGGCCGTATTGTCATTGTCGGACTCTAATTAAACCAACATAATGACTTCCAAAAGAGCAAGGAAAATAAAGTACACGCGGGACTAGCTTGGAATCTTCTTGTGTTTGGTCTTTTGTCATAAATCAATGCCTAACATTTTTCGTTAACTTGCACATATAAACCTTGGTTTTGTATGAAAACACCTTGTGTATTTTATAATAATAAAACAAAAATAAAATGATGGGTCTATGTGTGAAAATTGGACTTTAAAAAGATTCATTTGGCATAACAAAGTGTCCCTTCTTTTCCGACTTGGTATTTTTTGTAAGGCCAATATTGATTTGGCTCAGCCCTCATTAATTAGGTGTTAGAATAGTAAATGGGAAATTCTGGTCTTATAGGAGTGTGTAACAAGAGCCCCTTTTTTTTGACAATTCCAATCTTTGAAGTTTGAAGACACAATATATTTTTAGTAGATATCAAAGATTATACAGCAACTAGATAAGTAAACAGCGTGATTGGTACACATTTAGAGATTGCTTTGTAACATATGTGTCTGCTTCATGGTGCGCTCAACCGTCACAATATTTTATAAAAGCATGATAACTTAGAAGTACGAAGAACTTGATAAGTTGAAGAAAAATAGTAGAACTTCTCAACACACAACATCCCAATATCTTTGTCATTATCTTTAACAGACATAGCAAGATGCAACTACCATGTTTTGAAGTAGGTAGACAAGAAAACAATAGACATTGACTTTGCTTATTTCTTTTGTGTTTAAATGGCTTTCATATATTTTCAATATTATTAAAGATATGGCCTTTTTAGTTATAAATACTAGGGTTGGCATAAGCAAACTCTGTTTTCAGATTTGGATAAGTGACCTAACCCTGTTTGACATTTGCAGAGCTGAGGTTGCAAAATAAAATGTGTATGTGTAACATGAAAAATGAAGAAAAAGACATGAAAATATTAAGATGAGCCATGAGGCCCACCTTAAGAACTTCACACCATTTGTATAACCATGCTGCAAAACAATCTATTCATAATACTAATACAACTAATAATTTAGAAACATAAGAGCATAAAAAAAAATAGACATGATGAGTTAGTGCCGACATAATTAGGATTTTACTATGATTTATTTAGAGCAAATACTATAAGGTTGGTCTGGATAACTATTTCACAATTAAAAAAGGCCTATTCAGACATATTTTTCTATGAACAAAATAAAATTGAAACCCCATGTTTTTGCTTCTAAGATTTACTTAGATCAAATTCTTCAAGTTTGGTTTGAATAGCTACTTACACAATCAGTGAGTGATCTCTTCACATTTATTTTTTTTATAAACAAAATAGATTAAAATACCGTGTTATTGAAAGTCCCATATTTTTATATAAGTTAGATAGGACTCAACTATGGAGGATATTTATACAACGAATCCAATCAAAAATGAATAAAACTGACTAGTCAGGCTCTCTTATGGAAACCTGAAATTATATAGAACATTCCCTTCATATAAATAGAAATTTTAATATAATGAAGTTACATTTTATTTTATATATGCATACCAATGACTAAGGATTTTGCAGTAAAGCGCAGGCCGATCAACAGGTTGATGATATTTAATTGTTTAGCGATTGAAGTGCACGTCGATATGATGAAATGCACACATAAACCTGAATATTTCTTACTTTTTTTTTAAACTTTCTTGATTTTGTAGTTCGATCTCACTAACATGAGAAATTGAAAAGGATTGAATCAATTTAACAAGCGATGGTTTAGCAGTAAAATGTGAAAAGAAAATGTAAATTCTCTTAGTTCCATAAGTTGTAGCAATAAATACATATGTACTTAATCCTAATTCGATTTTTAGTGGTTTTGAGACTAATCGTTCGTCAGATAGATTGAAGAAAAATTGGCAGGGCAACCTTTGCACATATTCTCTTGTTTAATCTTCTTATAACTTTTACGTTAACAAGTTCAAGACATTGATTTCTTCTTATCAAACTGAGGCGCGGCAAGTCACAGAAATCGCAGTAGGTGTTTAATTCAGGATTCGGAAATTCTTAGAGAAATCATTGAGTAGGTGCTCGGTTCAGGATTCGAATACAATTCTTTGCATTTCAAAACATGGGATACAATTTTCTCTATTGAAGAAAGGGGCCAATGTCCTCTTCTATATGGATGGCGGAAACGCCTAAACTGGAGAAGACTCGTTAGATGCTGAGGTGAAATTAGTTGTCAGATTCACGACTTACACAGGTATTTATTGAAATATCTGATGACTATTAATTTGAACCTAAATACTAATTCAGATACTTAGAATTCTATGAACATAATTTGGAGACAAGATTTTCAAAAAGATTTTTGAATAGCAAACCGAACACCCTCTTAAAACTTCTTAACCCCACTTCTTGATCAGGGTACAAAGAGTCGAAATCCATTCAATCAATTATGGCGATACTAGAATGTGCATAATGATAGCCAAACCATATCAAACAAGTAGTGCATTATAACTTCGACAACGAGGACATCATACCCAACCATCTATATATATTATTGATAGATAATTTTACGTAATCAGTTGATAAATAAAATCATATATATATATATATATATGTGTGTATGGGCTTTATGGCAGAACCTAGTTAGACATCTAATCCGGGACATTAAACTGCCTATTGAGTAGATTTCACTTCCTCATTACAAAAATAAAAGCAAAGAAACTTAACAAAAAAGATTTATAAAAGCTAATGAGGGAAAATTTTCTCTTAACTGATATTCCATCATAATCTAAGACCTTGGCTTGGGTGAGATACACCCCTCCAAGTTTACACACATAAAATTGGACAAAGATGAATTCAAGTTCTCATAAATGACATTAGAAAGGTAACAAGGGCAAGAATTTATCAATCAAATTGGTCCATAATTGCAACATACCAAACATCCTATAATAAAAGATCCTAACTTAAACCTTGATAGCATACTTCCTCATTGGGTAGTACATCTCCCTCTTCTTCTCACGCTCTGTCTTCAATGATGCCTAGACAATAACGAATGAAAACATGGTTAGGCTATTGATGGTCACTCATAGGTTACAGATCATGCTACATTAATGAATTTTTCCAGATAAGAGACTAAAGAAAGGTTCTCAAGCATTAGCTGAGTTTATAACCAACTTTGGCTTTACTTGTAATAGTCCAAATGTCCACATACAACGGTAGGGGGGCCAAAGTACACTAACAATCACAAAATTATATAATCTGAAACAAGCAATAACAAGCCAAGCCAAAAATTCACAAGCGAAAAAGTAAAAATAATAAAGATAAAATGATTACCTGGTGCTTGGTAAGCCTTCGCCTAATAGCCCTGGTCTTCTTGGGACGAAGATCGAGTGGCAGGAGCTTTTTCTTCTTGTAAGCCTTCCTCAAAGCATCCTTCTGCTTCTGTGAAATGACAGTCAACACTTGTGCAATTGACAACCTAACCACCTTACTGCAACCACAACCCGAACACAACATCAATTCCAATTGCACAAACCAATCATCTATACAAAATATCAATAAAATCAAGAACAAATAATCCCACTTTCCCCGTTGTAGTTTGACATAATGATAATTACCCCCCTATAGTTTCGGAGAATCTCATTTTACCCCTGCCGTTACTACCATTACTGAAATAACCGAAACGGCCATTGTAGTTTTGCCCTGCCACATTAACAGCCAAACTTTGATTTTCAAATCATCTTTGGCAGCACAGGGTTTTTTAGACATTTTTATAAACAACAAAAGGCATTTTCATAAATCGACAAGGGAGATTATTAATGATTTTCAAAAATACTGGGAGATTTTGGAATTATATCAAACTATAGTGCGGAAAATAGGATTATCCCAATCAAGAATCATTAATGCCACTACAACATCATCAACAAGCTAACCTTATAATACAATAGACACTAAAAGCTTATAGAAACTTAAGAAATCAATCAATAATAAATATCCGAATATACGAATACGTATAAAAATACGGAAGCGTAGAGATAGATAAGAGGGAAATACATCTTGGAAAGCTTGTTAGGAGCACCGCCGGTGACCTTAGCAACGCGAAGGAGGGCCAGCTCAGCCTTCAGTTCCTTCAGCTGGTTCTGGAGGTCCTCCTTCGACTTCTGTCTCAGCTCATGAACCTTGATCCTAGCTGTTACATTTCTCACAATAACAACAACAACAACAACAAATCAGACAAACAAAAATCACTCGTCTTTGAAAATCGACGCAGCATTCAAATCGTGCGGTACTCACCCATTGATTGTGTCGTCTGTGGTTTCGGGACTGGCGCCTCTCTCTGCTGATGCTGCGCAGCGGTGACTTGAAACCCTAAAATGAGAGAGCGAGGTTTTGGGATTTTATATATAGTCCAGACTCCGTGTTTGGGCTGGGTTGGGCTCTTGTTGAGTCGGATTTTTAAAGCTCAATTAGAGGACTTTCACTGGTGGAGCTAAATGAACCCGATTAAGGCGTACGGTTTTGAAAAGAAAAGCCCAACTTGAATAGGTAGGGTGCTAAATGCACCCCTCTTAATTTGTTTCTGTTAGTATTCTGATGATTCAAATGAAGATCGATCTCTAATGTTAGAGGGATTTGTCGTTTTTGTGAGCTACGGCCTTCTCTTAAATTTTTTTTCCTAGATTTTTTATAATCCAATTATATATCAATATAAAAAATAATGGATGGTCAGAATTATTATATTTTTTTCTTTTTCATGTGTTATTCAAACTTTAACTTTTCTTATAAAATGTCAAGGTAAAAAATAAGGTTAACATGGGATCCCAACTTCGTTTTTCTGTCTTTTAGATTTCAATGTTAGAAAATTACAATCCCACATTCAGTACACGATTACTAATGATTTAATTATTAAGAATATTTTTTATATGATTTTACTTTGAAAAATCGAACCATTTAAAAATTTCCAATTACAATAATTCCAAAATTTTAAATCAATTGTAACCTTATTTGAACTGTATATATTGAATATCAAAGATGTACATCCGAAAACAAATTTCAAATTATGTAGCCTCCTTTGTGATTTTTAATCATCTCAATTGACAATAATTCTATATGTTTTATATATTTATTTATTTATTTATTTTAATACAAAAAATTGTTGTGGCCCTTGTGGGATCCATTGAGATCAATCATTTATAATGCGGTTTAGATGACTACTCTCACAATCGAAAAATGATTACTGCTACAAGTGAAGACTCACATCCACATCTTGTATTTTAATAGAATAAGAGATGAACTCGAACGCTTAATCTCTTAGAGTCAAAAGAGATATTTAATCACTTTTGTTAAAGTATAGTGTGTATTTCTATATGTTTTATTTGACTCTCATAATGAAGTACAATAAAATTCGTAAAAAATTTTGGATCGGTCTAAGAAAAACTAAAATCAAGATTATTACAAAGTTCAAGGTCAGACATAAACTACTTAGATCATTAAAATGATCTTTTTTATATAATTAAATATCAAGTACTGTGTGAGCTAAACGAGATATTCCTCCTAATTAAACTAAGAATTGTCCACTTTCTCCACTTCAACACAAAGTTAAGAACCAAAACAGTAACAAAAATATAGAAAGACATGCCACCAAATCCATCTCATCAACTCCCAATTCAAAGCCCATCTTCATGCATGTGTGTGTATGTATATAATCACCTATAGACCCATCAAAACACCAAACAAAGTCTTCTTGATTCTAAAATCTTATAATTATGTTCCTCTCCAAAAACCAACTCATGGAAACCTCAAAACTCATATCTATGCCAACCGAAACCATATCATTTTTATGGTTCCTTACCATGATTATCATCATATTATCTGCCACCTTAGCTCGAGTTCTCGATGAGCAACTGGCAGTTGTATCCCCATCAAATCCATCCAGTTTTGTTTTGACACCTATTACAAATGTACTACCAACATCCACATGTTCTAATCCTAGAACTATAGTGGGTGCAACCATTAATAGTGCCACAAATGCCAACAATCCTGACCCTAACCATACTTCAAGGGCTCGTTTGATCCATGAAATTGGATTGAATTATTTTTAAGAAATTAAATTGGATTAGATTGAATTGAATATGATTAAATTAATTAATACTGTAATGTGTTTGATGTAGTTAAGATCGAATTAAAAATAACACTGTATGTTATTTGGTATAACATGAGATTGGAGAAGAAAAATTATATTTTATATTTGATTTTGAAATAATTAAATATAATATTTAGATATAAATAATATTTTAACTCTCTTTTTGACAGATTTTTTTCTCTTGACTCTCTTCTTTTCTAGAATCTTCTTCTCAACTCTTTCTTTAAAAACAAGATTTTTTCTCGACTCTCTTCTTCAAAAACCAGACTTTTTTCTTTAAAAAAATTTTGGAAGAAGAGATTGAGGCATCTGAACACCGTCTGTAAAAGCGACGCCAACAACGGGAAAAATGATGAGGGTGAGTGGTGAGAGAAGAGAGCGACAGGGTAGAAGGAATAATAGAGAGAGATTGAGAGAGAGAGAGAGAGTTGACGACGATGAAGACTATGATATGGAGATTTTTTTTTTAATTTTTTGTTTTCATTTTGAAAATGAAAAGATGAGATAATTTTCATATCCATTATCAGATGGATGGTGAAGATATATTTTTAATTTTTAATTTTTATTTAATATTTACCAATCTTAAATTTTTTTTTTTAAAAAAAAGTCTTCATCATCCATATCTTAGATGGATGATCGAGATACATTTTTAATTTTTAATTTATTTTAATTAATTAATTATTTATTTATTTATTTTATTTATGAAAAAAATAATTATTTAATCAAAAATTTTTATCAACCATTAAAATTGATGAAAAGTCAACTGAGAGGTTGGAGTTCGGTGTAATAGAAAGGTAAATGTAAATCGGTTTGATATACCTCAGTACTTAGTGCGATTTGTTGGCAACTGAGACATTCCTAGTCAGTTATGTAAACACCAAGCTGAGCAACGGTATCAACAGCGTTCGTTGGGGCACCCCACTTTCGCCCTCATTCCGGTGGATCCGCCGCTCTCTCACTCCCCTCCCCTGTCTTCCCGTCGCTCTCTTCTCTCCCTACTCCCCCGGACTCTCTCCTCGTCTTCGTCTTCATAAGGTCCGGTGGCTGCTGTTCGTCGCTTCTCCTGGCCGGTCGTTGCTGCTCGTCGCTTCTCCTCGGCGGTAGCCGCCGCAAAAATGTAAGTCTCCAATACCGATCCCTAGCCTTCCTATTTCGATTCAAATTTCGTATATTATTATGATTCGATTGTGCGATCTGATTATTGTGTGTCGAGAGGATTTTGTCGCCTTCTTCGCTGCTGCTGTTGTTGTTGTTTTATGATTGATTGTAGTGGCTTGTTGTGCATGTGGTAATTTTCACCATATCAAAGCGTATGCATTTATAGTTTTCGTGGTTGGAATGTAATGGCTTGTTGTATATTTGATACTTTCAGTTTTCGTCTATGATTGTGATTGTATTTTTCAACCTCACACGAGTTGTTTGACAATTGCTGTTATGTCATGAGATAGTATAACAGGAATGGCATGTGTGTTTGTTTGTAAAGTGCAGTTTTCTTATCAACTTATTAATGCTCTTAGTGAATGTGGACCTAATTTGGGCAGGTTCTTTTGATGTGAAACAGAAAACATTCTTCAATGTCTTTTCTTCTAGTAGAAGACTATTGTGTGAAACATGAGTTGTGTTGATCTTGTTGATAAATTGGAAGACGAAAGTTTGCAATTGCGGTAGAGCAATATGGATGCCTGCACCAGCAATTGCACTTCGACGACTCCTCCTCCGAGATGGAGAAAAGTGGCATATGGAGGGATGCAACCCGGGTATGATGACAACCATACTGACGAGACTTTTCTTGAAGATATGGTCATGAACGCCAGTGTTGTTAAAAGGAACATCTGGAAGGTGATGCAAGACTCCATTGCCATTTCACAATATTTATGCATTGTCTCCCTTGTTGTACTGGTTTGGGCCTACACACTAGGATCAACTCTTGACGAAAATTCCCTCTTGCTTCTTGACATAACTCTCTTTGGATCGGGTTTCTTGATTCTCCTTTTAACCGAAGAAATGCTTTCCCTTACTCTTCTATTCCACTATGTTCTCAACATTTTGTTTTTCATTACTGGCCTTTATGTTTTGGCTCCCATCTACCACACACTCACTAGGTCTATAAGCTCGGACTCCATCTGGGCAGTAACTATTTTTCTTCTCATACTCCATCTCTTCCTGCATGATTACTCAGGATCCACTATAAAAGCGCCTGGGGCTCTACAGAATCCGAGCTTAACAAGTTGTGTATCGTTAAATGCATCTGTTGTAGCTTCTGTCTTCGTTGCATCTCGCCTTCCATCAAGGCTTCATGTCTTTGCTATCATGCTGTTCTCCTTGCTAGTCTTTCTTTTTGCTCCATTAGTCACTTACTGTGTAAAGAAATACTCCTTCCGCTTGCACCTTCTGTTCTCCTTCACGTTGATGGTTGTGGCCTTATCTTTTGTTTATATGCTGCACAGGTTACTTTTTGTGTTGTTACTAGGGTTGTTGGTTTTTGTAAATGTGGTGTGTCCTTATTGGCTTATTCGGATTCAAGAATACAAGTTTGAGATTAACGGTCCCTGGGATGAGGCCAAGCTATGTTTTGATATAACAGACTGAGAACATGTGCCACTTTTTACTTGTTCAATGACTATGAATGGCTCAGTTTTGTAAATTATGAAGAGAAAATTTACAGTTAGATATTACATACTGATATTTGAGTATTTTTAAATGTTTTTTTTTTTTTTATGGATTTGATGATATGGGGTGTACTTGGTGTTTGCTTAATTTTACTAAAATTTAGTATAAGTTATGGTTGAATCAAAGTTCATTTTATGATATTTAATAAAGCGGGTTATGAATTGTTTTCTATTTTGAGCTCTGATACTTTTTTGGTCTTACGAAAGTGAAAGAAAGTGCTGCTTGGGAGAGTTTGAATGTTAATTATGAATGAGACTAGATTGAATCAAGATTCAAGAGTAGCTAACATTAGTTATATCAAAACTGCTTACAAAACACCCGTTGTATTATTGACAAATGTTGTTTAGGAATCTTCTATTAGCAGTTGCTTTTGCTAGTATGTTTTGCCTAAGTGTTTTTCCCAGATTAGACAAACGAGTGTAGCTGAATGCTAAGAAAAGTTGATTAGAAGTCAAAACTTGAGGATGATTTTCATTTTTCTTCTTTTTATATTGGTACTTACACATGGCTGTATTGTTATAAGAGATATTTACAATTAAATTTTTCTATGAAAAGTTTTGTGGCACATAACACCATGAGATGCTAGAGATTCAGGTTTTATTACGGTCACTAAAGCAGATGGTAGCTGTTGACAAATTATAAGTTAAATGCATTAAATGGATAAAATGCATAAAAGCACAATTAAATGAAGTTGCAATTGACTATAGCTATGAAATTATTCATTATGTTTACAATCATTTTCAAGAGGATGCCAGCAACCTAAGCTTGCTGAGTCACCCCAAACACCTGCTCCATCTGCACACTTAATCAGCAAGAAATGCATTAACAAAATATTAAATCACTTTTTCGGTGCAGTGATAAAATATCATCCCAATCCATGCGTTGACACCAAGGTTATGCGTTCAAACACACATCCCCCACTAATATGTGGGTTTTTCTCCTCCACGCACTATGAGTTGTCCCCTCACGCAATATGGATTGCTTCCTCTGATCTTGGAATTGATCTCCGGACTGCTCTTAGGAGTTATCTCCCTGCTAGTCCCGACTACCTTTTAGGTCAAGTATCAATAATCCAAAAAAAAAAAAACAAAATCTTACACTCATATATGTAAAAGTGAGCCAAAGCCCACATCAATACTATGAGACCTCATTGCAGACATTACTACGGGTTGCCTACCAACTATAACATCCTATTCCAGATTTGCATCAAGAATATTATCCATCAAAGCTGATTATACTGATGAATCATATGGCTCTCCATTTTCCTACGTACAGCATCAAATATAAATAATCAGTGCAGCTAGAACCTTTATCAAAGACTGTCTAGATGTTTTACCCAAATGTCACTATATGCCGATTCTGCCACCACTACACCTAATCAACTTGTATAATTAATTTCTTCGTATAATGCTTATTCGACGCAAGTATTGTAATAAATCTAGAAAATGGACAAACTCAACCTGCACGAAGAAGATACATTCCATCATCTGTTACTTTTAGGCCAGTGAGAGCTCCATAATGAGCACTGGCACTACTGGACAACATCCCTGGATGCAATCTCTGCCATGACCCGATAAAGAATCTGAACATCCATAACGCGAAAAACCATTGACAACAACTGCGTATACTCAGCTCGACAAATCCAAGCCTAGATAAAATAAGCTGAGGAATCCACCCCAGCTGTTGAAGCTTTTTCGAAACTTCGACAGCATCAGCTTGTCGCGCTTTACTCAGGATGATCATGATCTATCACCAAACAAAATTGCAACTACACTGAAGAAATTTGAAACCAATTCAAGATTTTTCCTTTTTCTGTTTAGGTCAACATATTACACTTCATCAACTTATAATACACTAATATAAACCATATTCCACTACAATGACGATTCAAAGACTTCAAATTTGCGAAAAAAACGAAGAAAGCTAATAAATTTGAGAGTGGAATTTCAGTAAAAGTGAAAACCTCGCAGAGACGGATACTCCCAAGAGCTCTTGGCATGACGAAGAAGAATAAGACGTGGTGCCACCGACTGTGACTACGATTCTGAGGGAGACTCTGACACCTGTTCATCCACCGTCACTGGTGTCTCTATAATCAAACACCAACACTGTAAACGACCGCAGCTACTCATTTTGATTGATGAATTTGACAGCTCTACTTCACTCAAAGCTTACAGTGTCGTTTATAATCAAACATGAACATAATGCATTAAGTATTTACAATGACCCATTACAAAGAACAAGGTAAATATGGAGTTGTCAGAGTTAAGCAGAGATAGATGAAGGAGGGGATATGAAGGGAATATTTCATTTGTTGTTCAATGAAATGAGGTCAAAACCGAAATTACGAAAAATTCAGTAAATCATTTTAGTTTCCCTTGTTTTCTAAACTGAAAACTCTTTTTGTAGAAGCCACTGATATTGGATTCCTTTAGAAGGGTTTTTCAAAAGTAAAAGCCATTTTCAATTTCAAAACAAACACCTCCTAAAATGGCTTTTGGGGCTTAAGAAACTGAAAAGTGGCTTTTGCAAACCATTCCAAATAGGTATTAAGGTTCTTCTTGGGATGGCTTCTAAAAGCCACTTTTTAGCTTCTCCAAACCAAAAGCTGCTTTTGGGAGTGTTTGGGTGGACTCCCAAAACAGCTTTCAGTTTTCTAAAAGAGCTTCCAAGAGAAGTTGCTACCAGTGGCTTCCACCAAAAGAACTTCCAGTTAGAAAACACAGGAAGCTGAACTTTTTGTAATTCCGATTTTGACCTATTGAACAATAAATGACATATTCCCTTCATATCTCCACCTTCATCCAGATCGTACTGCTCCTCCCCTCTTTCTCAGTCTTACCTACAAGCTCTCCACATCCCTCAATCCAAGAATCAAAACAAACTTGAAAAAGGAACAAGGAATAAATTCCAAGAAAGAAAACCCATTTTTTCTTCAAGAGAACCAAACAACACATAGACGACGTGGGACTTGATAAAAAAATCAGAACAAAATCAATCAACCAATTAAGAGAGAATAGAAGAGGAGCAGAACTTGCCGTCGGGTCTCTTGAGAAATATTTCAGAGCTGGAATTGGAGCAAAACTCAAAGAGAGAGTGAGGAGCAGCAAATTGGTCTCTCGAACTTGCCACCGTCGGTCTTGGTCTCTTGAACTTGCCGGAATCATCTCTCGAACTTACTTCACAACCGGTGGTTGGGCCAACTGTTGCAACTGATGAATGACATGGGACATTCTTGGCCGCATAGACGTGACATGCTGTGTGCTAGCATACACAAGGTCCACCACCTGAACCACACCAGCTTCAGACATGTCTGATGAAGAAGAAGATATATGAGGATCCAGGAGCTCAGATGGTGATATGTCTACACTAAAGGTGTGACCCATTCGAATATACTTTGACAGCCCATTGAATTGACCGCCTGTGCAGGCTTACGACCACTTACAGTTTCCAACAGCAGAACTTCAAAACTATAAACATCACTTTTCCTCATAAGTTCATTTCTGTAGACGAATTCTGAAGCAAGGTATCCATACATGCCATCGGCCATCACTTTCCTCTCTTGCATCACTTCCCATGGCACAAACTTTGACAAACCAACCCCCATCAAATGTGCTCCAAACTTTTCGTCAAGCAACACATTATTAGCACGGATATCCCGATGTACAACATGTGGCTTAACCTTATCATGCAAGAACCTGTTTCAAGATGAGGCAGGAAGAGATAATAAGCAAAAATAAATAAATAAAATAAAAACATTATATAGTAATAAATAACACCAAAGATAATCAGTCATAAGCAAACTAATGGAAGCTTCTTTGTGATCAGTAAAAACTTGGCAACAATTAATTTATTCCTTGCCAGCAGACTTGACACTACTTAACAAGAAAGGCTAAGGAATAACAATGCAACCTACAACAAGATTACCATTCAGCTGAATGAAAATTATAGCAAAAGTTTACATTTACATTAAAAATACACTTAAGTATAACAAAGTTGTAGGTCAATAAAATGTGGTCCAGATTAACACAAAAGCAGTGAGTTCTACAATTATATTATCCCAAGGGAAAGTATATTGCAAATTAAAATTTATCGAGGACAGAAAACAAATTGGGTAAAGATGTATGCAGTTTTATGATCAAGAGTCATAGCAGCAACACTAATTTCACAAAACTGCACTTATTCAAATAAGAGGCTGACGGACTGAGACTTATGCTATTCCTTGAGCAAGAGTAGTAGCTATTTTCATTCTCATTACCCGGTCTAAGCTCCAACCTCCCCTTGGTATGTGATGTAGCCATCTATCTAGGGAGCCGTTTACCATAAACTCATAAACAATGTAGCGGTCACCATGATCATAGCAGCATCCCTTTACAGCAATCAAATTTGGATAATGAAGCCTAGGAACTCGTCTATTCTCAGAATAGAATTCTTTCTTCCTCTGAAAACTTGACTTTTAAAGCTCTTAACTGCCACCCTAGATCCATCAGGCAGAATACCACTATATGTACCACCAGTTCTGGCATCTCCTAGAAGGCGATTACCTTCACTAAAATTCTCGGCAATAGACCTCAATTCCTCGCTTGTGAACACCTTCCACTATGGAGGAACCAATGCAGAACCTGCAGGATTAGATAATTTATGAGACCTTCTGCGCCTCTTGCTTCATTTGTATGCAAGGAGCCAAATTAAAACAGCCAATGTTGTGAAGAGGATCAACCCACTTACAACTACAAGGATAATAAGGTATTCCCTATGGCAGTGGAAGTGGTAACATCTGTTCTCTAGAAGAAAAGAAAGAAAGGTCATACAGATTCTCTCAATATCTACGGTGAAGTAATATCTTGTAATTAACTAAAAACCTCAACTACCAAACTATAATACCAAATTTAATATCAACATAACCAATTTAATTTTAATTCAAAAGGGGCAATTTAGAGAGAGAGAGAGAGAGGATACAAAATTCAGATGCACAGCCATCTGGCTGGAAAGTTTTAGTGAAGTCTTACCAAAATTAAGCATGCAAATGGAAGCATGAGTTGCATTGC
The DNA here is from genome assembly GCA_021234005.1 of Nephelium lappaceum. Classification (NCBI taxonomy): domain Eukaryota; kingdom Viridiplantae; phylum Streptophyta; class Magnoliopsida; order Sapindales; family Sapindaceae; genus Nephelium; species Nephelium lappaceum. The sequence continues at coordinate 21,539,671 of CM037999.1, forward strand.
ATCTCTCAACCACAAGAGATGTCGATCTATTAGTTACCAGAGCACACAACTCAACTGAAGAATTGACTCGGCACAACACATTAGTATAACTGGAAAGAAAAGGTCTAGTTGGAGAGATTGATTCATTCCACTGTGACACATTATCAGACCACTTCCAACCGAACAAAGTGGTAGTACTGTTGAAGCCTCTTGCTCCTACCCAGCAGCCATTAATAGGTTTACCACATAACCTTTGAGTGGAGTTCAACTCTTCAAATGAGGTTGGAGCAGCCAAGTGTCCACCAAAGCTTTTACAGCAGCTTTCTGATTCATCCCATGAGTTGAAGTCCCATATATATATATATATATATATCTAAAGCACTTGCTCTCATCTGGACTAGTAACCCAACCAGAAGGGTATGGTGCTGTCCTACAAGAAAATAAAATAAAATTAATTGAGGCTTCAACATGATATCTAAAACTAAGAAGAAAAGTGGCAAGCCATCTGCTCTGATCATTATAACACCACTTAAAAATCACACAAGTGTTATCATTGTGCAATACAAGAAAGAAGCATGATGGAAAAAAAAACAGCCACACGTCAACACAGAAAGTATTCGGACACTCAAAACCATATTCCTTTTTGTTACACAAGTCCCAATCCTATATAACTTCAGTAAATTTCGGTAAAAGCATAACTATGATCTCATAATAACTTGAGATTAAATTATCTGATACTGATCTATTTGCCACATTTCCAAGCAACTTCCCCCTAAACTTCACAATTTTTTGCATTATATTTATCTTGTACACATTATGCTATTGACATCCAGAACAATCATTCAGCAGGTGCTTTCAGTATTCGCGCCAAATGAGATGAAATTGGTCTTCTCCTTGTAATTTCGAATAGGTCAACATGGAAAGGCATTCCAAGATTGTAAGGACAACTGGAAAATACAATTAAAGTAGCTTTTAAATTTCTTATGATGCTTCTGATGTGCACTATCAAAACCCAGATTAAGAAATTGATATCTCATGTCATGTCAAGATAACAACCTATTATCCCTATGTCAACTATGTTTTAATTCATATATCCATATCTGTTTCTTACCATCATTATTAACCTGTGTGCTCCTTTTTTTTAGGTTAATTTAACAGTTGTCCATGTGTCTCAAAACTCTTAAACGTTTCATTTAATCGAAATGACAATTACAAGGGCACATCTTTGAAACCTAAAACGAAATAATTCCGTAACTCACTCAACCATTTCCATAATTAAAGAAGCAACAAGTCTTTATAATATTACCAGTATATATTAAGCAAGCGTTTATAACTATATACAAGTATATTCACACCTTTAAGGTCTTTGTTCTAGGAAGCAACTGATTCTGCATTACTTGACTAATTGGCAATCTATGAAACAAAAAACAATATCCAAAACATTAATCAACTAAGTATCTCCTGTAAATCATCCAACTGGCATACAGAAACAAAAACAAAATACGAAGTAATCTTACAGCAGCAGACATCACAATCGAGAGCATGATATAAGCAATCAGAAATCAACCCAACTGCCCAGAAACTGGCTTTGCTTCGATCAGAACAATCTGAAAAGTCCTAACAAGCAAAAATAAACAATTAACAATAATAAGATTATAGCCATACAGAAGTATTCAACATATGACATTACTGAGCAACAATTTCACTAATTTCGAACTTGAAACCACACAAATCCTATCACTTAAGCTGTGAAGCATAATTGATAGAGCATTTGCATAATAATTCTGTTGCAAGGCAAATTAAGCTAATCAAGCAATACTAACAATAACCAATCAAAATAAGGGCAATAACATGAACACATAACATCAATCTTCTTCATATAATAAATTGACAAAAAAGGCAAAAGTGAAACCCTTAATCTTCCATCTGGATACCCAAGAAAGTTGAGAAATAAAAACAAAATGAAATCACTAATCCTTTTAAAGAATGACAAAACAGAGACGCATATCCAAAATTCAAAAAGCTCTTAACTTTCTTTCCATTTCTCACCCTTTCTCAGCAGCCAAACATGAACACGTAAACTATAAAATAATAATAATAATAATAATAATAATAATAATAACAAAAACAAAACAAAAAAAAAAAAAGAAAAAATTGATAAAACAAGATAAAAGATAGTACGCCGAGCTGAAATGGGTTCACACCAAATTCATCATTTTAAAGGAGAAGTAGGTGCGCAGATCAAAAGGGCGTGTTTACTTTGAAGGAAGACAACATTTTCTCTTCTTCAAAGGCGAAGAAGTCCGAGTTGGGTTGGAGTTCTCACACTGCAGTTATTTCTTTGTTCCCTCTTCTCCTACAATTTTTTTTTTTTTTGGAAAATGTCAAAATTCGAATTTCCTTCAAATCATTTTTTGCCTTTTGCAAAAATACCCACAAAATTAGGTATGGCAATAGGGAATATTAGAGATGAGGTGGCACTATGCGTTCCCTCATCCTTACTTCCAATTATTTTCTTAAAATGGATAGGCTATTAAATCCATATATTCGATAAACACACCATTATTTAATAGAAATGATTGAATATTTTATTTAATCCTAAGAATCAAAGAGTTCAAATTCCAATTTTATACTAAAACACAAAGTGTTTGTAGTTTTCTCTTAAATTCAATCTCTCATTCCCCACCATACAAAAAAAAACAAAAAAAAAAATTCCTTACATTGGATAAGTCGAGGTATAGTAGAACAAAGAGTGTTTTCCTATTTCCTCCCTATTTACTCATTTATAAAATTATTTATCAAAAAATAGGGGCAGGCAAATTATACAAACACTTTCAATGTTGCCCAATATCACTCAAATATGGTAACTATGACTTTTTTTGCACCTTAGACTAAAACTTGCATTTGATAGATTTAATCCTGTTCATGACCCAAGCACTAGATATAGTTTTTAGCCGATGATTCTGGTGATATGTAATCTTCCTCCATGGTTATGCTCGTTGAAGGAGAACTTAAAGTTGACATTATTGATTCCTAACCTAGAGCAATCAAGGAATGACATAGATATTTACTTGAAGCCTCTCATAGAAGACTAGAAAGCTTTATGGACTGATGAGATAAATATCTATTTCAAGTCTATGTTCAATTTAAAAGTTATTCTTATGTGGACAATCAGTGATTTTCTTGCATATAATAACATGGATGGATGTACCACAAAAGGAAAACTAGTTTGTTCTATGTGTGGTGTTCATACTAGTTCATAATGGTTGAAACATAGCAAGAAATATGCATATATAGGTCATAGAAGGTTTCTTGAATATAATCATTAACATAATTGGTTTGATGGAAAAGAAGTAATAAGGAGAAAACCCGAACAATTGATTGGTCAATAAATTTTTCATGAATTAAGAGGTGTTGTAAATGATTGGGAAAAAAAAAAAAGAAGAACAATAGATACGAAGAAGAGAATGGCAAATTTGTTACAAAGGTGGAAAAAATATCTATATTTTTTTACTTGCCACATTCAGAGGTAAATGTTTACACCATAATTTGATATCAATATTCCTTTTCTTTCACACTTCAAAAAAATATGTTCTTTTTCTTTCCATTAAATTAATGTCTACTATGATGATTTTTCAAACATTCCTTTTGCACCATAATTTAGATGTGATACATATTGAAAAAAAAAGTTCGCAACAACATAATTAGCACATAATTAGATGTGAAAAGGAAATCAAAATATGAGCTTAATTCATGCAAAGATTTGGAAAACAAAAACATTAGGCATAAACTACATCCATAAAAAAAAGGGGAGAAATTTTATTTGCTAGCTGCAATGAACATGCTATCAAAATTTGAGAGACGAATATTTTGTAAGAGATTAATCGACTTAAAATTACCATATGGATATGGATCCAATATTGAGATTTGCATCTTGGTGGATGAATGCAAGGTGATAGGTCGTCAAATCTCATGATCACCTAATTCTCATGAAATAATTATTAGTTGTTGTAATAAGAGAACTTTTACCAAATGGCATAAGGATTGCAATATTTCATCTTTCAACATTCTTGAACTATTGACATCAATAAGTTTGCAAGAGATGGAAAGTGAAACAGATGAAATTTTATGCATGTTAGAAAGGCTTTTTCGCCTTCATTTTTTGACATTACATGCATTTGCCAATTCACTTAGCACATAAAGTTCAATGGTCCAGTACAATATCATTGGATGTAACCTTATGAAAGGTATTGTATCCTTTACCAAATGTGAATTATTGTCCTTATTTATTATATTAAAAATCCTAATATATTCTCATTTGTAAATTTATAAAGGTGTTAAAAGGCTATGTTAGAAATCATGCATGGATAGAAGGTTATATAATTCATGAGTATTATGTAGGGGTGGCAAAACGGGTTGGCGTGTCGGGTTGAACTCGATTCGATTCGATTCGTTTATGAATTCGACCAATTCGACACGAATTCGTTTATAAAGCGGGTCAATATTTTTGGATTCGACACGAATTCGTTTATAAACGAATGATACGACACGACACGATTAATTCGTTTATTAATGAAACCATAAAGGATCCAAACCCGTTAACCCGTCAACCCGTTAATTCGTTTAACCCGTCAACCCGTTAATTCGTTTATTAATGAAATTATAAATGACCATTTTATCATAATTTTCAGGATTTCTAAAGATAAATAGACAATAAATTTTAAAAACTATTATTTAAAAAGAAATGATATAAACCGAAAACAAGAAAAATTACATAGCTTTCATTTTTATCAAAAATTTCATTTCGAACAAGATTGGCAAGTGATTTATAATTATTAGTACATCTCTTAGCATGCTATCTCATGATTCAAACAGCATATTACCTCATGATTCATACAAAATTTATGATTTATAAACCACGTCATTTAGGATGAGTTGTGAGCTAAAAATATTTAGGTTGTTGCACTACTCTTATAATATATCATAGCATGTATTCACAAGGATTGTTGCATTACAGATGAAATAAACAAGATCGATCTGGCAAGTTAAGCATGGGCACCATCCAATTGCTGAATCCTTGCCTTGTGCTTCCCCGCATTAAGGTGAGTATCCATGTTACCCTTACTAGTGCAGCTTACATTGCATGTGTTGCACCACCACAGATTTTCTCTGAACTCGTAGCCACAATTACTCTGTAAATCCTCTTCTGATTGCATCTTCTTCTTCCTCCTCCGCTTTTTTTTTCGATTTGGTTGCATTGTTATCCTCCTGTTTAGACTGATCAACACATTTCTTATGTAGTTATACTACATTTAAAAAAGTGCCTTTATCAATGTTAAAAACAATATATGCATCTTTTATCACACATCATTTAGATCTATTTAGGACATGAATAATAAACAAGCATTTGAGATCTCACACACACCACACACACATATCAATTCCTTTCTATGTGTATTGATATAATAGATTCAAAATTGAAATAAAAACCAAAAAAGGAACAAAAACATATAAATTGAAAACTAGTGAACAGCTTGAAAATGGAAGAGAATGGACACTTGCAGCTGGTTCGACCAGATCCGATGGTGGATACGGTGGTGGAACCGTGAAGAAGGGATGACCGTGACAAAGAACAAGCTACGACCAGAGTCACAACCGGAGCTGCGACAGGCGACCGTGAGGAAGACGAAGCTGCGACCGGTGACCGTGGGAAGAAGGAGCTGTCGTGCGGTGTGGTGCGGCCATGGAGAAGAGGACGAGCTGCTGCGACCGGCGGTGACAGTGGGAAGAATGAGCTGTCGTGTGGGTGTGGTGCGGTCGTGGAGAAGCGGACGAGCGGCTGCGATCAACGATGATAGTGGGAAGAATGAGCTGCCTTGTGTGGGTGTGGTGCAGCCGTAGAGAAGGGGAGGAGCTGCCGCTGCCGCTGCTGCTGTTGGGTGTGGGAAGAGCTGCCGCTGCCGCTGCCGTCGGGTGTGGGAAGAGGAGGGGAGGAGCTGCGGGTGTGTGCCGTCGGGTGTGGACCGTGTGGTGTGGCTGTGTGGGAAGAACCGAAGAAGAAGATAACAAATGCACTGTTCACAAAATGAGTGAGTGAAGAGTGGCGGCTGCTGAAATTTTGAGAGAAATCATGGATTAGGTTTAGCTTTTGGTTAGTGTTTATATATATATATATATATATGTATAATTATATGTTAATCCCTAAAATTTTTTAATATTACAATTTTACCCCTAAGTTAATCGTGTCAACCCGCGATTCGTTTAATCAAACCCAATTCGATTCGTTTAATAAACGGGTTAAGCGGGTCGACACGATTACAACACAAATTTGTTTAACTCCAACCCATACCCATTTATTTTTCACGAATTCGTGTCGATCCGTCGTGTTGTAACCCATATTGCCACCCCTAGTATTATGGGGCAAAAGAGTGTATGAAGTATTACAGTGGCCATATGAAGAAATTTGGTGCAGTTGGCTCTGAAAATTGTCGCAATGAAGATATGGAATATGAAACGATATTGGATGGGCACCCATTCTTTGATAGAGTACCAATTATTATGTTAGATGACGTGTTACAAATTACTTACCATTATAAGTTATACAGTATGGCTAAAATGGAACCTTATTTTTAGTTAGTATATTGAATGATGCATATTAAAGTATTTCCTTATAGTAAAATTTTGAATAATAAATAAATTCACGAAAGCTTAATTTTTATTTATTAGGATACACATAATATCGTTAGAGGATTTAAATCATCGGTTTAATAACCCAAGGAACAAAAATCTATTATGGAAGCGACACAAAGAGACATTTTGTGCATAGCTATCAAATAATACAAATAGTCGAATATAAGTTTGTTTTTAGGTGTATGTGTATGTGTGTTAAATTTTTACTATTTTTTTTTTTCATTCAAACAGTTAAAGGTTCAAGATAATGAGATGAGTGAAAGACTTAAACGACTTACATGTGGATCAAAAAATGATGCAATGTCATACTTAAGCTACATCATTAATAGACTTCGTTTCACTACATAAGATAATGAAAAGATTACACAAAATAGTGGGATTTCTATTGAAGCAGAAATAATATGTAGATCTACTGCAAAGAACATAAACTAGATTGTTCAGAAGATCTCATATTATGGAATAATAAGAGATATTACTTTACTAGATTACCACACTTTTTGAGTCCCTTTATTTAACTATGATTAGGCTAGCATTGTAAACTGGTGTTAGAATTGAACATGGGTTCACCTTAGTTACACTCTGTGGAGACCAAAATCATTTTGAAAATGATCCCTTTATTTTGGCATCCCAATAAAAACAAGTATTTTACATTAAATTAAGTGTCATTGACATGTTGTCAAGTTTCATAGTTTTGAAAGCACCATACCACAAAGACAATACAATGATATGTAGTTATACGATGGGAGTTACCATACTCCATATACATAGATTCATATATCTTTCACTTGCCTACTAATGCAAATGAGGATGATCAACATGTTTGAGAGGATTTTGGCACGAAGAGCATTTTACTACAGTAGTAAAACTTTTCACTTCATCGCAAATACATATAGAACTACTGCTTCACATATTTATTTAAAAAAATAGCCCGAGCTGCTTGTTTATATTTACATGATTCTTTTTTATGTTGATTTAGCCACCCAAAAGACCGTCGATGTGCCATTAATGAAGGACTAGAGAGGTGGCAAGGTTGCTTCATTCAACATCATTCCTAGTAGTACTCAGAGTTGTCAAGGTAAATTATTTTATGCAGCTGCATTTATGAATTTTTTTTCTATATTGGTATCTAATTGTCAATTTTGTTATTGTATATATCGAGCTTGATGTGTACTTTCTAGTGTTTTCTTGCACCACTTGGAACTTGATACTACTTCGTTGGGTTGGGTACTTTTATGTTTGCGTATTGGTTGATTATTTGTTAAGGGTTTTATGTTTTGGACTTTTGACATGGTAGGATTTTGTTGGAAGTGTCATTTATTTTTGTTGTTTGGTTAGGTGTTTTGATTTGATTTGATTCGGGTGTTTCTTTTTAACAACTTTTTGCTTGATCAAATTTTGATTTAAACTACTAATCAATTCACAAACTCCATTGATACAAACAACAGTTCTCATACAATTCGACATACGAGTTCACAACCCCCACACACATCACTCACTAACCATAATCACTTATGTTTTAGCAACAACAACAACAAACACGTTCCTACTCAGTAATATAAACACTAAACTTAACAATTGTATCAACACCGTCCGTTGTGTGCTGATCCTCCTGATGCAGAGTCTCCACCGTCGCATACCCTTCAGCATTCTCATACTTTCCGGTGCCACCAACTACAGCAATCTGCGAGTCCGGCGACGCAGTTCGATGAACCCCAAAGAAGCTGATACTATCTACAATGTCATGGTCATGTTCACCGCCATGCAACAAAGCTGTCAAGGCAACGGTTTGACTGGTCCCGTCCAAGGAGCTGGCCAAGTAGAACCCTTGTGCTCTGCCAACCACACCTGACCCTAGCTCGTTCCCCTCCGTTAGTTCATCGTCGACCACAGTTATTGAGCCAAACATGAGCTTCTGGAGGGTGGAACCCGAGGGGAGCTGGCCTCCTGAGACGAAGGGTTGGTTGTTATCGCCGCTGACGACGTTGTTGGTGCCTGCGTTTTGTAAAACGGCATTGGCTTGGGCTCCGTTTAAGCCCGTTAAGAAGGGTGCGTTACTAGGGTTTATAACGTTGTTGACATTGTCGGGGTTGATGAGTGGGGTCCCTCCGTTGACTGGGAAAATGTTGCTGTTGGTTTTGGAGAAAGGTATGCCGTTGGCTTCCGAGCTGGCGACGATCCCTGTCACCACCCTAGCTGATGGGTGGGACCCGCCTATTACATCATGCATGAAGAAGCACAGCGGAGCTTGTTGTGGGCCCGAATTAGCCACTGTGTGTGGGCCCGAGTCAGCCACTATGGCACTTGCCGCTGTAGCTGAAGCTGGCCCACTTGGTGATGTGGTGACCGGTGCCACATTATCATCTACAACGAGAGGTGCGGCAGCGGCAGCAGGGGCTTCAGGTTCCGGGAGTGGTGGGTCAGACGTGTCGTCAGTCGCGGTAGGAGGGACAGCTGTCGCCACAGGATTGAAGGGTAAGGGAGAGACAGGGATCACTGGGGGCTGCGGGTCCACCTCATCAAGGAGTCTTGCTGAGTTGGCACATTTGAGAGTGATGGCTAGGAAGAAGAGCAGGTAGAAAGCTGCCTTTAGAGCTTTGGCCATTGTTGATTAAGTTGTGAAGAGATGAAATATGAAATTTCGAGATGAGAATTGATTCTTGATTGAGAATGGGAAGAACTGTGATGTATATATACACGTACTTAGAGCTTGAAGAATTGGTGAAGAAATTAGTGGAGCTGATGTGATGGAGTTGTTGCATGCCTGTACCCAATTTTGTGGCGTGTGTGCTTTAGTTGGAGAACCAAATATTATATATAAAACAGTATATGAAGAGGTTTTGTTGATGCTTTGACCCAAACCTGACATTTGGCACATAAGATTTTTTAATTGTTTTGTATGGACACCAAATGAGGCCTTGTAATAGCAATTAAAAATTTCATGCATACTGGTCTTGCTTGTTCAGGATTCAGAGATTAATATGAAAATGAATCAATACTTACATCTTTATTTTTCTATTACGTGGATTCCTTCTGTCAATCTTGAAATAAGGTTCTGGTTTTTAAGGACTTCAAGTTCAAGGTTCCACAGACGTTTGCTAGATATTTTTGCCCTATTGTTTACTATTACTATGTACAATGTGCAGCATTTCAGGATGAGTTATTTTTTCCTAAACCAGCACATATTGTCTTCTCTCTTCCTCATTCATTGAAGGTGCAACTGAGATTCTTTTATTTTCTTATAAAAAAAAATATACTACAAGTGTTTTATGTACTAGCAATTCAAATGTATTTATGAAATCATCTTCAAGTTTTTTTTTAAAAAACCACTCTTCGGCACATTAGCATATATATATATATATATATATATTTGCACATTAGCACATTAGGCTACCAAATACTGAACAAATTAAATACCAATATAAACTATTATTGTGTTCTCGTAAAATTAGTTACGATATCAAGGGTTTTTTTTTTTTTTTTTGTAAGGAGTTATGATATCATCAAGCTAAGCAACTAATTTTACATGTCAAGGACCCAAATCATAGTGTTAATCTTCAAAACAGGCTTTTACCACTCTACTTAAAGTTGTTGACTATAAGAAACTTAAGAAACAAGTATCTAATTGGAAGGTTATTTAAGCCACGCTAAAATTTGTTGTTGAAGTAGTAAAATTGAGAATAAAGATTCTCTCTTAATGAGACATTGTGTTAAACTTTTTTTATGAGAGTAATTTAAATCTAAGTGATGTAAGAGAGGAAAAAAAATATAAAAATCTTAATCATTCATGAATTTTTATGTTAATGTGTTACTAAATTATCAAAAAGTTTAAAAAAAAAAAATGATAGAAAAGTCTTTAGCTCTAAAAGTGAACTCCTAATGAACTTTTGGCATTCTCCTAAATTTTAATTTCATAATCTTGGTGGTGCAGAATATTCTGAAAGATAGATTCCTTCATGGTAACAATGACTGAGAAAATTACTGTGATGATATGGGATATTTTCAATTATATTCTAACGTCAATACATGAATAACCTTAAAAAAATTTCTAAAAGCACAAAGTCCAAACATTCCCAAAATTTAAAAACTACACATTTTATTGTTCTCTTGGCATTATGTTCTCCTAGCTAGCTCAGATACACATTGAACAATACGAACTTGTTGGCTTCTTGTACTTGTCCACCAACATCATGAACAGCCTTCACTGTTGCATAGCCATTAGCACCATCATACTTTCCAGTGCCACCAATAACGGCGATATGAGACTCAGGTCCATCCTTCCGGTGTACCCCGAAAAGCCTCAGGCCGTCCTTGAATCCAGTTCTGAAAAACTAGCTGTCATTGCCATCATGTGATTGGTACCATCCTCAGAACTAGCAACATATATTCCTTGTGCTTTTCCAAGTCTAGGTGAACCGTTAAGTGAATGATGTGCAAATAAGTCCTCATCAATTACTACAAGTGTCCCAAATTCTAATTCCTGGAGGGTAGCTCTAGCAGGGAAAAATATACCAATGTTGGACACATCAAGAGTTTGAGTACTACTACTAGAAGATTCTGTGGTGGTGGCCGGATCGGATTCGGAAATTGGGATCCCTCCATAGGGAGGAAAGAGGCCTAGTGGTTTTGGAAACGGGAGTTGATGACTAGTGAGTTTAGTGGCTTTTGGTGAGAGGTGAGAGGCATTAAAATTGAGCACATCTTGCATATAGAATGTGATTTTGTGATGGTTGAGGCGGTGATGATGTTGGTGGCTGCTGCCAAGGTTTCTAGCTGAGGATGGCCTTTGGTTGATGAAAATGAAGAAAATGAGCAACCAAGTCATGGTTGTTGGCTTTGATTTAAGGTCGGCCATTTTCATGATTGGATGATTTTCTTGTGTTATTCCCTTCTACTGAAGTATATAAATGAAACAGGAGTGGGAGGTTTGGGTTTTGGGGTTTTGGTTTAGTTGGGGGTGGTTAATGTGTCTTAATGATGTATTTGGTTTGGTTTGATATTCTTTTGGTATTTTATTAGCTCAAGTGAAATTTAATCTAGTATAATTGTGGTTACCAATTTCTTCTATTTTTTTACCAACTTGGTTAGTAATCTTTGCATTTTTTTTTTTAAGTCGAAGTTATCTTTGTATTTTAATCATAATGATTTAATTTTAATAAAAGAATTTCATATTAAGTAAACATAATCATGTGAAAAAAGATATAATATCTTCAAAATAAATTATTATGAATTTTAAAATTTCAAAGTCTAACAGCAAATTTGATAAATGTTGTTTTTTTTTTTTTTTCAAAGTAGGTTTATAAAATAGAAATAATAAAAATGTATTAGTAATGACATTTTATAAGACAAATTGTGTAAACCTGCTTTAAAGAATTTTTTTGCCTTTTTTACTTGAAGATTGAATAGTTCTGAATTTTACTTATAACTTAATTAAAACTAAAATAATATAATTTTTTCTTAATTTCAAAATATATTCTTTTGTTTATTTTTTGTAAAATAAAATTATCTCGAAACAATTAATTTGATATTCACGTCCTTACTATTATTGGTAAAGAAATTAAAAAAAAAAAAAATTGAATTAGAATGGTGTTGAAACTTAAAAGTGACATTATCAACTTAACACAGTATGGTTAATTTTTTTTTGTTTTAAAAGTTGTTAATAAAGTAATAAGTTTAAAGTAATAAGTTTAAACAAGATTTGGATATAGAAATGTATTATCTTTAGAATAGTATTGGGAAAAATAGTTAAATATAATGCAGTGATTTAGAATTAAGTTAAACATTAAGAATTCTAATTTTGTTAGTTGTTTTTGAGTTTTCTAAAGTTGTTTGATCATATAAAAATATAAAAATTATTTAATGAATTTAATTTAGATTTATAATATGTGTTAATTGAAAATAATAAATACCCTTAACTTTTGCAACAAACATTAGATACTGTACTTTTATCCTTAATTACATGACGAACTATAACCTTATTTGACCTCCTTCAAAACTTACCCCAGTTTTTTTTTTTTTTTTTTCTTAAACACACACACACACACACACATATATATATATATAATAACTAATAAATTATCAATAAAAAAGAAAGAATAATGTTATATTTCCAAAAAGAATAATGTTATATTTCCAAAAACTTTATCCAAAAGTTTTTAATTTTTTATCAAATGATGTGATAAAAGGACTTGTAATAATCACATTCATTATAGAATAGTGTATTGATAATATGATTATTGTAAATAAGTTGGTCACATTATTTATGCAATAAATATAAATAAAATTTTAGATAGCGTAATATTATTTAAATGGATATTATGAAAAACCCCCCTAAAAAGTAAAATAATCAAAAATTACACCCGATTTTTATTTTATTAGGTGCACCGTCTCCCGCCGTTAACTTTCCATCCAAAATGTTAATATTTTTTATCCGCAATAGTGAAGTGACCAAAATACCATTATCATATCATATAAAATTCCTCTTATACCATTCAAACTTACGAAATGACTAAAATATCCTTTAAATAAATAATTAATTAAAATATTAAATAAAAAATAACATATTTAAAAAAAAAATTTCTTCACACAAAATTCATTTATCTCTCCACTATCTCTTCTTCTTCTTCTACTTCTGCTCTTCTTCTTCTTTTTCTTCTTCTTTTGCTCATTTTCATCTTCTTCTTCTGCTGCTCGTCTTCTTCTTTTTCGTCTATAACTCCTCTTCTTCTTCTTCTTCTGCTTTTGTTCTTCTGAGGGTTCGATTCTTCTTCTTTTGCTCTTCTTCTTTTTCTTCTTTTTCTTCTTTGCTCGTCTTCTTCTTTTTCTGCTTGTCGTTTTATTCTTCTTCTTCTTCTTTTCTAGGTTCGAATGGAACCCAAATCTGGGTTTCTTCGAACCTAATTTTGGGTTTGAATGGAAACAACCTAGAAACTAGGTTCGAATTTGAATCCAGTTTTGGGTTCGATTTGATTGGGTTGATTGTGGTTTTTTTTTTTTTTTTTTTTTTTTTTTTGGAGTTGTTTTTGGTTGATTGGATTTTGATGTTTTTAAATTGTTTTGGTATTTTGAGATTGTTGTTTGTGATGTTGGTTGTATGATGTTGGTAATGTGTTTTTATGTTTAGGATTTTGGATTGATGTGTTGAATTGGTAAAATAGGATGATGATAAGAAATTTTTTTTTAATTTTAATTTTTTAAAAAGTTTTTTATAATTTTTTTCATTTTAAAATTTTAATTATTTTATTAAATTACCATTTTACCCTTTAATGTTAACACCGGTTGGTTTTTTTAAACAGTAGGAGTCGGTTTACCCAATAAAATGAAAATCGGATGTAATTTTTTATTATTTTACTTTTCAAGAGGTTTTTTCATAATATCCCTTATTTAAAAAGAAATAGATGAATGCATTTACAGTTGAGCAAATTACTCAAAACTGTCTGCATATTAGCTTAATTACAAACGAAAACAACTTTAGTCTTTTATTACACTATTCTCCCTTAGACTAACAGGTTGATTGGATTTGATTGTCAACTACTCAATTTGACCATGTAAAAGATGTTGAAAGACAAAATTGCACCTAAATATATAGTTAAAACAATGTAAAAAAGGTGAAAAATTTTTACCGTCCATATAAAAAAAGGACGGTTAAGATCCATTAAAAAATTAAAAAAAAATTAAAACTAAGTTTTTAAATTATAAAATGGTTAAAATTGAAAAAAAAAAAACTATCTACACCATCCATCATATTGATGGACGGAGGTTATGTTTAGAAAATCAAAATTAAGAATAATAATAATAATAATTCTTTTCTATTTTAAAATTTAAAAAAAAAAAATTGAAGAAAAAAAAGTGGACTCAGCCACCATTGTCGATTCTTCTTCTTCTTCCCATCCACTTCTTCATCTTCTTTCCCATTGTCGACCTCCACTTCAACTCCTTTTCCATTGTCGACCTCCACTTCTTCTTTCCATCGATGACTCACTCTTTGCTTTAATTGCAAAGGTCATTGGTTCGAATACATTTTGTGTGTTCTCTCCGACTTTGTGTGGATGACCTTCTCGCTACTGTATGGATATACCCTTTTTTTTTTTTTTTTTTTTTTTTTCTATAAGTAGATTTTTGAGCCTTCAAAGTTCATAGTGATATTTAAGTCAGATTTTTCGGTTATACTTGACAATGACATTTCAGGATAAAATATTTTTTTTAAAAATGTGTGATATAATTAGTGACTTGAATGTGATTAATATTAACTAATTAAGCAAACAACTCAATAAAAATGTGAAGAGCAAGTCAACCGATTCAAGCTCAAATTTTCCATCAACTAACTCTAAACCTTAAATTCCATTTTCTCTTCAAAACCCTAACCCTCCTGACTCACACTCAAAACCCTAACCCTCCTGATTCACACTCAAAACCCTAGCCCTAACCCTTCAGTCCACCATGTACCTCTACAGTCTCACTCTGCAACAAGCCACCGGCATAGTCTCCGCCATCAACGGCAACTTCTCCGGAACCAAAACCCCAGAGATCGTGGTCGCCCGCGGTAAGGTCCTGGAGCTGCTCCGCCCCGAGAACTCCGGCAAAATCGAGAGCGTCGTTTCCACTGACGTCTTCGGCGCCATCCGCTCCCTCGCTCAGTTCCGCCTCACTGGCGCCCAGAAGGACTACATCGTCGTCGGGTCGGACTCGGGCCGGATCGTGATTCTGGAGTACAACCCCTCGACCAACTCCTTCGACAAAATCCACCAGGAGACGTTCGGCAAGTCGGGCTGCCGCCGCATCGTGCCGGGTCAGTACCTGGCCATCGACCCGAAGGGCCGTGCCGTCATGATAGGTGCGTGTGAGAAGCAGAAACTAGTTTACGTTTTGAATAGAGACACTGCTGCTAGGTTGACTATTTCTTCACCATTAGAAGCGCACAAGTCACACACCATTGTGTACTCCATATGTGGTGTTGATTGCGGGTTTGATAACCCCATTTTCGCTGCCATAGAGTTGGATTACTCTGAGGCTGACCAGGATTCCACTGGTCAGGCGGCCAGTGAGGCCCAGAAGCATTTAACTTTTTACGAGCTAGATTTAGGGCTTAATCACGTTTCGCGGAAATGGTCTGAACCAGTAGATAATGGTGCTAATATGTTGGTTACTGTGCCTGGAGGAGGGGATGGGCCAAGTGGGGTTTTGGTTTGTGCTGAGAATTTTGTGATTTATAAAAATCAGGGTCATCCTGATGTTAGGGCTGTGATTCCTAGACGGTTGGATTTGCCAGCTGAAAGGGGGGTTTTGATAGTTTCTGCAGCGACTCACAGGCAGAAGTCGTTGTTTTTCTTTTTGTTGCAGACGGAGTATGGGGATATTTTTAAGGTTACTTTAGAACATGATAATGAGCGTGTTAGGGAGTTGAAGATTAAGTATTTTGATACGATTCCTGTGACTGCATCGATGTGTGTGTTGAAATCGGGGTATTTGTTTGCGGCGTCTGAGTTTGGGAACCATGCTTTGTATCAGTTTCAGGCGATTGGGACGGAGCCTGATGTGGAGGCCTCATCCGATACGTTGATGGAGACTGAAGAAGGGTTTCAGCCTATGTTTTTTCAGCCTAGAGGGCTTAAGAATCTTGTTAGGATTGAGCAAGTTGAGAGTTTGATGCCGATAATGGATATGAAGATTTCGAATTTGTTTGAAGAGGAAGCTCCTCAGATATTTACGTTATGTGGACGTGGGCCTCGTTCGTCACTCAGGATATTGAGACCGGGTTTGGCTGTAAGTGAGATGGCTGTGTCGCAGCTTCCTGGTGTCCCGAGTGCCGTTTGGACTGTGAAAAAGAATGTTAATGATGAGTTTGATGCGTACATTGTGGTTTCTTTTGTCAATGCGACACTTGTGCTTTCGATTGGTGAAACGGTTGAAGAAGTTAGTGACAGTGGGTTTCTTGATACTACACCTTCCCTTGCTGTTTCTTTAATAGGTGATGATTCTCTAATGCAAGTTCACCCCAGTGGTATTAGGCATATTAGGGAAGATGGGCGTATTAATGAGTGGAGAACGCCTGGAAAGAGGACAATTGTTAAAGTTGGCTCCAATAGACTTCAAGTGGTTATTGCACTGAGTGGAGGGGAGCTTATTTACTTTGAGGTGGATATGACTGGACAATTGATGGAGGTGGAGAAGCATGAAATGTCTGGAGATGTGGCTTGTTTGGACATTGCTCCAGTTCCTGAAGGAAGAAAGAGATCCCGTTTTCTGGCAGTGGGTTCATATGACAATACTATTCGCATTTTATCTTTGGACCCTGATGACTGTATGCAGATTCTGAGTGTCCAAAGTGTGTCTTCGCCGCCTGAATCTCTCCTTTTCCTTGAAGTTCAGGCATCAGTAGGTGGGGAGGATGGTGCTGATCACCCTGCTAGTCTTTTTCTCAATGCCGGTTTGCAAAATGGGGTTCTGTTTCGAACCGTGGTGGATATGGTGACAGGTCAGCTTTCAGATTCCCGTTCCCGATTTTTGGGGCTTCGGCCTCCAAAGCTCTTTTCTGTTGTTGTGGGTGGGCGATCTGCAATGCTGTGCTTGTCTAGCCGACCCTGGCTTGGTTATATTCACAGGGGACGTTTCCTCTTAACACCTCTTTCTTATGAGACTCTTGAATATGCTGCTTCATTTTCATCTGATCAGTGTGTGGAAGGTGTTGTTGCTGTTGCCGGGAATGCGTTGAGGGTTTTTACTATTGAGCGACTAGGAGAAACCTTTAATGAAACTGCTATTCCTTTAAGGTACACCCCTAGAAAATTTGTTCTTCAACCTAAACGGAAATTGCTGGTAATTATTGAGAGTGATCAAGGTACACTTACTGCAGAAGAGCGTGAAGCGTCAAAAAAGGAGTGCTTTGAGGCTGCTGGAATGGGGGAGAATGGAAATGGTAGTGTCGAGCAAATGGAAAATGGTGATGATGAGAACAAAGATGATCCCCTCTCTGATGAGCAGTATGGTTATCCAAAGGCAGAGTCTGAGAAGTGGGTTTCTTGCATCAGAGTTCTTGATCCAAGGTCAGCTAATACAACATGTCTACTGGAGCTTCAGGACAATGAAGCTGCCTTTAGCATATGTACTGTGAATTTCCATGATAAGGAATATGGTACTCTTTTGGCTGTTGGTACAGCCAAGGGACTGCAGTTTTGGCCCAAAAGGAATATTGTTGCTGGTTATATTCATATATATAGGTTTTTGGAAGATGGAAAAACCCTTGAACTTTTGCACAAGACACAAGTAGAAGGTGTTCCTCTTGCTTTATGCCAGTTTCAGGGAAGATTACTTGCTGGAATAGGACCTGTTCTCAGATTGTATGACTTGGGGAAAAAGCGATTGCTTAGAAAATGTGAGAATAAGCTGTTCCCTAACACTATCATCTCTATTCAGACCTATCGTGACCGAATCTATGTAGGCGACATACAGGAGGTATGGTTCCTCAGGATAGTATGTCTAGTTTTCCTAGATTCTTGTATATCATATTCTTTTTAATCTGTGATATGATTGTGTGCATATATGGCAGTCCACCTATTGGTTTTTTTTCTTGCATTTTACTTGCTTTGAGGACTGCTTCTCTCTTGTTTTTGCTTCTTTTTGCTTTAAATATAGCTTTCCTATCAAAAACATATGCATGCATCTGTTGCTTAGATTAAATTACCATTGTTAATGGATTGTTACTATACTATGATGTATTTTGAGTTGTTCGCTGGCCGATAACATTTAGCAGATATATGGTGTGCATGGAATTCATCATTTGTTTCACATGTAAAACATATTATTTGAAAAGAAACGCAGAGTGATTCTGCTGGATAGGATATTAATTCAGAGGATGACGTGTGCTCATGATTTTAGGCTTTGGAGGCCGAATTTTAATATTTTTCTGGCTGATTTGGGCCAGAGTATTGTGCAAGTTTTTAGAATTCAGGAAGTAGTGAACTGAAGTATATACTGAGAATTTAGTCTAACCTAATTTGGGCACTTGTTATTAGAACTCTGGCTGTTTAATTGTATTATGCTAATTATGTTATTCAGTGCTGGAAATGTGTTTGTGACTGATTTGACTTATATTTTTTGTTGGAAGATTTGTAAAGTTTAGGGTATTGGGTAAATAGGACAAGGTTAGACCATTACTACTAGTTGTAGTCGGCCTTAGCAATAATTTTGAACCCTTTTTTCTGGTAGAGGGTTTTTTTTTTTTTGGGGGTTAAGGAAGATTTCACTTTTGACGCCAATTTAGCTCATATACTTTGTGTTTGTAGCATCTTTCATGTAAAGGGTTTTTTTTTTTTTTTTTGTTTTTTTTTTTACCACTGTTGTCATTGTTTGAGGTGTACAAGACTTTGCCATCTATAAATTTGTCTCACTTCATGACCTTTAGTTGCACCATCTTCCTTCTATCAGATTTCTTTTGAATCTCTATTTATATATACTTTGGTATTATTTCAGTAATAAACCGCTGTATCATGTTAGATAATGGTCCTGATACTCATTTTTAACAAGACATTCACTGTGGAATCTAGTATTTGTTTGTTCTGAGCATTACTTGCTAATGGTATCCTGAAATTGGTCTACTTGAAACCGGTTAGGCATTCTTTTATTTTAATTGATCATTTTTTTTTTTCTTGTGGTTTACAGTCATTCCATTTCTGCAAGTATAGACGGGATGAAAACCAACTCTACATATTTGCCGACGATTGTGTTCCAAGATGGCTTACTGCATCACACCACATTGATTTTGACACCATGGCAGGTGCGGACAAGTTTGGGAATATTTACTTTGTGCGACTACCTCAGGATGTTTCAGATGAGATTGAAGAAGATCCAACTGGTGGGAAGATAAAATGGGAGCAGGGGAAACTTAATGGAGCTCCTAACAAGGTAGAGGAGATTGTACAGTTTCATGTTGGTGATGTGGTTACGTCCATGCAGAAGGCATCTCTAGTTCCCGGTGGTGGGGAAGGCGTCATTTATGGCACAGCGATGGGGAGCTTGGGGGCAATGCTTGCATTTACATCCCGTGATGATGTTGACTTCTTTTCTCACCTAGAGATGCATATGAGGCAGGAGCACCCTCCTTTGTGTGGACGAGATCACATGGCTTTTAGATCTGCTTATTTCCCTGTTAAGGTAAATCCTTATTAAACAACTGACTTGTCCCTCCAAAGCAATTTAACATTTCAATGGGTTCTTTATGATCTTTGACCAGAGGTTTATACAGACTGCCATTGATTTTGATTCAGCTAATGAGGATAATATCTTAATCTGAATGCTTTAATTTTTTATATATAGTCTTATTATTGTTTCTCTTTGCTTTTGTTAGATTGACAATCCTGAAATTCGTAACAATTTTGCAGGATGTGATTGATGGGGATCTGTGTGAGCAGTTCCCGACCCTTCCTCTAGATTTGCAAAGAAAAATTGCAGATGAATTGGATAGGACTCCTGGAGAGATCCTGAAGAAACTTGAAGAAATTAGAAATAAGATTGTTTGAATGTACCCGTTTTGCTTTTATTTTCTTGTTTGTTGCATTGTATATATAGACAGCAATCTCATGATCTGCTCCAGTAGGATATTTAACTTGTATTGTTCTTATTTCTGAATATTTCTCGGTGTGACTACTACCCTTTAATCAATGCTCAGACATACAAGAAAAAACAAATTTTGTTTCTTTCTGTGTGTGTAGAAACTAGTTAATGTATTTTCAGAAAAAAATTTTACAAAAAAAAACTAGTTAATGTTCAGTTTAGGACAGACTTTTAGTGATATTATGACACATCTGAATTGTTAATAATGCATTAAGGTAAATATTATTTTCAATTGATTCTTTTATTAATAATCGATCACAAATCTTATAAAAGATTATCCAAAATTAGACAAGGAAAGGATATTTTTCTTTAAAGAAAATGATATTATTATAAATGACATGTTTACATAACTGTAAAGCTGCGGTACGCCAATGGTGATTCCAACCTTCATTTTTCAATGGTAACTATATCACAATATGGATCTCCATTTTCAATGGGGATCCTTTTAGTTTCGCTATATTTCGTTAATAGTAGTGCTATGTCACAATCTTACCCATTGAGAACAAGACTAAAATATTTATACACAACCAAGCTGCCCGGCCCATATCTCTTGGCCATGGCCTTGGAACATCCTGCTCTTGTTTACAATATGTTTCACAGGAAAATACTATTTTTCCCTTGTAGTTTGACTCGATTTTCAAATTTTTTTTTATTTACTAATAAAAAAAGATTATTTTAAAAATTAATTCAAACTACAAGAGAGAAAATAGAATTAACCCAATGTTTCACCGTGAAACTCTCTTATTTAGCCAATAGATAATGTCATCGAACACCATGTCAATGTTATGCTGTGGCTCTCCATAAAGCAGACCATGCCACATGTCTGGGTACAGCTTCAGTGACTTGTCATTACTGGAAGCCAATTCAAAAAGTTGTTTGCTGGCATTTTGATCTGTCACTTTATCATCTTGGCCATGGAGAACCAGAAATGGTAATGAAACCTGATTGAATTCATAGAAAGAAATAGACTTATAAACTTGGTGGAATGATGATGAAGAAATTGTTCCAGCATGCAGTGATAGAGAGAAGTGAAGCAGTGATAATGCACTAATCTGGTTTTGGAAGTGAAGCAGTTTGTCCTGTTTTTGTAATATAATTATTTTCGTCTCTTTTCATATGAAACAATGAGTGTGAATGATCGCCCGCTAAGACTTTTCAAGTCTTTATCTTATGGAGTGAGAGTGATGATGCACTAATGCAAATACTCACTGAAGCAGTTTGGCACGTTTCATAACATAACCATTTTCATATGCAACAGTGAGTGAAGGATCGTCCATTAATACTTTCAAGTCTTATTTTACGGAATTATATTGCGTATGTATAAGAGGAACATTTATTAAACCTACTTAATTAGTAATTAATGACAATTTAAGTACTCTATATGTGGTTTTAAATTTGCTATTAATATAATGCACAACAGAAGCAGTCAAAGTAAGAGATAGGTGAAGTAGTGAACGTGTTCTTGAAATCAAGAAATTTCCTTGGTTGATTGGCTATATTAAAAGAACAGGTACCTTTCATGAGCCTACAAACCTTACAATTTATGGGTAAAATTCAGGTACATAATTGAGGTGTCTAATGAACATTGAAAAAGGTTTTCAACATGCTTCAAAAGCCGGACACTTCTTTTTTCTTTTTGGTGGGGGTGAGGGAATTTACCCACTGCCTCAGTAGTAAAGATGATTTCTTGACCTTTTAGAGATTAAGGAAAGTATTCAATCACTCCTACTAAAGGGTGGTGTACATAATAAACCTGACACTTAATAAGCAAAGTTTTCAACAAATTACAAAATCAAATAAGATTAATGAAATTTATGGTATAAGAAACAGACCTCATTAAGTCCCTGCTCAAGATCCGTGGTGACTCTAAAAAGCTCATAGCCAGTTTTCATGAGAGGGGGACCTTTGTAGCATAAATCATTTTCTCTTATCTGTAAGTACCAACCAAACTACTATCATTTTCAGGTCTGCTTCATAAAAATGGCCAAATAAAAAGAAAGGGAAAAAAAAAAAAATCAAATAAAAGTTTTTAAAAAATCACCTTCTGTCTTATTTCAGGTTCTTTGAAGGCAAGTTCCACTATATCCTGACCTTGGATTCCTTTCCAAGTTGGAATCCAGTTGCAGATCGAACCCAGAACTGCAGCAACCAGAGGATTAGGCTTCATTTCCTCTGCAATCTGTATATCAGGCAAAAAATAACTAATCCTATTAAATTTTAGTGTTTCGGAGAACAAAGAGTCATGCAAATATCAGGAGTGTTTCGGAGAACAAAGAGTCATGCAAATATCAGGTTTCAGAAAAAGAAGAATGTAGAAAAAGTAATATATTAATTATTAATTCTTAAATGCATTTGATAGATGAAATCGTTTACTAGTTATTATTTTCGATTGTCCAGTGCGGAGCAAATACAAATTAGTTTCATCATCCATTTAGGTTCAAGATTTTGTAAAATTTATTATGTTAGCACCAGATAATTTTCAAGTCAATGTATATGCCTGAATCACTCTAACGTGCAAGATCCTATGTTTTATATATGTATATACCTTGCACATTGGTGCAGCTAGAACTGCACCACTCCAGTAGTTTGGCATCTTTCTGTGCATGAGAAGAGCCACTGCTCCCCCCATGGACTCCCCTAACAAGAATCTCTTCTTCCCTTTATTCTCTTCTCTCTCTAATAATTATCCCGACAAATAAAATAAATAGATGTCACGAATGAGAATAATATAATAATTTTGACACTATAAAGAATAAAAATATTAAAACAAAATGTATTGATCACTATAGTGAATCTATTCTAATATGTAATATTTATAAAAGTTTTAACGTAAAAGAGAGTATATGAAACGAAAACTCACCACATATGTTTATAAAATGATTAGAGCAATCAGTCAACAAGTACATCAAAATTTTCTACATAGGCTTGAAGGCCAGCTGACCTTCCGTGGCCTTCATAATCTATCCCGTACACAGCAAATCCATCCTTAACGAGCTGAAGTGCAGTACCTTGTTACATTTAATTAAATTTAATTAGAATGATCAATTACTGGTTTTTTTTTTTTTTTGAAAAAAATGAAAGTGCGCATGTGTGTGTTTTTAATTTTATATTTTTTTGAATTTTTTAGAGAAATTAAAAGTAAATGTATGGTAGAATTTTGACTGACTTTTCATGGTGATGCTACACTCCATTGCATAACCATGGCAGATGAAGATCAAAGCTTTTGGTTCTTGATTTACCGGAAGCCATTTGCATGTGAAAAGCTTCATGCCTCGAGAATTCAAGATGAACTCCTGAACAAGTAATTTGAATGTTAATTTTTATAGGTTTGATTACCTTACTGATTGGGTGACTTTATCCATAAATTACATCTAATAAATTGATTGTAAAGGTGGTTATTAAAGTTAATCTAATTGTTGTAATTATTGGCTATCCAAATTAGTAAGGTAGCCAAATCTTAATTTTGTATATTCAAAGGGTTAATTTGATTGATTTCTCCCAGGTTTCTCCCATGATTAGTTTTATAGAGGTACAAGAAATTCATATTTTTCATTCTCCAGGTTCCTAGTTACATATGTAATTAATGAGAGATTTTTAACAAATCTCTAAATTAATTCCAAACCAAAATTGATTTTAACTCAGAAAGATCAAGAAATTTTATCCAAAATAATGGTAATCAAAATAAATTAACAAATTTAGGTGAAAACACTCATTAAAAATATTTCGCAGCATATATAAAAGATTAAATTTGGCCTTACCTCTTGATATTTGACAATTTCATCCGCCTACAAAATCACACCACGCAATTAAAAAGCAAGTCCATCAAACAGATATAGTAACAAGAATTATCAGATATGATAGAGTAATTTACACAAATAATATATGTTAAGTACATTCAAAAAATTGAAATTTGAAACATAAATTTTCATAAAGGTTTAGGTATGTGCTAATGAATTAGTCCAAATAATGATCCGTATAATAAACCCAAATATAAGTATGAAAATAATTTAAGATAGAGTATATACCATGTAGAGAGAAACTTATAGAATTATGTAGATGAAGCAAAAAGTAACTTTTCTCGAAAGGAAAATATTGCAACTGAGTTTTGGAAGTGGGATATTTATATGGGTTCTAAAAGGTTAAAATCTACAGAAGATTGGATTTGAGGACTAGAAGAAGAACAAAAAAGGGTCGAAAGATGAGAAATATAAATATCTAAAGCCGACAATGCCGGGACTTGAAGAATTTAGTGTTGAGGAATTATAGATGTATGTGTGTTGTTGTGCAAAAACAGAAAAATAAGGATAAGTGAAGATAAATTTGCGGAGTGCGTGGCTATTCATGCATATCTTTCCAGTTTTAAGTACAGATAAAAAAAAAGGAATTGTTTGATAACTTCTTTTTTTCTTCTCAATTTGTGTGTAATTGTGTATATATATAGGAAATATTATCTGGCAACCCTTTGTATGGAAAAGTCCTTAAATTATCCAAAAGGATAAAAAAAAAATAACAACAATAGGTTGAATGAAAGACCTAAACATCTCTAAGTCCTGCATGTATCGATGGGTTTATTTTTTCAATTTCATTTGGTTGATTTTGTTGAGATCATGATGCCCTCAGGAAAGTGTTTACACATTACGGAAAAATTAATTAATTAATTAATTATATATATATATATATATCACAGATTAGTTAAGTTTTGGTCCACAATGCTATCCAAAGTTTGGTGCTTACTTAATTTGTGGGTTGAAAATGAGTATAATTTATTAGATTTGATTGTCTTCATTTATTGTTGGATTAGTTGAAAACTAACGTCAAAGCAATCTTTTTGGGGTGTGGATTTGACACCTATAAAATTGAATTTTACACTCATTTTTTGGTTAAACATTTAGGCTCAAAAGCAAAACTGAACCTAAATTTAGTAAGGTTTTATGTGTGGCAATATCGCCACCCTATATTACCAGGTGCTATTTATTAGATCAATTAAAGATTTTTTAAAATCTCTCATTAACAATTTCATTTTCATCATGAACTTCATATAAATCGACCATGGAACTTGTAGAATTGCGTGCTATATCTTCCAAGCTATTAATTGACTATTTTGAAGCATCTTCCGTGAATTTATGACCCTGCAATTCAGAACAAAAGCATCAACATTCTTAATTTTGGCGGTGGTTAGAATTTCTTACTATATCTATATTTAGTAAACAATCAATCATGACTAGCATTACATGGTTGATGTGAAATTTAAATGAGTTGGAAATTTAAATTTACAAATTTACATATCTTGATGAATTTCTTGATAATTTAGGGGTAATGGGACTAACCAATTTATTTTTAAGAAATTGAAGTTTAACAAAAACCTAGGACGAAACTGAAAATTTTCCAATATTATATAACAGGAAATTGCAATTTACTAACTTGAGATTTACAAAATTACACGCGGATTAGACCCTTACTTTCTTATTATACCTTACCCTCATGCCATTAGCCAAGGAGAGTTAATATTGATACTTGATCAAGGCATTTAGCCACAATGATCAAAACACCCATGCGCAGGAAAATAGTACTTTAGAAAATAAATTAAAAACAAAGGTGGATTTCTACATGATAGATGGTGGATATCAAATTCAAATATAATTTTTTTTTTTTTAAAAAAAGTAGTTTGTTAAATAAATATTTCTTTGAAAAATAATTTTGTAAAGTTAATTAGAAAAACAGATAGACGGATCTCTACCGTTCATTAAAAGTGATGGACAGTTTTGAAAAAACGAAATAATTAAAAAGTGGAGAAACTGAATCTCCACTAATGGAGATCTCGATGGATTTAGACTCCCCATCGCCAAGCTCCATCGTCAAAGATGAAGGTTGCCATCACATGAGGGTTAGCAATCTCTATGGAGATCTATGGATCTTTATCATCCTAAAATAAGAGACGAGTAATGCTAAATTTTACTCAAATTTATTGTTCATATGATACGATAAACTTATGTATAATTACCACATCATCCTATAATTATAGTAGCTGTTACAAATCATCTTGTCATAATAACAAAAAGTTTGGAAAGTATAACATTATTCAATCAGTGATAGATTAATATTAGCAATAGATATATGAAATCCATTATGTACAAATAAAGAAGCCAAATTAAAGCCAATTAGCAACAATGAGATCTTGCCATCACAACCAAAAATAAATTGAAATAAATTAGTGGAGATGGGTCTTCATCACAATGGAAACTCACATCTCCATTATCGACCTCCAACTTCAATGACGAAGAAGTGGAAATGGAGATCATCTACAAATGGTGGATATCTAAATTAGACCTTCATTATCCATCTATGAAGATTGATCCTTTTTCATTTCCTTTTTTTTTTTTTGAAATTTAATTTTGAAAAATCTCCATTGTCTAACTTAGAATGGATAGTGGAGCTCCAAGTTTTTTCTTTCTTTTTCATTTTTTATAATTTTTATTTTCGATTATTTAAAAGAAATGTAAAAAGAAAAAAATATATATCAAAATATACTACCATTACCGTTGATGAACAAGAGGAGTTTAAGATGTAATTAAAGAGTAAGTTTAATTCGTGTATAATTAAGCAACTCTCAAGTTAGTGGCAGACCCATAAATTGATATGAGATTGGACACTTATAAAATTATTTAAAAATAATTATAATTGATATCATATATATATAATTATTTAAAAATAATTATAATTGATATCATATATATTTTTTATTTATGAATGTTATTGTCTAAAGAATTTTACGTTATACAAAAACAATTGATGTCTAATAAAAAAAATCACATCTATCAATTTTTTCATTTACAAATCTCTTATTTGATTATCTAGTTAAAACAGGTTTATATTTATAAAAAGTACAAAATTAATTATTAGATTAAGACATGCCACATAAAGGAAATCACACATCATATGTTTTGTTAATTAAGCAAAATGATAATTTAGTTCTCAAGTATAAAATAACTCAACTTATAGTAATATAATAAGTTCCTTTTTTATGCAACAAGTTTGTATTTGTAAAAGCACAATATTATACTATAAATTCAATTAAGAATAAGACTTCGATCAAACCAAAAATATTATAAATAATAAAAATATTCAAAAGAATAATGATAATTAATAAAGAATATACTAATTAAAAAAATATTTTTTTTTGGAGAATTGGGCACCTCAGCTCAGCTATGATGTGTGATTACTAATTAGCCTCATGTCCTAAAACTATAATTGAAAATAAATATTGTAAAATATTAACAAGTAGAAGAGACCAAAAAACACATCATGAAAGCCGAGAAAGAATGAAGAAAAGTAGATAAAATATTGTCTTTATTTATGAAATTAGATATATAAATTTGAAATTTAAAATTTTTTCGATAAATTTGAGGTGGGTCACATGCCTAACGTTAGATCCGCCATTGCCTCAACTCAAGTAGGTAAATTAGAATTTTCTTGTATAATAATCACCATTTATTATCTAGAATTTTACTTTAAAATTCAAAATTGGTATGTTGTTTTTTTATTGCACCGTTTTAAACAAAATTCCAAACAAGATTTATTTACTTTTATATTTAAAAAATCCTTATTAGAATAACAATTTTAAAAAGTTAGAGATAAAAAGCATTTATTCAATATAATAACGTCATTGTCTTGATTCAAATCATATATTTAGGGGAAAAAAAATAGAAAACAAAATAAAACAGTTTTACAAAATATTGCACTACGGCTCCCCTGTTTTAGATATCAAGGTTAAGGACCGACATTGTTGAGCCTATATGATCAAAGACGGATAAACTGAGGCATTGAAGTTTTCTAAAATCATTATCATGCAAATGATTAGGAAAAGTAATATTAAAAACAATAAAAGTTTGGTGACAAACTTCATATTAAGGAGATAATTTAATTAAGATCGATTATAGAAGAAAGTTCCTTTAAAAAATAATAAAATTATAGAAGAAAGATATCTCAATTTTTATTCACAATTCTAAACCCACTTCAACTTATATCTCCTACAACCATCGAAGCCCTACGTCAAATTCTCTCTAGCTAGTCACTTAAAAGCCTAAATGCATAATTGCATAATACATATTGCATTGTACCTTGCTTGAACTCCACAGTTTACTTAAGTTATCTATATAATAATACGGATTTGACTATCTTACTGATTGCATAAGATTATCTATCAATAACAACCTTTGAATATTTTTCAATAATCATCTTTACAACTAATCCAAATATTATTATTGATAACTAATTTTATTTAACCAATAAGGTAGCCAAATCCTAATAGCATTGTTGGAACAGTTGGTAGTTACGCAATTTCCAGTATCTACCATCGGGTGATCCCAACAAAATTATTGTTTCCATAACATAACATGAGCATTAACTACAACACCAATTACAATATTGATTACACTTCGGGAATCATTGCTTTAGTAAATTATCGTTACTATGTTTCAACTCCCTCTCCAATCTTGAATTATCCATGGATGCCTTCTTGTCTAACCAATTGATAACGTCTTTGAACACAATCTCAATATTTTCCGGTGGCTCTCCGTAAAGCAGGCCATGCCACATTCCCTCATAGAGCTTCAAGGTCTTGTCAGAACTCGACGCCAAATCATACAGTTGTTTGCTAACAGCTTTATCTGTCACTTGGTCCTCTTCACCATGGAGAAGTATAAATGGTATGGTAACCTAACAAATATTCAAAAGAAATTAATTAAAGTTAATTTCTGAAAGAATAAAGAGTAACATGAAATAATTTAGGTTTTTTTTTTTTCAATTGTTAAAATATTACCTCTTGAAGTCTCTGTTCAAGATCCATGCTGATCCTGAGAAGTTCATATCCTGTTTTCAAGCGAGGGCGGCCTTTGTAACAATATGGGTTTGCTCTAATCTGTAAAATAATTGAGTTACATAATTATCAGTAGTCGAAGTCTAGATGACAATAAATTTAATTTTTAGAAGAAAAGCTTTTGATAAATTTCAAAATCTAAAAAGGGGTTTTTGAGGAATTTTAAAAATCATCAAAATTCACATATTAATCTAGAAAAAGAACTAAGAACTTATTCAAACAATATTAAAAGCAATTAATGAATTTAATACCTCTTTTCTTATTTGAGGCTGTTTAAAGGCAACATCAATGATGTCTTGACCAGGAATGATTTTCCAAGTTGGAATAAACCTGCAAAGCTTTGTCAACACATTGACAACAATTGGAGGTGGCTTTTGTTCATCCGCAATCTGCATATTTAATTATTTATAAATCACGTAAGTATCAGTTTTAATATATATATTTTTAACTTCTAATCACACCTACAACTGTCATGACATGATACAATTTTAATTAAATAAATTAGGGGCAGGTTAGAGATAATATTTTCTAATCTTTCTATAACTCTAAGAAATCAGTACCCATATATTATACAAGATCTGAACATGACGTATAGTTTTTCGTAACTAAACCCATTTTAAAAACCCAATTCATAACTTTAAAGTTTGAAGTTGTGAAGGCACAGGTATGATTGTTTTAGAAACACATATAGCACCTTTTGAAATGGCCAAGCTGAAAGTCAACTGTTCAACTTTTAATCAGCAAGAAAAAGCTGACCGTTACATGAAAATGAAACTATTTTCTTGCCCTGACAATGTATCCCACCAACCATTCTTTCAAACGTATTAATGAAAAAGAAAAAAGAAATTGGTGAAACCAGAACAGCCTTGTAATTTCATTAAAATCATGTTGTATAATAGATGTTATCAATCATATATAGTTTTCATATAACGTAATATAATGCGAGAGGACAAGAACTACTTCACTCTTTTTTTAGACGCTGACATTTTACGTGATAAAAGACTGTCAAGACTTATTAGTATGATTATTAATAGTATAGTTCGGATGATTATTCTCAAAATAAAAAAGAAAGCAACTCCTATCTAGAGGAGATTTAAAACCCATATACTGAGTTTTAAAGAATAATAGTGAAACTTAGAATTTTTAACTTTTAACATTAAGATAATTACTCAATTACTCGCGGGAAAGGGAAGGGCGGAATGCACCGCGTATTTCACATTTATATTGATTAAAAAACTATTCGTACATTTCTTTATAAAGTATTCCTACATTTCTTTTATAAAGTGGGCTCTGCAAACAGAAAAAAGGTTGGAAATGTAAAACCAAAGCATTTGCCAACTGGGATCCACTTTTGCAGGAGGGGCCCTAATTGTTTTTTGTTTAGGCCCATACCAAACGTACAACATGTGCCTCCGCAAACAAGGAAGAAGACAAACCAGCTTAAAGCAAGATGACAACATACCTTACACATGGGCGCAACCAAGACGGCACCATCCCAATAATCTGGCTTCTTTCTGTGTAAAAACAGAACCATTGCTCCTCCCATGGATTCCCCCAACAGAAATCTCATCTTATCTTTGTACTCCTTCTTCTCTGAACATTATAATAAATAATAGCCACAAATTAATACCAGAACTACTGGAATTTTCGACCAAGAAAAAAGAAAAGCATCGTTAGAGTTTCATAAAATTCAACGCACGTTTGGCATGCTAAATAAAAAATAAAATAAAAATTGTTTGAAGACATGGATTTGATTCTAACCACATATGCTAGAGAAATAGTCGGAGCAGTCTTCAACAATATCATCAAAATTGTTGACATAAGCATGCAATCCAGCTGATTTTCCATGGCCTTCATAATCTATCCCATAACATGCAAATCCTGCTTGTACAAGCCTGGTAGCAGTACCTGAATTTCATCACATTAAATTCAAAAATAAATAGATAAATAAACGAATAAAATATTACTTTTAAAGTAAATATGTATACACTTACTGTTCATGGTGATACTGCACTCCATAGCATATCCATGGCAGATGAAGACCAAAGCTTTTGGTTCTTGATCCACAGGAACCCAACTACATGTGAACAGCTTCACTCCTCTAGAATTCAATATAAACTCCTGTACCATTCATTCAAAAAGAATAAAAAAGTCACCCACAAAACAAAAACATCAAAAAAAACATCATAATATCATAAAATTAAAAAATTAAAAAAAAAAATCCATACAAGGAACTAAACCAACCTCATCATATTTAACGTTCGCAGTTTCAGAAGCCTGAAAAAATAAGACCAAACATCAAAAAACAAAACAAAAGAAAAACTTGAGACCCCATTAAATATTTAGGGAAAAAATAAAAATAAAACGCAGAGAGAGAGAGAGGGAGAGAGAGGCATACCATGAACGAAAACTTTGTTCTTGAGAGTTGTAACGACAGAGTAAACAAGAGAATAATATAGATAGATAGATAGACAGATAGATATAAAGGAAACTTTTAACAAAGAAAAGGAAACAACAGTAATAAAAGTCCCCCAATGTAAGGATTTCCTATGTATCCTGATGAGAGAAGGAGAGCACGAGAGAGAGAGAAGTATATGTTGTTCGATATGATTTTATCTGAAAAGGTGTGTCGGTATTTATACAGAGAGATTGATAAGGAGTAATGTGCTGTGCTGGCCGATAATTCAATTTTATCTTATTATTTTAATTGTTTAACTTTTCAATATAAGGTCAAAGTTGTCACTCACAAAAAATAATAATAATAATAATAATCCCAAATTTCCCCTCTAGTTTAAAGTAATCACTAATTATGTCCTTATAGTTTTAGAAATCCTAATTTATCCCTTCTATTAACTCTATTAGTGAAAGTTGGTTTCTGACAATGATAGTAAGAGAAAAGACCAAACAATCCTTCAACACTGTAACAATGTAGCCATATAGAACACCATCATCCTCTATTCATCCAATCCAGACATTTTCACTCATCTCTATTCAACCAAACTATTACTAACAACAAACACCATAACCATCAAACCTCTCAACACTGTAACAACAATATCAAACGCAACAACAACATAACACAAACCTCTCAACACTATAACAACAACATCAAAACATAACAAAAAAAATTAAAAAAAAAAAAATTTAGGTTACCGAAAACCCAAATATTCTAGATTTTCGATGCGAAAATCCAAAAATCCTTGGGTTTTCCAACATTGAAAACCCAGAGACCTACGGGTTTTCGATGTCAGAAACCCTTAGATGTTGGAAACCTAGTTTGGGTCTCCGTTGATGGAGACCCTGCATCGACAGAGACCGCTGAGAGAGATAAAAGAAGATGAAGAAGAAGAAGAAAAGAGAGAGAAAGAGAGAGAGATGAAGAAGAAGAAAAAGAAGAGAGAGAGAGAAAAGAAAGAATGAGAAGTAGAGAGAAAGTGTATGTAGTTAAGTTTTGTGTTTTTATTTTTTTATTTTTTGAATTATTAATATTTTTAAATTTTAAAATTTTTTTAGTAGTTTTGATCATCACTGTCCATTTTTAAGATGAACGGTAGAGATTTTTTTTTTATTTTTTTAAATATTAAATTATAATCTTATTAAATATTTATATTTTTTTGCTTGGATAATTTTATCCTTCCACATTAACGGTTAACTATTGATTTTTAATATTCAAATTGATGGTAGGAGGTTTGTTGGATATTTTAATGAATTATAGGGGTTTTTTATTCATTTTGTAAATCAAGAAGGAGGATATTAGTGATTTTTTAAAGTAAGGGGAAATTTTGGTTATTTTATCAAATTACTGGGGAAAAATTAGGATTATCCCAAAAAAACAAAATTAAGGTCAAAGTTTGTTAGCTTTGACATATTAAATTGTGATAATTCTTTAAAAAAAAAAAAGTGATAATTATATTGATTTTTGCGCGAGATTTTGTATTAAAAAGTGTATTTGTGTATTTGGGTGCAACTGTTGTCACCCAAAATTATGATTCACACACCTAAGTTTTATGATAAAAGTTTATAACAAGAATAACTTAAAAAAAAAATTACCATTATAGATAATTTGATAAAAATATTAATTTTTCCAAATATGTTTAAACTTTAATTTAAAATTTAAATAATTGAATTAAAATGTTTTTCATACTCATCAGTTTATCCTAATATATTATATTCTAATTTAAAATCTTACTATAGTAAAAAGTACGTGATTATCACATTTTTTTTAAAAAAAGAAAGTTACAAAACAAAAACAAATTAGAGAATAAAGTTGTAAAAACTTACTTTCTTTTTGTTTAATTAGGCTATGTTTGGAGATTTAAAATGGATTTGAGATTCAAAATATTTCAAACTTTTTAATCTCATGTCTAGAGAGCAATAGGTGAGATCCCTAACACAATCTCAAATCCTCTCAAATTCTCCTCTCATGTGAATGCTCATTTCCAACATAAATGGTGTGATTTGATGGGTTTCGGCATGAGTGAACTATCGCCACTTTTTTGTTTTTTTTTTTAAAAAGAATTTTTTTAAATAATTTTTAAGTATAGTATAAAATATTTAAATTAATTTTATTCCAATCCAATCCCAATCAAACATCTCCATTTTTTTTTCAAATATTTTAAAGAATTTTTTTAAAATAAATTTTAAGTACATTATAAAACATTTAAATTAATTTTATTCTAATCTAATCGCAATCTATACCAAATATAATATGGTATAATTTTATTTCAATCCCTATTTCTACTAAATATAGAATAGTAATTTTTAGTGCAATCTAATTCATTTCATTCTAATTCAATTTAATCCAAATCATTTCATTCCATTGTTGCATGCTAAATGTAGTCTAAGTTCCAAGAGCATCAATCATTATTGTGAAGAACAAAAAAATAATGTAGTAAATTAATACATATTCTATTTGTAAAAAGTATTTAATTTTTTCCTTTGTAGTTTAATTTTGGATTAATGCTTTCAATAATATAAAACCAATTATTATACTTGTATCTGCATTGACTAATTGATTTTCACTAATGAGTATATTATATACAAATCTTATAAGCTAAAATAATGATAAAATTAATGATTCAAAATTTGCAAATTGATCTTGAGAAATATGATTAGTTAGGATTAAAAGTTTTTTATAAAACAAAGAGAAATACATGAGAAAAGTTTTTTTTTTTTTTTTTTGAAGTGCAAAGAGTTATTCAAACTTAAACTTGGGTGTATTAATAGTTTAATCAGGTACTTTTAGAAAATAAATGAATTTATTTTCATAAAGTATGTTTCGGTATCAAATTGGATGTTTATATATAGTACAGTTGATTTTAAAACTTTTAATGGTATGTGTACTTATAATTTGGATGTATAAATCATATTTTTGGATAGTAATATCTGCACCCTATATATTTATATCAACCTATCAATGCTATATTAAGTAAAGGAAACTAGATATCAAGGTTAAAGTCTGGCCAATTTAGCATTGATGTATTTAATTAGTTATTGTGGCTTTGGTTTTGTATGTCCCGCTGAGTTCATATGCAACTTGTGGGACAGTGGACTTCTATTTAACCTACTACATTAATTGTTTATAAGGTTAGTTTTGATATTAGATTAGGTGCTTATAGTAAAATTGAGTTAAAATTTTTTAAAGATAGTGTAATTATAATTTTGGATGTATAAATAATATATTTGGATGGCAATATTTATACCCTATATATTTATATCAACCGATCAACGCTATATTACGCAAAGGAAACAGACAGCAAGGTCAAAGCCTGGCTAATTTAACATTGATTTATTTATACATTTAGTTATTGTGGATTTGGTTTATATGTCACGCTGAGTTCACACGCAACTTGCGGGACAGTGGACTTTTATTTAACTGACTACATTAATTATTCTTCGCCATTTGCATTCGCGTCAATGGATTGCACCGATGGTGGGGAAGCTTTGTGCAAGAATAATTATTCAATGGATCACCCAAATAAAACTAATAATTGAAATATGATAAATTGAAAGTAGGGTTATGCTGCTATACAAATTATATAGAGATGGTCGATGGTTAACTATTATATTATAAAGGGTTCATAAAAATTAAAAATTAAACTGTTTTAAAAAATAAAAAATAAAATTCAAATAAAACTAAATCGATCTTATAATTATGATGTGTTTACTTGATCGATTGAGGAATAAGAATGATTGATAATATTTACTTGTTCTAAAATTATTTCATAAAATTTCCAGTATCTACCATCGGAGGATCCCAACAAAATTATTGTTTCCATAACATAACATGAACATTAACTACAACACCAGTTACGATATTGATTACACTTCGGGAATCATTGCTTTAGTAAATTATCGTTACTATGTTTCAACTCCCTCTCTAATCTTGAATTATCCATGGATGCCTTCTTGTCTAACCAATTGATAAGGTCTTTGAACACAATCTCAATATTTGCCGGTGGCTCTCCGTAAAGCAGGCCATGCCACATTCCCTCATAGAGCTTCAAGGTCTTGTCAGAACTCGACGCCAAATCATACAGTTGTTTGCTAACAGCTTTATCTGTAACTTGGTCCTCTTCACCATGGAGAAGTATAAATGGTATGGTAACCTAATAAATATTCAAAAGAAATTAATTGCAGTTAATTTCTGAAAGAATAAAGAGTAACATGAAATAATTTAGTTTTTTTCCAGTTGTTAAAATAGTACCTCTTGAAGTCTCTGTTCAAGATCCATGCTGATCCTGAGAAGTTCATATCCTGTTTTCAAGCGAGGGCGGCCTTTGTAACAATATGGGTTTGCTCTAATCTGTAAAATAATTAAGTTATATAATTATCGGTAGTCAAAGTCTAGATGACAATAAATTTAAATTTTAGAAGAAAAGCTTTTGACAAATTTCAAAATCTAAAAAGGGATTTTTGAGGAATTTTAAAATTCATCAAAATTCATATATTAATCTAGAAAAAGAATTCAGAACTTATTCAAACAATATTAAAAGTAATTAATGAATTTAATACCTCTTTTCTTATTTGAGGCTGTTTAAAGGCAACATCAATGATGTCTTGACCAGGAATGATTTTCCAAGTTGGAATAAACCTGCAAAGCTTTGAAAACACATTGATAATAATTGGAGGTGGCTTTAGTTCATCTGCAATCTGCATATATTATAAATCACGTAAAGTGTCAGTTTTAATATACATTTTTTGAACTTCTAATCACACCTACAACTGTCATGACATGATACAATTTTAATTAAATAAATTAGAGTCAGGTTAGAGATAATATTTTCTGATCTTTCTATAACTCTAAAAAATCCGTACCCATATACTATGCAAGATCTGAACATGACGTATAGTTTTTCGTAACTAAACCCATTTTTAAAAAGCCAATTCATAACTTTGAAGTTTGAAGTTGTGAAGGCACAGGTACGAATGTTTTAGAAAAACATATAGCACCTTTTGAAATGGCCAAGCTAAAAGTCAACTGTTCAACTTCTTCAAAAAAAAAAACTGTTCAACTTTTAATCAGCAAGAAAAAGGGAACCATGACATGAAAATGAAACTATTTTCTTGCCCTGAGAATGTATCCCACCTACCATTCTTTCAAACATATTAATGAAAAATAAAAAAGAAACTGGTGAAACCAGAATAGCCTTGTAATTTCAATAAAATCATGTTGTATAATAGATGTTATCAATCATATATAGTTTTCATGTCACACAATATAATACGAGAGAAAGAGAATCACTCCATTCTTTTTTCAGACGTTGACACTTTACGGAACAAAAGACTATTAAGATTTGTTGATATGATCATTAATAGTACAGTTTAAATAATTATTTTTAAAACTAAAAAGAGAGTAACTCCCGTCAAAAAGAGATTCAAAAGCCATATATTAAGTTTTAAAAAATAAAAATGAGATTTAAATATTTAACTTTTAATAGTAAGATAAGTATTCAATTACTCCCATTGCAAAGGGGAAGCACCCCATATTATAAAGTGGGCTCTGCAAACAAAAATGGTTAGAAATGTAAAACCAAAGCATCTGCCAAATGGGGTCCACTTTTGCAGGAGGGGCCCCAATTTTTTTTTGTTTAGGCCCAAACCCAACGTACAAGATGTGCCTCCACAAATAAGGAAAAAGACAAACCACCTCAAAGCAAGATGACAACATGCCTTACACATGGGCGCTACCAAGACGGCACCATCCCAATAATCTGGCTTCTTTCTGTGTAACAACAAAACCATTGCTCCTCCCATGGATTCCCCCAACAGATATCTCATCTTCTCTTTGTTCTCCTTCTTCTCTGAACATTATAATAAATAATAGCCACAAATTAATACCAGAACTACTGGAATTTTCGACCAAAAAAAAGAAAAGCATCGTTAGAGTTTCATAAAATTCAACTCACGTTTCGCATGCTAAATAAAAAATAAAAATAAAAATTGTTTGAAGACATGGATTTGATTCTAACCACATATGCTAGAGAAATAGTTGGAGCAATCTTCAACAATATCATCAAAATTGGTGACATAAGCACGCAATCCAGCTGATTTTCCATGGCCTTCATAATCTATCCCATAACATGCAAATCCTGCTTTTACAAGCCTGGTAGCAGTACCTGAACTTCATCATATTAAATTCAAAACGAATAAAATATTACTTTTAAAGTAAATATATATATATACACTTACTGTTCATGGTGATACTGCACTCCATAGCATATCCATGGCAGATGAAGACCAAAGCTTTTGGTTCTTGATCCACAGGAACCCAACTACATGTGAACAGCTTCACTCCTCTAGAATTCAATATAAACTCCTGTACCATTCATTCAAAAAGAATAAAAAAAAAGTCACCCACAAAACAAAAACATCAAAAAACCATCGTAATATCATAAAATTAAAGAATTAAAAAAAATCGATACAAAGAACTAAACCAACCTCATCATATTTAACGTTCGCAGTTTCAGAAGCCTGAAAAAATAAGACCACCGAAAAACAAAACAAAAGAAAAACTTGAGACCCCATTAAATATTTAGGAAAAAAAAATAAAACGCAGAGAGAGAGAGAGATAGAGAGAGGCATACCATGAACGAAAACTTTGTTCTTGAGAGTTGTAACGACAGAGTAACAAGAGAATATATATATATATATATATATATAGATATGAAGGAAACTTTTAACAAAGAAAAGGAAACAACAGTAATAAAAATCCGCCCATGTATGGATTTCCTATGTATTATGATGAGAGAAGGAGAGCGCGCGCGAGAGAGAGAGAGAGAAGTATACGTTGTTAGATATGATTTTATCTGACAAGGTATGTCCGTATTTATCTGAAAAGATATGATTTGCGTGAGATTTTGTATTAAAAAGTGTATTATGTATTTGGGTGCAAATGTTGTCATCCAAAATTATGATTCACACATCTAAGTTTTATGATAAAAGTTTATAACAAGAATAACCTAAAAAAATTACCATTGTAGATAATTTGATAAAAATAAATTATTTTAAATACCTTCCATATCTATTAATTTTTCCAAATATGTTTCAACCCTAATTTAAGATTTAAATAATTGAATTAAAATATTTTTCATACTCATCAATTTATCCTAATATATTATATTCTAATTTAAATCTTACTGTAGTTAAAAGTACATGATTATCACATTTTTTTTTTTAAAAAAAAAGAATGTTACAAAACAAAAACAAATTGGAGAATATATAAATTGGAGATTTGAGATTCAAAATGTTTCAAACTCTCTAATCTCATGTCTGGAAAGCAATGGGTGAGATCCCTAGCGCAATATCAAATTCTCTCAAATCCTACTCTCATGTAAATACTCATTTCCAACAAAAATGTTATGATCTGATGGGTTTCAGAATGAGCAAACCATCTCCATTTTTTTTTTTAAAAAAAATGGAGAATTTTTTTAAAAATAAATTTTAAGTATATTATTAAATATTTAAATTAGTTTTATTCCAATCCAATTCCAACCAGACATCTCCACTTTTTTTTTTTTTCAAATTTTTAAAAATAAATTTTAAGTACATTATAAAATATTTAAATTAATTTTATTCCAATCTAATCTTAACCTATACCAAATATAATATGGTATAATTTTATTTCAATCCCAATTTCTACCAAACATAGAATAGTAATTTTTTAATCAAATCTAATCCAATCTATTATATTCTAATTCAATCTAATTCAAATCATTTCATTCCAATCTTGCGCGCTAAATGTAGTCTTAGTTCCAAAAGCATTAATCATTATTGTGAAGAACAAAAAATAATGTAGTAAATTAATACATATTCTATTTGCAAAAATTATTTAATTTTTTTCCTTTGTAGTTTAATCTTGGATTAATGTTTTCTATAATATAAAAACCAATTATTACACTTGTATCTGCATTGGCTAATTCATTTTGACTAACGAGTATATTATATACAAATCTTATAAACTAAAATAATGATAAAATTAACGATTCAAAATTTGCACATTGATCTTGAGAGATATGATTAGTTAGGATTAAAGTTTTTTATAAAACAAAGAGAAATACATGAGAAAAGTTTTTTTTTTTTTTTTGAAGTGCAAAGAGTTGTTCAAACTTAAATTTGGGTGTACTAATAGTTTAATCAGGTACTTTTGGTAAATAAATGAATTTATTTTCATAAAGTATGTTTTGGTATCAAATTGAGTGTTTATATATAGTACAGTTGATTTTAAAACTTTTAATGGTATGTGTACTTATAATTCGGATGTATAAATCATATTTTTTGATAGTAATATCTGCACCCTATATATTTATATCAACCTATCAATGCTCTATTAAGTAAAGGAAACTAGATATCAAGGTTAAAGTCTTGCCAATTTAGCGTTGATGTATTTAATTAGTTAGGGATATTATTAATTGACCCCCTAAAATTGAAAATAATATCAAACCACCAATGGTTTTAAAAATAATAGTCAAAATAATCCAATCGTTAAATAGTACAGTGAATTCGTCAATAAAATAACGGATTCGTTAGTTTTGAGGATAAAAACGTCATTTGGTCTCAATGATACAGACGGATGACAGCTAGAAACCATTTACTAAAATTTTAATTAAATAAAAAAGAAAAAAAAATAAAAACGAAATAAAAAATATTTCCACACCTGTCATCACCTCCCATCACCGCTCATCACCATTACTCTTTCTCTCTCTCTCTCTACACCATTACTCTCTCTCTCTCATCTCACCCAACCACCATTACCATTCAAAAACCTAAACCCATCGTCGTCGCCCTCCTTTTACGTCGTTGCCGAGTCCGATTTTGTGGAGGAGATAGGAGAGGACGGCGAGAAACGGAGCCATGTGCCGTTGCGTCAAGTGGTGTGGCGGTGCGGAGGTAGAGGGAGTGGATCTGGGCAGTGTGGCGGTGCGGAGGTAGAGATCGGAGTGGATCTGGGCAGTGTGCGGAGGTAGAGATCGAAGTGGATTTGGGCAGTGTGGCGGTGCGGATCTGGGCACTTTTTTTTCTTTTTTTTGATTACCATTCAAAAACCTAAACCCATCGTCGTCGCCCTCCTTTTATGCCATTGCCGAGTCCGATTTCGTGGAGGAGATGGAGAGGACGGCGAGGAACGGAGCCATATGCCGTTGCGTCAAGTGGTGTGGCGGTGCGGAGGTAGAGGGAGTGGATCTGGGCAGTGTGGCGGTGCGGATCTAGGCACTTTTTTTTTTCTTTTTTTTGATGTGTGTTGTGATCTTTGTGTGTTGTTGATGATGATGATTGTGTGTTTGATGTTGAAGTTGAACTGGTGATTGAAGTTGAAGTTGAATTAGAGATTGAACTGGAAAATGTTGGTGTTAAGACATTCGGTGGAGATCCAATCCAGATTAGATCTCCACCGTCCATGGTAATTGATGGACGGTGGAGATCCAATCTGGGATTGGATTTTTTTATTTAAATTTCATTAAATTTAATTAATTAATTTTTTATTTAAATTTAAATTATTTAGCTTTTATTTAAATTTTTAATTTTTTTTCAAATTCACAAGGGTATTTTGGACTTTTAATGTTTTTACCACAAAACCACTAAAAATCTGGATGGAAACCACCTTTGGCATACGGTAAGGGGTTTTTTTGGCTAATATTTTCAAAAGATGAGGTAAATTGATATTATTTTCACTTTAAGGGGGTTTTTTAGATTTCTCCCAATTAGTTATTGTGGTTTTGGTTTATAAGTCCCGCTGAGTTCATATGCAACTTGTGGGACAGTGGACTTTTATTTAACCTACTACATTAATTATTTATTAGGTTAGTTTTGATATTAGATTGGCTGCTTATAGTAAAATTGAGTTAAAAATTTTTAAAGATAGTGTACTTATAATTTTGGATGTATAAATAATATATTTGGATGGCAATATTTATACCCTATGTATTTATATCAACCATTCAACGCTATATTACGTAAAGGAAACAAACAACAAGGTTAAAGCCTGGCTAATTTAATGAGAGAATTACTAAAAAGCCTTTGGAAATGTACCTTATTACAAAAGGATACCACTTTTGTTTTTTATAACAACGGGTCTCCCTTCCAATAATGGTTTGATCATGATTGACCGTTTAAGAAAACTGGAAAAATGGTAAAATAGTCATTTTCTCTTATTTTTTATTATTTTTTAAATTATATGAATTAATAAATTGTTTGGATCTTCATCGTCCATCTGGACAATGGAGATCCATTTAAAATAATTTAAAATTATAAAAATTATAAAATAAATTTAAAATTAAATGATTTTTAAAAAAAATAGAAACATAATTTTAAATATAAAAAAAAAAAAATCGATATCTTCTTAAAAACAAAAACAATGAATCTTTATCATCCATCTCTAAAATGAATGCTACAGATCAATAGAATTAAAATTAACAAAAGAAAAAAAGAAAAAATGGTTTCTTCATCACAAAAATCAGAAAACCAGATCCCAAACATCACCAAAGGTCTGCTTCTTATTCTTGTTCTTCTTTATCTTATTCTTCTTTTTGTTATACTTCATCTTGGTGGCTATTGGTTCTTCTTCTTCATCTCGGCGACTCTTGTTCTTCTTCATCTGAAAACGAACATGGTTACGGGTTTCCATTGGTCTTGTTCTTCTTCATCTGAAAATGGCCATGGCGGTTCTTGTTTGTCTTCATTTAAAACGGCCATGGCAGCTCTTGTTCTTCTTCGTCTGAAAACGAACATTGGTCTCTTTTGGAGACCAAAAGCTAGTTCAACATCACTATCCAAGCCATCCATCCAAGCCTCTCTCTTAGTTCTCTTTCTATTTCTCTTTCTCTCAATTCGACACTTCTCTCTCTTTCTCTCAAATTCGAGCGACCCAGGTCAACATGGGTTCGTTCATCTTCGTCTCCATCAGTCTTTTCAAGCCATTCCCTTCTTCTTTTTCTTCTTTCGTTCGCTCTTCTTCTTCCACTTCTCGCTTCTATCTTCTTCATTTTCCACTTGTCTCTTTTGTTTCCTCTATTAGTCGCATCAAACGAATCTGAACAATTTTGGTTTGGGCGATGTTGAGAATTGGTGATGTTTAGACTTGGTTTTGGCAATTTGGTTTCAGTAGGATTATTGCTTTGGGTGATTTGAACTAGTTTGGGCGATTTCGAATTAGGAGATTTTGATTTTAGCTTAAACATCTTCTATTGATGTGGGTGCTTTTGATTTGGTTTTGTTGGAAACCAAATCGATTTTGATGTTTGAGCGAAACCAAATAATTGTTGATGTTTGAGCAATGACTACGCTAATGAGCGATGAACAATGAAGAGTGAAGATGGCGGTGGAGATCCAATTTGGATCTCCACCGCCATCTTTACTTTTATTTTAATTTTCTTTTTTTTTTTTTATTAAACATTCAAATTTAAAAATATTTTTTTTTATAAGTTTGGGTGTTTTTAGCTTAATCTCCATATCTCACATTTTTTTTTTATTTTCTTTTTAATTTCAATTATCTTTTCCAAATTGATCATAACCGTCCATGTTTTAAATGGACAGTTTAGATCAATTTTTTTTAAAAATATTTTTTATATTTAAAATTAAATAGATCTCAACTGTTCATTTTCGAGTGAACAATTGAGATTTTTTTAAGTTTTTTAATTTTTTTTCCTACAAAAGTAGGGGTAAATATGTCATTTTCACCAAACATTAGTTAGTTAAGGGTAATATCGTCTTTTTGTTCTATTTTGTTAGTCTTCAGTTATCTCACACGGTCAAATCTTAGTCTAGGGGAGGAGATTGTTATAAAAAGCAAAAGTGATTTCTCATTATAATAATATATATGTTTAGAGGCATTTCAGTAATTCTCTCCTAATTTAACATTGAAGTATTTATTTAGTTATTTGGTTTTGTTTTATATGTCATGCTGAGTTCATATGCAACTTGTGGGACTGACGACATTAATTATTCTCAGCCATTTGCATTCGGGTCAATGGATTGCACCGATGGTGGGGAAGCTTTGGGCAAGAATAATTATTCAATGGATCACTCAAACGAAACTAATAATTGAAATATGATAAATTGAAAGTATGGTTATGCTGCTATGCAAATTATATAGAGATGGTCGATGGTTAACTATTATATTATAAAGGATTCATAAAAATTAAAAATTAAACTGTTTTAAAAAATAAAAAATAAAATTTAAATAAAACTAAATCGATCTTATAATTATGGTGTGTTTGCTTGATGGATTGAGAAATGAAAATGAGAAATGAAAATGATTAACAATGTTTACTTATTCTAAAATCATTCCATAATTGGAATAAAACTGTAAATCTCATATGAATTCAGGGTTGTGGAATGAGAATCTCATTTCTCCCACCCCCACTTAAGAATCCTATTCTCATTCTTTTTACAAGGTAAAATATCTCTTATATTATTCTTTAAAAGAAATATATAGATACACAATATATATTAAATCATGATTTTTTATATCAAATATATATATACTTATAATAATATTATTAAGAAAGTCTTTTAATAATATTATTATAAGTACATTTTTAGGAA
Organism: Nephelium lappaceum; assembly: GCA_021234005.1. Classification (NCBI taxonomy): domain Eukaryota; kingdom Viridiplantae; phylum Streptophyta; class Magnoliopsida; order Sapindales; family Sapindaceae; genus Nephelium; species Nephelium lappaceum. Next base: position 21,583,862 of record CM037999.1, read on the forward strand.
ACACTTTATATATTAAAAAAAAAAATCACGATTTGATATACAATATAGATACATAATATGCTTACAATAATATTGTTATTTTTTTTTATCCTATTATGATGAGTTACATGACAAAAAGATTGCACTATATCTTAAACATTTTTTTGTTTATTGTAATTAATCCATAATTTTAATCAATGATATTTTTTTTGTAACTTGTAGTAAATCCATTCTAATTCCAAAGCAAAACGAATAGTTCAATGAAAATATTGCTGATTTTGATTTTGATTCTTGTAGTTGAAGTAAACAATTTATTCTGATTCTAATACATCATTTCGATTCCAGATCGTTCTGATTCTCATTTCGATTCCTGTAATTTATATAAACGCTTAGTCTTGTAAATATATAGGTATAGTATAGTAACTAAATCCTTAAAAGTAATATCTTAATTTTTCTTTAATATCCAACATTGCTATTCATAATATATCTAGTGTCTATCCCCGTCCCTTCAATGTTGAAAATTTTGATAAAAAAAAAAAAAATCTAAATAAAAAATCATATATATATTTTTTATGAGTAATGTGAACTTGAACCCCTAACTAGTAGCAAGGGAAGTTGTACAGCAAATGCAACTAAGAATTAATTTACAAATCCATCCAAAGTGACTTAGTTATAAAGAGTGCTCATTAAATCCAATAATGTATCAAATTTGAGTTGCTACAAAAATGGTATTCCAAAAAAAAAAAAGAGTAATGTACAATTAAAAGAAATCAAATCTTATATAATATACATATACATGGTATCAATTCATTATTACATGATATAGATTCATTGCTACGTTGAAACATTAGTCATAAAAGGCATTCATTAAATTATTTTTTAATAATTCATAATATTAATTTTTAATAAACAAAGGAGTAAAATAAGCACGAAGTATTATGACCCGAGATACTGTTTTTATATGGAAATTATCCGTCCATACAGAAGTGAGAGAAAGATCTATATAAGAATCGGAGAACAACCCATGCATAAAAATGGGGGAACTTAATTGTTTTACCTACTTGGGTATCAAACCATGTTAAAGTAGGACAACTGATGTTTAAATCAACAGTATCGGTTGCCAATGATGGATAATAAATAACTTAAAATTCTCGTTAAAAGAAAAAAAAAAAAAGAAAAGAAAAGAAGAAAAAAACTCCCGTACTCTGCCGTCGTTTGAATTAATTTTATCCTTGGTGTAACAAGAGGAAGCAACAAAAATCTTGAAGTTAGCTTCCTGTCGAGAACTTAAATTAAAATGACACCAAAGAATGAACGAATACAATTGATTTATTAAATGCAGGTCCAAAAAGTTAAAGACGCAGGTCCAAAAAGGGCTGCTCCAACATTTCTTGGCAATTAATGGTGGGGCTCTACGCCATGGCGCGTACCATCTCTTTGAACACTCCCACCCATTTGACGTACGACATTGGATACCATCGAATATGATTGAATGAGATACCATGGAATTGAATTATACTGTATCATATTTAGTATAATTAAGATTTGATTAAATTGAATTAAATTAAATTAATATAATAATTGTATAAATTGATTTTTGAATAAAATATAATAAATTAATATTTAAATATATTTAATACAAATAAAAATATAAAGTTATTTTTAATAAATTTTACATTTATAACACTTCATAAAATTATTTTAAATGAATTTATAATAATAAAATATTTTTATATATTTACTATAATAAAATATTACATTATAATAAATAATAAAAAAAAAATCTAGAGTTGATGGGTACACGGGTTTTCAAAGGAAAAACTTTATTTTAGTTTTTAAAGTTTAAAAAAATATCAGATTTTTAAAAATCTTTTAAAAATAATTTTTTTTATTCCTAACTTCTTAAAAACTCTTTAAAAATATCCAAATCATTAGTCAACTAAGGTTAACATTAATAAAATAAGAAAAAAATATTTTTATCCTTGATAGTTATTAGTTTCACATAAATTATTATATTATTCTAATAAAATAATGAATGTACAAGTTAAATTATCTAAAATATTTTTAAATTTAAATTTTTAAAAATAACCTAAAATTACTATTGACCGTTAGTTAATTGACGGTTTGAATATTTTTGAAGAGTTTTAAAAAAAATTAAAAATAAAAAAAATTATTTTTAAAAGGGATTTAAAATTTTAATATTTTCTTAAACCTTTGAAATGAAAACGAAGTTCCATAAATTTGGAATTTGACAATGGGGAAATGTGGGGTCCGAAAATAATTTTCCCTTCCTCTTTCTTGGCCAAGAATGGGAATTGTGGAAAGGGAATTTTTTTTTTTTTTTTTTTATTCTCACCACCTACCCCGGGTTCCAAGTGGTCCCTGAACGACACGGTAACATTGACCAACACTACATTTTCAGCCACAGCCATTAGTTTATTACAATTAATAATAAAATATTCTTTTGTCATGGATTCCACTATCATGGATTTTGCTTTCTCATCGGCCTAGTTGGCTTCACTTCAACGTTGCTTTTCAATTTTTCATAACTGCTTTCAACTTGTATCAGCCTAGGACCATTTAAAAAACGATTTAGGGAAGTCATCTCTCACTATCTTCATTTGCATATTACAGTTTGGAAAAATAGAAGATCCAAATTCTGAAAATATTCTAAAATACACAAATCTTAAACCATATATATACTGTGAAAAAGATAAATTTATTGTTTGTATGGTAGCAAATTGTATGGTAATTGAGCAAATTGAGCAATCAAATATATATATATCTATGGTCATTCTTTAGCATGGATAGCTTTAGTCTATTTGTTGATCAGAATGTCATATCTTGGTCATTTGATGCATCTAATTATGGTCATTCTTTAGTGTATGCATTGTGATCATTTTATGAGCTCTTTCTATTTTTTTACATATATTAATATTAGTCAACAAACAAAGATAAAACTCTAAAAAATTTGACACAGCCGCAAACCAAAATACCAAGCCTCCAAGAGGAAAAGAAAATTAAAAGGCCAAACAGCAACGGCATTTCATTCCTTTTTATATGGAGAATAAAGCTAAACAAATAATGCTTTTGCTGCATGCAATCAAAAGAAAAATTTGTTTCTCGAATCTTGTAACTGTTATTTGGCCAATAAAGAACAAAAATTCATAAATATGTGGAGACCTTTGCATTATTTTGATTCATGAAATCATGTCCACCTGCTTAATCATGTCTGTATTATCTGGACATCAGAACATGAAATAATATAATATTTTTCCTGGTCAGAATTGGGGACTGAAAACCTTTAAAATAAAAATAGTGACAATAGTTTTCGGAGAAACACACTGTAAATTGTTTTTCACATTATTTATTTGAGAATTACTGAACAATAAATTAATACTTATAACTTTTTTTAAACGGTTATTATTCACTAAAACTGATTCTGGACAACAACTATACTGATATTTTAAGGTAAATATATGCACTTAAAACACTTTAGCTATCAAATATCTAATTATCTAAAAGTTTACCCATTCCACTATCATGAAAGTGATTGTTATTTTTCAAAAAAAAAAAAGAAAGTAATTGTTCTTATAAGGTGCAATTAGGAAGAATATCAGAACGGCAGCGAAGTTACAATTTTAGCATCTCCGATCTTAATATATATGGACTACCACAGGACAAATAGTTCAATTTATTTATTTATTTATTTTTTTAAAATTTATTTCTAATCAATAAATCTAATACCATAAAAAATAATCTAATTTTTAGACTTTACTTTTATTTTTTATTTATATATTTGATACCTTGAAGAAACATTAAAAAAATATATCCTCATTTTCACTTAATTTTAGGAAAATTAAAATTAATCTTTCCTTTCATATATATATATATATATATAGTGTGTGTGTGTGTGTGTGTGTGTGTGTGTATGTATATTTCCGAAAGCTGACACCAAATGGGCTGAAGATCTATCAGATTTGTCGAGATCAAATAGTAATTACACAATCTACCTAGATATCTACCTCCTATAAACATGAAACAATTACTCTCACAATCAGGGAGAAAACTAGCTACACAATATGCAATCAAGAAAACTATTCACACAAGCATTGGATTAGAGGTGTGCTAGATTTGTCAAGGTCAAATACTAATTACGCATCCTAAATATCTACTCTCATAAACAAGAGACAATTAATCTTACAATTAGGCGGAAAACTAGCTACACAAGATGAGTTAGAGAAAACCATCCACAAAAGCATTGGGTTGGAGGTTTGTCAGATTTATCAAGATCAAATACTAATTACATAGCTCATATATCTATTTCCATAAATGGGAGACAATTACTCTCATAATAAAGAAAAAAACTAGCTACACAAGAAGGGTGTAAGAAAATAACTCACACAAGCATTGGGTTGGAGACTAGTCAATCTATCAAAATCAAATATTAATTACAAAGCCCAAATATTTGTTTCTATAAACGGGAGATAAATACTCTTACAATCAAGAAGAAAACTTGCTACACAAGACGTATATATATATATATATATATATGTATTCACTTCGTATTATTTTCTCTCAATCTCAATTTTTTATTACAACCAAATATTGATAATTCCCAATATATTAATATATCAAACCATCTAGTGGATACAATTATATATTATTCAAAATTTAGATCATGTTATTGGCCACTAAAAATTTAAAAAAAAAAAAAATCAATAATCAAGACAAAATATATTTCAATATATCCACTACAAGAAAACAGTCCAACAATACCGGACTATCCATACCGAGCATTAAAAGCCCGGTATGGATACAATTATTTTATTTTAAAAAAAATGAAAAATACATTATCCATACCGGGCGAATTGTGCCCGGTATGGATAATCAAAATTCCATACCGGGCATAATGTGCCCGGATTGGATTTTGGATTATCCATACCGGGCGAGTCTTCCGCCCGGTATGGATAAAAAATATTTTTCATAAAAAATTAAAAGACATTATCCATACCGGGCGAGTGACCCGCCCGGTATGGATAATTAGGTTATGCATACCGGGCAGGTCGAGCCCGATATGCATAATCCAAAACCATACCGGGTGCGACCCGCCCGATATGGATTAAAAATTAAAAGACATTATCCATACCGGACGGGTGACCCGACCGGTATGGATAATTTGGTTATGCATACTGGTCGGGTCGAGCCCGGTATGCATAATCCAAAACCATACCGGGTGCAACCCGCCCGGTATAGTATTTGGATTATCCATACCGGGCGAGACCTGACCGGTATGCATAACCTGATGGGTCACAATTCCCCCTCCCATTTTAACCCTATTTTCTCCCTCTTTCTCTTTCTCTCACATCAGCTCTCTCCCACTCTAGCCGCCGACGCCTCTCCCCCTTCGTCGGCCTGTCGCCGCTTTGGAAGCCCGCTGTTCGCCTCGCCTGTCGCCGTTGTCCGTCGATCTACCCCCGGTGAGTCTTCCCTCCTCTTGTTCTTCTTCTCCTCCTTTCTTCTTATTCTTCTGACCGTCGCGCGACCGACCGGAACAAGTCCAACCTCGCGATCGCCGAAGCGCCTGGCAAGCTGGAGAAGTCGATGAGGAAGCCAGACAAGAAGGCGAACAGAGTGTCGGTGCCGGTGCCGAATATGACGGAGGCGGAGCTACAGCGGCGGCGGGAGCAAAGCAAGCGGAGATGGCGAAGAAGGCAGAGGAGGCAGCAGGCGAGGGACGGCGGTGGAGGAGGAGTACGAGCGGATGGTGCTGGTGTCGAACACTAACCGCGACGACTCTGTAATCGAGGCGAGGAGTAGTGGAGGAGGCGCTGGAGAAGATGGTGGGCATGAACTTTCCTTTTGATTAATTTTATTGGATAAGTAATTAACTAGGGGAGAAGGGGAGGTATGCTCTGGATCTGTGAATTTATTTGTAAAATGTCATTTGTGAATGTGATAGTTTGTTTGAATTTGATAGCTTGAGCTTGGGTTTCTGCTATATGAGACCAAAGTGAACTTTCTAAAATTTTTGTTTTTGGTTTAGAGACAACATTAAAATATGCTTGTTTATGAGTGTGTGTATATATGTGTTTGAGTGGGCAGGGGGGTTTGTTGTCCAATTGTTGGCTGTAATGCACGCTTGACTTCTTTGGAGGACTTTGAGGATCATTACCATGTTCGACACACCGCATCTTGTTCGGTCTGCTTGAGAGTTTACCCAACATCACGCTTGCTCAGCATACATGTATCTGAAGCTCATGATTCTTTCTTTCAAGTGAAAGTTGCCCGCGGCTATGCCCTGGTATTCTTTTCCTTGTTTTCTCTTAAATTGGTGTTGTGAAATCACATTCAGATTGACTAAATCATGTTCTATTTCCTTTTGGTCAAGGATCAACACAAACAACATATTTTTTTGTTAAGTTGGTTTGATATGTCACGTAGTGTATTTTAACCTCAAGCTTTTGCCCCAGATCTTTCTTGCTGTTTGTTTTACATAAGTATGGGAATTCTAATAGTAATTGTTGTTGGTGTTGTATAAACTGATCCTTATTCATGATTTTATCTATGTTGAGTGTTGCTTGTTTCTTTTCTTCTATTTGGGTTGGTACCTGATCTTGTACATATATTAAAAAAGGATTAAGAAAATCAGGGGTATATATATATTAAAAAAGGATTAATAGTAATTGTTATGAAAAACATTTTCCATGCCGGGCACCTGCCCGGTATGGATACTCCATTATCCATCTCGGGCATGTGCCCAGCATGGATAACCATTTTCCATGCCGGGCACATGCCCGGTATGGATACTCCTGTTATCCATACCGACGGCTTCCATACCGGGCAGATGCCCGGTATGGATAGTCAACCATACCGGGCATTGCCCGGTATGGATGACCTGTTTTGTTGTAGTGATCGTCGCTCAAGGGAACAACCAAATTTTATGGGTGGCCATAATGAATTTGTGGTCACCACCTACCACTTGAAAGTTGAAATATCGATGTTATATTTTAAACATAACCCAATCTAAGACTGAGGATAGAGCGAAAAATCATTAGTTGTATAATAAAAAATCAGTGAAAATGAAAACCAAAAAAAAAAAAAAATAGCACTCATTTTCCTTACTTTTTTTGTCATTATCACTAAATCTATAATTTGTCATAGCACTCATTTTCCTTACCCTTCTGTCATTGTCACTAAATTTATCATTTGAGTTTTAACGACACATAAAAATGAAAGATACCCATTTTACCCTTAATAACTAGGGAGAAAACTCAAACTCTCTCTTTCCCTTTACTCCCTTACTTTCTCTATCATTTTCTCTCTAGTTCTTCAGCCTAGTGGTTCATGTCTCTCTTTAGAAACTTGTCTCTCTCTGATCTCCTTCTTTATCTTTCTTATTCTTTTCTCGTTCTGCTCATTTTCTCCATCATTTATCATGTATAGCGATTTGAAAAAAAAATTGTTATGGGTTTTAAAATTTTTGTTTAAAGAAACTATGGGTCTGAGGAGAACTTTCAAAGATCAGTTTCAACAGAGTTAGAGTTGTGGATAATTTAGTTTTTTAAGATTAAATTAATTTACGATGTCTGTTACTTAAGGATTTTTATTAATTTAGATTTATCATGTTTAGGATTATTTTTTGTAGTTATCTTTTATTAAGTTTGGTGATAATTTAGGATTAGATCTATCTTTAATTAATTTTAGACAAATTGGAATTATTTTATTAGTTTATTTTAGATTAGGGGTGTGAGACTATAAATAGCCATGTTAGCTTAGGGTTGTAAGGATGTCAAGATGTTATGGTTATTGGCTTGAGAAGAATTAATTAAATCATATTGAGCGTTAGGTAATTATTGTGTTTATTTTAGTTTTTCCCTAGAATTCATTCTGGGCTTGGCTTGAGCTAAGGTTAGGTAAATTTTGTTATCTAATTGTAAAGGGGCAATTTACCCAACTTTGTGGGTCGATTGATTCAAAATTTATCCTATCGTGTGACGAGAGCTAGGTGATTAGGGCTTGTTGTTGGATCTAGATTTAAGTCATCAACAATTTGGTGCTTTCATTGAGATATTTGCGATGGTAATCTATTGGAAGCTTGCATTGAAAGCATTAGTGTGTGGGTTGTGTGATGGAATCGGGTGAGACATCCAATTCGGCGAGGAATGCAACATTGACTAATCGGCAACAATTAGAGGCCTTGGAAGAAGGCTAATTGAAAATGAAAAAGTTGGTGGAAGAGGTGTCTACTACAATAGTGCATTTGTTAATGTCTGTAGAGCGGATGGAACAAAACATGGAGGACCAAGAGTTGAGGTAGATTCAATGGCTAATGCAATAGACGAAATCAGTTTAAATTGGAATTGAATGAGTGATCGATGTAGGAATCATCATGCAAGAGGTGTTAAAAGATGGATGGATGAGAGGGGACTGCCTTGGGCTGTTGGGCGGCGTGAAGAATGGAGGTTTGATATGTCCAAGAATGAGGATTCGGGTTATGAATTGCACAGAAAGGGTAGGAGGCCTCATGACCAAATACCAATGATAAAATGGCATAGGAATCATTAGGGTCATGAATCCGAGTTTGAGGATGAAAGAAGAAGGATAGGTATCACCATGAAAGACAGAGGAAGTCAAAAATAGATTTCTCTCACTTCAATGGAGGAGATCCGCATGAGTGGTTGGATAAAGTGCAACAATATTTCAGGGTCTATAATGTTGTAAAGGAAGATTGGGTTTCGATGGCTTCCATGTATCTTGATGGTAGGGTTAATAGTTGGTGGCGCTGGATTAAAATACATTATGAAGATGATAGGCATATGAGATGGACGACGTTTAAGTGTAAGTTTTTGAATGAATGGGAACCATCTCCAGTTGTTAATCATCATGGACAGTTGGCTAAACTCAAGCAGGATGGTAAGGTACAAGACTACATTGAAGAGTTTCATCGACTACAAATTATAGTTCGACGTTGGTGTAAGGAGACATTGCTTGGCACGTTCATAAAAGGTTTGAAACTGTGGCTATCAAGTGAGCCTAAGTTGAAGTAACTGCAGAAGTTGTCTGCAGCTATGAGGATAGTGCTAATTTTGTCTGATAGTTATTATTCAGAGAAGAGGTCATCCAAGGATAGTGCTGGGAGTCGATTTCTTAAGAATTTTCAAAACAAAGTTCCTTGGAAAGGAAGGGAAGTTGCTGAGGGGAGTTCTAAGGAGGTTAAGAAACTATCATGTGAGGAAGTACAAGAATGAATAAAAAAGGGCTTGTGCTTTAGGTGTGGAGAAAATTGGGCAAGGACCATTGTTGTAAATCCTGATCAAGTGTTGGTGTTAGCAGAACTGAGTGACCATAAGGATGAGGATGTTAGCAATGAAGAGGAGACTAGTGATGATGGTAAACTTCAGGTTAGTAATCAATGAGAAAGTGATGGCGAGGCTAAGTTGTCACTTAATGCTATATCAGGAGGGTCGAGACCTGCTACCATGAGACTTATGGCGTGGATAGGAAAGTTTGAGGTGCCTTATTGGTAGGACTTCTGATTTTCACATAATTTTATTAACGCCAACACCATTACCAAGGTTGGCTTAAGAGGTAGTGCTATATAACCATTTGATGTGAGAATGGCTAATAGTGAAAAGCTTAAGTGTGAGGTCATGGTTCGGGATGTGAAGATAAATGTGCAGGGGGTGAGGATTGTTGCTGGTCTACATGTCCTATCACTAGTTGGATCTAGATTTAGGTCCTCAAGAGGGTCTCTTGAGTTTTGAAATTGTAAAGTGATATGAATTGTGTTGGAATAGTTTAGGTATTGAGATTAAACAAAAATAAGGGTGAAGAAGCCATTAAAGAGAAGAAACTCTATTTTATGTGTAAAATTACTATTTTTTGATACCGATGATCATTTTTTCAAGACATATTATCCTTTGTTAGGGACTTATTATTCAAAGTTAATATTGAACACTTTCAGAAAAAATTTAAGGGGTAAATAATTTTGATTTGAGCCTAAAATGGCTCGATGAGTAGAAATTGTAAACCCTCTATTTTTATTATTGTACGAGTTTCCCAGGAATAGTCTCTAAGTATCGATTAGAGACCCTAAATGATTTATGGAGACGTTTAAGGTCATAGAGAACCCATAGGGATTGATTTAAACTCAATTGGAGATTTAACGAGAAGTTAAAATAGTAAATGAAATCGAATAACTTTTAAGGTAAAAATGGACTAAATTGAAGTTAAATTTTAATAATTGTGGTCATAGTAAAATTAAGCTAAAAGCTAAGGAAGGATAATGAATTTTTGTTAGGGCGGAAATGGAATTATTGAGATTTGTGGGGAGAAAATTAGAAGCCAAAATACTGTTTGTTGACTTTTTAAAAACAAACAAAATCAGTCGCTGATCGCGAAGAAGAAAGAAGAAAGGAAGAAGAAGAGAAGAGGAAAGAAAGAAGAAGAAAAGAAGAAGAAAGAGTTGTTGCCGACCAGTCTTCACCGCCGTTCGCCGACCGACCGACCAGCCTAGAAGCTCGCCGTCGCCACGCTATCCAGTCGTCGAGTTCGAACAAAACCGAAGCCAAACTTACAGCAAACCAGCGATAGATCGACTTCGAAACCGAGCTGAATCGCCGACGAACCAACTCTGATCGACGCGGAAGGAGACGCCGACGAGCTGCTCTAGCTCGATCCGCACGTAGACCAGCTCAAACCCGACACCAAACCCGAACCAGACTGAGCTGAGACGCAGCTGAAACCGTCGTCCACGCGTGCAGATCAGGCCACAGAGTCAACGCCTAGCGACGGCGAAATCAGCCCTGAACCACGGCGGAACCGAGGGAGAAAGAGAGAGAGAAAGGGAAGGAGGAAGAAGGAGGAAGAAAATCAGTTCAAACCCAGCTCAGATCTGTCACCAAAATTAGTTCAAAACCACCCCAAAGCGAAGTTAACGCGAAGAGGAATTAGGGGTGAGTTGTTTGAGTTTAAAGATTGATGATTTTGTTAGTGATTTGATTGATTTGAAATGGATTTATTCCGATTTGTTTGTTGGTTAGTTTTGATTAAATATGAGTTGAGAAATAAGTGGATTTAAGCATATTGAGAGTTTAGAAAACCAAGAAAATATCAAGGATTTAGAGAGAAACCAAAACGTGCGCTAAACTAATTTAAAGGACAATTTTGTAAATTGGTCCATATGACGTCCATTAAGAGTTGGGATGATCCTATTGAGTTTAATTAAGCGTATTGAGATTAATAAAAGTCGAAGAGTAAATTAAGGAACCAAAAATGGAGAGTTACGCCTAAAAAGAGTCACTTAGGGGCGATTATGTAATTTTTTATTATTCGAGTTCTCAGAAGTTGACGCGAACGATAATTTACGTTTATATATGTTGTGTAGGTGACGAATCAGCCGGTGGAGCTAGGGAAGAGCGCTAGAGCGCAGTTTTAAAGCCTTCCGGATAGCTATTCGGAAGTGATAGCGAAAGGTGAGTGTCAAATTGATTTTTAAAGCATTTTATGTTACTTTGATTTATGAATGAATGTTTCATGCATATTTGGATGCTTTGATAAAAGCGAAATATGATTTAAATGATAAATGGCACGGTAACAGAGAATATGGTTTTGTGTTTTCATTAAACCAATGATTTCTTGTTTTGAATGATATAGATGAAAGAGATTGTAATTTTATAAAGATGAAAATAAAACCTATGGCTTACCCAGAGAGTATCAGATATTATCGGTCTGGGTTGAGTACCCGAAGCGTGCATTGGTAGAGTTGTAGTGTCAGTATGTCACTAACTATACTAACCATGGGAGATACCTGCAAGGAGTCGTGTCAGTCACATGTTTGAGAGATTAGCCCAATGCATGTGAATGGTATATTATTAGCTAGCTTACCCGAGCGAGATAGAGTTCTGCTCTGTAGCGATGTAGGATTCCGTTACATGAACCGGACAGAGCGATGTAGGATTCCGCTCTATACTAGGGTGCCATGAGGCACGAGTCACTATAAGTTGGCAGGAGCCGGATTGATTGGCTGGACACCTTTCAAGCGGAAGTCGGACCATTTCCAGTTTTATAAAAGAAAATGGTTTTAGAATAAAAATCTCGCAACCATAGGAGATCCCTTTATGAAATTGAAAATCATGCTAACATGTGCTTTATAATAATAATGCATGAAACTTGATTTTAAATAAATGAATTTGAAAATGTTTTTGGGAGGTTTTTATAAAAATATAATTTCAATTAATATTATATGACACTCACTGGGCTTTCAAAGTTCACCCAACATTTTATTTATTTTTAAATAAACTTCCCCAGGCACGGTACCATAGCTGCGGATTACCCCAAGATATTACCAGATAGCCGCGGCGACAGTGCTGATGTGATTTTCTATCCTCTTTTTGTTTAATATTAAGAGATATATATATATATATATATTTGGTTATATCCACGTGGTTTTGTAAATATTCTTTTGTGGATTTAAATTATGTTTTGAAGTAAATTGATGCATGACATATGATTTTATTGATAATCAGTTTATAAATTGAAATATGAAATTGTGGTTGTGGTTGTGTTGGAAAATAAGAGCCTGAGGCTCTGTGGCTTGGGGAAATTGCTTTTGTGATTTTTAGAAGTGTTAAATTTTATAATTTGCAGGGTGACAAAGTCCGAAAAACAGACCGGGATACTGCCCAAATTTTTATAAAATATTTTTTAAAAGTTTAAAATAAAAATGAAAAATTTCCTCGCGTTTCCGCTGTTTTCGAAAAGGATTCAGAAAGAATATGGCTTAGCTCTGCAGGGGATCCTTTAGTTGAGCTGAAAGGACTAGCTGGAGGGTCACCGTAGGGTGCCAGCAGATCGTCTAGGGAAAGAGGTCTGTCAGAAATAACTTATCATATTTCCAAATTCAAACATTTCACCCTCCATTTTTTTCATTTTTTATCATGCTACCTCTGTACTTTTCAAAGCAAAACTCTCTTCTTTTTGTTCAATTCATATACAGGGACACGTTCATCCAAAACTCATAATAAGTGGTGTTAAAATTGAAAGAAATGATTTGGTGACAAAATCAAAACCTATCCAATCAAAAGTACTATTTAAAAAAAAAATCTAAAACATATATATTATACTATATTGTTTGTTGGCAAGTAAATATGTATTAAATTATTAAATATCTCTGTTTCTCTTTTCTCATCCTCAATAACTTAAGCCGAACAGATCAATAATTCATGTACCGGTACTTTCACAAGCAAACAAACGTACAAGAATCACATGGATGGTCGAACATGAGATTTTTTAAAAAAAAAAAAAACTTGACGTGGATACGTGTATTTAAAATTCTACTAGAATATGCCAAAATCAAACATAAATCAAATATTATTAACATCATCAACCAGTACCATCTAAATAATGACTATCACAACATATAAAAAAAAAAAAAAAGAACTCCTTTTATGTATATATATATATATATATATATTTGAACAAAGTAAGACTCTAAAATGTCATCACCAATACAGAGAGAGGAAGGTTCACAACTTCAATTAGTATTTTTGTTTGAGTAATACTAGTTTATCCAAAAATTTCATTTAAATTTATTTTATAAATAATATAACATATGAATTATTAACACTGTATCAGTTATAAAGTAATATGACAACTAATTAACGTAATATTAACGAATTATATGTTATATCACTTGTACATAAATTTGGATATAGCTTTTGATTAATTTAGCATTATTCATTTTTCTTTTCATTGAATGTATAAACCTTTATTGTTTTAAGTTGTTAATTGAATAAATATAACCTTACGGATTAGTCTATGCATTGATACATTTTAATAATAAAATTTAAAATAATTCATAAGGAAATATATTTTTATATTAATTTTAGTAATGTTCATATCAATAGCTAGTTGTTATCTTTGTAACTAAAAGGTTGAGACCGGAATTTAGGTTTCATTGGATAATCCTTCACTGTTAATACAATCTTTAGATGAAAACATTATATATATATATATAAAGAAAGATAATGTTAATATATCGAGATTTTTTAAAGTTTAAAGTTAAAAAACTTCATATCAATAAATAGTTATCTTTGTAATTGAAAGGTAACCTGAGGCCGGAATTTATATTTGGTTGTATTATAATCTTCCATGTGGATACAAACTATCTTTAGATGAAAGTTAAAAAAAAAAATAATAATAATAATTCTTAAGATGAAGGCATCTCAGTTTTGTAAATGAGGACAATAAATTTTTAATATCTCGTGAAAGTGTCCAAAAGAATCAATCCTGAGATATTAAAATGTTATTGTCCTCATTCACAACACTGGATGTGAAGGCTTGGTCAAAACTGTTTGTTTGTTTTTAAAGTGACATATAACAGTGACTTGTGACTAAGCCGCGTTGGGTTGCTTCGTTTATTGGTTATTGCAATTGTCATTCTTCGGCCAACATGGAAATGGAATCACTCTGTGGAAAACTGGAGATTATGGAGTGGAGTCATTATCGCATTAGTTAGGGTTAGTTTGGTCCTTAAACAGGGGCAGCGTTTTTGTTGATTCACTCTCCATGATGATACATATATGTATATTACTACTTCCATCTCTCCACTCACACTTAAACCATTTTAGTTGTTTTTCAAATTTTGATTTTTATATATGTTTCTCCTTCGCAATAATAGAGTGAACTAATTTCTACTTATTAATGATTATCATTGGGCTAAGATTTTATTTTGGTAATATCTTTTATTTGACTTAATAATCTATTCTAATTGACGAATTTAAATTTTTAAATTTTTATTTATTACATCAAAATTTTCAATTTCTAATCACTTATTCAATTTTTTTGTAACCTTGCTTTATTTATATACTTTAACTCAATTTAAAATCAGTAAGTTACTTAAAAATTATTAGGGAAAAATGTGATTTAAACATAAGATTACATAGAAATTTTGGATGATTTGATAATATTTATCAAATTTTCAGATCTATGTGTTAAAAGTAAGATATAATTTTTATATAATATTTTATTGTAAATTAATTTGTAATTATGACAACAATTTTTTTTTTAACTATCACCCAATATGGTTTTGTTGTAGAGAGCTTTCATTTAAAATTCGAGTGATCACACTGAAAGTGGTATCCATATAAACAGAAAATGACACTTTTTTAAATATATATATTATTCACACTATTAAATCATTGCTAACAGTTAGTCAAAAAGTATTTAATTTATTCACTATTAGTCAAAAAGTATTTAATTTATTCACTATTCATACAATTAAATCATTGCTAGAAGTTAGTCAATCAAGTATTTATTCTATTCAAACAATTAGATCATTGCTATGTCCGCATTACTGACTTTGAATATGTTTGCAACTTTAATGATAGACTTGTTTTCACATTTGAAATCACAAATGTCATTTTTTTTTAAAATTGTCTCCACTTCTTCTGGAAGACGATATTTGTTTTTGCCACCAACTAAATGGAGCAAGACCAGGCATCAAGCCCAATGCACATAGGCCTTACTTATTAATAGGGTCCAATTTGCAGTGCTTAAGAAACTTGGAACATGCTCAAAACCGTAGTTTCGACAAGGGACAATGCTGGCATCCCACTTAACCTTACAATCAATTACGTGATAATTCTTTTATAAATATATTTTGTAACTAAAATAAATTATCATTTATATGCATCATGTTCACCAGTTACTACATTATTGGTTGGAATATAAAAAAAATAATGTTGATATTCCATATTTTGTATTCTGCTTGCATCACAATCGGTTATATGATAATGATTGGTGAATGAATGTTTTTCGTAGTTATAATAAATTATCATTAATATGTATTCATTTGCCAATTATTACATTTTTTGTTGACAAAAAGTGAGATGGTAGCATTATTGAGTGAAAAAAAATACCAAATAATTTTTGTCAAGAGTTTTTTCTTCTTGTAGACTATACCAAAGTATATGGGTGTGAACTTCTACCTATCCATAAATTTAACTTGATGTATAATTCTTTTTGCATCTTGATCATTGATATTGTATATGATTGCAATCCTTGTCCCTGCATGACATGAATGTAGGGCAGTCATGGAAGTGGGATAGGTGATAAGACTTGGTCAAGTCATCGAGTTAATGGTTAGGATTGTCAAGCAGGTACGTAGTGGTAGCACTAGTAGTTAGTGCAAGCACTAGTAGCATTATTTTCGTCTTGTTAAACTAATGCTTATGTTGTCGGAAACAACCCTGTTTCCATTATTTTGCATTATGTTCCTTGTTTTAAGTATCTGTTAGGTATTGTGCCCTAAGAGCTTGTAATTTGTAAACGTTTAAATAAATTATAAATAAATAAAGTTTATTTTATTCAAATTAATGTGCATTTATGAAATGTTTGCTTCATACGAATATCATGTAACATCCATGATTACTTATGTAGTCTCAAATTAAGTATGTAAGTGTTATATACAAAAGGATTTAGTTTGAGATTAGTAATCAAAAGAATCCGTAGAAAGCAAACAAAACTGGGTAATTTGTTTATGGTAAATCTACAGCTGCGGTCCATTTCATATTTGATACGATGATCTTATCTGGGATTGTTCATATGGCGATATGAAAATGGAGGCACTTATATAATAGAGATCATATAGGACTGGACCTCGATAAAATGAGTTTCTTATTAATATCCGTTAAACAAAGAAATTCTTATTTATCGATTAGATGATCATATATGGATTGATCTTAATCCTGAGTGTTTAATGGACTCCTATTTGTTGGGTCATGTATTTGATTTACATAGGTGAGACTGTTATAGATTTACGGTCAATATGCTTCGTACTTTGGAGATGTGATTTAATAAGTGGCTGGGAACATTCTACACAATAGTGGAATTCACTCATTCTTGCAAGAAGTAGATGAGTAGTTCCCTTAAGTGTTGATTCGGGTATTGAACAATAAGAGAGCTCGACTTTCTGTTTACGAGTAAATGAAAAGATAAATTCATAAGTTGTTATGATATATTGTTCATTAGAGAATAAATGGTACTTAATGGAACAAGATATAATTAGAGAGGTATAACAGATTTTAATAACATAGCTCTAATTATGAACTACTCGTGGAGGATCGAACCATATGAAATGATTAAATCGATGGACACTAAAAATTCAGATTGTGTAAAATATCTACAATTTTGAGAGTTCAACCTTAAGTTTTTAGTGGAGTAACTCTAAGGTTAATAATAGTGAATTATTAATTAAAGAGTTTAATTAATAATTCCGATATTATTGGAGCTCAAATTGTAGGTCCATTTGGTCCCTTTGCTAGCTCACAACCACATAAAGAAACAAGTTGAAGAATATAATTGGATTGTCTGATTATTGGTGTACATATAAATTTATGTACATGTTCATAAATTATTTAAATAATTTGATTATTTAAATATTTATAATTATTTAATTAATGGTTAATTATTTAATTATTTGTAGAGGTCATGGGTTCAATTCTAAATGATGCCATTAAATTAATTATGATTTAGAATCATTTAATTTAATGAAAAATCATTTAATTAATTAATGGAAATAATAATTTTAATTGGAATAAGATTCCATTTAAATTATATTAAAAGAGTTTTAATTTAATAGGAATTAGATTCCATATTAAATTAAAAGAATATAATTCTAATCCAATAAGGAATTTGATTCCATATTGGATATAAATTAAGTTTTTCAATTTAAATAGGAATTTGGATTCCTTGTTAAAGAGGAAGTGTCCTAGTTTACCAAGATATAAAAAGATGTTTTTATGATTGGTAATAGTAGTGGCGATTGAGAGAATTTTTGGCTTCTTGAACCAAAAATTTCCATTGATTAAAAATCACCTAAAAACCATCTACTTCAAAAGATCTTCAAAAGATTGTACCCACATACAGTTTCTTTTGTAAAGAGTCATAGCAAGGAATATCAGGTGGTGAAGAATCTGTGAATCAAAAGGGATCAATTCAATCTTCATGCAAGGTAAGATTCGATCTTATTATTTTAATTATTGAATCGATATTACTAGCATCAATCGAGTATGTTTTGTTCGAAAATTTTTTAAAATTCACGTTTCCGCATTCTAATTAAAATCGAAATTTTTCCTTCAGTATCATGGTTGTGTAACTCTTTAGAGAGAGCTCTATAAAAGCATTATAAGTGCATAACAGAATTATGAAAGTCGACAAAAAAAAAAAAAAAAAAAAACACTCTCCAATCTATTTCCTTCTTCCTTCTATAAACTCTTCCAAAATTCTTATCATTTGCTATCATTCTTCTTTTCTTTTTCTTCTCTAATAAATTATAACATATCATTTGGTATCAAACCTTGATTTCAATCATAGAAACTTGGGGAAAATCCAATGCCAAATTCCATAATGATGTCAACGAAATATTGGCTTGTCATGAGTCGAACTTCAATCAACTTTACGCCACCATGCAAAGGGTGTTTTGACTGAGCTTCAATCCATTCGAGCCAACCAAAGTTATATATGTTTTTAATGTTAATAAGATGAGTTTCAACACTTTCATGGAATCACTTTATATATTATATGAAACCCATCATTTATACGATATTATTTTAGTAAATAATTATTATAAATGGGTAAACGGGGTGAGATGGGGAAAGCACTTTCCATGCTATCTCGCCTTCACCCATCCGATAGAAGGATGCAATATGATATGGGTTTTGAAAGAGAGAGAGAGGGGAGAAAAGAATAAAAAGATAGGGCATAGGAGGATCGCCCCACTCCTAATAACTTGCTCCATTGACATCCCTACATTAATGATGGTGCATTTGTAGATTACCAGGTTGAAAGAAACAACATCTATCTACTTGTGAAGACTGATTGAAATTTGACATTTTGTATCAGAGCTGGCAATATTTCTACAACTTAAAAACTGTATATACACCCCTTTTTGTATTTATGTTCTATAAGTACATCCTATGTATTATCAATTATATCAATTCATTTATTTACCTTTTAAATATTATAGGTAAATAATTATAAAAATAATTATATTAATTATATTAAAACATTAAAAAAAGTCAAGCTTATTTTGATACTCTATTTCATGTTCATTATTTTTTCATCTTATATTTTTTCTCATTTTCACTCAAAATTCTTATATTTCACCGAAACTTTATATATAAAACTATCAAACAAAACTAAAAACCTTCATCTTCACTCAATCTAAGATTTAACCAACCAACCCCACCCCACCCGTCCCCGCCTCCTGCCGCCCGCCCCACTGGCGCACACCCCCTCTCCCCCCCCCTCCCCCACCCCCCCCCCCCCCCCCCCCAACCCCCTACAAGGAAAAAAGAAAAAACACAAAACACTTCAAATCTATATCTCAATTTTCACCATTTATAAAATCTATAAAAACACAATAAAAGATTCTCATCTTTGACTACCCTTTATCAAAACAAACCAAATTTCTTATTGGAATTTGAAGTTGGAGTATTCAAATTTAATTATAATAATAACAATATCATCTTCTAATTAAAATGTTAATTATTTAATTTAATGATAATATTGGAATATTAAAAATATATAAATTAAGGGGTGTACATACAATTTTAGAGGGGTGAAAATATCACCACTCTTTGTATTATATAGCAAGAGGCAAAGGGGTCAAGTCCACTTGCTGCTTTGATGGGCCGTTCTTTCTGGGGGCCTTGTTACATAATTTTCTCAAAATGGCCCAACCCAATTATAATAGAAGTTTAGTAGTCCCATAATCATTTGAGTGGCAATATTTGCATCCCTCAAAAATTGTATATACACCCAAATTAGGTTTCCTATTTTTTTTTTTTTTTAAGTATACAATATTATCCTTGAATAAAATTACTAGAATGGTAAATATTTTATAAGTACACCCACCAATTATTAATTAAAATATCATTTATATCATAAACTCTTTTTTCCTTTTCAATCTCTAATTTTTCTCTTTGTTACTCTTTTAAACTCTAATTTTTCTCCATCAAAAATTGAAAAGTCTCTAATCATTTATATAATCCTAATTTAATCATCAAAAATATTGTCAAACATTCAATCACCACATTAGTATTTTAATTCTCTTATAAGATTTTCTCACAAACCAAACAAATATATTACTTATTTTTTTTCAATTTATTCATTATATCATCAAACAAGTAAAAGGATACATTTCGAATCATCCCAAAACTACAAATCTAAATCCATATTTACAATTCATCATCAAAATAATGTTTCTTAGAGTTCTATAAAATTAGCTAGTAATCATCCATATAAGTCTTGTGATATAAATGAAAATTTGGGCTTGAGAAAATAAAAAAAGGTTTTTGACTTTAATCATAAAAATTAAAAAGGGTTCATCATCAAACCCTAACTCTAATCATTCATGTAAGTCTCCAATCATTCATACAATCCCAATTTAATTAAAGATGTAAGTCTCATGATATAAATGAAAAATTATGGATTGAGAGAGTAAAATAGATATTATTTTATGCATAAATCTCTAATTAAAAAGAAAAAAGTTGATGTGCTAAATGAATTGTGTTAAATTATTTGCTTACTATAGGTTTTGTTTCATGTACAATGATGATATTAAAATAATAATAATAATAAATGGTAAGACATATAGAAATTTTCTAACAAGCGACAACAAAATAATTTACAAAATCGACTTTTAATATATATTATAGTTTGTTTATAGTTGACTTAAAGGGTGATTTACAAAAATATATATAATAAATTAAGAGAAAATAGGTAGTTTTAGTATTAAGTGATGTTTAAAAACAAATTAAAAAAAAATAAATTAAAATTTTTTATTGAGTGTGTAAACGAAAGGGATGTGCATACCCTTTTTGAGGGGTGGAAACACAGGCACTCTAAATGTTTTAATTGTGTTTACATGTTCATAGTTTTGAGATTGTTGAATTAATTGTGTTTCCTTTAAAAAAACAAATAATAATAAATCATGTTTCTATAATTTAAATGTTAATATTAATTTAGTATAAACAACTTAAACCAACTTAACTAGTCAGAAATCATAGTCTATTTCGGCATTATTTCTTTATAATTCAATAATTTTATTTTTATTTTGAAAAAAAAAAATAGATATTAAGATACAACATATATATGCAATCAAATTCAGAGTACAGAATAATTCACAAAACCAAAATAAAAAACCATTTACAAAACCATGACGCTCTTCTTCTTTTTTTTTGAAATAATGACTGTTTTTTCTTATTATTTTATTTTTTCTTAATGAATGTCGACAACATGAATGTGGATGCAACAATAATCAAAACCTCACTCAGATCAAAATTCTTCTTACACGTATATATCTGTCTATTGTGATCCTATTTATACATCAATCTGAATGCCAAAAAAATAAAAAATAAAGAACAAACCTACACCTTTCTTGCTATCCTATACGAATTACGATTTAAGGGGACAACAGAAAAAACACTTTCAAGAACTCTCCTCTGGTACTGATAATGCATGAATATATACATATAAATATATATGCCAAAAACTGCCCAAAGCAAAGACATCAAAAACCTATTGACTCAAAAACTCTCCATGCTAACCTCTGTTGCTAACTCATCAATCAATGAATTCTCTATTTCTTTAACTATTCCATCCATCTCATCTCCCAACTCTAACCACCCGTCATCATTCCCCGTCAGCAATTTCGGGGATGAATCATTCTTCGCTTGCTTCTCCTGACATACAAGCGAAATCCATATGTCCTCTTTGATCCCCTCAGGGCTCTTTCTATAGCTAAGCCTTTTGCATACAGGTTTGGTCCAATGTGTACCGATGCTTGGCTGGAGAAGCTCTGTAAGTTCTGAGTTTATACGATCAAATAGAAACCTCCTATCAGACCTCTGCCAAGAAATCTGCTCACCATACTTCTTCTCTAGCATCTCAAAGATCGCTTGACTTAT
Source organism: Nephelium lappaceum (assembly GCA_021234005.1). NCBI lineage: Eukaryota > Viridiplantae > Streptophyta > Magnoliopsida > Sapindales > Sapindaceae > Nephelium > Nephelium lappaceum. Next base: position 21,605,815 of record CM037999.1, read on the forward strand.
TGGATATTCAGGAGCATTCCCTGTATCGTAGGCTGTATCCGTATTCCTACCATAGAAACCTGCCTCAGCAAAGACATCAACGAGGTAGGAGTAATCCCTGCTCTCTTCAGCACTGAATATTTTCATGAATTTCTCATTTTTCTGATAGTTGCTGATAGATCCTTTTTCAGAATCATCATCACTTGACACAATCATTCCGGTTCCTTCAGAGTATTCTTGGGACTCTGATTTCAGAAGTTCAAGTTGCAGCTGTAAACCTGGGACAACAAAAGAAAGAGGACATGAAAAAACTTGAAAAAGTCTAGGTAAAAGCATTAATAGGAAATGCAAGATAAAGCAGCCCTAGTTCCCTACCATGCAGACTGGCACTGACACCCCGAAAGCATTCAGAGCCACAAGAAATCTCTCTCTCAAAGGGTGGTTCAAGCACTGAATTAGGACTAGGCTGATAGGTCTCCTCTGAGTATACAAAAGATTCAGGGTCTGTGCAAGAGCAGAATGAAGAAACAGAACCTTCCTTGGATATTCCAATTAACATATCCTACAGCATAAAGACAAATTTTGAATGAGCAAGCATAATCATAACTTTCAAAAGGTAACAATCATCACAATAATGCACAACCTATGAGGAACTGTGTAAAAGATCCAAAAAGGTTCTTCAAACCATGGTAACAAAACAAAATTTTTGATAGGCATAACTATGATAACAAAATCTGGCCAAAACAAAAATTAGGTTAAAGCTTCACACAGATTCAAGATTTCAGACTCATAAACCAGTTAACAAGAGACCACAACATCCCATTTTCATGCATAATGAGTGTCTCAATCAGATCTCACATACATCAACAATATGCGTAGCATGCTGAAGCTTTAAAATAACTATAGAAGCTAATTTAGAACAAATTTCCCAATAAAAGTAAGCCACTAAAAAAAAAAAGAGAAAAGAAATACATGAAAAGATCAAGAGATTATAGCAGATATATACGAACCTGTTGGGTTGAAATACTTGGGACAGACAAAGAAACATTGTCTGCTTTAAGCAACAAGGTGCAGTCTGTCAGTTTGAAATGATGCTCCTTGTGATTTTCAGAAGCCACGCCCACATTCTCAGTTGCAGCACAGGTCTCCAAGTCAGCAAAACTAGTTATTGATGAGCTAGTATCTATAGAATTTTCTTCAGATGGATCTTTTTCCTCAAGCATGATCTGCTCTCCCATTACTGACTGACTTTCTTGGACACAGGATCCATGTTCTGAATCATAGCAAAAACCAATGTAACTTGATGGATTAAATACCACAGATGTCTGTTGACATTGATCTTTCTCCTCAAGCTTCCTCTTCAACTCACGCTGGAGCACATCACCATTTTTCTTATTATGGATTTGCATCCTCGACTTGTGCTGTAGCCGAGTGGCAGATTGTGATGACCTCTTCAACTGGTCACTGAAAAAACCAATCTGACTGCTGCAGCCATCCTCTCCAAGCTTGACATCCAAATTTCTGCATCTTGATTCATGGTAAGGCATTGGAAGTACTTCACCCAGACTTCTGTCCTCACTAGTCACTCCAACTTCTTGAAACTTTCTATTTGTTTTCCGTCTTTCTAAAATATCCTTCTTGGCTTCACTAGCCATATATGAGCCATCTGAGTGGTAGAAAGTAGGCTCATAATGATCCTCCCTGTCAGAGGTACTAGAAGAAGAAAATGACATCAACTCAGGCTCTCGTGTTTGCTCGTCAATTTGTTTTGAAAATCTAGATCTCCGCCTAACAGATTTGACATATTTGGCAACATTCTTCATTTCTATTGCTTGAGCAAAAGAATTCCCATTTTCAAGACTACGAGTCTTTTTATGTTGCTTATTAATGGAATGAGAATCCCCATGAGAACTAGATGAAAGAAGATATCTTGCAGCGTTATCTGTCTTTCCAGGTTTCGTTTTCAAAACAACAATCTTTGTAGAGGGAAGGTGTGCTCCATTATCTGACTTTGTCTGAGATCGTAAAAACTTTTGTATTTTATCAAGACCAAGTTTTCCATGCGAATGTGCCACAAGACCAGTCTGAAATTTTGGAATCAATTCATCACTTCCTCGATCAGTTCCCCTGCTACATTTCATGCATCTGTCAGTCTTTGCAAAGTCAGAAGCATGTGATGACTTCAAAACAGTTATTTTCCCCAATTGAGAACGGCGAGGGAAGCCTTGCATATCATGGAGATGCTTGCAGCTTGAAGAATCCGGTTCCTGGAGATATTTTATAAAAAGGTCCATTTTAGAACCCACAACTCCCAGTTCATCATGATCGTCATTTGACATTCGAGACTCCTTATCCACCGAAACAGGTTTTGCATCTCCAAAACTTTGGCTCAATAATGCCATTTGTACCTTTGATAAACTCAAGTTAACCTCCCCCTTGTCAACCGACAGGTTACAATCTTTCTTTCCCTTTAATTTTTCTAGAATATTGAATACTTCCTTAAATTCTTGCTTATCTTCGATGCCGAACCTAAATAAAGGGTGTGTCTCAGACGAATGCTTCTCTCTTACACCAATAGAAGCAACTCTCCTTAAGTAATTCTCAGAAAGCACTCTACGCTTTTTCTGGACGGGCTGATGAGTTGGCAACTCATCAAGACCCATTAATCTTGCAATAACACTCGGTGTACGCTGTGTAGGTTCCATCTTTGTCGACATTTACCAATCTATTCTCAACAAACACTAACTAAATTCAAGTACTCTATAGATAATCCAACAATGCACCTGTAATGAATCAGATAAAGGTACATGAAAATGGGAAAAACAACTCAGATTCTCACATCCAAATAAATGCACTCTATCTGTTCTTCTCTCTTTCCTTTTTCGGATTTACCTAAAATTAAAATAATAACAACTAATCAAATTATACATCCCCACAACATCAAAACAATAATGAGCTACTTACCAAATATCCTGTTCTAGCACTGACAATGTGACAACTAAACTCAGATACCAAATCTGGAATATTTCTATGTTTCTCAACCTCCCCGCCTTCTGGAAACAGTCCATAGTAGCAATGAATATGTAAAACAGATCACTATATTTCAAAACTACAATCATAACTCGGTAAATTATAAAAAACAGAACTGATGAATTATAAAGAAAAAGATATTGCAAAGCTGATATTCATCAAATATGTAAGCATAGAGATCCGACTTCAGAGCAAAGACTGAACAAAAAGTGCACGAAAAAGATAAACAAAACTATTTATTCTCCGAAAAAGCCTTTGACTGCAATCATCACAGATTAAAGTAGTAATAAACCTATCATCTCTAAGGAACTTTAAAAACCATGAAAGTAAATAAAATTAAAACTTAAAAAAATAATAATAATAATAACAAAAGTGAGAGAGGCTCCTGAGACTAAGAGCTTCTCTCTCATAATTCATAAAGCAAAAACGTAGTTTATACTTTCTAGACAACACCTATTAACACCAAGTTAAAGCAACTAACTAGCAGCAACCAAATCATTAAGACAACTTGTTTTGGGAATCAATTATTACAAAAGCAGCGTATATACAAACTGTAAAGTGCATCAAACACTTATAAACATAACATTCCGTCATCAATGAAACAGGACAACTTCAAACAATCATACCTAACTACCATGATTTCAGACAACAATAATAACAATTATAACCCACATACATGTAAGCAATAATCAAAACAAAACCAAATCATCAAACAAAAATTCATACTCTCAAAAACCAAAACCAAAAGAAGAAATATTGATCTATCAAGAATGGTAGAAAACAATTACCAACTTTAAAAGATCATTGAATTCAGTGCGTACCCACAATCAGATTTCTCCATATCATGCAATCAAACCTCTTCTTGCAAGAGATAAGACTCTTGTATTTATATTTAATGTTTTCTTACAAATCACGCAAGAAGAGACACGCCCGCTAATTGAAAAACGTTTTCTGGTCAAAACTGAGAAACACAAAATAATATTATAAAAAATAATAATATTAATAATGTGGAGTGTTTTTGTTTCTGGGTTTTTGTCGATTAAATCGAAGAAATGGAATAAAACGAAAAAAGGGTTTGTGAGAGACAATACAAATGATAAGTTTATGATTGAAAAAGGAACTAAAGAGGAACCCTGGTGGTGTTGAGATCGCCGCAGATTCCTGGTTTTTTATTTTTTTTTTAATAACTTTAACGGTTTTTTTTTTTATTTTTATTATTGTTATATTTATTTTTAAGTTTTTAATGTTTTTGTCGTAGTTGTCTGTCATTACGCGCGAATTGTTGTCGTGTTCCCGCACTTCCCGCCACTTTTTGTTTTTGTTTTGGTTAAATTTGATCATATAAAATATATATTTTTTAATTTAAAATTATAAACTGTTAAAATTAAATGAAAATATCCAATCATTAATTGAAAAATCACTTCAATTTGGGGTTTTATTTGGTGCCGAAATCATATTTATTTGTCCATCATAATTTTGAGATGGGCGGAGATATTGGCTAATTGGGTTAATTGGAGGGATTAGAGAGAGATTTTTGTTATTATTTCCAATATTTAAACAACAAAGAGGAATCATCGTTAAAAAGAGCGCATGATTCCTTAAACAAGGTCACGTGACTTGCTTGTCAAGATTTGGAAATTGAATTTACCATGAATGCTTGTCTCCAACATCTTTGGGCTTTCCAGCTTGAAAAGCCAAGGCTGAAGTTTCTCTACACCTAGGATCTTCATTTATTAATATTTAATTATGGATATAATTTCTTTTTTCAGCGAAAATGGAAAAATATTATGGACTTAATTGTTAGATTTGGTTTGGGCCATCATATGGTTTAGTGAGTCAATTAGCCCGGGCCTCAGTTTCAATGCGTGGTATTCTTGAACCCCAACCCTAGTACGTTGTGGACCGTAGAAACAACCCTACACCGTATAATTTGGTCATACAACCGATCATTTGAAGACGGAATTTTGGGCACATTAGGTTTTTGTTCATAGACTGGGTTAAGAGAGTTTGAAGCAATAGTTGGTTTTGGGTCATTGTGTGGCTTATTGTGTCGAGCCCATTCGTTCTAACCTGATTCATAAATTTGGATTTTGAGTTTGACCATATTGGATAGGAGCATCTATATTTACACGAGGAATGATAAAAATATCTAGTCCGACCTAAACCGATGGGATCCCGATCTGTTTAGAGCAGATCTAGGATATTGAAATCAGGTTTCGGATTGGGTTTTGATTAAAAATATTTGATCCGGTTTTATATCGAGTCGGGTTTGGGTCAAACACTTTTTTTATACGATCAAATCCAATTAACTCGTTTTATTATATTCTTATTATACACTAACATTATTTTTATTAGTATTATTATAGTTTATTTTTAGGTGTAGTACATTATTATTTTGTTATGAAACTTTGTTATGTATTAATTATTGTTTTGGTGTACGTAATGGAATTTTATTATGTAATGGGAATTTGGGTTTTCCCCTTTATTTAATCATGTACAAGTAATATGATGAAGAAACACTACTCACTTAATCTATTGCAGTGCCTAATCCCTCAACTATCAAGATATATAAAGCTAATGTCAGAAAGATAGATTGCTCGAGATTTCAACTTTATCAAAGGTAAAAATACGAATGAATAGTCACTCTCACCTCATGGCTTTCCTCTTGCTGTTGTTTCTGAGGATATTTAAAATAAAATATTAAAGTGTGAAAGCAAGACACAATATCATATCATGAGCCTATTCTCCAGGAGAAGTTGACAATCAGATGAATCCAAATTTCAGCATGGACCATATTTTTATGTTATAGGTTGTCAGTTTAATATATAACGTACATGTGCCTATGTGAAACATGGAAAACGTTGGCATTTCTTTGTTTTAAAAATGGTATCTTTATGCTTCAAAAAAGAAAAGTAAAGTATCTTTAGATCTAAACCACTTGTCTGATAACAAACAATGATTGTGATTGTGAGTCTTGTGAGATTAACTGTAAATCTAATCGTATTGACTTCGATGGACACAGAAAGACCAAATAGTCTGAAGATTTGTTTCTATTCAAGCAAATTTCTTATCAGTAGTTTCTAGTTTCCGTTGAAGAAATTATAGGGTGTCTTAATAATTATTTGGATCATATAATTAATGTTCTCTTATAATAGAAACTCGATAAATTTGAGTAAATTAAAATATATAATTAAGAATTTTGATAGTGGTCCTTTACAGTCATAATAATTTTGACCATAAGCAGTTACGAGGATACATATTAGTTCACCCTGCATTTTATTTTATTTATTTATTTTTGAAATACACCCTGCAATTTACTATTTCAGTAGATCTCTCTTGAAAAGGTGGTTTCATACCTTTGTTTTATTTTATTTTATTTTTATTTCTTATCACATCACATTTTTTACAAATCAAACTACTATCAAAATTAGTTTAGATAGGATTCTAATAATACTGTTTAAATATATATTTATAAAATTAATTTAGATAAGGTTTTAATAATACGGTTTGAATCTTTATTTAAAAAAAAAAAACAAACAAACTGTCCACGTAAATTAGGCCACAAAATTTGAACCTCTAACTTAAAGAATGAGATATGTCAGAGATACTTTACCATCGGATTACCTTGCTTTTCTCAAAAAGTAGTTTGATTCTATTATTTACCAATAAAGTACAAACGTGGAATTTAAGCAGCCAAAGGAAAAAAGTTGACACTGAAATGTAGTGGAACATTTCAAGGGGTCTCCTCTTCAATGTGGAGAGAATTTGGACCATATTCGTTCTCATGACTAGTCTTTATTTTATTATTATTATTTTTTAAGTCTCTGTGGCTTTGATTGTGACATTTTCTCGATGGGATCCTTTATTTGTCCACTATTTTATTGGCACCCGATAAGCAAAATCTGTCTTTCATAGTTTCATTACGCTGCAAATCAGCGACAAAAATACTTCTTTGGTCAATTATAAACTGAAAATGGGGAGTGCCCTAAGTCAATATTTTGTGCTTTTGTGGGTAAGTTTATAATGAGAGATTTTTATAAGTTTATGATGATAGATTAATTAAAAAATTTCTTTAACAATTACTTTTTTATTTCCAAATATTCATTTTCATAATTGAAGGTATCCACTCTCGCAGTATAAGAAAATTGTTCGCATATATTTATAAATTATGTATAATGAGACTTGAATTTTTATCACTAAGACCAATGCTTTAAATGGGAGGTACACAACCATTTTTTGTTTTTGTTTTTTTTAAAGCTAATGTCCTATGGATCAAAAGTTATAAACTACTTATGGTGAAACTCGAACCCTTATCATTAAGGTAAATGCTTTTAACGAGGAGATACATATTGATGACCTAACTTTAGATCCAACAACAAGTCTAAATCAGCCCTACAATCACACCACGAAACAAGATAGTTTTGAACCAATCGGCCCATAGTATTGGATACATTAATATTCTAGAATTAGATTACAAGATTGATCTAACCCCTAACATAAACAATTCCAAGCAAGCATACTCATACAAGATCAAATAAACGAAATAAATCTAGAATCAAATTACCGAATTGACTTGAATTTTAGCCCAAACGATCCAAAGTATTGCTACCCAAAAAAGTCGAAAAACAAGAGATAATTGTTTCACCATGAAACGAGATTTTATTAATTTTTCAAAAGCCAAAAACAGCCAAAAACATACATCCATCAATTTAAAACTCATATTATAGCCAAATAATTTCCAAATTTTCCTAAGAACAAGACTTCCAAAAAGGAAATGAAAACTAAAAGAAAATAATATCAAACAATAAAGGAAATAATATCAAATATCAAACAATTAAAGGAAATAATATCTAAACTTAAAAGGAAATAATATCAAATCCTAAAAGAAAATAAAATCTAAACCTAAAAGCAAATAATATCAAATTCTAAAAGGAAATGATATCAAATCTTAAAAGGAAATATATCTAAACCTAGGAAATAATATCAAATCATAAATTAAGCAAATTCCTAAATTAGATTGCCATTGACCCTACTTTGACTTCCATGCCGATTGCCTTGATCGTGACTCCATGGTTCCACAAGCCGCCAACTACAAACTCCTTCTTCTTTTCCTGGTGATCGACAGAGGTTCTCATCAGTACACAACCATTTTTTAATGTCAAATGGATCAGAAGTTTGTTATGACATATTGAGATCAAAACACTACTTGCGTAATGTGAACTGTTCATACATACTTATAAAGTAAGCATGATGAAATTTGAACCCTTATTACTTGGACAAATGCTTTAAATGTTGAGATAATTGCTCACTCCACATATTTACAAAGTAACTAAGGGGAAACTTGAATCCTTATTACTAGGATAAATGTTTTAAATGTTGAGAAACAATTGAATCCTTAACCTTTTGAAGGATAGGGAAGCATATAACTTTTTATACTAAAAGATAATGTGTTAGTGCACAACCAATTCAATTAAGAAAAATTGTACCATATAATTTTATATATGTTTTTATAATAATATTTTAATTTGAATTTTTTTTTCTATTGATATGAACTTTCTTTTATCATGTTTCATGCTTCTAATTTGTTATTAACAATAAGGAGCAAACTAAATATAAATTACAGTACATAATCCATAATATTGATATATAATAAAATTGTAAGAGCTTAGTAAAAATTTGGATCAGTTTTTTTTTTTTTTAATTATATTTTTACATAATTTTTTTGAACCATATTTTTTACATAATTACAATAAAATTGAAACCAACAATTATAATCTGATAAAATCTGTTAACATTAAATATTATAAGTGTTGCTCTAAAATCCAACACCGTAATGCCGATATAATCTACTCCTAAAATAAAAAAGAAAGATAACTCCCCATATATGTATGTATGTGTGTATATATATATAAATATGTTTGAATCTCTATCATAATGTGAAAAATAAAGTACATATACTTTTTGATCTATGAATGGATATCCAATTTGGTTAGTATGTTAATTCTACTTTATAGCAAGAGTAAAAATTGCATAGGGGAATGATGACTTATTATTTAAAAATAAAAAATAAAAGTTACAACGAAAAAAGTTATTTGAAGAACTTAACGTCATCCCCAACTTTGGAATCAGCTGCTACACATTTTTTTTTTTTCTCAAAATTTTAAATAGAGTAGAACATAAGACACTAATGTTATTTTTATGCATATGGACCAATAATGATAAGACTTTCAAAGTTTATTCTAAAGGCTATATTCTAATCATTTGACTTTAGTACAAGAATCGGTGGCTGTATTCCAATAATTCATATATATTTTTATAAAGTATATATGATGATATTTGAATATCACCATTTAAATGGACGAAAAAATGTATAATCACATAAATCATGGATAGATACAACTCAACCCTTTTATTTAATGATGACCTTGTAATACATGCCAATTAAATATGAACCATCACAATAACAAAAATTGAACCCACACCCAACAAAAAAATGGAGTAATACTATACTATTAAAAAATTTGTCCGAATTCATTTTCCAAATGATGTAATAAGCTTATATGTAATTACTACATCATTAATATATCATTTTAAAATTAATGTGATAGCTACAAATCAGCTTATCCTATCATTTAAGCAATGAATTTTGGGTAAATTTTTGTGAAATTTAGCATTATTCAAAAAAATGATGGGATTTACAACTCACTCTCTTTAAGACAAATTAGGAAAGCTTAATTACTTTGTTATCGAAAAAAGGCAGGAATTAGATAAAAAAAACACATGAATTTAAAAAGCCTAATTTTTGACAAGGGCAAATTGCACAACCTCCCCTGAGGTTTGGCAAAATTGTACAAATATAATGATGTTTGGATAACTCGCACTCATACTACCTAAAGGCTCAAAAACTCGGCACAAACTTCTCTTACCATCAGTTAACCACTGTTAAATCTTTACAATTAATGGTTAAAAGTATAAAAAGACAAAAATACCTTTTGGGTCAAATTTAAATTCAATATGTCATTTTTTATAAATTTAAAATTAATAAAATAATGATATAATATTTTTTGTCAAAAAAAAAAAAAAAATTCTTCATCTTCTACCTCTACCATCTTCATCATCCTTACCTCCATTTCATCATCTTCATCATTCATTTATTGTTTTCATCAAAATCATAATCTCCATCATTTTCACTAAACCAACAATATCCAAATCAATCATCATTATCAAACCAAACATCACACCTAAACCAAACAAAAACAAAATATTCGATGTTCATGATTTTTTTTTTTTAAAGCAATGTTCATAACCTTGGTGCATCAAAACATCCAAAATAACTCAAATATTACCCAAAACATTAAAAAAGAAGCATGAACAATTAAAAAAAAAAAAAGAGAATTACTTAAGCTAGAAAAATTAATAAAATATATTTTAATTTAATTAAAAAAAGAAAAAATAAAAAGTAATAAGGAACTAGTTTCAAATGGAGACCCGATCCTAGTCTCCCATGGAGACCAGTCTAATCTTTAATTGGAGACCATTTTATCTGGTCTCCAGCCGGAGACCAGACTAGTCTTCAACGATGGAGACCACTTTTCTAGTCTCCATCGCCGAAGATCAGGATTTGGTTTCTATGGGGGAGACCCGTGGAGTCGAAGACCAGTTTTCTAGTGTCCATCGTCAAAGACCAATTTTCGTTATTATTTATTATTTTTTAATTAAATTAAAAATATATTTTATTCATTTTAAATTTATAAAAAAATAAAATGTTGACTTTAAATTTGATCCAAAGGGTATTTTTGTCTTTTTTTACTTTTGATCGTTGACTGTGAGTATTTAAAAAATGATGGATAAGATGGTAAGAGAGGTTTGTATCGAGGTTTTAGAACTATAGGTAGTGCGAGTGTGAGTTACACACAAATCATCATATTTATGCAATTTTACCGAATCTCAGGCTGTTTGTGCAATTTGTCATTTCCAACAATAATAAAAGCAAAATAGTAATAATAATAATAAGAGATAATCCCAAAAAACCTCCTGACTTTTGATAGATTACTCATTTTCCTCCATACAGTTTCATTTTTATCTAAAATACCGTCTGACTTTCAATTAAACACCCAAAATACCCCTTGAAACCACATAAAAGAACAATAATACCCCTAACAATAACAGATTCCGTTAGGGTGATAAAATTGATCGTTTGACTCAAGGGTAAAAAAGGAAATTCAACGAAAATATCAATAAAAATTAAAAATAAAATAAATAACATTAAAACACCTATTCAAATAAGATATTTTTATTAAAAATTAAAAATTAAAAAATATATATTAGTTTTTTTTTCTCTTCATCTCTCTCTCTCTCTCTTTCTCTCATCTTTTCGTCTTTCTTTTTACATCTTCGACCGGCTCTACGGGTTGGTTCGGCGGCGGCGGCACCTGGTTGAACGACGACGGCATGGTAGAGACCCAGTTCTGGGTCTGGGTCTCCACGATGATCGGAGACTCAAAATCTGGATCTCCACGATCGGAAATGGAGAACTAGATTTTGGGTCTCCGATCATGGAGACCTAGATCGGTGACCCAGCCCTGGGTCATCGATCTGGGTCTCCACGATTGGAGACCCAGACAACTGGGTTTCCATTCGTGGAGACCCAGTTTGGGTCTCAATGAATGGAAACCCAGTTCGATGGGTCTCCACCGTTGGAGACCCAACGGTGGAGACCAGTGGTTTTTTTTTTTTTTCTCTTTCTATTGAATGATTTTTTCTGTTTTTTTTATGCTTGGTGATGATTATGAGAGATTGATGATTGTAGGAGGTTGATGATTATGGGAGACTGAATGATGAGAAAGGCTAGGGAACCCAGAAATGGGAAGAGAGAAGATGGAGGGAATCAGAAAGGTTTTGTATTTATTTTTCTTTGTTCATCATTTTTTTTTCTCATGGATGTGGAGATCCAGATTGGATCTCCACTTTTTATTATTTTTAATTTTTTAATTTATTGTGTTCTTTTTTAAAGAAAAATCATATCAAGAAAAAATCTCTAGATTGGATCTCTACCGTCCATACAATTGGATGAACGGTGGAGATCCAATCTGGATCTCTATTTTTTATTTTTTTCTTTATTTTTTCATTTAATGTGTTTTTTTTCAAAAAAATCATATCATCAAGGGTAATATAGTCTTTTTATGCTCTGCATATGTCAGTAGTACTTTACAGTTATTAAAGTGACGGAATGGGGGAAAATGGATAAAAATGAAACTACATGGGGGGAGAATGGGTAATCTATTGAAAGGGAGGGGTTTTTTAGGAGATTTCCTAATAATAATAAAGGGTTATTATGAAAAACCCCCCTAAAAAGCAAAATAATCGAAATTTACCCCCCATTTTCATTTTATTAGGTAAACCGCCCCCTACCGTTAATTTTCCGTCCAAAATGTTAGCATTTTTCATCCGAAATAGTGAAATGACCAAAATACCCTTACCATATCTTATAAAATTCCTCTTATACCCTTCAAACTTATGAAAGGACTAAAATATCCTTTAAATTATTAATTAATTAAAATATTAAATAAAAAATAAAAGATTTAAAAAAAACAATTTCTTCACACAAAATCCCTCTCTCTCTCCACTCTCTCTTCTTCTTCTTCCGCGCTTGCTTCTGCTCTTCTTCTTCTTTTTCTTCTTCTTTTGCTCATCTTCTTCTTCTTCTTCTTCTTCTGCTCGTCTTCTTCTTCTTCTGCTCTTCTTCTTCTGCTCTTCTTCTTCTTCTTCGCTCTTCTGCTTCCCTGGGTTCGAAGGAACCCAGATCTGGGTTCGAAGGAACCCAGAAACTGGGTTCGAACGAACCCAGATCTGGGCTCCAATACGAACCCAGTTCTGGGTTCCAACGAACCCAGAACTGGGTTCGAATTGGAACCCAAATCTGGGTTCCTTCGAACCCAGAATCTGGGTTCGTTGGAACCCAGAATCTGGGTTCCTTCGAACCCAGAATCTGGGTTCCTTCGAACCCAGAAACTGGGTTCGTTGGAACCCAGTTTCTGGGTTCCAATTCGAACCCAGTTTCTGGGTTCCAATTCGAACCCAGTTTCTGGGTTCGAATTGGTTGGTTCATTGTGATTTTTTTTTTTTTTTGAGTTATTTTTGGTTGTTGAATTTTGATGTTTTTAGTTTGTTTTGGTATTTTGGGATTGTTGTTTGTGATGTTAGTTTTATCAGTTTTTGGTGATGTTGTTAATGTGTTTTTAGGATTTTGGATTGATAGGTTGAGTTGGTTAATTAGGATGATGATAAGATTTTTTTTTTTTTTAATTTTAATTTTTTTTAAAATTTTTTATAATTTTTTTCATTTTAAAATTTTAATTATTTTATTAAATTACCATTTTGCCCTTGAATATTAACGTCGGTTGGTTTTTTTAAACAGCAGGGGGTGATTTACCTAATAAAATAAAAATGGGGGGTAAATTTCGATTATTTTGCTTTTCAGGGGGTTTTTCATAATAACCCTAATAATAAAACTTTCTAGAGAACCGGGTCCCATTGTAAAAAACTTTCTAGAGAAGCCGGTCCTATTTTCCTTTTCTCCTTTATTATGGAAACACACCAACTTCACTTGTTGGTGTCCTGTATTTCATTGGCAGCACTCGTCTCTGTCTCTGTCTCTGTCTCTCTCTCGCTCTCTCTTGTCATTAGAAACACAATACCAAAGAATGGCAACACCTGCTATTGAGATTTGTGTGAAAGCTGCTACTGGTGCTCCTGACATTCTTGGAGACTGTATGTTGTGTTATTGTTGTCCTTTTTTGTGGTTCTAACATGGGTGTTGTTGATTTGAAGCTTTTGTTGATTCTGTGATCCTTCTTTGGTTCTTCAGGTCCATTCTGTCAAAGGGTTATTCTGACTTTGGAGGAAAAGAAAATCCCCTACAAGTTGAACCTTGTCAATCTCAGTGACAAACCACAATGGTATGATCAAATTCTCTGTTTGTTCACAAGTCTATATTGAAATTTCAATGAGTGTGCATTTTCTTCTTTTGCTATTCTCAAAAGGGTATTTTGATTCATTAATTAGATTTTCAAAATTAAAATCCTATAACAAAGTTTTTGAGGGTTATAGTCAAGATTAAGTTCTTTAGCTGATGGGTTGTTGTGATTTTTTTTGTTTGAATTTGGTGATGGATTGATAGGTTTTTGGAGATAAGCCCAGAAGGGAAGGTGCCCGTGGTGAAGTTTGATGACAAATGGGTGCCTGACTCTGATGTGATTGTTGGAATTCTTGAAGAGAAGTTCCCTGAGCCTTCTCTCATTACTCCTCCTGAATTTGCCTCTGTGTAATGCTCTTGATTCTATCTCCAGAATTTTTATCATTTTTTTAGGGTGTTAAAGATTTAATTTTGGGGGGGTTTTGTCCCTTAAAATGATGATACAAAGTTTTTCGGATTTTTTTAGTTGTTTATTATTATATGATTAATCATATGTTTCCTGTCTGGTTTGCTTTGAGCCTTGGACTGTATTTTTCATATTTTCTGCCCAGTCTAATGGAATGTCTGTTAGTTTCTTTCTGATTGTGCTTGTTTCTCTGGAAGATATTTCCTAAAAATGTTGCATCTTTTCATGACTAATAATATATTACTATAAAACCTGTCAAAAGCATATACTGTTTGTAAATGTAGCCAAGTGTCAAAAGTTTTTCTTTGTTCGTAATTTGTTTCTTTTTTCTTCCATATTTTTCATGGTAAATTTTTTATGTGAAAAGGCATATATCTCCAGATTTTTTTTTCTTCCTTTTGACTGGTTCCTTGAATAGACTCAGATTACTATTATCATATGTTCTTGTGTATGCTTAATTTGACTTTAGTGAGTCTTATTTTAATTGACCTTTTGTGTTTTTTTCATCTGATATTGTAGGGGATCAAAGACTATTCCTATCATTCGTCAAGTTCTTGAAGAGCAAGGATGCAAATGACGGAACAGAGCAGGCTTTGCTTGAGGAATTGAAAGCATTGAATGAGCATCTTGAGAAAAATGTATGGATAAAATTGAAATGTGGACTACCCCATTGATATAGTTGAATACCTCTTTATTTGGCTCTATAAATTGTGACTAATTTATATGAGTATCGAATCAGGGGGGTCCATACATTGCTGGGGAGAAGATCACTGCCTGCTGATTTGAGCTTGGCACCGAAGCTGTATCACCTTCAGATAGCTCTTGGACATTTCAAGGAAGTGGTCTGTTCCTGAGAACTTGACCCATGTCCATAACTACCTGAAGGTATGACACTGCATAGCTATTCATTCTCTTTGTCTGCTTTCCATTTCTTACTAATATTGAACATTTTGATTAGTAGAGAGAGTCTATATCCTCATACATGATCTGTTCAGCACATATTTTGCTCCATATTGGAGAAGCTACTTTTTGGACAACGTATGTTTCTAACTTTAATTCAGAGGGTTCTGCTTTCCTGTTAGTATGTTACCCTCTGTCTTTTATGGTGTTCTCATTGCTGCACTTACACTCATGGTGCACACGAGAGTTTCAGTCTTCTCTTTTGTGTTTGTGGGAGGGGCTAGGATTGGGAGGAGGCAATAGTGGGGTAGATATTTCTGTCCGTTCACGGTGTTTTTAGGCATTCTTCCATTTATTGACCAGTAGCATGCATAAATTTCTGCTATGCATCTGTTCCTGCCTCTTAAATGTTGTTACATTTGCTCTACTATGCGCTATGAAATACACCTGTCAATAAGTTTCACGTTATTGTAGTGGCTTACCAAAGTCATTCCATTAAGATTTTGCTGTAGCTGTAGCTACTTTATTTAGTAGTTTATGGAATTTGGTGTAGCGTCTAATTGCTTTAGGATTAAACCCAAGGGAGTCAAGTCATGAAGGTCAGGTTTCTATCCATCCTACCCTGTTTTGTTTCCTTTCCGGTTAGCATGTTCACCCTTTATGGGCCTCCGTGTTGACTAATTATTCACCTTTCATCTATGTTTACAGACTTATTAACTTACTATCCCAATTATAACTGAAGGATATGACCATTGTTAAAAATTCATCGATAAAGTTTAAATTAACTTCTTATTACATGTTGACCGGTTAATACATGATGTGATTCGTGACTGTTGTTCCTTCGATTCCTTGAATTATTAAAATTTAATCACTAAAAAGTGTAGGATTCAACTCTCATTCTCAAAAATTGAAGTTTAATAAATGGTCTAATATATCTTGTGATCTTATCTTGTAGGCGCTGTTTGGTAAGGAATCTTTTGAGAAAACTAAGGCTGCAGAGCAGCATGTGATTGCAGGATGGGCGGCGAAGGTCAATGCATGAATTAGTCCTAAACTGTAAGGCTTCTGAAGTCTAGTTATGATATGTGGGTGAGACTTTTCAGAACCAAAATGGACACTTGATTGTTATGTCCTTCAATAAATGTAGTATCGATCCTATCCGTATGTTAGCTGTGGTATTTCTATTTGTTGGTCATGGAAATTCCTGTGAGTTGAAAGGTAGTTACAGTCTATTGATGAATATAATGATCAACAGTTGATAATTAGGAGTGGTTTTGATCGGATTCGAGTATTAGTTAGAATAGTTCAATCCTATGTTTGGAGCATATATATGGAGGAGATACGGAGATCTCTCCTTTAACAATTTCCTATGAAGATGAAAACTCCAAATCTTTAATGGGGATCTTTTATTTTATTTTTTTGTAAAAAAATTTGTGTAATTATTTTATTTTTATTTGATATATCACCCCAAAATGACAATAATAGCATTGAGAAGCCAACACTTTAGTTAAAGCTACCGGTCAAAACCTTAGTTTAGGGTATTGTTTTGAAATTTTGGTAAAACTTGGTTATGACTCTGGTTTTGGTTATGACCCTGGTTTGGGTATAACTCAGGGTGCTTGAATGCAATTTTTTCCACTTTTATTGTAGTCTAATGTTGTAGTTGTTTTCATTTTTCCCTTTGATAATTAGCAAATGATCGGTTTCTCCTTTGATGATTTAATAAACATGAAAAGAAAAAAAAAAAACCCACTTCTGTTAACCTACATGTTATTCTAACATTTATTGTTTGAAAAAGTTAGGGTAAACATGTAATTCCATGAAATTAGATCCTTATATAAAATAATAAATTATTAAAATTAATGTGATATAATAAAAAAACTCAACATAATATAAAAATACGTAATTAAATGAAAAATGGAAGTAAAAATCTCTAACAGATCTTTCTCTCTCTCTCTCTCATCTCCAAAAATCACTACGTGGCCTATGCCCATCAACTCCTCTACCAGGCCTCTATCTTCCAGTTCTTCTCTCATCTTCAAATTCAAAATTTGCATTTTTGATTCATCGCTCTTTTGCCCAAAAAAGGAAAAAAAAAAATCATAAACTAATTAGGAGGCGGTCTGTCTTTGATTGTCGAAATGGATGTTGGGTTTTGGTGTTAGGGTCGTGGATTGGGGTTTGGTATTTTGGGTTGAATACATGATGTAAGAACAGAGTCGATGAAGATGATGATTTGATGAAGAGATATTTGGTTTTGGTTTTGTGATATTAATGAAAATATCCAATGATAATGGTGGTGGTGTAATTTTAATTTTGCTCATGAAGAAACCTTTGGAGATGATGATGAAGGAAAATATGAAGATAATGATGAAAGATAATTTATTTTTTATTTGATGGCAATTGAAAATCTGGATGAAAGAGAGTATTATTATTATTATTTTTATTACATTATATTACTGAGATTGGTCCATAAAATAATCGAGATCAAACGGAATTAAACACTGATAGCATGAACTAGAGAACGACTCCCAAATGAGATGGGACGATCCATACATTGGTGGGGAGATTGCCCTCACAAATGAGGGAGAAAGTAGAAAAGACTGGGAGGGGACGATCCATACATTGGTGGGGAGATTGTCCTCACAAATGAGGGAGAAAGTAGAAAAGACTGTCATTGGGTGTCGAACCCACCTCTTATGAGTGAGGTGGCTGTCCAAACTGGTGCTCAACCACTGCACCAGAGCAACTTGTGACGGAAGAGAGTATTTTATTTATTGAAAAATCTATCAATTTTTTATTTTTAGTTTAAATATTTTTTTAATATTTATTACTATAAAATTATGAAGTTGTTATTTTTGAAATGTCATAAGGGTAAAATTGACTTTTTATTTATTTTAATGTTACCTCAAGTTTAATAAAGAGGCTAAAATGATGTTTCCTGAAACAATAGAGGTGAAAATGATGATTCGTTAATCGTTGATGAGAAAATAAAAATAATTTTTAAAAATAATCAAAGAAAATAAAGCACCACACAAAAGGAAATTAGGAAAGGTATCTCAACGATTTATGCGAATTAAGTTATCTTTTTAATTAAATTTTAATTTTTTATTTGTGTATTGGATTATGTAATTTAATTCCTAAAAAGTTTAATAAAGTAATATTATTAAATAATAAATTCAATTATTTTATATGATTAGAATTCCCAATTATTAAACACGCTAATTTATCTAATCTATTATTTTTTATGATAAAATTATTGAGAAACATGGACTGACTTAAGCATCGATCTCTCGTTGAGCACTCGCTTTGTGTGGTAGCTGACCTTAACTAGATTCCATAGCATGTGAGATAAGTGTCATTATGCAATAAATTGAAAATAAAACTCAATCGTCAGTAAATAATGATTTTCAAAAGGTTTTCCCAAATTTTGAATTTAAACTTTAAAATCGTCAACAAAATAATAAGAGATTTAGGCACAAATATTATAAAGAGTAATTTTAGGTTGTCCAAACATTTTGTCTAAATGGTGACAATGATTTTTTTTTTTTCCTTAAACATATATGAGTTGTTAACATTGTGTATATTGTAAAATGATGTAATAATTAATATGATATTAAAAACTTGCATATCCTATTATTTAAGGCGTAAATTGGATTAAACTTTTAGGGAATCTAACATTATTCTATTGTAATTAGAAATCATATTCTTGGATTTGAATTATCTTCTCACCTAACTTTTTCCTCACTTTTGGAGGCCAGGGAAGGCAGAGGAAGGAGCTCCTGAAAATCAAATTAAAAATTTATTTCAAAACTTTGTAATTTTTGTATTTTGGCCTCTTTCAAATTTTCTTTTAATATAATGGTCCTTCCAAATAATTTTTCCTTCCAAATAATTTTCTTTGCTGCGCCCCTACTCACTTTTATTTCATAATGTATAAACATTATAATAAATGCATAACTATGATGCGATTATTTTCTATTATTACTTTATCAACAACTAATAGTTATGATGTGATTACTTTATATTATTATTTTATAAATAATAATTATATAATTAAAAAAAAGTGAGAAATATTGTACTAAACAATCAAGGGTACAAATATTGCCATCCAAGAAAATGATTTACACACCAATTGATTAATACACCCATTACTAAATTTTAAAATTTTTATACTTAGTTTGTACACCCTTTTAAAATCCAAAAATAACCCTATACTATTTCTTCAACCAAGTTCACTTATTTTTTTCTCAACCACCCATTCCGCTCCATCACTAATGTTAACAATTTAGTCGGTTTATTCGAAGTAATCAAATGACCCCTCGCCAATTCCACTTCATCACTAAGTTTAATAGTTTAGTTGGTTTACTCAAAGTAACTAAAACTCCCCTATGAAGGTCACTCAAAATAACCAACTCCAATTTTGCCCTTCATATTGTACTAACAAGAAACAGGCTAATTAGTTTTTTCCTTTTTCTTGGTTGGTATCCATCAATTAAGGCTACAAAAATTAGATTAAAACAATAAAATTTTTCTTCATTGTGATGGTCACTTCCAATAATTCTGCATATAAACCAAGACTATCATATGGACACTTTTAGAAGAGATTGCTTTGAGGTTTTTAGATCAAACTTTCATTGTCCGGGAGTTAAAAATTTCTTATAAGGTGTTTGATAAAAGTCTTAAATCAAATGTACCTTATTTTGCTTATTATTATTATTTTTTTAAATCAATAGAAAATCATATTGTCCATATAGGTAATATTCTTTTAGGATATATTAGTAATAAAAAAGATTAATCAATTATGAGAGTACAAATATGGCTATTAGGTGGTAATATCTACACTCAACAAATTATTACATTGGATTGAAACGTAATACTTAAAAAAAATAAATAAAAAGGTTATACAATTAAAACTAGTGGGCTAGTGGCTTCAACGAAAAAAACTGTATATCTTGTAAAATGGGCTACCAAAAATTGTGGGCTAAGAATAAAAGCATATTATCTTCACATAAACATAGAGTTATTTTCATTTTCTCTTTTAACAATTGATGAATTATCATTTTACTCATTATTGTTTACGAAAATGTCAAAAAAACCTTTTATTGTCCCATTTATAAGACCACTTTTTTAACAAACAAGACTTTTTTTTAATAAATTCTCAAATAATAAATAAGAAAATGATAATTCATTAATCGCTAGAGAAAAAATGAAAATAGCTCTTCATTAAAAATCTATTCACACTTCAATTTAATATCTTTTAGTTTATGACATATTTATCTTTAATTAAAATTATTAGTTAAAATAAAATTTTCTAAAAACACTTGCACATAAATCTTAGAATACATAACATATTATCTTTTCTCATTTTTTTAAAAAATATTTTACAAACTTACAACTGTAGAATCTTATTTTATTTTATTTTATTTTTTTGCTCAGCATGATTAGATAGTGATGGTGAAGGTATGCCACTTTAAACAACACAATAATTAAAAATTAAGATTTTATTAATTTTAAACTTTCAATCTTGTTTTATTTTTTAGACAAAATAAAACTTCATTAAAATGAATTTAATCATGTATAAAAAATGAATTTAATATTTTTAAGAACATACAATTTCCTATGAATAAATATAAAAATTTTACAAACAAGTCTTTTAAACTTTTTTTTGTTTAAATAAAATGTTTTTAAAAAAGAAGTATAAAAAGATACAAGATGTATTATGGAAGAAAACAAGTATCTTTAGAAATTTTATCATTAAATATGAAGTGTCTTTAGAGAATAATTAAGTGTGGAAAGAAAATAAAAATGGATTGTAAAAAGAAAATCTCAAGAAAAAAATCTCAACAATTGATTACACATGTCATTAGATCTACAGATATCAACAAAAAGATCAGTATAGAAAAAAATCAAATCCATAAAAAAATGCTCTTAACTGAGTCTCCATCCTAATTATATAACTTTAGTTTGTTTGGTGGTTTTTTTTTTTTTTTTTTTTTTTTTTTTTTTTGTAATACCCATTTTAGAATACCGTAGGAACAACTAGTAAAAGCTTCAACAATATTTGTACAATGAATGATCATAAACTCACATTATTTGAATGCCATTCACGTAATCAAGTAATTTTGTAGGTTTAATATTAATAAATATCAATGTTCCAAAACTCGGCCAAGTAGGTCGAGTTATTAACGATTAATTGATGATCGACATTGTGTCAATCCGATTATTCTCAAATCGTGGGTTCAACTCGAGTAGGGTGAATACTCAACTGAGTTGGCCTTGTACTCTGACCAACTCGGCCTACTCGGTTACAAACCAGATTAGGAAAACTCACTTGGTTATAAAATATCTCCATCAACCTTACCACCACTCAACATGTATTCACAAACCTCCAGCCAAATCAAAAAAGAGAAAAGAACATTGATGAGGGAGCGCAAGGAAGGAGAGAGAAGGTACCGACGTCGACGAGGGGGAGAGAGAGAAAGTAGAAAGAGAAATGGGGGAGTTTTGAGAGGAAAGAGAGTTGCATAGTGGTGGTCGAATTGAGTGGGGGCGAAGATGACGACAACCAAGTGATTGAGGATGGTAGAAGCGGGGCGCCTGGTGAGATGATGTAGATTCAAGGAGAGAGAGAGAATGGAGGACGATGTGGCATGCATGAGAGAGGAGGTTGAGAAAATGATGAAAACTGATAAGGGTTTATTTGTGTGTGTATCAAGGGTAAATTACACAAACCTCCCTTGAGATTTGATAAAATTACACTAATACTGAATTTTGATCATAATGACATGAATCTTTATTAAGATTCTAAAATTTCAATAGAAATATCCCGTGTCTTTAAAGAGCTGTTGTTAAATCCTAATGGTTAATAGTTATAAGTATCAATAGACTAAAATTCCCAATCTTAAAAAATTAATATATTATTATTTCAATTTTAAATTTATTTATATATTATTATTTTAATAATATGATTGTGTTAAAATGACTTTTAAGATTGTATGAGATAGATTTGATGATGTTTAGCAGTTATATGATTATATTTTGATTTTATAAAAAAAATTTTAAGTTTATTTTTTTAATTTTTTATATTTTTTTTAGGTTTCACCCAATTCGACCGTCGGTTAATAGTCAAATTTTTTATAGATTTTTATAGCTAAAATAGTTTTTTATTTTTTATTTTTTATTTTTTTATAGGTTTAACCGTTGATTGACGGTTAAACTGAGTACCTGTCAAGTAACTCACTACTTGCTGTCTCACCGATCGAGTAGTAAGTAATGAATTTTGAAACCTTGAAAAATATAGAATTAATACATTCATGTAGTTATTTTATGGAACAAATATTCGTATTTTAACAAAAACTCATACCACAAAACTCTTGTTGAACTCAACTCATTTTGTGATTTCATCACAGAATAATCAACCATACATTCAAATTCACAAATTAACTAATGAACAAAACACTTTACATTAAATTATAGAGAACTCACATTCAATATATAACAATCTACCCTTTCGAAGATAATTCACACTAAAAATAAATTTTGTTCAAGTCCTGAAATTATAAAATCCTGAAATCAAAGCTGATAATACACAAAGATCACTTCCAACGATTGGTTCAGAGGAAATCACTTACATCGCCTTCAAAGTATATACTTAGAAGAAAAGTTCATGAGCGTGACGAGGTTTCCAAACGTGCAGTCCCCACAAGATATTTGCTTCATTTATTAACACTATCATTAACTGCTTTAACATAAGACAAACCGTACCCAGATTGGTTTTGTTAAAGACAGCATATGTATAAACACATACATACAAGGCACAAGAACGTTTCACAAGGCTCTTTTATGATTGGTTATACAGAGCAGAGATCTTGAAGAATCATATATATAGAAGTCACTCTGTGATCTTCGGTGTAAGCATGCTTCATGAGTACTAAAAGGGACCACACTAAAAAGTAAGACTTGGTAGCAAGTTCAATAATGTTTTAGGTCGGTTTTGGATGGATATGAGAGGAGGGTGGTTTGAGGACGACTACATAAGCTACAACAGTAACATGATGTTGCTTTCAATAATGGTTTTGGATGCTTTTCTTTTTTCTGTAAAAAAAAAAAAAAAAAAATTAGTCGTCTTGGTTATGATCATCTTGATCATCAGGTTTGGAGGAATCGGGGATCATTTTCTGGATCATTTGACTGGTCTCTTCCGCAGACATTCGATCTTCTTTGCTTTGTGACTCTGCGTAAGCTTCAAAGAACTCCTTGTTTTCCTTCTCTAACTCGTTCCAAACTGCATACACAGAAGGACAGAATGATATCGAAACTCTATGTGTGTGTGTGCGTGTATGTGTTTTGTTTTTTTTGGTTACGTAGAAAACATATTTGTGTTTAGTGCGAGAGATCACTTATGAAGGCAGTCTAAAAGAAAGAGAAAGAAGTTGCTCTGATTTTTTTTCTTGAAATCTCTCCATTTTAAACTGTAGTAAAAAGCATTTAAGATAGACCAAGAAATAGACAAGGCAACTAATCAAGCATATTTAAGATTTATCTGAGAGATTAATCATGCCAAAATCCTGTGAATCTAAATCAGAATCAGCTTTGATCAAAGGT
Organism: Nephelium lappaceum; assembly: GCA_021234005.1. Lineage (NCBI taxonomy): Eukaryota > Viridiplantae > Streptophyta > Magnoliopsida > Sapindales > Sapindaceae > Nephelium > Nephelium lappaceum. The sequence continues at coordinate 21,629,712 of CM037999.1, forward strand.
AATTTATAATTAGAGATCAATTGAAAATAATCTTATTATCCACCCTATTTTGGAAGCATACTTAGTTTTGGACAATAATTACTTGGCTTTGACATTTGGCAAAGGTTTACTACTCCAATAGAATTATGTCCATAAAAATAAATAAAGGCTTATATGATGTGATTCTATTGGATAGGATACATACATCTGATGTAAGAAATAGTACTTTGTCCACTCATAAGTTGATGTATATAAAATCCGATCTATCAGTTGTTGAGAGTTTGTAAATGGAGAGTGGAGGAAGTCAATTGTAGGGAAGTTAACACTGACCAGTGGAGGTGATAACAGGTTTGATATTTGCATGCTTAGAGAGGGCTTCCATGCACTCTTCTTTCGTCATGCGGAATATCAAGCACTTCTCTATCAAGTGTTGCACCTGCATATTACATACATAAACACACCCACCATCATGATCATCAAAAACAGCATAAATAAACTCACAAATCATGCATAATATGTTGAAGAATCAAAACATAAATGATCACACCAAAATATCAACAAAACCTAAACAAAACAATTATGAAATTTTTTATACTTTTGTCATAGAAAACAGTGCGAACCCGTGAAGTATAACAATTGAAAATCAATCATAAAACATTAATTTGTACCATGTGTATGTAAGAAGCAGAAGAATCCCCCATGATCCAAGAAAAATTATAAACGTACTATATATTATTACTATGACTATCGATCTACTATGAAGCTATGTATGCAAATTATAGTATACATATAATTGAGAAAATAGTGGAGGAGTCTGGTGCAATACGATATATGATGCAGCAATTAAAAGCATACATATAAAGGGAGTTAGCGTCATCATGATGATGAGCGATCAATCGAAAGGTGGAGGATGGGTCCAGCAGTCCCACGTGGGAGATGGATGATAATTGGTTGAGAGGGGATAGAGCAGATTCTGTATATGAACAAGTTCTTTTGTCTTTGTACAATTGCATGCCTCCTCCACGTGAATTGCGGGTCCTCACCATCTAGAATTCCTCCATGCCACGACAAGCCCTCCTAACCCAGTTGGCACTCCGCCTGTTGTAGCTTTTGATCTTCCTTGTAGCTTACCATACCTCCATCTCCATGTCACTGATCATTAGTCAGACAAAGGTTCTTGAATCAAGTTGATCATCATCATTTCTTTCTAAACCCTAATCATTTTTGTATTTGATCATTGATAATGAAGAATGAAAGCGGAGTTTAATTACAAACTCAGGTTCTAGTCTATTGGTAATTTACACTTTTATGTGGACATGTTTAAAGTTTATGGTTCGTTGTTAAAAATAAATGTTAACAAATAATAATATTGTAAATAAAGCTAGTGTGTCACTAAAGCTTAGGGTTCCAATTAATTTTCTAAGATTTTGAAGAGTTATAAGGCGGCCCATCTATTAACTTATGCGGAAAATATCAGAAAATTTGATTCTTAAAAATTTAGGAAGAGCTCATGTTCCTTAACAGTAATTCTATGTCATATATGAGTGGTTTTTTTGAAGGAATAATCCTACTTTCCTCCTCATAGTTTGACATAATTGCTAATTACCTTTTATAGTTTTAGGGAATATCATTTTACCTCCTACCGTTAAGATCATTATTGAAATGATCGAAATGATCAAAATATCCTTTTAGTGTTACCCTTTCAAATTAACGGTCAAATTTTGATTTTCAAAGTCAACTTTAATGATAAGGGGTTATTTTGGACATTTTAATAAACTACAAGAGGTATTCGATCTATTTTATAAATCGACAAGAGAATATTGGTGATTTTAAAAAATATTAGAGGATTTTGATATTATATCAAACTACAAGGGAAAAAAAAGGATTTTCCATTTTTTATATTAAGCTTATATTAAGCTAAATCTAGGGAGGATTGAATTGCAGATACTAATAAAGGAATTAATGCTATATGCAGTACTTCCAGTTCCAGCTGCATATATGGTTAAGGGTTGCAAATGACTGATTTAATTATTTCCATGATTATTTTTTGCTAGGAAGAAGAATACAAAAATTGCCCATATACCTTGATGTGGCCTGTTGTGATTAGTTGACAAGATTATATAATATTATTTCATCTTATTTTGTTTTGACTTGTACTGTGTTTGCAATCAACTGATGAGTGTCATTATCTTAATTGCATTATAGAGCTAGAGAAGTTGTAAGGTCCACTGTCCATATACACAGATTCCCCATACAAGATGATTTACTCACTGTTGTATTTTTATGTACAGGATGACATTTAAGCCCCATCACCAAGATGGATGGCGGGAAAGCATACAATTAACTCAACTAAGAATTGGTGATTCCTCATTATTCTAAACCAATTTTGTAAGCAATTAAGAATGGTGTTTTTAACCAAACTAATTAATTAATTCGCATGGCCAAAGTAGCACATTAAAATTTAGAAGAGGACATCAAAACTAAGTAATCAATGTCCCCATTTGCAAATTAAAAAAAAAAAAAAAAACTAAATGAATACATGTAATATCTCTTGTTTTTAACATGTTTTATTTTTCAAAACCAACACAATCAAAGTTTTGTCTTGTACCTAGGTAGAGTTATTGGCAAATTTGTCTTTTTTATTTGAGTTCATATAACACAACTCTATCAACATATTCCTCTGGGAAAGAAAATAAAAATCAATAGGCTCTTGTGTATCCCCACAACAACCAATCAAGAATTAGAGTCCGCATATCAAAGAAAACGATACTACGATTGTTTGCTTTTGATGTTTTCTTCCACAATTTTTACATTCATTTTTAAAGCAAAGTTTGCATGCACAATGACAATTTGAATTTATTTGATTCTCTTCAAGCTATAAGTCTAATTACATACAGATTTTAATATAAAATTTATCATAGAAACGGTAAAAGAGGGATTTCAAAGCTTTTTAAGGGTCGGGCTATATATTGCCACCCAATAAACTTCTCACGGCACCCTTATTATTTTTAACCTGTAAATAAGAATTTAAAAATAAGTACAATTTCGCATATAGCTCTATTTCTTTCTACACCCATCAACTGTATACTGTTCTTTCTACTACTTCTTCATTCAATTTGTTGTTTCTTCTATTCTTCATTCAATTTCTTCTTTTCTTTATTTTTTTGTTGACTACAATGTCTAAAATTATTGAGGTAATGTTCGAAATGATACTCTGTTAGTTGCACATTGCATTTTTACATATATTGACTGAATTCTCTAAACCCTAATTCTAAAATCAATCACTTATTCAATATAGCATCGATTATTATAACACTACTTGTCGAATTCATCTTATAGTTATGAAATATTGAAAAATTCCAAACTAATTTAGGAGAAAATATAATATTGGATGTATTTAAGATCAACTACTGTAAAAATTACAATATTAAAAATTAAATCACAAATTTAATTTCTTAATCTTCATAATATTTTAAAGAGACTATGTGAGAATTTATATGGTCACATAATTGTCTTACATTAAAAAAAAAAAAAAAAAACTAAATAAAGAGAATGGAGAATAAGAAAGAAGATGAAAAAAAATGGTGAACAGAAGAGGAAGAAGAATTGTTAAAAAGTATCAGTCCTAGTGTTAAATGATGAGTATAAAGAGTTATATTGGATGTAGGTTTAGTTAGGGTTATTTTTTTAATTTTTATGGGTGTTTAAAGTTAAAATATATATAATTTTAAATCTTGTTATTGGGTATAATGAGTAAAAATAACGCTACACTTTCCAAAGATTTTTCAAAACTTTTTGCTCGAATGATACAACAAGATGATTTATAATAATCACTTTAATTATAGGATAACATAATGATAATATGTAGTTATACGTACGTTTGCCACATCATTTTAGCAATAAATTTAGGTATAATTTAATGGGTGTTGCAACAAATATTTTGGGTGGCTATATTTTTTTAAATGTGAATTTTCATAAAATATGGTAGATTATAATGGGTAGTTAACATTAATTATATATATATATATATATATAAGGGTTTTTATTTTCTCTTTTTCCTTTTTTTTCCTTTTTAACTTTTTCTATCTTTTGTTAAAGTACAAATAGCTTCAAAAGTCATATGAGAAAATCTCAAATTTGTGAGTAATTTAGGCTTTGTTGATTAAATTTAATTTCAATTTGGTAGATGTTCAGTCACGATTGTTCATAAAAGAAAATCCCAACAAATAGTTTAAAAAAAAAAAAAACAAGAAGTTTTGAAAATGATACTAAAGAACTCACATAAGTGTTTCTAACATAATTTTCGAATAAAGAAAATAATCGGTATAGTTCGAGAAATAGTTCATAAATAAGTTCACCAATTATGTGAAATATATATATATATATATATATATATCTCTGTTTTATGAACACTGATGATGTTAAAAACAATTCATTTCAATTTTCCAATATTATTTTTAAAACTAACACTTTTTTATAATGATAGGAAGAAAAAAAAAAAGGTTTTAATGTTTGAAAAAAAAAAAAAAAACCCCTTAGTCATTGATATTTCAGAGTATTTTTGACTGGTATGTGATTGAATGTGAAAGAGTCCATAGTCTAATCAAAATCTTGGGATCTTAGATCACCATCAAAAGATTATAATTCTATTAAAGATAATTGTGATTTCAAATTTAACAATCATTTTAAAGTATAATTCTACTATCCGTGGTCCCAATAACAAATTTTAGTCAATTTCACTAGCCATCATCTTAACTATATATCGAAATAATATAGTCAAAATCTTAAATAAATGTAAATTAAATTCATGAAAATTGTGATACGAGTGAGTGAACTAGTTATGTATACAATTGATTCTATAGAAATAAGAGATTTCGTTGGGAGAATCAATTGGTTCATTTTTTAAAAATCGGTAAATGAATAAAATTATCCTATTAGGCAGAAATACAGTAAAATTGCAAAAATATCGATGTCCAATCACATGAATTTTCATGAATGGATCATGACAAATTGACATAGGAGGTACGTAATATAATGGTATTAATTCCTAGTGAAAATATCTAAAAATAGCACAAAAGAATTTGAGTTTTGAAATTAGCATTCAAATTATAAATTAAGTTCTTTATAGTACGAACTAATTTTCATTTCATTTGTGAACTATCCGTTAATTCCCACAGGAAATGGTTAGCGCAAGAACTATTGATGCTAGAAAGTCTTAATTTATGATTCGATATTAATTTTAAAAATCATATTTTCCCTTTAGTGCTAAGGGAAAATAAAATCTCTTTGACCAGGAGAATTGTACACGTAACGGAACGATGCTTGAATGATGCTTGTGCTGATAATTAGATATTATTTTAGAAGGAGATGGTTGACTTGTCAGCTGATAAATATTGGGTTAAAATGTCAAAATCTAGAGTAATCAAATCATCAATTACATGGGAATTGTTCATGCCTCGTACACAACTTTGACATGCATTTTAATCTCATAATTTGAGAGACATTATCAAGAGACAAGCTATACTTTGACATGCATTATTCGACACACTTCGACCGAAGATGCAGACTAGATATCGCCGCCTTCGTCGGAACGAGTAGCTTAGGAGCTAACGTGTTTCACACTTTCGGAGAGAGATTATAATGATAAAGAACCATAAAAATAAAATAAAATAAAAGACAAACCATTCTTGATATCCTTTTTTGTCGGCATAAAGCTTCTACACAGATGCAATAGAAGAGTGTTTCATTCGGTTTTCTCCATCCTTAATTGTCTTTTTGTTCGGTTTCAATGCAGTGGTAGACCTAAAAAATTATAAAGGAGCACATGGGGATATAGTAATAATAACATCGAAAATTAAGATCATGTTAAATATATAATGTTTTTATATAAAATAAAGTTTGATAGTTTAAATAAAATGAAATATGCATCATATTTAAGTAAAATAAGTAATCTTATGCCTTAAAATCCTAACGAATAAAAACAAAAAAAAAAACATAAAGTACGTAAAGTTATATAGTATTCTCCTCGATGAGGTTTTATATATTGAAATAGTTTCATTATAATTTTTTTTATCAATTTTGGCAAAAATATCTTTCTCCACATGCGCAAGCAAACTATCATTTAATCATTAATCTTTCATTCAATTACGTAGTTCAATCTTCACAATATTCATAGCAGAAAATACTCTTTCAATTATAGCAATTGTAACAGGTAATAATAATGCCAATGTCAAGAGCAAATAAACTAATGAAAAAAACCATTATATTTTTTATTTTTTTCTTAACTACTTTTTGTGAGAGATTTGTAAAGCCATTTAATTCTGAAAATTCAACGTCATGGCGCACGACTGCAATATAATTCTATATTTGATCTTCTAGTTCCAAGAGTTTTAACAAAGAAAAGTTTCTTGGATAAAATTTAGCAAGTTGAATAAGTTTTTGTTTATCAAATGCATGAAATTGATCTCTTGGATTAAGACATGCAACACAAAGAAATAACTCAATCTTCTTCTTTGGAAATCGATTATTTAGTTTTTGAAACTGCAAATCTATCACGTCATAAAATAAGCCTACTCGATAATGATGCATATTGTTAATTGTTTATTTTTGAACTTTACACCTAGATCTCCCTCGAGCCATAAACAAATCATCCATGTTAATAACTTGGATTTTATGTTTTTCACAAAAACGAAAACCTGCTTCAATGAAGAATCCCACTCATTCTCTTTCTTTTAAAAAATTTCTTTCTTCTATTCAATTCAAATGTAATTAATAGCTTTGATTGATAATTCTAACAATTTAAATATTATGATGCACTAACCATTATTAAAGCTTCTATGGTCAATGTGTCCTCTATGGTCAGTGTGTTCTCACTTATAAATTGTTAGGACCTATCAATCAAAATCATTCGTTGTATTCCCTCTTCTAAATTTTTTTTTTTCTTATTCAATTCAAATGCAATAAATAGTTTTGATTAGTGGTCCTAACAACTTAAAAGTTAAGATGCATTGATCATGAGAACTCTATATATATTATCAGAGCTTCTATTATCAGTGCGTTCTAATTTTTAAATTGTTAAGACTACCAATCAAAATCATTTATTACATTCTCTCTCCTAAAAAAATTTCTTTCCTATATATTCAATTTAAATATAATGAATAGTTTTCATTGGTGGTCTTAAAATTTAAAAGTTAGAACGTATTAACCATAGAAACTCTCTCTCTCTCTCTCTCTCTCTCTCTCTCTCTATATATATATATATATAATCATTCTACCATCAATGCCTCCTAACTTTTAAAGTTAAGACGAACTAATCAAATAAATAAAAAATAATAATAAATAGGCAGGTTTCTGCAAATATCTTGTTCACATGTTTGAAAAAGATGGTGACCAAAACATTAACAAACAAATAAGTAACACTATTCTTTTTGCCTTTCCTTTTCACTTTTCTTTCTCTTTTTCTTGTCTATTTTCAAAAATGATAAGCAAACAAAACAAGAAATTGCCTACCTTCTTTGACCTTTTTTATAGTGTCATCTTCGCTCCAACTACATAAAGATTAGCGTGTGAATAACTTATTATAATATGATAATTTAACTATTTACAGCATACTTATGCACGTGTGTATATGTGTATTGATATTTTAATAATCAAGATTTTCTAACTTTAAAAAATTAAAAAAAATCAATTAAATTCATCCATAATATTTTTTCTCCTAAAAATAAATTACTTATCCTATTTAATTAAAATAAAATGAAGAAATTTTATTGATTTTCTTTAACTTTTTAAAGTTGGAAGTCTTGATTATAAAGCACTTATATATATATATATATGTAATTTTTTCACTCATAAAAATATGTAATTTTCACACCAAATTTTTATTAGAATATTGTATTACAAATATAATAGTAAACAATAGTTTTTTTTTTTTTTGGCAAATTAACGTGAGAAGCCTAACAACAAACATTAAACACGCAAAAAAAAAAATTAAAACTAACAAGACAGCATAGAGCCAAATATTTAATAAAGTTGATTCGTATGTTATTACTTATTTTCACTTATCTAGCAATAAATAACAAATGAAAAGACAAAGCCCAAAAAGGATGACGAGGAAGATGTCTCACCCACATGCCAAAATAGATATTATAAAGTTTGTAACTACATGCGTTCAAATATTTCTTTGAAAACTTGAATTCTAAACTTTGTTATTCAACGATCAATATATGATTAATTACATCTTCATTGTGTTTTCAATAACAGTCAGTCAATGGAAGACAAGTGTTAAATGTAACTTTCTAATTAACCGATTAAGGATTCTCTATCAATGTTAACATGATGCTAACATTTTTATGAGATAATTGTTTAAGTTTGAGTGACGTAAGAGAGAAAAAAATATAACAATCTTAATCATCCATTATTTTTATGTTGATGTGTCAATAGATTATCAAATTTTTAATTGAATACAAAATGATAGAAAATCCTTACTCCTGATTAACCACTCAAACCAACGAAGATAGAACAAAATCTACAAAAGCTCGGAAGTAACTAGTAATATATAAATATAATTCTCTCGTACAATAATTCGGGAACTCGCTAAGGCACTTGTAGTAACGTGGTATTTTTTTCGGTGGGGGGGGGGGGGAGGTGGGGGCATGTGGGGAGGGTGTGAAAGTAGTAACGTGGTTTCAGCTTTAAAAGACTGAATACGTACGGGTTTAGTATAATGACATGACCGACAATTTAGTACAACCTGTTAGAACTCATCGTAACATTTGCGGTGGGAGAGGCCGTAACGTGGCTTTGCCTGCAAATGCTAATTTAGGATAATGGTATGAGTCCATGACCGACAGTGAAGCATAACATATTAGGACCTAGACTTTATGGAGTTACATATCTATGCACTCATAGAAAGGGCTGGTCTGGTCGTAACATGACTTTATCTCTGAATACAGGTTTAGTATAATAACATGACCAATAGTTTAGCTAAACATTATTCAACCGTGGCTTTATCCATTGTTTGTACCCATTTTAGGATACAACACATATCATACAAATAGATTTGACACTCTAACAACTTTAATTTCTTCGTATGGCATGCACTCTTTCGGGATGTACTTTAACCGCCACAATTTTCAATCAACCAAATAATTTAGGTTAACATCGCAGCCACAAATTAGAATTGATGTACGCTTTCAGTTAGTGATGCTGCGACCGGTGCTTTGTTTTCCTTAACAGCAATGCACACATGAGCTGCTGGGTCACCTTTCCTAACTAACGTCCAGTTGCTCGTCAAGCCTAACATCACAGCCACTATTGGCTTGATTAACACTAGTGATCTCTTTTGCTGTGCAAGTTCGATTCAGCTTGGTAAGCTAAACCTTTGCACATGCACTGAACGTTTACTTGCTGCATCAGCCCTTACATCGTTTGTACTACGATCATCATAAACTTGAACACATGTTGACATTGTTGTTGTTCTTCACAAATTTGAAATGGACCGTGCTTAGGATGTCTACGGAGTTGGGTATTTGACAATTGTGAACTATAGATACAAAATCTAGTGCAACTTCCATGAACTTAATTAATTAACTGGTGTTGTAACTATATATATATGATTTAACAAAATGAAGTACAGCTTGATTGGAATGAATTTTTGCCGACTAATTTTCATAACTATATGCGACTTACCAACATAGAGTTTTCAAGTTCAAATGTATGAAACTTCACTAATTTATGTTCATAACTGCGTGATCGTTTAACAACAAAAGTGCAAACTAATCACCGGTCAATAATTCTTGGCTGAAGGACAAAAATGGCTTAAAAATTAAGAGGACAACAATTTCGTTACATCTCATGGTTTTTAATATTTGAGTCTCAATCAGTATGTGTTTGGACAAAAATGTCCTTTACACATTTAACTATGATATTGCTTTTTTCTTTTCCTTTTTTTTTTTTTTTTGTTTCACAAATCAGATTTCTCATCCACAATAATACAGGTCAACTATACCGATATATATAGTTGATTATCCATGCTAGGCGAAGAGCCCAATGTGGATAAAGCTGGTATAATTGCTGACAATATCTATACTAGACACTCAGCTAGTATGGATACAGGTAATCATACTGGGTTATACTAGATATGGATACACATAACGGAAGTAGGTCAACCCATGGATCAATCTGTGGATATACTTATCCGTACCGGGCTCATACCAGTATAGATAACTTTCTAGTATGGATATCCATTTTATAATAAAAAAATATATAATTTTATATTGAAATAAAAATAACATTACAATATACATTAAAAAATTCATTTATATATAATCATTTGAAAATGTTATTAACAACATAAATATAATTACTTGGTACCTTTTCTCTTTCTTTTCTTCTCACCACTCGATCCACTTGAAAACAGATCACTAGATATATCTTATACTTAAAAATGTTATGGAAATAATATATATTAGTAACAAACACATGGGTAATAAACTCAATAAACAAAATAATATATATAAACTCGATCAATTTTACGAAAACGCACAAATATTGTGAGGCAACAAGCAGATTTTTTGAAGTATTGGTAAATCAGTTTTCATGTTCATACTGAAGTCTACATGTGAACATCTCTCAGGTCCCATGGAATATTTCGGCTAATAGATCCTGGTGGAATGATTGTATTGAAAGAGTGCCGAGAGGCAGGATTTCATCCCCACAAAGAGATAGTAGATGGGAGCCCCATTTATGAACATTGCTCTAACGTCTACAAAAACTCGAATCTGTTGATGATCGTTATAGTACTCCACAATATTCTCATAGACCCATACACTTGCTGTTAGTGTTAGTAATATTTCTACTTGAAGAAATATTAGAGAGTGTACTACTATGCTGGTGTATCCAACAAGCATCAATAGAGCTGTAATTTATGATGTAACTTGATCATCAGATAATCAATTGATCTCAGTCAATTAGTTAGCTGAGGTGGCAGAAAGTTGTTAGGAGCTGTTAGCTTTCGCACTCTTTTTATGTAATTAGTTAGAGTGGCTTCACTAGACTATAAATAGATTAGATTGTAATGTATTTGTTAACAGGTCATTAGAGCAATAAAATGTGAGTTACATGTACAAGATTACAAGCTTTATCCATGGCGTTTTCTCTGTAAAACGTCATCAAATCACTACCAAACAGCCACAATTTCCACTGTTTTTCAATTCTTTACATGATATCAGAGCTACTCTTGTGACTAACTGTCCAAGATGGTAAAGATCTCAGGTTTATCACCATCACCCAATGCCTCTACATCTTCTTCAACAGTCGGAGATGGAGATCAAGATTCGTCGACGATCGAGTTTGCAGCGCTTGTAAAACCAATGAATTTCAACCTTCCTGTGAAGCTGGATCGAGAGAACTATATCCACTGGATAGCCCAGGTATTACCTGCCATTGAAGCTTTTGAGTTAGAGAAGTTCATTTCTGGTATAAGTACAATACATCCAAAATTTATTGAAATCCAGTCGAATGAGAGTAATGAGAAGATAATTATAGCAAACAAAGAATTCAATAGATGGAAGAGGGTTGGTAAGTTGCTGATGTGTTGGTTGTTATCAACTATAAGCCAAAACATAATAGGAGAAGTAACTGGATGCACAACCTCTTATCAAATCTGGAAAACCTTGGCTGATCTCTATTCACATCAATCAATGGCAAAGGTGCTTCAACTAAGGCGGCAATTGCAGTAAGTGTGAAAGGTATCCAGTTCTGTGAGTGATTTTGTGCTCAAAGTAAAGAGTCTAGGTGATACTCTAGAAGCTGTTGGTGAATAAGTGAAAGAGAGTGAATTGCTGTTGAGTGTACTAAATGGTCTTGGGCATGAATATGATCCTGTGGCTGTACTAATATCTTCTCAAAAGCAATCCATGAATCTTAAAGAAGCACAGTATCAGCTCTTGATCCATGAGCAAAGAATCGCTCATGTAAGTGCAGCCTCACAAATTGACACAGTTGGAGTAAGTATGAATCTGGCAACAGGGAATCAAAACAACATGCAACCATTTAGAGGAGGTTTCAATGCATGCAGTAGAGGAACTGGAAACCATAATTACAAAGGAAAGGGCAGAGGCAGAAACAATGGAAAATGGAATAATGGCAATAGACTTTCATGCCAAATTTGTGGAAAGAATAGACACTCAGCCTTGTATTGTTATAACAGGTTTGACAGAACAATTCAAGGCAATAATCAAGGCTATAACCAAGGCTATTCTACTGGTCTTCAAGCAATCTGGTTCAGAATCAAGTAGTCAGCCCTCTAGCACAACATGAAGCCAACATCAATCAGTCCACAGCCTATTTTGCAACCCCAGAAACTGTTTATGACCCCGCTTGGTATCCGGATAGTGGTGCTACCACTCATGTGACCTCAGATCTTGGAAATTTGTCATGCATTCTGATTACAAGAGAAATCAAAGATTAGCAGTTGGAAAGTGACAACAGCTCAACACCTCACACATTGGTAAAGTTTCTATCATCTCTAAGAATCATAATACTTCTCCATTAACTCTACATAATGTGTTAGTGTGCCCGCAATTGTAAAAAATTTGCTTAGCATTTCAAAGTTTACACTTGAAAATAGTGCATATGCTGAATTCACTGATAATTGTTGTGTGTTGAAGGACAAGAATACCAAGAGGGTGTTGCTTACAGGGCTTATTAAGAATGGCCTTTACAAGCTTGATCTGGTTTGTGTCAAAAGCTCTACAAATACTTGTTTAGTTTCAACTCCAGACAATGTAAATAGTCTGTCAAAAAGTCATATAGATACTCAGAATAAGGCTTTCGGTAGAAACTGTTTTTCTTTTGTTAATTCTGCTAGTAGTGACCAAAGCTATAACCAAGAGGAGAACATCTTGTCAAACTCCTATGTGAATGGTAATATGTGGCATATTAAGCTAGGTCACCCAACTCCTTAGATTCTCAAAAATATTTTGCAAAAATTGCATCTTAAATGTCCTTCCGAAGACCTTGTATTTCGTGATTCTTGTAAGAAAGGAAAAATGCATCAACTGCCCTATCATTCATCTACTTTTCAAGCATCAAAACCCATAGAATTAGTGTACACAGATGTGTGGGGACCTGCCCCTGTCATGTTTGTAGAAGCGCATAAATACTAGGTTTTTGTTGTTTTTGTTGATTCTTACTCTAGATACACTTGGTTTTTCTCTCTGAAACTGAAATAAGATGTGACTAGGATATTTCTCTTGTTCTAAAGCAAGTTGAATTTCAATTAGAATGCAAAATCAAGTGTTTTCAAGCTGATTTAGAGATTGAGTTCAAACCACTTCTGCCTTATCTTCATGACTTTGGTATTCATGTTAGAACCTTTTATCAACAAAATGGAGTTGTTGAGAGAAAACATAAACATGTTGTTGAGACCAGTCTAATCGTACTAGCTCATACGGTTATGCCCCTAAAATTTTGGGTAGATGCATTCCAAACAGCAGCTGTTTTAGTTAACAACCTACCAACACCTGTGCTGAAAATGAAATCTCCCTATGAAGTTTTGTTTAAGAGAGTTCCAAGCTACAATTTCTTTAAGGCCTTTGGTTGCTCATGCTTTCCAAATTTAAGTGTAAACTCTCGATTCTATAATTGTGGCCATAGTAAAATTGAGTTAAAATCTAAGGGAGGAGAATGGAATTGTCTTAGGGCGTAAGTGGAATTATTGAGAGTATTGTGGAGGAAAATAGAAGCCAAATAATGTTGTTGACTTTTTGAAAACAAAAACAGAAACCAGTCTCTCATTTTGCGAAGAAAGAAAGAAAGAAAGAAAGAAGAAAGAAAAGAAAGGAAAAAGGGAGAAGAAAACAGCCGCGCGACGTCGGAGAGAGAGGATCGCCGACCGACCGGCGACGCACGACACCAAGCCGAACCAGACGCGACCGAGAGCGCGCGAAACAGAGTAGATCCACGGCAGAACAGTCGCACGAACCAGTCGACCGGAGCTGGAAGTCTTCCTAGCGCGCGCGGACCAGCAATAGATCAGCGGCGGAAATCAGCAGCGGATCGCGGCGGAACCAAGGGAGAAGGAAAGAGAGAGAGAGGAGGAAGAAAAGAGGGAGATCCACCCCAAAATCAGTCCAGATCTAGCACCAAATCAGTCCAAAGATCAGCCCCAAATCAAGGATAACGCGAGAAGGAAAGAGGTGAGTTGTTTAAGCTTGACATGGATGATTTTGTTGGTGTTTTAGTTGATTCGAAATGGGTTTCGTTCTGAGTTGTTTGTTGGTTGATTCTGAGTAAAGATGAGTTGAAATCTAAGTAAATTAATGGTTATTGGAAGCTTAGGAAACCAAGAAAAACCAACCAATTGAATTAAGGTATAGGTTCGGCCAAAAGGAGTCGGAACCGGATAATTTTCATTTCGGACCTCCGAATGCGATTCCGTTAGTACCAGAACAATCCTAAGTGATAGTACATAGGTTCCAGACAAAGAAAATTGAGTTCGGAACCTTAGAATCGATAAAGAAACGAAATACGGAAGGTTACGAGTAAAACGGGTCACTTAGGGGTGATTATGCAATTTTAGTTATTTCGCATTTTCCGAAGTTGTCGCGGACGTAAATTTATGTATAAATATGATGTGTAGGTGAGGCGGAAGCCAGCGGAGCACGGCAAGGCCCCTGAACTTTTATATACGAATTTTTAAGATCAGGTGAGTGTCTTTATAAAAATGTTTTTACTATGATTGATTTTAAATGCATGCCGAATTTATCATGTTGATTAGAATATCAAATGAATTCCAATTTGAAATGGTTGCATGGATTATGGAAATGATTTACATGAAATGTGATTTAAATGAGAAAGGAAATTTAAATTGAAATGATATTGAAAATCTATGGTACGCCTGATTGTATATTATGTATCTCCAGTGGGGTTGAGTACCTTAAGCGTGCATTGGCTGTGTTGGGAGAGTCTGTCACTAACAGCGATGTCTGTTTAGTCCTGTGAGTCGTCCAATGCACGTAAGAGGTATATTATTTGCTAGCTTCCACCCGAGCGAGGCAAAATTCCGTTACGTAAAAACTGGATGGATGACCTGAGCGAGGCAAAATTCCGCTCTGAGCGAGGCAAAATTCCGCTCTATTGATAGGGTACCATGTGATGCAAACTAATGATGGTTGGCTTATTTATATTTATAAATTCTTTGAAAGCTAATACTGCCACCATTATTGAAATGTTTTGTTAGAAATGGAAATTATGCAACCTATGGATTTAAATGTTATTTTTTGGCATGAAATGAATTTTATGAAATGTCGATTGATATATATATTGTTTCTAAATGAATGATGAATTTCAGATATATCAATTATTCAAGGGCAAATTGCACAAACCTCCCCTGAGGTTTGACGAAATTGCACAAAAATGACGAAGTTTGGGTAACTCACACGGACACTACCTGAGGTTTTAAAAACTCTACACAAACCTCCCTTATCGTCAGTCAACTATGATTAAATCCTAACGGTCAACGTTCGAAAGTATGAAAAGACGAAGATACCCTTTAGGTCAAACTTAAAGTCAATATTTTATTTTTTTTCAATTTAAAATTAATAAAAAATCTCTTTAATTTGATTAAAAAAAAAAAAGAAAATTAAAAAAAATATATTTATTTTTTTTAAAGGAGCTGGTTTCCATGGGAGACCAAGGTCTCCCATGGAGACCAAATCCTTGTCTCCGGCGATGGAGACCATTCCATCGCCGGAGACCAGTCTGGTCTCCAGCTGGAGACGGTGGTCTCCAGCGCAGGAGACCACCGTCTCCAGCGTTGGAGACCATTTTATCTGGTCTCCAGCACGCTGGAGACCTGATGAAATGGTCTCCAGAGCGCTGGAGACCAGATCTGGTCTCCAGCCAGAGACCAAACTGGTCTCCGGCGGAGACCAGACAACTGGTCTCCATGGGAGAGGAGACCAGTGGTCTCCATGCGCGTCTCCAGCAATGGAGACGCACCTGGAGACCACTGGTCTCCTCTCCCATGGAGACCACTGGTCTCCTGGCCTCCATGGAGACCAGTGGTCCTGGCCTCCATGGGAGAGGAGACCAGTGGTCTCCAGGTGTGTCTCCATTGCTGGAGATGCGCATGGAGACCACTGGTCTCCTCTCCCATGGAGACCAGTTGTCTGGTCTCCGCCGGAGACCAGTTTGGTCTCTGGCTGGAGACCAGAATATTCTGGTCTCCAGCGCTCTGGAGACCAGATCTGGTCTCCAGCGCTCTGGAGACCATTTCATCAGGTCTCCAGCGTGTTGGAGACCAGATAAAATGGTCTCCAACGCTGGAGACGGTGGTCTCCTGCGCTGGAGACCACCGTCTCCAGCTGGAGACCAGACTGGTCTCCGGCGATGGAATGGTCTCCATCGCCGGAGACAAGGATTTGGTCTCCATGAGAGACCTTGGTCTCCCATGGAGACCAGCTCCTTTAAAAAAATATATATATTTTTTAATTTTCTTTTTTTTTTAATCAAATTAAAGAGATTTTTTATTAATTTTAAATTTTAAAAAAATAAAATATTGACTTTAAGTTTGACCTAAAGGGTATCTTCGTCTTTTCATACTTTTGAACGTTGACCGTTAAGATTTAATCATAGTTGACTGACGATAAGGGAGGTTTGTGTAGAGTTTTTAAAACTTCAGGTAGTGTCCGTGCGAGTTACCCAAACTTCGTCATTTTTGTGCAATTTCGTCAAACCTCAGGGGAGGTTTGTGCAATTTGCCCATTATTCAATCATGGTATTTGATTATGCATAAATGTTTTAAAAAAGTTTTGGGAGGCTATTTGATACGCCTATTTTAAATGGAAATTATATGACACTCACTGGGCTGTCGAGCTCACTATGTTTTATATTTTTGTAAATAAAAACCTCCCCAGGCACAGGTACAGGCACTTCAATGGCAGGAACTCCGGATAGTAATTAGAGGAGTCAAAGAGGCTGTGCTGTTACTTTTGGAAATGTATATATTTTTGGGATATGTAAATAAAGATATGCATGACTTATGAATTTAATGTATTTTCTAAACCGTATGCATGATTGTGGTTGCTTGTGGATTGATAAAAATGAGAGCCGGAGGCTCTGTAGTTTGGGGAAATTATTTTGTGATATTATAGAAGTGTTAATTTTAACTTTACAGGGTGGCAAAGTTCGAAAAACAGACGGGATGCTGTCCAAATTTTTATAAAATGTTTTACAAAGGTTTGAAATAAAAATGAAAAAATTTCCCCGTGTTTCCGCTGTTTTCGAAAAGGTTTCAGAAAGAATATGGCTTAGCTCTGCGGGAATCCTTCAGTTGAACGTAAGGGCTAACTGGAGGGTCACCGTAGGGTGCCAGCAGATCGCCTTGGGGAAGGGGTCTGTCATTAAGACCCTAAGCTAAACACAAATTTAGCTTTCACTCAACCAAGTTTCTTTTCGTTGGTTACAACTTAAGTCAAAAATGATATAGGTGTTTACATCTTGTGGTAGGATCTACACTTGAAGAGAAGTGGTGTTCAATGAATTAGAGTATCCTTTTACCATTTTGTTTCCATCAGCTAATCACAGTTAAATCTCTAAAACATATGATCAGCATAGTCTACCTATTTCCACTCTCAAGTTAGTTCAAAACAATCCAACTTTTGCTTTAGCTTCTGATAATCAAGTTGTCACTCATCAGTCACCTTTACAAAGTCAATCAAACACTCCTTCCAGTCCCATTTCTTCCAATATAATTTCCTCTCCTGATCCAAGCTTGAATGAGCAGCATCCTCAACCAAATATTGTTCCTTGTCACCGAATAATTACCAGGTCTAAGGTTGGCATTTTTAAATCAAAAGTGTTTACTTTGGTAGCAAGTTTTGCTAAGCCTGATGCAGTTGGTACTCAAGAACCAAAAACTATAAAAGAAGCTTTAAGTGTTCCTCACTGGTATGGTGCAATGCAAGAAGAGTTTCAAGCCTTACTTAAGAATAACACTTGTACTTTAGTTCCAAACAATTCAACTTTAAATGTTGTAGGATGTAAGTGGGTTTTTAGAACTAAGTATAGACCTGATGGGACAGTTCTTAAGTACAAAGCAAGGCTGGTAGCAAAAGGATTCCACCAAACAACTGGCCTTGATTACTATGATACATTCAACCCAGTAGTTAAGGCTTCAACAATAAGGATGATTTTCACAACTGCAGTCACAAAAGGCTGGGATATCCAGCTAGTGGATATCAACAACGTCTTTCTTAATGGGGAGCTAAAGGAAGTAGTGTACATGGAGCAGCCACCAGGTTTTGAACACCCCAACTTCCCTTCTCATGTTTGCAAGCTAAATAAAACCGTTTATGGTCTTAAGCAAGATCCAAGAGCTTAGTTATTCAAGCTCAAAACAGCTTTACTAGATCTGGGTTTCTCTAACTGCAGAGTTGATGTGTCTTTATTCATCAAATATGATCAATCATATACACTTTATCTATTGATCTATGTCTATTATATCCTTATCACGGGTAGCAGTCCTCATATGGTGCATCACACTATCAAAACATTGGAATCCAAGTTTGCTCTAAAGATTCTTGGACATGTTAACTACTTTTTGGGCTTTGAAGCATCCAAGACTGTTATAGGTATGTCTCCCTGTCAATCAAAATATATGGTATATCTTCTTACTTAAACCAATATGCTGCACTGCAAACCTTGTCTTACTCGTCTATGCACAAGCTCAAAACTTTCAAAGCATGACAGTCCACCTTTCTCAAATCCTGCTCTTTATCGAAACACCATTGGTTCTCTACAATATCTCATCAATACCAGACCTGATATCTCATTCTTGGTTAGCAAACTCAGTCAATTTCTTGCCAATCCTCTTGAAGATCACTGGAAAGCTTGCAAAAGAGTGTTGAGATATCTAAAAGGGATAACTTCATTTGGTCTACATTTTACTTCAGCAACCAAAGCAACCAATCTCATAGTAGAAGTTTTCAGTGATGCTGGTTAGGCATCTTGTATAGATGACAGACGCTCCACCACTGGTATTTGTGTATTTTAGGAGGCAATCTAGTAAGCTGGAGTTCTAAGAAACAAACCGTTGTTGCCAGGTCAAATATTGAGGTTGAGCACAAGGCTTTGGCTAAAGCTGCTACTGAGGTTTTGTGGCTTTAATCATTCTTTATTAACTTGGTTTGTCTCTCAGCCCGTGTCCTATTGTGTGGTGTGTCAACACCAGTGCTGCTGCCCTTGCTCAGAATCCAGTCTTTCGCTCTAGAGCCAAACATATTGAAGTTGATGTTCACTTCATTAGGGAGAAAATTGCAACCGATCTTCTATCAGTTCAGTATGAGCCTACCCCAGAACCCCAGAAACTTTGTTTATACATTAATGTTATGGAACACCAATACCCTATAAACTTTGTTTGTCAAGTGCAAATTATGGAAACATATATGTTCACTTGTACTGATTAGTCTTCTCTTTTGCATATAACTTGCATATGTTGACATAGATGACAAATCAGCGCAAATCAAAGATAAATTCAATGATTAACAAAACAACCAAATCAAAAATAAAACACTAAAAATAATACAACAAAAATAAATACTACAAAAATAAATGAAATATTAAAATAAATACTACAAATAAATAAAACACAAAAAAAATTCAAACAAAAATAAACAACCAAACTATACTTTCTTAATAAAGAAAACAATGGAAGAAGAGTAGATTGTTGAAGAGAATGGCACCGAATGACTGAAGAACATGACACCGCGGCTAAAAGAGAAGAAAAGAAAAGAAAAAGTGAAAAGAAAAGGAAAAAAAAAAAGAGAGAGAAGAAAAGACCAACAGCACAACGGTGGCGTGGAGGGAAGAAGAAGAAGAAAAAAAAGAAGGGAAGAAAAAGAGGAAGGGGAGAAGAAGAACTCACTGGTGGTTGTGAGGGAACGACATGGCGAACGGCACAACTGCTAGGGTTTGGGAAAGAGAGAATGTTAGAGAAAAAGTTATAGGGAGAGAAAGAAAATGGGAAAAATGATGAGTGACCAGTTTCACTCATCATTTTAAACCATTTTCTATATCAGACCATTATGTGCGTGGTATACAAAACATAGCCATACCGAGCTCATTTTTGGCTTCGTATAGATACTTAAATTTATTTTTTTTGAAAAAAAATAAAAAATTGGTGTGCTTGATATAGATATCCTGGTACGGTTGACCCTTTTTCTTGTAGCAATCATTATCTCACTAGACTCCGACAACTCTTAACTCTCTCTTTCTCCTCCTTTCTTTTTCTTCTTCTTCTTCTTCATCATTTTTTTTGTTTTTTTGTTTTTCTTTTGGTTTCTTCTTCTTTTGTCTTATTCTTCTTCCTCCTTCTCTCTTTTTCTTTCTTCCTACTTTAACAAATTTTAAAATGTTAAAGCAACATGACTACTAATGGACTAGCGTACAAATCACATTGGGTGGATCAACATTAATCATGTTGGTTTGTCACAATGTGATTTGTCTAGCATGATTTATCTAGAGAGACAAATCATGTTGGGTGGACTGACATTAATTATGTTGGGATAAATCATGCTGGGTGGACTAGAGTTAATTATGATGGGATAAATCATGCTGGCTGGACTAGAGTTAATTATGATGGTCTATTCCAACGTGATTTGTCCAGCATGATTTGTCCAGTATGATTCATCCCAACGTAAGTAACGTTGGTGTATCCCAAATGCCGACATTGTAGATTTCATTGAAGGAGGAAGATAAAGAAGAGGAAAAGAGAGATGAGCAATAAGAGTGCTTGACGGAGAAGAGAGAGAATTACAGGAAAGACATTGGATAGAAAAGAGAGATTCCGGTGGAAGAGATGAAGAAAATGATTTTTTTTTCTTTTTAACTGGCAATTTTATCCCAAAAAAAAAAAATATCTCTTAGGGCTCAAGTGTTAAAAACATTAAGAGGGGATGAAAATGTTAACTCATTATCCATTTATGTCATCTAGTGACATTTTCATATATTTCTTTTAGAGTTTCGGATGTCATTTCATTACAGGTGTGCATTAAGTGTAAGACGAGCTTAGAAATGGGTAGTTTATTTTGCATGCGGATGTTTAAAGTGATATGCTCTAAGTGATATTTTTTATCATTTTTTTGGTAGTGACAACTTATTATTGAATGTAAGTTATCTTAGTGTTATTCAACAACTACCATAATTTTGTTCTTCGTTGCTCTGCATTGAACTCATGTCTGAAAACCAATTCACACCTGATAAGAGCTATGAAAACAAGAATTAATTTGTTAAATGCCCTTTTATATGCCTTTTAACCGATTACAGAGATCTATTATTCAAATAAAGTAAAACCTTACCTGATTTAGGTTCACTTTACAGCAGAATCTCCAATACTGGATTGAGATACTAAATTTGCATTTAGGATAACAATCTGCAGATGTTAGAATCATCCAATGACAATGATATAAGAGAAGCTTTCAAATGTCTACATTATTAAGGTATTAGTTTCAACCGATCCAATGGTTGTAACTGTTGCGTAAGGTTATCCAACCAGTAAGGTAGCCAAATCTGAGGTTTAAAGTCACCTCAAGCTAATCAAGCCAAGGTCAACTCTCCTATGACAACTCAAGCCCAAGCAGAATTTAGCTCTCCTACTGTAGGTCTAGTTTATGCTACTATGAGTTGCAATCTTGATCATTCTGATCAATCAAGCAATATTTAGAAGTTGTTAGTCAATGATCAAACTACATTCAGAGACCATAATAGTGATTGAAGTTGAGTCAGTTAAATAACAACCAATTCATTTATGAAGAAGATTCCTGAAAGCTGGCATGTAAGTTTGTTAAGAGAATGTTCTGCTGGCGGTTACGAGTCTGTTATAGGGCACGATCTTCCCACCAATTATTGTCAGCTTTGTAACTAACTTAGAATCTAGAAGCTTGTATATAAAGCTAATCTCATTGTAATCAGTTTTTCTAATTAATAAGAATTGCTAGTTGCTTCTTAAAGCTCCATTAATGGCTTCCATCCTCTGTTCATTTGCATAGAGTTCTTGTAAACTTTTTTCAGTTTTCTTCAAACTCTTTTAAAACCTTCATAGATATTTCTATTCTCCGAGTACTATGCTTAATATCCCCCTCAAACAAAGGGGTTATATGGTCACTCAAAGTTTGCCTTTCTAGATAATCAAATCGAGGAAAGGTCAAGATTTTTGTAAGAAAATTTGCAATTTGAACACAAGATATGGAGCATGTTCCATAGAATCAAATCTCGAACAATGTGTTTAGTTCATGTTTGAAAGATTGGATTGGCTGCTAAGGTCTCTGCACTTATATTGTCACACCAAGCTACTACACAACGAGTCAATTGAATTTGAAGCTCAGTTAATTACGCCGACATGAACCGCGCAATTTCTGCACTAGATTAGACACAAGCTCGATATACTTTGATGCTATACTTGAACTTGCTACCATATGTTACCTTTTGGATTACGATGTTACTATATTGTCACTAATATAGACACAATAATCGGACACTTACCTTCTATAAATCTTCAGTATTCAAGCCTAGTCAGCATCACAACTGACGGGCGAACCTATCTTGACTCCAAATTTGAGTCCAAGAAAATCCTATTACAACTCTAATCTTTCTAAATGAAGTCTATTTTTTCTGAAAATATTTTAAAAAAATAGTCCTGCAAATCTCAAGGTTGCTTTATGAATTTAATGAAATGAAAATGAAAACTTTTACATTTGTTGTGTTGGACCCATCTTTTGAATATATACGTAGTGAGTGGATTGAGGGTTTTTTAGTGTACTCCTATAAGCACACAGTAGGTAGCAATAAAGCACAACAAGTCTCATAGGGGAAATGCTTACCTCTCATATGCCAATGATCTCCATTAGAATTGCCTAGGGGATTCAAACCTATTATTAGGCCAACATTTATATTAGGGAAGACACTTTATAACAAAGTAAAATAAATTAAAAATTAGAAATAAAAGCAAACATAGTTCATATGATTTTTTTTTTAATTTTTAAATTTTATCATCTAAAATAATTTATGTAAAAAAATAATAATTCACATTAATAATCATGAATAAAAGATTTTCCAAAATATTGTTTCAATCCAGTTTCAATTAATGTAAATGGTTGACATTTTCTTTAAATGAATTCACAATATTTACTAAGTTAAAAGCGTGATGTGAGAGAGACCCAAAAGTTATAGTTATGAATAATTGTTCAAATATAGTTCATGGAAGGGTATAAAGGTTTGCGAAGTCACAATATATCAAATTTAAAGATCAGTTTGGTTGGTAAGTAATCGTGCTATCTTCTTTCATTCTCGAGTTCAAACATCCACACAAACGACTCATTCTTTTTGGACAAAAAAAAAAAAGCTAGAGAAAAATAAAATGCAAACTGTGAAACTATAATGGTGGTGAAATTAAAGGCAAGACTGACACCGCTAGAACCTTTCTATGTTTTGTGAGCTATCACTTTGCAAACTTAATAATTTTTTTTTGGGGTTAATTACAGTAAAATATTCTAAGTTTTTAGATAAAAGCTTAATATTCAACAAATCTATTTAATTGCTGCAACCACCCTATAAACAGTAATTTTTCATCTCATTTAACAGTTGACTGAGATTTGATTTTATAAAATTGAAAATACCCCTATAATTTACTCTAAAAAGTCTTGTTCATCCTTTACTTTTAAAATAATCAATTTAAAAACTTTTAATTGATAATTAAATAGTAAAAATTAATCAATAAACTCAATATTATATAAATACATGGTGTTATTCTCAAGAAAAGCATTAAAAAATCGATAAGAAAAGTCAAAAAGATAAAAAAAAAAAAACATTAAAGAACGTTGAATAAACCAAAGGATGCAGAACACTTTTGAAGTCTAAAAGCAGAAAAGCTTTCCAGTCTAAAGAAGAAAGAATGGAGGAAAGGTCAATGAAACAAGTAAAGAAAACATGTATATGAAAGAGAGATGATGAATCGGCAAAACTCTAGTGATTAAATGATCTTTATTCCCATTAGATGGAGCACTGAAGCCTTTAGAGAGAGAGATGATGTCTTCATCGGAGACGGTCGTCGGCTCCACCAAATAGAGAAATCTGCTCCATCTCTAATGGAATGATCGCCATCGGATGAGATGGATGCTCCATCTATTTTTTTCATTTTTTTTTTGGTTGGAAGTGATTAATGGGTGAAAACTAGGAAAATGTTTTGTGATTTTTGTTTTAAAATTTGACTGAAAAATGGGGAAATCTGGGTTTTTGTAAAGAGGGAGATTTGAGTTTTTGAAGAATTTGTGATTGAAAGGTTTGTGTTTGAGAAGAAAATAAATTTCTACCATCATCGGTGGGATATATATCCATTATTCATCTGTTATGATATAGTTTTTTCTTTTTTAATTGATTTTTATTAAATATATTTTTAATTGTTTGTTTATGAGACTATATTTTTGGTTGTTCTGAAATGATTGTTGTATCCTCCATTTCTTATTCAACCGTTAGAATTAATGGATGTGGACTAATGGAATGGATGCTGCAGTAATTAAATGGAATTGTTAAATATTAAGCCTTTTGGGAAAAACTAAGTGTATGTTTGTGTAATTAATCCTTTTTTTTAAACACGACTAATTGTTTTTGAAAAAATGAGACCAAAGACAAGACTCACATCGCCAAAACATTTCTATGTTTTGTGAATTGATTCACTTTGCAAACATAATGATTTTTTAAAAAAAAAAAAATTAGGAAAGGTAAATACTTCGTCTGGCCTAAGCTAGGTCCACCCTTGCTCAGGAGACTTAATATATACCACTTGTTAGGATCAAGTATTTACTATATACTCCTAAAAGCTATAGCTAATAGCAAAGGAGCAACTTTATTTATTTATTATGCGCTAGTGCAAAACTTAATGTCTATTTGTACTCCAAGTAGACCAATGGGGCTTTGCAATATACACCCATAGCCATGAAGCATAATCCTATTAAGGCAAACACTAGCCCCTCATAAAGGCCAACACCTTATTTGAGAAAGCTTGATAGGGGCAATGATAAACATTATGAAAAGTTTTGTAGCATATAAAAAAAAAAATTAGGGATAATCCTAAAAAAAAAAAAACCCTTGACTTTTGACGGATTATCTATCATCCTTTAATCTAGTTTTGTTTTTATCCAAAATACAGTTTAACTTTAAACTAAATATCCAAAATACCACTTGGAGGTGTGTGATAAGACGATAATATCTCTGACAGTAACAAATTTCATTAGATTAATATAATTGATCATTTGACTTCAGGGCAAAAAAGGAAATTCTATGAAAATATTAATAAAAATATAAAATAAATAATATTAAAATAAGATATTTTTAATTAAAAATAAAAAATAAATAAATATATTTTTCCTCCCAATTCCTCTCTCTCTCTCTCTCTCTCTCTCTCTCTCTCTCTCTCTCCATTCTTTTCCTCTTTCTCTCTCAATCTTCGGTTGGATTTGTAGGTGAGTTTAACAGCAGTGGTATGGTAGAGACCCCGTTCAGGTCTTTATTATGGAGACCCAGATCGGAGACTCGAGTTGGGTCTCCAACATTAGGTCTCTCTCTTTTCTTCTTCTTTTCTCCAATCTCTCTCTATCAAAGGCCATCCATTGTCGTCCTTTTTACTGATCGAACCAGCCTCCAAACAAGCAAATCCAATCTCTCTACAAATAAGGCAACCTTCAAACAAGCTCTCCACCTTCTTGCCATCGAACCTGACCCCACCCAACTCACCTACAAAGGCTTCTCCTCCTCTTCTACGCCCACCACTATGTCCTCTTTGACGCCTACGCCATCCACAACCACCTCATCGGTATTGGGCTCGGATTTTTTAGGTCATTTACCTTGGCTAGTCATGGAGACGAGGTATTGGATTTGTATCTTGGTTCGAATTATCGATTTTGGTTTATTGATTTTATGGTTTTGATTCAAGGACAATGCACTTCTCTCTCACTCTCTCCCCCCTTCTTTTGTCTCCTTGGATATTTTTCGGTACACTTGAAAACCCATAAATCTGGGTTTTATTTTTTTGGGTTTGATTGGAGATGATGTTTGATAATGATGTCCTGGATGGGCTTGCAGTGAGTGGGTGTTTGGGGTTGATGCAGTGGATGATTGATTAATGATGTGCTTGTGTTTATGTAGATGATTGATGATGTGCTTGGGTTTTTGTAGATTGATGTCTAGATGGGTTTTTACAGATTGTTGTTGTAGACGGTGATGATGTCTGGATGAGTTTTTGCATATTGATGTATGAATGATGTGATTGGGTTTTTGTAGGTTGATGATTCTAGGTTGTTGATGATCAATTTTTTTTTTTTTATATAATTTTCTAACTTTTTATTTGAGTGTTAAAATTGTCTTTTTACTTGTTGTTTATTTTTTCTATTAATTTTGTAATAAAAGGGAGATTTCGGATAAAAACGAAACTACATAGGGAAAAATGGATAATCTATCAAAAGTTAAATAGTTTTTTGAGGATTTTCTTAAATCCCAAAAGATTATATATATATATATATATAAGTGATTTTTAAGTTTTTAAATTATTGGATATATACAAATAAATAAATAATAACAAATAGTAATTATGAAAAAGTAAATACATTCAATAGCCTACAAATTTAGAACTGGTATTACTAAAAACAGATCATCCTTATAAATAGAGGCTCATATATGTATAATTTACTTCTTTCTTATCCAAATTTGGAGATCACTTGGTGCGAAAGCGATATGGGGATTTGCTGACTAATGCATGGATGACAAAAGCAAAGGAAGCACCACTTTATAATTTATAAGTCAATCTGAAGTTATATAATCGCTTTCCAGCAATAAGATGATATTCATGCAATGATTATAAAATGATATATACCAGTCTTGACTATTAATGCAGACTGTACAATATATAGCTACAACTACAAGTATGGAGCCAGAAATATTCATTTGAACAGAACCAGAAATATTACTATAGAGTTACAAGTATATCACAACATAATTTCTTCGATTATCAACCGTCATTAACTGCTTTACTATAAGAGAAATCATATACTCAGAATGGTTTTGTACCGATATATACATATATGATACAAAGAAACATTCCAAGTTTCCCATATTCACTAAATATCATGTACTTATATAGTGGCTCTAGAGCTCCATCACAATAATGACAGCAACCAATCATTATAACCATGTCACTCAGTGTCTTTGTGATTGGTTGATTGGAATAGAGACCTCGAAGAATGATAGATTTCTCTCGCATGTAGTCTTGGGTGTAAGCATGACTTAAAGAGGGACCACAATAATAAGACCTACTATAGGCAGAAAGATCATTAAACTTTTTCTGACTTTGATTTGGATGGATATACGAAAAGGGTTTTAGAGGAAGACAGAGAGAACCTAGAACAGTGACGAGATGTTGTTTTCGATGATAGTGGGATGCTTGTTAAATTTTAGTGAGGTGTTGCTTTCGATGATAGTGGCAGATGGTTGTTGACCATTAGTCGTCTTGATTATGGTCATGAGGTTTGGAGGAATTGAACATAATTTTCTGCATCATTTGATCAGTGGTTTCCTTCCCCGAAATTCGATCGTCTTTGCTTCGTGACTCTGCGTAGGATTCAAAGAACTCCTTGTTTTCCTTCTCCAGCTCGTTCCAAACTGCACACAAAGAAGCCAGAATTATTTTAAAACTGTTTTTCTTTTATTTTTTTCCAAAAATATAATACTTTATAGTTTATGTGCATAATACAGGTTGGTTATTTTATTGGTTGGATAAAGTTATTTATTAATAGCAATTCTTACTTGTTTGTCCCATGTATGTATGTATAAAGAGAGAAACTGTTCTACTTTTGCTTGATTAATAAATTATAACAAAAGCCCATTTGAGAATATTGATCGAGGAAAACTCTAAGTTGTGAAGGTTAATCAAACACAAAATTGAAAAAATAAAAAACCTCTAGTTTGTGATGATGAGAGTCGTAGGTAAGAAATAATTGCAGTACAAAACAGCATCAACTTTGATCAAAGATACATAAGCTATCATCAGTGATCAAGTAAGGAGAAGCTGATCATGATCACCATATTTTGTGAAGCATTAATTATTGCATTGTTTAGTTTGAGAGAGTGGTCTTTCTTGGCATCTGATATATGTACCATCGATATATATATATATCTGACACAAATCATGTAATAAAAATAAAATAAAATAAAAATACATGATAGTAATAAATGGAAGTAAATACAGAAAATATGATGAAGATTTTTCCCCGAATCAGTTCATATTCAATTGACAATTTTGAGAAATTGTAAGTGGGAGAATAAAGACTTTTTCGTTCATCAGTTCGTAACTTCATATACAACTATACTTGAGGGTCTGTAACTGAATATGAAGACTTTTTATTCATCAATTCATATGAAATTAAGGGTTTGACTATTTTACTAGTTGAATAACCTTATTCATCAATTACGTCTATTGAATTGATTATAAGGATGATTATTAAAGTTAATCCAATGAATGTATTTATTATCCAATTAGTAAGATAGTCAAATCTTAAAATTAAACTTGTGAGTAAGGATGAAGATTTTTCCACTCATCAATCTAGATGCAGTTAAACTTGCGAGTTTGTAATCTGAAGGATGATATGTACTTTAGATAGGGAAGTGCTTACCGGTGGAGGTGATGACAGGTTTGATGTTTGCATGTTTAGAGAGGGCTTCCATGCATTCTTCTTTTGTCATGCGAAATATCAAGCACTGCTCTATGAGATGATGTACCTATAAAATTAAGGAAACAGGTTAATTAGTCCGTGGTCATGATCATCAAAAACAGCATAAAACTCATTAATCATAACATAGCCACTGAAAATCAAACATATAAATGATCTTCAACCAAACCCGAGCAATGACGATTTTCTTTTTTTTTTTTTCTAATTAAACAAGGGCCCTAACCTATTAAATAAAACTACTCAAATTAACCAAACGTAAAGGATATCATGAACTTTGTAAACTCTTCTAAGTTAGCAACTATATGTACCATGTGTATGTATGAAGCAGAAGAATCCCCCATGATGTATTTTAGACAGTTGTAGCTACATATGTAGTAAAACAATGGAGATCTTATATATCTGTATGTATGCAAGTTATAGTATATAGTAATTGAGAAAGAGTGAAGGGAGAGTTTGGTGTAATATATATATATATATATATATATATATATGTATATGTATATATATATATAAAGAAGGTGGCTAGGTTCATCATGATGACTAATCAATCGAAAGACGGAGGATGGGTCCAGGAGTCCCACGTGGGAGA
Organism: Nephelium lappaceum; assembly: GCA_021234005.1. Classification (NCBI taxonomy): domain Eukaryota; kingdom Viridiplantae; phylum Streptophyta; class Magnoliopsida; order Sapindales; family Sapindaceae; genus Nephelium; species Nephelium lappaceum. Next base: position 21,659,055 of record CM037999.1, read on the forward strand.
AGGATGATAATTGGTTGAGAGGAGATTAGAGTAGATTGTGTATTATATGAACCAATTTCTTTTGTTTCGTAGGATTTTATGCCGTCCTCCACGTGAATCGCGGGTCCTCACATCTAGAATTCCTCCATACCAGGATAAAAGTCCCTACTAACCTGGTTGTATCCCATTCAAATTTACCTGTTGATCATCCTCGTACACTCAAGAATAGTACACCGATTCTTCCTCCTATATCAAGTTAATCATCCCTTTTTTTGTCAAAATCCTAATTGTGTTTGTATCTGGTAATTGATAATTGATATAATCAGATCGAGAAACATGTTTAAAATATGTCTCATTAAATCTTTTGTCTCAAAATTCTATAGATTTGTAATAATCGAGAGAGACATTACATATATATATATATTTGTCATCTACATTTAGCCTTTTTTTTTATTTTTTTTTTAATAAATGAGTTTTGTGAGTTCCTTTTTGAAAAACTAGTTTTCCATTCAAAACATCTTAATGTATCTCATAAGTAAAAGAGTTGAGCTCATGTCACTTATTAACTAGTATCCACACCCAATTTTGTAACAAAAAGGAAAATTTTCATTTTGGTCTCAATATTTTGAAAACATCTTTTTCTTAACTGCGATTACGTATATACCTTCCATGATCCCCCTATATTTCAAATGTACATCATTTTAGTATCTCTTACAGCCAGAATGAAATTGCCCTAAAAAGGAGAAGTTTAAAGGTGGGACGTTCAAGGATTCTGTCATGTACCTAAGTAGAGCAACTGACACTTGACAGATTTGTCTTTTTTTATTCAAATTCATACAAAACAATACTATCAACATATTTCTTCTAGGAATCAAATAAAAAAAATAAAAAATAAAAAATAAAAAATAAAAATAAAAATAAAATCAGTAGGTTCTTACAATTATAACCCCACAACAAATCAAGCAATAATAGTCTGCATATACCAAAAAAATAATATTATAAAACTACTATTCGTTTTCCATATTTTCTTTATTTTATTCTCATCAAGCTATATAATTATAGTCATATATATATGCGATACTTTCTAGTTTTTAAAGTTTTTATGGATTTTTTTCATATAAATATGAACTTGGCTAAATTATGGGACATCATAACAAGTGAAATGACAAAAATAACCCTTTTTTGTTAAGGTTGATTAATAGTTGACTAACGGTAAAACCTAAAATGATGTATATTCTAAACGTGAGGGATCACGGGAGAGATAAATTGATTTGTATTTAAAAATGAAATGTTTATGAAAATATAGAGGTCAAAATGAAGTTCTTTCTACTATAAAATTACTATTTGTTTTTCATATCTTTTTTTGTTTTATTTTATTCTCATCAAGCTGTATAATTGCAGTCATATATATATATATATATATATATATATGAAAACAATACTTTCTAGTTTTCAAAGTTTATATCAAAGTTGATGACCAATCAAAGTAAAATTATGAGGGATCATAACAGGTGATTAACATTCTCTAAACTCTCAAAGAAAAAACGGTGAGATTGCAAAAGTAATGTGCCCACTCAATGTAATCGATCATCGTATTAACTAGAAGAATTATAGACGTAACAATGCTGCTTATGATGATAATTAGATGTCATTTTAGATGAAGAGGGATGACTTGTCAACTAACGATTAGGGTTGAAATCTCAAAATCTGGAGATGGTAGAGATTAAATGACAATTTATGACTGAAGATGCAAAACATAATGTTGTCTTCGTTGTACTAACAGTTAAAAAAAGACAAATCAAGTACGTCTCATTAAGTCTTTTGTCACAAATTCTATAGATTCGTAATAATTAAACGAGACATTACATTTTTTTTTTTGTGTGTTATTTGTTTTTAGTTTTCTGTGAGTTCTTAAAAACCAAAAAGAAAAAAAAAAAAAAAAACAGTTGTTTTCAATTCAAAACATCTTAATTTACTATCTAATAAGTAATAGGGTTTTACTATTGTCACCTAATAACAACTTCCCTCACCCATTTTTTTAATAAAAAGGGGGCAAGTTACATTTTGATCCTTATATTTGGGGAAACCTCTTTTTTTAACTATGAATGTGTTTATACCTTTTGATAATCCTCTACGTTTCAAATATACATCATTTTAATACCTCTTATCAAAATGAAATTTACCCTAAACAAGAAAGGTTTTTTTTTTTAAAAAAAAAATAAATAAATAACTAGATTATTGAATTGTAGTAAGCACATGCTTTTGAAATGAGGAGAGCTAGCCTTATGTGCTAGGACATTCTCATAAATAATGAATTTAGATATTATTCTTCCCATTTTTTCTCTTACGCTACCCTTTATCAACATATTTTTCAAATTCTTTTGCTTTGTTGTTGATGATTTGAATATTGAAGGTGCAAATGGAGGTTTAAGAGGTGGTTCACGAACACTTTGAGGGCAACTAATCTTGCAAAAATATGACATGATTTCATGCCTTTGATTCTATCTTTTGTGATAATTACTTGAGCAAACTATGGGTGTTTTTTTATTTTTTTTAAGTTGTTTTGTGTAGATGAATAAATCTTGGGGACTTGAAGCAACTTCGGATGCAATTCGGGTCAAAATGGAAAGAATATCGAATCTTGAAGAAATCAAAATTAGAAAGGGTTGTAACATTCGTCGCAACATATAACTCGCGACCCATCAAACAGGTGTCAACTTGAGAGCATTGCTAGATGCAATGCAAAATGCATCCAGCGTTTAACCCAGCAAAGTCCAATGCGAGACCATCGCGAGGTGCATCGCAAATTACTTCTAGCAATGCAATCTTGCAATTATATACTAGAGACGAACATGACATGTGTCATGAGGTACATCCAACAATGCAAGTCATGACAAAAAGATAGATTTAACTTTTCAAGACGAGTGTCATGCCCTAATTTTGGAGGCTATAAATAAAAGCATCATCATCAGCTCCAACAGCTTGGAGAGGTTGAGGATGGAGCCCTAGTACTCCTCATCTACCCTTTGATGTTCATCCATCCTCCACATGCATTTCCATGTTCCAAATCACCACTACCATCACACCATCTTCATCTACTTTCTGGAGAGAAGACTTTGCAAGAGAGGAGAAGAGAAGAAAATGGCTCAAGCTTGATAGAGAAGAACTCTATAGTGTAATCAATGGTTGTAACTAAACTTTTCTTTTGTATTTGTTTTTATCTTCAATTTTGTAAATTTTGTTTATGAATATTTTGTGTTAGGATGATGATGGATGTTGATTAATGAAAATAGTTTTTGGTTGTTATTGCTTGGAGTACGCTTTATGGTTTTATATATGCTAGTAAGTATTTTAGAACTTAAAACTTGTACACGTTTATTTATCATTACATGATTTAAAATTATGGATTTGAGACCAAAAGGAGTTGCCCACAACATGCTCGATAAAATACCTTCATTATTGCTACATGTGTGTTAAGTAGAGATTTTAGGACTTAATGTTTGTGTATATGATTGGCCACCAAATGCATGATTAGAGGTTGTGTCGAAACTTAGAAGGGAAGCACATAACATGCTTGATAAAATATCTGTCCTAGGTTAGGAGAGGAAAATGGACTCATTTAGGTGATAGGCAAATGGACTATGAAGTGCTCAAAGGTGACAAGCGAGTATTCTCATCAAGCATAGACCAATTCTTTTATAGGTAGTAGAGCATTTAAGACGAAATGAGCTTTTATCTACTCAATACCATCGAAAGACAGGTGTTCGGTAGCTAATGGCATGTTCAATATATATCTCAAGAGAAAATATATTTTGAGAGCGATAATGATACACTAGCAACATATACTATCAATAGGACTTTGATGTGATGATGACTAAGTTATATAATTAAAAGAAAATCGGAATCCCAACACCTTTTATTTGTCTTTTCATTGTTAATTTTCGACTATGATTAGTTTGGTAACAAATTTTTACATCTCTATGGAAACGATACTCACTCATCACTGTATTACTTATCACGACCTCATGTGCTTGCAAGTTAGCAGTTCGGGAGCGGGTCAACAATTAAGTTGTTATGGTGGTTGACTATTACTACTACCAGCTCTTGAACTTTCCCATTTACTTGACTTCCCTCTAGACATTCTTTATTCTTAATCTCTCTATAATTCAGATGCTTTATATGCTTGTACTACAGCAATGTAATCATCACGCTTATTGGGATGCAAATCTACGAGATATTGATATATGCCATCGTCATCTTCTTCATCATTTGATTGTCTTGTCACAGTTCTCCCCCTATCTCTTACCTAATTTCATCAAATATTGTAGCTTTCTTTTCTTTCATTTGCTCTTTTCTTTTTACCAGTCAAGGATTTCATTCTTTATTCAGGAGGCACACTTGGATATTATCTTATAGTCTTATACTCCTCAGCATCAATTAAATGAAATTTGAATTGAGTGATTTCACCACTTTGCATCGTGTCGCTGCAATACTTACAAATAGCTCCATGTTTTTTTTTTTTTTTTTGAGCTAATTATAACTACCAAGACTATTATGATAGACCTTATGTTGTGACTCGGAACATAGACCTCTATTCAAGGGAAAAATTATCCTTACCCCCTGAAAGGACTTAACCATAATTAGTCCACACACAGAGGAGAGGCCAAACGGTAAATATCCACATTAGTATGGTTACTGGAACTTGTGCACTCTTATGAGGCATAGGCATGCTGTGTCATCCAAGCACAACAACTTTGAGTAGTTCCATGTTTGTTATTTGATATTTTATTACAATACTTCTATGTTGGGTTGCCTTTGATTTGAGACATTTTATGTAATGTAAGCCTCTATAAAAGAAAATTATTTTTTTTATCAACAAGTAGTTACTAACGTAATATGAAAAATCACGACAATTAGTATATTTTGACCTAATTGAAAAATTCATTATAAATCACACACAAATTCATTTAATATAAAACCAATCAAGAATGAAACCTTAATGTGTCTACATTCTAATACAAAAAATAATAATTATCATCCACCAAGTGATACATTTTGAAGGAAATAAACAACTTTATCGTAGAAATCAAATAAATATCAACATGCTTTGATAAAATTAAAAAAATTTCATCAAAAATTACATAAAAATACATTTAATAGAAAATTAATCAAGAATAAAACCTTATGTGTCTAGATTCTAATATAATAAAAATTGAATAATATTATATAAATGTAGAAGTATTCACAATTTAAAAATCACAAATATTCATAAAATGCAATATCTACTTTGAATTATTTCAACTAAAAATGTTAGGAAAAAAAAAAAGCTAAAAATTATAAAACTTTGTTGAAGAATGAAGACTTACTAAATAGTGGAGAGTGGAGTATGTTTTTCGAGTTATTGAGACTTTAGAGTGAGAGTGGAGAGTAGAGACAAGAGAGTGAAATGTAAAAAATGAAAGAGTGGCCACACAAAGAACCTAGAGATATTTTGAATTGTGATAAGGTTTACCCTTAAAATGTGAATTACCTTTTCTAATCTTATATAAGTGGATATATAATTAATGATAAGTGGATATATAAACTAAACTTTTAACTTATTTTATTATAATTATAAAATTACCTTCAAAATTTAAAGTGACACTTTAACCCTAGTAAGGTGTAATCATGTTTTATTAAGTAACTTATTTTTTAAACTTAAAATTTAATAAGATTAAAAAAAAATATTGATCTAAATTTTTTATTTTAAAAAATATCGAAATATTCAAAAAAATTCAAGATATTTAGAAAATGTCGGGATATTTTATGGATATACTGAGATACATACGAATACTCCAAAAGATATTGGATATACTTTTTATATCCGTATCGATCCCTCCAAAATTTGAATAATATGGTAATAATATTAGATATTGCGTGGATATTCAAAATCTTGCATATAATATATAATATAAAGTTACACAAGTCAAGGGCCACGTAGATTTCCCATGCAAGTTTGCTTTTTGTTAACACTCTAAATGATGTCTTCGTTTTCAATCTTGTTTCAATCATGTAACATCATTGCATCAATCGATCATATCAATGACGAATCTCAGCCACGCCTTTACTGTTTTAAATTTTTTTTATCATATCATCACTAATCAAAGAGCCAGTTTTCTTCAATGTATGGGCTGCATATTTTGGGTTTTCAAATTTTTTATCGCACTAAAGAGTATTTAAAAAGAAAAATGTATGAGTTGAGTTTTTTTCACCTGCATAAAAGTATGTCCGTGAACTAATTATACTAAACTAATTTAATTCAATTTTTGGATATTAGTTTAAAACTCGTACTTTTTTTAGGTTAAAGCTCGCACTTTTAGTGCTAAAAGATTCTCCTACTTTTTTTCATAAATACTAGTTCCGTCATTTTATCATTATTTTTGTTTCAAGAGAACTGTTTCAGATAAGCAAGCACACCTTCACTAAACAAAAATTGACATACCTGTTTTCAAATTGGAATGATTAAAATCAATTTCTCCGTTTTTCAAAAATAATTTTATATGATAAACGATACGGTAAAACATATTAAAACAAGATCAACTGGCACATGAAATTATAAACGAGAGCATCAAAATTTAAGTAATCAATTTCCTCATTTCTAACTAACGCACACAACTAAAAGAATCCATTTAATATATCTTGTTTTAAAACGATCAAGGAGTCTGTCATGTACCTAGGTTGAGCAATTGACACTTGACAGGTTTGTCTTTTTTTATTCAAGTTCATCCAAAACAATACTATCAACATATTTCTTTCAGGAATCAAATTGAAAATCAAGCAATAATAGTCTGCATACACCAAAGAAAATAATGCTATAAAACTACTGTTCGTTTATCATCAGCTGTATAATTATAGTCATGTGTAAAATTGATACTTTCAAGTTTTTAAAGTTTGTTCGGATTTTTTCCTAATATATGAACTTGTCTAAATTATGGGAGATCATAATAGGTGATTAAAATTCATTTTTTTTTTAATTAAAAAAAAAAAGTGAAATTTGTTGAAGTACAAATTTGGTGTCCAATCAAAATAAAATTACGAGGGATCATAACAAGTTGATTAACATTTTCTAAACTCTCGAAGAAACGAGAAGATTACGAAAGTAATAATACCCAATCAATGTAATCGTTTATCATATTAACTAGAAGAATTATAGACGTAACAATGTTGCTTCTTATGATAATTAGCTATCATTTTAGATGGAGATGGCCTTGATGACTTGTCAACTGAGGATAGGGGTTGAAATGTCAAAATCAAGAGTAATCAAATCACCATGTGTAGAAGAATTTTTGTTTATTGTGAAATCTCGCACATAATTTGAACATATATCTTGCTCGTGTGCTAGATATCAAATGATAATTTATGACAGAAGATGCAAACTAAATATTGTTGTCTTTGTTGTAGCTACTAAAGGTACTAACAGTTAAAAAACACAAACCAAGTATGTCTCATCCAGTCTTTTATCACAGATTATATAGAATCGCAATAATTTTTTTTTTTTTTTGGGTTGGGGGGGGGGGGGGGGGGGGGGGTGGGGTTATTTGTTGTTCTGTGAGTTCTTTTTTGAGAAATTAGTTTTCAATCTAAAACATCTTAATGTACTGTCTAATACGTAGTAAGGTTGCACTATTGTCACCTAATAACTACTTCCCGCACCCAATTTTTCAATTAATAAAATTACTAAAATAACATTGAATGTAATTACCAGCTTTGAGGACAGTATTATTAAATAGATTAAATACAAATCTTCTTTGCACTCATACAACAACTAATTTTACACCCACATCTCATAAACCGAAATCTTAATTTTTCAGTGTCCCCATTTTCCTTTTTATATTATCTTCTTAACTGAATTGGTCTGTTTGCTTACAAACAATTTTACATGTTACTGGTACCTTTGTGTTTAATAATTGGCTTAAAGCACTTTTGTTGTCTTCCGAACACCATAGTTAAAGAGCAATAACAAAAAGAAAACATAAATGAAAGATATCGAAAAGATAATGGTACTCATCTAACACTCTTATTCAAATTGCCCTCAAACCTGATATGGTAGTCGATATACAAATAAATACTTGAGTTTAAGATAATAGTTTGTATTTGCTCTGTGAACATAAGTATTCATAATGATGCATTTTATTTATATCACATTACATGTTTAGACAAAAATAGTTTAATCCAATCTAATAAAATATCATGCTTACTGTAAAGACAATTATTGAATGTAACTCACTCATAAAGTCTCAATGCCTCAACTGCTCATACCATTTAAACCAATCAAGAGATAACAGAGAGTATACAAAGTCGAAGAAGTAACTACAAAAGAGAATGCTACTCGTACAAGAGTGCGTGAAGTTTTGGGTGTGGAAGGAGGCCAAAAACGTGGCAACAATGGGGGACGGGGGGGGCCAGGCCTGGCCATATTCGCCATTACATTCAATCTAGCACAACATAATTCAACTTTTGTCATTATCAAGCTATTTGCTGTTGGATAAATCTAATATTAGGATACCCTATCACTCTGAGGGTAGGCGACTCCTCAATATACTAAACAGCTGGCCATAATTGTCAATCAACTCTAAAAATTAAAACCCGCTACCTGCCAAGGGAAGAGACAAAGAATCCAACTCAGTACGATATTTTTTTATCGGTTCCTTAAATCACGAAGAGACGAAGTTGAAATGAAAACATCTTTCAGCATCTTACCATTCCACTCAAAAAACTGACATTAATATGTAAAGCTAATCGAATGTAGAATATGTTCATATTATTGGCAGAAAAAAACAAATGACATTTTACGACTTCCATACAACACAGAACACTACGCGATATTTGATTCGTCCTCACCACTAGCGACGAGAAAAATCCTCGGACGGTCTATATTCACTTAAAACTTAACTCTGAATAAGTCTAACTACTTCCACTCCATACGTAAACACTGTAATGGTAAAAAATAACCCTATATGGGCCCAGTGGATATGTGGGTTGGAAGGCCCAATGGAGCAATTCAGTTGACAACCCCAGAAGACAATTCAGCCAATAAGCTAACCCAGCCCAAGCCTCAAAACCTGGTGTAACGCTCGCCGGTAGTCCCAATTAAAGACCCGCGTGACCAGCTGAAGAAGGGATGTAATGCCCGAGAGCCCCATCAATAGAGGCATGGATTAGGGTCATTAATGCATAGGCTTGCATCAAGAGAATGGACCCCTTGATCCCCTTTGCCCCTTAACTCTCCAAGAGCTCTCTCCTCACCTATTAAAAAAAGAGGGCCATCAGAAGCTGGGGATCATCAATTTTTTTTCTACTCATATTGTTACTCTGCTGGAATACACCGTGACTTTACCCAGACCTCCAGTTAACACCTATATCTCCCTCGTTGCACTCCAACCAACCACTCCAATGCACAGAGCCAAGTTAGTGGTCATACGCCTATCAATCTACATCCAATCTCAGAACTAACATTCCCTCTTTGGTATAAGCGATGTCTCCATTGTTAGTTGTACATCTTATTTCTCCTTTTTGCCTATTTCTTATTTTCCTTACTAACTTGACCACTGGAGTGTCTTCGGTCGGTACTATTCTGGTATTAAGATCACATACATTTTGAAGAAGATGAGGTGTCGAAAACAAAGTAAAAACTGCACAAACAACTTGACATTTTCACATAACTATACGAACATGAATTTAGGGCATAATTACATAAACATTGCCTAAAGTTTCATAAATGTACAGGCATTGCATAAACCCAATAGTAATATCACACGTCAAACCATTAGGAAGATGACACATATCAATTGGTTTATGATCTCTGATCGAAGGACACGTTTGAGTAACCATCAAGGGTTCATTAGCTTGACAAATTTGGAGAGAAACAAAAGAAGGAATCATTGAAGGAGAAACTTGACAATCTACAAAGCATTGCTACCCACTGACATGACAACATGTGTCCAACATGCAACCAACAGGTGTCATTTGAAGAACAATACACTTGACAAATGTCAAGCACATTTGCATGCATAGGTACTGTTGGAAAGGTAAGTTTGTCTTCATATAAAATGTGAAGTAGCAACTCATTTGAGAGTTAGAGTGAAAATTACTTACTTTTAGTGAAAGAAGTTAATTTTAGAGAGATAAACAATAACTTAGGTATTGGAGGATGTTCCCGAAAGCAAACTCCAGATCCCCCTAACAAAGGTATCTTTTGTTTCAAAGATTTGATCGAAGATAAAAGTCAAGCGAAGGAAAGGTTCCTAAAGCGGAGGTTCTTGCCCAAATAATAAGTGTTGCAACCTCTTTTTTTGTTAGTTTACTAAAATATTGACCATTATTTAAAGTAATAATTGAAGGGTAATTTGATCTCTTTATTTATTTTTGGTTTTAATTTAAATTGATGAAAATGAGTGTTTTGTATGATTGATGTTTGTATTGATTTGAAGGAGACGAGTTGTTGAAAACGAAAGAAGGAATTGCACAAACAACTTGACATATTCACATAATTATACGAATGAACATGTGAATTTAGGGTATAATCCTATAAATAATTAAATATTATCTAATGTTTCATAAGTGTTGTTGTTAGTTTACTAAATATTGACCTATTTTTAACTATTAGTTTATTAAGGGTGGAGTTATTGCCACCCATAAAAATGATTATAAACACCTTTTTTTCTTCTAAAAATATTTATATGACAAAATTATCCTTAAATAAAATTACAAAAGGAACAAACACAATTAGTAAAACAATTTGTTTACCTCTAAAACTAAAACAATTTTCCTTTATTAATTTTAAGTTCATAAAACAAAAAAAAAAATACATAAATATTTTTAAAAGAAAATATAAAACAAAAAGTTTATGAATATTATGTATGTCAAATGATTCTTTAGATTTTTTTAAACACAAAACACTATTTTCAAATTTTATTTTTTTATTCATCTAAACAATAAAGATTGATTAAATACAAAACAAATAATCATTCCTAATGAAAAATTTGGTGACTTCAACCTTCAATTATGGCTTCTTATTCTCCTTGAAATAGTTTAAAATTAGGGTTAAGAGAAATAACGAAATAATAAAGATAAAAACTTTGTTTTATTGAATATAATTAATGTTGTTTAAATAGGATTAATTCTGGTATATTTAGGGTTGTTTATATTAATATGTAAATTTTTAAATTTAATTGATGAGTATATTAATAATTTGGGTGAGAAAATCATGTTTGTATGTGGCAGTATGTGCATCCATTTACTAAATATTGACCAATTTTAAGGATAATTTGATCTTTTTATTTAAGATATTTAAATTAAAAAAGAAAAAAACAAAATAAAATAATCCAATCAAATCTTACCACATCAACATTTTAAAAAATAAAATTTGCAAGTGTCATATTTTTAACCAAACAAAAGAAGAAAGAAAATTTAATATCACCCTATAAAAACCAAAATATTAATGAGATATTATTTGCCCCTTATAAATTAGCACTTTAATAGATTTTAAAAAATAAATAAATAGACCTAAACTACCTGTGAGATATTTAAGGGTTATTCAAATAGATTAAAAACAAAATAGTAATGTGATATTGATAAACATAGAGTCTCCCTTTTGAAACTTTCATGACAAATCTATCTCCATTTATTTGGTCTTTTTTTTATTAAATTTTTTATAAGATACGAAATTTTTTTTTTTTCCATATCTCATTCATGGTTTTTTTTTCCCCTTTTGTATATGTTATTTGTGTTTATTTTCTTCATATATATTATTTCATATCTAATTTCATTGATTTTTGAGTTTTATTCTTGGAATTTGATTGAAATTGATGAAATATGTTTGTGTTTTGTGTTGATTTTGAAGGAGACGTGTTGCTAAAAAGAAAAGAAGGTACTGCACAAAGAACTAGACATTGTTGCATAATTATAAGGATGAAAATTTTTTTTTACTAGCACTCTTTATTAGGTGACTTTTGGTATTATCACTACAACAATAGTTTGTGTGGTATCTATTCGGTTTTTAAGACAAAAATGCCCTTGCATATAAAGGAAAAAACAAATATTTCCTTCCTTCTTCAACAATTAAGATACCAAAAAGAGAGAGAGAAAGAAAGGGAGAAAAAAATAAAACACAAAATCATGGATCTTAAATCCTTCTTCGATCTATGAAATTATGTTCTCTATCTTTTGGTTTTCAAACATGAACAAAATACATATACCAAAAAAAGGGAAAAAAAAAAGAGAGAGAGAGAGAAATTGACATCTCTAACCCATCCATTGCAACACCTCAACTAAACGCAAGATGTCTCGAATATCCCGAACAATTTAGGATGTCCCAAATTCGGGATGTCAGATGTCCCAAACACACCGAGACGTCTTCAAAATTTGGAGCAAATATTTCAATCTTCTTCTTCCAATTTTAAGAAAGAGAAATCTGTTAATAAATGACGAACCCTATTATATAGATGATAGGAAAAGGCTTAGGCAGTAATCCTTATGGAGATTAGGATAAGCTTTGATGAATAAAAAAGGAATTGGTAAAAAATTTCACAGATGAAGCAAATCAAACTTATTTTCAAATAAAGAAAGAAAAAAAAAACACACCATAATGTCTAGGAAAGCCCTGAAAATTCTATGGGAAATTAGAAACATTGAAGTGAGCAGTGGCTTATAAATAGGAAGATGAGGAGACAATGGGCGAAGATTATGGTTATTATGATCTTAGGTTGGATTTTTGTTCTTTTGCTCCTTCCTCTTGAAGAAGACTTGTTAGAAAATTGCCTTGGAAAAATCAAGACATAGGAATCTTTGAGCATTACTTGAGTTAAGTAAAGATTAACTACTATTAGAAAATTGATAATAAGAACAGGTAATTCTATATAAAACTAAAATTCTGGAGATTCTCTAGATTATAAAGAATTTGCAATAAAAAATAAAATAAAATAAAATAAAAAACAAAAGTTAAAGTGTTGAGGCTCGTAATAACTACGGTGTTCTTAAGATAAATTTATTGTTTATCTTCTGAGTTGTTAAGATAAATTTGTTGCTCATATTCTGAGTTGTTTAATATTTGTCTTTTAGAATACAACAACACCAACCAAAATCATCTAGGCAACTAAACTATATTTGAATCTCTATTACTCTGGAATCTTATGACTAGAAATAATGTTTAGGAGAAAATAAATTGAAAATAAAATAAAATTGATCCTCAGTTCTCACAAAAAACCTAGAGAGGCTGTCAATTTATATCATTCAAAATTGTGAGTTTTAATTGCATATTTATTTCACCAATAAATCCTTCGGTTACAATCTACAATTGTCATTCAACCTTACAATTATTCAGATTTATTTCATTAATAAATCTTTCAGTTACAATCCATAATTGTCATTCAAATTTGCAATTATTTCATTCAAATGAAATCAATTGTAATTTTTAGTTATAATTGCTATTCAAAACTTATTCAAACTTAAATAAAAGGATTTATTTCAAAGCTCGAATGCAACTTATTAAAACAATGTAATTGCAATTATGAAATCATTTACAATTGTCATTCAAATTTAAATAAAATTATTTATTTCATTCAAAACTGAAATGAAATCAATTGCAATTGTAATTATTCTATCATTATTTCAATCAAAAATGGCAATTAATTGAAATTCAACCGAATTTTAATTCTAACGGTGATCTTTGAGCTTCAATTTTTCATTAACCCAAGTACCATTTTGACAAAACAACTATACTAATTTGTTGTTCTCTTGATCTTTCAAAACTAGGATCAAACCTCAATCAAAATGGTTCATAAAAATTCGAATTTAATGTCCCAATTTTCCAACAACTATCTATAAAGATTCTACACTGCATATATATATATATATATATATATATATATATATTGAAATATAAACTGCATATATTCTATATCTCTTTCTTCATCCAGTCAAAGAAGTCCAGAAGAGCTAAGCTTTCAAAAAGAGAGAGAGGGGGGGGGGGGGGGGGTGTGGGGGTGGGGGGGGGGGGGGGGGGGGGTGGGGGTGGGGTGGGGTTGAGGGGAGAGAAGAAAAGATGGAAGAAAATGATGAATTTTGGAAGAAAATGATGAATTTTGTCTCATTCATTAAAGGCAAAATGGATAGTTCCCTCTTTTAAGTGTCATATAAACTCAAAGTATTGATTGAGTAACAATGTCAAAAAGTGAAGGGAAATTTGGTACTAAAAGCTTCCATTTGCTCTTATACTGACATGCAAATCTATCACGTAACATTACCTAATATTTCATAAGTGTTGCAATATCTTTTGCTGTTAGTTAAAACTAAACATTGACCAATTTTTAGAGTAATAATCGAAGGGTAATTTGATTTTTTTATTTATTCTTGATTTTAATTAAAATTGATTAAAAAAAAAAGTGTTTCGTATTGATTTTGAAGGAGACGAATTGTTGAAAACGATGAGGGAATTGTACAAACAACTTGACATTTTCACATAATTATACAAACATACGAATTTAGAGCATAATCACATATCCATTATCTAATGTTTCGTAAGTGTTGCTGTTTGTTTACTAAATATTGACCAATTTTAACTATTAGTATACTAAATAGTGACCAATCTTTAAAGTAATAAATAAAGAGTAATTTTATCTTTTTATTGTGATATTTAAATAAATAAAACAAAATAAAATAATCCAATTTAATGGTTGGGATTTTGTCAGAGTTTTTTACCTGTAATTTTAATGGATCCACTAGTTTATCATATATTCTTAACCTCAAGACACATTTTATGCTGAAGATAACAATCTGTAGAATTTACATTATAAGTCCTAGTTAAATCTTTATAGAAAATATGCTCCTCAACTAGCTTCAACTGGCGTTTATGAAGTTTCATCTTCTTTGTATGCTTGTAGGCAACAGACACGGTTGCGCTATTGCTGGTTTTCATGGCTGCAGTGATTGTATTTGTACCGCTGAGAGCCACATTTCTATTTGTACGTCTAGAGGCATACACAAGGGAACTTACTATGCAGGAAAAAAAGCAGTGACAAATTGTTGACACAGGTAAGTGAATGGTGGATTAAAATACCACCACCTCCTGTTCAGCCAATCAAAGCTGACGACAAGAAAAATAGACCCTTTGATGTCACCATATTGGCACCATAACACTTATATATGCTTTCATTAGTCATATATCTTGAACTCTAAATCATTTCTAATCAGCGTGTAGCATAATTACATTATAGGTACAGATACACATGCAAGATGCGTTTCAACATTTACAAAAAAATTTAAAGGCAAGCAGTCCACAATAAATCCAATTGAACAATAATAATTTTTTGTTTCTTCTTTATTGTCATGTCTTTCACCTGTAATAATTTCTATCAACAAGCAAGTGAAGCCATCAAATTGCATGTTCATGATCCATGCATACAGCAATATCTGATCAGGATCATCGATGGATACAAGATGCGCCCTTTCACATCTTGAAGGCAAGTTCTCACTCCGACCTTATAAAGCAATATAACACCGTTCTTCAAACCACTGGATGAAGGAAAAACTACTTAACATAAGAAGTGTTTGATTTCTCATCAAATAATTAAAGGCCATAATTACAAATTCAAAGGTTGAAGACAAATGAAACTAGCAGTCCCTTAAGTCAAAGAAACGAATACTACTTCCCTCACTATAAAAGTAAATTACTCTTCTTGAAAATTCATATACGTTCGGATAAGGCTCTAAATCAATGTGGGAATTACTATTCAGACATGGAAACGATTGTTGTACAGTTCAACTTCATCCGGAAAATGAACGAAAGTTCTGAAAACAAACAATGATATGCAGGAAAAGACATATAATAGAACAACTGGTAAATCAAAATAAAGACAATTAAAGCTTACACATTTAAAATCAGTATAGAAATTAGTGACGAAGACTGAATTTTTACTATCACAGGCCTCTTATTACCGTTATATTTGGGATGAGACATAAATAGATCTTCAATGGCTTGCAACAATCAAGTCAATGGAAAAGGAAAAGGATAATAAAGAAAGAAGATGTTAATAAAGTCAATGGAACTCAACCATCTCAGGACCAGGCGGCTTCTGTATTTTCTTCATTACTTTGTCTGCTCCAAGACCCCGTTTATCATTCTTCAAATAAGTTTTTACAGGCTCCAACCTATCCTGTTTGCACCCCAGAAGTTGATTGGTTAAAAGACTTACAAACACACTATTCACAGTCTACAACATTCAAATGAACACAAAAAGCAATAGCAATTATCCAGGAAAGCACCCCAGTAGTCAATTTCAAGAGAATCCAAAGCTCCTATCAATTTGAGAAGAAATGCATTTAATCAAGTGAAGTAATAATTCTCAACTACACTACACTAAACCAAACCCGAATCATCCACTCACCCCGACTCTAACTGGCGTATTGCGTCGTAGATCATGAGGTACATACAACACCTTGTGCTGCATCAAGAAGCGAATGTAAAGACTTTGCTGCCCGTTGTGGATCACTTGCATACGCACTGAAGCCTGGTTTAGTCTATACCAACACCACCACCACCACCAACAACATAATAAAATCAGAGCAAACATGTAACGATTTCAAAGTCAATGCTCATACAAATACACTATCAATTACTCAAAATCACAAGCAGCCAAGATTGACCCATATTTAAACGAGTTGATCACGAAATCCAGATCAAAATCGGGTGGTGACCTTGAGGAAGAGGAGCTCGAGATCTTTGCCGAAGGGGACGAGATCCAAGTTCTGGTCAAAGCAGCAGACGTGGACGCGGCCGCCGGAAATCACGCTTGTGTGAAAATAAATGCATGAACAATGGAGACAACTCTTTTTCCAAAGTCCCACATCGAGAAAAAACGCTAAAGCTGGGCTGGGGTTTGGTACATAAAATGCTGCTCGACACGCTATGCCAAACCGCCTTAAACTAATGAGTAAGGAAAACAAAGCGAACGGTGAGAGCCGGTCGCCGCGTCACTAGAACAAGTGCGCACGAATTTATGGAGGGGTAATAGGCTGGCGCGAGTGTTGACGCTGCTTACTTCGCAGAACTCAGCTTGTGCGGGCCTACCCATTGGTGTACAACACCCCCAACCCCAATTCATCTAATTAATATTTCGTTTTTATGTTTTTGTGGTTTTCGGTTTTTTGTCTTCTACCGGAATGTCTTAAATATTTCAGATTATAGTTTTATCCGATATCTTAGTTTTAGTTTTTAATCTGTTAAAACTGCTAATTTACTAAGGGTAATAATGTCTCATATAATGGGAAAAACTATATACATATATGTATATCTCATATAATTAGGAATGATATTTGGTATGATAGTCCCTTCTTTATGCTTTTAGCCGAAAAGATCATTTAAATGAGGGTAAAACTTAATTTGGGTGCACCTCGAACTGAGGGAGATCCAACCTTGGAATGGGATACTAAATTTGTATATAATATAATATTTACATACTAGATTTAAATGTTTGAATCATATCAACAAAATGAACCCACTTGTTCATGAATGACTAAAGCTTAACCCTTAAAACTCCCTTTGTCCGCATATTCCTAATCATAATATAAGCTCAACTAGCTCAAACCGAGAAGAAAGAGAACAATGAACAAGAAACTTTGTTATAAAATCATCAATCCTCTATGGTAACGAACAATGCTACCGGCCTCCTATGACAATCTAATAGATCACAGAGGCAAATCAAATTGTTTGGAATAATACAAACTATGCATTCACAAGACTAGTAATAATAAGTGAAGCCCATGAACACATTACATACAAGAAATCGAAGTCCATAATGACCCCTTTACGTAATTAAATTTTACAAGAATCGAGCCTACTAACAAGAAACTACTGCATTGACTAGACATGAGAATTGCCTTTGTAAAATTTGGATCATGAAGTCTAATGGAAGAGAACCATGTGAATTTATGGCTTGCGAGACAACAACGGCTCCAGTTGAGGGTCCTTGTTGCTGGGATCGGATGGTTTTTTATTACCTGACTCCATTTCAGCAATTGATGAATCTTCCCCTCTGTGTTTCAATAACCTCTGGAAGAAGCTTGATTTGTCATCAGGTGACAGATCTGCTGTTTTCAAAGTCTCTTTCAAGCTCTGTACATGCTGAAGGCATACTTGGACAGCATCGTGAACTCTCACAAAGTACCAATCCTTACCGATCAGCTCCACAACATCAGATTTGGACAAGGTCAGTAGAACCTCCCGATTTGGATTGGAAATAGCAATCTGTAAACAAATCAACCCATTAACATGGATATATAGATGGTCATCCCCAAAACAAATAATCCATCCATGAGTAGTAACATCAGGTTGTGTCTCAAACAGGGGATACTCTACCTGAATGTTTCGTGATTTGTATTCTTGATGCAAATCTTTCAAAGCTTGAACAGCACTAGAATCTATGTATGTAACAGCTGCAGTAGAATTGAAAAAACATTTAGGAAGGAAATGTTTTTGAGCAAGCTTAATAGGGGCAATAATATCTGTTATGACAAATTTTATGGCATCCAAGAAAATCTCACTTCCAAAATGAATGACTGACAAGAACGTGATGTTTACCAAAATATCATGCGATAACACTTACGTGACATCTCTAAGATCACAAAGTAAATTCTTTCAACTTCTGGTCCACGTCTTGTAGATTTATCCACATCAACTTCATACTCCCGTAGCCTGAAAGGAAACCTCAACAAGTTGAGATTTTATTTCTTTTTTAAAAAACAAAAATTCAACTGATAATAAATGAATGAGCCAGCTTCTTGGACAGGAATGCATTAATCTTCACCTGTCTTTTATGTAACTTATATTTGCAAAATAGATTGGCGCATCAATACGAACGATCACAATGCCATGGTAAGTATATGCTTCTGGGTATTGCCGAATGTTTCTATAAACAGTGGTCCCAGGAAGACGCCCCAAAATAGCTGTATAACACGGTGCACCATAAAGTAAGCAGAAAATTAGGGCATAGAGTATTTTTAAAAAAATTCAGTCATTAAACTGAATATAACTATTAACAGAAGCTGAGGCCTGGTTAAGCTACTACTAGCTTTTGTTCCAATCCAAATAAAAACCAAGTCTTTGAATCAAAGTTATAGCAGAAGAGTAAAAAGGGATTAAAGATCACATGCATATTTGCTCATGATACATGATATCGTAATTAAAACCATGATGCATATGGTTCGTATACATAAACACGGAGATAACAACTATACTTACCAATATGGGGATTTGCTGATTCATGGATGACAAAAGCAAGGGAAACACCAACCTACAATTTCAGAATCAATCTAAAGTCATAATCTTCCCAACAATGTGGAGATATTCATGCAGGCTACCAACTCATGAATATAGATATCAATATTGACTGTGATAACCAAAATCTTTCAGAACATAAGCTCCTGAGGTGACAAATCAGAATCCATGTCCAACTTTGGGGTTAAAGCTGAGTAAAGATGAGACAGCACTGGCCCATGAAAAGTTCAACAAGAATTCCAACATATACATCCGAAGGATTCAAAAATAGTACATAAGTAGATAAACTAATCACATTGCATAATAGCTCTCAATCCTTACCCCCACAAGGACACCAATCTCAATACCAAGGAACAAAGTTGTAACGCTAGTGATGGTCCAAAGAAGAAAATCTTTTTTATCTACACGCCATAAGAAAATAGCCTCCTCATAATCCACCTGAAATGATAAAATTCTAGAAGAAATTAAAATAGAGTTGTGAACCATGAAATGTCAATACAAACTCTACACGTATCACAAAGCTCCATTGATGTAAAATCACTCTTAAGATATGTGAACTGGAATACATGTTATCTTATGCAATATAAAATGTAATACATGTATATATACACATAACATGGCTATTCTTAAGGATTTCCAACAATACATCCAGACTAAAACAATCCATACTGATAAAAGTGATTAAGCTTTGTGATGAGCAGCCTAGGAAGGACCCCCAACTGATTGACCATATCAATTCGTTCTTACCCAAATTGATCATATCTACCTCATAACGTAGTACCAGTCAAAAAATAAAAAGCATATTGATGTAGACCTATGACAGAAATAACTTAGATGATAATAAGTATACTTACCAGACCCATTACAGCAGAGATAACTATTGCAGCCAAAGCACACTGCAAGGTGATGAAGACAACGAATTGCATGTTAGCATTTCAAATATATATACACAATTAAGTTCCATCTAAAATTGTCGAAAATTTTGTAATAAGAGTAACTTGATAAGCTAGTGAATTAATGTAGCAAGACTAATATTGTGCTTCAACCAGGCAATAATGTAGAACATCCAAAGAAGCTACAAATATATCAGGGTAGGAAGTAGGAAGAAAATTTTATTTTAATTAGCATTTTGCGTTTCCAAATTCTCTCCTTTTTAATTTTTATATTTGAAAAAGATCTTTAGAATTTTGGAAGGTACATTGTCACCAGTTTCTAGTTTTGACTTTTGAATCTGTAGGATTCTTTTTAAGCCCCTTTAAATAGAGCTTGGGTTCTTTTGTTAAGGAGACTTGATGGATAAGAAATAAACAGAATTTTCTTTCCCAATTTTTCTTCCTTCCCTTTCCCATCGGCTCTTTTTCTCTCTCCTACATCTCGACCAGGAAATATAGGAAGAATGAACATGATAGAAGAAAAACAAGCCATCAAGCAATTCGTTATTCAAACATATCAAATCAAATACAAAGGCACCACCAAGGAAACCAACCTGTGGTATGTATTCAAACAATGGGGTCAAGAATAAAAGAGCACAGCCCATTATGAGTCCTGTTATAAATCCAGATAAGCCCGTTTTTGCTCCACTTTCATGATTAACAGCTGACCTGGAAAAGGAGCCTAGTAGACATGTTCAAAAAGAACTTGTCACTCAATAGCATATCTCTTGACACAAATGAACATGACAAAAGTAATTATAAATACTACAATGGAATTTGAACTAATATAAACAACCACGTTTATTACCCTCAAGAACTCAGAAAAGGCTCACCTGTTGTGGGATATGCTGAAAAAAAGGAACCAAAAATATTGGCTACACCAAGACCAAACAACTGTGAAACAGAAAACAAGCAAATGAAAATTTCAAGAAATTCCTTGTTTAAAATATAATAAGTGAATTCTATATATTGAAATTTCTGATATTTCTAGGTCTCAAAGCTCCTTTTTTTTCCTCACTAAACCAATTACAAGAAAAGGCACCTATGCACAGCAAAGAAAACATTAAAAAAGAAAAGAGAAGGCACATATGATGGACAGAGTTACTACCTCCTGATTTGAATCCAACTCATACCCATTTTTTGCAGCCAATGCTTTGGCAATCCCAACAGATTCCTAGTTCAGAAATTATGGTTAAGGATTTATAATTCCAACTAATTTGCAGCTCAAATCAAAGAAACATTAAGTAGAATGATCTATAATGTCTTACCAAGATGGCTACACCAGTTATGAGCATTGCAGTTGGGATCAAAGATTTTACATACCCAAAACTTTTGGGAACTGAAAAGCTTGGGAGGCCCTGAGGTATATCTCCTACCTAACACAATACCGAACAAATTGTTTAGCTATGGTTTTGATTGACTTGATTTTGTTTTTCGTGCAAGAAGAATTTCCATAGAAGACACATCAAAGAGAACATATATAAAATGAAAAAAGGACCAACATATATAGCATGATGAGCGAAATGTTGTGTGCCTGCCGTGCTGACAATGTTTTAACTCTGATCAACATCACAATCAACCATAAACATATTTGACCAGAAAATTTTACTTAGTGCACTTTAGAACCTAATTTCTCGTATACTATTCTTTATAAATCAGTCTTTCTTACCAGCAAAATCTGTCATATTTTCAAACTAGGTACAACTTTTAAGTCTCTTTCAGTGATTAAAGGAATGAATTTATTACAGTGGTCAATTAACTTATCAAAGTATAAGTTGCTCAATCTTTTAGTCTTCGCAGTATATTCTTAGCCTTTACAACATCAGTTGTCTTGGTAACTAATTTGTTCAATGAGGATTTAAAAAAGTAAAATGGCAAGTATACTATTGTCTGCATAATTTTAAAAGAATCTTGGCCCATACCTATATTCATCTGAAACTGATGGTGCAAAGGCTAATTGAATATACTAGATAAACATAAACTCAGGTTCGACATATACCAAGAGAGACAGACAATAAAATTATCTTAAGTGGCTAGACTTCTGAACCTTCAATGAATCGAAAACACATAATACAGCTCTTACTTCCTAGAGAGGTAGTCTTAAAAGTTTGCGGACCTAATTCAATCCAAATAAAAAAATTAATATTGATTAAAAACGATTAGAATTCCAGGGTGGGTAACTAACATAACCAATATTCGGGAGCAGAAAAAAGAACTTCCCAACACTTTGAGCAACTATGCATCATCCTTAGTATAAAATACAGAAAGTTAGACTGGCTTGATTTGTGTCATTCTCACCAAAGAAATGGAAGATGGCTGATATATTTTCACAAAAGTTGTTCCCAAAACAACTGCTGTTAGGGGGCCTGCTGCTCGCAGAAATCTCAAGTACTTCCTTGATTTTCCCTAAACATGAAATCAATCAAGTTCATTAAAAATTGGCTTTCTAACAACAAACAATTTGTTTTTTTTTTTAAAAAAAAAAAAAAAAAAAGGGAAGATATGAGAAGAGTTCATACCAAATGCTTCATGATCAGAAGTATCGCAAGAAGGATAGATCCCATTACAAAAGGGGGCCATGAAAACTACAAAAGGAAAAGAGCACCTGTGGTTATAGAAAGAATGAATGAGTGGTAGCACAAGGCAAGAGGCACAAGTAAGATAATAACTGAGTGTGAATAACAGACCTAATGCAAATGAAAAGGGAGGTTGAATTAATATATCAAGTAACACAACAACGAGGTTGGCATATACAAACGATTGAATCATGAAATAACCATAATAATCAATATCAGCAACATGCAGTCATAGCAAGATTCATATAGATAGATTCTAGAGAAATGTTGAAGAGGACGCAGTATTGGAGCATATTTTAATGTCAGTATGGCTAAATGCAAAAATGCTATACACATTGTAAGCGGCCAAAACTTCATTCCTCCAATTCTCCCACTTACTATCTGGTTGAATTCCTGGTTTTCATAATTCCATCTTACAACCAATGCATAGGACTTTTGACAGAAATCAAAATTTGACAGGATTATAGTCTGCCATCTCCTGGTTTACAATGTAGATTACTTCATTGCAACACAATATTTATAATAGGCTTCTATCAATTTATCTAGCAATGACTAACTCACTATTATAAGTATTCTCTCTTATCACGTTCAAGCATTGCAACAAACTGAATATAATTAAAGTTAAAATCATTGATTGATGACTTACTACAATAAGCTCTCTAACACTATCAAGAGAAATCATATTATTTACATTACGGTAAGCTGAAATTTGACAATCATGTGCAATCTAAGATTCTAGGTATTGTAATCCCTTCTAAGAAACTAGCAGAAAGTCCACCACATTTACATAATAGTTGACACAAGACACTCTATTCTGCCCCTGTTCTGCATTACCCAGTACAACCAGAACTTGTAGAATCCACATGAGATAGTTCCAGGAGGATTTTACAAGTAGGCATGAGTGGAACATCCGTTAAGTAATAGGAGGTGGCAAGCAGGATTATAAACAACCAAACATACAAAACTGAGACCATGGTTTTGACATTTTTAACCTGACATTTTAACCAGTCATTACATATGAAGTTCATAGACTAACCGGATCCCTTGCACTTTATGATATTTATACATCATCAAAGGGGGAGGTGATTTCTTGCAATCTTTGAAAAAGAAAATGCAAACTTAATTACTTGATGCACATCACCAAGAAAAGGATCTACTCAAATGCAAACTAAATGTATATATCACTGTGAAAAGGATCTATGGCATAAGCACACAAAGCATACCTTATCTGCTCCAGATATTACGCTTTCAATCAATGGCACGATCTTACTACTACGTACAATATCATATCCCAAGAAATACTTTGCTTGAGAAAATGCAATCACGAATGGCTGAAGAGGTTGTAAACCCAGAAATCACAGCATGGCTGATGAAACGAATTAGCCAACCAAGCCTGAAAAGAAAGGATCAGATACATGACCACCTATTAAAGCAATTAACAATCAACATCAGAGAAAGCTTTAAGATAACAAAAATGATGTTCCAGAAAAATTTTAATGACCATGGTGAGGTCCATGAAATTGCCAGATCACATCCCATTTCCCCTTCTCTCTTCCTCTATCCTACCTTTCAAAAGGAAAGGACAAGGTACGAGCTGAATCATTGGCCCCAAGTAATAACATAGTAGTTCTCCAATCAAATAACATTGTTATAGCAATCTCAGAAGCTGCTCCTCTATTTATCAAAAAAACAAAAACAGAAGTAGCCTTGCCTAGGTTTTGTCATCGTTCTTCAATATATTATGACCATGCAAGCTAAGAATTTTCGTCTTATGACATATTTCATTATATAACCATAAACTCAGATATATAAGCCTTGCCTAGGTTTTGAGAGAGCTTTTCCAAGAACAGCAATAATGCAAGCTTGTGTATTCAGCCAATGCAAACCTATATTAGATTCCCAAAGAAGATATAAGGACACAACACAGATACGCATGTCAATGCACAGAAAGAGAGTGAAGAATTTAAAATATATACACTGACTTCTTGCATGAGAAGATAGTGAAGATTGTTGATCACTATTACCTTAATAGCCCCATAATGCATTCCAATACTCCAACCATGAGAGCCAATAATATTGCAAGTTCTGTGTACAACTCGTCAGATGAATCAGCAATGCCACTTAAAACATTCGAGACCAGGAGGGAAACTAAAGCTACTGGACCAATTGCAAGTTGGCGAGATGACCCAAAAATAGTATACACAAATATTGGAACAAAGCCAGAGTCTGCCTTGCAAGACAACAATTCTAGAGTTACAACGGAACGAGTTTACATAGAAGTTAGGAGTTAAAACCAATGAAACACAAGTACTAACACTAGAGAAATTATTTCATAATCATATAGCCACAACATGTCAGCACAAAAGGCATTCATGCCATCATTTTCAGATTTATCAGTCAAAGCTGATATTAGGGAAAAAGATTTGGAAACAAAATCAGCACATTAACTTGTCTTCAATGGGAAATCAATCGTGGCCAACAAGATAATTCCTAAAGTTATTGCTTGATTTTATTTTATTGTATAGAATCTGTTAGTTTAGGAAGGTTTCTTCCTAAGCAACTGTGTGTGTGTGTGTGTATTAATTCTTCTGTCAATAAAATATACAATTAATTATCACAAAAGACCTATCATCTCTTCTTTTAGTCTCCTTTCTTTATAACATTTATAAACAGTTTTCAGAAACGAACAAATAATTAGACACCACACCATGATGTTTCAAATTTAAGTTGTTCATCTTTTTTTCAAGGGTGCAAAATTCTATTAAATTATCAAACATTAATTTTGATAAGGAAGATTTTTAAAACTTCATCTCTTTTTCAGTTACCGTAAAACCAAATTTGAAATCAAATTCACATTTTATATAGCAAAGTCAGATGGAATTTTACTGAAATTTCTCTCATCTCTTTCACCAAAAATAACTCAAATTTTACTTTAAGATGGAATTATTAAATCATACATTAATAATATACTTCAATATAAATACGATTAAAAGAATTAAAATTTATAAAAGTTTTGAGGTCAACTTACATAGGCCATAAATTGGTTTAAGTCCAGCTAATTTTGCGTAAGACATCGCCTGGTCAATTAGAGCAAATAGTCAAACCACAAGATTCACAAATCCAACTACCAAATCAACCTGGGTAGATAAAATAGCTGTGACAACAACCAAGGCTCTTTCTAGTAACAATGAAGTTAATGATACTAATAAAAACCAATCATAAAACATTGAACAGAAAAAAGCCATAATCACACAACCAAGTACAATAATCAAACAAAAATTGGAGTGCCTTTGGTTGCACAGTATAGATTTCAATCTTACTACAATTCAGAAACATGGATTGAGAATTCCCATTGAAAATCTCTAAACAAACAGGAAACTAGTGAGTTCAAATCATGAACAATAAACTATGCTTTTGGGCCTACTACACAGTTGAAACCAATTAACAAGTGATTGTATCAAATTCCTTGACTATGATTGCTGTAAAAATTTGAGATTATAGCAGCCTAACAATTTGATATGGACCAAAAAGGTAGTGATTAAAGGAACTGAAAGCAAATCCATCTAATCACTACTAATGGTAAGGCTCTTGAGTAAACAAGAAGCTATCAATTCCAACTGAAAAGTAAACATAAAAAATAAAATCCCACTCCTTTCTCACTTTTCACTGCTCTTGACTAATCACAAGATTTCTCTTTATAATTTCCGCAAGATAGTCTAACGAATCCAATCAATCACAATTTCGTGCTTGATATGCAACCAACACAAATCAGTCAACACAAGCAATTCAACAAGATAACCTAACGAATCCAATCAATCACAATTACTTGCTTGATATGCGACCAACACAAATCAGTCAACGCAAGCAATCGTAAAAATCAGATGCAATAACTGTTTGGTTGCCGAGAAAGTAATGGAAAGTGAAAAAAAAAAAAAAATGAAAAACTGGAAATCATATTATCATCTTTTGGCACCCCAGCCCAATCCTTCGCTTATTATCAAACTTGGAAATTATAATCACATATGCAATTAAGGTTTGAATCCAAGACCTTTAGTGTTCTCTGGGATCAACTCTCCTACCACCAAGACAAGTAGTTGTGTCGATGATAGGGGGTCTGCCCCCGCGACTTGCCTTGATGGTATGAGGTTTGCACCCAAAGACAGCTAAAAGTCTCGGGTTCATACGACAAATGGCAAGAGATTGGGCTGAGGTCCCAACATCAACTAAAGAAGGGAGGATGATACCTGAGGGACGAGCATGATACCGACGGTGGTACCGGCCATGAGATCGACCTGCAAATAGTTTCGCCAGTCGTAAGTGCGAATCCAGCGGGAGCAGGGGAGCGCTGTCTCCATCCAGTCCGTCCACGTCATCCGCCTCAGCTTGGCAATCCATTTGTAATAGGCGTCGCTCAAGAACGACTTGTGCGAGGGAAGAGGTAGGAGGAGGAGGAAGGATGCAGAAGCGGGATGACCTTGACGGGTCGAGGAGGAAGCATGTTCGTCGAGGAGGAGGAGGAGGAGGAGAGGTCCTGGGCGCTGGGGGATGCGTAGGTTATCTCCATACGCACAGCTCGCGCACGATCGAATCTACCATCTCACAACACAAACTTCGCTGCCGAGAGAGAGAGAGAGAGAGAGAGAGACGCGTGAAAGGAATGGAAAACTGATTCTGCGCTTTTTTTTTTTTTTTTTTTTTAATTTTGCGTGGGCGGGTGGTTTGTTAATTTGTTCCCTATTTAACATATTATAATATTTGGCGGGACCGGTTGTTGCATTAATTTTTTACATTTTTTTATATATAGCAATTACAACTTGCATATTAAACAAGTAATTAAATAATTTAATACCACTATCCAAAAATTTATTTAAATTCACCGTCCAAGTAAAATTTATCCAAATTCATTACCCAAATAATATGACAAGTTATTTATAACTATCACATTATTAATATATCATCCTAAAATTAACGTGATTGTTACAAATTAGTTTATCACATATCATTTTGATAAACTTTTTGGATAAATTTCTGAAAAATATAGAATTATTCTATACAATTTAATATTACTTTTTCATATTTATTTCAAAATTTAGGAGATGTATTCAATTTAAGATTTTATTAGGAATTTAAAGGATTTTAAATGTACGAGTTTATTCAATTAAGATTTTTGAAGAGTCTATCAAACTATAAGTGTGTTCAATTTAGATTTTATATAGAATATATTGCAATTCATATAAATCTAGATGTATTCAATTTAAAATTGTATGGAATTCTATTGAAATCCATATGGATTCAGCTGTGTTCGACTCAAACTTTTAAAAAGTTCAAACAAATTTAAGTGTATTAAAAAAGAAAAAAAAAATTGGCGGTGTAGATTTTATGTCAGTGATGGAATTCAAAGGATTTTGCTGAATTTGAAAGTAAAATTTATGAATAAAAAATCCATTCACAAATCTTGTCCTGTTTCCAGGTGGCATCTAGCAGTCACTAAAAATTGTATTTAAGAGATACATATTGATTTAGAATTATATAGAAATATGCTCTACTATATTTTTTGAATTTTTTTTCAAACTAATGAGTATTTATGCACACATAAAGCTGTTTTAGGAATGTATGGTGGCTGATATTCCAATTTAAATTAAAGAAAATAAAATGATGGTAACATAAGTCCACAAATGTTAAGCAGTGATGTAACAGATTAGCATGTCAATTAAAATTAACATAAACTGACACTAAAATTTGCAAGATTTACCTCTGTGAGTGTTATAGTTGGTCTCTGCTCTTTGATTGAGCTGCTGAAAGAGGGATCTGATTTGTGCAAAAAAATAAAAAATGAATGGAGAGATAATGGAGAAACATACACACGGGAAGAGTGAACATGGACGTGATTTGGGGACAGTGTCAAAATTGAAGGTGGCTTGGCAAAAAACGCTATGTGTGCGTG
The DNA here is from genome assembly GCA_021234005.1 of Nephelium lappaceum. Lineage (NCBI taxonomy): Eukaryota > Viridiplantae > Streptophyta > Magnoliopsida > Sapindales > Sapindaceae > Nephelium > Nephelium lappaceum. The sequence continues at coordinate 21,687,795 of CM037999.1, forward strand.
AGGCCAGGTGGGCCTTTAAGCATTTTGGAGGCGGCAACGTTTTTGTTTTGAATTTTGTTTTCTTTTGTTTGGAGAGGAATAGAGGATCCGATCTCGAAAGCTCTATCGGAAGCCATGCCAAACAGCCTCGTGCTATGTCGACTTGTGGGGATGACGAAAAGCCAACTTGGTTTTTGGTTCCTATGAGTGGACAAGGTGACAAGTTGGTTTACTGTTTCACCTTACCTACAAGTGGGAATTTTTGTCTGAGTAATGTTTGTGATTAAAGGGAAGGATTTTTGTTGTTGTAATGGTTGTAGTATTGGATTTGCACAAATTATTGCAATTTGGAAACTTTTTTTGCTTTCGTAATTTATAAACATTAAAACACACAACAAGTGGATTGCACAGCCTTAAATAGAAGAGAGAATTGCACAGCCAATCCAAACATTTGATGTAGTGACACAAATATAAGAGTTTTTGGTGTATTTACACAAACACCCTAACATTTCAATAAAAATTCTTGCTTACCCCTGCGGTTGAATTGGTTCACAAAATTTCTAACGGTCAATGGTTAAACTTGTATACAAGAATAAAGTACACTAAAATACCCTTTATTTCTAAGATTAAAAAAACGTCGTCTTCATTTTAATTTTCTTCAACTTCATCTTTATCATCTAAATGCTCATCTTTCATTTTCAACACTTAAACACCAAATTGTATCTTCATTATCCGGACATCCCTTCATGATTTTTAACACCCAAACACTTGATTTCATCATCACCACCCAAATACCAACTTCATCCTCAATATCCAAACACCTGACTTCAACTTTACCATCCAAACACCCAACTTTATTTTCACCATCCAAATAATTAACTTCATCTTCAAGACCTAATCACTGATCTTCTATTATGACTGGGCAACATAATGTTTAGTTCGATTCTCGTTGGAACTAAACCGAACAGAATTTTGTTAACATGCAAAAATTAAGGAGTGAAACCAACCTAAATCGAACATGGTCAGTTTAGTTTGACTTGATTTAATCCTCATCGATTTTGAACTCAATTCAAGATCTATTATTGATTCATCTTAATAGTTATGTTAAAGCAATGAATAGAGAAGATCTAACCAAAACAAATAAGGTAGTCAAGATCCTAGGACGAACAGTGAAGGAGTACGATGATGGGATAGACAAATGGTGAAGACAGGGCTATCGGCGGTGTATATGCGAAGAATAAGAAAAGAAAATTGAAAATGGAAAGGGTTTGACTTAGTTTGTCAATCAAGGGGTTGTTAGGGTTAAGAGTACATGCAAATTTATGCATGTAACGTTCAAGTTATTCAAAATTTAAATAACTATGAGGCTCCATTTGGCACGCGAGATTGAAATAGAATGAATTGGATTGGATTGGATTAAAATGAAAAATCATCATCCTTTGTTTGGTAGAATTTGGGATTGGATTAAAAATTATATCATACCATATTTGGTGTAGGTTGGGATTAGATTGAAATAAAATTACTTAAAATTTTTATTATATAAAATTAATTTTATAAAAAATCTAAAAAAATAAAAATCAAACATCATCTCCCACAATTCATCAATATCAAAAACCACAATTCATCAATATTATTATCTCCCATAATTCAACATCATCAATCTACAATTCATCAATATCATCAATTCAATTTATCAATATCATCATCTCTCACAACAACAACATGATCAACAACATCAAAACATCTTAATATTAACAAAAAAAAAAAAAAAATACTTAGAACCGGGGTTTTGTTCAAACCCAGAACCGTTAAACTCAGAAACCATTTGGTTCTGGGTTCGTTGAACCAGAACCAGATGATTCTAGGTCGTCCCAACTCAGAAGAAAAAAAAAAAGACAAAAAGAAGAAGAAGAAGAAAGGGTGATGAGAGAATGAAGGAAGGTGAGAGAAAAAAAGATAGATAGAGAAAAGAGAAAGAAGATAGGAAATGACAAATCTCATCCCATGTAAAAATATGGTTTTCGTTGGAATTGAGAAATTCCAAACGAATGAGAAATGAGAAGAGTTTGGAATTCAAAAGAATCTCAAACTCACTCTCAATCCTATGTGCCAAACACTGCCTGAAGAGCACATGCATAATTTTTTATGTGAAATATATATGTATGTATTTGTATATATATATATATATATATATATATATATAACTATATCAGTTTCAGTTTTGGTTCGGCTCTGGACATTTAGACTCAAACTGAACCGAGATTTTATCGGTTTTACATATACAAAACCAAACACAAAGCAGACGCACACGCGCGCACGTGCGCACACACACATGCACACACACACACACACACACATATATATATACATATATAACTGTATCAGTTTTGGTTTTGGTTATGGTCTGGACATTTAGAATTTGAACCCGAAGCAAACAAAGATTTTGTTGATTTTGCATATGCAGGATCAAAGGGCACATCCCCCCCCCCCTTCGCCTCGGTATATTCACATGACCCGAACCAAACACCCAAAACTCAGTTCGGTTCATGTTATTCAATTAGAGTCATGTTATTTTACACAGCCCTATCTTCTTCAATGCAAAATCTCCACCAAAAAAATTAAAAAAAAAAAAAAAAATTCTTCTACTTTGAAATCAAGAATAAACCCACAAATAAAATAAATCACAAATTTAATTAAATATAATCCAAATAGGGAAAAACTTTAATGAAAAATAGATGGAGCAGAGACTTTCTGCATATCTCATAAATATCCATTCTTTTCTTTCAAGCTTTGATGTACTTCTAAATTTTTAAATTATAATTATTTTTTTATATTTTATTGTTTTTCTATTTTTTTATTTGGATTAAAAAATCATATTGCCCTCAACTTAAGATTTTAAAATTCATATGACAAGACTTGATTGAATAATATATTATATTTTATTCATTTATCTAACTTATCATAAAAAGATCCACTATAAAAAGACTCAAAGACCCTATTATTTTAATTCAAAGAATTTAAAAACAAAAAATTTTGAAAAAATAAAATAAAAGAAAAAAGACTGGAAAAAAAAAAAAAAAAAAGTGGATGGAAGGGTGTGAAGACAGCCACAAAAATCTAAGCTCAAAATAAGATCTCCTTGTTAGAGATCCAATTGGTCTCCATTCGATGGACACTAGATCCAATCTCCATCGCATGGAGACCTCTCATTGGTCTCCATGCAAAGAGACCTATTTCCAGGTCTCCATCAATAAAAACCCAAAGACCAAAAGCAAAACTCAAAACAGGTGTCTAGTTGTGTGGATGGAGACCATCGAAGGTGTCCTACCTTTCTTATTTTTAATTTTTTTTTTATTTTTAATTTGTCTTAATTTTTTAGATATATTTTATCTTTATATTTTTAGGATTTCATCTCAACCGTCCATTGTAGCGATTGATCGTGGAAATCTTTCATTTTTTAAATTTATTTTATTTTATTTTAATTATTTATTTATTTAAGATAATTGCAAAAGATCAAATTACCCGTCATTTGTTATCATAAAGTTCTATCAACTATTAGTCCACTAATGATAAGGAATGTAACTATAACACTTTTGAAACTTGAGGGAAAGTTTCTCTAATTATAGTCAATACTCATACATGCTTATAATTAGGTCAAAGATCAGGGTTGTTATTGCAATTAGCCTACAAAATAATTAAGCATAATCAAGATATATTTTGATTTGCCACACATGAGATCAAATGCTTATGACCCTTTATGATAAAAATAGTATAGCCAACCAACAAATTCAAAACTCAATTGAGGGTAAACAAAGTACAGAGGGAATGGTTTAATGTTAGACCCCACAAGGATGAGAGTGCTACTTGGGTTGCTCTTTTCGCCATTTTGTTTCATACAAGTCGTCAATCGAATTATTAGTAGAGTAAAAAGGAAGAAGATTTTCTATATTTATTTCAGCAACATTATACATTAATTACAATAAAACATTTTCTTCGTTCTTTGCAATAATGGGAATCTACTTCGCAAAAGTGATAAGGATGACGATAGATAATAATTAACATTCCACTTTATATTAGACCTCAAAAATAACTTGACCCATCTCTATGAACAAGTTGTCAAAATTCATACTCCAGTCACTGTAAATTCTTAAAACCCGTGGCATGGAGAGAAGCATGAAAAATGTGAAGTATAAATCGTATCAACCCTCTTTTTTTTAAAGTAAATCGTATCAACCCTTGTTGACAAAATAAAGAACAAATCTTCAACGAGACAAGCTTTCAATTTATATTCAAAATCTGCATCTTCAATTATTTTAACTTATTTATTTTTTTCTTAACATTGATACCTTACCCAAAATGTTATCGAGACCAACTGTAAGATGATGTTAAAACGCAGTCTGAGGATCTGCTTTCATAAAACGGGAGAAAACAAACCACATCAAATGCAATATGACACTAAGACGCGATTTGAGCATATGCTCTCATAAAATAAATGAAAGCAATTCACATCAAGTGAGTGTGCAATCCATAGCAAATGGTGAAAAATTGCCCACGAAGTGAAATTTTAATAAGATTGAACTCATAATCTTAGAGCCAAAACTGCGACCAAAACTGATATCTTTTGAATGGAATAAGAAAAAAGGGCAAATTGCACAAACCCCTTGAGGTTTGACAAAATTACACAAATATGATGATGTTTGGGTAACTCGCACGAGCACTACTTGAGATTTTAAAAACTTTGCACAAACCTCTCTTACCATCAGTCAACTACAGTTAAATCCCTACAATCAATGGTCAAAAGAACAAAAAGACAAAGATATCCTTTAGGTCAAACTTAAAGTCAACATTTTTTTAAAAAAATAAAATAAAATTAATAAAAAATATTTTTAATTTGATTAAAAAAATATGAAAGTTAAAATATATATATATATTTTTTTTCAAAGGAGCTGGTCTCCAAGAGAGACCAAATCCTTGTCTCCGGCGATGGAGACCAAAATATTTTCTGGTCTCCAGTCAGAGACTAAACTGGTCTCCGTCAACTGGTCTCCATAGGAGACCAGAATTGGTTCTCCCATAGAGACCAGTTCCATTTTTTTTTTCTTTCTATTGCTTTTTTTTTTTTTTTTTTACTTTCATAGACATTGAATATTTGTTTTTGTTTGATTTATGTATGATGTTTCATTTGATGATAATGATTGATATTGGTGATGTTGGTTTAATGAAATTGATGGAGATGATGATTTTGATTAAAACAATAGATGTATGATGAAGATGATGAAATGGAGGTGAGGATGATGAAGATGATGGAGGTAGAAGATGATAAAAAAATATATATATATATTATTATTTTGTTAATTTTAATTTTATAAAAAATGACATATTGATTTTAAATTTGATTTGAAGGATACTTTTGTCTTTTTTTACATTTGACCGTTGACTGTAAAGATTTAATAATCGCTGACTGACAGCAAGGGAGATTTGTGCAAAATTTTTGAAACCTCATGTAGTGTTTGTGCGAGTTACCCAAACATCGTCATATTTATGTAATTTCACCAAACCTTAGGGGAAGTCTGTGCAATTTACCCTAAGACAAAATAATACATGGATAAGGGTTTCTCAAATAGATGGAGTGATGGACAGATGACAACATGAGATGACAACATGAGACAGTACCCATTGAAAAGAAAGAGTGACAACAACCAGTTTGAGGGAGTAATCCTGGCAAGACTGAAAAGAAAAACGAGGGGACTTCATTAAGTAATCATCAATAGAAGAACCTCACTAACCTAAGCTTAAAACGTCATCTTCTTCAAGCTCCGATAAAGTTCCAATTTTCTGAGTACCTTACCGTGTGAACACAGACGTTATACAATCTCGATCAGTGTCAGAGTCTAAAAGAGAAGCACACGTTAGACAAAGAGGAGTTAATAAAACGTTCATTACTAAGCATCTGCAGATAATCTGTCACTTACAAGCAGTCTTTCATATGGCTTAGTTTCATGGACAATTGATACTTGTAGGGCGGGAATAAAAAGCACCAACAAGAAGATAAGAGATACATAACAACAGATTTTCTACCTACTAATGATGCGCTTGAGCATGCTCAGGTTTGTGTGTGTACTCGTAATCAAGATGCACAAAGGCTCGCTCAATCTCTGGCAGAAGCTCGAGCTTCTCCTGCAAGGACTCCCCAATGTCATGGGCCTCTTGCAAGGGCATGCTTGCTGGCAGTACAATATCAACCTCAACAAAGTAGTGAGACCCAAAGGTATAAGCCCGGACTGTGTCGATGTGTCTTATAGCCTTGTGGTGGTTCCAACAGAGGTATGTGAGCTTTTGCAGATAGTCAGGAGTAGCTGATTTTCCAACAAGGGAATTCACATTTTCCAACACTGTCATCGACCACGTGCGGATGGTGTACAAGGCCAGCTGCAGCAAGTTAAAATGTTGATTATGAATATGCATATATACAGTACATGTAAAAGTGGCTACAACTATTCCAAGCCTATGGGTCTCTGACACCTTTATAATTCCAGAGTGCAGCATGTACAAAATCTGTAAGAGTAATGCTAAGCAGCGTTCATAAGATATAACTCATTCCAAAGAAGGAACGGGTAGAAATGCTGACATGTGAATTATGAATGTATACCTTTCCACCCATACTCTTCAACACTAAATCTGTATAATTTAAGCAACTTCATTTAGAGAACCATAAAAAGATGGCCATAATAAAATGTTAACTACGCTAACAGGTGTATGTGCCCTCTTATGGATACAAGCTCAACTACAAACCATGAACATAGTAAAGGATGAACAACAGAAAGAGAGATTTTTCACTCACAATAATAGCTCCAACAGGGTCCATCCATTCGTCGATGTATTTAGCAAGTAGCACAGCGATGAGGCCAATGATGTTGGTGATAACATCAAAAAAGTGATCCTGGGCATAAGCTTTGACAATCTCATTGGTAAAAGTACGACAATAAACAACCAGAATAAGTTTTACAAGAGTCACTGCAAGCATAATTGCCACAACCCATTGCTCTTGCTCTTTGGTCAGGTCAAATTCGTTTTCCTGTTATAAGAGTCAGAAGGAATGTAAAAGAGTCATTTTTTAAGTAAATCCAGCAGGTCCTACTCTTTTAATAATATTCAACTATGGAAAAGGGAACTTAGACAGGCTTAAAATAGAATTACAAAACACTTACATCAGATACCATGGTGCGCACCGACTCTAATATAATCTGCAGTCCAAGAGTAGCCATGACTGAGGCAAACACTAGAATGCCCTGCAAGTCATTTATAAGTTAAGAATTAAATAGGACCATGATATTTCAATTATTCATAATACTACAAACATCAACATACATAAGTTATAACTTAAATAGCCCAAATTTCCATGTCTTATGCTGCGAAACAGTAGACATTTATTGTTCGTCATGAATAGATATACTCAGATCCACAACTGCTAGAAACCAAATATACAAGCCTTTTCAGGTCTTTACTGTAAGAGGTGATACTCCAAAGAGGAGAGATGCCAAAAGTGCATTTATCCTCCGCACTGATCATCTAATCCAGGATTATATTAGGGTGTCCATATAAAATGAATTTTCTCCCATGCGGACTAGTTGAAAGGAATAGAGGGGAAAAAAGGTACATTTGACTCTAGGACATTTGATACAGAAGATTTTCATTCTTTCATTTTTTCTTTTTCTAAAAAAAATGAAACTCTAGATTCCAAAATAGCAATCATATATTATCAAATCTTTGATCAAATGCTGCATCAGGACTACTCCATTCATTTAACCAGGGTCTTCTTTTTCTCAGTTAAGCAGGTGTCTATTTCTCCTTTTTCTCTCAAAGAAAGCATTTTTAAGAAGTCGTTTCACCAAAGTTCTTTAAAATGCAGAGAACATAAATAGGTCATACAAAATGGATTTAAATGTTGGAACATGGTCAGTGTAATTCATCCATGTCTGATGCAATGCCAAGACTAAAAACTAACCGTGCAAGAGCAAGAACGGTTAGTTCAATATTTGCAAGTACACAGCACAACAATAGGCAACAAAGTATAGCATTCATATTTTCTTAGCTCGCATGCTAACTGCACCAATCACCCTTTAGCTAAATCTAAGAATATGACAGCCATTATATATAATTCCAGAAAGACTAACCAATGGCTGCATCCGCTTTTTTCCAATAGGGTACTGATATGGGTTTTGTGTTTGCATGGAGAATGCAGTAAACCACAAGATGAAGCCAGACAGAAGGTCAAGAAGAGAATCCAAAGTGGATGCGATTATGGCCAATGAACCACTTTTTACAGATGCAAAAACTTTGGCAGCAAAAAGAACCATGTTAGCAACATTTGATATTCTAATAGCCAATGTCTCACTTCTGGCCAAATTTTCGCGTTCTTCCTGCAATCATATCAAGCAATTTCAGCTCAAAAAAATCCAAAATGCACTATTATATACCTTATAGAAAACAGAGAACACACTATCAACACAGACCGTTGACATTCCAGGAACAAAACCGCGTTCAGCTAAGGCATCCATTTCATTAAATCCCTCAAGCATCTCTAGCTGCTGCTGATAGTACTCGGCCACATTATCTTCCGGACCTGAATTCATCAAAGGAAACAACTGAGATGAGATTCACGCAAATCTTCACTAGAATAAAAAGCAAGTAAAATATATATATATATATATAAAGTAGCATATATGATTTATGAATCCATATATATTAAACCAAGAACATATGTAAGAATTATACATTTTTTTACAAAAGAAGTGACATATGCAAATCCATATATATAAACCATGAAATCTTATGATGTGGAAACAAACAACAAATAATGTTTTCTATAAAAATCAAGTCAAACCCAAATCATCATCAAGCTCTTACATAGTTTTAAAACTTCAAAACAAGCAGGATCAGTTAAAGGAAACCATTACAGACTTCCAATTAAAGAAACCATATCACCCTCAGCTCCAGCATGACCTGTCAGCGCAACTAAATAATTCCCAAAAATATAAACAACTCTATAGAAACCAACATGAGTAAACAACAAAAACACAATATACTTTGTAACTAACTCCCGGATAGATCACAAATCATCAAAACTAAAAACTGTAAACAACTCCACACACAAACACATAAAAATCACATACCTCGTCAAATTCAAAGCTTTTGATTTTTTTCCTTCTTTGTTGAGCTCTTAAAAACACATCTTTCACTCTTTTTTTAATCATTTTTTTTTTCTGATCACACAAATTCAACTTTTGACAAATAAATAAGAACATAGAATTCGATCCACGAATCATTCAAGAATCGCATAAATTCTCCACTGAGTAATAATAATAATTTTGACATTAAAAATAGAAATTAAAAAAGCGAAGACTGTCGTATCAAACAAAAAAAAAACCACTGACGAGACAATGTCACTATAGAATATTTTTCACTTTAAGCATGATTTAAACAATAATTAAATAAAAATAATTTTTAAAATTAAATAAATATATATATTAAAAAAAAATCACCTAAAACACCGAGGAGGCTGCGTCGAGGAGGCTTCTTCTCGGCGTGTTCAGGCGAGCGCTGGAAGCCGTCGAAGTTCAACCGCCACGAACAGTCGCCATTGTTGTGCAGCGGCAACAGCGACAGCTCCTCCTCGTTTTCACACGCCACGGGCTCCTCCATTTCCCGGCCACCGCGCCTGAACCAAAATAAAACCTAGATCACGAGAGTTGGTTGCGAAAACGTGGACGTCTCTAGGAAATATTTTAAAAATAAAATAAAATAAACAAAAAATGGGTGCCGTGGCGATATGGTTCGCTTTATCGTACACACACCGTCAGAGAGGCCTCCTTTGTTTTTGTTTTAGAAACGTCGCTAGAGATAGAGCCGTGAACTGCGCATGTGTGTGTGTGTGTGTGGAAATATAAAATTAAAGACTAATATTTTAAAAATAAAATAAAATAAACAAAAAATGGGTGCCGTGGCGATATGGTTCGCTTTATCGTACACACACCGTCAGAGAGGCCTCCTTTGTTTTTGTTTTAGAAACGTCGCTAGAGATAGAGCCGTGAACTGCGCATGTGTGTGTGTGTGTGTGTGTGGAAATATAAAATTAAAGACTAATATGTTACCTGTCAAATCAAAGGATGACTAATCGAGCATTTTTTTATCCTCATATTTAAATCTCATTTTCGTCCAAATCTGAATTTAATTTCTTTTTTTTTATAATTATAATAAAATATGATAAATTAATATTTTTCAACAACTATTTAATTATATTTATAAGTGAAGTGTAAAAAAGGTTGTTGAAGCATTTTAAGGATTCTATCCTAATTAAAGAGTGAAAGTGATTAATTAGGTAAGGTAGTAAAAGTCGTGATATATGTCGCGTCAATTAAGATTACGGCTAGCCCAGGATTACTTAAAATAAAAGTGGAAATTTGGAGGGGTTGGTAGGTGTTGATGACGTGGCGGGAGGAGGTTGGGTGTGGAAGGGAGCACGTGAAGGAATGTGTGAAGCTGTTGGTTGCGTGTGGAGTTTGTGGGGACAGGTGGACGGTCCGATTGGTACGGTTTGGGGGCGGAGGTCTCGGATGACGCTGAGGAGTAGTGATTGGGAATTCCGGAGAGCATGATCTGGGACAGTATTATTCTTCACGGTGGGTCCTGATGGTTAGGACCGTTTGAGGTTCTCCTCCGTGGCAGTGTTCAGATGCACCAAGTTCTGCGAATTGTCACCTTTGACTAATTATGGGATCCTGCTTATATATAATTTCTGGGTAATTACATTAAATAATAATGGTCATGGATACTAAATTTTTTTTTAAATCCAAACTTTAGGACTTTATATGTATATTTAAGCAGCCATACGCATCTATTATTAGATAACCTTATAATCCAAAAACTTATTCTATATTGTGATTTTTATTGATTTATATATACATATATATAATTTTTATGTTTTCAACTTGAAATACATACCAACTTTCTTATCTCTTACATGGACTTTCTTACAAAATGTATACTTTTATATTGAATAATTAAGTATGTTTGATAGATTAATATCCACTACATTGTAATTCACTCTCATCACATAAGAGATACGATGCTTATAGATCAGATTTTTAATTCAACCAGTGTTAGATTTAAAAAAATAATAATAATAATCTATTGAACATATAATTTAGACGGAATTACAATTTAGCTACCCAGACGAAACTCTAATTCAAGCGGAGCACATATTTGGATATTATTACAATTTACCTACCTCCCGTTATCAATTTTCCGTTAAAATTGTCTGTGAACAGTGAAAAAAAGTAAAAAGACGAAAATATCATTGATTGTTGAAGTTGACGTAATTGACCGAATAAAAAATTGAAAAAGCTAAAAAAAACATAAATGTGGCGCGAGATATTGGATCGGGGATCTGCTTCATCATCAAACATCATCATCATCATCATCACCATCAGATCATCTTCATCATCATCTTCGAACATCATCACCATCAAATCATCATCATCATCATCTTCGAACATCAGATCATCATCATCATCATCTTCGAACATCATCATCACCATCAGATCATCATCATCATCACCATCAGATCATCTTCATCATCATCTTCGAACATCATCATCATCATCATCATCAACATCAAACACCTATCATCTTCAAACGAACCTGCGAGAGAGACCCAGATTTCTGTGTTTCCATCGTGCGACAGAGACCCAAAAATCGAGGTCTTCCTCGCGGTGACAGAGTTGGAGAGGAGAGGAAAGCGGGGAGAGAAGGAGAAGCAGGAAGAGAGAGACAGATCACCTGGACACCGTTCGTGAAGGCAGCGCCGACCCTCTCCTTCTCGATTGCGTCTGGTTCATCTTTGTTTCTGCTCGGTTTTACGCGTGCGAGGTGCGGCTGGACGAGCTGGACTTGAGGTCGGGTTCAGGTGGCCTGCGACTGGTCGTGACGGCTTCTCGGTCAGCGTTGACAGCTCCGTCGCCGTCGTCGTCAGCTCGCGTGCGTGGAGGACTGGTTCTCGCTCGTTTCTGCACGGCTTGGCGTCTTCATTTCAGCTCGATCTTGGTGAGGTTGCGGCTGGATGAGCTGGTCGGCGACGATTCAGGTGACCGGAACAGCTCTTCTTCTTCTTCTCTGTCGCGAGTTCGATCTTTGTTTTTGGTATGGTTGTGGTGGTACATCTGAGAATTTTTTTTTTTTTTTTTAATTCATTTAATTTTTTTATTATTTTTTTTAAATTCATTTAACAAACCACTGCCTATCGAAATGACGACTTTACCCCTGAATCAGTTCACGGTAACTGAAAGTTGATAACGGGAGGGGGGTAAATTGCAATAATATCAAAACAATTGCTCCGCTTGAATTAGAGTTTCGTCTGGGTAGCTAAATTGTAATTCCGTCTATAATTTAAGTTAAAGTGGCGAGCTTACATTACGAGGGATGCAGGTGATAAGAACCAGTGTGCACGGATCTCAAGATTGAGGGAGATGCGCATTGGCTGCGGGTGTCTATGTCTGAAGTGACGATGATATTAAGTGATAGGAAAGGGAGAACTTGTGGTTAGTGGGATTCGTAGGCCCACCAAGTTCTAAATTTGTCTATAAAATATAAAATATATGTGGTCAAAAAATATATATATATATATAATATATTATGATAAACCCCTTCAAAAATAAACTATTCAATATTAAACCCCAATTTTTTTATTAGATGGATCATCTTCTACTATTTAAAAAACTCAATCAGGTGATAAGATTTAAGGGTGAAATGGTAATCTAATAAAATAATTAAAATTTTAAAATAAAAAAATAATTAAAAATTGTTAAAATTAAAAAAAAATGAACTAAAAAAAAAATCCTTCGCCAAATAATTTTAAAAAAATTGTAAAAAATTTAGAAACAAAAAAATTAGTAATTTTCTTAAAAAAATTAAAGTGATTTTCACAATCCGTCAATATGATAGACGGTGGATCTCATTTAAAAAAAAAAATTAAAAAAAAGTTTTATTTAATTATTTAAAAAAAAAAACATCCATTCATCATCATCCAAAAAAAACATTTATCTTCATCCCCAAAAAAAAAAAAAAAAAAAAACAATCCACTTCCATTAATCATTCACATCAACAAGAAACAACTCATTCATTAACCAAAAACAACCGGTTTCTATTAATCATCTCATCTTTTCTCATCTATTTTCTTTTCTTTTTTTTTTTCGTTTTGTACTTGAAACCTAAAATTTATGGGTTTTTAGCTTTTTGAATTTCTAACATGCTGGAAACCATAAACTGTGGGTTTCCAACAAATTGGAAATCTAAAATTTCTAGGGTTCTAGAATTGGCTTCTAACACCCATATTCATCATCCCTTAAACCCGAAATCATTATCTCTTCATCTATTCAACACATCAATCTCAAAACACAAAACACTTCGATCTCAAACCAAACCGAAAAAGATAAGATGAGAGAGAAAGGAGAAAAAGAAAGAGCAAGAAAGAGAGGTCTTCTGCCACCATCCATTAACACCGTTGTCATAAAGATTTTTCGACACCTTCATCATCGGTCGACAATAGAGAGAGGAGAGGAAAAAGGGAGAGAGAGAGAGAGAGAGAGAGAGAGAGTAGTTTGGTTTTAATTTTGTTTTAGTTTAATTAATAGTTTTTTTTTGTTATTATTAATTAATTAATTATTTTTTAGTTTTTTTATTTAATAATATTATCAATTAATAATTTAAATGGTATTTTCATCATTTTATGATTTTGGATGGAAAAAGTTATCATTCTGAATGAAAAGTTAACGAAGGGAATGATTTTCTAATAAAAAATAGGGGCTAATCCTGAATAGTTTATTTTGTAGGGAATATTTCATAATTTTCAATATTAAAAAAAAAAAACACCAACAAACAAAGTTGGATTAAATTAATAATTAAAAGGTTGCTTATCTTTGACCAGATATCAAAGAATACGTCTTTAGCAAGTAGTTTTCATAATTTTCAATATTAAAAAAAAAAAAAAAAACAAACAAACAAAGTTTGATTAAATTAATAATTAAAAGGTTGCTTATCTTTGACCAGATATCAAAGAATACGTCTTTAGCAAGTAGTTACCTTCCCTGCATGTCCCCTTCAGGCCTTCACCACTTCTTAAGCAAATCTGGCCAACAGTGGGTTTCTCTTTTTTTTTTTTTTTTTTTTTTTTTTTTTCACAGGAACGGTTGTAAAATCAAGACCAAATCGTAAGCACTAAATAATTGGGAAAAAATAATAAATTTCACAGAAATGAATTTTTTTTTTTAACAAAAAAAAATTATGATTCTAAACACACAAAATGTTACTTCTCACTCTTTTCCTTAAAAAAAAATAAAAGTTACTTCTCACATACGATTCATATAGTATTTTCCATTAAAAAAACAGGTTTGCAATATGTTATTTTATTAAACTATTTAAGGATTTTGGTTTTTGAGAAAAGGGATTAAATTTAGAAAAAACATATTCACACTTTGTGTGTTTATAATAAAGGTAGGACTTGAATAATTTATCTTTTAACATCAAGTGAAGTGCTTTAATTACTCATGTTAAGAAGTGGTGTAATTTTAAAATAATCATTAGTAATTGAGCATGACAGTGAGATTATTGTTTGGATAATTTAGTTGTTACAACTGTTATAAACTTTAAAAGCAAAATGCTTATATTTGATAATTTTATGTTAATTTATGTGACTTTGTAAAAGATTATTGGTTATGAAAATGAAATATATTAAATTTTAATTGCTATAAATTTATTTCTATAAAATTTTTTGACAAAATATATTTCTATAAAATTAAGTTTGACACATAAGAGTCTTTACATTAAAATTAAGGGGATGATATGAACATATAAAAGATTTATTAAATCTCACAACTTATTATTCATAACCTAACAAAATTAATTAACTCCTCTCCTACTTCTTAAACTTCTTTTTTTTTTTTTTTTTATACCAAATTACTTCTTTAAAAGAAACCCCCACCCTAAAATAAATATATATATATAGCAAACGTTGTGTAATGACTCAAATTCATAATATTATTAGGTTAAATAAACATTTTATATCACCATACCACATAGAGTGATGGTTATTAACTACTATTATGCCATATTACTGCGATGGTTATTAACTACTATTATGCCATATTACTAACTAATTATAAATTCATAATCACTATAGCTTGTTTTGTAAGTGTTTACAATTGAATTTTAATAGATGACAAATTTAAATATTTACAATTGAGATTTTTTTTTCTTTTTAAAGTTGATACTAAATGAATTATAGGTCTATTAAGCCTACCAAGTTAAACACTATTTGCACAATTTAAATATATACTTTCATAAAGGAGAAACAATTATTCCCACAACAAAATGAGAAAAGTACCTACACATGTTAGAATACGCATTTGATGAGAATCAAATCCCTAAATTTATAGAAGATGAAAAGGTATATAATCACTCATATTAATAGGTGGTGAGTGAAATTTCTAATGTTCAAAAAATTTCAAAAGTTTGAACAATCTATATATTGGTTTATAAATATCATTTAATTAATAAGATAATACAATCAATAGTATGTACTCACCTTTCTAATGTGAAAATGGCATGAACCCCCCTTCTAATTATCATCATGTCATTTGGAATTAAAGAAAGTTGTAAAATTTTAAATGTGAATGTTAAATAAATATGAGTGCACTATATAAATAAAATAACTAAATAATAGTATTTTTCATAAATGATTAAATATTCAATTATTGTATATTTTACTTTTTTACCCATAGTTCTATCTCTATTGTCGTGGATGTAGGAGGTATACTACTTGGCCAGTTTTAGGCATTCCATTTGATCAAATTTATCTGGCCATTTATTTTATAATTTTAACAAAGCAACTAATTATTTCTACATTCATGAAAACAGCAAGGTGGTCCTGAATTTCTATTTTGGGAACAAATTATAGCACAGATTGCTATTCCATCAAAGATATATGAAATGGACCACATATAAGTGACCATTGTTTCATTAATATGAATAAAATCAAGTTTAAATCACATGAAAGTGAAATGTGGATTCAATACATGAGTTAAAGATGTTTCACTTTTATTTATAGCTCACAAGTCACAACTCACAAGTCACATTAAATGTTGTGCACAATTTCATAACAGTTGTCTTGCACTTATTGGTTTGTTAACAACAAGCATAATTTATTGTAGGACCCTTTCAAGCGTTTTCTCAATTTGCTAGCCTGTGGATTGCATGGTGCTTAAATTGCAGGTGCATTCTTTGCTCTATGATTTGACCATTGATGTATTAAAGCAAGTAAAGTCAAATTTGAAAGACATGAAAATGAAATGCATGTTAGTGACTTCAAACTAATCCACTATGTTTTACCTCTCCGATCAGCAAGTCCCACTCAACTTAATACTCCAGCTGTTGAGAATAATATAAATGTATTTTATGTCAATTATATTTATATATATAATTAATAATTTATTTATATTTGCAACAATTAAAATAATTATTTTATTTGCTTTTCAATTTTCGAGTCTTAGACACTATTAAGATATATATAAACGAAAGTTTTTTTTTTTTTTTAAAAAAAAAAAAGAAAAAAAAGTAAAAGTTTAAATAAACACAAATGGAAAGATACCAACTTTAATGGCGAAGTGTCACCTGCGGACCTCTAAAGAGGATAAGGTAAGAAAATTAGATTATAGGTCAAACGATTTCAATTTTTGAAAATGACCTAACAACAAGCAACTTCAATCTCACTATATAAAGTCTTAATATTATTGATAAAAAAGCTGGTATCTCCACACTGAAAGTGCTTCAATTATTAGAAAATTTATACCAAATTGCATTAGTGGGACAACTAAACACCAATGGGGAAATAGGATCAGGTGCTACATTAATCAAATTTACATCAAAGATTTATTAAAGTGGAAAAAAAATTCACGAACGCTAGTGAAAAAGAGAAAGATATATTCTAGATTTCTAGTGGAATAAAATAATGATATGTATGTAAAACAAAATATCAGTTAGGTTTCCACAAATCAACAGATTTGATTGATTTGAAACGCAAAGGTTATCTCTTGATCTGTGTCGTATTTGAACTAAAAATATAAAACAAAGCCAAACTTACACGCTACCATTGAAATTTAAAGATGCCAAAAAACAGTGCCATCAATATGTGTGGCTGCTGGGATTCGAGCCCAGGTCTCCACGGCCACAACGTGGAATTCTTACCACTAAACTACAGCCACTGGATGACCGTTGAGGCTGATTAAATATGCTTTATCATATTTAAATTGTGAGCGAGATTGATTGCTTTATTTCTTATTTTATTGAAAATTTATTTTCGAACCCTTACTTTGAAAAAGGAAAAAAGAAAAAGGAAATGTCACTTTACTTTGAAGGTTGTTCTTACTAAATATCAAATTACAAGTGTAGCTAAAACCGGACCTTATTGTTGTATAAATATTCTTGTAAAATATCAATGTTGGTGGGCATGTAGCACAATTCTATAAAATATCGCAAATATTTTCATGAAATATCAAGAAAATGTCCGTAGAATATCCACTAGATTTCAGTCAATAAAATTTTAGAAATTGATGATATTTCCTAATATTTTCACTTACCTTTTTATTTATTTATTTTTTAAATCAACAAATTATTTACTTTTTATTTGTGTTAATGTCAATGAATTTCAAGCAAACTATATTACAGTCTATAATCTATAAAATCACATTGTAATTTCATTTTTTTTTTTTTTTTGTTTTTAAACAAAAATTCTATAATGCCATATTCTTTTTAAACAAGAATCTAGTAGTCATTTTTTTTTTTTAAATAAGAATATCATCTATGCCTTTCATATTTTAACTAAAATCCAGTTAATATTTTCTTTTTTCTTTTTCCTAAAGCACAAGAGTAAAGGTTTCTAAAGTACTACCAAAGATAGGCGTGGAAGCTTTGAGAACTCTAATTATCCTTCTATACAATTTTCTATATATGGACAACTAGTGGAGAGAAATCAAGAAGTTGACACTTGGCATATTTATGTATTTATTATTTTTATGGTGTAGGATAAGAGATTAAATTCATAGAAAACAACTTGCTTTTTTTATTTTACGATAAGAGTGAGATTTGAATCCTTGATCATTTGAGATTAAAGAAAATGTTCAACCAATCCTACCAAGAGGTAGTGTACACTTAGCATATTTATAATTATACTAAAAACTATTCAAATTTTATGTCTAATATTAATACTATATAAATCAAGATGGTAGCAATAGTGCCACACTATGTTTAAAATTTTGAATTACCTGAGTCTTTATTTTGGTATTAAAATTTTTGTATGAGTTGTTGGGATAGCGTGCAAATTTTCAATATTAATATCATGGAATAAAAACTCGGCCGAGTTGGCCGAGTTCTCGCCGAGGACTCGTCGCTCGGCCTGCTGCCGATCCGAGAATCGCCGGATCGGCAGCACAAATCGGCCCGGGTCAAAAATCGGCCCAACTCGGCCTTAACTCGGCCCAACTCGGCGCAACTCGGCCCAACTCGGCGCAACTCGGTCCAACTCGGCGCTGTTCCAACTCGGCAGTTCTTCTCTTTATTCTGCCTCAGTCCTCTTCTGTTCTGCCGTTCTGCTTCGTCGCTCCGTCACTGCCGTCGTTGCCGTCGTCGCTCGCGCTGCTGTCGCCGCTCGTCGCTCGCGCTGCTGTCGCCGCTCGTCGCTCGCGCTGCTGTCGCCGCTCGTCGCTCGCGCTGCTGTCGCAACTCGTCGCTCGCGCTGCTGTCGCCGCTCGTCGCTGCCTTGTTCGTCGCCGTCGCCGTCGCCGTCACAGCCAAAGTCGCCGTCTGTCATCATCTTCGGTCGGTGGTGGCTGGTCGGCAGCTTCTTCTTCTTCTTCTCTTCTTCTTCTTCTTTCTTTTCTTCTCTTCTTCTTTCTTCTTCTCGGCGACCGACTCAATAGTCAATATCAATTTTGTGAGTCAAAATAAGTTTTTGGCTTCTATTTTCCTCCCCAATCAATTTTGAAAATGACGGTCACGTCCCGAGAAAATATCGGTCTCCTCCCTTAACTTTTAACTCAATTCTATTTTGACTACAAATATTAAAACTTATACTCAATTTAATCCTTTATCACTTTTATTTTATAGGGTTGACCTGGTTTGACCATTGGTCAACGGTTTGACCGTTGACCGATGGTCAAACCGAGTACTCGCCGAGTACTCTCCGAGTTGCCGAGTACTCGCTGCTCGCTGTCTCGCCGGTCGAGTAGCGAGTAGCGAGTTTTCGAACACTGATTAATATCAATACTAGTTGAAAAAATTTTACTTCAAACATTTTTTTTTAGGTATTTCGATATTTGTATGCGAAGGTCAAATAGTGTAGAACTTTTACCTTTAGATAACGAGATTGAGAAGACATTACGAAACATAAGGTGATACAAAAAGGTAGTTGAGTTACTCGATGTGATGGCTGAAAACTAAGAAGGAGAAGGTGGAGGAGACGAGGGTTCCCAAACTCTCAAGGATTACACTACACCTTCAATGGATGGGATTCATCAAAGCATTTGTCGGCCATCAATTCAAGCTAATAACTTCAAGATCAAGCTGACAATTATACAGATGAATCAATCTTTAGTACATTTCAGCGAGCTACCAAATGATGATCCAAATGAACATATTACAAATTTTCTAGAAATTTACGAAACTTTCAAGCACAATGAAGTGACAGATGATGCCATTTAGTTAAGACTATTCCTATTTTTACTAAGGTACAAAGTAAAGAGCTGGCTAAGTTCAATACCTCAATCATCTATCACAACAAGGAATAAATTAGCACAATAGTTTCTTGCCAAGTATTTTCATCTAGCAAATACAACAAAAATGAGAAATAATATTATCTCATTCATACGAATGGAAGAGGAATCGTTATACAAGGCTTGGGAAAGGTTCAAAGAGTTGCTCATGAAGTGTCCTCATCATGAAGTTCCTCAATGGTTGCAAGTGTAGACTTTCTATCAAAAGGCACTGGAAGATACAAGAACTACTACTGATGCTGCAACATATGACACATTAATGAAGAAAAGTGTTGAGGATGCATATAAATTGCTTGGGGAGATGACATCCAACAATTATCAATGGCCATTTGGGAGAACTAAGACTAAAAAAGTAGTGGCAATTGTGCACAAGTTTGATGTTATTATGGACATTGATAGCTCAGGTGTTTGCATTGACCAACAAATTTGATGTCTTTAGTATGGGTTTAAGTAAAGTCAATACAATTCAAAGTCTATTTGTCAGTTGTGCGAAGTGTGAGGGGAAATCATGGGACAAATAATTGCTCAAGTAAGCCCGAATTTGTTCAATACATTGCTAACTATAACAAGCAATGTAATAATCCATATTCAAACACTTTCAAGGGTGAAGAAATCACCCAAATTTCTCATGGAGAAACCAAGATCAAGTACCTCAGGCAAAACTTATAGTTCCACCAAAATTATGGGCCAACAATAGTAACCCTACCAGCAAGAGAAGAAACCTTCAATGGAAGAATTTATGATGAAAACATTAGCTATATTACAGAAGCATGATGCTCTGTTACATAATCATGGAGCATCAATAAAAAATGTAGAGGTTCAGTTGGGGCAACTTTCAAATGCAATTAACAGTAGACTGTAGAGATCACTTTCTAGTGATACGATAAACAATCTGAAGAGGGAAGGAAGAGAACACAGTAAGGCCACTACTATGAGAATTGGAAAGCAAGTTGATCAGTCAATTAATCCTCAAAGTGATGAAGTAGAGGATGAATAAGAAAAAGTAACCAAAAAAACGAAGAGTCAACCCAAAAAGAGCCTGAGGAACCTATTTAGAATAGCAAAACACCTGAAGTATCACCCATTTCTTTTCCACAAAGGTTTCAAAAGCAAAAAAAAAAAAAAAAAAAGGATAAACTATTCGTTAAGTTCATGGAGGTGTTTGAAAAGTTTCATATCAATATCCCTTTTACAGAGCCCTTGGAGTAAATGCCAAGCTACATAAAATTCTTGAAAGAGATTCTTTCGAAGAAAAGGAAATTAGGGGACTTTGAGACGATGGCACTAGTAGAAGAATGTAGTATTATTTTGCAACAAAAGATACCCCTTAAGCTAAAAGATTCAAGGAGTTTTAAAATTTCTTGCACAATAGGGAAAAACTTCTCTAGTGATCTAGGGGTGAGCATTAATCTAATGCTATCGTTTATATACAACAAGTTATGTTTGAGGGAGGCAAAACCTACCTTGGTGGCATTACAGTTGGCCGATCGATTTTTAAAGTGATTAAGGGAAATTGTTGAGGATATCTTTGTGAAAGTTGAGAAGTTTATATTTCTAGCCAACTACATTGTCTTGGATATGAATGAAGATAAGGAAATTCCAATCATTTTAGGGAGGTAGTTCTTAGCCATGGGTAGAACAATCATAAATGTGCAAAAAAGGAAACTCACGATGAGAGTGCAAAATGAAGAAGTAACATTTAATGTGTTTAAGGCTATAAAGTTCCTCAGTAAAGCAGATGAATGTTTCAAGATTGATGCATTGATGGATTGTGTGTAAGAAATTGTCATGGATGAAGTACCTGAACATGCATTGGAAGTAGCTCTAGTCAATTTTGGAATTGAAAATTGTGAAGTTGTCCAAGACTATATAAGAAAATTGGAAGCAGTATTACCATACGAGGTATTGTCTGTGCTGCAATTGATGTCTGCATGTGTACTCAAATCTTTAATTGAGGAACCACCTATTTTGGAACTTAAACCTTTGCCAAAGCACTTAAAATATGCATATCTAGGTGAAGCTTTTACTTTACCAATAATAATTTCCATATATCTAAACAATGAATATAAAGAAAAGCTACTAAGAGTTTTAAGAGAGCATAAGTTGGCTTTGGGATGGTCAATTAGAAATATTAGAGGAATAAGTCCATCCATTTGAATGCATAAGATCCTTATGAAGGATGATCATAAACCTTCGATTGAGCCACAACGCAGGTTAAACCCTATTATGAAAGACGTGAAAAATGGGGTGATTAAACTTCTTGATGCATTCATTATATATTTGATCGTCAATAGTTCATAGGTGAGTCTTGCTTAATGTGTGCCAAAGAAAGGAGGAATAATCATAGTAACCAATGACAATAATGAGCTCATTTTAGCCAGAGTGGCCAGTGGGTGGAGAATGTGCATGGATTACCGGAAGTTGAACAAGGCCACTAAGAATGACCACTTTTCTTTGCCTTTTATTGATCAAATGCTTGATAGACTTTCTGGTCATGCATATTATTATCTGTTAGACGATTTATTCAGGGTATAATCAGATAGCTATAGCTTGAAAGGACCAAGAAAATACTATTTTCACCTATCCGTACGAAATATTTGCTTATCTAAGAATGCTATTTAGGTTATGTAATGCGTCAACTACCGTACAAAGGTGTATGGTGATGATTTTCTCAGATATGGTGGAATAGTACTTAGAGGTATTCATGGATAATTTCTCCGTGTTTGGAAATATATTTGATCACTGCCTATAAAACCTAGCTAAGGTATATAAGCGATGTGACAAGACCAATTTGGTTTTGAACTAGGAGAAATGCCACCAACTGTAGTAAAGGGAATGGGGAGTTTTCTTGGCCATGTAGTTTTCTACAGGAGGTTCATTAAGGATTTTTTAAAGATTTCAAAGCCATAATATAACCTCTTGGAAAAGGATGTCCCATTCAATTTAATCAGAGAATGCATGCAAGCTTTCCTGACATTAAAGGATAAGTTAATCAGTGTATCCATGATTATAGCTTCTGACTGGAGTTACTTATTTGAGATTATGTGTGATGCAAGTATTTTGCAGTAGGAGTTGTGCTAGGTCAGAGGAAAGACCAAGTATTTCGCATCATTTAGTATCATTTACTATACAAGTAAGACACTAAATGATGCACAATTAAACTACAAAACTACTAAGAATGAGTTGTTAGCTGTGGTTTTTGCGTTCAACGAATTTTGACCTTACTTAATTGGTGCAAAATAGTGGTGTACATTGATGATTCCACTATCAAATACTTGGTGACAAAAAGAGAAGCTAAGCCTAGGTTGATCGGATAAGTGTTTCTTTTACAAGAGTTTGATCTAGAGATCCAGGATAAGAAAGGAACAGATAACTTGGATCCTGATCATTTATCTAGACTCAAAAGGAATAAAGATGAAGACCACACGAAGATCAATGAAAATTTCTTAGATGAACTACTTTATTCATGTGGAGAGGACATAATACCTTAGTATGCTGATTATATGAATTTTTTTGTAAGAAATGAGTTACCATCAATTTGTCATTTCAATAAAAGAAGCAATTCTTACATGATGTCAAGAGATATGTATGAGATGAGCCTTACTTGTTTAGACAGTGTTCAAACCAAATACTCGAAAGTGCATACCTTATGAAGAGACAAAGGTTATCTTGAGGCACTGCCACGCATCAGATTATGGTGGTCATTATGAGAGTGATAGGATTGTAGTAAAAATACTGGAAACAAAATTCTATTGGTCGATGCTATTTAGAGATGTAAGAAAGTTCATACAAGAATATTATTAGTGTCAGAGAGTTGGTAATATTGTAAGAGAAATGAGATGCCTCTACAAAACATCCACGAAGGGGAACTTTTCGATTTATAGGGAATCCACTTTATAGGCCCATTTCCACCTTCGTTTCAAAATAAGTATATTCTTGTAGAGGTAGATTACGTGTCAAAATGGGTGGAAGCCTTGGAGACACCTAACAATGATATAAGGGTGGTCACAAAATTCTTAAAGAAATACATTTTCACTAGATACGGTGTGCTATGAGTTATCATCAGCGATGGAGGATTGCACTTTTGTAATCAACAGTTCGAAGCACTTTTAAGGAAATAAGTTGTGAAGCACAAATCACAACCTTGTACCATCCTCCAATGAGTGGACAGGTAGAAGTTTCGAATAGGGAACTAAAGCGAATTTTGGAAAAAATTGAAGGGAAAAATTGATTTTAGATTAATGCAAAAACATGGATTTTAAAAATTTTTCTAAGTAAAAGACTTGTCAGTCAATGCTAGCAACAACAATTCGATAACTAAATTAATAAGATCGAATCTTACATTGCATAAAGATTGATTGATCTATTTTGATTCTTAGGGGGAGTGCTTTTAAGTGTATGTAAGGTGTTTAATGAAAAGTGTGAATAAATGTGTTTTGGTGAATAAAGGGGTGCAGACCATGTTTGAAGATTATGTTTTTGTGGTGTGCCATGTTGATGAGCCATTTAAGTTGGTTTTGTAAGTGTTGTGAGAGAACAAAGTAATCTAGTATATTGGTGGATAAGGCACAAACTAGGGGAGAAATTACAAGTAGGGCTTCGAGTTCGTGAGGTTGTGTTCAAAATGCAACGCCCCTATTAAATAATGAAGAGGATGAAGTTAATAGGGTTATTAGATTCTTGAGAAGAATTGTATGTGAAGAACATGGAATTAAGCTTGAAGCGGCATGCGATACTAATCATATTGATAGAATAGGTTGGCACTAAGTGGTTGAGAAACAGTTTAGGTACAATCCTTATGTGGTTCAAGATTTTTATCTGACATTAGTACCTGCAGAATTCTAGCGTATAGACAAGGTAATGTTGAAGTAACAATCACTGTCAATAGAATTAATTATTATTATGGGTTGTCGGGATTCGGTTATGAGGATGCTCTAGCCTAACCATGGGATTATTAGAGGGCCTGCAATGGAGATTGCGCATACTTTATGTTTTGACGATCAACCAATGTGGGGACCCTCTGATGCGCCAATCAAACAAACTCACTTGCCATTGCAAGCCACATTTTTCAATATCTATTTAGCTCCTTCCATCAACTCAACAAAACACTGAGTTCTCTATCTATTTTAGATTCATAGACTGTACATTGTCTTATTCATGAGCTGCCAATAGATTTAGCGAGACGTATCTCTTATATAATGAGAGAAGCAACAAGTGACAGTGATCAGAACCACATTCTCCCTTTTACCGGCATCATTTCCCACTTTTGTGCAAAAGAAGGAGTTGTCATATTTTTAGATCCATTCGAGGTCTGTCATTTACCTTTAAAGTCCTTGAAATTGTTCTTTTGCCTCCAAAATTCATAAATTTTACAAATCCACCCCTGGATTTTAGAACCTACATAAATCGCTTAAAAATTATCAAATAATTGAATTTTACTCGAGTTTTCATCATAAAAGCCAGGGTTAAGAGTATATAATAATGCTACATTTTACCACTCATCAAATACTCTTAAACCTCGTCTTTGCTCGCCCTCGAGCAAATTCGACAATAGTAACACACAATTTTCCTACATTTTTACAAAACCACTTTCGTAGGCTTTCTTGATGACATTTAGCGTATGTCACAAGCCTTCAAACCCCTAGGTATTCTTAATGAATGAGTTATAGTCTCCTGAGGGTTTACCAACTGCGATACCTATAAATGTATTTTATTCTGACATAGATACTTCAGCAAGTCATGAAAAAAAATTTATGAAAAGTGAATGCATTCGCAGCCTTGTATCTTAACTAAAAAGAAGTCATTAATAATTCTTACATAATCTTCAGTCATCTCAAACTCTTCACCCAATATTCGAATTTCAAGATATCATACATACATTGTAAACCCTCTATTTTAAATTATACGGGTTTTCCAGAAATAGTCCCTAAGTAATGATTAGAGACCCTAAATGGTCCATGGAAGCGCTTAAGATTATAGGAACCCATAGGGATTGAATTAAACTCGACTGGAGATTAAACCGAAAGATAAAATGGTGAATGAAATCGAGTTATTATTTAACGTGATAAGGTACTAAATTGAAGATAAGTTTTAATATTTGTGGTCGAAGTAAAATTAAGCTAAAAGTTAAGGGAGGAGACCGAAATTTTATCAGAATATGACCATCATTTTTAGAATTGTTTGGGGATAAAAATAGAAGCCAAAGAGTGAGTTAACTCACCAAAAACAAAATCAACTCACTCAACTCGTCGAACCAAAGAAGAAAAGAAGAAGAAGAAAAAGAAGAAGAAGAAGGATCGCATGCCATCCATCCGTGAAGCATGACCTGAAGCTGCCGAACTAGACCATCGCCGACCGACGGACCAGAAACACACGGCAGAAGCAAACCCGAAGCCAACGATCGAGCGGACCAGAAACGCGCCAATCAGACTAGACAGCTGCCGACAACGACGAGGAGGAGCTATCGTCTCGTTCGAGCTGTGTCGACCTGCAGAACCTAGCCATCTCGATGTCGATCCAGCTCGTCCAATTGAGAAGCTCGTCGACCGACTAGCGGAGCTTGACCAGAATAGCAACAGACCGCGCGAGGCAGAGAGCGGAAGAGAACGGCGATGAGCTGTCGTCCGACCACCTGTAGATCGAACCTCGCCGCGCACAAAAACCAGCCCGATCCACGTTTCTTCCAACTCGAAATCAACACCCAAACCTGACCCAAGTGCAGTTGAAACTGAAACCAGAATAGAGAAGGTAGATCGGGGAAGAAGAATGAGAGATCAGCCGCGAGAGAGAGGGATCGCGTGAGGGAAGAAAGGAAGAAGAAAACCTAGTTGTTCCATGCCCAAAAACAACTCAAAATCAGTCGCAAAGCGAAGTTAATGCAAAAAGGAATAAGAGTGAGTTATTTGAGTTTTAAGTTGATGATTTTGTTGGTGATTAGATTGATTTGAAATGGATTTATTTCGATTTGTTTATTGGTTAGTTTTGAGTAAAAATAGGTTGAAAAATAAGTGAATTGGTGTTGATTGGGAGTTTAGAAAACCAAGAAAATATCAAGGACTTAAAGAGAAACCAAATCGTGCGCTAAACTAGTTTAAAGGGCAATTTCGTAAATTGGCCCATATGACTTCCGTTGAGAGTTGGATGACTCTAACGAGTTTAATTACGCGTATTGAGATTAATAAAAGTCGAAGATTAAATTTAAGAACAAAAAATGGAGAGTTATGCCTAAAAAAGGTTATTTAGGGGCGATTATGTAATTTTAATTATTTCACATTTCCAGAAGTTGACGCAAACATAAATTTGCATATATATATATATATATATGTGTTGTGTAGATGACGAGCAAGTTGGTAGAGCAAGGGAAAGAGCGCTAGGAAAGCGTTTTAGAGCCTTCCGGAGAGCTATTCGGAAGTGATAGTTAAGGTGAGTGTCAAAATGATTTTTAATGAGTTTTATGTGGATTTGATTTATGAATGAATGTTTCATGCATATTTGAATACTTTGGGAAAATCGAAATATAATTTAAATAATAAATTGCACGGTAATGAATAATATAGTTTTTCTATTTTTATTAAAACAATGAGTTCTCTTTTTGAATTATATATATAATGGATTGTAATTTTATAAAAATGTGAAAATAAAAATTACGGCTTACCTAGAGAGTATCAGATTGTTACTGGTCTGCGTTGAGTACCCGAAGCGTACATTGGTAGAGTTAGTAGTGTCAGTATGTCACTAACTATACTAACCTGCAGGAGGTACCCGCAAGGAGTCATGTCAGTCAGATTTTTGAGAGATTAGCCCAATACACGTTAAGGATATATTATTAGCTAGCTTACCCGAGTGAGACAGAGTTCCGCTCTGTAACAATGAAGGATTCTGTTACATGAACCGAACAGAGAGCGTTTCTGACAGACCCCATTTCCTAGGCGATCTGCTGGCACCCTACGGTGACCCTCCAGTTAGCCCTTACGCTCAACTAAAGAATCCCCCGCAGAGCTAAGCCATATTCTTTCTCAACATTTACGAAAACAGCGGAAACGAGGGGAAATTTTTCATTTTTATTTTAAAACCTTTTCAAAATATTTTATAAAAATTTGGGCAGCATCCCGTCTGTTTTTCGGACTTTGCCACCCTGTAAATAATAAAATTTAACACTTCTAAAATCATAAAAACAATTTCCCCCAACTACGGAGCCTCAGGCTCTCAATTTCCCACACAACCACAACCACAATTCAAGTTTCAATTTATGAACTAGTTATCAATAAAATCTCATGTCATGCATCAATTTACTTCAAAACATAATTTAAATCCACAAAATAATATTTACAAAACCATGTGGATCTAACAAAATATTTACATCACTTAACATTAAACCAAAATATAATTGGGAAATCACATTAGCACTGACGCCGCGGCTATCTAATGTCGTCCGGGGAATTCCGCAGCTATGGTACCTGTGCCTGGGAGGTTTGTTTAAAAATAAAGAAAATATTGGGTGAGCTTTAAAAGCCCAGTGAGTGTCATAATGTATCATTTAAACCATACTTTATAAAAACCTCCCTAAAACATTTTCAAATTCATTTATTTTCAATCAAGTTTCATGCATTAATAATATAAAACATATATTGCACGGTTTTCAATTTCATAAAGGGATCTCCTATGGTTGCGGGGTTTTTATTCTAAAACTCTTTTTCTTTTTAATGAAACGAACTGGTCCGACTCCGCTCGAAGGTGTCCTGCCAACCAGTCGTTTTCATTATCATAAACCGGATATGGTCCGACTCCGCTCGAAGGTGTCCTGCCAACCAATCCGGCTCCCGTCAACCTATAGTGACCCGTGCCTCATGGTACCCTAGTATAGAGCGGGATCCTGAAACGCTCTCTATCCGGTTCATGTAGCGGAATCCTGCATCGCTATAGAGCGGAACTCTGTCTCGCTCGGGTAAGCTAGCAAATAATATACCTTTCACGCGCATTGGGCTAATCTCTCAGACATCTGACTGACACGACATCTTGCGGGTATCTCCCGCGGTTAGTTTAGTTAGTGACATACTGACAGTACTAACTCTACCAATGCGCGCTTCGGGTACTCAACCCAGACCGGTACTAATATGATACTATCATGGGTAAGCCATCGGTTTTATTTTCATATTTTCAATCCATTTCACATATAAGCAATTCAAACATGAAACCATTATTTCATGAAATCACAAAATCATAACATCAGTTACCGTGCTATTTATCATTTAAATCATATTTCATTTTCATCAAAAATATCAAAACATGCATGAAACATCCATTCATTTATCAAATCAACAAAAGCGTATAAAATCAGTTTGACACTCACCTTCCGCTATCAATTCCAAGCGGATTTCCGGAAGCCTCTAAAACTGCGCTCTAGCGCTCTTCCCTGGCTCCACCGGATCGCTCGTCACCTACACAACATATATATACGTAAATTTACGCTTGCGTCAACCTCCGTAAACTCAAAATAATAAAGATTACAAAATCGCTCCTAAACGACCCTTTTTAGGCGTAACTCTCAAGTTTGATTCCTTAATTAAATTTCCAACTTCTATTAGTCCCAATACGCCTAATTAAACTCGTTAGGGTCATCCGAACCCCCAACGGACGTCGGATAGGTCAATTTACGAAATCGCCCATTAAACTAGTTTACGCACGTTTTGGTTTCCTTTTTGAATCCTTAGTATTTTCTTAACTTTCTAAGCTCCTTATCAACTTAAATCACATATTAATCAACTTGTTTTCACTCAAAAACAACCCACCAACAAATCACAACAAAACCCCTTTCGAATCAACTTGTATACCAACAAAAATCATCATTTTCGAACTCAAACAACTCACCCTTTTTCTATCGCGCTAGCTTCGCTTTGAGATTGCTTTTGGGGTGGTTTTGGGCTGATTTGGAGATGGATCTGAGCTGAGATTGGACTGGTTTTCTTCCTCTTTTCTTCCCCTCTCTTCCTCTCTCTCTTTCCCCCTTGGTTCCGCCGCGACGTGCAGCTGTCTTTGCCGTTGATCGATGCTGTCCCTGTCGCCGATCTACTGTCTAATCGCGCGGGTGGAGGGCTGTTCTGGCCGTGGTTCAGCTCGATCTTGCTCCGTTCAGGTCGGGTTTGGGCTGGAGTAGCTCGTCGGCTTCTCCTCCGCGCCGATCGGTGCTGTCGGCCGGCGATTTCAGCTTCGTCTTCAACGTCGGCCGGAGCTGATTTGCTGCAACCTAGCTTCAGTTCGTGGCGATCTCGACGACTGGACGACTACGACAGCAAGGCTGCTCGGAGATGGCGATCGGTCGGCGATCTTCTTCTCTCCCTCTTCTTTCTTTTCTTTCTTCTCTCTTTCTTTTCTTTTCTCTTTTCTGCGAGAGAGAGACTGGTTTTGTGTTGATATAAAAGTCAACACACATTTCTTTGGCTTATGTTTTCCTCCACACAAGTCTCATTAATTCCACCTACGCCCTAAGACAATTCCATTCTCCTCCCTTAGATTCTAGCTTAATCTCACTACGACCACAATTATTAAAAATTATCTTCACTTTAGTCCCTTTTACATTAAACTTTATTTGATTCCATTCACCATTTTAACTTCCCGTTTGATCTCCAATTGAGTTTAAATCAATTCCAATGGGTTCTCTATGACCTTAAACATCTCCAAAATCATTTAGAGTCTCAAATTATTCCTTAGGGACTATTCTAGGGAATCCGTACAATAAATACAAATAGAGGGTTTACAATTCTCCCCTCCTTATAAAAATTTCGTCCTCGAAATTAAATTACATACCTTACTCAAACAGATGAGGATACTGGGCACGCATCTGCTCCTCATGCTCCCATGTAGCTTCCTCAGATCCATGATTCCTCCACAAGACTTTAACCAATGGTATTGCTCTACGGCGCAACACCTGCTCTCTACGATCCAAGATCTCAACAGGCTGTTCTTCGTAGGATAAATTCTCTCTAAGTTGCACCGGCTGCTCTTTAAGAATATGCGAAGGATCTGCTACATATTTCCGTAACATGGACACATGGAATACATCGTGGATATTCGCTAACTCTGGTGGCAATTCCAATCTATAAGCCACCTCTCCAATCCTTTCCACGATCTCATACGGCCCTATATACCGCGGACTCAGCTTGCCTCGCTTTCCAAATCTTAACACACCTTTCCAAGGCGAAATCCGTAGAAATACTCTATCACCCACCTGAAATTCCAAATCTCTTCTTCGATTGTCCGCATAGCTTTTCTGCCTATCACTGGCTATCTTCAGCTTTTCTCTGATCACATTTACCTTTTCTGTAGTGATCTGGACAATCTCTGGGCCAATCAATTTCCTCTCACCTACCTCATCCCAACAAACTGGGGTTCTACATTTCCTGCCATACAACGCTTCATAAGGTGCCATCTCTATACTGGACTGATAGCTGTTGTTGTAGGCAAACTCTATCAATGGTAGGTGAATATCCCAGCTTCCCCTGAATTCCATAACACAAGCTCTCAACATATCCTCAAGGGTCTGGATAGTCCTCTCGGATTGGCCATCCGTCTGTGGGTGAAATGCTGTGCTGAAATGCAATCTGGTGCCTAAAGCTTCCTGCAACTTAGGCCAGAATCTCGATGTAAATCGAGGATCTCTATCTGATACAATAGACACTGGGGCGCCATGTAATCTAATGATCTCATTCACATATAACCGCGCCAATCTATCCAGAGAATAGGTAGTCTTGATTGCTAAAAAGTGAGCAGACTTCGTCAATCGATCAACAATTACCCATATAGCATCATGCCCACTCTGTGTCCTCGGTAGCCCTACCACAAAATCCATAGTAATCCTCTCCCATTTCCACTCAGGGATCGGTAAGGGCTGCAGTAAACCTGCCGGTTTCTGATGTTCTGCTTTAATCTGTTGACAAGTCAAACATCTAGAAACGAACTCTGCTATCTCTTTCTTCATTCCTCTCCACCAATAATGATCTCTCAGAGTCCGATACATCTTTGTACTCCCTGGGTGCATGGCGTAAGCGGATGAATGTGCTTCTTCCATAATTTCTTTCCTCAAATCTCCCACATCTGGCACACACAATCTCTGATTCAACACCAGTGTCCCGTCTTCTCTCATTGCAAAATTACCTCCTTGCCCAGTTTCAATTCTACCCTTGAGTTTCATCAATTCTGGATCCTGCAACTGTAGTTCTCTGATACGATCTACTAGAACTGGACGGACGTGAAATGCTGCTACCAATGCTCCTGAGTCCGTCGTCTCCAATCTGACACCCATGGATCTCAACTCCACTAGTAAGGGTAGATACTCCACCTTCAACTGAGCTAATGAATGAGTAGACTTGCGACTCAAGGCGTCTGCAACTACATTCGCCTTGCCTGGATGATACTCTATGGTGCAGTCATAATCTTTAATAAGTTCTATCCACCTCCTCTGTCTCATATTCAATTCCTTCTGGGTGAATAAATACTGCAGACTCTTGTGATCAGTAAAGATCCTGCATGATACACCATATAGATAATGCCTCCATATCCTCAAAGCAAACACTACTGCAGCAAGTTCAAGGTCGTGTGTTGGGTAGTTCTTCTCATGATTTTTCAACTGTCGCGATGCATAAGCCACTACCCTATCATTCTGCATCAACACACACCCTAAACCTTGCCTAGAGGCGTCGCAATACACAGTAAAGCCATCCTCCCCTGATGGAAGGGTAAGAACTGGTGCCGAGGTCAACCTATACTTCAGCTCATCAAAGCTATACTGGCACTCATCTGACCATACAAACTTTTCCTCTTTTCTTGTCAGTCTAGTAAGCGGAGCTGCTATTTTTGAAAATCCCTCAACAAACTTCCTATAATAGCCTGCCAGTCCCAAAAAGCTCCTAACCTCGGTCACATTCGTAGGTGCTTTCCAATCTAAGATTGCTTCTATCTTCTGGGGATCCACACTCAATCCATCAGCTGATATCACATGTCCTAAGAAAGCAATCTGATCCAACCAAAACTGACACTTACTAAACTTCGCATATAACTGGTGCTCTCTCAAGGTCTGTAAAACTATCCAAAGATGTTCCGCATGCTCCTCTGGACTACCTGAATACACCAAGATATCATCAATGAATACAATCACAAATCTATCCAGATATGGCCGAAACACCCTATTCATCAAATCCATAAATGCGGCCGGAGCATTCGTCAATCCGAATGGCATCACTAGAAACTCATAATGTCCATACCGGGTCCTAAATGCAGTCTTAGGAACATCTTCTGCACGAACTTTCAACTGATGATAACCGGATCTCAAATCTATCTTAGAATATACTCTGGATCCCTGCAGCTGGTCAAACAAATCATCAATCCTCGGGAGTGGGTACTGATTCCGTATCGTCACCTTATTCAATTGACGATAATCAATACATAATCTCAAACTCCCATCTTTCTTCTTTACAAAAAGTACTGGAGCACCCCACGGAGATGTACTCGGCTTTACAAATCCTTTATCCAGTAACTCTTCCATCTGAACTTTCAATTCTTTTAACTCTGCTGGAGCCATCCTGTAAGGGGTAATAGAAATCGGTCCAGTTCCCGGAATCAGATCTATCTCAAACTCTATCTCCCTATCTGGAGGCAATCCTGGGAGATCATCTGGGAACACATCTAAGAACTCTCTGACCACTGGAATCTCTTCAGGGCAAACCTCACTCTTTTCCATCTCAACCATATAAGCTAAATACCCTGACAACCCTTACGAAGCATCCTACTGGCTGTCATTGCAGTGATCAAACTAGTAGCAATCGCCTTCCGTACCCCACGGAATACTACCTCTGGCTCCCCTAATCGTGCCAACTTAACCTCTTTTCTGTAACAATCCATTGTAGCTCTATACTTGGATAACCAATCCATTCCTAGTATAACATCAAAATCTTGTATATCTAACACAATCAGGTCTGCCGGAAACTCTCTCTCCTCAATCACAATCTTTCCATCTCTAATCACTCTATCTGCTATCAACAAGTTTCCGGTCGGAATGGATACTAGCATACTATCCAATGGTAGAACTAGTGCATTCACTTTCATCGCAAAAGGCACGGATACAAAAGAATGTGTAGCCCCTGGGTCAATCAAAACATAAGCAGAATAGTCAAAAATCGAGATCATACCGGTAACAACCTCCGGAGCTACATCAGCCTCCTGCTGAGTGACTGCAAAAACACGAGCCTGGGTGCTAGGTCTACCAGCCTGAGCTGCTGAAGTAGACGGTCCTCTGCCCATCGCACCCCTGGTAGAGACTGAGGTACCCCGTCCTCTCATCTGGAAACTCCTACCTCCTCGTCTCTGACCTGTGCTCGCCTGAGAGGCAGCTGTAGCTGAAGATCCAGCCTCTGAACTGGGAGTAATCAACTGTGGGCAATCTCGTATAAAATGTCCCTCCTGCCCACACTGATAACATGTAGGGCCTCTGGTCTTATATCTGCACTCTCCCTCATGTCTCTTCCCGCAGATACTGCACTGTGGGAAACTACCCCTGGTATCGCGGGATCCTCTTGAAGCTGCTGGTGATCTGAATGATCCCTGTCTAGAGGATGTCCCCCTGCTCATCCTCCTCCAACCTGTCCATTTGGGCTTCTGATCCTTCTTTGTTGTCTTACTTGACCCTTCCTGTGGCTGACTGGAGCTACTGCGCTTACTTCCTGATTGTCTACTCTGTTCATTTCTCTCTACCTCCAGTGCCGCTTCAACTAATCTGCCATATCTATCCTTTGGGGCCCATGAAAGATGAACTTTCAAATCTGCATGCAAACCTGCAAAGAATCTTTTGCTCTTCTGCTCTTCATTCTCTGAAATCAGAGGAACTACCCGGATCAACTCAGAAAATCTCTTTTCGTAATCTGCCACGGACATAGATCCCTGCTGTAAACTGAAAAACTCATCCGTCCGTGCATCCTGGTACGTCTGAGGGTAAAAATGTACTCTATACTCCCTCTCAAATACTGCCCAGGAAATCCCCTCCGGGTATCGTCTCTCTAGGGCCTCCCACCAGTCCTGAGCCCTATTCTCCAACAAAAATGAAGAGAACTCTACTCTTTGCTCCTCTGAGCAATCCATCACCCTATAAATTTTCTTCATGCGATCCAGCCATTCTAGGGCATTCTCTGGATCTCCCTTGCCATCAAACGGCGTTCCACCCAGCTTCTTTACTCTCTCTATATCATTTCTCCTATCAACAGGAGCCTCCCGCGGCTGCTGAGGCTGCTGATGCTGCTGCATCGCCGCTGCTAGCATCTGAGCAAACTGCTGCGGATCAAAACCTCCCGCAGCCTGGCCACTCGGTCCAGCCTGCTCAAACGTAGGTGGCTCAGCTGGGGCATTCACAGACTCAGTACCATGCTCGGACCCCTCAAAAAGTGGAGTCTCAGTAACTGGAGCTCCTGCGAGAGCTCTACCGGAACCCCGTCGACCACGTCCGCGACTACGTCCGCGTCGATCCATAGTGCTGTGATTTCCAAACATTAAACTTATGAAAAATTTGAAAATCATTTCCAAATACGATGCATGACATTAAAATACATGTGGTTGCGTATTTCATTATCAAAACATAACATACTATGCTTTTATTTTTAAAATTGCGCTTGAACCGCAAGCTCTGATACCACTCTGACAGACCCCATTTCCTAGGCGATCTGCTGGCACCCTACGGTGACCCTCCAGTTAGCCCTTACGCTCAACTAAAGAATCCCCCGCAGAGCTAAGCCATATTCTTTCTCAACATTTACGAAAACAGCGGAAACGAGGGGAAATTTTTCATTTTTATTTTAAAACCTTTTCAAAATATTTTATAAAAATTTGGGCAGCATCCCGTCTGTTTTTCGGACTTTGCCACCCTGTAAATAATAAAATTTAACACTTCTAAAATCATAAAAACAATTTCCCCCAACTACGGAGCCTCAGGCTCTCAATTTCCCACACAACCACAACCACAAATTCAAGTTTCAATTTATGAACTAGTTATCAATAAAATCTCATGTCATGCATCAATTTACTTCAAAACATAATTTAAATCCACAAAATAATATTTACAAAACCATGTGGATCTAACAAAATATTTACATCACTTAACATTAAACCAAAATATAATTGGGAAATCACATTAGCACTGACGCCGCGGCTATCTAATGTCGTCCGGGGAATTCCGCAGCTATGGTACCTGTGCCTGGGAGGTTTGTTTAAAAATAAAGAAAATATTGGGTGAGCTTTAAAAGCCCAGTGAGTGTCATAATGTATCATTTAAACCATACTTTATAAAAACCTCCCTAAAACATTTTCAAATTCATTTATTTTCAATCAAGTTTCATGCATTAATAATATAAAACATATATTGCACGGTTTTCAATTTCATAAAGGGATCTCCTATGGTTGCGGGGTTTTTATTCTAAAACTCTTTTTCTTTTTAATGAAACGAACTGGTCCGACTCCGCTCGAAGGTGTCCTGCCAACCAGTCGTTTTCATTATCATAAACCGGATATGGTCCGACTCCGCTCGAAGGTGTCCTGCCAACCAATCCGGCTCCCGTCAACCTATAGTGACCCGTGCCTCATGGTACCCTAGTATAGAGCGGGATCCT
Organism: Nephelium lappaceum; assembly: GCA_021234005.1. Taxonomy (NCBI): domain Eukaryota; kingdom Viridiplantae; phylum Streptophyta; class Magnoliopsida; order Sapindales; family Sapindaceae; genus Nephelium; species Nephelium lappaceum. The sequence continues at coordinate 21,724,294 of CM037999.1, forward strand.
GAAACGCTCTCTATCCGGTTCATGTAGCGGAATCCTGCATCGCTATAGAGCGGAACTCTGTCTCGCTCGGGTAAGCTAGCAAATAATATACCTTTCACGCGCATTGGGCTAATCTCTCAGACATCTGACTGACACGACATCTTGCGGGTATCTCCCGCGGTTAGTTTAGTTAGTGACATACTGACAGTACTAACTCTACCAATGCGCGCTTCGGGTACTCAACCCAGACCGGTACTAATATGATACTATCATGGGTAAGCCATCGGTTTTATTTTCATATTTTCAATCCATTTCACATATAAGCAATTCAAACATGAAACCATTATTTCATGAAATCACAAAATCATAACATCAGTTACCGTGCTATTTATCATTTAAATCATATTTCATTTTCATCAAAAATATCAAAACATGCATGAAACATCCATTCATTTATCAAATCAACAAAAGCGTATAAAATCAGTTTGACACTCACCTTCCGCTATCAATTCCAAGCGGATTTCCGGAAGCCTCTAAAACTGCGCTCTAGCGCTCTTCCCTGGCTCCACCGGATCGCTCGTCACCTACACAACATATATATACGTAAATTTACGCTTGCGTCAACCTCCGTAAACTCAAAATAATAAAGATTACAAAATCGCTCCTAAACGACCCTTTTTAGGCGTAACTCTCAAGTTTGATTCCTTAATTAAATTTCCAACTTCTATTAGTCCCAATACGCCTAATTAAACTCGTTAGGGTCATCCGAACCCCCAACGGACGTCGGATAGGTCAATTTACGAAATCGCCCATTAAACTAGTTTACGCACGTTTTGGTTTCCTTTTTGAATCCTTAGTATTTTCTTAACTTTCTAAGCTCCTTATCAACTTAAATCACATATTAATCAACTTGTTTTCACTCAAAAACAACCCACCAACAAATCACAACAAAACCCCTTTCGAATCAACTTGTATACCAACAAAAATCATCATTTTCGAACTCAAACAACTCACCCTTTTTTCTATCGCGCTAGCTTCGCTTTGAGATTGCTTTTGGGGTGGTTTTGGGCTGATTTGGAGATGGATCTGAGCTGAGATTGGACTGGTTTTCTTCCTCTTTTCTTCCCCTCTCTTCCTCTCTCTCTTTCCCCCTTGGTTCCGCCGCGACGTGCAGCTGTCTTTGCCGTTGATCGATGCTGTCCCTGTCGCCGATCTACTGTCTAATCGCGCGGGTGGAGGGCTGTTCTGGCCGTGGTTCAGCTCGATCTTGCTCCGTTCAGGTCGGGTTTGGGCTGGAGTAGCTCGTCGGCTTCTCCTCCGCGCCGATCGGTGCTGTCGGCCGGCGATTTCAGCTTCGTCTTCAACGTCGGCCGGAGCTGATTTGCTGCAACCTAGCTTCAGTTCGTGGCGATCTCGACGACTGGACGACTACGACAGCAAGGCTGCTCGGAGATGGCGATCGGTCGGCGATCTTCTTCTCTCCCTCTTCTTTCTTTTCTTTCTTCTCTCTTCTTTTCTTTTCTCTTTTCTGCGAGAGAGAGACTGGTTTTGTGTTGATATAAAAGTCAACACACATTTCTTTGGCTTATGTTTTCCTCCACACAAGTCTCATTAATTCCACCTACGCCCTAAGACAATTCCATTCTCCTCCCTTAGATTCTAGCTTAATCTCACTACGACCACAATTATTAAAAATTATCTTCACTTTAGTCCCTTTTTACATTAAACTTTATTTGATTCCATTCACCATTTTAACTTCCCGTTTGATCTCCAATTGAGTTTAAATCAATTCCAATGGGTTCTCTATGACCTTAAACATCTCCAAAATCATTTAGAGTCTCAAATTATTCCTTAGGGACTATTCTAGGGAATCCGTACAATAAATACAAATAGAGGGTTTACAGTTTCAGAATCCCGCTCTATACTAGGGTGCCATGTGGTACAGGTCACTATAGGTTGGCGAGAGCCGGATTGGTTGGCAGGACACCTACGAGCGGAGTCGGCCCATTTTTGGTTTATAATAATGAAAGAGGTTGGTTGGCAGAACACCTTCGAGCGGAGTCGAACCAATTCGTTTCATAAAAAGAAAAGAGTTTTAGAATAAAACTCCGCAACCATAGATGATTCGTTTATGAAATTGAAAATCGTGCAACATGTGTTTTATAATATTAATGCATGAAACTTGATTTAAAATAAATAGATTCGATTTGAATCATTAAAACTATTTTAAGGAGGATTTTATGAAAACATGGTTTTAAATATATTATATGACATTCACTGGGCTTCCAAAACTCACCAAACATTTTCTGTATTTTTAAATAAACCTCCCCAGACATAGGTACCATAGCTACGGATTACCTCGAGAAGATACTAGACAGCCGCGGCGATAGTGCACATATGATGATCTACTCATAATTTTGTTTGACTTTAAAATATGTTGTATATATTTTATTATATCCACGTGGTTTTGTAAATATTCTTTTATGGATTTAAATTGTATTTTTGAAGAAAATTGATGCATGACATATGAGTTTGTTTATAATGAATTTATAAATTGAAATGCGAAATTGTGTTTGTGGTTATGTTGGAAAAATGAGAGCCTGAGGCTCTGTAGTTGGAGAAATTGTTTTGTAACATTTTAGAAGTGTTAAATTTTAAAATTTGCAGGGTGGTAAAGTCTGAAAAATAGACGGGATGCTGTCCAAATTTTTATAAAATGTTTTACAAAGGTTTAAAATAAAAATAAAAAATTTCCCCACGTTTCCGCTGTTTTCGAAAAGGTTTCAAAAATAACACGGTTTAACTTTGCGAAGATCCTTTAGTTGAGCGAAAGGGCTAGCCGGAGAGTCACCATAGGGTGCCGGTAGATCACCTAGAGAAAGGAGTCTGTCATACACACCATGGACTTATTTCACCTTGACTCTATACGTCACTGGATTTCCCTAATTTATATCCTCTCAAGTCTGAAGGCTTACACTCTTGCAATATACAAGCAATTTAGAGTTTAGGTATCATGAAATATTCAAATAATTATATTGCTTGTATAATTTTTCGAAAATGAAAACGTCAAAAAAAAAAAGAGATCTCTTGAAAGAATCGGGCTTCTAAGGACATTTTAAGACTCATAATAAACTAACTTTGAACAATTATTTTCTCCCATCAATCAATAGGTCTTTTATTTGGGTGTAACGGGGCCAAGGTTATTGGCTACAAAGAATAAGATATAGGAATACAAACAGTAGCTTGAATTTTATTTGACAATTTATCTACACTTCCACAGAGTTTGTATTCTATATTTGATTTCATCAACACTTCGCTTTCACCTTGTTCCCTTTTTCATGCAACTTTTTTTTTTTTTTTTCGAGAAATAATTTGGACTTATTTTTGTTTGTCCCAAATTTCTTTTATTTACTCATTTTCATCTCTAAAACCTGTATTCGCTACACCTAATATCTTTTCTTTCATTTTTTCATATTTAATTTTTCTTTTATGGCTAGGACACAGATAATTTGCTAGTACGAAAGAAAATATGTTTTTTGAGTGTTTTGCTACTAATGGGCTTTAGACGCACACAAATACATTGAGTTGGTCGAATTAGCTTAGGCTCTTTTCTGGAGTTTAATCACACACATTTGGCCTGCTTCATATCAATAGGATCATACAACCACTCTAAGATTAGTAATTATAATGATTGATGATAGATTTCTATCCTCAAATTCCAACCAAATCCTAAAGAGATAATCTAATCCAGAATAAAATTTCTAAAGAGTGTTTAAAGGAGAACAAATATTACTCTCTGGATTGAAACTCTAGGACTAAAAAACTCTCACATAGATAGTCTTTATTAATAGACCATGAATATATACACACAACACCTTTACATTAGTCTTCATTAATAGACCATGAGTATATACACACAACACCTTTACATTCTCTTGACCAAAGAAAAAAATTTTAATAACCTCTAACTGTGCTCGAGTTTTCATGGCCATTCCCTAATCCAAAAAACCGACTTTAACATGCATTGATCCATCTATTGATGATTTTTAATTTGCTAAAATATTTAAACCTGAATATTTATGATTTATTATTTTATTGTTTATTATTATTATTCATTATATATTTATTTTATTTTTAAATCTTCTAGATTTTTCCACTTCTAAACCTAAACTAAACATTGTTCTTTCAAGTTTATGAAGTACAAAAATAACTACGCAAGACACGAATAATAAAAAGTAAATAAAAGAACAAAAATAGAAATAATAACAAATAAGAGAGAAAAAATTTACACTAAAAGACAATTCATGAATAAAGATGAAACTAATACTCACAAACACTCAAAAAACCAACAACTAGATATAAACAAAGTAAAATTTAAATTACTAGTAGATTTCTCCAACCCCAAACCTAAACTAAAAATTGTCCCCGATGTTTATTCTAAGCTCAAGAAGGAATAAAATATAACACAAAACACAAATTATAGAATAAATTAATAAAATAGCATAAAACATGAATAATCAAAAATAAAGGAAAAAAGATAATTAACACTAAAAGATAATTTATAAATAAAAATAAAATAAAGACTCATAGACACTAACTAATAACCTTCGATTAACTAAATTAAAACAAAAATAAATTAATCCCGAACCTAATATAGATCCATTACAAACATAAGGACTCAAAATATGAAGAAATTAAAATGAAACAAACTAAACCAAAATTCTAGAAAATAAAACACTTAAGACTCCTAGAAGACAAAACCAAACACTTTACCAAGTAACTATGGACACACTCTACGGGACAAGTCGGCGAAAAATGTTACTGAGTGGATTGAGCACCCGGTACTATCTGTTTCCAAAATTCTGCAGTTGATCTTGCACCTAGTGCATTTATTCCTATAGTAAATTAATTTTTCCATCCAAGATCTTATCATCTTCCTAAAGATCAATGAATTCCCATTACATTCATTAACTACAGCAGTATTTCCTCAACACAACCTTTGAACTTTAGGAAATAATGCATTAGTAGGTAACCCAGCTTGGTGTAGGCTCGTAATTTAGTGGATTGTTTAAAAATTCAAGGATTGGATCAGCTTGTGGTTGGTGTTAGAGGTTCACATATGGTATGGGGACATTAGGCGGTGTTGTGTTGGAACCATGGTCACTCACAATCCTTTCCTCGGAAGAGTCAGATTCCATAGTAATATTCACTTGGTTCAATACTTCAATAGCCCCCTCGTTGAATTCACCCCTCTTAGTCTCCCTCCCTGCTTTGCTGGACCTTTGTGCAACATTGGAATAACCACCACGATTTGCACAATCCATGATTGCACAATAGAGTATTTTTATTTGACTAATGGTGACGAAACTGGCACCAACTAAATTCTATTTTTGTGTTTTCTGTTTTTCTGTTAATATTTCTACTTTTCAATTTTAAAATTGTAAATATTGAAAAGTTGTTTTTGGAAGTAGCAGACAACATTAAATGAAAAGGTGACAAAATTACATTTCAACCCCAGCCAATTTAAGATTATTGTGATCACGCGTGACTAAAGTAGTGAGATACCAGTGGCTTTAATTATGTTGTTGATGGTATTTTCTTAATTCATTTTTCGCAATGGACAAGAAAAAGAGGCAATTGTCAAAACTTCATGAAAAGCCAATTTCCTAAACGAGTATTTCACTTTTCCTGTTCTTAGGAGTTGTGTCAGTATAAATAGAGATTAGTTTGTATTAGTTTTGTCACCATCAGTCAAATAAAAATACTGTCATGTAATCATGCATCGCACAAATTGTGGTGATCATTCCAATGTTGCACGAAGGTCCAGAAGAGGAGGGAGGTAGACCGCAAGAGGAGAAATTAATGAGGGGGCCATTGAAGCACTGAACCAAATGAACATTGTTATGGAATCTGACCCTTCTGAGGAAAGGATTGTGAGTGACCATGGTTCCAACGCACCACAGCCTGATGTCCCCATACTAGATGTGAACCTACAACGCCAACCACAAGTTGATCTAGTGCTTGAATTTTTAAACAATCCATCAAGTTATGAGCTTACACCAAACTAGGTTACCGTACTACTGAATTATTTCTTGGAGCTCAAAGATTGTATTGAGGTATTTAACTACTATAGTTATTGAACTTAATGGGATTATATTGACGCTTGGGAACAATGATAAGATCTTGGATGGAAAAATTAATTTACTGTAGGAACAAAAGCTTTCGGTGCAAGATCAACTACAAAATTTTGGAAATGGCCAGTACTGGGTGCTCAATGCACTCAAAAACATTCGTCGCCGACTTGGTCCGTAGAATTTGTCCATGATTACTTGGCAGAGTGTTTGGTTTTGTCTTCTGGGAGTCTTAAGTATTTTATTTTCTAGTATTTTGGTTTAGTTTGTTTCGTTTTAATTTCTCCATATTTTGAGACTTTATGTTCGATGTGGATCTCTATTAGATTCAAGTCTAATTTAATTTTGTTTTAATTTAGTGAATCGAAGGTTATTAGCCAGTGTTTGTGGGTCTTCCTTTTGTTTTTATTTAATAAATTATCTTTTAGTGTTAATTCTCTTGTTGTCCTTTATTTTTGATTATTCATGTTTTATGCTCTTTTATTAATTTATTTTATCATTTGTGTTTTGTTTTATATTTTCTTCCTTCTTAAACTTAGAATAAACATTGAGGACAATGTTTAGTCTAGGTTTGGGGGTGAAAAAATTTATTAGTAAATTAAAATTAAAATAAATAAATAAATAACTAAAAACCATCAAAAAGAGGAATCAATGCATGAACAGTCGATTGTTTTAACTAAGAATTGGACATAAAAATTAGAAGACAGTCAGATGTTATTAAAAAAATTTTATCCTAATTTTGAGAATGTAAGGGTGTTATGTGTGAATGGATGTGGTTTATTAGTAGAGATTACTCAAGTGAGGTTTTGAGCCAAAACATTCATTCAAAGGGTTGTTTCTTACTAATCTTAAACACTTTTTCTGATGTTCATCAGCAATTAGTTAGACCTCTATAAGTTTTGTTTGGAAAGAAGTAGCATGTTCAGCATAAATCAATCATTTACTGTGTATGAACATTTTTGATAACCTTTGGGAAGTGAAATTAGGTTTTGTATGCTTTAACCAGAAAAGATCAAAACACTTTTCCTTTCTAAAATGTGCATGCATCATTAGTCTATTTGAAGCCAAACACATTGATAAAAACCTTAATGATTTTGTTCTCAACCCGAGAAAAAAAAAATCCAAGTCTGAACCCAAAAGAAATTAAGGTCATAATTACTGATCTTAGATTGGTTATATGATTCTATTGATATAAAGGAGACAAATGTGCGTGATTAAACTCCAGAAAAGAGCCTAGGCCTATTTAACCAATTCAATGTATTTGTTTGCTCCTAAAGCCCATTTGTAGCCAAACACTCAAAAAGCCTTATTTTCTTTTGTCCTAACAAATTATCCATGTCCTAGCATTGAATGAAAGATGAAAGAAAAGAATTTAGGTGTCATCGAATATAGGATTGGGGAAGAAATTGAGTGAATAAAAAAAAAAATTTGGACAAATAAATAAGCAAAGTGGGAACATGTGCAAATAACATGACGGAAGAGATAGCGACGTGTCTGACCAACCTATAAAACCCATGTTTAATGGGTACGAACCATCCCCAGCGCCACGTCGCTGACGATCTCCAACCGCGGGTGCGACAAGTGAATCAGACTCTCCTCCAGCAACCGCTACTCTTGAAGCTGTGCTCGAGGATGTTGTCTCCATGTGGAACAGCGCCACTTCGGTGTCGACGAACAGTGACTGTTGTTAGATGTAAGTACTGCTCATCAACAGCATTAATTCCTCCTCTCCCCCCCCCCCCCTCTCCCTCTTGTAGCCATAGAGACTCAATAGATATAGAAAAATATTGACAAGACTAATAAAAATATTGTTGAGCTAGCATATTTCTTTGAAAATAGTAAAGTCAATACCTTAAAGAAGAATTCAGATTTTTTTTTTTAAATAAGTTCTTACTGATTTCGGTAATTAAATTAAAAAGTTTCTAAATAAAAGCGAAATAATAGAACTAATAAATATAGTAGAATTGAAAGTCAAAGAACTAGTAAAAGGTTTATATTTAGAAGCGAAAGCCGTTAAAAGTACTCAGTAAAGCTTACAAAAGCAATATGATACAGTTAAAAAGATTGTTAGTGAATAAATAATATTTTGCAAAACACTTTAGATGAATTAACTTAAGAAATACCTAATAATATACTTGTAGGATTGAGAAATAAGCAATTTTCTACATAAAGAAATAGTATTAATCAGGGTCAGAATAATGCTATAACAAAATTGTTGTTGAAAATATTTAACAAATTAGAAACCTGAGAAGAAAAATTAATTAGTATTAAAGATAATAATAAAAAGCTAGAGAAAATAATGATCAGACTGGAACAAATTAATTCTTCAAAAGTCAGTAAGCTAGAAGTCAAAGATATTTTAGGACCAAAAGTTATATTTAAAAAATGGAACTAAATAGAAAATCTAGTGTTGAATTAAAAAGGTTAGGGATACTTTTAAATTTTCAAATTTAAGTAGTAAAGGTAAAGAAATTATATAAAAAACTGAAGATATTATAGACGAAACAGATGTTAATAAACTATTAGAAATAAGATTCTGACAAGTTAGAAAGAAAAACCATATAAGGAGGAATCTTAAATGCCTTTAAACATAGTCTATATATTTACAAAGATGAATTTAAGACAGCAGTGTGGAGGTGTTTTATATATAATTAAAAGGAAAAGATAACTTTAATTAGTTCGAGCGTGGAGGTGGTTGTTCGATCAAAATATAACAAAATAAATAAATAAGTAAAATTATAGAGCAGTGTTGAAGTGTCTGAGCGTGGAGATGGTCAACCAGTTGGTGACTATATTAGAGACGATAACGTCTGTAATAATAAAATTTCGTATCGTACAAGCGCAATACAAAAGCTATTAATTATATAGACAGTACTTATATATATATAATGACTCGATTATACGTAATAATCACATCAAGAATGGCATCTATATGATATTGCGTCTACGTAATAGCTAACTTTGTTCTCAAGATCAACAAAAATAAAGTGTAGATTAATAAGCAGGCGTATTTAAAGAATAAACAAGGAATCAGGAGAGTGGGAACCTGTGCGAATAAGATGAGGGGAGAGACAGCACCGTGTCTGACTAATCAATCAATAAAACCCATGTTTAATGGGCACGAACCCAACTCCAGCGCCACCTCGCCGATGATCTCCAACCCCCCTCTTGAAGCCATAGAGACTCGATATATATAGAAAAATAAGTTGAGGAGGGAGGGTTAAATTGATCGCTATTCCCTTTCCTTCTAGAGAGTGTGGAGCCTTTTTTTATATAAGGCAATGAGAGATTTGCTTTGAGAGAATCGAGGGAATCAAGTGGAGATAATAGTGGAATGAAATAGGCAAGTCAATGAGTGAGTGACAAGGAAGAATATTGTCATGGAAATAATCATAAAATTTCCATGTTGGAGGGTTATTGATGCAGAGATTTTCCCCATATTGGTCGATTACCGATTTTGGATCTTGTTTAATATATTCCAACTTCCCTTAACGGCCTGCAAATTTGATGAGAGTTCTCCTACTTGGGTCCGGCAATTTGGACTTTACTTGTATTCTTTCCTCGTGGATCTGACCCATACGGTCTTTTATCGTATAATGATATACTAGTTAATCTCGAATTATGTAATAATCTAAAATCGTGTATTTAATCTTTTAGTAAGTTCTTCCCATTAAATATTTTTTTTAAAAAAATTATTAACTTATGTAAAAAAGTAGTTTTCATGACACTTTATTTACAATATATAATGTAAAAAATAAATTAAGGGAATAATATTTTTATATTAAATGAATAGAAATTATAAATTATAATTTTTTAAGGTACTGGTAGGATGTACTTATAAAGTGTATACTTAATCTTTAGTGAGGTGCAACTGCTGTCGCTTGTCGGGAAAATTTTTAAGGGCCTAGGTACAACCTAGCTAAATGTACTCATATGCTTTTTTAAAGGTGCCCACACTACCAAAATGGGACCATTGTCATGTTGATGCGTTCTTTTTAATTGAAAATATTTTTAATTATCAATTGCTAAATGCTTCTTTAAAAAAAAAAAAAAAAATCAATTGCTAAATATAATTATAGAGACAATATCAAGATAAAATTGATGCGGTACCAATAACATGGGCCCTTAAAGTATAATGATATTTTCTTAAATTTCAACTCCCGTCGCTTCTTCTGTTTTTATATGTTTCTCACTCCTTTATATAAAGGAAAAATTACACTTCTACCCTTGAGATTTGACGAGAAGATACTTTTTTTTTTTTTTTGCTAGTATAAGTTCAGAGATTAACCGAAACCATCCGAGATTAGACTATAAGACATGGCCGGAATAATAGCTCCCATAAGGGAGAGAGCACCCTATATATAGGTGGAAGGAACCAACACAAGTTGGGGGGACAACCCACACAATTATTTGGTGGGAGAGAGGTTGTGGATTGTAGAACCATGCATTTAAAGCATGGTGTAAGCAAGCTTTATCCACTTGAACTACTGACCTGCTACTGACTAGAAGATACTTGAATAGAAAACATTGATGGTACATTTACCTCAATTACAGGAATCGGAATGAAAATCGAAATGATCTGAAATCAGAATGACTTGGAATCCAAATGATGTATCAGAATCAAAATAAATTGTTTACTTTAATTGCAAGAATCGGAATCAGAATCGAAATTGGAATCAATAATATTCCTATTGAGCTGTTTACTTGCTTTGAAATCAAAATGAATTAATTAAAAGTTACAGAAATGTCCTTGATTAACAATATTTCATACTCCATTAAAAAAAAAAAAACTTTCTTAACAATATTATTGTAAGCATATTATGTATCCATATTTTACTTTTTCTTTTTGTTAATGTTAAAGATTCCAAACCATCCATAATATATGAAATCATATTATATTTTTTTATTACAATTTTTAAACAAAAACTCCATATATTATATTATTTCTCATATAAGAATATAATGGTCAATTTTGTTTTTCATATATACATATATATATATATATATAAACTTTCCTCGTACGAGTTATGCTAGCCTTCATTATTGTAGCTATTATGATTATTTATTGTGTGATTATTTCTAAATTCTCATATAACCCAACAATACTGTGAAAATAAACAATTTTATTTAATAACAACACATACCACTTAACTATAGAGCAAAAAAGAAAAAAAAATAATAATAACATCCAAAAAAGTTCCACAACCCCATTAATAAGGGATATAAAAGTCTTTTTAATTTAAAAAGGATAATGAGAATTGAATTCCTAAGTGGGGTGAGAGGAATAAGATTCTCATTTCATAATGTCAAATTCATACGAGACAAACCATGTCATTCTCATTACGAAATGATTTTAGAACAAGTAAACACCATAAATTATTAACATTCCTCATTTTTCTTCCCTAATCCAGTAAGTAAACACATTCTGATTATTATTAAAAAAAAAAGAAGATTATTTTACATTTATACCCCTAGAGTTTACTACTATTTGTACCGAATCTAACTATGTTAAATTGATTAAGTATGACTTTGTATATGACTTTGTATCTACACACACATAAGGTAAAATTACACTTCTACTTGATAAGTGTAATTTGATAAGAAGACACGTGGATGAAACACATTGCTTATTTTACATTTACACCCTTAAAGTTAACTTCTACTTGTAATGATGTTAGAAGTCGTTTGTTTGTTTGTTTGTTTGTTTTTTTTTTTTTTTTTTTTTTTTTCTGAAGACTGAATAGTATTGCTGAAGATTGAAGATTGAATAATTACTAAAACCTAAAATCTAAATAATATATTTATTATGTTTTTTCCTTACTTTTAAATATATAGTAATCTTATTTATTTTTTTAAGTTAAAATTATCTGAAAACTAATAATTTGATATTTATATTTTTTTTACTGTTAGTTGTTATGTAACTTCATTTAATATAATACAAATAATTATAATAAATTATTTAGAAAATACTAAAACACCTTTATTTATATATTAATAATATTTTTATTCATAATTAAAATATGATTAATTATTATAGTAAAATATTTTTTTCAATTATTTATACATAAATAAATTATTATAGGTAAAGAAAAATAAATTTATGTATTTAAATAAAAATAAAAAAATGGTTTTAAGTTGAATTACTATTGTTATATATTTAAATAAAAATAACTTTAAAATGAATAACATTAAAAGAAATCTGTATAATGTAAAATTATGATAAATTTATAAATATGTTATTTTGAAAATGACAGATTTGAAATTATTTATGTAAAAAATCATTAAGTGATTTGATATTCAATTAAAAGTCATAAATTATAGTTTTTTTTTTTCAGTAATTTTTGAGTGGTTTTAAGTGATTAAATCATTTAAGAAAATAAATAAAAATCACTTAATAGGTGCAATTTAGACTCATTAAGTGAAAAGTGATAAAAATAAATGATCCCTTAGATTGATCAAGTATGACTTTGTACATGTCAAGAATACCCTTGAAGCAAAGAAACATTAAAATAACAAAAAATGAATGTTATTATTACGTGAAAATACTTTTAAAACAATAAATGCAAATACTTTAAAAATAAAAGGAAAATCCTTTAAAAAATTATAAATAAATAAATAAAGACGAACAAAATAAGTATATAATAGAAGAAAAATTATGTAAAAAAAAAAAGAGAATAAAATGAATGTGATTATTATAGGAAGTAGGCAAAGGAAGATCTAATCTAAGTGTGTGCAACTGATCATCATACTAATATGAGACTTTCTCAAGTGCTCAATACAGTCATCAAGTTGTTATGGATTCAACAGGCATGAATCGTCAATCTATTGTTTAATTTATTTATTTTGATGTTTTAATTGATTGCGTGTGTTAATGATAATAAAAAATTATTTAACATGTGGTATTTGAGCTCCTAAGAAAACATTTGGCAAATGTGCATGGTATCATGAATGTGAATGAAAAATATACTAATAACTTTTTTTTTTGAAAGCCAAATATACTAATAATTTGATATACGTGTAGATGTAAAAACCTAACAACTTTTTTGTAACCTAATTGAAATTGTTAGGCATAGTCAAATTACTTTCTTTCTATCAATATATGACTTACATATTCATGAATTCATTTATTCTTAATTTAAAATCTAGATAGCCAAAATTACATCTATTAATTTTTAATGTGTTTAAAGCATCTTTAATGCAATTATCTCTCTCTCTCTCTCTCTCTCTCTTTTTTTTTAATATCAATGCGATTATCTATGTGAATTGAATTTCTTATCACATAAGATGGATACAACATCGGACCTAGACATTTGTTTCAGAGGGGACACCTTATAACAAAGTAAAATAATATAAAAGTTAAATATAAAAACAATTGTAATTCCACTCTTCTCTAGCTTACTCATTAATCTCATTTCTCTTATGAATCTCTGAATCTTTTTCTCACAAACTCACTATTCTTCACTCAAACCTTATTAATTTTGATTTGAATAATATGAACAAAAGAATAAAAGTACTTCTAAAAATATATATATATTTTAAAAAAACGTCAATTTAATTTTAAATAATGTAAATGTATGATTGTTTTTTTTTAAAATAAATCCATAATATTCACCAAGTAATAAACTGATACATAAGAGAGATCCAAAAAATTAAAAAATTAAAGAAAAATCATTCAATAATTTATATAAATATGATATAGTTTGTGATAAGAAAAATAGTGCACGATAAATGTGTAAAACTTTCATAAAATAATAGAAAGTGGGGTCCAATGATCACAAGTGACAAGTTTAGTCTGTTTAGTTAGAGTCACTGTGACCTGACTTTTTGAACAGGTACGAACCCCCGCAACAACATTCTGCATACGTTTGGAAAAAAAAAAATGCAAAAAGACTGTAGTTTTGGTACATTGATGGAATCCAACTCGGATACTACCATGTACAATAAAAACTCCATGCCATCAACACGCTTCCACTCTTATGGTTCTATTTACTTTGACAATTATACGTAACAATTTAGTTTTATATTAGAATATGTAATGATTAATATTATAAACTTAATTGATTTTAAAAAAATTTCAGAAGGGCACGTGCTCCATTTGGACCTAATGTAGGTTCGCCCTTGGATGGATAGATAATGAGGCAAAAGAATTCTCTCCAATATAATTATTAAATCCAAATATGGAGCTGCTGCAACAGAAAAAAGAAAAAAAAAATAGAGTATATAAATGAGTTTTTCAATTGAGAAACACTCCTAGGAAATGCTAATTATGATTTCTCATTTTTTCCAAAGAATTAAAAATATGAATATTTGTTACATTTTCTCCTCTTAATTGTAAAATATATAAATAGAGAGTATGAGACACATATTTTACTGGTGATTAATCAAAAGTGGATGTATAGTTTGTATTAAATAATTGCATTGAAAATAAGAATATGCATTTCTATATATATTTTTAACAAAATGGATCCTTATTAAAAGAAATACATTATTCATGTGTCACTAATAGAAACTTAAATATCGGATAATAACATTGGAGATGCTCTTAAAGTATTTTCAATACTCTCCAATGTTGTAAGCATTTTTAAATTTTTATTGGTGACACATTAACTAATTTTTTTTTATTATTTTTTAATATAGATCTACTTTGGCAAGAAAAATATAGAAATGTATATTTTCATCTCTAATGCAATTATTTAAAACAAATTTATAAAATATATGTCACACTCTCTTACCTTTTATATTTTACAATAAAGATGAGAGAGAAAAAGACAAATATTCATATTTTTAATTAGTTAAAAAGTGAGAAATTATAGTCAACATTTCTAAGAGAATTTCTCAATTAAGAAATTTATCTCCGTATTTATTATTATTATTATTATTTTTTGCCACATAAACTCTATATTTGGGTTAGATAATTACATTGGAGGGGTATTTATCTTATATGACAAGAAATTCAACATAAATAATAATTGCATTTGAGATGCTCTTACTTTTCTCTCTCTCTTTCTTCTTTTATTTTATTTAAAAATAACTATCAAATCAGATGAATGTATCAGAGTTTGATGGTTTTTTTTTTTTTTTTTTTAAATGATAGATTTTGATGAACTTCACAGATTTTATAGATTTTATATTAATTTTGTTAGAATTATTTAAGAAATTCAGTAAAATCTTGAAGAGAATTGTGAAATTTATTATATTTTTTTAAAAAAATAAAAGTCACAATCTATTACTTAAATGAAATCTGTGAAGTCAATATTTTTGTTAATATGCTTAAATTTTATTAAGTTTTATATAAATTTGAATTGAATACATTTCGCTTTTAATGGATTCAATAAAAATTTGGATTAATTACACATAAATTTGGATAAAATTCATATTGAATACATTGGAATATTTAAAATCTTTTAAATTTCAATAAATCTTAAATTGAATATACTCCCAAAATCCCCTAACAATTCAGTCACCAAACGAAAATTACGTACATTTATATCGACACATAAAATGTTACCAAACTTAGAATGGAATTTCAGGCTCAACCTGAAAGTCACGCTTTTCTTTTTGACAAAGCTTTCAAAAACACATGATCCGAGTAGATCGAAGATGGAGGCCATAGTTAATAGTTAGTGTTGTCCTCTGCTAAAGGCACTATAAGCCTCTCCACACACGCAAAGCAAATGATAACTACTCAAACATCAGCAGCTGTCCACTTGTCCTTTGTCCTTCTCTCCATATGTGAAAAATCAACTGCAGCCCACCACCACCACAACCTCCCTCTCTCTTTCTCAGATTCCGCATAACCATGTCACCCTTCTCTTCCTCCAAACCCATCTTCTTCTCTGCACTTCTTGCTCTGCTTTTTCTCTCCGGTTTTCTCTTTCTCCGTAGACCTTAACCAGTCCCTCACCTACATATGGCCTCTCCCTGCACAATTCACTTCCGGCAACCACACCCTCTCCCTCGACCCCGAACTCTCTCTCTCCCTCTCTCCGCCCTCCACCATTCTCAAACAGGCTTTCAACAGATACAAAGCCATCATTTTCATGCACACCACCACCAGAAGCAGACCTTCTGTCTATAACCTCTTTAGAGGAATCAGATCGGGTTATGATATCACCAAGTTGTCCATAATTGTCCATTCTGACAACGAAGATGTGGGGTCTTTTTCTTTTTGGTTTTTTGTTTCTATGTTGATTGCAAAATTTGACCTGTGTTTGGTTTTGGTTTCTGGGTTTGTTGCAGCTGCAATTGGGTGTGGATGAGAGTTATAGTTTATTTGTTGCAAAGAACAGTGATCATTCAATTATTGGGGAGGCCACGATTGAGGTACATACATCATTTTTTTTTTTTTCTAGTGTTTTTTTTTTTTGAAAGCAAATTGATAAATTCTGTTTCTTTTTTGCAGGCAAATACTGTTTATGGTGCACTGAGAGGGTTGGAGGTGTGTATGCTACCGTTGAATTATATTCCAAATTATGCAAGTTTTATGTTTTGGTGTTTATTGATTATAATTTGAATTGCTTCATGACTGTTGATAGATTAGTGGTGAGAGAATTGGAGGCTAAACATAGCTTATTGTTATGAGAAATTGTTTATGGTGAGTAGTGTAGAATTGACCATTTGCATGTATGATTGTGTGAGTGTGAGTGTAAGTAAGAGAGTTATGTGAGAGATAGCATGAATTACTAATAACTTGTTATTTTGTGAGTGATCTATTGAAAATTGAAGTCTGACTCTGAGCTTTTGCTTTATTTAGATTCTTTTGGACATTTTCAATTTGCTAATAGCATTAGAATGCCCGGAGTTTTGAAGATATTCCGCCATCATTTGATTCGTCTTTCTTGTGTGGCTTTGATTGGATTATGTACTTTTAAACTACATACTTACGATTGCTAGGAGAAGATGGATAGTTTTTCCTTAATACAGATCTGATTGTGAACATCAAATAGTCAAATACTGATATATTTGCCGTGCTTGGTGTTCTTCCCAGACATTCAGCCAATTATGCTCCTATGATTTTGAAAGTAAATCTGTACAAGTATATAATGCACCATGGTACATTGAAGACAAGCCTAGATTTGCATTCCGTGGCCTAATGCTTGGTGAGCTTAATTTTTCTGTTGCTGTGGAATGTATAGTTTTAATTCTTTTACATTTGTTTTTCATTTGTCTTTGTTCATGTCTTAGACCTAGAGCATGCTTGATTCTTACTGTACTTGCGATGCAGATACATCGAGACACTATCTACCAGTGGCTGTCATCAAGGAGATAATTGAAGCTATGTCATATGCTAAACTTGTAAGATAATCTACTCGTAATTATTTGTAAGAGTGATATTCCACCATTCTATTTTATTTGGCCTAGTTACTCTCTGTCTTATCTTTTCCATTATTTTGTATCTAATTTTGATATTGAATTCAGTAGAATGTCCTTCATTGGCACATCATAGATGAGGAGTCATTTCCTCTTGAAGTACCATCGTATCCAAAACTCTGGCAAGGTGCATATACAAAGTTTGAGCGCTACACAGTTGATGATGCCTATGAAATTGTCAGGTACAGTGTACACAGCTTATTCAGTGCCGAGGACTCGCTTGATTATAAAAACTTATTGGAAACTCAATCAAAGTATCTTTTTGTTTATTCTTATGGGAATGTTATAAAACTAATGCGACTCAGATGTCATTGTAAATTAAATTTAGTGCCTTTTCAGGTTTGTAATGTCTTTATTCACTGGATGCTCTTGTTAAAACAAGGAAGTGTTTAGTTTCAGTAGGGTTTCAACTGCTTTTACATTAAGTTAAGCGCACCCAGAATGTTAAAGGTTTAAATATTGTAAAATAATTGAACTTGTAGAAGAAGAGAGGAAACAAAAATAATGATTCCAACGTATGCGATATTGTATGATCTAAAAATGTATAATTTTTTCCGATCCTGACTTGTGTTTTCTTTTTCATGTTTTCTTGTGCCAATATGAAGCTTTGCCAAAATGAGAGGTGCGCTTTATTTTAAAGTTTCTAAATTGCCTTTGGCCTCTAAATGTATTTATTTGTTTGATTCTTTTTATTTATTCATTACTTTGCATGGTTTTTGGCAGGCATCAATGTTATGGCAGAAGTAGATGTCCCTGGTCATGCAGAATCATGGTAAGATGCTTCTTAAACACATGCGGAATGATAAAGTAGGAGGATAAAGCTTTCTGGTTCCTGATTATTTTAGTGTCAAAGATGAACCCTAATTTTCTGTGAATAAAAGGGGATTATAATAAGTACTCAATTTTTCAAAACAAATCATGAAACTCTTTTGATAGGTAGAATATCATAGATCAATATCATTCTGTTGTGAAGATTTGATCGCAGTTGCAACATGGCCAAGTAAAAGCATAGGTTTTCTTTCTCTCTTTTTTTTTTTTCTTCCCTCTTTTGGTATTACTATTACCCCGAAGTCTACTACTCTAGAGCACAATGTTTTAGACTTTGCAACTTAATTGACTTGTTTGTTATGTGCAGGGGAGCTGGATATCCTGATCTTTGGCCTTCTCCAAGCTGTAGAGAGCCACTTGATGTTGCAAAAAATTTTACTTTTGATGTGATTGCTGGTATTCTAGCAGGTTAATATCTCCTGGAATCCACCCCCCACCCTACCCCACCCCCCTCCCTTTCTATTAGTGCACATTAATACTAGATCATAGTTGTTGATAAGATTATTTTAGTTCCCAATTTACAGAAGTTGTAATCTTTAGATGAATTTTTAGGCCTTTCACTTTGGTCAATAAAAAACACAATATGGGTTAAAACCATTTGTGAATGTCACTTTGCTGGTTTCAAATTTGATTTATGTTGTTAATAGATTTCTTTGGGGTAAAATATAATATAACAGGTAACTCTTTACTGATATGATATTGGACATATTTTATGTGCATACTCCCCAGTCTTTTTTCCCTGTAACTTCTAATTGGATGATTATTTCTAGGTATTCTGGATATGGTCATTGGATCTCTTCTTTGCAGAATGTCATTGTTCCGTTTTGGTTTTGGCTGGATATATTACCTTATCTACACTGGGTGTTGCATATATATATATATATTCTTTTATCTTCCATTAATGTTGATGCAAAATTTTTGCATTGCAGATATGAGAAAAATCTTTCCATTTGAGCTATTTCACTTGGGTGGCGATGAGGTCCAGACGGGTTAGTACGGAAAGGTTTTTCTTTTTGGCTACAATTTTGCAATCTCTTAATTGACATAAGAAATAATGCAGTTATAAAAAATCCATCTAGCGTGCTGTCCATTGTAAAAATAGAAGGAAAAAGCTTTGTAGTTATTGAAAAATCTCAGAAATTGTTAATGTGTACCTGAAGGAAAGTTACATGCAAGCCAATCTGTAAAAGAATACTACCGTGCAGACTACTTTGAATCAACTTTAAAAAGTTTTAATGAACTCAAAGGTTTTTGCAGTGTACTCCACATTTACTTGCTTCATAATTAACTGAATCCTGATGGGTTTTACCTAGTACTTTTTTGCATTCTGATGTTTATTGATTTACAATGGTTTAATCTTTGACAGATTGCTGGAATTCTACTCCACATGTGAAGCAGTGGTACATGCCTCAACTCTTCTTGTTGATCATCTTCACTTATCGTATGATAACTTCTAAATTTAAGTAACCCGTTGCCTATATCAAGGAATGAAAGTCTCTAAATTTTCTTGCTGGAACACTAAAGATACCTTGAACAAATGATTTATTATATTTTTGTGTTCACGTTTGTCCTTGTCATCTGAGGCCCATCAAAATTACAAATATTAGGTTGCCTATTAATTTAACCTTTTTCCTGGTAAAGTGTACATATTACTTCCTTATTTTCAGTGCCTACGTTCCATGCATCTCAAAACTTGAGAGAGATTTAATCATTTTGTATATTGTTTTTTTGTTCGTGTCTCTTCCACTACTCGTCACTTGTTTTGTATGTATGCTGGCATTCTCAAAAAATAATATAAAATAATAATATGACAAGAAAGAGAAAATAGAACTGTTCAACTCTATGAGGTTTTGGAATTCAGTTTCATTGGTGTAGCTGCCTCCTCATTTCCTGACATGTCAGTTTCCAAGTTACTGGTTTCATTTTTTCTGGAATGATTACATTTAGCTGATGTTTTACCATTGATCTACTTTAAGTTTTTAAAAGAAATAGGGTATTGGAGTTCAAACTGATTTATATAGTAAATAGAATTTACTTGGTTTACTGGTTTGCAAGCCTAGACATTGAAGTCAGACTTAAGTTTGGCATTGTTGAGCAGGGGAATTGTCTCATTATTCATAATAAGGACATAGAATCAATTGGATCATTACCCTATATTTTGCAACCTTGAACCGTAATGGGTTAATGATATTTCTTGAATTCTGATTAAAATCATTCTGTTTTGGTAAAGTAGGTTATCTAGTTGTCCAGCGATTATGTTTACTTACTGCTTGATCCATTTGCAGGATTCAGGATCATAACATGACTGCTAAGGAAGCATATCAATATTTTGTTCTCAGAGCTCAAGAAATAGCAATATCAAAGAACTGGACACCAGTTAACTGGTTTGTCCTTATCTATTCCGTGGAATTGCTATTAGTATTTTCCAATCTGACTTTGCCCTTGGACTTTTCATGCATCGAATGTTCTTACATTTTATCTCATTGTTCTTGCTTGGATCTAGTGAGGAGTTTGGAGAATTTATGAAACATCATAAAAATATGAGGAAATTTATAAATGTGCTTAACACAAAGAATATTCATTCCTTCTGAAAGTATTTATAGGGATATTGAGGATTGGTTGTAGAAAGATTGATTGTATTATCCAAATTATGAATTTTTGTATTATTGCCTCAAATATGGATACGTATATTTTCATTTCAGGGAAGAAACCTTCAATGCATTTGCGACAAAACTTAATCCACAAACGGTGGTGCATAACTGGTGAGTTTTTGTTAGTCTTTATATATGTATCAAGCCAAATGTGTCTCTAAATTAAAATTTCCAACCTGAACTATTTTTTTCCTGCTATAGGTTGGGTCCTGGTGTCTGTCCAAAGGCTGTTGCAAAAGGTTTCAGATGCATATACAGCAATCAAGGTGTCTGGTATCTCGACCATCTGGATGTTCCTTGGGAGAAAACCTATGCTGCTGAGCCTCTGGAAGGAATAGAAGAAGCTTCAATGCAACAGCTTGTAATTGGAGGTGAAGTTTGCATGTGGGGTGAGACAGCCGACGCCTCAGATGTTCAGCAAACAATATGGCCTCGAGCTGCAGCAGCTGCAGGTTTGCCTAAAATTAGCCCAACAGAAGTATTCGATTTAATGTTCTAAATTGTTTAGATCGTGTACTCATTTACTTTTGCTTTTTATTCCCATAGAGCGTTTATGGAGTAGGAGGGAGGACATTTCCACTGGCAATATTAGCTTAACTGCACTACCGCGATTCCACTACTTCAGATGTCTATTGAATAGACGTGGGGTTCAAGCTGCTCCAGTGACGAATTTTTATGCTCGACAGCCTCCGACTGGTCCTGGGTCATGCTACTTGCAATAATTATACTGTTGTGATATTATTCAAGTCAGATGCATCTGGAGCCTGCATTGCTGCTCCTGTAAATGATAAATGCATCAAAATTCCCTGCAGTTTGAATGGAATTCTTCAATGCATTGTTTGTATGATAAATAATTAAGTGCGTGTTTAAATTGATCTAGTAGGTTGATGTTCTGGCATCACGACTTCTTGTCAGCTCTACTGTTTGTGATGTAGTATTACTACTTCAAAAATTAATTTCAATCTGGCCACGTAAATTTGGCAATGTTAATGATGTGATTAATCTAGTCAGTAGCTGGCTATTTTCGTTTCTCTAACAGTGACAGCCAAGGATGCTGTGGAGCTTTCACATTTTTACACACCTTGATGTAATAGGTAGGCAGAATTGTTACAATATTGAACGTGATTTTTATTTTATTGACCTCTTGACATTAAATCAGACAATCGATGGAATTTAACAGAGATAGAACTTTATGGTGCAGTCAAGAATGTTGCTCTCATAAGTTGGAAGAGGTTTACTCATAGTTTTAGTCGAAAATTCGTCCATAATTTTTGTGGGCATAGTGCGTTGAACCTTGTTCTTTGCACCGGACAAGATGGTGTTGGTATTAGTTTATCAACACGCTTTTTGCATCGAACATGAAAATTTTGTATGGATAGAAAAGATGTAATTTCAACGTTTATGGTTCTAAATTTATTTTACGTAAGTTTGGACAGTGTTAAAAGGCATAAATTTATGGGTCACTTATAGCATACAAAATCTTATCTGCATTATAAATTTATACATCAGTTATGGCATACAAAATCTGTTGTACAACATTGGAATTCTTTATCCAATGCATTTGTAGCATGACACAAAAAGAAAACAGTAAAGAGACTGTTTGTTTTGACATTTGTTTTGAGAGGATAATGATCCTATCTTGAATAAGTGGTTCAATGACAAATGGTGCATTTAGAGAACCGCATCGATCATCATAAAAATCATTGAATACTATTTACTTGAATTTAATTTATTATAATTTGAAGATGCTCATGGGATATATTTATATATAGAATACTATTTGACCCAAACGCATCAATTTTCTCTATGAATTGAATAATAATATTGACTCGAGACTTTTTCTTGCGATCATCGATGTTATGAAGAAAAGATAGGGAATCCAATGGAAATAATGACAATATAGGCTGGAATATACAATTCGAGTCAATTCAATATTTCAATTCTAATGTAAACTTATCCAACAATTTAGAAGACCAGAAAAAAAAAAAAGAAAAAAAAATCCAAGCTGTATGATGGCAACAAAGACTTAAAATCAATAAATTATTCTTCTCTTAATTATTACCTAGAGCTAGAATTCAAGTGTTGACATGGACCTCCAATTTCATATCTAATGAGTAATGACTCATTTAAAAAAATGAGACGTTCCGAAAATCTGAAGCAAACCAATGTAAAAAGTCCTCTACCAAATTTACAAAACTAGACCAAAGTAGGACTTGCTTGACCAAAACAAATCACAAACAGGGTACAGCTAACAAAAAACCTGAACAAAAATTTGTCATGTTTCCCAAACCGATAAATTCATTTCTGCCTTTAGTTTTTATGCATGTGCAATGTTGTCTTGCTTGCTAGTTATGGTAATGAAAACTGAGAAGCACTTTCAATTCAAAAGTTATTGAGGTGATGAGCAAGAATGCTTGGTGACTCATGAGCTTTTCACATTATTTTAAATAATAATAAATAGTACTTCTCAGTATAAGAAGTTGGCAGATGTTCTTGTCATTAGGTTAAGATGATCTCATATGGTTGTTGTTTGATTGGTGAAACATGGGTTTGGTGAGTTGGGTCATATCCCAATAACAATATATTGCTTACCTGCTATCAATCAAACTTCTCTTACATCATGCATTGATTTGGAGCTCATCTGCAACTACTTTCTTTCTTTATTCTTTGCCTAATAATAATCATTTACTCCTTTCCAGCCAACAGGTATATAACCATTTATAGGTCATGCATGTTTTGAGTCTTGTATTACTAAGTGGATCCTAGTTGATAGTTTAAACTACTGGGTCTAGAAGTAACTGATATGGTACCAAAAGTTAACCCAAAAATTTTTGGGTCGAGTCTCTTCATAAGCAATCGGTTTCTGTTTGCATCTGTATTTGAGTTTGATTTAGATACTAATCTACTTATATATTTTGTTATTTTTAGTAGAGAGTCTTATATGATCATTATCATATCATATAAAAAAGGGTTAATGTTAATATGGAACTAACGTAATTATTTGTAAGTTGTATGTGTTAAATCCAATATGTTTGAGTTTACTACTCATATTACGTTCACCTTTTATCGCAAAATTACTTGCTCGGGTTTCATTTCCTATTTTTCCTTCAACTAAATCACTTCTAGAATCATTGTAGATGAATATATTGAAATCTTAGTTCTTATTTTTCAAATTCCACAAGGATTGCATTTGGAGGTTCAAAGCTGAAAGAGACCTCTCATCATGCTTGTTGTAGGTCAAAGGGCGCCATGAATGAAGGGGAATCTTGCACTATTGCATGGAAAATAAGTCAAAAAATATACAGGATTACCAGATTTGTCTGTTAATAATTTCTCTAGTACCATACAAATGCCAGGCACAGTGGTCAACATTATTCTATTCTTACTGTTTTTATACGTATTCATGTCAATTTTGTTGTTGTCATAATTTAGAATGGAAAATGTTAACCTGCATTTTGTCCATTGTTATCATAAGTTAGAATGGAAAATATGAACCTGCATTTTAAATGAATTTGAAGCGGTACATTTGAGAATCTTGACGAGAATAGGAACTTTAATTCCCCATTTATAGGTACAATGTTTTTTGGAAATTATAGGGAAATAAATTTGGGTTCTTTTCCAAAGAGAAATTACTGTTAGATTTTGCGTCGGCTGCAAGTTATGTGATTTCCAATAATCTTTAGTGTATGCTGGATTCATAAAATATGAATCAAGTTTCTTTCTTCACTGATGATTTCGAATTAGTAAAGGGACGCTAGGTGAACTTTACACATAAATTAAGTTCTTAATGCATGGTGAACTCAACTCTCCCTGTCAATGGGCCAGCGGTGTAATGGTAAGTAGCTGTCCCCTTGGCTCTCTCCTTTGGAGATTGTGGGTCCGACATGCTCTCACGTTATGTGCGTTTCATTCCCATGCATGTGGGTTGCCTTCCATTCAAGTGTGGGTTGCTCCCTCTCATTCCGAGGAGTTGATCCTCGGATCATATCGTAACGTCTATCGCTGCTTGCTCCAGCTGAATCCTTGGATGATCCCAGATATAATAATAATAATAATAATAATGATAATAATAACTCAACTTTCTCTTCGACATAAGGAATCTAGTTTTTTTTAGGGTATGTTTGGTACGTGAGTTTTGGGGTGGTATTGGGATTCATATTTTCCCATTCTCCCACATCCCGTATTTGGAGCTAAGGAAGGGAATAGATTTCTCATTCCCGAGCCCACCTCTATTCCAACTCAATGTGGGAAATGGAATCCCAAGCTGAAGCTTGGGTTTTCAAGCTTAGGAATGAGAATCATTTATTATTATTATTACTATTATTATTTTTAATTCTTCCTCTCTCATCAAACAAAATCTCTCTCTTCACACAACACCGTCTCTCTCTCTCTCTCTCATCTCCACCACACCCGCCCACCACCACCATAAACCACTACTCATCTCTCTCATCTTCTTTTCCATCCATGACGACGAACCACCAACAACAGTTGAGGACCACTCTAACTTTTTGTTTTTTTTTTTTTAATTTATTTTTTTTATGTGTATGGTTGCAATCATCTGAGTTCGATTGGAATCCAGAGAAACATCTCTAGGTTCCAATCGAACCCAGATGAAGAGTTTTCTTCATTTGGGTCGAAACCCCGATGAAGTGTTTCTTATTTGGGTTCCAGTCGAACCTAGATGAAGTTCTTCATTTGGGTTCATACCTCTGTTTTGAAGTGTTTTTTTTTTTCTTTTTTTAAAAACTGTTTTGATTTTTTTTTTCTTTGATAAATTGTTTTGTTGATGTTGTTGTTGTTGTTGTTGTGAGAGATGATGATGTTATAATATTATTGATGATGTTAAAGATAATGGGAGATGATGATATTATTGATGATGTTGATGAACTGGGGTAGATGATCTTGAATTGAAGATGGTGGAGGACCCAAATGATCTGCACTTGCACTTTTTTTTTTTTTCCTTTTTTCATTTTTGTATAAAATAAATTAATTTTAAATATATAATAAGATATTTAAATTAATTTTATTCCAATCTAATACTAATCTACACCAAACAAAATATTGTATAATTTCAATTCAATCCCAAGTTCTACAAAACATGGGACAGTACTTTTTTAGTCCAATCTATTTCAATCCAATCCAATTAATCCAATCCATTCAATTCCAATCTTGCATGCCAAACGAAGTCTTACATATTTTCATTATCAATTAGTAAAAACAGTCATGGCTGTTGTAATCCTTAGTATGATTGATCAGATTATAATATGAGTTCTTATGTGAATATGTTTGAAGCGTGTGATTATGTGGTTAAGCGTTAGCGAAAATCTCCATTTGTGATTCACTTTTTTTTTTTTTTAATTAATTTTATGGTAGAGAATGTGGATTAAATTAAAAAAAAAAAAAACTATTAACACATTATGTTTTGAGAAAAGTAAGATTTGAACTATTGATCTTTTAGAATCAAGAGAAAGTGCTTAACCACTCTTAATCAGGGGTGATATGCAAAATATTGAAACATGTTGTGATTCGCTCAACTTAAATACATGAATATTTATAAAATTTTAAAATTAATAAATCTTAGAAGAAAAACTTTCTTAATACATGTCATGTATTTTAGTAATATAAAGTAGGTTGGTAGCAAAAGCTAAAATAACAACTTAGCTTGCAAGAAAATTATATATCATATTCTTAGCCTTATAAGGAATAATTCTAAAAATACAAATATAACTACAATACAGTTTTTTTTTTTTTTTTTTTACAAAAACAGGATATACAACCAAAGGAGAAAAGAAAAAACTAATGGAGAGCCTGATCTCTCTGACTTTCAGAACTAAGAAGATACTCTAGCTCTGGGGGTGCATCAGACAAAGAAATATCCTTATAAAATATTCCAAGAGCTCTTTTTGCCAATCAATCAGTAGCATAATTAGCATCCTGAGGAACAAAAAAGATTTTAACATGTCAATACTTTTTCATAACGTTTCAAATATCTAAGATTATAAATTCATAGCAAATGGGAGCAGGATCCGACTGAAGATTAAATCAACGGCTTTTTACTATCTGATTCCACTAATACAACAGGACAGAGTAAATCCCAAGCAAGAATAAGGCCTCTTAAGATGGCCCTCAACTCAGCTTTCAAAATTGTGCAAACACCAAGAGAGCACATAAAACTTCCCTTAAAAATCCCCTAATCATCACAGATTAAACCCCCAATCGTAGCTCTGCTAATGGCTTTATCCAAGGCTCCATCTATATGCAATTTGATCTAACCAATAGGAGGAAAATTCCAACTATAAGAAAAATCAGGAGCTATAGGAGCAGGAAACTTAATATAACAATCTCTCCAAGCAGCATAAATAAGTGAAGTTTGTTTGTCAATAAATAAACTCCATTCAAATGTCTTATAAAGTTTGGATCATGTACTTCTTGGTTCCTCCAAAACCATAGGAAATAGCAAGTGATCGTAAAAGTAAGAGGCCAGGTACTTTTTCTAGTAAGGTTTATTAGAATCCATTTCTTTCTGTTAACTCTAAAAAACTAGTCCTTCTATTTGTGAGGTATTAGCTTCAACTAGATTTCAAAAGCAAATAAACAATTCCTTAAAACATACATATCATTCTCCAAAATGTGGCCACAAAAGAAACAAGAGCTAGAGGTAGCAAGATCTATCCAAGCTTTTTTATCATTAGTAAGAAGTTTCCCATGCTTAAACTACCAAAGAAAGAGCTGCATCCTTTGAGGGACTTTTATCTTCCACAAAACACTACAAAGTCTATCCTCATGACCCCAATAACTACTAACAAAAGAGTTATAGGCAGACTTTAAGAAAAAACAACTATCACTAGAAATCTTCCACATA
Organism: Nephelium lappaceum; assembly: GCA_021234005.1. NCBI lineage: Eukaryota > Viridiplantae > Streptophyta > Magnoliopsida > Sapindales > Sapindaceae > Nephelium > Nephelium lappaceum. Next base: position 21,752,115 of record CM037999.1, read on the forward strand.
AGACGATCAACACTTGCTTCTCGATGAGAAAGAGGGGAGATAGCAAGAAGAAGGTATTACCCATCAAGAAGAAAGTTTTTTAAATGAGACCAATCCCAATCCCCACTTATATTAACCAAATTAGCCACTTTAGCATTTATTAAATCAAGAGGCACAACACTACTACACCAATTAAGTAAAGGTCCTACATCTGCCACCCACCTCTCAGACCAAAATTTAACATGTTCTCCATTTTCAATCCGCCAAGCAACATTATCCTTGACAAAAGGATACACAGAACATAAAGCTTTCCAAAGCGTTGAATTAGACGCACTCACTTTTCATGAATTAACAATATTATAATTCAATCTATACTTGAACATAACTACATCTCGCCAAGTACAATTTGGCAATTTTTATTTTCTATTTTTTCAAGTTATAACTGGCATTTAAGATGCACTTTCTATGTATTTTTTTTTCCATAAAATTATTGAATATGATGAGTTAAATATGTCAGCTTTATTAGAATGTTATAGATGACTCTCACAATTCTTGCCTTTTTATTTTTTTATTTTTAATATCTTGAATATTTTATCAAGTAATACTATATGTTTCTAAATTGCTTATCTTCTTTATTTTATATTCTAAACTAGTAATTATATATAATAAACATTTTTATTACATATAATAAACAATTCTAAGAAGTTTATTTTGTGGTTCGTGAATGAGCCGATTTTTATAACAATATATACAATAAAATTGAGTGAAGAAATTTCAGCAACCTTAAACATCCCACATTTATATCTTAATTAATGATGTAACAATTGATGGATGTATATAGATTATCAATACTTTATTTTGTTTATAAAATTATATTCATACACCAATAATCACATTATTGATTGATATATAAATGAGATAATAAAAGGTGAGAAGACTAACATTATTAAAGAAATTGATAGTGATGGAGAAATAAATGGAGATGTATTTAGAATTTATTACAATTTAAGAAATTATAAAAGTTGGGTGTATTCAATTGAGACTTTATTCCCACAAATTTACATCAAATTTATAAAATTCGTAGACTTCATCAAAATCCATTATTAGGGGGTGTCTTTAATCTAAATTTTATCGAAAATATTTTAAAAGAAAAATCATCAAATTTTAACGAATTCTAGATTAATTACACCCCAAAAATTTGAATATAAATTTAAATGTGATAAACTTTATTAGACGAATTTGTGGGTGCACATTATGACTGTTGCACTAAAGACTATGAACTCTAATTGATTCATATCGATTAATTCCAACCAATGATGGTCAATATTCAAATTATAAATAAGTGCTTTTTTTTTTTTTTTAAAAAAAAAAAGATAGGTGTATTGACTAGTTTAAATTTGGGTATTTAATTAGATGGACTTGGATATAAATTCATTTATTATAATTAATTTTCAGTATCAATGATGCTTAATAATAGACAACAGTGTCTCTAATTAATAACAGAAGCACGATTAAATTTTACTGTCTACTTCATCAGTATTTAATGCCAATAAAATCTAAATAAATTCAATAGTGTTTGGTAGTTGAAGCTATAATTATTTTCTTATCAATATTATTTTTCAAATTATCTTGATAAAATAATGTAAGTAGTTAAAAAAAAAGAAAAAAAAAAACTGTTATGGAAGTTATTATCTCCCAACTATGGGAGCAGATACCGAAAAATAAAAATTTCTAGTAGGTTTGTGGATGCATAATTGTATGCAAATGTTAGTTTATATATTGGTAGAGCTCATTTATTGGCTTACAGAGGGTTTTTTATTTTTACTTTTATTTTTTTAATTTTAAGAGATTTTCAATTTGTTTTGTGGTTTTTGATTACCACTTCAATAGAACTTTTAAACCATTACAAAATTTTTTACACTTACTAGGAGAAAGGTCACTTTTTTTTTTCTTTTTTTTCTTTTTTTAAGTAGGTTTTTATTTTTATTTTTTTAAATATTTGAAATTTTTTTTACAATATTTTATTAATTACACTGCATTTTCCAAATATAAAACCTTCAATAAACGTATTCAATGAGAAGTTTTATTCTTTTTAATAAATTCACCATATAAAAGTTCTTTTTTTTTTTCAAATTAAATAACCAAACTATCTACATAATTTAAAGAGTTTTTTCTTTTTCTTTTTCTTTTTCTTTTTTTTTTAAATAATTGACAACTAAATAATTAACAATTTACCTTACAAAGTTCTTTTGGTAAACACCTTAATGCTAAAAAATCTACTATGAGAAGCCTTACTATGAGAACATCTACTAAATATTGTCCTAATCTTTTGAGATTTGATAAACCCTAAGAGTGTGTATTCAATCTAACCTTTATAGGAGTTTGATGATTTTTTTTTTTTTATGATAGATTTTGATGTAATTCATAGATCCTATAAATTCAATATTGATTTTGTTAGAATTCTTTAAGAAATCCAATAAAATATTGAGGAGAATGACAATATATGTATATATATATAAATATATATAAGTTTTAAAATTAATTCAAATTCATCATTTAAATGAAATATATGAAGTCAATGACTTTTTGAATACATATATAGTGTGTTTACTTACATATAGTTGAAATGGCTTGAAATTGGAATAATCTGGAATTAAAATGATGTATCAAAATTAGAATAAATTATTTACTTCAATTGCATGAATTAGAATTGGAATCAATAGTATTCCTATTAAGATGTTTACTTTACTTTGAAATCGGAATGGATTAATTTCAAGTTACAAAAATGTCATTGATTAAAATTATGTATTTCATATACTTTTTTTGTAAAAATAAATAAATAAATAATGTAACCATTGAGATTTTGATATAAAATGTTACCTAAATTTGCTAAGTTGGGGGGGAGGGGGCCGGAGGGAGTGATAAAATAGGTTTATAGGTTTATATATATATATATATATATAAAAGGGGTATAAAAGACTTCTTATTTTGTAAAATAGAATGATAATGAGATTTCTAAGTATGGTTGGAGGAATGAGATTCCCATTCTGCAACTCTAAATTCGTGTGGGATCTACAATTTAATTTCCATTACAAACTGATTTTAGAGCAAGTAAACACCAATAATCATGCTCATTCTCTATTTTTATTTCTTGATCCATTGAACAAACGTACCACTAATTTTATTGAATTCTAAGTAAATCTAAATTAAATACATTTAAATTTTATTGGATACTATACAAATCTAAATAAATACATTTAGATTTTTAATGAATTTCATATAAATTTGAATTGAATATTCGATTTCAATGACATCTATTCAAATATAAACTCAATACATTTTAACTTTTAAAATCCTTAAATTATAATAAAATCTTAAATTGAATACACTTTCTGCAATTTCATTATAATACTTTTATTTTATTTTATTTTTTTGATGGCGTTTCATGATATAGTTCCTTTTAAAAAATTAGAAATATATTGAATCTATTACCAAATATGCCTTTTTCAAACTTGAATGACATTGACTCTTGACTTGAATTTATATATTATATACTTCTTTAATTATCATTTGTCTCCTAGTAAGAAAATATTGATTCTATTAGATTTCAATGGAATGTATCAGATTGTAATGGATTTTATATAAATTTGGATTGAATATATCATATTTCAATTAAATCTATTCAAATGTAGATTGAATATATGATAACTTTTAAAATATATCGATTCTATTACCAAATAAGCCTTTTGTCAAACATGAATGAAATTGACTCTTGACTTTAATTACTATATTGTATACTTCTTTAATTATAATTTGTCCCCAAATAGGAAAATATTGATTATATTAGATTTTAATAGAATATATCATATTGTAATAAATTTCATATAAATTTGGATTAAATATATCATATTTCAATAAAATCCAAATGTCGATTGAATACGTGATAACCTTTTGTTGGGTGATTGGGTATCGGGTCGGGTCCACCCAAGTTGACCCAAACCTAGATTCAAGATCCATTTAAATAAAACTCAATAACTCGATTAATAGTTATTAACAGTTAACAAAGACTCATCTGTTCTTGGCAGTTTTAAATGTTTATAATGGGGTGCATTGGTGTTTAACAAAGGGTGAGACACCTGCAATAAACATAGAAAAACATAATAAAAGAATATTGAGTTTTAGAAAACATAGAGGAGAGAAAAAGAGAAAACATAATAGCAAGGCAAATCACATTGTGATTTGAAGTTCTTTTCTTTCATTGTGTTGGAATCCAACCAGTTGAATAATCTAGAAAATTCAGAACAATTTTCACTGAGCATAAACATGCATCTTTTCGGTTCCGTTTTATTATTATTTTGATGAATTTATACATTCACTAGTATCAGAGCTGTAAGGGTTGTTTGCTAGTTGAATAAACCCTAATATATGATCAAATGCTATGAAACTTAAATTTTTTTATTGAAAATTTAGGAAATAGACAATTGAAACCCGAAACTTGTAGGCATGATTTCTCCTTCGTTAGACATTTATTTTGTGTGATTTGAGTTTTATACGACACTAGACATCGAAACGAGTTTGCGAAATTTTAAATATCAAAATTTCGTTGTAACACGAGTGAGAACAGGTCGAAATAAGGTTAGGGATAGATTAAGGTCGAAATTTGTTCATCCTTGTTGAACATTTGCTTTATTTCTAGTTTGATTCTTAATCCCACTCTTATATTCATAGTTTGTATTACACCTCATATTAAAATTAAAAACTAAAGGAATAAACAGAAAATAGATGGAATTTAAGGAATTATGGTGGCAATTCGGTCACTAGAAGACATAGGGAAGGCGGCGAGTGCATCATACGCGCATCCCTAGCGCGTGACGCACAAGACTGCATAGACTTGCCTATGCAATCGCCACGTATGCAATACGTAGGCAATAGACAAACAAAACGTGGTTAAACAGTGGATGGGCACGACTCCTTGATGTTATGACACGTGCAACAATTAAAACTTAACACATGGACACTCGGACACATGACATGTGTACCGGATGAAGATGCGTGTCGTGTGGTGCAATGACATTGAGACTTGTGGCATGATCATATTTTGAGACGTGGCTACTTGTAACCAACGAATATTTTATTGCGCTAAGAAAGCGACATGTGGCTGCTGACATCACCGCATGCTTGAAGGCTTGTCTAGTCACACTGCGATGTGTGACTGAGGCACCTGGAGCGTGCTTGGCTCCACTGGTGAGTGACAGTCACACGTTGTCGCCGCAGGTGGACTCTAAATAGTTTTTCAACCATAAATTTTTTTGTTTATTTTTTCTCTTCTTTTCATCCCAATTATTTATTCGCTCTAATGAGTGAGCTGAATTGTATTATTTTATTTTTGATCTAAAGAGAGTTGAAAAATAAATGTCTAAGTTTTTATGTTAAATTTTATTTAACCTAAAATTAATCATGCATATGTGTAGAGTTAAATACACAAAACCCCTCTAGGGTTAGCTTTAATACAGGCACATGAATATTTTATGTTTTGTAACACCATATCCCCCACTTAATAGTCAATCAGTGTTAAAAGTAAAGGTTGACCAGTTATTTTAGTGAGATGACTAAAATGCCCTCAACTTTATAATTTTTAATTTTTAAAAATAAATTTAAGAAATTTAAAATAAAAAATAAAAAAATAAAAATAAATTCAAAAAAACAAAAATCAAAACCAGATGATTCATCTCTCTCTCTCATTCTTCTTCTCCTTCTTTTTCTTTTCTTTTTCTTTTCTTTTTTAAATCCAGATGATTTTTCTTCTTCTCTTCATCAACAAACCTTGATGATTTTGAGTTTTTTGATGGCGGCGCAATGCTCGGAGTGAGAGTGGGCAAGAACGGTGTGGTTTTGATAGATGAGGGTTTTGGCGAGAAATTGATCGTAGTCGTCGAAGCCAATGATGGAGATTTTGAGGTGACTAGAGATGGGGTAGGAGTCATAGTCAGAGTCGAAGTCGGAGAAATGGTGGCTGGATGTGGGTTCGTCATTCTCTCTTCTTCTTCTTGTTATTTTATTCTTCTTCTTCGATATCTAGGTTTGAATTGATGTTGATTTAATTTTATTGAAATCTTGGTTTGATGTTGGTTCAATTTTCTTGAGGTTGATGATGATTTTTAGATGGGTTTTAGATATGATTAAGTTGGTGCGACTGAGTTGAAGATGTGTGTGTGGTTTTTTTTTTTTTTAGTTGAAGAAGAATTTTAGGTTGATGGTTGATTTTCAAATGAGGTTTTTGCGAGAACGAAGTGGTGAGATTGATTTTTTTTTTTTTTTTAAATTTAGTTGAAGATAATTTTTTTTTTTTTTCTAGTTGAAAATGAACAACCTGGGTTTGGTTTTTCCATTTGATGGTTCTGTCAAATATCCTATTCAATCAAATGGTTCTACTATTTCATGGTTTTGTTTTTTCATTTAATTTTTATGATTTTTATTTTGACTTTTATGATTCTAAGATGATGATTTTGGGTTGCTGCTGATGGTCGGTTGATGTTGGGTTGCAGAACAAGAAGATCTTCATCTTGTTTGAAGATGAAGATAAAGATTATAAAGATTTTAATTGTTTTTGTTTGTTTAATTTGTTAATTTTTAATTTTTCATATTAATAAAAAATTTTAAATAAAAACAAATTTTATCTCTACATTCCATCTTTTGAGATGGACGGGTAGATATTTATTTTTTAATTTATTTTTATTAAATTAATTTTTATTATTTTAAATTTTAAAAGAAAATTAATTTAAAAACTAAGGGAATTTGTGTTTTTGTCCTTCAAACCACAGTTGATTGCTAAACTTAACACGTTTTGACTGTTAGGTTGAGGGTAACTTGTTACAAAAACCAAATTTTGTTTCCACTTGTATTAAAGTTAACCCTAGAGGGGTTTTGTGTACTTAACTCATACGTATATTTATATCTTATGTTATGGTATGCTTTTCTATGGGACTGGTTGACTCTTTTTGACGATGAGTCATCTGATGATGTGATTAAGATCATTGTTCGAGCAGATGACGAGGAGACTGTTAAGATCTCAAATGTTGACCAAAACTTTGTGATTATAGAAATCTCATATGACGAGCAGAATCTTGAGATAATAAAAATTTTGGATGATAAAGTGCCGAAAGTCATTGAGATCTTCGATGAAAAGATGTCTGAAGTTATAAAAATCTCAAATGATGATATTTAAATTGTGGATGTCCTATTTTTTTTTAAAAAAATGATATTAGGACTGTTTTGTGCAAAATATGTACATATAAGGTTTAGTGAATATTTAAAAATTGGATGATGATGGGTAGTTTAGCTACTTTTTCAATTTCTGTCCAAAGATTCTTTTATCATATTTATGAGTGTATAGTTGATGCAATATTTTAATGAAATGATAGTGAATATACTGGTATAAACGTAGATAAATATAGATCATAAGTCTATAAGTTGAATAAATGCCATTTAGAAAAATGACATATGCTTCGATAACATAGTTCCTAAACTTAATAAGGATGACAAATTGAATGGTGATAACTATGATATTCGACACTGAAAAATTCAACATATCCTACAGGAGCAAGAGGCCATCAAAACCTTAACCAATAGTATGGTCGAACCCGTACATGGTACTTCTGCTAAACAAAGACGAGATATTGATGCTTATCAAGCTGGGAAGAGAAAAAACAGCATTCCTCGCATAACGATATTGTCTAGTATGGCTACTAACCTCATGTGTGTGGACAAAAGATATGAGATGACACAAGACATTTAGCTAGCCTTAAAAGACAAAATGGTGCGACATTAACCACCAAATTGAAGAGACTCATAATCAAGTTTGATACTTATCAGAAGTGCCAGGATCACAACATGAGGCATTTGGGAGAGATGTCAAAGATGTTACATGAGTTGAAATCAATTGATGATGCCTTAATTAATGAGTAGCAAGTACAAACAGGTGATCCGGTCCTTCCCAAATAGCTAGAAAAACATGAAATCAACATGACCCACAACGATAACATCAAGACATTTGATAATATCTCATGTTAAGTTGAACTCGAAGATAAGCATCTAGAAACGGCTAAAGCTTTCAATCAACTTTCAATAAGCTTTATATGGATGAATTCAACATGCATAAGAGTATAAGGCTCTAAGCATAAGAGGGAATGAAAGAACAAGAATTGGAATAAAAGGAAAGAGAATCCTAAAACCAATAATAGTGAGACCAGAAAACCCAAGAGAAATTTCAATTTTACGAATTGAATGATTGTTCCACGTTCAAACATTCAACTAGATGAAGATATAGAGTTTTCTGAACACTTTATCCCTATGGGAGTAATAGAGCTATTGGAATAGCTTATTCATCTATTCTTAGTGGGAATAAATGGACTAATGAGTTAGTACTCTTAAAACAATTAACTTGTAGAAGTAACTGTATTCCTTATTGTCGATTTAAGATAGAAGGAGAAGTTTTTATGCTTGTTTCGCATGGCAGTGATGAGCCAAATAATGTGTATAAGGCTCTCAACTCATCTGCTAGAAATTTTTGGATTAAAGCCATACAAAAAGAGATGGAGTTAATAAAGAGTAATAATGTCTAGGACTTGATTGACTTACCATCTGGTTGGAAAGCCATTGAAAACAAGTTGGGTCTTGGCAGCAAGTATAAGACAAATGACTTAATAAAGAGATATAAAAAGATGTTAGTAGCAAAAGCATATGCTCACCGGAAGGGTATAAATTATGAATAAACTTTCTCCCCTATGATAAAGTTTGCTTTTATCCGCCTTATAATAGCTATTGTCATGCATAAGGACCTGAAATTATATCAGATAGATGTAAAAACAATATTTCTCAATAAAGAACCAAATGAAGAAATTTATGTGGAATAGCTAATAAATGTCATTTCAAAATGCCAAGAACTGAAAGTATATAACCTCAGAAGATCAATTTATGACCTAAAACAATCCTTTAGACAAATAATGCCTCTATTTCCATAAGACAATTATATCATATGGTTTTTAGATGACTAAAGAGGACCATTATATGTATGTTAAACGGGTTAAAGATAAGTTTAAAATATTATCTTTATATGTGGACGATATTCTATTGGTCGAAAATGATAAGTAGTTCATGATAGCCATAAAAGAATGATTATCATCAACTTTTGATATAAAAGACATGAGAGAAACTACCTATATTTTAAGAGTTAAAATTAATAGAGATTGTTCAAGAAGAATTCTGGTTTTATCATAAAAACCATACATAAAAAGAAAAAATTTCAAACGATTCTATATGGTTAATTGTAAACTTATGGATACTCCCATTTTGAAGAGTCAAATTCTTAGTTATAAAATGTGTCCCAAGACTTCACAAGAGCGTGAAAGAATGCAAAAAATTTCTTACTTCAGTGCTATTGGAAGTCTCATGTATGTTATGATATGTATGAGACTTGATATCTGCTATGTAGTTAGATTAGTAAATAGACATCATTAACAATCTTGGTGAAAAACATTGGATTGTTGTGAAAAGAATATTAATATATTTGAAGTGACTGCTGATTACTTCTTATGTTACCTAGGTGGTAACATACGTTTAGTTAGGTATACATACGCTGATTGGGGAAGTAATTTTGATGAGTGAAAATCTACGTTAGATTAAGCATTTTTGCTCAGCCAAGGTTGTCTCTTGGAGTAGTAAGAAGCTATCATGTATTATGTTGTTCACCATGGAAGTTGAATTTATAACATGTTCAACTGTAGTCCATAAAGCAGTATGACTCAAAAGATTCTTAGAGGATGTAAATTTGAAGTTGATGTGAAGAAGCTAGTTACTGTATGCTGTGATAGTCATGTAGAAATTACCTATACCACATATGTGAAATATCATAATAAATCAAAGCACATAAAGATTAAGTACAATTTCGTTAGGGATATTGTGACAAAAAAAATGTAATAATTAAGTACGTATCTATGTATGAGATGGTAATGGATCCACTCTCAAAAGCTATGATAAGAGATGCATTTAGGTCACTTGCTAAATCTTTTGGTTTGTATAGATTATGATGTTGTAATCATTACGTTAAGCTATATTTGCTTAATGAATAGATACATCGTTTTCGTTATATAAAATTAGTACATATTCGTCTTACATAGATTGTATATGAAAGTATGTCATTAAGTTTGAGATTAATATTCTTACACGTACAAGCCATCTTTGTTGCTAGGACAGCAAGCCAAGATGAGATACATATATTTTCAGAGGATAAAGATAAAGTTATTCTCTTAAGGGCTTGAAATATATGAAATGTCACATTAACTATGGTCAAGATGAGGTTTTACCTAAAATCAATTATTGAATTGCTCGTGATATATCCCCACTATCATGAGAACCTGATTAAGCCATATATGAGTTTCTTAATAATAGACGCCTGAATGGTGAGCTTTTAGAAACTCATATTTAGGGCTAGGAGAGCATCTGAACTATGATCTGCACAGTGAATAATTTCAATATAAAAGATATACAAGTCTTTATTAAAGGACAAGATTCATTGTAACATGCATTTTATACTGCATGTGCTTACCATGATCAACTTGAAAAATGAGTGAATTTATCCCTAATTCCTTATTGTGTAAGTTTCATTAAAGTTTGTATAAAACTTTTATCTATGTCGTCAATGACTGTTTATTTTGGCTCAAAGTAACAGAACGATGTTTGTATCATTAGTGTCTTTTCTATGACTATAATAATGCGGTCTATGAGACATAACTATGGTGTCAGTCATTTTTATTGACTGAGGGACGAAAGTGAGACAAGAAGATTTAATGAATTTTATTTTGTTCATATAGTTACTTGTTGCTACAAATTGCAATTTGAAATTGCATTTGTAATTATATGAAATATTAGAGGATCAAGCATATTATGTTAAAAGATTAAATATATCCAAACAAATAAAATTCTATTAAATATAGAGCATAATAATAAACAAATTTACAATCTCTTATATAGAAGTACAATCGAGATTTGAAGAGTAAATCCCATCACATATATTGTTTATAGGTCACACGGTATATTTGTCTATATGGATGCCTTAACCCTTTATCATAAGGAGTTACTAGTGTTTTCTTTGTAAGTTATGTTTGGCTCATCTTGTGTAAGTCGGGTCGATCCAAGATGACCCAAACCTAGATTCAAGATCCATTTGAATAAAACTTAATAACTGCATTAATTGTTATTAATAGTTAACAGAGACTCTGCTACTCTTGGTAGTTCTAAACGTTTTTAAAGGGGTGTATTGGTGTTTAACAGAGGGTGGGACACCTACAATACATGTTGAAAAATAGAATACTGAGTTTTAGAGAAAACACAGAGGAAGAAAAAGAGAAAGCACAATTACAAGGCAAATCACACTGTGATTTGAAATTTCTTTATATTATTGTGATTGGAATTCGACTAGTTGAACAATCTAGAGAATCCAAAAGAATTTTTGCTACGTATAAATGAATATGTTTTCGGTTCCATTTTATTGTTTTTTGATGATTTTATATACTGTTTGAATTGCTTTCACCTTTAAAATCCTTCAAATATTAATGAAATTTCAAATTGAATACACTCATTTAAGTTTCATGTTATATTTTTCTTTTAAAAAAAAAAAATAGAAATATATTGATTCTATTACCAAAAATGCATTTTTCAAACATGAATGAAATTGACTCTCGACTTAGAATTTTGTTTTTTTTTTTGAAATAAACTCTCAACTTGAATTTATATATTACATACTTCTTCAATTTTAGTATATTTAAAATTTAACATTAATTATCATTTTTCCCCAAATAGGAAAAAATTTGATTATATTACTATCGATAGTTGATTAATGTACACAAATGTTGGGATATTTTGAATATTGAACATTGATTATTGATTATCATATCATCATTTTTAAAAACGAAAGATTAACTTAGCTAAAAGCAAAAACATTTGTGAAATATCATTAGAACATTAATAAATTTAGAAAATGTTGACTGGTGTTTTATTTTCTTCCCAGTTCTGTCTAGATTTAGACTTACTATAATCTATCCCATGAATTACACAAATATTTAAGATATTGTCATCAATATTAATAGATGGGTCAAAAATAATAAAGTGAAACAACTCAGATTCCATTTCAATTCATGAAATTATTAAAAAAAAATAATTATATTATCTATTTTATATTATTTAGATGCAAAGAGAAACACACTTTTAAAATGAATCAATACTTCAAAAACATTAAAGAAACCACTCAATCTAACAAATAAAAATGCCTTTCCATACATAACATTTTATATAAACTATAAAATTCACTTAAAAAGTTAATCAGCCTCCTTTAAAATACATTATTAGCTATTACAACAACAAAAATTTTCAATCACACGCTATTCAAATATGAAAAAATTTGAACTTTATATTATTACACATTAAATGATAAAAAAAATTATTATATATTATATTAATCTAACTATTAAAGCTTTAAAATAAGAGATGTAACAAAATTTGAATACAAAAAATCCTAATTAACAATAACATGAGTTTTGTTTTTGAAAAAAAAAAAAAAAAAATAGTGGGCTTCTATGGAAGTGACTAACCTATAAGTAATACTGATTATCTCTCTGTTTTACATCTAAAAAGAAAGGGAAAAAGAAGGCTCTCGCTCACGCACTCCCTCTCTCTCTCTCTCTCTCTCAGAGTCAAACAAAAGAAACCATTGAAAACGACTGCTAAATTACTAATTCACCCATTTCTTCTTCTCTCTCTCTCTCTCTCTCTCTCTCTCATTCACTCACTACCTCTTTTAGCTTCCTCCTTTCTCATTCTCTCTATATTCATCTGCTTCTCTATCCCACTATGTAAGTCTCGAATCTGACCCTTCTCTTCTCTGCTTTCTTTCTTTCTTTCTTTTTTTTTTTTTAATTTCCTTTTTCGTCTATTTTTGTTTATATGTGTATATATATGTTGTCCCACAGCGGAGAGGAAAAGAAAGTGAAACCCTAGAGAGTTTTAGTCACTTGGGTTGTTTTTATTTTGTACAAGTATGTTGTTATTAGTCTTGGATTTGAAGATTTCGACCTGGGTTTGGCGTTTTTGTTGATTACTTTTGCTTTTCATAGGTGGGGTTTTTTTGTTTTGTTTTGCTTTGTTTTGTGTTTCTCTAACTTATGTTATTGCATGCTCAGTTGATATATTATTATTATTATTATTTGTGGGGATGTTTGGTGGTTTTTTGATGGACAAATGTTGATTTGGGGTGTTGTTTTATTTTATTTTATTTTATTTTTTGTCTTGCAGTGCTATAAAGTTTGTGCTTGATCTGATATGGTTGGTTTCTGGCATTTTGGTTGATTTCAACATGTGGTAATCTTCTGTCCAAGTAAGCAAGTGATTGGGGCTACATGTGTATGTATAGTTTACATTTATGGATTTGCGTTAAAGTTTAGTTGAGCTGCTGGACTGGGGATGCTTGAAAGTTAGGGTTGTTATCAGATTTCTGGGTCTGGGTCAGATTTTGGATGTTGTGTTATTGAGATTTGTGAGTGTTTATGGTGAAAAGTAATGGGTTTTATCTGATTTATGTGTTTGACTTGTACGCGTAAATGAATTTTTGATGTGGTTATGATTGGAAAGTTTGGTTTATAAGCTGGTTCAGCTGTGGCTCAAACATCTGAGGTATTGAGCTTTTTGTAGCAGACATGTTCGAGAAAGAGGATGACTCTTGTAATCAGCGGGCTGCGTGCCAGATTCCTGCCTCTCGGAAGATGTTCTGGCGATCGGCCTCATGGTCATCTTCCCGTACTAATCCTGAGACTGAAGAGAAAGACTTAGCTGATCCAAATGGTAGCAATAATGGTAACAATAATGGGCATATTCGTCGGTTTCCTCCTGCCCCATTAACTCCTCGTTCCCAGCAGAATTCTAAGGCGCGGTCTTGTTTGCCGCCTTTGCAGCCTTTATCAATTGCTCGCCGGAGCTTAGATGAGTGGCCAAAGGCGAGTTCTGATGATATTGGTGAGTGGCCACAACCTCCTACTCCAAGTGGAAATAAGAGTGGTGAGAGATTGAAACTTGATCTATCATCAATTCAGAGAAACTCAGATAAGAATGGTGGGCTTGTGAAAAGGGATAAGATTGCGTTCTTTGATAAAGAATGTTCTAAAGTGGCGGAACATATATATCTTGGGGGTGATGCCGTTGCAAGAGATAGGGATATATTGAAACGGAATGGGATTACCCATGTTTTGAATTGCGTGGGTTTTGTTTGTCCGGAGTATTTCAAAGCAGATTTTGTGTACAGAACCTTGTGGTTGCAGGATAGTCCATCAGAGGATATTACTAGCATCTTATATGATGTTTTCGATTACTTTGAAGATGTGAGGGAAAATGGTGGGAGGGTTTTTGTTCACTGTTGCCAAGGTGTGTCACGGTCTACATCACTGGTTATAGCATATCTTATGTGGAGAGAAGGGCAGAGTTTTGATGATGCATTTCAGTATGTAAAGGCAGCGAGAGGTATTGCTGATCCCAACATGGGTTTTGCTTGCCAATTGCTTCAGTGCCAGAAGAGGGTACATGCATTCCCACTTAGCCCTAGTTCATTGTTGAGGATGTATAGGATTGCCCCACACTCCCCTTATGATCCTCTGCATCTTGTCCCAAAAATGTTGAATGATCCTTCTCCATCAGCTCTGGATTCTAGAGGTGCATTCATCGTTCACATACCCTCTACAATTTACATTTGGATTGGTAAGAATTGTGAGTCAATCATGGAAAGGGATGCAAGAGGAGCTGTTTGTCAGATTGTACGGTATGAGAGAGCTCAGGGACCAATAGTAGTCGTCAAGGAAGGGGAAGAACCAGCTTATTTTTGGGATGCGTTTTCAAACTTTTTGCCTCTGATGGATAAATCTAGAAATGGAGTGGAAGTTGGAGAAATATTGAAGATATATCCTGGTCAGAGGAAAGTAACTTCCTATGATGTTGATTATGAGATTTTCCATAAAGCTATTATGGGAGGTTTTGTCCCTCCATTTGCATCATCAGAGACTGAACATGAAACCCACCTTCCTGCTAGAGAAAGCAGTTGGAGCATGCTAAGGCGTAAGTTTGCATCTGGTGTCATGAAGGAGTTTGTTTCAGCGCCCAAGATATTCCTATCTCGCGTATATTCAGATTCTATGATGTTAGTTCGCTCATCATCTCCTTCATCAACATCATCAGTCTCATCTTCATCTTCTTCACCACCTTATCTCTCTCCCGATTCTGTCTCATCTGATTCAAGTACTGGTTCAAAGTATTTTTCTGAATCTTCAATGGATTCTCCTTCAGCAGCGTCATGTTCTATTCCAGTGTCTTCAACCTTGTCTAATTTTTCTAACTTGTCCCTTGTTACATCTAAAACTGCCTCTCAAACTTTCTCTAACAGCTCAGAAGCTCTTGGTGTAAACAGCACCTCTCAGCCATGTTCTCGGTCTGCTTCATCGCCACTTAAAAGACTTTCACCTTCCCTGGCAGAGCGTAGAGGTAGCTTGTCAAAGCCTCTGAAGTTGCCTGTGATGAATTCTAATGCAAGGTTAAATGGTTCTCCAAGTCATTTGGCCGGTCAAGAAGATGGTGTGAGGATCAGTGACAACACTTACACTTTATGTAAACCAGATAGTATAGAAATCGTCTTTGATAGCAAGGATCCAATTAGGAATGGAGAAGGGGATCTTACTCAAATGTGCAAGTTGAAGATATCTCCAGATAGAGTAGCTAGTTCTGACTCATGTCACAAGGAATCCGCTTCCATTGATACTAGTGCTGAATCTGTAAGAAAGTATCCTTTGGGAGGAGGCCTGGAGTCCAATTTCTCAAATGGTCAGGACAACAGCGTTTCAGCCCATTGTAATCAAATGCAACCTTTAGTATGTCGCTGGCCATCTTTTGAAAGGGTTGCAAAGTTTGGGTTGGCTGACCTGAATTCTAAGTCTGCTTATGTATTTTTCCCTTTTAGTACAGATATAGGTAAAAGTGCAGCTAGGGTTTTGTACTTTTGGATAGGAAAATCTTTCTGTTATGATAAAAGCCAGATTCAGTCAGATAACATCAGAGAGTTAGGACATCTAGAAGAGATTGACTGGAGTCAATTTGGTTCTGATATTCTAACTCGAATGGGTCTGCCGAAGGACACCCCAGTGAAGGTATGACTTTATGTTTGAGCTATTTTCCATTTCATCTGTATTCAAGTAATTGGATCCAACTATATGTCATTCCTTTGTTTTTTTTTTTTCCTGTTTGAAAAACTCTGCTTATCATACATTGGAAAGTTGGGGAAAACTTGGCTGCACCATATGGAACCCTGGTTTTGCGTCTGAAGAATGAATTTGTTTAGACTGGGTTTAATGGCAAAGAAGGATAAATGTGAAGTTCTGTTATTTAATGAATAAAGTCCAAATGAATATTGCTTGCTTGATATATGGTACAGTATTACTTCTGTATGTCTAATCCAATGCCAATATATTGTGGGGTTTGTTAATCTATTTTGAGAGCTTAACTTAGCAATGCTTTCATTCTGTTTGAATTTCAGTTTACAATTGTAGGTATGTAAGTTACTTTAGCAAGAAGATTGAATAAAATTCTTTTTAAGTTCCAAAATCCTAGTTTCTAAAGGTGTTTTAGACAGGAAAAACAATAGATAATCTTTGTTTTTTGTCATTTTGATAGGGAGGAAACTAAATCGAAAGTTGAATGAAATGCTTTAAAACTCTTGCAGCAGAACAAAATATATGGATGTTTTGTCGTGTTTCTTACTGAATTGTAACTAGTTAACATAGTTCTATGTTTCTGTTCCTTTTAACCTGCTTTGGTTTTCTATTATATTTATTATTGAGGATTTTGTATCTGCAAATTGTCAGGTTATCTGCTGTTTTGGCTATCGTTCTCACTTAGTTTTTTACCTGGCAGCTGTTGTCACTTGCCTGTAGATCATCTGTTTTTAGTTTCCAATCTATGTTGATGCACAAAGGTGTTTTATGCATTTGTATGGACAGTAATAAAACTTGCTTCTAGTTTGCAATTTAAATATCATTGAGTGATGCGCCTATTTCATTCACTTCGATCTAGCCAGTAGTGTCTTTGCAGTTTTTTCAGGGTGTTCTAAATGTGCTTGTTTAATTTCTCTTATGAACAGATTGTTAAAGAAGATAAAGAACCAGCCGAATTTCTCGCGATGTTGAGTACGTTGTAGCACTACTGTACCTAAAGAATAGACTATGCTACACAGTAACTTATAGTTTTTCAATTTCTTCGCCCAGCAATTTAACTGTCATCAAAGTGATCTCTTCTAGGCAAAACCGGGAAGGTATCAAACTTCTTTGCTAATTTCTTCTTAAGATTTTAATTACCTCAGTACTTATTCTTTAATGTCATGAGAAAGAAGAGAGTAGATTTAGAGATACAGGATACCCTTTCTTTTTAGGGGGAGTTTATTAATCAGATATGAAAAGAAAGGGAAATAAGTTTTAGTAGAAAGGGATTGAAGATGAATCCAAATTAAATTACAATAGTAGTAGTACCTCCATCAGGATACTAACTTCTAATAGTAGTACCTCCATCTGGTTACTAACTTCTAGGAATTAAAATTGGAATCAAATTAAAATTCCTTTTTAAGTGTTTACTGAACTAAAAATTAGGGATAAAATAAAGTTTATTATGAAAATAGTCGTGCATATCACATATAAAATATTAATTGAGGGTATATTAGTAAAACTACTTGAATTGCATTATTCAATTAGGAAAGAGAACTTGATTCCCAAGGTGAGAGGAGGGAATCAAGTTCCCTCTTCAACGGGAACTTGATTCCTAATTTTAATGGGGGGTTCACATAATTTAAAAAATTTTAGTGAACTTTGGAATTCAAATTTTGGAATTAAGTTCCCTTTCCCAATCTTGAATTCCTAATTAGTAAACATACCATTAATGGTGCAGCAGGTTGTTAGTTGATCAATAATTTTTTTCTTGAATGGTTTTTCTGTTGTCTTGTATTGCATTACAAAATATACTAGGACATTTTGTGAAGAAGATGTATTGGTTTTTACCAGTTTTGAGTGGATTTTGTTTAATTTACCTTTAGGGAAGTGTTTTTTCTCTATAACCGTTGACTTGTAGATCTATATACTTCTGCCAGTGCTATTTAAACCTCCAAGTCCAAACCTAGTTGAAGGAATTGAGTAAAAGGATGCTAGGCATTGTAACCTTTACATGATAGATTTTTCGTCCATGTGGGTCATTCAAAGTGTAGTGAAAATTGAAATCAAACTCATTTTCAAGTTATATGAATTTGTTTTGCCAACTAACGTATACTTTAATATGTTGACATTTTCTTTCTCATTGAAAAACCAAAATTAAAAGAACTCATTATGTATCTCTAATGTGTTTGCAGGGTGCTGCTTTCGAAGTTTGTTTGTGGCTATTCATCCGGTTGTACAGTGATGTAACATCTTCGTAACTGAATCATTTGTCTTACAGATGAATCGTTCTTGTATATTCAACGTTACTAGAAATCAAGTCTGATTGTTTGTTCAGCAGAATAGAAACGTTAAAATTTCCTTTCTGCAAGCAATTGTTTTTCCCTCAAGTTCTCTTTATCTCATTTCATCTAGTTCTTTTAGGTACTTAATCCTCAGGCAGTGTGTTCTCAATATGAAGCATGAAATTTACATTAGAAACTTAGAGGCCGAACAAATGGCTATGTTGTGCCTCCCTGAATATATACTGTTGGATGGGGGATTGCTGATTGTGAAATATGCAAAATTTTCAATCATTGTCCATAAGTATGCATGCATTTGTGCAGAGAGACAGATTGACGTTGCTGGCTCGTAATAAATCACCGAGTGTTTAAAACCTTTATCAAGTGTACATTTTATGGGTCACTGAAATGGGATTGCGGAGCAGATGGATGTTGGAGAGAAATTATAGGTAGAAGATTGAATATTTTAACTTCATCAATCATGTTCAATGATGAGATGGATCTCTGTTTTCAGCTTTTCCTGTCGTTGTTTAATTCAAAAATGTTAATAATATGTTACAAGAGACAAGCAACAGGGTCATCACACATGCTAAGGTCCTGCTTTAGTCGGTAATTTTAGAGGCAAAAAAAGGGTTTAAATGTTGCTGGTGAGATTTTGTATGCTAAAAGCACACAATTCTGGAGTTGGTCTGTTTAAGCAATTCAAACCACGTCAACATTATGCTATAAAAGATTTGAAAGGTTTGAATCCTGAAAGCTTCACCTTTATTATTATGTTATATACGTTCTGTGGCCATTAATGTCTCAAAATTTAATTAACCGGGTACTGTTTCCAAATCTATTCTCTTCACCTACCAATAATCTTAACAGTACCCAAAAACATAATGGCCATGGGAAACCTACAATGATCTATATTTTCCTACATATACATATAGCTAAGCTATAGATGTCACCCTTTCAGAATTCACAGAATAAACACACTAATGCCAGCCATGCAGCAGCCTCTCAGGTGAAGTTGAAACTTCTTGTTGACAAAAAGGCTAACAGAGTACTATTTGCAGAAGCTGGCAAAGACTTTGTTGATTTTCTCTTCAACCTCCTTACATTGCCTGTTAGCAATGTTATTAGGCTCCTACATGAGAGAGGTGAAGTGGGTTCCCTTAGTGACCTTCATAGAAGCATCCAAAATCTT
Organism: Nephelium lappaceum; assembly: GCA_021234005.1. NCBI lineage: Eukaryota > Viridiplantae > Streptophyta > Magnoliopsida > Sapindales > Sapindaceae > Nephelium > Nephelium lappaceum. The sequence continues at coordinate 21,771,845 of CM037999.1, forward strand.
TGTGAAACCTACATGCAACCAAGCCTAAACAAGGACTCAGTGCTGAATCCTAGAGCTGCCATACGTGCTGGTGCCAATAAAATTCCATTTATGGTGTCTGATCATGAATCAAATACCCGAAAAGTCTACACGTGTCCTAGTTATTGTCATTTTGTGTCTGATGTTCCAGGCTTGCTTTGTCCTGAGTGCAAAAGCTATATGAGCAGGGTGATACCTTTCGTTGCTACTGCCAGTGCAAGCTCAGGTTCAATGGCAGAGGGTGGTTTTGTGAAGGGGTGGTGACGTACATGGTGATGGATAATTTAGAGGTCAAACCAATGCCTACAATTTCTTCGATTACTTTGCTTAACAAGTTTAATGTTAAAGATGTTGGCTCACTTGAAGAGAAGTTTGTTGTTTTGGACATGAATAAGGTATGTGATCAAACTGTCTGATTTATTTTGTAATTTGGTAAATTTATAAAATAAGGGGTTAAGTTGTATTGATAGAGTTTAGAGAATTTAGATTGCATGATGGTTGGTTTCTTGTCAGGGTCTGAAGATGCTAATGTCATTCTTTGGAGTGCAAGAACGTATTAACAAGTGTTTTCCTTGTAAATACTGGGGGAAGGAACGGAAGCCGAACCTGATTGCTGAAGTTGTCAAAGTTGGTGAAGCTTTTTACTTAGGTGCTAATGTGGGCTCTGCAAGTGCTTCTTATGGTTTTAGACATGCTAGTTACTTTATTGGCTGTTTCACTACTTATCTTGTGGGCCTTGAACCATTTAGTGCTTTTTTTTTTTTTTCGGTTAAATCTATGAACCAAGTTTGAAAAAAATTCTGTTATAATTCAAAGTGATGAGAAGAAAACGATCTTGAATATGACTGAATCACACTATACGTAAAAGCAATTTTAAATCAAAATTTGGGTTCATTCACATTTATAATTGTACTTGAAAAGACTATTTTGGATACAATATTCTAGTTTTAGCATAAACATAATAAAAAAAGAAAGAAAGAAAGAAAGAGAAAGAAATTAAGAAATAAATAAAGGGAGAGAGACACCAACCTGTTATTGTTAGGACTGAAAAACCAACACCATATCATCAAATTGGTTTTTTTTATTTAAGATAGTGTTTTTTGTCATCTTTGATGGTGTTTTTTGTCATCTTTCAATGTTTATGTTTATCTGTTCTAAAATGTTACTATGAGAATCAAAATACCCATCTACTGTTTTAAATAAGGGAGGTTTTTAGGTTAAGTACAAACCAAAAGAAAAATACTGTTTTTGACAACTATTTTACAGAAATTCATTTTTGGCCTCTCAAACAAACTAGTTGCTATCTATACCTATATTACCCAAATTGCCATCAAGTCAAAGATTCCTTTCTACCTTAGGCGAACTGACCAAAGTACCCCCAAGTCTTCCCATGACTACTACTCTTATCCTTCATATGGTTTTTCATCTTATTTCCATTATTTTTGATTTTCTCATCCATTGAAGATTGTTTGTACACCCATTCAAGATTCTTTGAATCCAAAAAACATACATTCAATCTTCTTTCTCTCTTACAACCCTCACATTGAAGTTTTTCACCAAGTTTGAAGGTATGTGATTGTTGTTGGTTAGTTTTGAAATTTTTTGTTTACATTGCTTAAGAGAAGACCTTAAGAGTGATTTATGGTTATGATTTTACCATATGTAAGTCTGATCCGTAGGAAACTAAAGAAATCAAAGAGCTGAGATTCTGTTGTCGACCGGATTTTGTGTGCGCATAAAACTCGAAATTGGGTTTTAGAGGCCCATAAAACCCAGTTTCAGCGATGAGATGTTTTAATATATATATATATATATATATTTTTTTTTGAGAAGTTTGGTATTGATAGTTAGGGTTATATGCGATGAGATTTAATTATATTTTAGTGGATTTGGTTGATTTTGGCTTGAAAATGTAGGTATATAGTAGTTTATAGAAAAAATTGAGTTTTAATACCTAACAAAACATGGAACTGTGTTTTGTTGGGTATTAAAACCCGGTTGTGGGTTTTATTGTATATTAAAACACGATTTGATTTAATTAATTTAGTAAATAATATTTAGAAAATATTGAATTAACCTTAAGTAATATAATGTTTCGATAATAATTTAATTAAATTTGAAACGTTGAATAAATATGATTTTTTTTTTGTTTTTCGTGCAAAACAGTTGGTTATTAAATATTATGAGAGTATGGGTGAGACTAATTTATTTCAATTTTACAGAATTGAGTGAAGTGATGATAATAATCAAATACAACGTAGAGTGGAATGGTAATAACTATGTTAGGCGTGTGACGTTCATGATGGAGGCCCCGAAGAATGCCAATTTTTCTCGCTTGTTGGACTTTGTTTACATAGTGACTGACATTGATAAAAGAATATGGGATATCCGTTTACATTATTTACTCCGAGCTAGGGGAATGCCTGTAGTTAAGATACCTATCACGACCGATCTTAGTATCCGGGATGTGATTTCGGACAATAAAGTTGATTATAAAGAGATTTATGTTGATAAGAATGTAAGAGATTCTAGAGTTATCAGCCTTATCGTCCCTCCATATACCATCGCCTCAATACAAGACCTAGGGCACGTGGAGACAGATGACGATAGATTTGTAAGTCCGACTATGGCTGAAGATCAAAATTGTTTTCTTTTTATAGCGGTAGTAATCAAGTTTTAGCTTCTGCCGCTACATTTAAGTCTATAGAAAGTCCAATATGCGATATTGATTATTGTAGAAATGATGGTGATGATAAAGATCGGGTTACAGATAGTGATTGTGATGAGACATCAAAAATTGGAAATGATGATGAGGAAAGTGGAGATGATGATGATGAAGAGAACATGAAGTATAAAGAAATTAGATTTTCGGGTTCACACAATGAAATCAAGATTTTCGGGTTCACAATTTGAAACCAACATTTCACAACCGTACTGGATTGTTTTCAGTGTAAATAAGTGCGAAATTGAGACTACTTCAACCGCCATGTCGATCTTTATCCGATGTGATACATTGTATAAAAGTGTATTTTTTTTTTATAGTAAATATGATTTGAATGTGGTTGTTGGAAAAAATGTTCTTAATTCGATGTATAAGCGTAATGTTAGACGTTCGTGCACGGTTCGATATGAGGCCGGTTACAAGGATCTAACCTACAGTTTTGAGGTTCGTGCAAGATGTAGAAAGGATGGTTCGATGTGGTATGTGTACAAGTATGTGTTTGAACACACATATTGTCAAGACGCTTTCGAGGCATATAAGTAGAGTGTGAAGACTATTGTCATAGCAATATTGTATCAGAAAAAGGTGGGACTTGATAGTATACACCTCAGCTTTTGATTTCAAAAATGTTGGAGCAGTATGGTGTGCAGATCATGTACACTAAAACTTGAAGGTCTTTACAATATGCAAAGAAACTAGCACATGAGAAAGTGGATAAGTCATGTCAACAGCTTTTTCGGTACTTTCACATGTTAAAAGAAGCATGACAGACCCATTTCCCTAGGCGATCTGCTGGCACCCTACGGTGACCCTCAAGCTAACTCTTTCGCTCAACTAAAGGATCCCTCGCAGAGGTAAGCTATATTCTTTCAGTACCTTTTCAAAAACAGCGGAAGCGAGAGGAAATTTTTCATTTTTGTTTTAAACCTTTACAAAATATTTTATAAAAATTTGGACAGCATTCCGTTTGTTTTTCGGACTTTGCCACCCTGTAAATTATAAAATTCAGCACTTCTAAAATATCACAAAACATTTCCCCCAAACTACAGAGCCTCAGGCTCTCATTTTTCATCACAACCACAACCACAATTTCATATTTCAATTTATAAACTGATTATCGACAAAATCATAGGTCATGCATCTATTTACTCCCAAAATACAATTTAAATTCATAAAAGGATATTTACAAAATTGTATTGGGATAATAAAATATATACATCACTTAATATCAACCAAAAATAGGGATAGGAAATCACATTAGCACTATCGCCGCGGCTGCCTAGTATCGTCTCGGGGTAATCCGCAGCTATGATACCTGTGCCTGGGGAGGTTTTTATTTACAAAATACAAATAGGGTGAGCTTGATAGCCCAGTGAGTGTCATATAATTTCCATTTAAAACTAGTTTATCAAATATCCTCCCAAAAATCTTTTTAAAACATTTATGCATAATCAAATACTATGATTGAATAATTAACATAGCTGAAATTCATCTTTCATTTAAAAATAATAGATATCAATCAGAATTTCATAAAATTCATTTCATGCCAAGTAAATAACATTTAAATCCACAAGTTGCATGATATCCATTTTTTATCAAAAACATTTTATTAATGGTGGCATCAATAACTTTAAAAGAATTTATAAATACACATAGGCCAACCATTAATAACTTTCATCACATGGTACCCTCAAAGTAGAGCGGAATTCTTCATCGCTCAAGCCATCACGGAATTCTGCATCTATCAGGCCATCTATCCAGTTTTTACGTAGCGGAATTCCTCGTCGCTACGGAGTGGAATTCTTCATCGCTCGGGTGGAAGCTAGCAAATAATATACCTCTTACGTGCATTGGGCGACTCACAGGACTAAACAGACATGGTCCCACCCGCTGTTAGTGACAGACTCTCCCAACACAGCCAATGCACGCTTAAGGTACTCAACCCAATTGGAGATATATAACATACAATCAGGCGTACCATAGATTTTCAATATCATTTCAATTTAAATTTCCTTTCTCATTTAAATCACATTTCATATAAATCATTTCCATAATCCATGCAACAATTTCAATTTGAAATTCATTTGATATTCAAATCAACACGATAAATTTGACATGCATTTAAAATCAATTATAGTAAAAACATTTTTTACAAAGACACTCACCTTAGCTATCACTTTGGAATAGATCTCCGGAAAGCTCTAGAATACTCCCTACCGCTCTTCCCTTACTCCACTGGCTTGTTCGTCGCCTACACAACATATATATACGTAAATTTACGTTCATATCACTTCTGGAAACTCGAAATTACACAATCGTCCCTATATGATCCTTTTTACGCGCAACTCTCCATTTTCGGTTTCTAACTTTAAATCTTTCGCTTTTAATAGCTTCAATACTATTAATTAAACTCATTAGGGTTGTCCGAACACTCAACGGACATCATATGGATCAATTTATGAAATCGCCCTTAAACTAGTTTATTGCGCGATTTGAATTCTCTTTAAATCTTTGATATTTTCTTAGGTTCCTAAGCTCCAAATCAACACCAATTCGCTTATTTTTCAACTTATTTTTACTCAAAATCAACCAATAAACAAATCAAATTAACATCCATTTCAAATCAATCTATTACTAACCAAATCATCAATCTTTAAACTCAAACAACTCACCCTTAACTCCTCTTTGCGTTAACTTCGCTTTGGGGTGGTTTGGATTGGTTTTGGTGACAGATCTGAGTTGAGTTTGGATTGATTTTTCTTCCTCTTTCTTCTCCTCCGCGCAGCTGTCCTCTTTCGACCGAACTTCCATTCTTCTTCTCTGATCGTCCAGCTCTTTTCTGGTTCGGTTTCAGCTGTATTCGGGTCGGGTTGGATGGTGGGTTTTGAGCTGAAAATGAGCTCGGGTGCAGCTGGAAATGGTGCGAATCGGTCGGGCTAGGGTGCGGGTTTCGCAGGTGACCGGACGGTCAGCTCGTCACCACTCTTTTCCGCGTCGAACGGAGCTGTTCGTCAACGGTTTGTCGGTCTGCCGTTGGTTCGTTGCAAGTTAACTTCGATTCGCGGCGAGCTAGATAGCGTGGCGACGGTGAGCTCCTCGGCTGGTCGGCGTCGGCGGTGAACGGCGGCTCCTCTTCCTTCTTCTTCTTCTTCTTCTTCTTTCTCTTCTTTCTTCTTCTCTTCTCTTTTCTGCGACAGTTCTCTCTCTCTCTCTCTTTAGATTTTTAGACAAACTTTTTGACTTCTATTTTCCTCCCCAAACTATCCTCAAAATGACGGTCACATCCTTAAAAATATCAGTCTCCTCCCTTGACCTTTAGCTTAATTCCACTTTGACCATAATTATTAAAACTTATCTTCAATTTAGTCCCTTATTTCCTTGAAAAATTATTCGATTTCATTTACCATTTTATCATTCCGTTTAATCTCCAATCGAGTCGAAATCGATCTCTAAGGTCCCCTTATACTCTTAGGCATTTCCATGGACCATTTCGGTCTCAAATAATTATTTAGGGACTGCTTCCGGGGAGATCCGTAATATTACGATAGAGGGCTTACAAAGCAAATCTCAGTACAGTGACGACAATTAAGACGGATGAAAACAATAAGTTTTTATATTTGTTCGTTGCACTTGGAGCCTCAATTGAGAGTTTTCGTTCTTATATCAGACCAGTTATTACTGTTGATGTTACTCATTTGAAAGGTGAATATAAAGGGGTGATTTTTGTTGCTATAGGCAAAGATGGGGAGGAGATGATTTATCTCATTACTTTTGGATTTGGTGATTGAAAGTCAGACAATTCATAGACCTAGTTCTTAAGTAGATTACGAAAGGTTATTAGTGGGACATAGCATTTGTCATTGGATTTGATTATTATATCTGATCGTCATAAAAGCATTGTGAATGCGATAAACATCGTTTTTCTTGAAGTCACACACTGTTCTGTTTCTTCCACTTGAAGCAAAACCTAAAGCAACACTGTAGAAAACAACTAGATATGATGAATATGTTTTACATTGTAGCATATTGTCATGAGAGGAACAATGATGAAAGATGTTTGAAACAAATTTGAGGGGTATGTTTGAAAATATATTAAAAATTGGTTAATACTAGAATGACAAAGTGATCATGTGCATATTCTCCAGAAAGAAGATATGGCATGATGATTACTAACATTGCGAAGTCACTCAACAAATGCATGATGAAAGCACGTCAATTTCCAACAACAACTGCATATGAATATCTGAGACATATGTTGTAGAAATGGTACAGCGATAGACGTATTCATATTCAGAAACTCAAATTGTCAGTTACAAAACTATAAAGGATTATGTGAACTCGATGGTTGATCTATCAACGAGTGACACGGTATCTGCCATTCAAGAACTGACCAATTACAGAGTTGCACATGAACTAAGCTATGAGTTTGTTCAGCCTTTTCAGCAGTCATGCAATTGTAATCGTTGGGACCTAGATTAATTACTATGTCATCATGCAATTGTTGTTGCCAGATATTGTTATTGTACTTTGTTATTTTTCATTATTTAATGTAATATAGTAACACTCTGTCTTTGTCATACATATCAGGTTTATTGATGTTCACTATTATACACTTTGTCATCATTATTATAGCAAAGAATGGCTCAAAACTGTATATGAACGTCCGATCAATCTTGTCCCTAGCCTAAAAGATTGGCATGTTCATGCGAAAATAAAAAGTATGATTGTACTACTACCCAAAGAAAGACGACAAGCAGGTAGGTCAAGAGAGGCACGAATTCCTTTAGTCGGGAAAGTTCATTGCAAGAAAAAGTGTGGAAGATATGGTGAAAGGGGACATAAGCGTCTTCGTTGTCGTAAGCCCCCTATATCAGCCATCGGACGGACGAGCGGAGAATATGCTGAAGCTACTAGAGAAGGTGTTGGAAGTAGCGTTGAAGCTATTGGAAATGCTACGACGTCTGCTGTCGTTGTTGGACCTATGAATACCTGTCGAGAATACCACCTTTATGGTGCGATTGGACACACGTGACGTCAATGTGATCAACAGTTTCCTATTCCACCCTCAGAGGATGATGAAAACGGTGGTAATCATTTATAATGAATATACTGTTTTAAAATTTCGTATATTATTTTCTTCACTTATTTTCTTCTTATATATGTTGTACTTGAGAACTTTGAAAATGATGGTTGGTATATAATGCAAATGTTAGGAAACTCGGATAATAAAAAAATAGAGGAAACTCTGTCAAAATTTGTAGAAAATCGCACAGTTGAATATAACATAAATGTCACGGTTTTTTGAAAATAAAAATATAACCCAGTTCCAGGTTTAAATGGCCATTAAACCTCGGTTTAGATATATATATTTTTTTGTGTTTTTCCTTCCCTTTCATGTCTTAAGGTCCCAAATTATATCCAAATGTTTTTAATTTTATCAATTTAACTTAATTGGACACATAACTTATAAAATCTCACCATATCATCACATTGGTGTGTAACATGGCATAATATTCGTATAGAAGAGCTTGTGCAATCTCGCTTTGATTTCATTGAACAATTTCTATTGTAAATAATGTTGGCCTAAAGTTGCATCTTATATCAATTTTGATGGTTTTTAGGAAGATTTGGAAATTAGAAAGAAAAAATTAGATTACAATTGTGGAAAAAAAAATCAACAAAATAATGAAAATGAGTTTTATAGATGCATAAAACCCGCAATCATGTTTTAAAATTTTAATTGACCTTAAAATATGATTTTTTTGAAAATTTTCAAAAATTATGATAATTAGGTTTTAATGCCCATTATAACTCGGTTTTAGGTTTTAACGACCATTAAAACCCGGTTTCCAAATATATATATTTTGTGTTTTTCTTTCTCTTTTATGTCTTAAGGTCCCAAATCATATCCAAATATCTTTAATTTCATCAGTTTAACTTAATTGGACATATAACTTATGAAATCTCACTATATCATCACATTGGTGTGTAACATAACATAATATTAGTAAACAAGAGTTTGTGTAATCTCGCTTAAGTTTCATTAAACATTTTGTATTGTAGACAATGTTGGCCTAAAGTTGCATCTTACATTAATTTTGATGGTTTTTGGGAAGTTTTGCAAATTAGAAAGAAAAAATTAGATGAAAATTGTGGAAAAAAATCAACAAAATAATGAAACTGAGTTTTATGGGTGCATAAAACCAGCAACTGTGTTTTAATTGACCTTAAAATATGGTTTTTTTTTTTTTTTAATTTTAAAAATCATGATAACCGGGTTCTAATGCCCATTATAACCCAGTTTTGGGTTTGAGCAAATTACAATTTAGCTACCCCGTTGAACTGTAATTCAAGTGGAGCGACTGTTTCGGTTTTATTGCAATTAACCGCCCCGCCGTTAGTAGATCTCCATTGGAGTTAACTGATTGAGGGACAAAATTATCTTTTGGCCTTGTTTTCTAAAACAACTGAAAAATTAAAAATAAAAATTTTAATTCTTCTTCTTCATCATCAAACCCTGGCCCCATTCTCTCACAAAAACTCCAATCGCAGCGCCACCCATAAAAACTCCATTCTCTCTACACATCCATAAAAAACTCACTTGCTTTCTTCAACATGTGCAGCCTTACCAACCCATCCACTTCGTCAAGCTGGAGCGACTAATCTACATCGACAGCGGCACCGGCAACGGCACCAACGACACCATCTAACGTTGTCAAAATTGTCGATTTCGGTGTGGGTTAGATCCTAGCCCAAATAGCGCCGCTGGCTTTTCCAAATCCGACATCGCTTCCCTTTGCAACTCTGGCATGGCTTCACTCTTTTTTTTTTAAAAAAAAAAAAATTTTGTCATCGAATCGGTTTATGATGGTGGCAGTGGGTAGGTGGGTGGGTAGATGTGGTAGAGGGGAAAGATGATGTTCTAGGTGGGTGTGGATGGGTGTGGTGGGTGTTTAATGTTGGTTGCCGACAAATGAGATATTGGTCCCTGTAAATCGACTATCGTCCTTTGGGTTTCTGCATCCAGTTGCCATCCTCTTCATTTCGGTTTAAACCCAGATAAAGGTTCATCTGGGTTCCAAATGAAAATTGAAGATTTTCTTCATCTGGGTTATTGAGGATTTTTGTATTTTTGGGGATTTTTTTAGGGATTTTTTTTTTTATTTGTATTTTAAGGGGATTTTTGTGTTTTTTATTTCATCTGGGTTCTTAGATTTAGTTGATGAATATGATGAATGTGTTGAAGATTTTCTGGTTGGAGATTTTTTGGGTTGATGAAGCTATTGTATGTGTTTATTTAAAAATTATTTTTTTATATTTCAAATTTTTATTTTTTTTTTTCACATTAATCTCCACCATCCATCTTTAAGATAGATGGTGGAGATATGTTGAAAAAATTTCTTATTTAATTTTTCTATTTTATTTATTATTTTAGTTTTTAATTAATTTTTTAATTTTTAATTTTTTATTCAGTCAATTAAGTCAATTTCAATCAGAAAGGGTATTTTGGTCTTTTCATCACTTAATACTGTTTACTATCAAATGTAACAAAAAAATACTAACGGCAAGGGGGTCAATTGCAATAAAATCAAAACAGTTGCTCCGCTAGAATTACAGTTTCAACGGGGTAGATAAATTGTAATTTGCTCTTTGGGTTTTAACGACCATTAAAACCCAGTTTCCATTTTTTTTTTGTTTTGTTTTGTGTTTTTCCTTCCCTTTCATGTCTTAAGATCCTAAATTATATCAAATTGTCTTTAATTTCATCAATTTAACTTAATTGGGCACATAACTTATGGAATCTCATCATATCATCACATTGGTGTGTAACATGGCATAATATTAGTATACAAAAACTTGTGCAATCTCGCTTAGGTTTCATTGAACATTTTGTATTGTGGATAATGTTGGTCTAAAGTTGCATATTACATCAATTTTGATGGTTTTTTGGAGGTTTTGAACATTAGAAAGAAAAAATTAGATTAAAATTGTGGGAAAAAAAAAGTCAACAAAATAATGAAACCGAGTTTTATGGGTGCATAAAACCTGTAACCGTGTTTTGATTGACCTTAAAATATGGTTTTTTTGAAAATTTTAAAAATTCATGATAATCGGGTTTTGATGTCCATTATAATCCAGTTTTGAGTTTTAGTGGCCATTATAACCAGTTTCGAGTTTTAATGGCCATTAAAATCCGGTTAACATTTTTTTTTTTTTTGTGTTTTCTTATTTAATTTTTTTTTTAAAATTCTTTTCCATTAACTCTTTAAAATCATTGTTTTGACTTAAATTTATTAGCAATATATCCAAATGGACTTCAATTTCATCAATTTAAATCATACCTTAGCACTATTTTAATGACCTTGTGTTTTACTTTAACAAATTATTAATTATTAGTTAATCAATTTTAATTTAAAGAGAAAAAAAAAACATAATTACATTTTATACAAATGATAGTAATCAATCAAATACAACATTTCCTTCTTCATCTAATGTCCACTGTCTAGAATCAGTCTAGTTCTATATTGTGCTATGGAATACATATATATATATATATCGTACGTCATATCCTTCCTTATTCTAATGGCGTCCTATTTCGTTTGGTGCGACTTCCATTTATGCTATTGAGACTTTATAAGGTCGTCGATAAACATCGACACAATATGCTCCAAAACTAGTTCCTATATTAATATGAAGACATGTTAGATGATTATTAAAAATCTATAATATTCAGACTATGTTTTAAACAAAGGTCACACTCCTGTCAGCTTGCTAAGACACATTTGCTATATTGACATGCGTCCATGTCCCATCTCTTTTCCACGGGTGGTGTAGGTGCTTCGCTTTACTTATAAAATCCATTTGACCGTAAGATGATCAATATAAAACGTGCAAGCGGCTAAAAGACCTGCCTCCATTACTCAAAATCTATTCCTTTCATGGAATCATACACCATTATTTTCTCTTCTCTCAGGCACACCTTACAAAAGACCCAGTGTATCTAAGACAAACAACAAGAGAGCAGCATCTGTATTTTCAAAATGTTAATGGTATAAAACCAATATGAATGATAAATTAAATAAAAATTATTAATCCTACAATAACACTTATATTTTTAGTAGATTTTCAAGACATTTTAGTGTCTCCCATGTCGGTTGCATAACTTTGTCAGAAATTTGGGACAACAGCTGTAAACGGATCAAACTCCTTCTTTGGTGTGGTGTATTTAGCATTGAAAACACATACTATATTTGCCTGCAAGAAAAAAATTAAACATGTTATTTTAAATTAAATTAAATTAAATAAAGATGCAAAAAATGCATAACAACTGGAATGTAAACACTTATAAAAAAGTTTATCTTGTGGACTATGTATCTACAATCATTAACCTCATCCCACCACCCACAAACTTTTGCTTTCTTCTTGAGGCAACTCAAATAAGCATCAATATGAATCCCTATTAACCACTCATTAACATTCTTAACGGTACGAAGCATATTCGGGGTGTATGGCACCAGAAAACCATCAATAATGCACCTAAAAAAAAGAATTAAAAGGTATTTTATTATATTAGTAATCAGATTAAAAATGGTAATAATGCTTTTTATCTATATCGAAGGTTCGTACTCTGTGTAGACATCGGGTACAGTCTCCACCACCTGCTCTGTCACTTTCTTCGACTTTTTTTTTTTTTAATTCTTTTTCTTTTCGGGTGTAGAGGATCTGTGTATCCTACAAGATGCCGATGACTTAATTTTTTGCTTACCTTGTTCATGGATAATCACCCCCCTCTTTCTCCCCACCCCCGCGGTAATTTCAAGTAACTCACAATTTTAAATTAGATTTTTAAATTAATATGTAAGACTATAACGTAAAAGAAATACAAAATTCACATCAACATCACCAAGACTATAACGTAAAAGACATACAAAATTTACCTAAACATCACTAATGTCTACATCCCCCTTGGAGTCATGAATATGGATAGACAGGTCCTGGTCACCAATGTGACGATCCCTCTCTGGTCTTGAGTAATGGATATGGATGGACGGGTCCTAATCAGCAATGTGATGATCCCTCTTTGGTCTTGAGTCATAGATATGGATAAGTAGGTCCTTATCTCGGTCATAAATAACATGATCACGCTTTGATTTATAGCGTGCTGACTCATGGATGTGTTCGTGGTGGCCTTTTTCTTGGTCCTCATCAGCAATGTGAGGATCCCTTCCTGATCTTGAGTCATGGATGTGTAGATCGTGATCTTGGTACCAGATAGAGCTCTCAACAACATCATCATCCACAAGTCCACTAATTTTTAGCTGGTCTTCAACCCTTTGCAGTCTCTTATCCATAATATGCATCATCCTATTCTGTGTCTCTGTCATTTTGTTTTGTGATTGCTGCATCCCAGCAATATGCTCCCACAGCTTCATTATCTTACCCACATTCGTCTGAGGCTCCTGTAAATAAATAAATAAATATATATATAAATTATAATATGCACCTAATTTAAAATATAAATAAAATAATAATATCATATTTGTACTTGAGAGTGAGAGGGTCTACGTGATGAACTGCTCCGCAGTCGTACATCATATGCACTTTTCATCCTCGGCTCATTCTCTTCATCCTTATCCTCTTCTTCTTCCTCCTCCTCCTCCCTATTCAACTCATTCTCACTCGCTGCTGTTCATCATTAGCAGCATCACCCTCAACATCAACATCAACATCATCATCATTACCCTTATCATTATCATCATCTTCACCCCTTCCACCGTCACATTTTCACACTTTCTCTCCAACCAAATGCTTAGGGTTGAAGGATCTCCAATAATTTGTCTCTCTCTCATCGTTGGTGGGCACAAGAATCATTCTCGATGCAATACACTACAATACATGTTTATAAATATAGTTAGTATATCACACGCAAAGAAAGTAAACAAATGAAACAAATTTAGATTAGGGTAAACACTTACAAGGTGAAGCTCATTCCTCCAATTGTTTGCATTCTTTCTAATCCTCTTATTACAATGCCAATTCCTAAACCTTGACAAATCCACATCGTTCGCTATTCTAATCCCTACCTTATTGTCCAAGTATGGGAACATTTCAACAAGTCACCACTATAATGCATATTAAACAAAAACAAATATATCATCACAATATATATATAGTTAAACAATAGGTCGTAAAATAGCTAGAAAGCTATGAATAAATTAGTCAACTTGAAAGTGTCATCAACATCTAAATTCGCCCATGACTTGATCATAAGGACAATAGCTTTCACTACAAGTGGAATTCCTTTGAAAGGTTGCCATAGAAGACTATTCTTATCATTTTGTCGCGCCTTATGGTATTTACGCTGATATGCCTGAATCGCAACTCTGTTACCAATAAGAATTCCTTCTCTCCAAACCTATATGGTCGCCTCCAATTTCAAACCACATCTCATCAGGGCTAGCACGATAAATTTCCAACTCTCTTGCAAGAATAGTTATAATCAAAGGGCAAACCAATAACCGATTATGAGATATATCCATGAAATATTTGAATGGGGTCATGCCTAGGAACTGAGTTAAGAGTTCTCTTTTATCAAGAGCTGCTTTTAGAACAACAATCTCTTTGAAGCTACAATATGTACTTAACAACATCTCTTCGGGAATAACCTGTGAACTCCACTTATAATGGACCTGCATTTGTACAAAACAAATAAAAATAATTACAATAACATTGATTTAATTGACTATTTACTTTAATAAAACTTAATTATTATTTTGTCCTATTTTCATTAATTTATAAATCTAATTTTAATTAACATATTAAATTAACATATTACAATTACATTAAATCAAATTTAAAATTTAATTAATTAATTCTTCCTATTTTTTATTTATATTTCATTTTACTTATTTTATTTTAGTTAATTTTAATTTATTTTAATCACGTTTATTTAATGTTTTTATTTTAATTATTAGAATAATTGATTAAATTTAATTTATTTCTAACTTAATTAAAATTTAAAATTTAATTAACTTACTTCAAAAATGAATATTAATTAATTAATAAAATTAAAAAAAATAACTTTTCCCTAAAAACCAGGTTTTGTGTGTGAAAAATCGTATTTTGTGACCAAATTAAACACAGTTCCTAGAAAATCAGTGTTTTATACAGCCACAAAACACGGTTTTTTTTAAAAGACCATGTTTTATTGGTTCAACAATAAAACATGGTTTTCCATAAATCGTGTTTTATGGCCGCATAGAACATGGTTTTAGAAAAGACTGTGTTTTATGGGAGCAGCCATAACACAGCATTTTTTAAAAAACGTGTTTTATGCAGCCACAAAACACGGTTTTTTCAAAAACACATTTTTTGAAAAAATCGTGTTTTGTGGCTGTATAAAACATGGTTTTCCAAAAATCGTGTTTTGTGATTATATAAAACACGATTTTTAGAAAAAAACTGTGTTTAATAACTGCACCATAAAACCGAGTTTAATGCACCAATAAAACACTGTTTTCAGCAAAAATCGTGTTTTAATGCCAACATAAACCCGGTTTTTCATAAAAAAACTGTGTTTTAATGCCCAAATAAACCCGCTTTTTCCAATCTCCAACCCGATTCTGCACTTTATCTTCCTCGACGGAACACACCTCTAAACCTCCATTTTCATGTCTAATCCAGCCAAATCCAACCAAAACTAATCTAATCTAACCATAATAAACTAATCCAACATCCATAACATAAACAAACTAAATCAAAAATAAAAAATTCCACATATAAAACTCAAACTATCAAATGGAGTGTTTCTCGCTTACCTTCAGTAATGGAGGCACTAAAGAAGCTCGCCGACAATCTAAGGAGGTCGGTAAAGGTCTAAAATGGTGAGACAAGGCTGGCGATGAACAGTTGGGTGTGATGGTTCTCGAATTGACAAAACGGGTCATGAGGGCTTGTTGAAACCGGTTGAATTTGATTTGGATGGGTGGTTGTGTTATGTGGCCTTATATATGTGAGGGTAGTTTTGTAATTTCTAATTGGGCTATTGTTTTGAATTTTACAAAACAAGGGTATACGGGTCGACTTTGACTTAGGGGTAAAATGGGTAGCTTGGGTATATAATTTAATTAGTTTGTTTGAGAGGTTAAAAATGAATTTTTAAAACCTTTTGGTTAAATATGAATTTTCAGTTTCTAGAGTTGTTATTTTGGTGTTTTTCACTTTAAATAATTTAAAATAAATTTATCTACCCTCCTACAACTCATCACAAGTCATTATCATCATCTTTAACATGACTTCATGAATCTTACATGCTTTACAAGGAGTATCAAACGCTCCTTAAAGAGCATGTATCATTGATATAAAGGATATTATGAAAAATCTCATGCAAAGTAAACTAATCGAGATTTATCTCCCCTTTTTTTCTTTAATTAGATGAACTATCCCCTACCGATTAAAAAAGCCGGTTGGTGTTAAATTTGAAGGGTATAATGGTAATTAGATGAATAATTTTATTTATTTAAATAAAATTAAATAAACATTGAAAAAAAAAACTAAATAATTAAAACCAAAACAAAAATAAATAAATAATTTTTCAACTTTCTTTCTCTCACTCCTTCATCTCTCTCTTTACCATTCTCTCTCTCACTCCTCTATCTCTCTCTTTCTCTTGCCCCCGCATCCTCCTTTATTGTCGATGACCAACACGCACTCTTCTCCTCCTTATTTTTATTATCAACATCATCATCATCATCGTCATCATCATCTGGTTCTAGGTTCGAAACCCAAAACCAAGTTCTGGGTTCGACTATTTTAGGTTCGAAACCCAAAACCAAATGGTTCTGGGTTCGATTCGACCTAAAACTATTTGGTTTTAGGTTTTGAATCCAAAACTAGATAATTCTAGGTTGAGTGTGGTGGGTAGGTGGTTTGTGATGGTGGTGGATGGGTGTGGTGGGTGGTTTAGGGTTGTTCTTGGTGGTTTATGGTGGTAGTGGGTGGGTGGTGGGTAGAGAGGCGGCTCTTGTTGGGTGGGTCTGGGTATGATGGGTTTTTGTTGGGTTTGGGGTTTTTTTTTTTTTCAATTTTTTTTAAATGGTTGATGATGATGATTGTGACATTTCTGGCATTCCAATCAAATTTTTTGATGTTGCTGATGTTGTGGGTTGATGTTGTTGATGTTGATGATAATGGTGGGTTAAATGTTATTGATGTTTTGATGATAATGGTGGCTGATGATGGTGGTTGATTTGGGTTTTCCTTTTCTTTTTTTTTTTTTTTTCTTTTTCAATAAGTTGATTTGGTTTTAATATATTGCTGGAAAGATCTTTGGCTTTTTATTTGGATTTTTAGATTTGATTTTGATTTCGTTTTTAATTTTGGTTTTTCTGGGTTTCAAACTTTTTCTGGAATTTCAGGTTCCTGTAAACCCATAAATTTTATGTTAATTAGTTTTTTTTTTTTTTTTTTAATCTTGTGTTATTTTTTAATTTAATATTATTATTTAATAATTTAAAGGGTAGTTTAATCATTATATAAGTTTGAAAAGTATACTAGGGATTTTATAGAATCTTAATGAAGGTATTTTGATCATTTCATGATTTTGGACGGAAATTATTGACAATTTAGATGGAAAGTTAACGGTAGGGGACGATTCACCTAATAAAAAAAAAAATCGAAAGCTGTTTATTATTATTCTACTTTTTAAAGGATGTTTCATAATATCCCTTGATATAATCTGCTCCTCATTGGGCAAGCCCCAATGAGCTAGCAAGGAGCAGTCCGCCGTACGTTGGTGGTGGACTACATTAACTTAAAAAATCTTTTTACGTTTAAATTGTCCTCTTTGGAAAAATGGTATATGGATAAGTTTAAGGTTTACGAAGAGGGGACAAAAATTGTAAAATTAATGGTGATAACAATTTAATAAAAGGATTGACTTGTATAGTAATAAATTGGATCAAACTGGATTGAATTGGAATATATTAGCACAATGTTATTATTATTATTTTTTTTGAAACATTAGTACAATATATATATATTATTGTGTTTGGTAATATGTTGCATTAGACTGCAGGATTTAACACAGATATTTGACATATTATTGTATTATATTATATTATATTTTTGTACAATTAATAATCTAAAATAAGTATTGTTGGAAATAAGAGTTGACAAAATCTTTTGATTATGGGAAGGAGATGTTTTAGGAATTAATTTCACTAATTTCCCAATTAATCTTTCTATACATAGAAGATTCAATTAGCCTAATTTTATGTAATTAGCCTAATATAGTCCTACAAGTTAGCTTGTTAGTTCCTATTTAACCAAAGTGTAAACATTAGAATGTAATATACAATACTCAATTCTTATTCTTGAAAATCTTCATGGTATCAGAGCCTGGTTCCAACTCTAAAACCTAGGCAATTTTTTTTCTTTCTTGTCTTCTTTATTCTACTATGGCCAATACTGAGAATTCCTCCAATCAGTCCGACAACCACACCATCCGAATCTCTACAATAAAACTCAATGGGGATAATTTTCATCGCTGGTCACTGTCAGTACGTATGCATATACGTGGACGTGGGAAGATCGGATATTTGACTGGAACTAAGAAGGAACCAGATGCAAAAGACCCCCAATATGCGACCTGGGATGCTGAAAACTCAATGGTGATGGCATGGCTCATCAACTCGATGGAAGAAGACATCAGCTTGAATTATTTGGGGTATCCTACAGCCAAGGCGATGTGGGATAACCTCACTGAGATGTACTCAGATCTGGGCAACCAATCTCAGATTTATGAGTTACAACTGAAGATTGGAGAACTGAAACAGGGAGCAGAGACTGTTACTAAGTATTTCTCTGCCCTAAAAAGATTGTGGCAAGAACTGGACCTATACCGTGACTATACATGGAAGGATCCAACAGATGGAGCACATTATCAGAAGGAAGTTGAGAACACCAGGGTGTTTCGATTCCTAGCAGGTTTGAATGTGGAATTTGATGATGTAAGAGGCCGGATCATAGGACGACAGCCTCTTCCACCTCTTAATGAGGTCTTTGCAGAAGTGAGAAGGGAGGAAAGCCGAAGGACAGTCATGTTAGGAAAAAAGGAAACAGTGGTTAGTACTGTGGAGAACTCAGCATTAATTTCTCAAGATAATGCTGCATATAAGGCTTTTACTCGTAAGCCTGAAGAGAAGAAAAAAGTCTGGTGCGACCACTGTAATCGCCCCCGTCACACCAGAGAAACATGCTGGAAGATACATGCAGACCTGATAACTGGAAGCCACGAGACAGACCTCCCTCTAGTGCAAATTCTGCCGAACAAGTTAGCCTCACCCAGGAGCAAATTGATCAACTTCTGAAATTGGTTAACCCTTCATCCATACCCAGTTGTTCTCTTGCTCACACAGGTAACCTCTCCACTAGTTTCTTAACTCATCAAAATCATACACCCTGGGTCATTGATTCGGGTGCGTCTGATCACATGACAAGTATATCATCCATGTTCCAAAATTACAGTCCTTGCCCAGGTAACCAGAAAGTAAGAATAGTAGACGGGATTCTGTCTCCTATTGCTGGCAAAGGTTCTGTGAAAATTTCAGACAACATAACTTTAGAATCTGTTTTACATGTTCCCCACCTATCTTGTAATTTGCTATCTGTGAGTAGGATATCTAAGGATTCTGATTGTTCTGTTCTTTTTACATCAAACAAATGTGTTTTTCAGGATAGGAGCTTGGGGAAGGTGATTGGCAGTGCTAGAGAAGAAAATGGTCTCTATTATTTTGAAGACAGTTTGAATAAGCCAGCTCTAGGTTTATCATGTGATGTAAGGTCTCTTTCTGTTAAAGAACAAATAATGACCTGGCATTATAGGTTAGGACATCCTAGTTTTCCTTATTTAAAGCATCTATTTCCTAATTTGTTTTGAAGGTTGTCAAGTAATCAATTTCAATGTGATATTTGTTCTTTCTCTAAGAGTACTCGACAACAATATATTCCTAAACCTTATAGGGCTTCAAAACCATTCTATTTAATTCATAGTGATGTATGGGGGCCTTGTAAAACCTCAACTTTGTCTAAAAAAAACTGGTTTGTAACGTTTATTGATGACCATACAAGACTATGTTAGGTGTACTTAATGAAACAAAAATCTGAAGTTCAAAACTTGTTTAAAATATTCTATAATCTTGTTGAAACACAATTTCACACAAAAATCAGTATTTTACGTACTGACAATGGTAAAGAATATTTTAACCAACATTTAGGACAATATTTAAATGATAAAGGCATCCAACATCAGTCCACTTGTCCCAATACACCCCAACAAAATGGGGTTGCGGAAAGGAAAAACAGACATCTTCTTGAGGTTAGTAGGGCACTCATTCTAGCTATGAATGTGCCCCAATATTTATGGGGGGATGCAGTACTGACTGCTGCCTATTTAATTAATAGGATTCCATCAAGAGTTTTACATCATAAGACTCCATTACATTGCTTGAAAGTGTCATTTCCAGAAAATAGACTCACATCTGACCTACCTCTTAAAGTGTTTGGGTGTACTGCCTTTATATATGTTCTAGATATATTCAGATCAAAGCTAGACCCTAAAGCTGAAAAAGGTGTGTTTATTGGCTATGCTAGTAACCAAAAAGGATACAAGATTTTTCATCCTAAAACTAAGAAAGTTTAGGTCAGTATGAATGTCATATTTCATGAAAAAACACATTTTTTTGATAAATCTCATCTTCAAGGGGAGAACAAGTGTGAAAATGAAGATGAGGTTCCTGTTTTTAAAGAAAAAACTGGCGTTTCTGGTGTTGTATCAGAATTCTTCTTTCCAAATAACCTTAGAGAGTCAGCTCCCACTGAAAAGGAAACCGAACCAGCTCATATAGAACTAGACCAAAATGTAACCATTTCAAGGGGAGAACTATCATCACAGGATCAGCACTTAGTTGTAGGAAATCAACCTACAACGGAGCTACAAGTTTATACAAGGAAAACATTTCAAAATAATAGAGCTCATCAATCTGATCAAGGCCAATCAACTGCCTCAATTGATCCTGCTCCAGTCCAGCCCCTTTCAGGTAATACCCAAACTTCTATGAACTCGACTCCTATATTGTCAATTTCTAATCCATCTAGCTCTAATCCAGTCCCTATAGAGTCAGGTTCCTCTCATGACACTGAACACAACACCAGAACAGATTATTCAGACCTTGATATTCCAATTGCACTTAGAAAAGGTACTCGATCTTGTACCAATCACTCAATAGCCAGATATCTATCCTACCATAGATTATCTAGTGACCATAAAGCTTTCACCTCAAAGATCTCCCACCTTACAATTCCTAGAAACATACAAGAAGCCCTAGACTGCCCTAACTGGAAAATAGCTGTTATGGATGAAATGGGTGCACTAATCAAAAACAGAACTTGGGAAGGTGTTGAGTTGCCTAGAGGGAAAAAAACAGTGGGCTGTAAGTGGGTGTTTACCATCAAATGTAAGGCTGATGGGTCTATAGAAAGGTATAAAGCTCGTTTAGTAACTAAGGGGTTCACTCAAACTCATGGCCTTGATTACCAAGAAACCTTTGCACCGGTAGCGAAGGTAAATTCCATACGCATCCTACTCTCATTGGCTGTGAACCTCGGATGGCCTTTATATCAATTAGATGTAAAAAATATCTTTTTAAATGGATATCTTGATGAAGAGGTGTTTATGGAACCTCCTGCAGGTTTTGAGCAGTTGGTTGGTAAAGGGAAAGTTTGCAAGTTAATTAAGTCCATATATAGACTCAAACAATCACCACGGGCGTGGTTTGAGAGATTTGGAGAGGCTGTAAAGAAGTTGGGGTTTAGCCAAAGTCAAGGAGATCACACATTGTTCACTAAGCACTCTAATGAAGGAAGAAGAGCAGTGCTAATTGTTTATGTAGATGATATCATCCTAACAGGGGATGATTGCCATGAAATTGAAAAATTAAAGAGACTATTAGCTCTTGAATTTGAAGTTAAAGATTTAGGAGAAGCTAAATATTTCCTAGGGATGGAGTTTGCAAGATCTAAACAAGGAATCTTTGTGTGTCAAAGAAAATATGTGTTAGATCTTTTGGGGGAAACAGGTATGCTTGGATGTAGGACTGCTGAGACACCTATGGAACAAAATCTGAAACTTGAGGCAGCTAACCCTGAAAAACAGGTGGACAAAGAGAAGTATCAAAAGCTAGTGGGAAAACTCATCTACCTAGCTCATACTCGACCAGACATCACCTTTGCTGTTGGTGTAGTAAGTCAATTTATGCATACACCGGGTCAAGAACACTATGAGGCAGTATTGAGGATTCTCAGGTATCTAAAGAGGACTCCAGGGAAAGGCCTATTCTTTGCTAACAATGGACATTTTCAGGTTGAGATCTACACAGATGCAGACTGGGCTGGAAGCATCACAGACAGGAGATCAACATCCGGATATTGCTCCTTTGTGTGTGGAAATCTAGTAACTTGGCGTAGCAAAAAACAAAGTGTGGTAGCTAGAAGTAGTGCTGAAGCAGAATACAGAGCAGCTGCCCTAGGAATCAGTGAAGGACTATGGATTAAGAGGATACTTGAAGACCTGAAGATTCAAACTACCTGTCCAATAAAATTGTACTGTGACAACAAATCAGCTATTGCCATAGCGCACAATCCAGTTCTACATGATAGAACCAAACATGTGGAAATTGACAAACATTTTATTAAAGAAAAGATAGACAGTGGACAGATCTGTATGCCTTATCTACCTACCTCAGAACAGTTGGCAGACATTCTCACAAAGAGTCTCCCTAGAAGGCAATTTGATGACTTAGTGTCCAAGCTGGCCATGAAAGATATTTTTAAGCCAGCTTGAGGGGGAGTGTTGGAAATAAGAGTTGACAAAATCTTTTGATTATGGGAAGGAGATGTTTTAGGAATTAATTTCACTAATTTCCTAATTAATCTTTCTATACATAGAAGATTCAATTAGCCTAATTTTATGTAATTAGCCTAATATAGTCCTACAAGTTAGCTTGTTAGTTTCTATTTAACCAAAGTGTAAACATTAGAATGTAATATACAATACTCAATTCTTATTCTTGAAAATCTTCAAGTATATTAAAATTATTCCTTTTTAATTTACAATTTGTCTTAATTAAATTTTTTTTTTATTTTAGTCTTTTTTTCGAAATATGGTTTGCAGTTCTTAGTTATGAATTGATGCATAAAATAGGGCTATCTCAAGTATTTTCATATCAAAATAAAATAAAAATTATTTTAGAATATCAAAGTTATAATGCTAATAAAAAATGTAAAATACATTTGTTATTAAAGTATATATAAATAAATAATATATATATATATATAGCAGATGAGAATGAACAAGTGTTAACGAAAATTTAAGGCAACCAAGCCAATTATTATAAAGTATAAACACGAGTCCTCCCTCTTCCTTGTATGAAATGTAGCTGCACTTGTATTGCATACTTTATTTTGTATTTAGCATCCCAATAAAGTACAATGACCAGGCCATACATGTCTCTTAGACTATTTTATACAATACATGGCCAAACATGGCTCCTGGACTATTTTACAAACAACAAAACACGGTACTTATGATATAATCCAACACAGGGCTCCAAACATAGTCTGCCCATTTTTACGCTTGAGCCTTCTATTATTAATGATCATCCACTTTCTGAGATTGGTGTTGAGATTGGAGACATTTTAGAGTTCAAATTATTAGTTGGGATTCTCTGCTAACCTTATTTTTTATCTTAACCTTTTGTAAGAGTAGTTAGAGATTGAGTAATATATGAGGGAGAAAAAATATAAAGATAATCCCAAAAAACCGTGTGTGACTTGTCTCCATTTCGTTTTTGCCATCCTTGGTTTGTTTTTTATCTTAAATCCTGCTTGATGTTAATTCAAATACTTAAAATATCCTTTGAGGAGGCATATGAAAGAACTACAATAAATGTCCCTGATGGTCACATATTCTATTAGGCTGAAAGTGTTGACCATTTGACTGAAGGGATAAAGAGGAAAATGTGGATGAAAAATTAATTAAAATATAAAAAATAAAAATAAAATAAATAACATTAAAATATAAAAATATAAAAAAAATATTAAATATAAAAATATAAAAATATAAAAATAATGATATTTTCATTTAAAAATACAAAATGAAGATATCTCTCACCATTATCACCTACCTCTTTCTCTCCCTCTATTTTCATCATTTTTATCTCTATCTCCAACTGGTGATGATGGTGGGTTTGTTCAAGCACATCTTCTCTATCTTTATCTCTTCTTTTCATCTTCACCTACCTTTGTCTCTATCTCACCGACTAGTGGATCGGAGACCACTATGGTCCCCAATGGTAGAGACCATCGGTTTTGGGTCTCCACGATGAAGACTCGAACTGGTTCTCTTACCTACCTCTCTCTCTCTCTCTCTCTCTCTCTCCCCTATTTTCCTCCCTTTTGTCTCCATCTTCGATCACTTTCTTCTCCAGCCATGGATGGAGATGATTGTGCGATTAATGAAAATTGTGGGAGATCGATGATGATTCATGTTGTTTTGACGATTAGTGATTTTTGTTTTTTGTTTTTGTGGGAGATTGATGATAATTGGGTTTCAGAGATTTTTTTTTTCTTTGGTGGGAGATTCCTTTTTGGATTGATGGTAATTGGGTTTCCAACCATTGAAAACCCAAAAAAAATTGGGTTTTTAGTGGTTGGAAACCCATAAATGGGGGATAGAGGAGAAATAGAGAGAGGGGGGGGGGGGGGGGGGGAGGGGAAGAAGAGAAAGAAAGTGGTGGCGACTGGCGATGGTGGTTTGGTGGTGGTCTGGTAATGGTGCTGCATGTTGAAAGGTTAAAGGTTGATGATGAAAATGGAGTCCATGGCTTTGATCTCACTTCTTTTTTTTTTTTTTTTTGCTATTTTTATCAATTTTTTATTTTTTAATTTGGTGTTGGAGATAAGTTTTTATTTATTTATATATATTTTTTATTTTAAAATATTACTTCATAATTATTTTATTTTTAAAATAAGAATCTCTTAACCATGGTTAAAACTATCTTTTAACACTTTACCTAACTTTTCTATTAACTTCGTAAGAACAGAAGAATTTTGGATAAAAATGTAATTATTGTGTCTAAAAGGATATATAAGTAAACTACATGTAGTTTATTGGGATTATCCTCAAAATGTAATAATACTATTATTTATTATCTTTTATGTTAATATGTTATTGCATCATTAAAAATCTAAAAAGAAAAAGAAAACAAGGTTACGGGAGGATCCTAACTCTCAAATTGTCTTGAGTCATATACCTTACATTTGTTTTGTTAATAGGTAGGTCAATCTAATCACCCTTATTTTAGCTAGTTTTGCATCATCTTCCCATCAGGATCAGTTTAGTTATGTCCTGAAAAATTATTGGTTTCAAAACTAAAAATAAACTAAAATAAAACAGTAAATGTATACTTGAGATGATGATTTTGCTTTCCAAAATATTAATGCAGGGGCAGGGCTCCTGGTGTTCTACCAGTAACGTTGAAGACTAGAGAATTAAATGATGTACTGTTTCCAGCTGCTTTTTCCCATGCACTATCCATGATCTTAATTAAATTTTATCTACCCATGTGCATTGGAAACCCACGATGGCGCGCATGCTTGCAGCCAACTATTCATCTTCTCCATGCATATTGCAGGCTGTATTGGAGCCTCGTCAGCTTCATTTTCCTATATATATAGCTTTTATATAATCCAAAATTTGTTTATATTCAGACACCAAACAGAGACATGGCAATCAAATTGAAACTTCTAGTTGAAACAAAAGGTCAAAAAGT
Organism: Nephelium lappaceum; assembly: GCA_021234005.1. Taxonomy (NCBI): domain Eukaryota; kingdom Viridiplantae; phylum Streptophyta; class Magnoliopsida; order Sapindales; family Sapindaceae; genus Nephelium; species Nephelium lappaceum. The sequence continues at coordinate 21,797,474 of CM037999.1, forward strand.
TCTCTTTGCCGAAGCTGGCAAGGACTTTGTAGACTTTCTCTTTTACCTTCCATCTTTACCTGTCTCCACAGTCATTAGGTTGCTGAAAGAGAAAGGCGACGTGGGTTGCTTGAACGACCTTTATAGTAGCCTCGAAAGTCTGAACGATACCTACATTCAACCAGGCCAAAACAAGACCGCCTTACTATGTCACAAATCTTCTCTGTGTCTCTCTGAAACCCCACTTTTGCTTCCCGATGATCAATGTACGACCCGCTGCGTGTACATGTGTAATAAATATAACACTTGTCACCCGTTCAAGAAAACAAAAGGAAAAAAAACAAAAGAAAAAAAATATAACACTTGTCGCGTGTCTGATGTTCCCAACTATATATGTCCACACTGCAAGGTAAAAATGAGCGTTATGGTTCCTTTAGTTAACTCTACTTCTTCTTCCGCCAAGATTAACACTAGTACTAGTTCAACAGAAGAGGGTGGGTTTGTTAAAGGGGTGGTGACATACATGGTGATGGATAATTTGGAGGTGAAGCCTATGTCTACTATTTCTTCTATTACTATGCTTAACAAGTTCAATGTTCAAGATGTTGGTGCACTTAAAGAGAAGGTGGTTGTTTTGGGTCCAGATGAGGTAAGAGTTAAATCTTCTGTCCTTATTACATATGGCTTCTATAATTAATTTGTTCTGGATATATATTTAACATTTATATTCTCCGAGGCATTTGTATTAACTTTTCTTTTTAGGCTCTGAAGTTGTTGAAGGCATCTGTGGGGAGCAAGAATGTTTTAACTAGTGTTTTCCTTGGGAATACCAGGGCATAATTAAGAAATTGATGTCGTACCTGATGTTGACTTCTGTTTGTTTTTGTGGAGGTTTCTTGCTTATTGCCTTTTAGTTTTGCTCCACGTAATGTTTTCGGGTTTTATGTAAGTTTTCATTTGACTTATCTTGATCTGTATTTCTGGTTTGCAATGGACATGATTCTGTTTTGTCCTGTTTTCGATGCATGAATGTTAACTAATTCTAGGCTATCTTTAGTTGTAGATGTTAAAGAACTGAATGTTTTGTTGTTTCGTTGTTTCGTTAAATGCATGGCCAATATGGAACGCTTGTGGTTACGAGATTTTTTTATGAACTTTATTCATGATTTACATCGCCGAGAGTTATTTAAAATCAATTAGAGTTAAAATAATGTAAATGCAATTTTTGAGAGTTAATTGAAATGATTGAGAGTTAATAATTTTCAACACATATACATAAATCAACTAAAGCACATCATGTAGTTTAAATTAATATAGAAAGATTTTAAGTTAAAAACTAAATAAAAATTAACTCTTTTTTATGTTTGTTTCTTGTATTAAATGATTCTTTGTAATATAAAACATTGCATCTGATTGCAAATTATTTTCCAATATTACTTTGAAATTACAAAAAAAAAAAAAAAAAACTTTTAAAATTGTGGGGAAAAAATGGGAAAAGAGATGTTTCAGAGTTTGTGAACACGAATGAGGAACAAAAATAAAGTTGAATTCTGAAGAATTGGTCTATTGTGTCTTTAGAAGTTTGATTTGTTTTTCTTAATATATGACTTTAATAAAGAATGAAATTGTCATTAATAGAAAAAAATAAAAATGAAGTGTAAAAAGATATTTGGTGCATTGTCAATAGTATGAGGTTTTATTTACTAAACTGCGAAACAATGAAATTTAAAAATTAATATTTTTAATATTAAGTGTTTGTAACTATAAACTAACTTATCTTTTGAAAAAGAAATAATAAAAGTGGTTTAAGTATAGTTATTAAGAGGTGCGAATATCACTACTCCTATATTAGAAGACTAAATATCCTGTTTATGAAAGATTTTCTCTTCTCATCCTTTTATTAGGATTACATATTTTCAAATCGAAAATATAGAAAAAAGTGCTAATAGTCCAATATAGTCTTTTTATGTATACTGATATAATAAATTCAGTGTCTCAGTTATCAACTGATAGATTTAATCAATGGTTCACATACGATATACTAATTTGATTAATTTCGTAACATATTGAGGTGAAAATTATGTATATGTATATATATATATATATAGAAAATAATAAAGGCAACTAAAATTTTTATCTTTTTGTCACAATCCACTTTAGTAATACCAGTGCATTGTCGTTTTACCATGAGTATCAATATTTAAACTCCTTATAAATTGCATCTAGACCCCTTTTTGTATGCACACCTTACAAAATGTTTTAAAATATCATATTATATAAGCTCACTACATACATTTCCAACTACGCCTTTTCTTTTTTTATTTTTCTTATAAACTATGTCATTTATTTTTTATTTTTTATTTTTTATTTAAAAAAAAACATAAAGAATTAAATTATAAAATATAAAGAAGAAAAGTAGAAATAAAAAAAATAAATAAAAAAATAAAATTGGGTCACACCTCCTCCCAGAATTGGGAAGAGTTGACGACTCTTTACTTTTTTGATTTAGGCTATTAGCATGTGCCTTAATGATTTTTGAGTCTATTCCTTGCCATGATAACAGGCATGGACGTTCAGGGTCTGCCACTAGGTGGTTAAGAGTACGAGGCTAAATGTGTGGAGAACTAGTTATTCTAAACAATTCTTTTATGGGAAAATTACTCAAAGTGTTCCTGTAAATTTGATATTAACAAGCGTGTATAATTTTTTTATTTTTTTTGCAACGTTCTCTTTTAACTAATGGGTTGATTGGATTTGACCATGATAGGGTCATTTTGACCGTTTAAAATGTTTTAAAAAACGAAATTACTCTTGAGTACTGTCAGATTGTTATAGGTTGATTTTGCAACCAAATGAAATTATCAATATGTCTTTGAAATCATTTTCAACCAAAATCATCTTCAATCCTTAGAAACCTCTACTGGAAATCATCTTTAATCTCTCCTCCTGCTCATCTTTAACCAAAATCATCATCAATCTAGCGAAATCAACAACATCAATCACTAATCCAAAATTATCATCATCATTAATCAATAAACAAAAATTAGTGTTTAATCACAAAAAATTTCCTAAAACAACTCATAATCACCCTAGAACAATCCAAAACAACCCAACTAGGTTCAAATAATTTGAACCCAGTTCTAGGTTCGAATGATTCGAACCCAATCTAGGTTCGAATCGTTAGAACCCAGAACTGGGTTCGAATGAGTCAAACCCAATTTTGATTGGGTTCGACTCATTCGCACCTAGATCTGGGTTCGAATGAGTCAAACCCAGAATTGGGTTTGAAGGATTCAAATCGAACCAGAATTGGGTTCGACTCATTCGAACCCAAATCTAGGTTCGATTAGAAAAAGAATAAGAAGAAGAAGAAGAAGAGAAAGGAGAGACGGTGGGCTTTTTGTGTTTTTTTTTTTTAACTTATTTTTTTTCTCAAATTAATCTCCACCATCTATCTTTAGATAGACGATGAAGATCTAATTAAAAATAATTTAATTAAAATTTTAATTTTTATTTAGTTTTTATTTTTTTTTTCAAATTAATCTCCATCGTCCATTTTTAGATGGACGATGGAGATAAGATTAAATTAATTTTGAATTTATTTAAAGTTTTTAAAATTTATTTCAAAAGAAAATTAAAAAGTAAATTTATTGAGGGGTAATTTCGTGTTTTTTAATATTTTTTACACATTCAACTATGTCCAATGACGGTCAAACCAATCAATCTGTTAGTCAAGGGAGGACGTTGCAAATAAATCAAAAAGTTGTGTTTGTCTGTAAATATTAAATTTTAAGATAGGCAAGGGACAATTCTTCCATTCTTTTATCTGTGGAAGTAACTAGATATTTGAATTTGGATGAGCATTGTGAAGATGAAGTTATGGCCTTCTTGTTAATCATTAAAGGGATAAATTCAAAACAAACTAAAATTCAAATGTAAAATTTGTTTTAGCCCAAAACATATTTTAAAAAGGGTTATTATCAATTTATCCCCTAGAAATGAAAATAATGTCAAACTACCACTGGTTTTGAAAATATTAGCTAAAAAGATCCGACCGTCAATTGAAATAGTAGATCAGTCACTAAAGTAATGGTTTCGTGAGTTTTGAGGATATAATTGTAAATGTCAGTGTATATATATGAAGTGGGGGACAGTTGGATTAAGTTAAAAAATTAAATAAAAATAAAAAAAAATTGAAAAACTAAATAAAAATAAAAATAAAAATAAACATACCGTTTCTCTCTTTCTCTCTTCTTCTTCCCAACCATGTTAATCTCTCTCTTTCTTTCTCTCTCTCTCTCTCTCTCTCTCTCTCTCTATCAACTCAAATCTTACCCATAAAAATCCAAGCTCGTCGATCGAATCTAGTATCCGATCGACGAGCTTGACAACAACACCATCATCACCATCCACTATCCAAATCTAACCACCCACATAACTTCTCTCATTTACCGAATCTTTACCTTTTTCCTCCTTTCTCTCCCCCTCATTTGCCGTTGTTGGTCTAGCCTCCTCTTCTCATTTCATTCTTCCATCTCCGCTGCCACTTCCACCCTCTCCACCACTCCCTCTTTCTCGTTCTCTTTATACTCCACCACTCTCTACTTTGACCACCACCCAACAGCGCCCTCATTAACTCGCTGCTCCATCTCTTACCAAACCCGCGATAACTACATCTCTGACCAAACCCACCATAACATCACCACCAAACATCCATGACCGAATAGCTTTAAACCCAAACGTTATCTGGGTTCAAAGACCCGGAACCATCATCTGGGTTCGAACTAGAAAATCGCTCTTAATCAAAGCTGTTTGTGGATAATTCGTCGATGCTAATGGTAGGAGGACAGTGAGGAACAACGGGCTGTAAACCGTCTTCGTGGAGCGGTGCGACAGTGGATCTACGGGCATTGGTCTTGAGTTTTGTTTTTTTTTTTTTTTTGTGCATTTGAAATCTGTTGATATAATTGCATGAATTGAGATGTATGTGTGTGTGTGTGTGTTTTATATGTGTTGTTGTGATGTAATGAAATAATCAATCCTTTGATTCGCCTCTTTTTATTGTGTTTTTTTTTTTTTTTTTTGGTTCCTTAAAAAAAAATTATTTTTGTTGTTGATGATGATAAAGAGGAATGTTGGTGTTGATGTGTTCTTTGATAAATTTCTTTGGCATTTAATTTTGGTTTGTTGAGGATGGTTGAATCCATCAATGATGCTTGGAGATAAACTGAGTTGGAAGAGGAATGTTGGTGTTGAAGACACTTTGGTAGAGATCCAATCTGAGATTGGATCTCGATTTTTTTTTCTTTTTTCTTTTTCAAAATCTCCACCATCCATCTTAAAATGGACAGTGGAGATTTGATGAAATTTTTTAATTTAAATTTAATTAATAATAATTTTTATTTAATTTTAATTTATTTAGTTTTATTTAATTTTTTATTTTTTTTTTCAAATTCATAAGGGTATTATGGACTTTTAATGTATTTGTCACAAAACTACTAAAAATCTCGATGGAAACCATTTTTGGTATACGGTAGGGGGTTTTTTTGGCTAATATTTTTTAAAGGGAGAATAAACTGATGTTATTTTCGTTTTTAGACAGTTTTTTGGATTTTTCCCTTTAAAAACCAAATTGTGTAGAGATAGTTTCACTCCTTAAAAACTGTATATACACCCTTTTTTGTATTTACCTCCCATTAAGATTTTTAAAAATTTATATTTTATAAGTACACCCTATGTATTACTAATTATGTTCTTTCATTTATTTACGTTTTAAATATTATAGGTAAATAATTATACAGATAATTAAATTAATTAAATTAAAACATTAAAAAAATCTAATTTTCATTTTAAAACTTGTTTTGATGTTATCTCATCTTTACTCAAAATCTTTGTATTATTCCAAAACCTTGTATGTAAAACTATCAAACAAACTAAAAACCTTAATTTTCACTCAAACTAAGCTTTAACCAAAAAAAACAAAAATTCAAATCTAGACTTCCATTTTCATCAGTTATAGAATCTAAGAAATATAACAAAAAAACTCTCATCTTTGATTACTCTTTATGAAAACAAACCAAGTTTTTTATTGAAATTTGAAGTTGGAGTATTCAAATTTAATTATAATATTATTATTATTATTATTATTTTTTAATTAAAGTACTAATAAATTAAGGGATGTATGTGACATTTTAAAGGGATGGAAATATCACTACTCAAATAAACTTGAAATTTTTTTTGGCCCATGAACAAAACCAATTATATACTTGTAACCCTAAATTACCAAAACCCCTTTGAAGTCAATTTCTGGTAAAATCTCACAAAATCATGGAAATGTTGGAAAATGATGACATGTGGGCCACATCTCACGAATTGAAAATCTTGAGATGTAGGCCATATCTTGCAAAATCATGAGATACCATATTTCACGGAATGAAATCCGTAAAATACTGGCACATTATGAGATGTGGAGACAATTACAAAAAAGTCCCTAGAAGAAGTCAAATTTATAAAAGTTGACCAAGAAAAGAAAACTCAAAAATGCTAGAAACCTTCGGAGACAAAACCCACCATACAGGAGATCAAGTCAGCTAGATACGAACCCCCTAGTTGGCGCGCATGATTCGAAACTAAATCGTAGTTGCAATCTGGTTTATGGACACACGCGGTAAATAATTTTATTTGTGGGTTAAAACAATTTCACATTCCATTGGGGTTAAAAACAACGTCTATGTACTTTAAATGTGACCCTTTTTTTGATAATTTTCTCATGAATGAAATTGCCTTCTTGATGAACATGATCATCTTACCACTGCTGAGCTTCTAAGGAGGGATTATATTGCACTTGATACTATATCTACTTTGTATTAATGTTCGATTTGGTCATACTCATTTTTCGTATTTCCTTTCATTTAATCTATATATGCTCTTTCATTGCTTGTTTTTTTATTTTCCTGTCAAGATTGCAGACTATAGAATTATAAAATTGAGATTCAGATCATATCTCCATTTTTTCTGAAAGGTTATATATTCATTTTTCCTTGGGAAAGAAAAAACAAAAGGATATTAATTTGATTATAACCTTCCCTTCCAGATACAAATTAAAAACATTGAAACAATTTCTAAGAGAGCTTTCAAACAAAAACAAGATCTTGTATCAATCCAAACATGCGCAGACACTCCATGTCTCTGTGCATCTCTCAAGTTGAAACTTCCAATGGTGTTGCAGTTAATTAAAGTTCTCATTCTTAATCTTTGGCCATGTAAACACTTGACAAAACCGTCCTGCATTCCATAGAAGCCTTCAGCAACTTCAAACCCTGTAGGGAGATTAAGTACATGTCATTGCATTACTCCTACACAAACTTTTAGTACATATGTCATCTTTGATTAACAAACAGGAAGTGAAATCGATGTTCACAGTACCTTATTGATGCCTACGTCAACAATCCTCTCCTCCAGTGCACTCACATCCTTGACATTAAACCTGCTAAGCATTGCAATAGAAGAAATAATAGACATAGCCCTCACCTCTAAATCATCCATCACCATGTAAGTCACTACCCCTTTTACAAAACCACCCTCTACCTTTGCATCCTTTTCCCGAACAGTAGGAACAACATAAGACATTTCAACAGTCATATTTACTTTGCACCGAGGGCAAGGCATTTTTTCAACGTCCGAAATGGTGGGACAGTTATTGTTAGCACGAGTGTAAAACTTTCTGGTGTTCAGGTTATTATCTGACAGCAAAAGTGGGAATTCTGCATCACATTAAGGAGCTCTAGGATTTAACAAGGAATTCTTGTTTTGGTTCGGTTGTATATATGTTTCATTCAAATTCTCAATGCTCACATTAAGTTTCCCAAAAGATCCCACCAAACTGCTCTTCTTTAAGAGCCTAATGACACTGCCTATGGGCAGCGAAAGTAGGCAGAAGAGGAAGTCGACGAAGTCTTTGCTGGCTTCTGCAAAAATCACTTTCTGAGCTTTGGTGTCAATAAGCAGCTTCAACTTCATCGAGGAGGCTGCTGCCATGGCTTCTTTTTGTGTTTGTGAATATATGTTGACTTGTAGATTTTTATGGACATATTGGTGTCTCCATCCATATATATATATACATAGAAAAGTAATGCTGACCAGTGACTATCTCCATTCCACAGAAGAGGAATGGATAGCAATCAAAAATAAAATAAAATCTCAATCATTGTGCCCTTTGAGTGGATGCTATTAATGTAAACGTTTTTCTTGAGGATGGTTAGATTTTGATGAATTACTGATATTGAAAATGCTTGGCGTGCATAAAGACTTTTCTATTGCAACAATGGTAGTACAACATTTTACTTTTAGTTGGATGGTCCTCATAAAAATTACTGTATCGAGAGTATTGCATGTTGTATAGTGTACATAAGACATCTCAATGCCCATTTTTCAGCCACAATTAGGATAACCGAAGTTTGGAAAATGAGCCACCTGAGAACCATATTTGTCTCAGGTGTATAACTCTCTGGTGATCAATTCATGACCAGACAACAAAAGCGGGACTTTGGTGCAGAGAGTTCTTAATTTCGTTTGGTTGTATGCATATAGGTTAAATTCTTTAAGAAATTTCAATGGTCCCGTAAATACACTAAAATCAAACCCAATTAATTTTGTTTTTCATATTCGTTATTTGCTAGTAAACCATATTTTGGCAAAACATATGTCGTTACAGAATTTGATATAATTTCAACCTGTTAAGTAGTGTTCCAAAGTGTATAGAAATTGTAACATAATACATGTACTTAACAATTTCAAGAACAAGTAACGATACTTAACATAAAGTTTATGACAGTTTTTACTCAAAAACCACAACGAGTGAAGATAAAAGTTAAATTAAAATTATATTGTTGTGCATTAAATGATTCCAATTTACCCTATTCCCACAGTCAATGAATATGACCATATGGCTTGACTTTGATTAAGATATTTAATTTGATTTGATTTACATATTTATTTTCCATTTTTATTTGATAGAAATCTTTTCAATTATGGAAAGTTAGATCATTGCCTTTTTGGTTTTCTTTTGGCCACTAGTATTAGGGTTTTTGTGTTTATCAGACGCCTTGAATGTGTAGACAGTAGACACTATATTCTTCTCCAATTTCTTCTATATTTCTCCACCACAAACACTAGCCTGTAACAAATCTTCATCACCAATATTGCCAACTCCGCTCTTCCGAAGCAAGCCCTTCTAGTCACCTCTCATAACCAAAAACAAAAATGGCCATGGCATTCTCCGCAATAAAGTTGAAGCTTCTTATTGACACAAAATCTAAGAAAGTAATTTTCGCTGAAGCTGGTAAAGACTTCATAGATTTTCTCATTTACCTACTCTCTTTGCCTCTTGCCACTGTTGCTGGTCTATTAAAAGAGAAAAACATGGTTGGTTCACTTGGTTACCTCTATGAGAGCATTGAAAACCTTCCTGATTCCTGCTTGCAACCAGGCCAAGCCAAAAACACGCTACTAAATCCTGAGATCCCATATGTGCCAATTTGGACCCCTCTTACACAGCCCAACTATGATTTGAAAACCCGAATGGCATATGGTTGTGATGAACACTTCTATGTGGCTGATGCACCTAACATGATTTGTCCTGCTTGTAGAACAAGAATGACCTGTGACATGAGTTATGTACCACCCTTTGGTCCAATAAGCATTGGATTACCTTCTGAGGTTGGCTTTGTTAAATGGTCCTCGGTCAGTTACATTGTGCTGGATAATTTGGAGTTCATGCCTATGTATCCTGAATATCTTGTTTCTGTGCTTAAGAGGTTTAGGACCAATGAAGTGGGTGGCGCACTTGAGGAGATTGCCGTTGATTTTGGCATGGAAGAGGTATGTTCATGATATGGTTTTTACTTGGATTAAATCCATCATTGATAAAGTTTGCACGACTGATGTGTCTATGTGTTTGCTAGGGTCTGAAGCTATTGAAGCTATCTTTGGAATGCAAGACAGTTTTAACAAGCTTTTATTATGGCAACGTGGGGCCTAAAGTTTAAAGCCTGGTACAACTGTCAATGAGGAGTTACGGAGAATCTTGTCTTTTGGGAGTTCAATGCTGCTTTTTTTTTTTTTTTTAATAACTTGTTTTGCTAATTTCTCTGGAAATTAATTTAGATGATGCTTTCTTTTGATTTTGACTGTTATTTGCTACTTAAATTGAATCTAGTCTGCTCATAAATAATTAATGTTATGTTTAGTACTTGGGACTTCAAAAATAATTGTTGAAGATGAAGAAGGATTATTTATTGGTGTTGTCCTTATAATTATAGTCGGGTGTTTCAAAATGCGAAAAGCGCTTTGAGATGGTAAAAGCATCAATTCGAAAGTGATAATCTATAAAAGGAAAAAAAAAAAAGGAAATCAACAGTATCAATTGAACTAAATATTCATAACCAACATTGGGGATTCAACGGAGGTTTGTTGAGTTGAGAAAAAATATTGAGTTGAAAATGGCTTCAATGGAGATCGAGGAAATCCTTACTGACAAGGTTTAATATTTATAGATTTTACCGAATAATAATTGTTTAGAGGCTAACTTAAATTAGAAAGTGTAGTATTTTATTAAATTAAATTAGGAAGTTCTTGTGTCGTTTTTAATTAAATTAGAAAGTCCTAATTCCTAAATAAAAGGTCTGGTACTTTGAACTGCTGCATAGCTTGTTTATTTTTTCTAATTAAAAAATTATTTTAAAAGCAGATCTTGTTTTTTCTTTAATTAAAAAACTGTGATAAAAATTAATTAAAAAAAAAAAAAGTCTGGTGCGGCAAAATTAGGTCTGCCACACCAAAACTGCTTCCTCCGGGATAGTCTAATTTTTTTGAAGTTAAAAAGTCTGGTGCCATAGAAACAATTGTTTGTGGCACCAAACTTGCCTCAGCCCGAGTCAGTTTGACTCTGGCTGAGGCGGCCGCCTCATTCAATTGAGGCAGCCACTAATTTTACTGATGTGAGGCGGTCAATTTGAGGCGACCTCACTCCTTAGACGGATGAGGCGCACCTCAGTCGACCATCTCTCAAGCCCATTTATAAACATTGTTTATAGTAAAATGATAGAATGTAAAACAAAAAGGACTAATTATTTTGCTTTTTCATTGTAGTTTTGATTCTTTTATCAACTGTTAATGATTGAAAAAAATAATAATAATAATAACAGATTTGTAAAAACTAAAGTCTACTCAAAACGGAACAAAAGAAAAGATAAACATTCTCTAAATTAACAGATAAATGCCCTGCTAGGTAGATACTAGACAAAATGCATAAGAAAAACAAAACCATTTGAAATTGCAACACCTTAAAAGATTTACTGAAAGTAAGGTGTTGCATTAGATTAACAACTTTGAAAGGTTAAGGAGTATACGTCAGGCGCAGTAAAGCTTTTTTCCTGCATCATAGCAAAAGCCAGTGTAAGCCTGTCTCATGAGTCAGCATGTTTGAGTACACCAGCCATGATAATTGTCATCAATTCACCATAACGAGGACAGGACACCAACATGTACAGAAACTGTCACGGATTGAACAAAAAATTGCACTGCAGGAATGTTTGCCTGCATAATTCTTAATAAAACTACCTGAATTTATGTTAATCTAAGGCGATGGAGGAGGAAGTTGAGACATAATAGTACATTTTAAGAGATTTCATACATAAAGATACTGAAGAAGAAACAAAATGGCCAATTCCGAAACAGCTCTTACATGACCAGGGACAAAACAACCTCACAAGTGTTTGAGATTTGGATTCAAACGAAGTTCTGGACATTGATCATAACTTATAAAAACCAAAGTTTGCATTGGCTTTCCTTGACAAAAATATATCTCATAAATCAGAGGGGCTATCCAAAGGTTGTGAGATATTGATGTTCATTCGTTTTGGTGTGTAATTTGTTGGTCCTGTGATGGTTATTCTTTAACTTAATTGGAACAATGTACCTAAAATAAATTCTGATTCAATCTTAAACACCAGTTGAAGTAAGAATATTGATCAAACATTTGTCAGATCTAAAATGTTTGTTTAATTTTGTGATCATGTATTTTCAATATCAACGTTCACTATAGAGGATCATTTAGGAAAGATACATGTAAGAAACTACATATATACTGGGAATCCTTTAAAAGAAAAATGTTAAACACATCTCATCCCAAATTTTTTTATGATCGGACTAACTGTATTTTAATTTACAATTTAAATATTTATTTTTTTTAGTTGCTTTATAATTTAATTTAGATGTCATTTTATTTTTATTTAAATATATAATATCATTAATTCTACTATGTATTTTAGTCATATTTTAATTACCAATAATATTTATATAAAAGTATTTTAGAATTTATTAAATTATTTATTTGTAGTCGTTTGTATCATATTAAATAAAGTTTCATAGCAATAAATAGTAAAAATGATATAAATATCAAATTGTTAGTTTTCAGATAATTTTAACTTTAAAAAAAAACAAGCAAGTTTATATTAGATTTAGAAATAAGAAAATAAAAATAAACAAGTTACTTAGATTTCAAGTTTTAATCAATATTAAGTTTTCAATAACTTTCAAAATTATTCATTTTTTTGCCAAAAAACCAAGCTGACTCCTTAGTCAAATTTGATTTCTTGGGCAAACTTAAACTCAATGCAAATAGAATCAACCATCATAATTTTAATAACACATAATTTTTTGAGGCCGACTATCAATGTTGTGATACAAACACCGTGACCTGCAGTAACAAATGAAACCGGTTGTTGCACATTAAAATATTATATATTGTATATTATATATATTAGATAACAAAACAATAATGTAATATATTATTTTATGAAATAAAATTATATATAAATGTAATAATATATGCATATTTCAACTATGATTCGCTTGACCAACGGTTAGCGATCTAAAATCCAAGTCATATTTACTAGCATCATACGACACAATTGACTGTACAACTAACACCAACTCCTCATACATCAAATTTCTAGAAACTATTAGCCCTTTAGAGTCTGCTCCAATATATAAATTTCTTTTCTCTAGAGTTTCCTCCCATCAGCCATTGTATGAAACTAAAAATCTAACAGGTTCCATTTCTTTGCAACAACAAACTTCTCAATGTTAACACTAAATTTACATTTATCATTTTTTTTTAAACTTACATATTGATCGATTTTAAGAATTAAAAATAAAAAATTTCACTATGTCCCAATACTAACAAAATGTATTCTATAAAATAATTACAGAACTTTTGGAATTCATATCAATAAGTCCAAGATTTCCATCAGTTGGTCCCCGATTTAAAGTAAATGAGTCCCAAATTAAGTATAAATAGGTCCCGAATTCTTTGACGTTAATTCCGAATTAACTCAAAATAGGTCCCAAATTAAGTCAAATTAGGTCCTGAATTCAATTAAAATAGGTCTCAAATTCCTACCACTTGGTCATGAATTCAATTAAAATGGGTCCCAAATGAAGTCTAATCAGGTGCCAAATTCTTAGATATTAGTCCCCAATTGGTACTCATTTACTAATATTTTGATTCTCATCCTTCAAGGTCTTTTACAAAAAAAAAAATACAAAAAATACAAAAAATTCAAAATCAAGCTTAACCAACCACAAATATGTATCAAAGCAACATATATCAACCTCTGAAATGTTAATACACATGCCATCTTTTAAATGTATACATAGTTCTAAACTTAAATGACAAGATAGTAAGACACACTTATATTTCAGCTATATATTTTGATGCTTTATGACGAGAAGGTTGGATGAGCTCAGTTTTAGATTTATTTTGACGATTTCAGTTTTAGATTCGTTTTGACAATGAGAAGAAAGTAAGTAAAAGCGAAAGAACGAAGAGGAGAACAAATATGAGATCAAAAACTTTTATTAAGGATATTTTGAGCACTTTACACTTTTATATAATATTAAAACTTAAATTATTAATTTAATAACATATTCACAACTCAAGTCAACTTTGATGTTGTTCACTTAATTTTATTCTCATTCTTATTATTTTATAGACATTATAAATAAATAATTGAAAAGTAAGTGCTAACCAAACCAATCACAATTAACCAGGTGTTTGCCTAAAATCTCAAACTAGTAGCAGACTCCAAATCTAAATATATACACGTTATTCAAGTGTCCCAACCAAGATACCTGGGCACGAGGAATAAAGCTGGCGTGCAACAAACCTTTGATTTATTCCATACTTTGCCACCAAACCTTCCTCTTCCCAACAAGAAGTGTATTATGTTCAGCTTGATTTTTCTCTTTCTTTATGTATGTGTACACCCTTATCACCCTAAAATTAACAGTCAATATTGCCATGGCATCCCCCATAAAAACAAAGCTGAGGCTTATTGTTGACACAAGGGCTGGGAAAGTAGTTTTTGCAGAAGCTGGCAAAGACTTTATAGACTTTCTCATCTACCTTCTTTCTTTGCCAATGGCAACTGCTGCTAGAATCTTAAAAGAGGGAAGCATGCACTTGGCAGTGAGCTCCTTCAGCCACCTCTATGAGAGCCTTGAAAATCTTCCTTATTCCTTTTTGCAACCAAATCTAGACAAGAAGTCACTGCTAGACCCCAGAGCTCCCATATACGCCACCGGAATCCCTCTCATGCTCTCTGATTACGATTTCAAGGCTCGAAAGTCATACAAGTGTTCCAAATGTTATAATTACATGGCTGAGGTCCCGAACCTGAATTGTTCTAGTTGCAAAGGTAAAGTAAGCACAGAGATGGCTTATGTTCCTCCGTCGCCTGCAAATTATTCTTTGGCGCCTGTGGAGGGTGGCTTTGTAAAACGTTCAGCTACTTTTATTGTGACGGACAATTTGGAGTTCATGCCTATGTCCACCAACATTCCTTTTTCTTTGCTCAAAAAGTCTGATGTTAAGGATCTGGATGCACTAGAGGAGATTGAGATCGATTTGGGTATTGAAGAGGTATGTTGATCATCATACGCATGCATATTATAATACCCAATAAGTATTTGTAAAATTTTATGGATGAAATTAATATGTTTTACTAGCTTGTCTGTTCAGCAAAGAACGTCACGTGTGAAAGACCAAAAAAGAGTTTTCAATGCATAACTACTTACTATATAATCATCTCGTGTGGCATAAAAAATTACGTTTGATTAATTATTCATAATCCAAGATACAATATCATTGTGGTGCACGTATTAGATACATATTGAATATTTTTTTTCAAAACAAAAGGACAATCAAATTTAATCAATCACATGCATGCATGCATTTCATGTGTTTAAATTTAAAGATATTTTGAAAATTAAAATGGTAAAGTCTTTGATAATTTTTATACAATTTTGCAAAGAACGTATGTAAGACTGATATGTGAGTGTAAATATTCTCTGATAGGGTCTGAAGCGTTTGAAGCTATCTTTGGAATGCAAGACAGTTTTAACAAGTTTGCACTTTGGTGATAGGAGTAATTTCTTAAACTTAAACTGTGGGGGACATATGGTCAGCACTTCAAGTGGAGTATTAGAGACCAAAAATACGGATTAATTCATCTTCAATGTAATCAATATTACATACTATGTGCTGTAAAAGAAAAAAAACAATTGTTAATGTTCATGCTGTAGATATGATGTCCAATAATTGATAACACAAATCTTAAGCTTTGCTTTTCCTTCTCCCATGATCGCTGCCTACTTAATTATAAGTTTTCCAAATGGACTTAACTTGTCATTCACTGTTAAATTATCTATGTTTGTGAACACCAATAAGTTTAACAATTAATAATCTTATATACAATTCAAAAATATGGATATATATATCTTATATAGAATCAATATCACTTCAAGTGGATTATTAGTCGTCAAAAATATGGATTTATCTTGAAGATAAGCCAGATGACTGAAGAACATAGTTAATATTACATTTTGTGAAATGTAAATGAAAAAATAAATAAATGTTCAAGCTTAAGCTGTCAATATGATGTCTAGTAATGACAAAAACCTTAAGCTTGGGCTTTTCCTTCCTCACACTATTGTTGCCTGCAACTGCAATTACAAGTTTTTCGTTCAAGCTTAAGCTGTCAATATGATGTCTAGTAATAACAAAAACCTTAAGTTTGGGCTTTTCCTTCCTCACACTATTGCTGCCAGCAACTGCAATTACAAGTTTTTCAAAGGACTTTGCATGCACTAACTATGTTTGTAATATCAGTTAGTTTAACAACCATGCTATACAACGCAAGCAAAAAATTCTACCAAAATTATATATAAGATTTGTTATTCATTATACCATTCTATGATATATAGTAAGACTAAATCATTTGTCCCATAATTTTGAATTCATTTTTGATTCATTTTTGGATTGTATAATATTCCATTTGGTTTATGCATGAGTTCGATTATAGTTGATTTTTTAAAAGAGAAAGAGAGATAGAGAGAGTGAGATCCATTATAAATTACATAGAAATTTTTGGATTTGAATTCAACTAATTAACCCAATAATTTGGAGGATCTTGTTTAATGAAAAAGCTTTTTGAAAGAGTTTTCCACTTGTTACTATGCTTGTTTGGTTGAGCTTTCCATCCTCTATTTAAATTTTTCAAAGATGTTTGGCTTGAACTTTTAAAATTGATTTCTTTTTCTTCTTTTTTTTTTTTTTTTTTTTTTTTTAATACAAAAGCTGGGCAGAAGCCCAAAAGGAGAAAGAATGATTTTTCTAATGTAATAAGGCTTTAAATCTCTACTAGACGCTCATTAGGAACTTTTCAAAATAAGCTTTTCAAAAAAATATGGATTTAATTAACTTAAATATCCTTATGTTTAATAACTGATATGGTATATACATTATTAAATAAAACATTTGAATTAAGTATAATATTCTTCGTTCTTTGTTCTCCATAAATAGGCCCTTTTTCCTGCTCTAAACATAAAGGGAAATTTCAATTGGTATGTATAATGTTATTATTTAAGTTTAATTTGTTTTAGAGTGAATAAATAATATGCCATTTTTAGTAATATCTTGTTTCAATAGATGGTTTGAGATGATAGAACCAAATAATCTAACCCTGTATAAATATTATTTTAATTACCAACCAAACAATTATAATTTTTTTCTTCAGAAGCTTTATTTCTAATGGATTTACTATAAGCAGACTTTTTACAAATAGAGGTAATTAATTTAGAAGTTTAACCAAACATAATCTGACAAATGAAATTGATAAGTAGAGAATATACCAAGCACATTCTTAAGTTTACAACAATCTTAAACCCCAAACATTGACCTGATACTAGACCAATTCTCATTGGAAAGTAAGGGTGTGACCTAGGAAGATGCTTCTCTAATTAACTTAATGAAATTATATATTCAAGTAAAACAAGTAATTTTAATATGCTTTCTTGCATCAAGGCATTAAACGAAGAATTGGAATCTAATTGTCCACCACTCATTTTACATTCTATATATACTTTACTTGCTAAAGCTTTGAAAGGATAAAAGTTTTAAATTTAAATTGGAGTATATGATATTTAGATTAAATTCTTTACAAAACTTAAGTCCTTAACCTCAAAACAATAGATAATTATTATTTATTTACTTTGGATTTTAGTGTTAAACATACAAAGTCATTATATACTCTCCCCCTTAAAATTTTTATTTTACTTATATATAATTACAATAAATTAAAAAATTTATGAAGACCAATATCATAAACTATAATAAGGAGAGTAAGGTACCCACACATATTGGTTAATTAATATGCTGATAAGACTCGAAACTCAATCACAAATGTACGGGAGTGTTAGGCATTGTGTCCTAAGAGCTTGTAATTTGTAAACGTTTAAATAAATTATAAATAAATAAAGTTTATTTTATTCAAATTAATGTGCATTTATGAAATGTTTGCTTCATACGAATATCATGTAACATCCATGATTACTTATGTAGTCTCAAACTAAGTATGTAAGTGTTATATATAAGAGGATTTAGTTTGATATTAATAATCTAAAGAGTCCGTAAAAAGCAAACAAAGCTGGGTACTTTGTTTGTGGTAAATCTACAACTGCGGTCCATTTCGTATTTGATACGATAATCTTATCCGGGATTGTTCATATGGCGATATGAAAATAGAGGCACTTATATAATAGAGATTATATTGGACTGGGCCACGATAAAATGAATTTCTTATTAATATCCGTTAAACAAATAAATTCTTCTTTATCAAGTAGATGATCATATATGGATTAATCTTAATCCTAAGTGTTTTATGGATTCCTATTTGTTGGGTCATATATTTGATTTACATGGGTGAGACTGTTATAGATTTACGGTCAATATGCTTCGTACTTTGGAAATGTGATTTAATAAGTGGCTGGAAACATTCTACACAATAGTGGAATCCACTTCTTCTTGCAAGAAGTAGATGAGTAGTTCCCTTAAGTATTGATTCGGGTCTTGAACAATAAGAGCGCTCGACTTTCTGTTCACGAGTAAATGGAAAAATAAATTAATAAGTTGTTATAATATATTGTTCATTAGAGAATCAATGGTACTTAATGGAACAAGATATAATTAGAGAGGTATAACGGATATTAATAACCTAGCTCTAATTATGAACTACTCGTGGATGATCGAATCATATAAATGATTAAATCGATGGACACTGAAAATTCAGATTGTGTAAAACATCTACAATTTTGAGAGTGCAACCTTAAGTTTTTAGTGGAGTAACTCTAAGGTTAATAATAGTGAATTATTAATTAAAAAGTTTAATTAATAATTCCAATATTATTGGAGCTCAAATTGTAGGTCTATTTGGTCCCTTTGCTAGCTCACAACCACATAAAGAAACAAGTTGAAGAATATAATTGGATTATCCAATTATTGGTGTACATATAAATTTATGTACATGTTCATAAATTATTTAAATAATTTGATTATTTAAATATTTATAATGATTTAATTAATGGTTAATTATTAATTATTTGTAGAGGTCATGGGTTCAATTCTAAATGATGTCATTAAATTAATTATGATTTAGAATCATTTTATTTAATGAAAAATCATTTAATTAATCAATGGAAATAATAATTTTAATTGGAATAAGATTCCATTTAAATTATATTAAAAGAGTTTTAATTTAATGGGAATTAGATTCCATATTAAATTAAAAGAATATAATTCTAACCCAATAAGGAATTTGATTCCATATTGGATATGAATTATGTCTTTCAATTTTAATAGGATTTTAAATTCCTTGTTAAAATTGAAGAACCCTAGTTTGCCATTATAAAAAAAAAAAAAAAAAAAAAAAAGATTTTTTTTATGATTGGTGATAGGGTGGTGATTGAGAGAATTTTTGGCTACTTGAACCAAAAATTTCCGTTGATTAAAAATCACCTTAGAAACCATCTACTTCAAAAGAATCTTCAAAAGATTGTGCCCACATACAGTTTCTTTTGTGAAGAGTCATAGCAAGGAAGATCAGGTGGTGAAGAATCTGCGAATCAAAAGGGATCAATTCAATCTTTATGCAAGGTAAGATTCGATCTTATTATTTTAATTATTATATCGTTATTACTAGCATCAATCGGGCAAGTTTTGTTTGAAAATTTTTAAAATTCATGTTTCCGCATTCGAATTAAAATCTAAATTTTCCCTTTCAATTGGTATCAGAGCCCTGTTTTTCGCTAGTTTAATAATTGATTCAATAATGATTGAATTTTCTTTTGATTATGATTCTTTGTATGTCGTAGAGTAGGCACAAATTATTGCTTGATATATATTAATGTTTGATGAATTGGGTTTGCATGGATTGATCGTTAATTGTATGGTTCTTTGGCTAATTTAATTTGATTAATTTGTAAGCCGTTTGTGTCAATTTAATTTCCTTGTAATCATAGATTAAAGTTTTTAATTTGTTGTCGAAGAATTAAACGCGAAGAATGATGCTGAAACGGGCTGGATTTTGGGTAAAAAATTCTGGTTGAAATCGGCTAAAATTCTGAGTTATCGAAATAGGGCTGTGACTGTTTTAAAAAAAAAACTGTTTTGAACGCCCATAAGAACTGTTGATGCAGCTGTTTTGAACAGCCTAATGACAGCAAGCGGACCATTCTCGACAAGAGCTATGTAGAGCTGTTTTTGAAGCAGTTTGCTGCGCGCAGATTTTTTTTAACCAGTATGGTGTGCAGGCTGGTGCGGCTGGACTGCAGTGCGCAGAGCTGGTGCTGTTGCTGCGCTGCAGTGTGCTGTGCTGATGCAGTTGGACTGCAGTGCGCAGCAATGGTCCGGCTGGACTGCAGTGCACAGGTGTGGAACGGTAGTCTGCTGCGTTTGACAAGCTGATGTGGTTGAGCTCGTTGTGCGTGTGACCTTGAAGACCATGAAGTCTTTGAAGATTACAAGTGAAGGCCAAGGAATGCCTTGGTTAATTTTGTAATAATTAAAATTAGATTTAGGTCGTTAAAGCCAAAGAACCCGATCAATTACATGTTAATTATTTAAATTATTTATCATGTGATGATTGAATAATTTGTTGATAATATGATCATGCATTTAATATGTCATATAGAATAGAAAGTGCCTACTCGTTGCATTATAACATGACATACATATATGTATTATTATTTATTTTTCTATTAAATAGTTTATTAGTTAAAATAGAGATAATAATACATTAAAATACTAATTTCATAATTTGTTAGGATTTTAGTTGAAAATCCTAGGTTCACAAATTAGAAATATATAATTAGTTTTAATGTGATTAAAATATATATATATTTCAAATGATTGGTATTTAAAATGTGGATTAGATTTTAAGAGTTAAAATTGGGTAATCTCACATTAAATCTAATCTTCATAATTAAAGAGTTTAGTTTATATAGATTAGATCTTTCATAATAAATTAGATTTTTAAGAGTTAAAAATCTGGTAATTTATTAGGTGTTAATAGGATAATGATTCTAGTAACATACTGATTCTTAGTAACTTAGATTATACTTGTTAGCCGTTAATAATCTAAGATGATGACTAGGAATATTAAATAGAAAACCCTAATCCTAAAATAGTGAGTGGGAGAGGGATATGATAATATATCCCACGGTCTCCATCGTTAGTTCAATACCGTGAGATTTGAGTGGCGCCTCGAGACGGCTTTGTTTTCGTCCCCCTAAGGGTGGTGTCAATTTGGGTCAATATCAAGGTTGACTTCCTAACGGATAAGATTTCTGGATGTATTTTGGGATTAACCTACCCTAAGGCTGACAATTCTCAAGTTAAGTTTGAGAGATCTGAAATGATGGGTTACACTCACAAAGGAATAAATTAATTAGTTAGTTTATTCCTTGATCGAAATAAGCGATAGTTAGATAATATATGAATAAGAGTTATTCTGTTATATTATTCGACTGAGATTTTCTCAATCTAACATACAAATATTTGACCTACCCTAAGGTGGCATTTATTTGTGGAATGTTAGATTATCGTGGCATAGTAATTCTTTTTAGGGTATTTCTTATTCATTATTCATGTATCATGCATCATGTTTAATTTTATGCTAAAATTTATGATATTCATATGAAGCAAATTTTGAATAAAATATTTTGTTTATTTATTTCAGCAATGCCGTCACCTTTAATTACCATACTTGCCAATGATAAACTAAATGGGGATAACTATGTTAAATGGAAAAATAATATGAACGCCATTCTAGTTTGTGAGGATTTAAAATTTATCCTGACGGAGGAGTGTCCTCCTGTGCCATCTGCAAATGCCACGTGTAATGTACGTGAAACCTACCAAAATTGGGTTAAGGCTGATGAAAAGGCCCGTTGCTACCTGTTAGCAGGAATGTCCGACGTGCTTGCTAAGAAGCATGAGGCAATGACTACAGCATCTCAGATGATGGAGTCATTACAAGGGATGTTTGGGCAACCTTCTGAGCAGCAGCGACATGAAGCTGTTGTGCTATGACTGCTAAGATGAAGGAAGGGACATTAGTTCGAGAACATGTCTTGAACATGATGACCTATTTTAATACAGCTGAAACTCATGGTGGGGTGATTGATAAGCCTAGCCAAGTGAGCATGATACTACAAACTCTCCCAAAGAGTTTTATGCAGTTTAAGAGCAATTATGTTATGAACAAACTCCAGTATAATATTACTCAATTGCTCAATGAACTCACTACTTATGAGTCTATGAATAAGGATAAGATTAAGTCTGGTGAAGCAAATGTTGCTGAAACTTCCACTTCTAATAAGAACAAGAGGAAAAGAACCACTAGTAAGGCTAAGACAAAGCCTAAGAAATAGGTTACCCAAAAGAAGAAGCAAAAGAGCTCTAAGGCTTCCAAACCCAAAGGAAAATGTTTTCATTGTGATGTGGAAAGTCATTCGAAGAGGAACTGTCCTAAGCACCTCGAAGAACTCAAGAACAAAAAAAAAATGAAAGGTGAATATGATTTACTTGTCATTGAATCTTGCTTAGTGGAGAATGAATTATTCACCTGGATAATCGATTCAGAAGCCATTAATCATGTTTGTTCTTCTTTACAGTTGATTGATTTTTGGAGGGAGCTTGATGTGTGCGTGTTTACCATACGAGTTGGCACTGGGGATGTCGTTTCAGCTAGAGCAGTGGGAGAAGTTAGACTTCAATTTTCAAATAACTGTTTTATTGTTTTGAACAATGTTTATTATATTCCAAATTTTAGAAGAAATTTGATTTCGGTTTCTAGATTATTGGAGCACAATTATTCAATTTTTTTTAGTAATAAAGATGTTATTATTTCTAGAAATGATTTGAATATTTGTTCTGGAATATTAGAAAACAACATTTAAATGTTAAAGTCATTAACACGTAATGCACTGCTCAATGCTGAATTGTTTAAAGTTGAAAAACCTAAAGCAAAGCGACAAAAGATTTCTCCTAATGATTATACCTATCTTTGGCATCTAAGACTTGGACATATTAATCTTGACAGAATAGACAGACTAGTAAAAAGCGGAACTTTAAGTGAGTTAAAGATCGGCACTTTACCTGTTTGTGAATCCTGTTTAGAAGGTAAAATGACTAAGAGACCTTTTAAGACAAAATGTTATAGAGCCAAAGAACCGTTAGAGCTTATACATTCGGATGTTTGTGGTCCAATGAATGTTAAAGCTAGAGGTGGTTATGAATATTTCGTCACATTCATCGATGATTACTCAAGATATGGGTATGTTTACCTAATGCAACGAAAGTCTGAAACTTTTGAAAAGTTTAAAGATTTTAAACTGAAGTTGAAAATCAATTAGGTAAAACATTGAAAGCTCTACGATCAGATCGGGGAGGAGAGTACCTTGATACAGAGTTCAAGGATTACTTGATTGAGAATGGGATTATATCCCAACTCACGGCTCCTGGAACACCGCAGCAAAATGGTGTTGCAGAAAGGAGAAATCGTACCTTACAGGATATGATGAGATCTATGATTAGTTTCTCATCTTTAAATAGTTCTTTCTAGGGATATGCATTGCAAACTGCAGTATATATCCTGAATGTAGTTCCTTCAAAGTCTATTCCTAAAACACCTTTAGAGTTGTGGAATGGTCGTAAAGCTAGTTTGCAACATTTTCGCATATGGGGGTGTCCAGCACATTTGCTGAAAAATAAGACTGGGAAGCTGGAACCACATTCACAAGTTTGCCTATTTGTAGGCTACTCCAGAGAAACTAGAGGCGGATTCTTTTATGATTATCAAGAAAACAAAGTAATTGTATCGACAAATGCTACGTTTCTTAAAGATAATTACATAAAAGAACATAAACCTCGAAGTAAGATTATACTCGAGAAGTTATTGCCTGGTTCAACCGGTATCCAATCAACAATAGTTGTTGATAATAACATAGTTAAAACCATGTCTGAGCATCAGACAGACTTTCATCAGAATCATCTACCACCTCGTCGTAGTGGAAGGGTTATTAGACCACTTATTCGTTATAAAAATATCGGAGAGGCACAGATTGCTATCTCTGATGAGTGTGTAGATGATCCATTGACATATAATGATGCAATGGAAGATTCTGATAAGGAAGAATGACTTAAAGCTATGAATCTCGAGATAGAGTCCATGTACTCAAACTCAGTCTGGGAACTTGTGGATCAACCAGATGGGATAAAACCCATAGGTTGCAAATGGATCTACAAAAGGAAGAGAGGAGTGGACGGGAAGGTAGAGACCTTCAAAGCTAGGCTAGTGGCAAAAGGTTATACTCAAAAAGAGGGAGTTGACAATGAAGAAACTTTCTCACCAGTAGCCATGCCTAAGTCCATTCGTATTCTTCTATCCATAGTTGTATGCCTCGATTACGAGATATGGCAAATGGATGTCAAGACTGCATTCTTGAATGGTAATCTTGATGAAAGCATCTATATGGTGCAACCAGAGGGATTCGTGATCCAAGGTCAAGAGCAAAAGGTTTGCAAGTTGCAAAGGTCTATTTATGGACTTAAGCAAGCTTCTCGATCTTGGAACATTAGATTTGATACTTCGATTAAGTCTTATGGTTTTGAGCAAAATGTCGATGAACCTTGTGTATACAAGCGTATCATCGATAAAAAAGTGGTTTTCCTCGTATTTTACGTCGATGATATTCTACTCATTGGGAATGATGTAGGAGCATTATCTGATGTAAAGAACTGGCTTGCTAATCAATTCCAAATGAAAGATTTGGGAGAGGCTAGTTATGTTCTTGGGATCCAAATCATACGAGATCATAAAAACAAACTGTTAGCATTGTCTCAAGCATCATACATTGATAAGATCTTTGTACATTATTCGATGTAGAATTCCAAGAAAGGTTATTTACCTTCTCGGCATGGAGTTCACTTGTTTAAGGAACAATGTCTTAAGACACCTCAAGAAGTTGAGGATATAAGACGAATTCCCTATACCTCTGTAGTAGGCAATCTCATGTATGCTATGCTATGCACGAGACCTGACATATGTTATTCAGTGGGAGTAGTCAGTCGTTATCAATCTAACCTAGGATTGGATCATTGGGTGGCAGTAAAATGTATTCTCAAATATCTTTGGAGAACGAGAAACTATATGCTAATATATTCTGGTAAGAATTTGATTCCAACAGGATATACAGATTCTGATTTTCAGTCGAATAAGGATTTTAGAAAATCCATATCTGGGTCAGAATTCACCCTAGGTGGTAGGGGCCATAGTATAAAGGCGATGTGTCGTTGATGAAAATAATTTCACAGGACAACCATGCTGATCAGTTTACAAAGACCTTAACGGCTAAAGTGTTTGACGGTCATCTAGAGGGTCTAGGATTACGAGACATATCTCATTTGCTCTAGGGCAAGTAGGAGATTGTTAAACATTGTGCCCTAAGAGCTTGTAATTTGTAAACGTTTAAATAAATTATAAATAAATAAAGTTTATTTTATTCAAATTAATGTGCATTTATGAAATGTTTGCTTCATACGAATATCATGTAACATCCATGATTACTTATGTAGTCTCAAACTAAGTATGTAAGTGTTATATATAAGAGGATTTAGTTTGATATTAGTAATCTAAAGAGTCCGTAAAAAGCAAACAAAGCTGGGTACTTTGTTTGTGGTAAATCTACAACTGCGGTCCATTTCGTATTTGATACGATAATCTTATCCGGGATTGTTCATATGGCGATATGAAAATAGAGGCACTTATATAATAGAGATTATATTGGACTGGGCCACGATAAAATGAATTTCTTATTAATATCCGTTAAACAAAGAAATTCTTCTTTATCAAGTAGATGATCATATATGGATTGATCTTAATCCTGAGTGTTTTATGGATTCCTATTTGTTGGGTCATATCTTTGATTTACATGGGTGAGACTGTTATAGATTTACGGTCAATATGCTTCGTACTTTGGAAATGTGATTTAATAAGTGGCTGGAAACATTCTACACAATAGTGGAATCCACTCCTTCTTGCAAGAAGTAGATGAGTAGTTCCTTAAGTATTGATTCGGGTCTTAAACAATAAGAGCGCTCGACTTTCTGTTTACGAGTAAATGGAAAGATAAATTCATAAGTTGTTATGATATATTGTTTATTAGAGAATCAATGGTACTTAATGGAACAAGATATAATTAGAGAGGTATAACGGATATTAATAACCTAGCTCTAATTATGAACTACTCGTGGAGGATCGAATCATATGAAATGATTAAATCGATAGACACTGAAAATTCAGATTGTGTAAAACATCTACAATTTTGAGAGTGCAACCTTAAGTTTTTAGTGGAGTAACTCTAAGGTTAATAATAGTGAATTATTAATTAAAAAGTTTAATTAATAATTCCGATATTATTGGAACTCAAATTGTAGGTCCATTTGGTCCCTTTGCTAGCTCATAACCACATAAAGAAACAAGTTGAAGAATATAATTGGATTGTCCAATTATTGGTGTACATATAAATTTATGTACATGTTCATAAATTATTTAAATAATTTGATTATTTAAATATTTATAATGATTTAATTAATGGTTAATTATTAATTATTTGTAGAGGTTATGGGTTCAATTCTAAATGATGTCATTAAATTAATTATGATTTAGAATCATTTTATTTAATGAAAAATCATTTAATTAATCAATGGAAATAATAATTTTAATTGGAATAAGATTCCATTTAAATTATATTAAAAGAGTTTTAATTTAATGGGAATTAGATTCCATATTAAATTAAAAGAATTGAATTCTAACCCAATAAGGAATTTGATTTCATATTGGATATGAATTATGTCTTTCAATTTTAATAGGATTTTAAATTCCTTATTAAAATTGAAGAACCCTAGTTTGCCATTATAAAAAAAAAAAAAAAAAAAAAAAAAAAAAAAAAAGATTTTTTTTATGATTGGTGATGGGGTGGTGATTGAGAGAATTTTTGGCTACTTGAACCAAAAATTTCCGTTGATTAAAAATCACCTAGAAACCATCTACTTCAAAAGGATCTTCAAAAGATTGTATCCACACATAGTTTCTTTTGTGAAGAGTCATGGCAAGGAAGATCAGGTGGTGAAGAATCTGCGAATTAAAATGGCTCAATTCAATCTTTATGCAAGGTAAGATTCGATCTTATTATTTTAATTATTGAATCGTTATTACTAGCATCAATCGGGCAAGTTTTGTTTGAAAATTTTTAAAATTCACGTTTCCGCATTTGAATTAAAATCTAAATTTTCCCTTTCAGGGAGAAATGCACTAATCATATGTGCCACCTGTCCCCAAAGTCAAGCCAACCAATGAAAGGGAAGCACATAATTAACCTTTTCAAACAACTCATAAATAGGAGGTAAGGAGGGCTAGAAAGTGACAGGACCTAGAGGGAACGAGCGACAAGAGGCATAGATGCAAGCAGAGAAAAAACAAGTAGGAATTTGACCATTTTAAGGGAAAAGAAAGTGACCAACAAGCCCCCAAGTATAGACAGCAGCATATATAAAGAGATAACTATTCATCTAAATGGTAAGTTTTTCGAAAAATGGGCACGAAACGGACTAATATGCTAGGAAACTCCCTTGGAAAGGATCTTCACAAATATTAGACCTTCTTCTAGACTTGTTTTAGTGTTATTGAGTGTCTTCTTTTCTCTAAAAAACTTTTTAAAAAACCCTTTGACTTCCAGCCGATCGAGGGGAGCTTTTCCCATGAAAATCACTTGATTTGAGCATCGGAGGGTTTTCTCCAGTGAAGGACCAAGTGACCCCTAACCTCTACTTCTTGTCTCGCAAATATATCCAAGGGAGAAGCAAATGGAGGGAGGAGGGGACACATCAATCTGAGGGTCGGGACACCTTGTCCACAAATTGTTTGTATCATCTATAAAGCTACCCAAGAATTTGACTCCCTTGATCATAACAGTTTATATAACATCTGCATCAGGGGCCTAGTCCCTTAAGTAGTTACGAGATTAGCCCAAAAATTATCCCTTTAGGTTGTATTCATTTGAGATCTTAATATTACTATTGATATAACTCCTTGTGGACAATTTTTGCATCAACAATTTATCATTTTTTTTCAACTTACATATTTCAATTTTAAGAATTTAAAAAAAAAAAAAAGAAAATCACTATGTCCCAATACAAACAAAACGTATTCTAAAAAATAATTAAAGAACTTTTGGAAATCATATCAATAGGGTCCCAAAATTCTTAACTAGGTCCCGGATTTCCATAAGTTAGTCCTTATTTAAAGTAAATTGTTCCCGAATTAAGTATAAATAAGTCCCAAATTCTTTGACATTAATTCTGAATTAAGTCAAATAAGATCCCCTAATTCAATTAAAATAGGTCTCAAATTTAGTTAAAGTAGGTCTCGAATTCCTACTACTTTGTCAAAAATTCAATTAAAATAGGTCCCAAATGAAGTCTAATTAGGTGCTGAATTCTCAAATATTAGGCTCGAATTGGTACTTATTTACTCCTATTTCGAATCTCGTCCTTCAAGGATTGCAATAAAAAAAAAATGCAAAAAATAAAAATCAAGCTTAACCAACCACAAATGTGCATCAAAGCAACATATATCAACCTCTGAAAACATTAATACACATGTCATCTTTTAAATGTATACATAGATCTAAACTAAAATGACAAAATAGTAAGACATACTTATATGTCAGCTATATATTTTGATGCTTTACAGGAAGAAGGTTGGATGAGCTCAGTTTCAGATTTATTTTGATGATGGGAAGAAAGCAAGACGATTTCAATTTTAGATTTGTTTTGACGATGAGAAGAAAGTAAGAGAGAAGGAAGAAGAGAGCAAATATGTAACTCAAAAGGTTAAAAGCTTTCATTAAGGTTATTTTGGGTAGTTCATATTTTTAGGTGACATTAAAATTCAGATTTTTGATTAAGTGACATGTTCACAACTCAAGCCAACTTTCGTGTTGTTTTCCCTCATTTTCACTTAGTTTTATTCTCATTCTTATTATTTTATAGACATTATAGATAAATAGTTGAGAAGTAAGATTGACCAAACCAATCACAATTAATTATGTGTTTGCCTAAAAACTCAAATTAGTAGCAGACTCCAAATTTAAATATATACACATTATTCAAGTGTCCCAACTAAGATTGTTAAAAAGGGCTCTAAAAGGATACCTGGGCACTGGGAATAACGCTGGCGTGCAACAAACCTTTGATTTATTCCATACTTTGCCACCAAACCTTCCTCTTCCCAACAAGTTGTGTATTATGTTCAGCTTGATTTTTCTCTTTCTTTATATATATGTACACCCTTATCACCCTGAAATTAACAGTCAATATTGCCATGGCATCCCCCATAAAAACAAAGCTGAGGCTTATTGTTGACAGAAGGGCTGGGAAAGTAGTTTTTGCAGAAGCTGGCAAAGACTTTATAGACTTTCTCATCTACCTTCTTTCTTTGCCTATGGCAACTGCTGCTAGAATCTTAAAAGACGGAAGCATGCACTTGGCGGTGGGCTCCTTCAGCCACCTCTATGAGAGCCTTGAAAATCTTCCGGATTCCTTTTTGCAACCAAATCAAGACAAGAAGTCACTGCTAGACCCCAGAGCTCCCATATACGCCACCGGAATCCCTCTCATGCTCTCTGATTACGATTTCAAGGCTCGAAAGTCATACAAGTGTTCCAAATGTTATGATTACATGGCTGAGGTCCCGAACCTGATTTGTTCTAGTTGCAAAGGTAAATTAAGCATAGAGATGGCTTATGTTCCTCCGTCGCCTGCAAATTATTCTTTGGCGCCTGTGGAGGGTGGCTTTGTAAAACGTTCAGCTACTTTTATTGTGACGGACAATTTGGAGTTCATGCCTATGTCTACCAAAATGTTTTTTTCTTTGCTCAAAAAGTCTGATGTTAAGGAACTGGATGCACTTGAGGAGACTGAGGTCGATTTGGGTGTCGAAGAGGTATGTTGATCATCATATGTGTGCATATTATAATGCCCAACAAGTATTTGTAAAATTTATGGATGGAATTAATATGTTTTACAAGCTTGTCTGTTCTGCAAAGAACGTAACATGTGAAAGACCAAAAAAGAGTTTTCAATGCATAATTACTTACTATATAATCATCTCATGTGGCATAAAAAATTGCATTTGATTAATTATTCATAATCCAATATATAATATGATCATTGTGGTGCATGTATTAGATACATATTGAATACTTTTTCAAAACAAAAGAACAATCAAATTTAATCAATCACATGCATGCATGCATTTCATGTGTTTAAATTTGAAGATATTTTAAAAATTAAAATGGTAATGTCTTTGATAATTTTTATACAATTTTGCAAAGAACCTATATAAGACTGATATGTGAGTGCATATATTCTCTGATAGGGTCTGGAGCTTCTGACGCTATCTTTGGAATGCAAGACAATTTTAACAAGTTTCTACTTTGGTGATAGGAGTAATTTCTTTAACTTAAATTGTGGGGGACATATGACCAGCACTCCAATGGGAGTATTAGATCTAGCGACCGAAAATATGGATTAATTCATCTTCAATGTAATCAATATTACATATATATTATGAGCTGTATAAGAAAAAAAAAAATTGTTAATGTTCTTGCTGTAAATATTGATGTCTAATAATTAATAATACAAATCTTAAGCATTGCTTTTCCTTCTCCTACGATCGCTGCCTACTTAATTATAAGTTTTCCAACTGGACTTAACTTGTCATTAACTGTTAAATTATCTATGTTTGTGAACACCAATAAGTTTAAAAATTAATAATCTTATATACAATTAAAAAATATGGATATTTATCTTAAATACAATCAATATCACTTCAAAAGGATTATCAGACATAATCAATTTCACTTCAAAAGGATTATTAGACATCAAAAATATGGATTTATCTTGAAGATAAGCCAGATGACTGAAGAACATAGTTAATATTATATTTTGTGAAGTCTAAATGAAAAAATAAATTAATGTTCAAGTTTAAGCTGTCAATATGATGTCTAGAAATACAAAAATCTTAAGCTTCGGCTTATCCTTCCTCACACTATTGCCGCCTGCAACTGCAATTACAAGTTTTTCAAAGGACTTTGCATACACTAACTATGTTTGTAATGCCAATTAGTTTAACACCATGCTATACAAAGCAAGAAAATTCAACCTAAAAAATTCTATCAAAATTATATATAAGATTTGTTATTCATCATACCATTCTATGATTTATATAGTACGAATAAATCATTTGTCCCATAATTTTGAATTGATTTTTTATTAATTTTTGGATTGTATAATATTCCTTTTAATTTATGCATGAGTTTGATTATAGTTGATTTTTTAGAAGAGAAAGAGAGATAGAGAGAGAGATCCATTACGAATTACATAGAAATTTTTGGATTTGAATTCAACTAATTAACCCAATAATTTGGAGGATTTCGTTTAATGAAAAAGCTTTTTGTAAGAGTTTTCCGTTTGGTACTATGCTTGTTTGGTTGAGCTTTCTATCCTCTATTTAAGTTTTTTAAAGTTGTTTGGTTGAACTTTTTCAATTGATTTTTCTAATGTTGTAAAGGCTTTAAAAGCTCATTGGGAACTTTTCAAAATAAACTTGTCGAAAAAATATGTGTTTAACTTAAATATCTTTATTTTTAATAACTGATATGGAATACATTATTAAATAAAGCCTTTGAATTAAGTATAATATTCTTCGTTGTTTGTTCTCCATAAGTAGGCCATTTTTCTTGCCCTAACCAGACACCGAAATTTCAATCGGTATGTATAATGCTATTATTTATGTTTAATTTGTTTTAGAGTGAACAAATAATATGTCATTTTTAGTAATATTCTATTTCAATAGATCTTTTGAGATGCTAGAACCAAATAATCTAACCCTGTATAAGTGTTATTTTAATTACAAACCAAACAATTATTTTTTTTTTTCAAAAACTCTATTTCTACTGGATTTATTATAAGTAGAATTTTTACAAATAGAGGTAATTAATTTAAAAGTGTAACAAAACATACTCTAAAAAACGAAATCGGTAAGTAGAGAATATACCAAACACATTCTTAAGTTTACAACAACCTTAAACCGCAAACATTGGCCTCATACAGTGATACTAGACCAACTCTCATTGGAAAGGAAGGGTGTGACCTAGGAAGATGCTTCTCTAATTAACTTAATGAAATTATATATTCAAGTAAGACAAGTACTTTTCATATGCTTTCTTGAGTCAAGGCATTAAACGAAGAATTGGAATTTATTTGTCCGCCACTCATTTTACATTCTATATACCTTAATTACTTGCTAAAGCTTTGAAAGGATAAAAGTTTTAAATTTAAATTGGAGTATATGATATTTAGATTAAATTCTTTACAAAACTTAAGTCCTTAACATTAAAATAATGGATAAGTATTATTTATTTACGTTGGATTTTAGTGTTAAATATACAAAGTCAATATATACTATCCCCTTTAAGATTTTTATTTTATTTAAATATAATTACAGAATATTAAAAAATTTATTAACACCAATATCATAAACTACAATAAGAAGAGTAAGCTCCCCACACATCTTGGTTAATTAATATGCTGATAGGACTAAAAGCTCAATCACAAAAATATAGGAGAAGTGCACTAATCATATAAGTTATGAATAAATATGTCATATTTTTAATTTTTAAATATTATTTTTTTTCTGGTCATTTTATTATAATTCAATAAATATCAATTACCCATTAATTATATATCCTTTTCATTTTCATTCTAGTTATATATAATTATTTGACATGGATATACGAAAAGTTGCAAAAAACAGATACATAAGCATGATAAATTAAACCCTGGCGTGTTACAAATCTTTATTCCAACCAACATGCCTTACTTCCTCCCATAAAAGTAGAGTACTCTGGTCGGCTTAATATTCTCTCTCTCTCTATTTCTAATATATATATATATATATATATATATATATATGACTTTTATAATCAGATATATCTAATTTTAAAAAGTAAAAACCAACTAATCAAATTCATTCATTGTATTATCTCTCCTAAAATAAATTATCTCTCCTATTTAATTCAAATACAATGGATAAATCCTATTAGTTGGTCCTTTCAAATATCAATGGCATCTTCAAAACTATTTAATTCAATTAACGGCTGTTTATATATTGCAATTTTATTTTGATTACATAACCAACCTAGGGACCTCCAATTCACCCTGAAATATATAAACAGCCATTAATTGCAATGGCATCTTCCAAAATTAAATTGAAGCTTGTTGTTGACAAAAATGCTGAGCAAGTCATATTTGCAGAAGCTGACAAAGACTTCATAGACTTTCTCATCCATCTTCTTTCTTTGCCTGTAGCCACTGCTGCTAGGCTCTTGAAATAGAAAACCATGGACGTGGGTTCCATTTGTTGCCTCTATCAGAGCCTTCAAAAGCTTTCTGATTCTTATTTGCAACCAAACCAAAACAAGAACACACTTCTAAATCCTAAAGCTTCCATTTCTTCCACTGGAATCCCTCTTATTCTGTCCAATCATGATTTCAGTACTATAAAGTCTTACACATGTTATCATTGTAATTCATACGTCACTGATTACCCAAACTTGTATTGTCCTCAGCGCAGACAGCGTCTAATGAACAAAGTGTTGACAATTCATCCACAGGAGCAACAGAATGGATTTCTTAAAGGGTTGGTGACTTATATTGTGATGGATAATTTGGAGTTCATGCCTATGTCTACCAAAGTAGTTGTTTCTTTGCTCAACAAGTTTGATGTCAAGGATGTCAGCGCACTTGAGGAGATTGAGGTCGATTTAGGCATTGAAGAGGTATGTTGATCATTTATACGGTCACTATCTAGTATCTACCCTGTACTATTTGTATTAGGATATATCTATCTTACTAGTTGGGTAACCTTACCTAATAATTACATGAAGATGAATTAATCCATATTTTTTGGTCTCTAATACTCCATTTGAAGTGCTGATCATATGTCCCCCACAATTTAAGTTTAAGAAATTGCTCCTATCGCCGAAGTAGAAACTTGTTAAAATTGTCTCGCATTCCAAAGATAGCTTCAAAAGCTTCAGACCCTATCAGAGAATATATACAAACACTCACACGTCAATCTTATATAGGTTCTTTGCAAAATTCTATAAAATTTATCCAAGACATTATCATTTTAATTTTCAAAATAAATATCTATAAATTTAAACACATGAAATGCATGCATGCATGTGATTGATTAAACTTGATTGTCCTTTCGTTTTGAAAAAATATTCAATATGTATCTAATACATGCACCACAACGATATTGTATCTTGTTAAGAATAATTAATCGAATGCAATTTTTTATGCCATATGAGATGATTATATAGTAAGTAGTTATGCATTGAAAAGTCTTTTTTCGTCTTTCACATGTGACGTTCTTCGTAGAACAAACAAGCTAGTAAAACATATTAATTCCATCCATAACATTTTACAAATACTTATTTGGTATTATAATATGCATGCATATGATGATCAACATACCAAACTTACACATAAACTATAATGGATCTCTTTCTCTATCTGTCTCTTCTGAAAAATCAACTATAACCAAACTTACATATAAACTAAAAGGAATGTTATACAATCCAAAAATTAATCAAAAATCAATTCAAATTATAGAACAAATGATTTATTCTTATTATGTAAATCACGAAATGGTATGATGAATAACAAATCCTTGATATACAATTTGATAGAATTTTAGGTGGATTTTTCGTGGGTTATATAGCATGATTGTTAAACTAATTGGTGTTACAAACGAAGTTAGTGTATGCAAAGTAAGTCCTTTGAAAAAGTTGCAATCACAGGCAGCAATAGTGTGAAGAAGGAAAAGCCCAAGCTTAAGATTTTTGTTACATCATATTTATAGCTTAAGCTTGAACATTAATTTATTTTTCCATTCATAGCTCACAAAATGTAATATCAATTATGTTCTTCAGTCATCTGGTTTATCTTTAAGATAATTATATGTTAGAGTTTGTGCTCTAAGAGTTAGTAATTTGGAAATATTTAAATAAATAATAAATAAATAAAATTTATTTTATTTAAATTTATGTGCAGTTGTGAAATGTTTGCTTCATATGAATATCATATAACATCCATGATTAATTATGTAGTCTCAAACTAAACATATAAGTGTTATATACAAGAGGATTTAGTTTGAAATTAGTAATCTAAATAGTTCGTAGAAAGCAAACATAGTTTGGTACATTATTTGTGATAAATCTACGGTTGCGATCCATTTCGTATTTGCTACGATGATTTTTTCCGGGATTGTTCTTGTGATAACATGGAAATTAAGGCACTTATATAATAGAGATTATATATGACTGGATCACGATAAAAAATGAATTACTTATTAATATCTGTTAATCAAAAAAATTCTTATTTATCAACTAAATGATTATTTATGAATTGATTTTAATTCTAAGTGTTTTATGGACTTCTATTTGTTGAGTCATATCTTTTTATTTGTCTCGGTGAGACTGTTATAAATTTACGGTCAATAAGTTTCGTACTGTGGATATGTAATTTAATAAGTGACTGAGAATATTCTACATAATAGTGGAATCCACTCATTCTTGCGAGAAGTAGATGAGTAGTTTTCTTAAGTGTTGATTCGGGTCTTAAACAATAAGAGCACCCAACTTTCTGTTTACAAGTAAATGGAAAGATAAATTCATAAGTTAATATAGGTATATTGTTCATTAGAGAATTAATGGTACTTAAGGGAATAAGATATAATTAGAGATGTATAACGGATTTTAATAATCTAGCTCTAATTATGAACTATTCGTGGAGGATTGAACCATATGAAATAATTAAATCAATGGACACTGAAAATTCAGATTGTGTAAAACATTTACAATTTTAAGAGTGCAACCTTAAGTTTTTAATGGTGTAACTCTAAGGTTAATAATAGTAAATTATTAATTATTAATTAAAGAGTTGAATTAATAATTTCGATATTATTGCAGCTCAAATTGTAGGTCCATTTGGTCCCTTTACTAGCTCACAACCACATAAAGAAACAAATTGAAGTATATAATTAGATTGTCCAATTATAAGTGTACATATAAATTTATGGACACGTTCATAAATTATTTAAATAATTTGATTATTTATTTAATTAATGGTTAATTATCTAATTATTTGTAGAGGCCATGAGTTCAATTTTAAATGCTGTCATTAAATTAATTATGATTTAGAATCATTTAATTTAATGAAAAATCATTTAATTAATTAATGAAAATAATCATTTTAATTGGAATTAGATTCCATATTAAATTAAAATAACAGAGTTCTAACCTAATAAAGAATTTGATTCCACATTGGATATGAACTAAGTCTTTCAATTTAAATAGAAAATTGAATTCCTTATTAAATTTTTTTTTTTTTTTAAAAAAACAAAAAAGGGCCCTAGCTTACCATTATGAAAAGATTTTTTTTTTTTTTTTGTTGGTAATGGATGGAGGAGAATTTTTGGCTATTTGAACAAAAAATTTCCAGTGATTATAAATCACTATATAACCATCTACTTCAATAAAATCTTCAAAAGGATTGTGTCTACACATAGTTTCTTTTATGAAGAGTCATAATGAGGAAGATCATGTGGTGAAGAATCTGTAAATCAAAACGGATCTATTCAATCTTTATGCATTGTAAGATTTGATCTTATTAATTTAATTATTGAATTGTTATTACTAGTATCGATTGAGCATATTTTGTTTTGAAAAATTTTTGAAATCCACGTTTCCACATTCATATTAAAATAGATTTTTTTCTCTTCAAATGGTATTAGAGCCCGGTTTCGCTGGTTTAATAATTGATTCAATAATTAGTGAATTTCCTTTTGATTATGATTCTTTGTATGTCATAGAGTATGCACTAATTATTGTTTAATATAGATATATTTTTTTTAACTAATGTTTGATGAATTGGATTTCCATGGATTGATTGTTAATTGTATGGTTCTTTAACTAATTTAATTTGATTAATTTATAAGTCGTTTGTGGCGATTTAATTTCCGTTGTAATTATAGATTTAGGGTTATTTAATTTTACTCAAGATTGCAGCGTGTAGAATGGTGTGATAGGGTAGATATTCTGGGTTACGGGATGCACGAAACCGGGCTGTCAATGATTGCAACCACAGCTATTTTGAACAGCCCAATAGGTTTGATGGCGTGACTGGCTTTGAACCAGTTCGAGTGTGCACTAGATGCGCAAGAGATAGCGAAACGAATGCACCTAACATGCACCAGCAGTGCATGTGACGCACGGCCAGACCTGGTGCATAGTCTGGTGTGTTATACTCAAGGCGGCAGTGTTGCATGTGCATCGTTGCAATGCACTGTAAGTGCAATTGTTGTTCTTGTCCATACATCATGCATAAAAGTGTACTTGCTCATGTGTGCGATGGATGACATCATCAATGCAATGCACTGTAAGTGAAATTGTTGTTCTTGTCCATGCATCATGCTCAAAAATGTACTTGCCCATGTGTGCGACACGTGGCATCATCAATGCAATGCACTGTAAGTGTAATTGTTGCACTTGCTTATTTGTGCATTATGCACAAAAACATGCATGCTTGGGCATGCGACACTTGGCACACTTGATGCACGGTCATTGTTTGCACAGCACATGTGTGATTGATACTCTGCATTGGAAGTGCAAATGTTGCACACAGTGCAGGTTTAATGTATTGCATGCTTGTGCGTCCAACACTTGGCAATTACTTGGATAATTTTTATTGAGTTCAAAAATCAAGAATTAGGTTTCTAACCAAATCCATATGATGGAGGTTTTTGATAATTAAATTAGATTTAATTTTGAGCCCAAGTAAGCCCATAAAAATCATGAAGTCCTTGAAGACTACAAGTGAAGGTCAATAAATATCTTAGTTAATTTTTGTAATCTTTAAAATTAGTTTTAGGAAGTCAAAGCTAAAGAACACAGTCAATCACATGTTGTTTATTTAAATTGTTTATCATGTGATGATTGAATAATTTGTTTATACCATGATTATGCATAAAATATGTCATATAGAATAGAAAGTGTCTACTCGTGCATTATATCATGACATATATACATGTATTATTATTTATTTTTCCTATTAAATAGTTTATTAGTTAAAATAGAGATAATAATAAATTAAATACTAATTTCATAATTTGTTAGGATTTTAGTTGAAAATCCTAAGTTCACAAATTTGAAATATAAAATTAGTTTTAATGTGTTTAAAAATATATTTCGAATAATTGATAATCATAATGTGATTAGATTTTAAGAGTTAAAATTGGGTAATTCACATTATTTCTAACATAATTTAATTAAAGAGTTTAATTTATTTATATTAGTAAACCATTAGAAATATAGTTTTAGTTGATTAAAAATATATTTCACATAATAGGCTTATAATGTGGATTAAATTTTAAGAGTTAAAATTGGGTAATCTTACATTAAATCTAATTTTTATAATTAAAGAGTTTAGATTATATAGATGAGATCTTTTATAATAAATTAGATTTTTAAGAATTAAAAATCCGGTAATTTATTTGGTGTCAATGGAATGATGATTCTAACATAATAATTTCTAATAACTTAAATTATACTTGTTAGCCATTAATAATTTAAGATGATGACTAGGAATATTAAATAGAAAACTCTAATCCTAAAATAGTGAGTGGGAGAGTGATATATGACAATATATGTCACGGTCTCCATCGTTAGTTCAACATAGTGATATTTGAATGACACTTCGAGACGGCTTTGTTTTCGTCCCCCAAAGAGTGGTATCTATTTGGGTCAATACCAAGGTTGACTTCCTAACGGATAGGATTTCTAAATGTATTTTAGGATTGACAATTCTCAAGTTAAATCCAAGATATCTGAAATGATGGGTTATACTCATAAAAGAATAAATTAATTAATTAATTTATTGCTTGACCGAAATAAGTGATAGTCAAATAATATAGGAATAAAAGTAATTCTATTATATTATTCGACTGATATTTTCTCAATCTAACATAAAAATATTTGACCTACCCTAATGTGGCATTTATTTGTATCATGTTAGATTATCGTGGTATAATAATTTTTTTTTTAGGTTATTTCTAATTTATTATTTATGCATCATGCATCATGCATCATGCATCATATTTAATTTTATGCTAAAATTTATGATACTCATATGAAACAATTTTGAATAAAATAGTTTGTTTATTTATTTCAGCAATACCGTCACCTTTAATTACTATACTTACCAATGATAAACTGAATAAGGATAACTATGTTAAATAAAAAAATAATATGAATGTCATTCTAGTCTGTGAGGATATAAAATTTATCCTGACGGAGGAGTGTCTTCCTGTGCCACAAGCAAATGATACGCGTAATGATGCAAAACCCACCAAAATTGGGTTAAGGTTGATGAAAAAGCTCGTTACTCGCTATTAGTAGAATGTCCGACGTGCTTGCTAAGAAGCACGAGTTAATGATTACAGCATCTCAAATGATGGAGTCATTACAATGAATGTTTAGACAACCTTATGAGCAGTAGCGACACGAAGCTATTTGTGCTGTTATGACTGCTAAAATGAATAAAGGGACATCAGTTCGAGAGCATGTCTTGAACATGATGATATATTTTAACACAGCCGAAATTCATGGTGGGGTGATTGATGAGCCTAACCAAGTGAATATGATACTGCAAACTCTTCCAAAAAGTTTAATGCAGTTCAAGAGCAAATATGTTATGAACAAGTTGCAATATAATATTACTCAATTGCTCAATGAACTCACTACTTATGAATCCATGAATAGAGATAAGATTAACTCTGGTGAAGCAAATGTTGCTGAAACTCCCACCTCTAATAAGAAAAAAGGAAAAGGACCACCAGTAAAACTAAACCAAAGCTTAAGAAGCAGACTACCCAAAAGAAGAAGTAGAAGGGCTCTAGGCTTCCAAACCCAAAGGAAAATGTTTTCATTGTGATGTGGAAGGTCACTGGAAGAGGAATTGTCCTAAGCACCTTGAATAGCTCAAGAACCAAAAAAAGAAAATGAAAGGTAAACATGATTTACTTGTCATTAAATCTTGTTTAGTGAAAAATGATTTATTCACCTGGATAATTGATTCAGGAGCTACTAATC
Organism: Nephelium lappaceum; assembly: GCA_021234005.1. NCBI lineage: Eukaryota > Viridiplantae > Streptophyta > Magnoliopsida > Sapindales > Sapindaceae > Nephelium > Nephelium lappaceum. The sequence continues at coordinate 21,837,692 of CM037999.1, forward strand.
ATGTTTGTTCTTCTTGACAATTGATTGATTCTTGGAATGAGCTTGATGAGAGCGAGTTTACCATGCGAGTTGGCATTGAAAATGTCATTTCAGCTAGAGCAGTGGGAGAAGTTAGACTTCAATTTTCGAATAGTTGTTTTATTGTTTTAAACAATGTTCATTATATTCCGAATTTTAGAAGAAATTTGATTTCGATTTCTAGATTATCGGAACATAATTATTCAATTTCTTTTAGTAATAAAGATGTTATTATTTCTAGAAATGGTTTGAATATTTGTTCTGGAATATTAGAAAACAGTATTTACATGTTAAAGTCGTTAACACGTAATTCACTACTCAATGCTGAATTGTTTAAAGTTAAAAAACCTAAAGCAAAGCGACAAAAGATTTCTCTCAATAATGATATCCATCTTTGGTATTTAAAACTTGGATATATTAATCTTGACAAAATAGATAGACTAGTAAAGAGCAGAACTTTAAGTGAGTTAAAAATCGGCACTTTACCTGTTCGTGAATCATGTTTATAAAGTAAAATGACTAAGAGACCTTTTAAGACCAAATGTTATAGAGCTAAAGTACCGCTAGAGTTTATACATTCAGATGTTTGTAGTCCAATGAATGTTAAAGTTAGAGGTGGTTATGAATATTTCGTCACTTTTATTGATGATTATTCAAGATAGAAGTATATTTACCTAATGCAATAAAAGTCCAAAACTTTTGAAAAGTTCAAAAGTTTAGAGCTGAAGTTGAAAATCAATTAAGCAAAACATTGAAAGCTCTAAGATCAGATCGTGGAGGAGAGTACATTGATACAGAGTTCAAAGATTACTTGATTGAGAATGTGATCATATCTCAACTCACGGCTCTTGGAACACCACAACAAAATGGTGTTGTAGAAAGGAAAAATCGTACTCTACAGGATATGATGAGATCTATGATTAGTTTCTCATCTTTAAATATTTCTTTTTGGAGATATGCACTGCAAACTACAGTATATATCCTGAATATAATTCCTTCCAAGTCTGTTCCTAAAACACCTTTAGAGTTGTGAAATGGTCACAAAACTAGTTTGTAACATTTTCGTATATGGGGGTGTCCAGCACATTTGTTGAAAATTAAGACTAGAAAGCTGGAATTACGTTCACAAGTTTGCCTATTTGTAAACGACTCCAAAAAAACTAGAGGCGGATTCTTTTATGATTCTCAAGATAACAAAGTGATTGTATCGACAAATGCTATGTTTCTTTAAGATAATTACATAAAAAAACATAAACCTTGAAGTAAAATTGTACTCAATGAGTTATTATCTAGTTCGACCAGTATTTAATCAATAATAATTGTTGATAATAATATAGTTAAAACCATCTATGAGCATCAGACAGACTTCCATCAGAATCATCTATCATCTCGTTATAGTAGAAGGGTTATTAGACCACTAATTCATTACAGAAAGATTAGAGAGACACATATTGCTATCTCTAATGAGTGTGTAGATGATCCATTGACATATCATGATGCAATGGAATATTTTGATAAGAAAGAATGACTTAAAGCTATAAATCTCGACATGGAGTTCATATACTCAAACTCAGTATGGAAACTTGTGAATCAACCAGATGGAATAAAACTTATAGGTTGCAAATGGATCTACAAGAGAAAGAGAGGAGTGGATGGAAAGGTGAAAACCTTCAAAGCTAAGCTAATGGCAAAAGGTTATACTCAAAAAAAAGGAATTAAATATGAAGAAACTTTCTCATCAATAGTCATTCTTAAGTCCATTCGTATTCTTCTATCCATAGCTGCATGTTTCGAGTAAAAGATATGGCAAATGGATGTCAAGACTGTGTTCTTGAATGACAATCTTGATGAAAGCATCTATATGGCGCAACTAGAGGGATTTGTGATCTAAGGTCAAGAGCAAAAGGTTTGCAAGTTGCAAATGTCTATTATGAACTTAAGCAAACTTCTCGATCTTGGAACATTAGATTCAATACTTCGATCAAGTCTTATGGTTTTGAGCTAATGTCGATAAACTTTGTGTATACAAGCGTATCATCAATAAGAAAGTGGTTTTCCTTATACTTTACGTCAATGATATTCTACTCATTGGGAATGATGTAGGAGTATTATTTGATGTAAAGAACCAACTTGTTAGTCAATTCCAAATGAAAGATTTAAGAGAGACTAGTTATGTTCTTAGGATCCAAATCATACGAGATCGTAAAAACAAACTATTAGCATTGTCTTAAGTATCATATATTGATAAGATCTCTGTACGTTATACAATGCAGAATTCCAAGAAATGTTATTTACCTTTGTGCCATGAAGTTTCCTTATTTAAGGAACAATGACCTAAGACACCTTAAGAAGTTGAGGATATGAGATGAATTCCCTATGCCTCCGTAGTAAGCAGTCTCATGTATGTTATGTTATGCACGACATCTGACATATATTATTCAGTGAGAGTAGTCAGTCGTTATCAATCTAACCTAAGATTGGATCATTGAGTGACAGTAAAGTGTATTCTCAAGTATTTTCGGAGAATGAGAAACTATATGCTTGTATATTCTTGTGAGAATTTTATTCCAACAGGATATATAGATTCTGATTTTTAATCAGATAAAGATTCTCGAAATCCATTTGGGTCAGTATTCATCCTAAGTGGTGGGGCCATAGTATGGAAGAGTGTTAAGCAATCTTGTATCACTGACTCCATCATGGAAGCAGAATACGTAGCAGCTTGTAAAGTAGCTAAAGAAGCAATCTGGCTCCGTAAGTTCCTGACAGAATTAGAAGTTGTTCCAAATATGGATAAATCAATCACATTTTATTGTGATAATAGTGATGTAGTGGCTAATTCCAAAGAACCAAGAAGCCATAAGCGTGGAAAGCATATAGAAAAAAAGCATCATTTCATCAGAGAGATAATACATAAAGGAGATGTGTCTGTGATGAAAATAGTTTCACAAGACAACCATGCTAATCCATTTACAAAGACCTTAACGGCTAAAGTGTTTGAAGGTCAACTAGAGGGTCTAGGATTACGAGATATGTCTTATTTGCTCGAGGACAAGTGGGAGATTGTTAGAGTTTGTGTCCTAAGAGCTAGTAATTTGTAAATATTTAAATAAATAAAATTTATTTTATTCAAATTTATTTATATTTGTGAAATGTTTGCTTCATATGAATATCATATAACATCCATGATTACTTATGTAGTCTCAAACTAAGTATATAAGTGTTGTATACAAGAGGGTTTAGTTTGAAATTAGTAATCTAAAGAGTCCGTAAAAAACAAGCAAAACTGGGTACTTTGTTTATGGTAAATCTACAACTACAGTCCATTTCGTATTTGATACGATGATCTTATCCAGAATTGTTCTTATGACGACATGAAAATGAAAACACTTATATAATAAAGATTATATAAGAATAGACCACAATAAAAAAAATGAATTACATATTAATATCCGTTAAATAAAGAAATTCTTATTTATCAACTAAATGATCATATATGAATTGATCTTAATCCTGAGTGTTTTATGAACTCTTATTTATTGAGTCATAACTTTTAATTTACATGAGTGGGACTATTATAAATTTACGGTCAATAGACTTCGTACTTTAGAGATGTGATTTAATAAGTGACTAGGAACATTCTACAAAATAGTGGAATCCACTTCTTCTTACGAGAAATAGATGAGTAGTTCCCTTAAGTGTTGATTCGAGTTTTGAATAATAAAAGCGTTTAACTTTCTATTTACGAGTAAACGGAAAGATAAATTCATAAGTTAATATAAAAATATTGTTCATTAGAAAATCAGTGATACTTAATGGAACATGATATAATTAGAGAGGTATAACAGATTTTAATAACCTATTTCTAATTGTGAATTACTCGTAGAGGATCAAACCATATGAAATGATTAAATCAATGGACACTGAAAATTCAGATTGTGTAAAATATTTATAATTTTGAGAGTGCAACATTAAGTTTTTAATGGAGTAAATATAAGGTTAATAACAGTGAATTATTAATTAAAGAGTTTAATTAATAATTTCGATATTATTGGAGCTCAAATTGTAGGTCTATTTAGTCTCCTTGCTAGCTCACAACCACATAAAGAAACAAATTGAAGAATATAATTGGATTGTCCAATTATATGTGTACATATAAATTTATGGACACGTTCACAAATTATTTAAATAATTTGATTATTTAAATATTTATAATTATTTAATTAATGATTAATTATTTAATTATTTATAGAGGTCATGAGCTCAATTCTAAATAGTGTCATTAAATTAATTATAATTTAGAATCATTTAATTTAATGAAAAATCATTTAATTAATTAATGAAAATAATAATTTTAATTGGAATTAGTTTTCATATTAAATTATATTAAAAGAGTTTTAATTTAATAGGAATTAGATTGCATATTAAATTAAAATAACAGAGTTCTAACCTAATAAGGAATTTGATTCCATATTATATATGAACTAAGTCTTTCAATTTAAATAGGAAATTAAATTCCTTGTTAAATTAAAAAAAAAAAAAAAAAAAAAAAAAAAAAAACCTAACTTACCATTATAAAAAGATTTTTTTTTTTTTTTTTATGTTGGTAATGGATGGAGGAGAATTTTTGGCTACTTGAACCAAAAATTTTCATTGATTATAAATCACTATATAACCTTCTACTTCAACAGAATCTTCAAAAGGATTGTACCCATACACAATTTTGTTTTGTGAAGAGTCATAATAAGAAAGATCAGGTGGTGAAGAATCTACAAATCAAAATAGATCAATTCAATCTTCATGCAAGGTAAGATTCAATCTTATTAATTTAATTATTGAATTGTTATTACTAGTATCGATTGAGCATGTTTTGTTTTGAAAAAATTTTGAAATTCACGCTTCCACATTCATATTAAAATCAATTTTTTTTCCCTTCATTATATACTTTTGATGTCTAATAATCCACTTTAAATGATATTGATTATATTTAGTTAAGATAAATATCCATATTTTTGAATTGTTAATATCATTAATTGTTAAACTTACTGGTGTTTACAAACATCGGTAATTTAACAATGAATGAAAAGTTAAGTCCATTTGGAAAACTTATAATAATTAAGTAGGCAGCGATCGTGGGAGAAGGAAAAGCAAAGCTTAAGATTTGTGTTTCTAATCATTAGAAATTATATTTGCATCGAAATTTAGTAAATTTCATTAAAAATTAATTAATGTTTCTAATGTAGATATTGTATTTTTGTGGAAATTATAATTACAACCTAAATAGAAATTAAATTCCTTCAAATTATTGTGCAAACTAGAGATGATTCCAAAATTTCAATATAAATTTGTAGAAATTTACTAAAGTCGCTAGTGTTGTTGCATGACATATATACAGTATCGTTTTAATTACAAAATTGTTAGTATAAAAACCAACTCTTTCAATGATCATCCAATATGGGTTAGTGGCAGGATACTCGGTTTGATAATGACTGATAATGACTGATGTTTTGGTTACCCACCATTAATACAATCTGAAAAAAAAAAAAAAAAAAAAAAAAAAAAAGAACAAACCCACTCTTTCCCATTTAATTGCATGAATGCCACCGGCCCGAGTGGACAAGTCCGTTTGGACATCAATTGGCGATGAGTGTACCAAGTACTATTGGAATTCACAACATATCTCTCCTATTAATAAAAATTGGCATTCACAAATAGAAATAGTGCATGAAAAGTAAAGCTCCAACTATTATGCAGCCTGCCGCAATCGGTTAAGATAGGAAAATTAAGTTTATTATTTATACATCATATTTACAACATAAGCTTGAACCTTTTTCTTTTTTTAAAGCTCATACAATCGGTATGTCTTCAACAATATGGTGCTTTGATTTCTATTATTTCAGTTGAAGTGCTGGTTTTTCCTCCATAATTTAAGCTTAGAAAATTATAATTATTACTTCTAATTTCATGATAGAATCTTGTTAAAACTGTGTTGCATTCCAAAGATAGCTTCAAAAGTTTCAAGCCCTAGCAAGAGAACAAATATATACACATCAGTCTTATATACTGTTTGAACTTCTAACTATTAATACGATCCAACAATTATATCTATTGGATTAATGATAAGAATAGTTATTGAAGTCAATCCAATGTTCACAACAAGAAATTCATAATACAACAACATATAGACAGCAACGTACCTATGGTTGATGTTGTTGTTATCATGTACCGCAACCCGCAAAAAATGTGGGTTGTAGAAGCTACATACAGCAACTCGCAATTTATATTGTGAAAAATAAGACACATATAGCAACTTACTGGATCAACAATGTTGCAAAAATAAACTATACAGCAACGTCTAATCAACCCAAGTTGTTAAATAAATAATTTCTAATTATTTTTTAATTTAAAAAAAAAAAAGAAAATACAAAAGCCTAAAAAAAAGCCCTAGGCCTCATTCTTGCTTCATTTTCTTCTGTCAGAGCAGACCATAACCTTCTCCTCACCCTCTTTGTCATTTCAACTTAGCCATCACCGCTGATTAGCTCTTGTCGCCGACCAGTCCGACCATCATCGCCGACCAGCCTAACGTCAGCATTACTCTTTCACTAGTATGATTCATTTCCTTCAACCTTCAACCATTCATCACTTCACATTTAGAGTTTCTTGAGATCTCTTCCTCCTCCATATCTTATTCTTCTTTCTCTTGCAGAGAGCTGACATCTTAGACGACTTCGCTGAGTTGAAATGCCTTGCGATTGAGTGATTTTGAGGAGTTTCTTTCTCTTGTAGAGACTTGACGTCTTGGACTCCATCTAGGTAAGCTTATTTGGGTTTAAAATGTGTTTGCCTCTTTGGGTTTTGGTTTAGATCATTTAAAATGTCTTTTGCCTCTTTGGGTTTTATTTAATTTATCATCAAAATAAAAAATTTAAAAAAAAATGAAAGTCGAGAGAGAGACAAAGTGAAAATGAAACTGACAAAGGAAATGGACAAATGTCCAATTCATTGCCACTTGTAAAGACAATGAAACATGTGTTGTCAAGCCAAGCAAATAGTCATAGCTGCAATGTAGAGACAAAGAAAATTAGAAACAAAGATATAGAAATCAAAGCAGAGTCAATAAAGATAATCAAATGGTAGTTGTGCCCTCTGACTTAAAGTTAAAGTCTTCAAAAACAATTAATGGAAGTGGGGGTATTAATTTATTAAATTTTTTATGTGGCTGGCAGAAACAATAGAGCTTACAACTCTGTCATGAAGCCTTAATTTATATATACATATCAGCTTTGTCTAGTCAAGTAAGATACTGATTTATTGAAAGACTTTTTGCAATTTATGCATTTTTTTTTGTTTGACAATTAGCATATACAATATTATTAGATAGTACTCTATATAGCATATGTCATGATTCATGACTTGACTTAAACAAACTATGTTTTCTACTTGGTATATCTTGATTTTAGTTCCATTGAAACATAGTTATTTCACCAAGTATTGATCATTAGATCAATTGTATAGGTTGTGAATATGGACAAAAAAGGTTATGTACTGCTTTATATAGTCTTAATTACAAGTGATAGCTTGTCTCATTAAATTGTGGCTTCTATTGAATGGTTGTTGATGAATAAGAACTGTCTTTTTTATTGCTTTGTATATTACGGATACTTGTTGCTGTTTATTGTTTCTATGTAATTTTATTTGAGTTATATCGACTTTTATGGGATTACGGTTGAAACATGTTTGTGGGGGACTGTAGATTGTTTGAAAGAATTGTTTTAATTTACTAAAATACACGTAAAATTTTAATGTTTTGTATGTTAGGAGAATCTAATCTTTGCTAATCTTTGGATGTTAGTTGTTTGACTTAGAGCTTTCATTTTAGATGGTTTGTCACATGTTGTGAAGGAATTCTATTCAGAAATTTTCAGAGATTAGCATCTATTGGTTTCAGCATTAGCATGTCTTTTTGTTTCATTTTCGTTTTCGAATTCGTAATTCCTCTCTTGTAGTCAAAATTGAAAATATTATAACACAAATTGATTGGAAGGAATAAAATAAAGAAGACTTATATAACATAGATTGCAAAGGATACAAGCATCTTACTTGTATATGTTATTTGGATCTTATATAACTACAAATAGATTGGAAGGAATAAGATAAAGAAGACTTTAAATATCCTATGATGTTAGTTAAAATTTCAAAGCTACAAGTTAAGGATGGAAAAGGTAAATTGCCAACAAAAATATAAAGTAGTAGTTTGATATATTTCTCTTTTTCTCTTTTGGGTACATGGTATAATTGTTTAGTATTTCTTTCCTCCTTGGTAGAAAGATTCAAAGAAATTTTAGTATAAATTAATAAATGGAAACAAGAAAATAACATAGATTGCAAAGGATACAAGCATATAGAACATTTAACTTATTTCTTGTGAAGAGTGATTATGCGTTGTTATGTTCTTATTAGTTGTTATCTTGATATTGGACCTAAAGTTTAAACTCGAGTTTCCATCTCTTATTATTTTAAAGTTTTAATTTTAATTTTTTTCATGATTGAAGATTGAGTATTGACAAAAGCAACACTATGGACAAGAGATGGTTTCATCTTTCAAGGTTTTTTTAAATATTTTATTTTGTTAACAAAACATTATTGTTTTGCCTTTATTTATTATTATTATTTTTTTTTTGTATTTGATGATAAATTTCAAACTTTATCTTTGTAGACTCGCACTTGAGTATCAAGAAGGGGCACGAGACTTTATTGATATTGCCTATGCTAGTGTTGGAAACTCAGGTTTGATAGTATGTCCATGCATAATTTGCAAAAATTTACATCATCATTCTTCTGAGATTGTGTATGAACACTTAGTTATAAAGGGGATGGATCCTTCATATACTATTTGGGTCTTTCATGGAGAATGTCCCCTTATTCATACAAAATGTTCCCCTAGTGCATCTATAGGATGTGAGGATATACATATGAATGAAACATATATGATGTATAGAGATCATATGTTTCATGATGGGCACAACATAGAGGAAATGAATGACAACATTTGTGAGGAAGAACTTATAGATATAGTTAAAGTTGCTGAAACCCCTTTGTATCATGGTTGCACAAAGCACACAAAAATGTCTACAACAGTAGCTTTGTTTAAGCATAAGGTCGCATATGGGTTATCTGACAATGGTTTTGATGAGTTGCTTAAGATAATCCGTGATATGCTTCCACTAGAAAATACACTTCCTGATTCTTTTTATTCAATAAAGAAACTGTTAAAGACATTTGACCTTAGGTATGAGAAGATTCATGTGTGCATTAATGATTGTTGCCTATTCAAAAAAGAGTTTGAGAATGACCAAGAATGCTTTAAATGTCATGAGTCTCGTTGGAAAGTTGATAAACCTACTAAGGAGATTCAATAAGGTATCCCTGCAAAAGTCCTACATTACTTTCCAATAAAACCAAGACATAGGAGGATGTTTGGGATAGCTAAGATGGCGGAAGACTTAAGGTGGCATGATGCTCATAAGAGTGATGATGGCAAAATGAGACATCCAGTGGATTCACTCTCATAGGACATAATTAATAGAATATGGCCTTGTTTTGCGTCAAATCCTTGAAATATTAGATTTGGTATTGCTACTGATGGGTTTAATCCTTTTAAGGATCTTAGCTCAAGATATAGTTATTGGTTAGTAATTTTGGCAATCTATAACCTTCCTTTATTGTTATGCATGTCAAAAGAAAGGTTGATGTTGACTTTACTTATTCCAGGACCAAAACAACCAGGTAACGATATTGATATTTATTTAGCGCCTTTTATAGAAGACTTGAAGGAGTTATGGGATGTTGGAATAGATGTGCATGACGCATATAGTGAGTCTATTTTAAATTAAAAGCTATTTTGACGTGGACAATAAATGATTTTCCTGCTTATGGGAACATGTCTGGATGGCCTACCAAGGGAAGATATGCTTGTCCTCTTTATCGTGATAATACTTGTTCAAAATGGCTAAAACATAGTCAAAAATTTTTATACATGGGTCATAGACGATTTCTTGCTATGGATCATTCATTTTGAAGGAAACGAGCATGGTTCAATGGAAAACATGAACAAGGGCGCAAGCCTAAGTTATCTACTGCTGAAGAGATCTATAAAGAAGTTGATCAAGTTGTCAATGACCAGGGAAAAAAAGAAAAGGAGAAAGCAAAAGGAAAGCGGTCAAAAAATGTGGAATTATGGAAAAAGAAGTCAATATTCTTCGACTTACCATACTGGAAGGTAATAAACGGTACACTAGTAACTGTTGTCTGTTTTTAATTATTTTTTGTTAATTGTCTTTTTTAATATGTCTTTTGTAGGATATGCTTGTTCATTATAATTTAGATGTGATGCACATTGAAAAAAATATTTGTGATAGCATAATTGGTCCACTTTTGGATATCAAGGGCAAATCTAAAGATGGTCTTAATTCTCGTCAGGACTTGGAAAACATGCATATTAGAAAGGAATTGCATGCTCAAACTAAAGCTACTGCATTTTATTTACCGGCTACATCACACACACTTTCAATGGTAGAGAAGCAACTATTTTGTAAAAGGCTTGCTAATATAAAGTTGTCGGATGGTTATGGTTCAAACATTGGGGCTTGCGTTTCCGTGAATGATTGTAAGACAATGGGTCTCAAATCTCATGCTTGCCACATTCTAATGCAACAACTTTTGTCAATTACTTTAAGAGTAATCTTACTAAAGGGTCCAAGAATAACAATTTTTCGATTTTATTCATTCTTCAATGAGTTATGTAATAGAGTCGTAGATAGAAATAACGTTGCTCAATTGGAGGATCATGTGATTGAGACTTTGTGCATGTTTGAAAGGTTTTTTCCACCTTCATTTTTCGAGTTCATGGTTCATCTCACAATTCGTCTAGGACGAGAAGCACGGCTTTGTGGGCCTATACAATTTCATTGGATGTACCCATTTGAAAGGTGAGTCACATTCATCACTTTAATGACTTTTGTACTATGTTGCATTCATTTGAAGTGACAATGATTATCTTTGTTGTTTTATTTTAGATTCATGAAAATATTGAAGGGGTATGTTAGAAATCGTGCAAGACCAGAAGGTTGTATAGCTGAGCGATACATTGCTGAAGAGTCCACATTATTTTGTAGCAACTATGTGAGACAAGCCTCTGATATAGGAACCCAACATGGTCGAAATGAAGAGTTAAGGGATGACACATTATTTGGAGGGCGTCCAATATCAACGGGAAAGCCAATAATTCTCACATCTGATATTCTACAAATTGCTCATCGCTACATTTTATTTAATTGTTCAGAAATTCAACCTTATGTGGAGTAAGACAACTAATTATTGCACATTTTATTATTTAAATTTATATAACATTGTCATTTATTAACCTTGTGTCTTATGAAAATATTAGAATGCACTTGCAAGAATTAAAGAATTTGGATAGACGATTTACAAGGAATGATAATCAATTACAAAAACAATACAATGACACATTTAATGCATGGTTAAAAGAGAAGGTTGTACCAATATTAACTCAATAGGGCAACTAACAAATCTCTTTCCCTAGGCGATCTGTCGGCACCCTACGGTGACTCTCCAATTAGCCCTTGCACTCAACTAAAGGATCCCCGTAGAGCTAAGCCGTGTTCTTTTTGAAACCTTTTCGAAAACATCGAAAATGCGAGAAAATTTTTCATTTTTATTTCAAACCTTTGTAAAACATTTTATAAAAATTTGGACAGTAACCCGTCTGTTTTTTGGACTTTGTCACTCTGCAAGTTATAAAATTTAATACTTCTAAAATATTATAAATCAATTTCCCCAAACTACAGAGCCTCAGGCTCTCATTTTATCAATCCACAAGTAACCACAAACATGCATACGGTTTAGAAAAATATATTAAATTGAATTCATAAATCATGCATGATTAATTTCAATCTATTCCAACAAAACAACCAAACTAAATTTTAAAACCCATTTCTAATAGCTTTAAAAGTTCATATGTAGATTTTTTATTTGCATATCCTAAAAATTTATACAAATGATCCCACATTTCAAAAATAACCGCACAATTTGCTCGATTCCTCTAATCACGATCCGGAGTTCCTACTATTGAAATGCTTGTACCTGTATCTGTGCCTGTGGAGGTTTTTATTTACAAAAATATAAAATATGGTGAGCTTGATAGCTCAATGAATGTCATATAACTTCCATTTAAATCTAGTTTATCAAATATCCTCCCAAAAATCTTTTTAAAACATTTATGCATGATCAAACACCATGATTGAACAATTGGTATTTCTAAAATTCATTATCTATTTAAAAACAACAGATATCAACCAAAATTTTAATAAAATTCATGCTCAATAAATAAAATTTAAATCCATAGGTTGCATGGTTTCCATTTCTGTCAAAACATTTTAATAATGATAGCAATAATAACTTTTAAAAAATTTATAAATATAAATAGACCAACCATTAATAGCTTGCATTACATGGTACCCTAAAAGTATAGCAAAATTCTGCGTCACTTGGGCCAGCACGGAATTCCACATCGTTCAAGCCATCTATCCAGTTTTTTTTACGTAGCGGAATTCCATGTACGGAGCGGAATTCTACATCGCTCGGATGGAAGCTAGCTAATAATATACCTCTTACGTGCATTGGGCGACTCACGGGACTAAACAGACACGGTCTCACCCGCTATTAGTGACAGACTCTCCCAACACTACCAATGCACGCTTAAGGTACTCAGCCCAAACTAGAGATATATAACATACAATCAGATGTATCATAGGTTTTCAATTTCATTTCAATTTTCAATTTCCTTTCTCATTAAATCACATTTCATATAAATCATTTTCATAATCCATGCAACAATTTCAATTTAGAATTCATTTGATATCCTTGACAACATGATAAATTTGACATGCATTTAAAATCAATCATAGTAAAAACATTTTTATAAAGACACTCACCTGGTCTTAAAGTTTCGTATATGGAAACTTAGGGGTCGTGTCGTGCTCCGCTCGCTTTCTCCTCACTTACACATCATATATATACATAAATTTACGTTCCTATCAACTTCTGAAAACTCGAAATAACTAAAATTACATAATCGCCCCTAAGTGACTCTTTTTACGTGCAATCCTCCCTTTTTCGTTCCTTTATTGATTCTAAGGTTCCGAACTCAGTTTTCTTCATCTAGAACCTATGTACTATCACTTAAGGTCGTTTTGGTACCAATGAAATCGCGGTCGGAGGTCCGAAATGAAAATTATCTGATTTCGACTCCTTTTGGCCGAATCTATTCCCTAGCCCAATCGGCTGATTTTCTTGGTTTCCTAAGTTTCCAAAAAACATTAATTCACTAAATTTTCAACTCATTTTTACTCAAAAACCAACCAACAAACAAATTGAAATAAAATTCATTTCACATCAACTTAATCACTAACAAAATCATCAACTTCAAGCTTAAACAACTCACCCCTTTTTCTCTTCGCATTGATTTCGTTTTGGAGCTGATTTTGGGGCAGTTTTGGACTGGTTTGGTGACAGACCTGGTGCGAAAATAGATGGGTTTTTGGTTGGATCTTCCTCTCTACCTCCTCCTCTCTTTCTCTCTCTCTCTCTCCCTCAGTTTCGCCACGATTTGTCGCTGGTTTCACCGTCGATTTGCTACCTGTTCTCACACGTGGAGAACTGGTTTGGCTTCGGTTCAACTCGGTCTTGGTGCGCTTGGTGACGGGTTCGACTGAAGCAACTCGTCGTCGTCGATTCTGCAAGTCGGGTGAGCATATAATCAGCTTCGGGTCGGGTTCGTGTCGCACGGTTCTACTCTACTTCTGATCAAGCTCAGCGGCTGGATGGCATGCTGGTAGGCGCGGCGACGGCGACGTCTGGTAGGACGGCAGCTTCTTCTTCTTCTTCTTCTCTTCTTCTTCTATTTTTCTTCTTTCTCTTCTTCTTTTCTCTTCTGGTTCGGCGAAGCTAACTTGATTGATTTTGTGTGTCAAACCAACTTTTTGGCTTCTATTTTCCTCCACAATCAAATTTAAAAATGACAGTCACGTCCTAAGAAAATTTCAGTCTCCTCCCTTAACTTTTAGATCAATTCTAGTTTGACCACAATTATTAAAACTTATCTTCGATTTAGTCCCTTACACATTAAATAATTACTCGATTTCTTTAATCATTTTACCCTTCCATTTATTCTCCAATTGGATTTAAATAAATCTCTAAAGTTTGTCTACAACCTTATGTATTTTCACTGACCTTTTAGAGTCTCAATTCATTACCTAAAGATTGTTACTGGGAAAACCATAAATAAGGAATTGAGGATTTACAGCAACACTGTTTTTTGTATACTTTTTTCCCAAGTAAATTTTCTAATGCTATTATATTAACTTTGACAAATCGATGCTCAAACAAAATGCAATGACGCATGCATATCCACTACTTTAAAATGGCTTACACATGGCCTTAAAGCTATTGCTATGTCATATAGTGGGTATATTATAAATAAAGTTTGATTCCATACCAAAGCGATAGAGAAAGCTCGACAAAATAATGGAGTTTCAATTGAAGCAACCATAATGTGTAGATCTAGTGCAAGAGATCATACACAAATCATTAGACAAGTTGCGTATTATGAAGTTCTTCAAGATATTATAGTGCTTGATTATCATGTCTTTCAAGTGCCTATATTTAAATGTGATTGGTTAAATGTTGTCAGTGGTGTTAAAATTGAAGATGGTTTTGTTTTAGTTAACCTTCATGAAGGAAATAGTCAATTTGAAAAAGATCCATTCATTTTGGCTTCACAAGCTAAGTAAGTTTTTTATTGTAGGGAGAGTGAAACTTCATATTGGTATGTTGTGGGGAAAAGCACCAATAAGAGGTTATCATGAGTTGGAAAATTATGATGACGGTTTTGAATATGTCATCCATGCCAAGTCCTATAGAAGATCTTGAAACGAATGTGAACGATGAGAATGAAGATTATACAAGGGTTGATGTAGAGGGCATGTTATGTGACACATAGTTTAGTATTACACCTATTTTTACTTTGTTGTGATCTTTGATGACAAATTGTTTGGATAACGTGTTTTATTATATATGCAACATTGTTTGATTTTGATTTTTATTAAATTGTTTTTCTTTGATAAGGGTTGATTGCTAACAGCAGATTTAGTGTTATAAATTATGATGTTTGATGACAAGTTATTTGGATAATGTGTTTTATTATTAATGCAACATTGTTTGATTTTGATTTTTATTAAATTAAGTTGTTTTTCTTTGATGAGGGCTGATTGTTAACAGTAGATTTGGTGCTATAAATTATGATATTACATGTTGTTTAATTCTATAATTTACTTTGTTATATATAAACTTTTGTTACATTAGTTGGTCATAACATATTGGTGGTTTTCTTGGTGCAGCTTTCTGAAGAAATTTATTATATCTTCAACCAAGTCTATTGACAGAAAAAGACAAGAATGACAAAGGTAAATGACCACATCTCTTTGTTTATATTTGATGGTAAAAGACAAGAAAAACAAGATTGGATGAGATGAAAAATTTACTTAGTTTTTACTTTAACCATTGACATATATATAATTATTTCTTCATATTTGTTTTGGTTTTTGTTTGTAGTCTTCGAAATCAGTTGAAAGGAGGGCAAAAAAGCAATGCCAAGCTATATTTGCTACTATGCTTGAAAATAGAAACTATGGGATAAGTATCACCAATGAAGAGCCAAGTGAGGGGAATGAAGTCCCAAATGAGACAAATACTCCAAGTGAACAAAATACACAAGATACCGATGCCACTAATAATGCAAAGAAAAGAAAGCCCCGTGGACCCACTCGAATGGCATTGTTGAAAGGGAAAAAACCGATTGAAGTTGATGTAAATATGCTTGGTCAAGTAGTTTATGGAAATTCAATTTCTCTTGCATCATATAGTGGCACTATTGCATGAGAACATATACCGGTAACATTTAAAAGTTGGAAGAAACTAGAGGACTCCAAGAAAGATATGTTATGGTCATGTTTATTGGTATGTGCTTAATTCTACACAAATATTAATTTCTACTTGTTTTTTTTCAAATTTTCTTTCATAACAATACTTGTCAATTAAATGTTGTTTTGTTCCTTTGTAAATGACCCAGCAATATTTCAAATTACCAAACTCTAGCAAGGAGTATATCTTTAAGAAAATGGGGGGTTGTTGGAGGCAATATAGATCGATTATAACAAAAAAGCTTATTGAAGCAAACAAAAAGAAGGGAAGAAAGCGTGCATTTCAAAGAATCAAGTCAGCAAATGTGACAAATGAAGAAGAATGGATTGCTTTTGTTAAGCATAGAATATCTTCTACTTTTGAAGTAAGCATAATTATCAACTATTACTAATACGTGATTACATAATAATTAGTCAATTATTATTTAGTTACTTTGTCTTGAAAATGATAATATTGGCTTGTTTTAGGCAAGGAGCAAGAAGTTTCGAGATATCAAAAATAGTCAATACATCCACCACACAACTGGTCGGAGGGGCTTTGCCCGCTTACAATCTCATGGTTAGATTTTTGTATTCTAAAATATTTTTACTTGTTTAAAGTATTACAATGTTTACAATTTAAAGAAAATATTATAATTATAATTTTTTGCATTAGAAAAAGGAAGCTCAAGCTGAAGGAAAAAATCTTGAATCCATTACCAGGGTTGATGTATGGATTAAATGACATAAAAGAAAGAATGGCCAACTTATGAGCGAAGATGTGCAAAATTTCATTGTAAGGAGCAATTGTATTCAATTTCAAACTTTTTCCCTTTTCTTTTAAAATTCAATAACTTATTTTGTTCATATTTTTAGAATGAAATTGATGAGTTGCTTGCATCACAATATCCTCCAAATGATGACAATATACATAAAGATGCCATTGCAAGGGTTTTAGGACGAGATAAATGTGGTCAAGGGGCCTTGGATATGGAGCAACGCCATCATGAGTAGATGCTCAATTTCAATTTGGACAAAAGGTGAAAAGGCTTGAGGCAAAATTGAAAGAAATAAATGATGAATTAGCAAAGCTTCAAGAGTTGGTGGTTTCGATAATGAAACAAAATGACTCGGTAATATGAGTTTTTTTTTCTTTTTTTTTTATGTCATTGTATACTTTAGTTCTATTGTTATCTTTTCACTGAAAATATTATTTTTGTTCTTAAGTTACTAAATAGATGTGGAGTGGAGGATGTAGTAGCTTCTCATGCATGTACTCCATCTCACGCATAAATGCCTCAGGTTAAGATTTGTCTCATAATATTACTTTTCTTTCTTTCTTTTTTTTTCAAAAAAATAAATTGTGTTTATGTTATTGACATTTTTTTTTCATGTAGTCACAACATGGGAGTGCTCCTCTAACACAAGGAAGTGCACAACTTGAAAATGCACGATGTCAATTACTACATTGGTGTCCAGAAAATAATATGGAAGATCAAGTTGTTGCGGAAGGAAGAATTTCATCAACGGATCCTAAGACCCTAGTGCACCACATACCACTCGGAATGAGTTACTGGAAAGTTTGGGTTGATGCAGTAGAAAATGATATAAAAGTGTGTAAACCAACATATGAGTATGAAACTCTCAATGAAGCTAAGGGAACAATAGTTGCACGGCTAAAGGATTACATCAAATTGTTGTAGAAACAAGGTAAATGGTAGTATTTTGAAAAATACTTTTTAGATCTTTTTTGGGTATTTTGAAAGGTAAATGGTAGTATTTTGAAAGATACATCAAATTATTGCATTGGATGTTATCTACGTTTACAAATTGGTGATGTGGTTTCTAGCAAGGTATATGCTTGTAGGGAAAAAAAAAAACTTATTTTTTTTGGTGGCTTAGCAAAGTTATGGATCTGGGTGGATGTAGAAATTGTTAGAATTTTGAGTTTATGCATAGTATAGTGACCACATGCTTTTATGATTATGCGATATATGTACATGTGTATGTGTACTTACAATTATGTGCATATAAGTATGTATATCACATGCTATGATGGGATTTTGTGTAGTCCTTTTTATTTAAGTAATTTATGGAATTACATAAATGTAAGTAATTTATGGAATTATATGTAATGTTAGTGACGGATTATGAAATTAATGAATAAATTAATTTTTTTACAAATTGAAATTAATATTGTTGTAATCAATATGATCTATATATATATATATATGCAGCATATTCATCAATTCCAAAAAATATATACAAATATAGCAGTTCAATCATTCCCAAAAAAAAGAAAAGAAAAGAAAAGAAAATTCTGCAACATATTTTGTATGTTGCCTTATACCTCTATAGCAACATACAATTGAAGTTGTTATAGATATATGACTATATAACATTGTGTGTTATCATATCTAATCATGAAAACTTAAAGTTCATGTTGAAACATACAGTGCGTGTTGCTATAATGTTTATGGCAACGTACAATCTCACATTGTTGTTGGTAAAGGCAACGTGACATTAACGTTGCTAAAGGGGTACACTTTATGGCAACATGCTCTTCCCGCGCATAAGGGTGCGCGTTGCGAAAGGTTTTAGCAACACATTCTACATGTTGTTGTATTGTTGATTTCTTGTAGTGAGACTTTTTACAAATAGAGTTAATTAATTTAAAAGTCTAACCAAACATACTCTAAAAAACAAAATTGATAAGTAGAGAATATCTACCAAGCACATTCATTAAGTTTACAATAGCCTTAAACCCCAAACATTGGTCTGATACTAGACCAACTCTTATTGGAAAGGAGGGGTGTGAGCTAGGAAGATGCTTCTCTAATTAACTTAAGGAAATTTTATGTATTCAAGCAAGACAAGTAATTTAATGCTTTCTTGCATCAAGGCATTAAACAGGAATTGGAATTTGTTTGTCCACATTTACTTGTTAAAGCTTTGAAAGGGTAGCAGTTTTAAATTTAAATTGGAGGATATGATATTTAGATTTAATTCTTTACAAAACTTAAGTCCTTAACATTAAAATAATAGATAAGTATTATTTATTTACTTTGGATTTTAGTGTTAAACATACAAAGTCACTATATACTATCCCCTATAAACTTTTTATTTTATTTACGTATAATTACAATATATTAAAAAATTTATTAACGCCAATATCATAAACTACAATAAGTAGAGTAAGCTCTCTACACATAGTAAAGTATCTTCAATGTAGAAGTTGATTGTCTTTAAAAAAAAATTGTTATGTTATTAATGTTAATGAAATTGTTTCCTACATGGCACTTGATAGACAATCAAATTAAAAACTCTTCTCCAATGCAAGGTTTGGAAAACAAGTTAAAAATGATTAATTAAAAATAGAAAAAGAACCCTAAAAGCAATTGTTGTTGTTATTGTTTTTTTTTTTTTCTTGGTAATTTTTTTCAAGTGTAAATTTTTTTTTTTTCTAGTGGAATTGAGCTCCGGTTACAATTGGTGATGATGGTGATTTGTTGATGTTCATCAATCTCACTTGAAAAAGGTTTGGAGTTAGTACGAGGTTGTTGTTGCTTCGTAAACTTATTATCATTTCTGATCGTAAATACAATCGACTCAATGCTCAAATCTTCGCTCGAAACTCTTCCTATCTGCCACCGACTCACTTATCAAATCTTCATAAATTGTTGATGTTCATCAGTCTTTTCTTGGACGATCAAAGCATCCAATGGCCACCGACTCACTCATCATTTTGACGTTATCAAGCGACCTCCTACACGACGACAATGATGTCGTATTTCCCACACGGCTACCTCTTTCTTCTACCCACAAATGTCTACCCTAAACCCTACAAAAACCCACCCAGGTTTGACTTGGCCTGGTCTGGGCATGCTAGGCTCTGCTGATGTTGGCTCATATTCAAACCCAAATCTTGTCTTTGTGGTGAGCTCCAAGGAGGATGATGGTGAAACATCAGCAAAGGTTTGGAGTTAGAGAGAGATTGAGTATAACGAAAAAGAGAGAAGAGGAGGTGAGTTAGGAGATGGGTTTGAAGTTATAGAGAGACCGAGTATGAAAGAAGGAGAGAGCATCCAAGGTGAGTCGCTAAGTTAGCATTCCAAGGTCTGTCTAATAAACCCTCTACAAGTAGAGGGTTATCTTCACAATATCCTTCTTTTTTTTTTTTTATCTCATTACCTTAACTTGATAATGATAATTGACAATTGCATTGAAAATGTCTTTTTCCATACAATCTTACGTGGCATCTTATTTTTCTATAATTCACAATAGCATAGGAGATGCTCTTAGTTAATATATTGATAGGACTCAAAACTCTCAATCACAAATGTACAGAAGAAGTACACTCATCATATAAGTTATGACTAGGTATGTCATACTTTTAATTTTTAAATATTATTTATTTTTTTGGTCATTGTATTATAATTCAATAAATATCAATTACCCATTAATTATATACTTTCATTTTCATTCTAGAATATATAATGATGAATCAAACCCTGGCGTGTGACAAATCTTTATTCTGCCAACATGCCTTACTTCCTCCCATAAAAGTAGACTACTCTGGTCGGCTTGATATTCTCTTTCTCTCTCTCTATTTATATATATGTATATATATATATATGTATACAAGCAACTTAGGGAACCCCAATTCACCCTAAAATAAACAGCCATTAATTGCAATGGCAGCTCAAGTGGCATCTCCAATGGCATCTTCCCAAATAAAATTGAAGCTTCTTGTTGACAGAAATGCTGAAAAAGTCATTTTTGCAGAAGCTGACAAAGACTTCATAGACTTTCTCATCCACCTTCTTTCTTTGCCTGTAGTCACTGCTGCTAGGCTCTTAAAAGAGAAAACCATGGATGTGGGTTCCATTTGTTGCCTCTATCAGAGCCTTCAAAAGCTTCCTGATTCTTATTTGCAACCAGACCAAAACAAGAACACACTTCTAAATCCTGGAGCTTCCATTTCTTCCACTGGAATCCCTCTTATTCTGTCCAATCATGATTTCAGTACTAAAGAGTCTTACACATGTCGTAACTGTCGTTCATACGTCACTGATAACCCAAACTTGCATTGTCCTCAGTGCGGACAGTACTATCGAATGGACAACAAGTTGAAAATTCATCCACCACGGCAGCAACCGAGCGGCTTTCTTAAAGGGTTAGTGACTTACGTTGTAATGGACAATTTGGAGTTCATGCCTATGTCTACCAAAATGGTTGTTTCTTTGCTCAACAAGTTTGATGTCAAGGATGTCAGCGCACTTGAGGAGATTGAGGTCGATTTAGGCGTTGAAGAGGTATGTTGATCATTTATTATACATTCACTATCTAGTATATCTACTCCGTACTATTCGTGTTAATATTTAGAGCTTCAAACAGTAGATAAGACTGATGCGAACATATTTGTTCTCTTGCTAGGGTTTAAAACTTCTGAAGCTTTCTCTGGAATGCAACACTGTTTTAACAAGTTTCTATCATGAAATTAGAAATATCAGCACTTCAACTGAATTAATAGAAGTCAAAAGGATGGAAGCAGCATGAAGACATACCAATTGTATGAGCTGTACGACATTTAAAAAAAGAAAAAGGTTCAAGCTTATGTTGTAAATGTGATGTATAAATAATAAACTTACTTTTCCTGCCTCACACGATTGCTGGCTGCTTAACAGCTTAAGCTTTACTTTTCATGCACTATTTATGTTTGAAAATGCCAATTTATATTAACAGGAGAGATATGTTATAAATTTCTGCTGTAGTGCTCGGTACACTCATCGTCATCGGCAATTGATGTCCAAACGGACTTGTCCATTCGGGTGGCATTCGTGCAATTAAATGAGAAAGAGTGGATCTTTTTTTTCAGATTTCGTTAATGGTGGGTAACCAAAACATCAGTCATTATCAAACTGAGTATCCTGCCACTAAACCATATTGGATGACCATTAAAAGAGATGGTTTTGTACTGACAATTTTGCAATTAAAATAGTACTGTTTATATGCCATGCAATGACAATATGACATTAGCGACTTTAGCAAAGTTCTACAAATTTATATTGAAATTTTGGAATCATATATATATCTAGCCTGCACAATAATTTGGAGGAATTTAGTTTCTATTTCGTTGTAATTAATAATTTCCACAAAAATACAATATATACTTTGGAAAATTTGATTAATTTTTAATGAAATTCACTGAATTCCAATGTAATTTTACATATGGATGATATAAATCATGAACTGAGCTTATAAAATATTTGAAAATAGGAACATATTGAAAAAATATTTCATGAATCTGAAAAAATTTCAATTATTTTTTAAACTTTTTTTTTTTTTTTTTTTTGTGATGCATATACAAAATATCCGATCAAAACATTTTCATAACATTTCATCTAATATATATGTATATTTTTTGTTCATAAAATTTCATCATATATATATATATATATATATATATTTATATCTATTGCCACTTATTAAAATGATTTAAACATCCATTTTTCTAAAAATATTAATATAAAAAAATTATCCTTAAATAAAATTACAAAGAAAGACAAACACATATTAATAAAACAATTTATTTACTTTTAAAACTTGATACAATTTTTCTTTTTTAATTGTAAGTTAACAAAACAAACAAAAATCTGGAAATATTTCTAACAAAACATCTAAAGAAAAAAATTATGAATCTTAGAGTATATCTCATACTTTCATGGATTATATATTTTAATATATATATATATATAAAGTATCATATCATCAATGTCCATGGATTTACTTGCTACATGGCATAAATATCATTTGATAGACAATCAAATTGAAAAATTGTTCTCTAATGTTTTCATGTATTTACATTTAATGCCTCCATATATTTCTATTTAATGCTTTCATATTTTCCATTTAATGTTTCCATTTTTTTTTTTTATTTGTAATTTTAATTAGATTTAAAAATTAGAATTAATTAATTATTGATTTACAGATATGTTTATCTAACACATTAAAAATAGATAGTCAAGTTCATAATATATATATATATATGATATATATTTTTTGTGCCACTTCAGTTTGATATTGATGAGTGATAATTATATTACAGATGTTATTTTAACTCAACATCTATTTATCTTATATGGTATGTAATTTTTTTACAATCCAGGAGAACATTGGATGCTCTTACATATATCAAATAATGTTTTATATTTTTTTAAATGCAAAATACTATTTTCAAATTTTATGTCTTATATTGATTTAAACGCAAAATAAAATCTCATTTTGTTGCTTCAACCTAAAGTGTAAAATTAGAGTTAAGGTTAAAAATTTATGTTTAAGAAAAATAAGGAAAGAATAAAGATAAAAATTTTGTTTTAAATGAATATAATTAATGTTGTTTAAATAAGTTTCATATTACTATATTTATGGATACTTATATTAATATGTAAATGTTTAAATTTAATTAATGAGTGTATTAATTATTTAGGTGTGGAAATTATATGTGGGTGATAATACCTGCACCTATATATATATATATATAGTGATTAGAGTGATTTTATCATCAATGTCTTCTAACTTTAGAAAGTTAGGACAAACCAATCAAATTTATTTATTGCATTTAAATTAAATAAGAGAAAGAAAATATATTAGTAAAGAGAATGTAATTAATGAATTTGATTGATTCGTCATAACTTTTTAAAGTGAGCAGATATTGATGGTAAATTTGCTATATATATAATTATCACCTATTGACTTTAAAAAATTACGACAAACCGATTAAATTCATCCATTGTATTTGAATTAAATAAGAAAAAAAAAATTATTTTAGCAAATACTAATAGTAAATTCGCTATATATATAGTGGCAGGCCCAGAAAAATTGTTCATATGGGCACATGACTAAAGTAATAAAAATATCAAAAATTAAGATCATATTTTAATTTTATTGATTCTCATTTGAATAACATGAATAAAAAAAATAAAAGAACTTTGAAAAAAATTTAAAAAAAAAAAAATCAATTTAATCTTAAATAATATAAATGTTTGACAATTTCTTTAAATAAATCCACAACATTTATCAAGTAATAAATGAGATGTAAGAAAGATCCAAAATATTAAAAAATTAAAGACAAATTAGTTAATAGTTTATGTAAACATAATATAGTTTGTGATAAAATATATATATATATATAGTTAATGATAATTCATAGTTCAGAATAAGAATAACATCTAGTGAAGTCAATTTATCACAAATTCCAAAATTAGTGTATTTGGTTGGAGTCATTAGTCTTGGCTTTTTGAGTCAACAAATTCCAAAATTAGTGCATTTGGTTAGAGTCATTAGTCTTGGCCTTTTATGTTAGGGTCCAACCCTAACCGCCACCCCACGCTTCCCCCTCCCCCACCCAACACAAATTCCAAAATTAGTCTATTTGGTTATTGCCATTGGTCTTGGCTTTTTTCTACAATTTAGGAAGGGAACAGAATTGAACCCCAATGCTCTACATAATTTTTGAAAAAATGTGAAAAATTCAACAATTTAGGAAGGGAACGAAATCGAACCTTCCACACAGCCTCGTACAATCTAAACTCTATGCCATCGATGCACTTCAAATATAAATGTTTTATTCACTTCGAGATATATATATATATATATTATTTTGAATTTCAATTCCATGACAGGATGATCCTAATCTATAAAAAAAATAACAAACAAATCATTTAAAAAAATTAACATTATTTCAAGAAAAATATTGAAAAAATAGTTTATGAATCCAAAAAATTTTCAAATATTTTTTTAATGTATTATTTTTCTTATGATGCATATGTAAAATATCTTATCAATATATATATATATATATGTTATGCTCGTTAATGTTATTTTGAATTTCAATATTTCTATGACAGGATGATGCTAATCTATAAATACTAAAAAACAAGTTATTGAAATGAATTAACATGATTCTAGGAATATATAATATACGCAAGATAATCGCAAGAACATATTGGCAGCTTTTAGTTTCCACTCAAAAGCCACTATATAAAGAAAATGTGTTGACAGAAGAAAAGAAAATTTTGAATTCGAATTAAATAAACCGAAAATAGATACTCCAAAATTCTTTTCTTTATTTGTGCTCGCTCTAACTACCCATATAATTTTAAATTTCCTAAATAAAGATATTTTACCAGTATTAATTTAGAGATCTGTACAATTAATTCTTCATTGCCAACCATTTTTTATTATTTCCTATTATTAATCATATGAGCAATTTTATAAGAAAATTCATCTAACGATTCAGATATAATACTTGTACATGGATAACATATGAATACTTTACACTTGAAACGAAATAATTTTCTTATACATATCCTACAAGCCAAAAAATTTGAAGTCACATCTCATTCACGCACCAAAAACAGCCATGGGTTCATCAGTGAAGTTGAAACTGCTTATTGATACAAAAGCTCGCAAAGTGCTTGTCGCAGAAGCTAGCAACTTTGTAGATTTCCTATTCTATCTACTTTCTCTTCCTGTTGGCACAATCATCAAGCTCTTAGAAAAGAACAGCGTGGTGGGTTCTTTTGGGAAACTTTATGAGAGCATTGAAAATCTTAATGAAGCCTATATGCAACCAAACCAAAACAAAGCCTCATTGCTCAATCCTAGAACTTACAAAACTAATAAAAACACAAACTTTTGTTTAAGAACCAACACAACTGGTTCTCCCAGTTCCATTACATCATATAAATAATTGGTACAAGCTTAGTTACAATGAAACTCTCTTTTAAATTTAAAATACAAGATAACAAGATAATATCTCATCCAATTACTTGATAAGAATATAATCACATATTTTAAATTTAAAAGAGTTTTACCTCTTGAGATTTTTGTCTTTGACCGTTTTCATCCCCCCTCAAACGTAGGGGTGATTGAATCACTCCAAGTTTGTTCTTCAGAAAATCAAACTGCCAATATGAGAGAAGCTTTAGTTAAACAATCTGCAATCTAGTCACAGGAAGGCACAGAACGAACATCCAATTATTTGCAAAGAACCATGTCACGAAAAAATTGAACATCAACTTCTATGTGCTTTCTTTGTGCATGAAATACAGGATTTGCAGCCAACGCTCCTGCACTCATGTTGTCACATCATGCAATAGGACATCTAGGCAATGGAATTTTTAATTCACACAACAAGGATTTAAACCAAGACAATTCGGCTACTAAATTTGATAATGCCCTGTATTCTGACTCCATACTTGATCTAGCAACAACATGCTGTTTTTCGAAAGACCAAGATATTAAATTGTCTCCTATTAAAACACAGTAACCAACAACTGAACATCTTTCAACTGGATTACACGCCCAATCTGCATCACAAAACCCAACCAGATCTAGTTGTGTACTTGGTTTAAAATGCAATCCATTAGTAAGTGTACCTTTCAAATAACACAAAACCCACTTAACAGACTGCCAATGAACAAATGTTAAAGCATGCAGTGGCTGACTGAGCTTGTTAACAATAAAGGCAATATCAGGTCGAGTAAATGTCAAGTACTGCAATGCCCTCACTGCTCTACGAAACAGGGTTTGATTTTGCATGAATTCCCCTACTGAAGCTAAAGAACTCGGCGAAGGAGGAGTTGTGCAAGATTTCAAATGTTCAAATCCAAATCAAGAAAGCATCTCACCAATATATTTCGACTAATTGCGGTACAAGCCAGTGTGATCTCATTGAACCTCTGCACCTAGAAAAAAGTTTAAGATCACCAGGATCTTTTAGAGCAAAAGAATCATTTAACTGACGAATAAGGTGAGAAATAAAAACACTATCATTACCTATCACTAAAATATCATCAACATAAATAAACAAAATAACAGTGAGAGAGCCCTTCTTAAGAAGAAATAACGATCAGAGACTGTATTCTTAAAACCCCAAGCAATAAGAGTAGACCGTAAATGATCAAACCAAGCCTAGAGAGCCTATTTCAATCCATACAAGACCTTATGAAGTTTACAGACGTATTGTGGTTGAGAAGGGTCAATGAAACCTTCTGGTTGATACATGTACACTTCTTCTTGAAGAACACCATTTAAGAAAGCATTGTTAATATCCAACTGCCTCACAGGCTAATTAAAATTGACAGCCAAAGCTAAAACTAACTGAATGGTAGGAGCTTTCACCACTAGACTGAATGTCTCTTTAAAGTCAATCCTAGAGGTTTAATGGAACCCTTTTGCAATGAATCGTGCCTTATGACGTTCGATGGAACCATATAGTTTTAGCTTTAGTTTGAAAACTCATTTGTTGCCCACGATGTTATAATGTGAGGCTGGAGGACCTAGTTGCCAGGTGCAATTTTGTTTTTAAAGCCTGAAATTCCATTTCCATAACCTATTGCCATTCAGGAACTTATAAAGCCTCCAAGACTGAATGTGGTTCAACCAAAGTAGAGGAAATCAAGTTACCAGTTCTTTGATCACTAACAGAAAAAGACTTCGGTTTAAAAACTCCAATATTACCTCGAGTAATCATAGGATGAAGGGGAACAGGAGACACTACTTTTGGTGCAGAAACAGAGGAGCTCAAAAAAGAAGCAGAAGAAGGAACAGCAGACTTAGAGTAACCATCAACATCCGAAGATGGTAGTACTAAATGTGGTGGAAACGACATCTCGGAGTCAACTATGACAGGGCTAGATAGTGAAGTTATTGTGTTGGTAAACTGATCGAGTGAAAGAGATATAGATGGGTCGATGGAGCTGGCTGTGACAGGTATGGTTGAGTGAGAACTAGCTGCTGCAATTGTCATGTTGGGTACTTGGTTGAGTGAGAGAGGCAAAGGAGAGTCGATCGAGCTGGTGGTGCCAGGTATCAATGAGGGACTGTCAGCATGACCAAGAAATGATGGGTGAGTCGATGGTGACGAGCATAGCTGACAAGTATGGTGGTTTTGTTGTTGTGAGGGTAACGGTGAACAAGATGGGTGAGTTGATAGTGACTGACATGGCTGTTAGGTATGGTGGTTTTGCTGGTCAAAGTTGTGTTGCTCTGTGATTGGTTTTGTGAACAAGAGAAAACAAGGACTATTTAAGGTAAAGTGATAAATGGGGCTGAGTTTTGTGCCAGGTTAATGGTATTTGACAAGTTGGAATCTCATGATGTCATGTGATGTGCAGGTGGGTCCAACCTATGTGAAGATCTTGTTTCAAAAGAGATAGACTGATCAATATTAGAAGAACCGAACACTAGTTGACTCAATAATGAAGACCATGTCATGATCAAATTTTTTGAGAAAATGGGGTTATCAGAAAAGACAAAAAGATCTTTGGAATAAGGAATCCAATTTCACTAAAAATAACATGATGAGAAATAAAAATCTGACCTGATGGAGTTGACACTTATACCGATTATAAGATTCACTGTATCCAATAAAAACTCATTTACAGGTGTGAAATTGAAATTTATTTTTATTGTATGGTCTCAGATAAGGATAACAAGCACTCCCAAAAACACATAAAAAATTATAATCAGGTTGAGAGTTAAATAATTTTTGTCAAGGAGAAATATCATGTAAAACAGGAGTTGATAATTTGTTAATGAGATACACTACTGTAGAAAATATCTCCCACCAATATTTTAAAGATAATAATGCTTGTGCTAAAAGTGTAAGGCCAAGTTCAACAATATGTCGATGTTTTTGCTCAACCTTACTGTTTTGTTCATGAGTGTAAGGACAAGGATAGTGAAAAACAATTTCATGTTTAGCAAGAAAATGTTCAAAAGAATTTAATGCATTTGATTTATTTTTAAGAGGATAAATCCATGTTAATCGAGTAAAATCATTTACAAAATTAATGTAATATCGAAAACCGTTTGTTAAAAACAATGGTACTTGGTCCCCAAAGATCAGAATGTATTAATTCAAAAGGTGAGCATGTTTTTGTACTGGATTGAGAAAAGGTAAAGCATGATTTTTGCCAAGTTGACAAGCATGACAAAAATCAAGTATTTTATTCAAGTGAACTTTTTCATTACAAATATGTGACACTGATTGCAAAACCTTACTAGATGGATAGCCCAATCTTTGGTGCCAAATTTTATTCTTGAGACTAACTTCACTAAACACAAAAACTGACGCAAACTGTGACTTAGAACAAACAACATTTTCATTGTGATCAGACATAAAACTTGGACTTTTATTTGTCATGACTAAATGAGACTAAAAATCTTGTGAAACATTTTTGACAGAAGTTGACTATGATACTACTGCTGAATCAAATGGTAAATCTAACTAATAGAGTCCGTCTTTAAGTCTCCCTTGAAAAATAACCTTTTGAGTTTTCTTATCCTTCACAACACAAACATCAGAGAAAAATTCAACAATTATGTTATTGTCAGAAGTATGTTTTGAAATATTCAATAAATCTTTTGCAATAGTAGGAATATGTAAAATTTTATTCAAGTAAATCTTAGAATGAGAAATATTTAATTGAGTACTACCAATATGATTAATATTAAAAAGACTACCATCGCCAATAATAAGTCATTTCTTACCATAATAATTTGTCTTTACCATTAACTTGCTCAAATCATTGGTAATATGATTCGTCACTCCACTATCAGCATACCACGTAGGATCTCTGACAACTTCTAGTGAGGCTATAAGAGTTGTAGTGTTGTTGTTTTGATGTGAATTAATGTTGGGAAAATTAGAATTTTCTTGGTTATTGAATTTCTGGTTGAACCTATAAAAACAAATAGCAACAATGTGACCAATCTTGCCACAAACTTGGCATCATGTACATTGACCTTGGTTTGACCGACCTCTATAACGACCATTTGATCTACCACGATCACGATTTGATCCAAACTGTGAAGTTGGACCACGGTTTTGAGATTGTTGCTCCTTATTTCTTGGATTATTGCTACTTTTATTATTTACTGCAACATTTGCTAATAATTGACTAATTGAATTTTGAGCATTCAGTTGCTCAATTCGATCTTTTGTGTCATGAGTGTTGATTCAACCTCTGACCAACTGATAACAGTCTTCTGATGTGTAATCAATAATAATACACTATCATAATCTCAATCAAGACCTATCAAAAGAATATTATTAGTTCAAAATCTTGAATTGGATGTCCTGCACTGCCATTTTATCAGCGAAGCTTTTCATCTTGGTGAGATATTCATCAATGGACATGGATCATTTGGTCATCCATTTCATTTATTAGTGATAATTGAGTGCATTTGCCATGCTTTGATTGGTGAAAATTGTTTTCAATTTTTGCACACTTCATGGGAAGTGGACATGTTGGCATTGGTAGAAATTTGGGTGGACAAGGGATGGTTCCTAACAAATACCCATCTAACTTATACCCTCTGATTACATGAAGGACTATGGATTTCCAAAGTAGGTGATTATGGTGATCTAACTTGATCACAGAGGTATGACTTAATTTTTCACCAAAAGGAGAAAAAGATTCAACAGCAGGTATAATGGGAAAAGAAAAAACGGCAGAGGGAATTGAACTAACTGTAAGCTGATTTGAAACGGGTACCGTAGAAGTAATTAAACTATCAATGGTGGTTGAGTGAATTGTGGAAGAAATGGTGGTGTGAATAGGTCAAGATGTATCTGACATTGAAGTGGTTGGTGATATAGACATGGTGAAGGCAACCAGGAAAGACAAGATATAAAAAAATAATAATAATAAATGGACGTTAGTATCTGTGCAAGCTCTAATACCAACTTACAAACTAATAAAAACACAAACTTTTGTTTAAGAACCAACACAACTAGTTCTCTCAGTTCCATTACATTAAATAAATAATTGGTACAAGCTTAGTTACAATGAAACTCTCTTTTAAATTTAAAATACAAAATAACAAGATAATATCTCATCCAATTATTTGATAAGAATATAATCACATATTTTAAATTTAAAAGAGTTTTACCTCTTGAGATTTTTATCTTTGACCTTTTCACTAGAGCTCCTATACTAGAAAGGTGCCACAGAAATCCCACTTTTGTTGTCTGATCGTGACTTGAATACTAGAAAGGCGTACACCTGTGACAATGATCGTTCTTATGTGGTTTATGCTCCAAACTTCAGTTGCCCTATTTGCGGCCAAAAAATGAGATATGAGATGCCCTATGTGGCTCCTGCCGCCGCAAACAACGGTGGAGGTGGCACGGTTGAGAGAGGTTTTGTGAAAGGGGCGGTGACATACATGGTGATGGATGATTTGGAGGTGAAGCCTATGTATACCATTTCTTCCATTACTTTGCTTAACAAGTTCAATGTCAAGGATGTGGGTGTCCTTGATGAGAAAGATATTGAATTTGGTGTGAATGAGGTATGTCTATCATCTGTTTATTTCAGTTGTCTCGCATAAACTATCATTAGTTTTTATTTTTATTAACCCTTTTATGTCACTAAAACACAAAAATCTATAGTTTTGTTAATGTGGCATTAACTTACACTCATTATAAAATTTAAAAATAATGCTGAAGGATATGAATAATATTTTTTAAATTTATTAAAGTATGTACATATATATTATTAATAAAATCTTTAAAGTTGTGGCGGGATCCCTTGAAAAAAAGGATGTGCTTGGAATTAAAGAGTATTTTAAATAAGAGTGATTTAATTGAATAAGTATGGTATTTTTATAGGGTTTGAAGCAGCTCAAGGCCTCCATCGAATGCAAAACAGTTTTAACTAGTGCTTTTCTTGGCAAGAAGGGGCAGAAAATTTTGTAGGATAAATCTAATAATGACATTCATTATTGTCTCTCGCGTCATGAAGCTTTTAGCTTTATCTGGATTCAGAATGTTTTGTTTTATGTTTCTGGGTATTTAAATCTACAATTTTGATCATATTTTCACTGAAAAACTATTTGCCAGTTTGATGCATGCTGCACGGTTCCAATATCATTATTATTAATTTTAAATAAAGTTTACAGTGGAGGCACTTAAATATTATCAAATTAATTAGATGAGCAGTCTTTATCACTAAGACATAATGGTGAGTGCATGGTTGCATATTTTATATCATTTACAAAAAAATTATTACTTTTAATACTTTACATCTTCTTTATTAATATCACTAGAGTTAGGAGATACATTTTGATGTTTTTTCTTTCTTTAACTTACCGAAAGAAAGTGAAATAAAGAATAAAAAGGAAATCATTGCACAATGAAAATTACAATAATGATAGATATATTCTCACGAAGATTAGGAAAGTTTTAATTAGGAATATAAAAAACCTACAAATGGAAGAAATGCAAATATCAGATGGATTTAATTTGATTTTCATCAGTAAAAAAATGAAATTATACTGCTTTTAAACCTTAAGAGACTAATAGTTAAATCAACACATCATTAGCGAGCCTTCTTAAACCCAAAACAAATATAAGTAAATTAATATTCACGTCACATTGCATAACATCATTAAACAAAATATAGTCCAAGATGTTCTCTTTAAATGTCTGTAGAAGTCTTAAATAAAGTCCTGATATGTCATTTGTATATCTCTCAAAAGACGGTCGTATCATACGAAATACACTTGACAATGGGTTTGGTTTGATCAAATTTTACTTAACCTAAACCCACTCATTAGTTCATTGGGTTTGAAAATGAAAACACAAACTCATTCGCTACTTTAATGAGTAACCTAAAATCCATCCATTTAAATCAAAATCCATCCATTTAACCCATCATCTTATTATTATTATTAATCTTATAAGTAATTAATAATTTATTTGGACGGAATAAGGAAAAAAGAAAAAAAAAAAAAAAGAGAATAAAATGTCAATTCAAGAAATTTAAGAAAAAATTAAAAGCATAACAGTATTGGAATACTTTGATATAAACACGCATATTATAATGTAATAAAAACCTATATGTCTAAATCAAACTATTTTGAAAATAAAATTATATAAAAATTATCATATGAAAAACCTAACAATAAAAATATCTAAACTAATGAGTGATTTTACCATCAGTATACTCTAACTTTAAAAAATTAGGACGAATCAGTCAAATTCATCCATTATATATAGATTAAATAGTAGAGAGAATTTGTATTAGAATAGATAATGCAATAGATAAATTTAATTGATTTGTCCTAATTTTTTTAAAGTTAAAAATACTGATGATAAAATCACTCCTAAAATAAGTAAACACTAATCTTAGAATTTTCAATAGAAAAAATAACTAATAAGTTCTTCCTCTTGCTCCACCAAACACACACACACACATATACATATATATATATATATATATATATATATAATGAAAATTCTACAAGCTTTAACTTAAGAGACAAAGAATAATAGAGGGAAAAATTATTGATTTCTTTGTTCGAAAGTTATACAGATTATAGCTTCAAAAAAAAAAAGTTATACATATTATTATTATTTTAATTAAATTAGGAAATTTAAGATTTTATTTTATGGTACAACTCACTGATGATTTAGAAAAAAGTTCTTGGGATTAGTGACCCAAAATTAAGGAACCTTATTAAAACTGATTTAATTCAATAATTTTACTAAATTTGATCTAAGGTAGATATATTTTCACAAGGAAAGATTCAAAAGTAAGAGGTTGTTTATTTTTATTATTTTTCATTTAATGTATCTGTATTACACATATTAAATTATTTTTTTTAAAGTAATCAAACCATCCAAAAATCACTAAAAGAAAAAAGCTACAATTTTTAATTTTTATCAAATATCAAATCATTTAATAGTTTTTTTTAATATATTATTCTAAATTTATTCTTCTCAAAATAACATATTTTCAAAGTTGTCCTAATTTTACATTATATAGATTCCTTTTAAGTGTAATTAATGAAATATTATAATCACTAAAATATGTATTACTTTACAATTTCAACTTCTATTAAAATAGTAATTCAACTTAAAATTTTTTTTATTTTTATTTAAATATATAAATTTAATTTAATTTACTATAATAATTTATTCATGTATATATAATTTTCAAAAAAAAATTACTGTAATAATTAATCATATTTTAATTATGAATAAAAATATTATTAATATATACATAAAAGTATTTCATTTTCAGTTAAATAATTTATTGTAATTATTTGTATTATATTAAATTAAGTTACATAATAACTAATAGTAAAATGATATAAATGTCAAATTATTAGTTTTTAAATAATTTTAATTTTAAAAAACAAATAAAATTATTATACACTTAGGGGTAAAAAACAAACAAACATATCATTTAGATTTTATGTTTCAGTTACTATTCAGTTTTCAATTTTTAGCACTACTATTCAATCTTCAGATAAAAAAATAAACGACCCCTAAATATGTTTCCATAAGGGAAGGTTCAAAAACCATCACTTATCTATCCTATGCAAATTTTAACCATCTAACTCTATCACTAATTTGTAATTGATTTTATCTCCTTATCCATTTTATTCATGTGGGGGATTGTTGAAAATTAATTGACACAAAAGTCCATTTTAATGAATTATTTGATTTTTTTTTATCTCAATTTTGGAAGATCAATATAGATTTATATTTTCCTCTATGAGGTCATCGAATTGGTATATTTGTGTAGTCAAAATGGTGTTCGGGTGGCACCCATTGGGAAGAAAATCAGGTCTAGCCTCATGTAAATTTGTCTTATAACTATAAGGTAACTTGTGGACACATAGCCCACCCCCCCCCCCCCCCCCCCCCCCCCCCCCCCCCCCCGCCCCCCTCTCTCTCTCTCACGTGCAAGGGGTGCAAATCACAAACCAAGCATGGTTTGAAAAGCAAGCGTACGGCACACATCCTGTAAACACAAATACAACCAGATTTCAAACCTTCATCTTACACACAGGGCTGGTTCTGTTTTGCTTCCAGAAAGTTTATTTTTTCAATTTTTTATTTTTGAAATTTGAAAATTGCTTGGTTGTTTCTACAAGTTTAATTGCTAAATAAATATTGTCTTTGTAACTGCAAATATGATTATTTCATGAACAACTGTAGCCATTAAAAATTCAACGAGTCGTGCACACGCGAATATAGCTGGATTTTGAACCTTGGACTTGCACAGATGGTTGGTTCCATTTTGCTACCATAAAGTCTTTTTTTTTTTCTGAAATTTGAATATTGGTTGGTTGTTTTGCATGTTTAATTACTAAATAAATTTTGTCTTTATAAGTACAGGTATTATTATTTCATGAATAATTGCAGTCATTAAAATGTTTTATTCTGAATTGAATTTTGCAAAATTAATTCTTGGATTAATACTTTGTAATTACATAATCAGTAGAATTAAAAGGATTTCTTGATTTCCAGTTGCCCACATGAAGCCTATAAATTGGCATCCTTTATAGTTGTTGACACTTGACACACAACTCAAAATCCATTTTAGTTTCCAATACTTTACTTTCTCTTAAACACTGTTCTTTGTTATGGTTCCTAAAGTGATATAGTTTCAAGCTCAATTTGGTTCATTAGAATTTGATGTTATTGTATTATGGGAGACGAATGCTAAATATTTAACGGTGGGCAACAAATTTGTTTTAAAGACATTTTGTTACACGAGCCTTGATCCATTTCTTTTATATTTAGATTGCTGCAAATACTTTGTAATATGGAGAATCTCCAGAATTTTGATTTTTACGCTATTACTCATTATTATTTCTAACATATACTTACATAATCTAACCTTTTTATTTTAATAAAAAAATAATAATTGAGTGTATATTTTGTAAAATAAATAATTTCGACAATTTTTTTAGTCTAGGAAAACCTACAAATAATATGTATCAAGACTTGATGTTTTTGACTTAACACATGTAATACTAGATAAAGCCACATGAAAGACACAATTAGGGATGGCAAAATCCTTGATCCGACCCAAACCGATGAGGTCCCGATTCGTTTGGGGCAGATTTGGGATATTGAAACTGTGTTTTGGATTAGGTTTAGGTCAAAAGGGTTTGACCTGATTTTATATCAATCAGATTTGTATCAAACACTTTTAACTCAATCCGATTCGATTAATCTGTTTTATTATATTTTTATTATGCACTAATATTATTTTTTTTATAGCGTTATTGTTATTATTATAGTTTATTTTAAGTGTTATGTATTATTATTTTGTTATAAAAATTTGTTATGTATTAATTATTGTTTTGGTGTATGTAATGAAACTTTGTTATGTGATAGTTATTATTTTGGTGTTTGTACTTAATGAATTTATGTTTTTCAAGAGCTCTAAATTGATATTTTTTACATGTAATGTTAAATTGAAGTAAAACTGAGTTATTTTAAGTTTTCATGTTTATTTATTATTTAATATTTATCTTTAGTATAAATTTTATGACTCATTAAAAATTAAATCTGGTCAAACGAGTCATGTTTGGGCAAACTATTCAAGTTTGAAAGCAAAAAAGTGGCGACCAGTACGGGTCATAGTTCAGGTTTGGAGCACCCCCATCAAAAAATCAGATCATGTTTGCTACGGGTCTATCTGACTGATTATCATCCTTAGATACAATATAAGTTTATGAACAAAAGTCATCCGCAAGATCACAAACACATGCAATACAATATAGGTGAAAAATAATAATAGATAATAAAACAAATTATTACATTTCAAAACAAAATCTGTGCAAGATATCAAAATTCAAATATATACCACATTAACAAGACTGTATAGATAGAGATGAATAAATAAATAATAAAATCATAATAAAGGAGAATAAATAACACCTTTTCAAATTTTGAAGATTTGAAGCTTGAACTCTTTGATAAGTTTTTGAATGAATGGGTTAATAAAATTTTATAGTTGGCTGAAAAAAAAAATAAAAGATTGAATTTAAAGCTTAACATTTATTTATTAGGGTTTCTCTATTTCAAAGAAAATAAATATTTAAAATAAAGGATTTTGAGTTAGCTTTCAAAAGAATGTATCTTTATGTATTTATAAATTATATATTTATTTTTAATATATAATTTATAATTTATGTGTTAAAAGAGGGTTAATGAGTTGGAAGGGGTTCAACCCAAATATGCCGTGTTAACTTAATGCATTTAACATGTTATTGCATTTGTGATCCAAAACCAATAAGGTTTAGCCCAAATCCGTTAATTTTGTGCCATGTAGACAATTATCACTCCTTATGTGCACCCCTTTAATAAATATAGCCCATTAAATATTGTTCAAAAATTTATAATATATACTTTTCAAACCAAAAACAAAAAAACAGTAATATGTAATTATGGTCCACTTGACATGAAAAATATTATTTATTTAAGTTTATTACACTATATATTTATAGTATATAAAGGCAAGTCTTTTGGGTGCAAATGTTGCCAGGCTTTCAGCCCAATAAGTGCCCAAGTCTTAAAGTAGGCCCAAAAAGAGTTTCGAACAGTGGAAAAGATCGCGGCCCAGAAAAACTAGGTTTGATATGATTCTATAACAGTGCAATTTGAAGAAAGATATATAAACGACCCATCTCCTCATCGAAAAACCCTAGTCCCTTGGCCGCAGCAGCAACACTTCTCCTTTCTCTTCAAGGTCTTGTCTGTTGAACTCGCTAACACCTTCTCGCTCTCTCTTTGTCTGTCTCTTTGAAACAACTTTTTTTATTCGGTTATTGAAAAAAACCTGCATCAACTACTAACACTGCGGCTCCAAGTAGTGCATTTTTGGATCCGATTCTGTTTTGGTTTAATTATTTTGCAAGTTTGAATCTTTTTTGCGTTTTGGGCTGACCCTTTTCGTGATCTGTGTTTTTTTGCAGGTTTAGAAGTGCTTCTTCATAAGACGACTTTAATGGCCCCTAAAGGTAACTTTTTGTTTTGGTAGCTTCTCTGTCACTTTTGCTATATTTATTGAGGTCTCAGATGTAGTATAATGTTGTTTGCATGCATGCGTGAATTACAAAGAAGAGCAAGTTATAGGTTGCACAAATTTAGTTGCTTTCACTTGTATAGGTTTAGCTTGGAATTTTGTATATGTTGTTTTGTATGTTTTTTTTCAAGTTGGTCTTTTATTAAGTTGTTGACTTAATAATCATTTACATTTGGGTTTGAAGGGATAGGGAATTTGTAGGAGAAGAGAATTTCGGAAGATCATTTTGTTGGATGTATATTCACTGAAGTTTGTTGTTATGTTTATGTTTTGTCTCTATTGGTTTTTGAGTTTCAGTGTTGCTAGATGTTTGCTGTTGTAAGGCTGCAATATTGTAATATTGCTGGAAATAGGCTTCGAAATTGATATGTTCTTTGTTCGTAATGGAGGTCTTTTATCTGGCCACTCTTGCTGAAG
Source organism: Nephelium lappaceum (assembly GCA_021234005.1). NCBI lineage: Eukaryota > Viridiplantae > Streptophyta > Magnoliopsida > Sapindales > Sapindaceae > Nephelium > Nephelium lappaceum. The sequence goes on from CM037999.1 coordinate 21,876,072, forward strand.
TTGTATAAGTGCAAGAATGTGACTACTTTTCTTCTCAATTTGACTCATGAGCTGAGTTTGTATTGCCCTTGTTTGCGTGTAGTGTGATATAATGTTGCATATCACTCTCTTTTTAATTGGTTGTCTTAAATTTCATCGGCTTGATAATTACATTTGCACAAGAAATTGAACAATTGAAATGGGTGTTTTGAAAATTGTTAGTGCATCTGGTTTCCTTTTGCTGGGAAAAATCGATATTAATTGATGTTTAGCGTGTATTATATTTTCAATAATGGTTGGTTGGTTGTGTTTTTCATTATATTTCAGGTTGTCAAGCTTTATTCTTTTGTTTATATTGACTCTTGGAAAAGCTTAATGTTTATTTGCAATATTTGGCAGTGTTGTGCTGTAGAATGTTTCTTCAAGGGTTATACTTAAGAACCTACTGTATTTCTTATTGCTCTTACATTCATACGGAGATGGAGATTTGTGCATGATTATATATGTACATGATAATAATGTCTGTCTTTTTTCTTCTGGTGCTGACTTTGATATGTTGTTAACTTGCAGCCGACAGCACAAAAAAGGGCGACCCAAAGGCACAGGCCGCAAAGGTTGCCAAGGCTGTGAAATCTGGGCCAACATTTAAAAAGAAGGTTAAGAAGATCAGGACCTCTGTCACATTCCATAGGCCAAAGACACTTAAGAAGGATAGGAAGCCAAAATATCCTAGGATCAGTGCCCCACCAAGGAATAAGTTGGACCACTACCAAATTCTCAAGTACCCATTGACTACTGAATCTGCAATGAAGAAGATTGAAGACAATAACACATTGGTTTTTATTGTTGACATCCGTGCTGACAAGAAGAAGATTAAGCATGCAGTGAAGAAGATGTACGACATTCAGACCAAGAAAGTGAATACTCTAATCAGGTAAGTTTCAGATATAAGTTTATCAAATTCGTTCCAAACATAATTTTAAAATTACTGTATTGACAATATTATTAACTAGCAACTGTTGCTAAGACTGCTTTTACTAGGAAATATCCATATTGTTGTAGTCCATTTCAATATCATTTTAGGTATCAAATATTGTCTTGATCGTGTCGAACATTGTCTGGTCTTATTCATTATATGGTTTATCCTTCATGCTGCTTTATCACTAAATGAAAGTTGAAAATTGCAACATTCCTAATGAAATTCTAAACTGATAAATTGTGTTTCTGATGCACAGGCCCGATGGAACTAAGAAGGCATATGTTAGGCTGACACCAGACTACGACGCCCTGGACGTGGCAAACAAGATTGGGATTATCTAAGTGACAATGTTTGTACTTTTTGACAGTTTTGTTAGGAGTGATGCACTTTGTTAGGACTCCAATATCATTTACATCATCTTTAAATATGTATTGGATCTGTCTTTTCTTATCGTTTTTGTGCATGGAATGAGGATTATAATTCAAATGCTTATAATTTAGTATTGTTCTGTCATCTGATGTATGCTTGCTTAGTAACTTCAATCAGGAATGTTACGATTGTTGTTGGTATAGCCACATTTGGTTGAATTGTCCACTCATCTGTTTGATGATTGCTATGTTTTATGTGTTGAATCAGTTGAGTAGGTAGACAGTAATCTCTCCGGTAGGAATGGTAACAGGTTGGATTCGGTTGAGTTTGTTTCAGCCTGCATCTGAACCCGCAAGCACCTGCATTTGCACCCTCCGATTGTATGCGAGTGGACCTGTGGTACACCCGTAGACCCGTAACATGTATGTGGATTTGTACCAAAAATGAGATTACCAAAAACTATTTTCAAATAACACAAATGATCAAAGCTCATACATCAATCCATATGTACAATTAGCAGCAACAAATGTAATAACTAATACTTTATAATTGCACCAAAGATCAAATTATTAAAGCAATGTTGCGGTTTGGTCTCTTTAAACCATAAATAATCCACACACCACGGTAATTTAGGAGAAGTGAAAGTGATTACCTCAGGTCCTCAACAACAACAGCAAGTAGGAGCAGCAAGTAATCGGGAGCAACAGCGACAAAGCAAGAAATCGCTGGGTCTTGGCAAGCAGCAAGTGGCTTGGTCCTGTGTGGTCAACGAAAGGGAGAGACGGGAGAGGAGAGACGCTCTATGGTGGTGAAAGGACAGGTCAGAGACTCAAAATAGAGGGAGAAGAGTGAGGAGCTGAGTGATGATAAACAGCTAGGGTTATGAGGTTATGAAAATTATATATCTATATATATATACTATGCTCAAAATGAAGTGGGTTCGGGTTCAGAATTTAACATCCACACCCGTCTATGAACCCATTCAATTAAATTCATAGCTGCCCATTACTGGTGAGAATCTGTGGGTTCACAGGTGAAATTGTCATCTCAATTCTCAAGTTTTTATTTTTTTCGTCTCCAAGTGAAAACAATTAGTTGGGTTTTGCTGGCTATCAAATGGTACAGCTTTGTTCTTTGGCGTTAAGAACCAAACCAAACAAAGTTGGTCTGTAACAGCTAGTTCGTTGACACTAACTGTTGAAAAAAGTGGTGTCCAGGTTTCCACTAAATATGAAGGTGTTTTTGTTACTTATGGTTAATGTATCGAACTATATACTTGTACAGCATCAATAAATGAATCTTTTTCTCCTCAGTTAAAAATTCAAAAAATGTATTGTCACAAAATAAGTACACGGTATTTAAGTTTGCTTGAAAAAGCTAAACAAACAAAACTTGGGTGCATCAAGTAATGCTGGCGAGTAGTATATTAAAAACAAAATATCAAAATGAGGGAACCAGGGACAACAAATTGGCCTCACTGATATGCACAATGGTGTTTGCAATATTCAGAGGTCGTGCTATTTCTCATATCTTGAAAGTGGAAATTCAATAACCACATTAAACATTGAAAACTGTGAAGGAATCAATGACGGTTTCCAGTCTATCTTTCATTTTGTCCCACCTTCTCTCATTTGCTCCTGTTGTCAAAGTGTAGAACTTCCCTACAGCATGAAAAATTAGTCCCAATGAGCAGAAATATTTCAGACTATAAACAAAGATATATGCAGATGAATGTAGAGTATATGGTTCTAGTGGTTCAAGCTGCCTTCAGGGTTTATTCATAATTAAGGCTAAAAATTCAATATCCATAGAAACTACATCAGTCCTAGTCTATAAGACACGGTTAGAACAAAAAATTGACTGCATGGATTTTCTTCATGCAATGTACATAATGCATTTCCAAGTTCCGAGAACGAGATTAAATTCCACACACGAGTTTTATACCATTCCCAACAGTGACTGCACCAAGAGCATGACGTATAAAGTTGGGGGCCTGAGCAGTGAACTCAAAGGTGTAATAAGTTTTTCCGTCAACCTCATGCTGCAAATGATGACCAATCAATCAACAGTGTCTCACTCCAGTAAATATGAGTGAAAAAAATAAAAAGATGAAGAAATATCCAACCTCTGAAGCTGTAACTATCTTCGTTTTTTGGGTAGGAGGGGCCAAAACTTTTTTTATTAAAATTTGAGCAACCTGTGATCATTGAATAATGAAATGACATCATCCACATTACATTAAGGATTTACACAATTTATAGGTATGAACAAAGATAAAACTCCTATTTAATTGTATAATAAACATGGTAGTAACATATACTGCAAACCTCTTGGGGGGAACCAAAGTCTCGAATATCCTGTTTGCTCGTTGGGATCATATTCACACTGACACTTTCTAATGGTTCAATGACATCTTTGAATACCTTGTCTTGACCTTCAATGACTACTTCCTAGTTGTTTCCAAGAACAAAATAATAAAGATATGAGAAACAAATGTTCAACTAATAGAATTGGATGAACAGAGTTTAGAAACTACAATGCCACACACCTGCCATCCAAATGGATAGAGAAATGAGTATCCGTCCTTCTTGTCAGTGACTGACAGAAATCCCTTTTTACTTTCTGCAGCAACTGAACCATATCAAGGATTTCCTCTTAAGATATCAGCCATCATTATTCAAGAAACCAACGCACTGCATTTAATAAGCAGGTGGCGTTGCTTTCAACACTACTTGAGCACAAAATTACAACAAGGTATGGAAAACCTTAGTTCAATAAAGAAGCAAATGTAATGTTCTATGCAAGTGAAAAATTATTAGTAAAACTCACATGATGCCAGAGTTTGGTTTACAAGAGAAACCCAAGGGGCAACAACTCCAACAGTGAGCATTTGGCGTCTCCCACATTTATCTGCAATGTCGAAGTAAATATTATATAAATTAATGACACTGAGATATGACTAATAGTTTTTTCTTCAATGCAACCAATCACAGATACAATTCTGATATGTATGAGTGCAGAAATGTGATCCTTTTTATGTATAACAAAAATTATATAATGCTGATGCTTAAGTTTGTCCTCTACCTTCTAAGTCCTTGTAATAAAGACACTCAAGTGGAAACTTGTTTATGTTTTAGAATGAAATTTTTAACATTGCAGTTATTGATGCCTGAATGTGTCCTCTACAATTCCTTGTTGCTTTAACTGGCAAGAGCTTTGAAGCAAAAGTTTGCTATTGGCAGCAATTAGACTAAAGTTAATATTCTATAAACACATGACAGGAGTCATTTCTCTTGTTATCTTCCCAACTTAATCATTCTAATAATATTTTATGTTATTCCACCACTAGATTAAACATAAGACTAACACCATGTTTTAGGATATGAAATTGAAAAATCTGGAGCAGAGAGAGCAGACATAGATCATTGTTGTTTCACAAAAAAGCTGGATTGGAAAGAGTTACATTTTCAACTGATTAATAGTGGACTCAAAATGATCAACCTTAGATTGTAAGCACTTTCTAAATTGAAGCATCATATTCTATAATCTCACCATGAAACACCATCACCGTCTAAGCCATTATTCTAAGGATATTGAAAAGGACAATTCAATAAGAGTTAAAAGTAGCACTACCTAAACTTTGAAAAATTTCTTACCCCAAAAAAGACAAAGTTCTCGACTCAAGTAGCTCGCCATTCAGATTTCAAGCAATTATACTTCTAATTGCCATTTTACATTATAGAAAATCCTCACATTTCCCACCTCAGAATTCTTCTAAGTTCTTCCATCCATCATTTTAAAAATTTTGATACGTACAAATATATATATATAGCTTCCACATTCAGTGTATTGTAACTTTTAAATTGTTTAAGACCAACCATCTCGATCATTCGTTACATTAGAATGTAATTAATGAATGATCAACATGGCTGGTCTTAATAATTTAAAAATTAGGACACACCGACCGTAGTAGAATGTAATGAATGATCGAGGACAGTGACAATAGAAACTCTCTCTATATACATGTGTGTATATATATATATATATATGTATGGATGTATAAAACAAGTGTTGCATACATAGAAAATGTGCATTGCAAAAAATGAAAAAAAATAAATAAATAAATAAAGGAAGAAGTTACCTTGAGAATTGGAAGTGGAAGGCAGGGAGGCGTTCTCAGCGCGTACTAGAAGCGAAATGCTTCTTCTAGAAACAGGCAACACAGCATTCTTCCACTGCAGTCCTAGCTGAAACCACACCAAATCATACACTTACCCACAAAAGAAAGCAAGGAAAAAGACGTACGTATAAGTTGACATGTATGAAAAGACCTGAGGGAGAGAGTTGGGAAGCAGTGTCCGGTGAACGGAGGGAGACGCCATTGATGTGAACGCTGGGTTGTCAAACCAAATAGTTTAGTTCGTATTGATATTTAGGCGTGTGTTATGTGTGGTGGAGACCTTATCTAAATCTTTTCTTTGTTTTCTATGTTGATTTTGGGGTCTGCTTATCCGTTGTAAAATACGCGCCTTCTGGTCTTTAGATGGTCGAAGCGCGCGTCCGTCACGCCACTTTAGCGTTTCCTTCCTTACTTGGACTTGGACTTGGACTTGGACGCTTGGACTTGGATCTACACTTCTCTCTTTGGAACTGTTGTTTTATATTTGTGTACCCATTAATTTCACCCATTGTGTTCAACTTTTTAAATCAAAGCAAGAAAAGTCTTTTACAATCTTTAATTAAACCCTAATTCTATTCTTAGTATTAAAATTTTCCATATATATGACTATCATATGAGAAAGTAGTTGAAATTTTTTTTTAAAAAGAGTGTGCTCATACAAATACAAGTAAATTCCTTCTTGTCTTTATTATATTTGATACACTATTAAAACAAAAGGTTATTTATTATTTTTTATTTGAAAAAAGTCAGGTGTTTATGTTGTGCTGCTAGATTTGGTTTAATTTTGTGTTTTTTTGGCTGTCATGGACTTCCGGATTGATTTCAATCCACTTGAGAAAACCATGCACTGTGCATGGTGCTTCTTTGCCAATCTCAGTGCGCAAAACAAAACACTGCTTTGATATCTCTATGTGAATGTTAAAGAGTATTGGGCCCTATTGTGATTCTCTTTGCAAATTGAATTATGTTATTTAATTTGCTTTTTTATTGCCTATTATAAATTATGAAATTAATTTGCTTTTATTACTTACCTATTATTAGCACTAATAATGGTGTGCTAATAATATAAGAGGATTTAAAAAAATGTGTAAAATAAGTAAATTATATTAATAAGGATATCATTGGTATTAGATTGGGTGCCTATGGTGATAGTTTTAATCTTCAAAATTAAAATTTTGGTGTACTCATAAAATGAGTGTATAAATCATATTTATAGATGGTAATATCGGCATCCTAACTTATTTGGTCTCACGAAATGTGTCAAATTCCATACAATTAATTAGTTGTCTTGGTTCCTTCCAAAACTAACATAGTTTTCCTAGCTCATAACTCATAACTCATAGTATGGTTATTTTGATAAATAACTGTGTAGGAGAATTTTAGATCGTATCCAATTAAGAAATGACAAGATTTAAGGTTTGTTGTGTGGTTTCCTAAAATATAAAACAAGAAAAAAGGTAAAATAGTTGGCTTATGTTGTTGCAACTAGAACAAGAAAGAAAATTGAATAGTTGAAGTCGGAAATGAGGTAGTTACTTTATAGAATGCATAGGAGTGCAATTACGGCACCCACCATGCTTGATGTCCCTCCTTTTGGTATCCCAATTGTTTAGACATAGATCTCTTTGTTGCTCTCCAAATTCATTCAACTCTCTTTTTCCCTTTTTCTCTATTGTTTCCTCCCACCTATACCTCCACTTTCTTAACTTATAAATCATTCAAAAGCCTCTCAAATTTTCTCAAAAACAACTTTTTTTTTTTTTGTTCCTTTTATCATAACTATAAACAAAACCCTCCCAATCCCAATATAAACAAAATTTGAACTTTAAAGATTTATTGTACACACATAAAATACATGTCGAATTAATAATACAAATATCTTGCAACAGCACATTCCTTCATTAATCAAGTAATTGAAGGAGATTGAGTGCTATGATACATACTTATTGATGCACGTCATCCCTTAGTAGGAGTGACTGAACATTTTTTTTTATCTTAAAAGATCAAGGGTTCAAATTTCATTTTTATCCTAAAACATAAAGTGTTAGTGATTTCTATAAATTTAAATCCTCCTCTGACACCCTTAAGGAGAGAGAGGAAAAAAAAAAAAAAACTTATTGGCATGTGCATAAAGTTTTGAACTCTCGTCTAAAACATAAATTGTGAGTAGTTTTTTCTAAATTTAATCTCTCTCCCCTCACTCTAAAATATATATATATATATATATATTTATTGGTATGTGCATAAAGTTTTGAACTCTCGTCTAAAACATAAGGTGTGGATAATTTTTTTTTAAATTTAATCTTTCCTCCTTCACCCTAAAATATATATATTTATTTTTTTATTTACTGGCATGTGCATAAAGTTTTCTCTTAATACTATGAAAATAAATTATTAAACTATGCATATAACTTACAACATTATTGGAGTATATATATCTCGGTGTTACAAAAATAATTTTTAGATAGTAATATTTAATTTGGATAAGTGTCAATTGATTTATGGTGGTGTTAGATTACTTTAATTGTTATTATATATATAAGGTAATTATCTTGTAATTATTATATAAATTGTAAAGTAAAAATGTTATAATTACATCACTTTGAATATTAGTTCGAATGACAACTTAAGTATGTCATGTATATTTATTCACAGAACTAATTATTATTGTTGCGATTTCAATGTTATTCATTTTAAGCATTCAACTTAGTTTATTGATCCGAGGATTGAATATGATTGAATCGGATTAATAAACTAAGTTGAATGACAACTTAGTTTATTAATCCGAGGATTGATTATGATTCATATATCACTAATACTAGATATTCTATATTTTACATTCTACTTCTATTTCAGTTGATGACTATATGTGATAATATATAGATAATTTGATATATTTTGGACGTGAAATAAATTAACATTAATTTGTATCCATTAACTAATCATCACATTTTTATTTAGATTTAGATACATCACGTAAGTAAGATTAAAAATATGAGATGTTTATCAATTAAAAATATGAGATGTTTATCTTTTTTTTTTTTTTTTGCTTTTGAAACAGCTATCATTGTTGTTCAAATATTAACAAAATTGATCGATTCGATTTGTCTTCCTAAATAATAAGATTGATTATTCAATTCACGTCAGTTAGATTGTGATCCAACAAAATATACTTAAATTTGGAATGAGAAACATATAACCGATTAATTATTATTTTAATTAGATAACTCAGTTTTCATTTATTACGAACCAGCATATGCATCACTAAACGACATTAAAAAAGCAAGCAACCACCATTACCATTTTTTTTAAAGGCAACATCGAGGTTTGCTAAGACCTTATTAAATAAAAGCTAGCATGACATGCATGGCCTCAATCTTGACTCTACAAATAAATTCGAGTAGAAAAATTCTCACATGTGTACTCTTATGAAGAATATGAGAGCCGAATTATCTCATTTATAATGAAAAAATATATATACACAACCAACTTAACTAATAATTAATATGCAACATTATCATTTTGAAACGAACAACTATTTTGTATTCAATAGTAGTTCAAGTATCCGATGATAGAAAAATGAAGTTCATTGGAGTGTATATATTAATTAATGTACAAAACTTTACATGTAAGATAGGGCCGACCTTACTCAAAATGAGGCCCTAGATAAAGTTATAATATGATACTATTCTTTCCAAATAAATTATATTTATTCAAATCATAAAATTATATAACAAAAGTTAAAAACAAAACCTAAAAAATAGAGTAAAATAGTTCTTAGAATATAATTATAAGAATCAAAATATTATACTCTTAAAAAAAAAAAAAAAAAAACCTAAGATCAATGGTCGTATCACATCAAAACTTGAGATTTTCCTTCAATCCATCTTTTTGTTAATAATACTCAACATGTGTGTTATGCATTCAAATACTCTCAATTAAGATTACTTTTCTTGCCTTTCGAGATGAAAAATCATTTAGTAAATTTTTGTATTCAAGTTTTGATACTAAATCTTTCTCAATAGAAATGATGGCCGATCCATTTAATTTTTCTTGTGACATGGTTGACCGTAAACATGATTTTATTAATTTCAATTTCAAAAAACTCTCATTTATCACTTTGGAGATAACGATAATTTTTTAAAATAAAATTATGATTTATTACAATAACAATTTATATAAAAAATTGATTTATTACAATAATAATTTATATAAAAATTTACTCTTCTAGTTTTTTTTTTTTTTTTTTAATTTTTATTTTTAAACCTTTCTAAATAAAAACATAAAATTATTTTGGAGCCCTCCAAAATTTGGATAAATATGGGGCTCTAGGCAAAGGTCTTACTGGCCTTATCCTAAGGCCGGCCTTGACATAAGATAACAAGCTTAACCTTCAATTACATCAAGGGCACTTATACTAATAGAAAATGAAGATAAAAGGTGAGTAAGTTTCATTATAAAATGAATAAGAAAAAAAGAACTTAATTTTTTGAATGGGAGAGGAGAACCCAGGTCCCTTTGTAACAAGAATTTAATTTCTGATTTTAGTGTGAGGTTAACATAATTTGATTTTCAACTACTTTTAATAAAAAATAAAATCATAAATCATGAGTTAATTTCATTTCTTCTTGTAAAGATTCTCATTTTATTGCAGATGCAATTGTTCATATCCTATAATTTAGTAAAACTTTAGACAAAAATGGTTCTTTTCTGCCTGAATTTCATCAACATGACCACCTTTGTCATAAATCAAAATTTTAATTAAGTAGAAATAAAAAAAGCTTAAAAAAAAAAAAAAAAACAAAATAAAACAAAGAGAGGAACAGATCAAATGGACTGTCAGACTGGCAATAGCGAAATAAAAACAAATAAATAAAAAAAAAAGGTGTCTCTGTCTCTCAATGATGTCAGGTCAGACTCTGCTCCTGGTCTCAAATTTCACTTTATTATATAAATATAAATTTATCATGTACAGAGTCCACACTAACCTCACCCACCCCCACCTACACCGAGGTCATTCTCGTCTTTTCACTCCTCGCCACACAGCTGTTCTGTTCTCATTTCACTTTTTATTAAATCACCCTTTTGTCCCTGTTTCCCGACGCTTTTTAGTTTAGTCTCCTCACTGTCAATACAATAAACAATTAAAGAAGGACCATAAATATACATTATTTGAAGATTCGTCAAAACGACTCTCCAACTTTATCTTTTGTCAAAAATAATCCTCCAATTTTGATTTATATCCCTAAATTTATATTCAATTTTACATAAACATTTTTCGAATATAATAATATTTAAGCATGCAAAAAAAATTATACAGTTCAAATCTATTATCTTTTTTGATCTCTCTCGTAAAAGCAAGTGAACCACATTATTTCATCTAAATCTTTAAAAAAATCTAGAAAAACCAACTTTGGAATCAAATCTACTTCCTATGCAAAATATACCCTTGTTATAACACTATCATGCTTATTATAAATTAATATAATACAACAATAAAATCTAAATTACAAATACAACATGTTAAAAAGTAAGTTAGATATACAAATCCACTCATAGTTCAAGTGACATTTAAATTATTTAATTTTAATAATGAATCACTTTATAATTAATTAAAAAAATATTATAGGAAGAGAGTTGACTATCTTACTGATTAAGTTAGATTATCTATAAATAACAACTATTTGATTAGTTATAAGGGTAGTTTTTGAAAAATATTTAAGAGCTGTTATTAATGAGTAACTTTATCTAATTAATAAGATAGTCAAATCTTTTAAGAAAAAAAGAAATTGTAGCTATTTTTTTTAAGAAAAAGTTGTACCTTCAAAATATCATTGTAAATTGCATAGTTGTGTAGGTGTATTATTATCTAAAGAGTAATACTTGGTTTCTTAAATATTTTGTTTAATTCATGCCCATATAATATAATATATGAGTTGTTAAGATTCTATTAATTATTATATTATTTCATGATTTAGAAGACCTTAACAACTCACATGCTATAAATTTTGACAAAATATTTGGAAATTTTAATATTACTCTAATCTAAATTAGCAACAAGATAGTTAGGGGTCCTTTGTTTGTTTTTTTTTTTTTTATCTGAAGACTGAAAAATGTTACTGAAGACTGAAGACTAAATAATTATTGAAACCTGAAATTTAAATGATATGTTTGTTTGTTTATTTTTTTCTTCAGAATATATAATAATTTTGTTTATTTTTTAAAGTTAGAGTTATCTGAAAACTAGTAATTTAACATTTAGATCATTTTAGTATTAATTGTTATGTAACTTCAATTAGTATAATTTAAATAATTATTAACACTTTTATATATATATTAATAATATTTTTATTTATAATTAAAATGTGATTAATTATTATATATAATATGTTTTTTTGAAAATTATATTTATAAAAATAAATTATTATGGTAAAGTAAATTAAATTTGTATATTTAAATAAAATTAATAAAATGATCTTAATTTGAATTGCTATTATTATATATTTAAATAAAAATAACATTAAAAGAAATATCATTAAAATGAATTTGTATAATGTAATATTATGATAAATTTAAAAATATTTTATTTTAGAAAGAATATGTTTGGAATAATATATTTAAAAAACCATTAAGTGATTGAATCTAGTTAAAAGTTAGAAATTATAAGGTTTTTTTATTTTAAGTGATTTTTGAGTGATTTTAAGTGATTTGATTATTTAAAAAAATAAATAAAAATAACTTAATAAGTGTAATTCAGATCCATTAAATGAAAAATGATAAAAATAAATAACCTTTTAACTTTTTACTCAATTAAGAGGGATTTACAAGGCTTATTAGATTCTCATTCTCTCTAATTAAAACAAATATTAATAATTTGTTAAAAAAAACAAATATTAATAATAAAATCTCCTGAAAAACTCATCGCCGGCTTTTGACCGTTAACCTAACCCGAAAAAAAAAACGAAATAAAATAAAAACAAAAACAAAAACATAAACATTTTTGAGCGTTAACACCAGAAACGAGAACCAGAGGGGAAAAAAAAGCACAATAAATAAAAAACGAAAACACTTTCAAAAGAAGGGTTTTGTTGATTGAATCTTGTTTTGGTGTCGATGATCTCTCCACCAGCTCCTCCGTCTTTGACTGGGTCCACGTCAACCCTAAAATTTTCACTTTCTTCAAACTCCTAAAAACAATATCAAAAGCAAAAAAGCGCACCAACTGATACATTTTTGAATCTGTCTTTCTTTTTTTTTTTTTCTTTTTTTTCGTTTTTATAAATTGAAAATATTTCCTCTAAATTTAGCGGATCTGCTAAATTTAGAGGAAGACAGAGAGAGAGAGAGAGAGAGTTAGAGTTAGGGTTTTTTGTTGGTTTTGTTGTTGGTTGTTTAGTTGTTTTGAGGTTTTGAGCGAAGATGATGATATCGAGAGGTTTGTTCGGGTGGTCACCGCCGCATATACAGCCGTTAACGCCGGTGTCGGAGGTATCGGAGCCGCCGGAGTCGCCGTCGCCGTATCTGGACCCTGGAGCGGAGGCGGCTGCTGCTGCGGCGGCTGCGCAGGAGCAGGAGCAGGAGGAGATGGAGGAGGCCGAGGAGATGGAGCCACCTCCCGCCGCCGTCCCCTTCTCTCAGCTATTCGCTTGCGCCGACCGGCTCGACTGGGCGCTGATGATCGTTGGGTCGCTGGCCGCCGCTGCTCACGGCACGGCTCTCGTTGTCTACTTGCATTACTTCGCCAAGGTTATTGAGGTGCTGAGGCTCGGCCCGGGGCCTGCAGATCACACAGAGCAGTACCGGAGGTTTCAAGAGGTCAGAGCTTTACTTGAGCTAGGTCAATTAGCTTTACGTTTATAAATGTGATGAAGAAATTGATAACTTTATTGTTGATTGATGATTGTTTTTGGAGAATTTATTTTTTAGGTAATTAGAGTTGTGAAATTAGGGTTTTAGCTTGTGGATATGGTTAGTTACGTTATTTTGATGTTTTGAACACATGGTGTTCGCGAAGTTGTGTTTAGAAAGATTTTGCTGTTCGTAATTTTAGGGTTTTGACGGAATTGTGATTAGTATGGGGAATTGAGTGTATGGTTGAACGAACAGCTTAGTGTTAGATGGAAGCTAACAAGATATAATCTAACAAGAGTTGTTTTGGAGGAGGCTTCTTGGAGTGTTCTGTTTTGTTTGCTTGTATCGATTAGGCGGCCTGTTGATTGTTAGTTCTAATATTTTGTTGTTTGTAAAGATGGCCGAAATGTATATTTACTTATATTCTAAGGTTTGCATTAGCTATTCTGGATACGTGCCTATCGAAAAGCCAGAAAGAGAGTTTTGTGTCTATTAATTCTCTTGCTGCAATAAGACAAAGCAGTGGGTTGACCTGTACATAGCAGGTAGATATTCTTTAGTTTGATTGGCATTTCAAGATTTTTTTTCTTCTGTAGAGGGCTATGCAGAAGCAGAACCCTTTTGTGTCAAAAAGCGTACTCGATTCAAATCCTTCTGGTGATACTGCTACTCTAGATTGAGAAACATTGAATGGAATAAGTATCTGCTTGTGGGGAGTTCATAGGCTTTTGTATCCCTTCATTCCTTCCTTTGCATGAATGGAACAACATTAGGATGGAGAAAGTTACCACTCATTTTGTTTAATTTAATTAATGGGGGGCAATATTCAATCTGTGAAAATTGCTTTGCTCCATACTGTGGATTTTTCTTTGGTTCTGAATTTCTGCCTGAAAATATGTAGTCATTTAATACTATTTAAGGTATTAGTTTAATTAATGGGAACTGAGAAGAATATGCAATCTGTTGAGAAAGTTGATATTATTTGGCATATTATATGTTTCCATTTCATTTTTCTTATGTTTGATGCTGTCTAAACATTTCATACTTTATGTTGCCACATCTGTCTTATTTCATATGCCTATAAATGCTTTTTATGTAATTTGTAATTGGCAATTTCATATAATAAAATCTCTTTTTGTTACTTTACACAACTCTGAAGGCAACTCATGTGAACATTGAGCTAAGGTGCCTGTAGCTACTTTAGGATAATTAGTCTTCAATTCGTTGTAAAATATATATAATGAGTTTCTATGTGAGCTGGAAGTTGCACATACAAACTTTCAACTAACTGTAACTTTTGTTTCTCCTCTGCAGCTTGCTTTATACATTGTTTATATAGCCGTGGGTGTTTTTGCTGCTGGTTGGATTGGTAAATTTTTAATAGAAACTCTAAATGGGCTTTTATTGCAATTTGTCATAAGAATGATGCATGTTTGCGGTCTTTGATACTAACTTGTTCTTTGTAATAGAGGTCTCGTGCTGGATTTTGACTGGGGAGCGGCAGACTGCTGTCATCAGGTCAAAATATGTTCAAGTATTACTTAACCAGGACATGAGTTTTTTTGATACCTATGGTAATAATGGGGATATTGTGAGCCAAGTGTTGAGCGACGTGCTACTCATTCAGTCTGCCCTTAGTGAAAAAGTATGTTTTGATCTAAATTTTTGTCTCACATTGAGGGTTTGGTATTTTTCTTATTTTTTTTGGTGGTTGCCTCCTGGAATTACAATGATTCTCTGGTGGTTCTTCCATTGCAGAATATTTTCTTAGAATATTTTCTTATTTTTTAATTGGCCTTTAATGATACAGGTTGGAAACTATATTCATAACATGGCAACTTTTTTCAGTGGTCTTGTCATTGGATTTGTCAACTGTTGGCAGATTGCCCTCATAACATTAGGGACTGGCCCATTCATTGTTGCTGCTGGAGGGATATCAAATATATTTCTTCATAGGCTTGCTGAGAATATTCAAGATGCATATGCTGAAGCAGCTAGTATTGCTGAACAGGTCCTCTCTCACTCTCGCTCTCTCTATCTCTCATCTATTTTCTCTTCATCCTCCTTCCTGTTTACCCCTATTTCTACTGCCAAAAGAAAGTAAAAAATTAAAGTCAAAATTAAACATATTGATCTCTAATGTCCTAAAACTATTCTTACTTTTTTGTAATTGTTATTTGGGCTTATATTTGTCTTGATACTCAAAGATTTGCTAAATGTTTACTTCGTTCTGGAATCTGAACTCCATAGCGCTGAAACATTTTAATATTGCTTATGTATAGTTTTAATTCTTTCTATCCTATTTGAAATAGGCTACCAAAAAAAGAAAAGAAAACAAAAAAGAAAACAAAAAAAAGGACTGAGGGAGTAGCAATATTGTGGTTATAGCTCCTGAGAAACTAATCTACAATTTTAAGATAAACGCACAATTGCACATGGTAGTTGTTCTATGCTGCAAGAGCTGAGATTGGTGGTGGGACCTTTTTGTTTAGTTTTTGTTTAATTTTATTACATTTGCAGTATGCCCTTAGGACATGCGTTAAAAGTATAAATGTAATTTTTTATTCACTTTTTTAATCGTTAGGGCACTTGTTATTATTTCCTTTCATAAGATTACAGTATATATTTTCAAACAATATTCTTATATATTGGACGTTCTAGTTTCTACACAACTTCATGTGTTTAGAACGAATAGGTACAATTTTTTTTATTCACTTGTTCAATCCATAGGGTACATGTTAGTCTTTTCCTTGATAAAATTTTTATATATATGTGCTAACAGTTTCTCAAATATATAGGACATTCTATGCATTGATGGTGTGATGCTGACAAGCTTTACTTTGTTGTTTCTTTTTGGATTTAGTAATCTTAACTCCAATATCTGGAACTCACATGTTTGTTTAGAAAGCATAGGTTCCTTTATACTGAACACTTTCTCTAGCCGCTTTGTGTTGCAAAGTTCTGTCTTTTTGTCTTGGCACTAATTATCTTCATTTATATATACGTAATTATAAATGGTAGCACATATCACTTCTTTAGTACAGATCTTTTTGGAACGTCTGCTGGTTACACTTTTGGTCTTGCTTGGTTGTGGCCATACTGGTTATAGCTTACTGACAGATTCTAATTTGCCAATGATTTTTTAAAATGTGCAGGCAGTTTCTTATATTAGGACTTTGTATGCATTTACAAATGAAACTTTGGCCAAGTATTCTTATGCGACCTCACTACAAGCTACTCTGAGATATGGTATACTGATTAGTCTTGTTCAAGGACTTGGACTTGGGTTTACATATGGTCTTGCGATATGTTCTTGTGCCTTACAACTTTGGGTTGGAAGATTTCTAGTTAAACATGGCAAAGCCCATGGTGGTGAAATCATAACAGCCTTATTCGCTGTAATTTTAAGTGGCCTGTAAGCATCTTGTTCTCTCATTTCCTGCTGCCTGTCATTTAATATCCTTTGTATCTAATTTGTTGTGTCTCTTTTAGTGGGTTGAATCAGGCAGCAACAAACTTCTACTCTTTTGACCAAGGGCGAATTGCTGCCTATAGACTTTTTGAGATGATAAGTCGATCATCCTCTACTACCAATCATGATGGGAACAGCCTGCCATCTGTGCATGGAAATATAGAGTTTAGGAATGTATATTTTAGCTACCTTTCTCGCCCTGAGATCCCTATCTTGAGTGGATTTTACCTCACTGTCCCTGCGAAAAAAGCTGTGGCTCTTGTTGGCAGAAATGGCTCTGGGAAAAGCAGTATTATTCCACTTATGGAGAGGTTTTATGATCCTACTTTAGGTGATATGGCTAAATAATTTCTGCTCTTAGTGTTATAGCATTAATTCAATCAAAGCTTTACTGTAAGTTTGTAGCTGTTATGTCCATAAGCAGATTCTGATGCTTTCTCCTTGTTATGGTGCAGGAGAAGTACTTTTGGATGGAGAAAATATTAAAAACCTGAAACTGGAATGGTTGAGAAGCCAAATAGGACTTGTCACTCAGGAACCTGCCTTGCTGAGTTTGAGTATAAGGGATAATATTGCTTATGGACGAGATGTTACTTTGGATCAAATTGAAGAGGCTGCTAAAATAGCACATGCACATACATTTATCAGCTCACTTGAGAAAGGATATGAGACACAGGTGAAACTCAAGCAGTTGCATTAGTAAATTTTTTTTCCATTTGGCCTTCTTTTGGAAATTAATTTTTTATGCATTTCAGGTGGGTAGGGCCGGTTTAGCTTTGACAGAAGAGCAAAAGATAAAACTTTCTATAGCTAGAGCAGTGCTTTTAAACCCATCCATTCTTCTTCTTGATGAGGTTACTGGTGGGCTTGATTTTGAAGCTGAAAGAGCTGTTCAGGAGGCTCTAGATCTGCTCATGTTGGGACGTTCAACAATAATAATTGCTCGACGGCTTAGTCTTATAAGGAATGCTGATTACATTGCTGTGATGGAGGAGGGTCAGCTTGTAGAAATGGGAACACATGATGAATTATTAGCTCTGGATGGCCTGTATGCAGAACTTCTCAAATGTGAAGAAGCAGCTAAACTTCCTAGAAGGTATGAATACTATTGCTGGAAACATCATTTTTGAAAGTGTATTCTTTATATATATATATATATGCTTGCAACAAAATGAATGTGTATTAGCTGAGTAACATGTTCATAAAATATGCATTTTCAGGATGCCAATTAGAAACTACAAGGAGACTGCAACCTTCCAAATTGAGAAGGATTCTTCAGCAAGTCATAGCTTCCAGGAGGCTTCATCCCCTAAAATGCTCAAATCTCCCTCTCTTCAGAGAGTTGGCATATTTAGGCCCACTGATGGTGCATATGACGCACAAGAATCACCTAACACTCGAAGCCCGCCACCAGAAAAGATGACGGAAAATGGTCTTCCCATGGATGCATGTGATAAGGAACCATCAATTAGAAGGCAAGACAGTTTTGAAATGAGATTACCAGAGTTGCCCAAGATTGATGTTCTGTCTGGAAATCGAACAACATCAAATGGTTCAGACCCTGAATCTCCCATATCACCTCTTTTGACATCTGATCCTAAAAATGAACGTTCTCATTCTCAGACTTTTAGTCGACCCCATAGTCACTCTGATGACATTCCTATGAAAGTTAGGGAAGGAAAGGATACACAACATCGTAAAGCACCATCATTTTGGAGACTTGCGCAGCTGAGTTTTGCAGAGTGGCTTTATGCTGTGTTAGGAAGCATTGGTGCTGCCATTTTTGGTTCTTTCAATCCTCTTCTTGCCTATGTTATTGCGCTGATTGTAACGGCATATTATAGACCTGGTGAACATCATCATCTACAGCAGGAAGTAGACAAATGGTGCTTGATAATTGCAAGTATGGGTATAGTGACAGTTGTTGCTAATTTTTTGCAACACTTTTACTTTGGTATCATGGGGGAGAAAATGACTGAACGAGTAAGGAGAATGATGTTCTCAGGTATAAATCCAATATAATTCTAATTTTCTTTCATGTACAATAATTTTTGTACGCCACTTATTAATGCTTTTTATATGACAGCAATGCTTCGCAATGAAGTTGGATGGTATGATGAAGAGGAGAATAGTGCTGACACCTTGTCCATGCGCTTGGCAAATGATGCTACATTCGTCCGAGCTGCTTTCAGCAATCGACTTTCAATTTTCATACAAGACAGTACTGCTGTGATTGTGGCTATCCTAATTGGGATGTTGCTGCAGTGGCGATTGGCACTAGTAGCACTGGCAACCCTGCCAGTTCTCACCGTCTCTGCTGTTGCTCAGGTCAGCATTGTCACTACTTGTTTTTTGACGTATGAATATCTATGATTCATTAAATCTTTTGACTGATTTTTTTTTTTTTTTTTTGAAATAATCTTTTGACTGATTTTGCAAAGAACCTTTTCCTTGCTTTTGTAAGTTAGCCTTTGCTGCTTTTTTTTGGTTATTTTTTTGTTTCTTTTTTGGTGAAAAAATTATAACTTATCCCATAAGAAACACAGAAGAGATTTTTTTTTTTTTTTTTTTGAAATAATCTTTTGACTGATTTTGCAAAGAACCTTTTCCTTGCTTTTGTAAGTTAGCCTTTGCTGCTTTTTTTTGGTTATTTTTTTGTTTCTTTTTTGGTGAAAAAATTATAACTTGTCCCATAAGAAACACAGAAGAGATTTATCTTCCAATTTCATCCATTTCCAATTTTAATGTTTGATATTGAAGTATCATATCTATTTCTTTTCCCCAAATCCTGAGTGGGTTAATTATTGCAGAAATTATGGCTTGCTGGATTTTCAAGGGGAATCCAGGAGATGCACAGGAAGGCATCATTGGTCCTTGAGGATGCAGTTAGGAATATTTACACTGTAGTAGCATTCTGCGCTGGTAACAAGGTAATGGAGCTCTATAGATATCAACTGAAGAAAATATTCAAGCAGAGTTTTCTTCATGGAATGGCCATTGGGTTTGCATTTGGCTTTTCACAGTTTCTACTTTTTGCCTGTAATGCTCTTCTTCTTTGGTACACTGCCATCTCTGTTCGAAAAGGCCATATGGATTTGCCTACAGCTCTCAAGGAATATATGGTTTTTTCTTTTGCAACATTTGCCCTTGTGGAGCCATTTGGATTGGCTCCATATATACTTAAACGGCGTAAATCACTCACTTCAGTATTTGAAATTATAGATCGAGTGCCAAAGATTGAACCAGATGATAACTCAGCATTGAAGCCCCCTAATGTTTATGGAAGCATTGAGTTGAAAAATGTTGATTTTTGTTATCCAAGTCGGCCAGAGGTGCTGGTATTGAGCAATTTCAGTCTCAAAGTCACTGGGGGACAAACTGTAGCTGTGGTTGGAGTTTCAGGGTCTGGAAAGAGCACCATAATATCCTTGATTGAGAGATTTTATGATCCGGTTGCCGGTCAGGTACTACTGGATGGTCGAGATTTGAAACTCTACAACTTGAGATGGTTGAGAAACCATTTAGGTCTTGTTCAACAGGAACCCATTATCTTCTCAACAACAATCAGGGAAAATATTATATATGCAAGGCACAATGCTAGTGAATCTGAGATTAAAGAGGCTGCAAGAATAGCCAATGCTCACCATTTCATCAGCAACTTGCCCCATGGTTACGACACACATGTGGGAATGAGGGGTGTGGACCTGACACCGGGACAGAAACAGAGAATTGCTATTGCACGAGTGGTGCTGAAGAATGCACCCATCTTGTTATTGGATGAAGCTAGCTCGTCCATCGAGTCTGAGTCAAGTCGAGTAGTGCAGGAGGCTCTTGATACATTGATAATGGGAAACAAAACGACCATTCTGATTGCTCATAGAGCTGCAATGATGAGGCATGTTGACAACATAGTAGTTCTTAACGGAGGTCGAATCGTGGAAGAAGGCACCCATGATTCTTTGGTCGCCAAAAATGGCTTGTATGTCCGTTTGATGCAACCCCATTTCGGGAAGGGTTTGCGTCAACATCGATTGGTTTAGATCTCAGATTCATGATTAATTGTAACTTACGTGTGGATGACCTCTATAGCTCTCATTCTGCTCATTTTGAACTGCCAGAAACGTTGACACAGGTTCCTAGAATGAGCTAGAGCTAATGTGAAATGCAAATGACGAGGGCTTGTAACAATACACGGCTGGAAGAGTGAGCAGCACGGGCGGCAGTGGTAGTTACATTATTTTTATAAGTAGGGCTTTAGGGTAGGCGAGCTTGGAATTCGGTTGGATGTTGGAGGTCGTGGGTAGATGCATATTCTTTTTGGAGGCAAGCATATTGTTAGATTGAAGTTGTGCATTGTCTCCAAGGTATATTGATTTGTTTGTTAATCAGAAAATGAAGATAATTTTAGTCCTGCTGAGGTGAGTGTTTATTGGTTTTTCCTTGTGTTAGTTTTTTTTTTTCCCTTATGGTTATCGAAATTTTGTAACTGCCTCTGCAGCTTTGGATATTGAATGTGTGTTGGTGTAAATTTTTACGTTTGTGAAATTCGATGGAAGATTAGAAGAGGAAAACAAGTGAGAATTTGATGTAATTTCCTTGTAAATAAATATGTTGATAGTGATAATTATGCTTAAATATCAGTCCGATGGTAGACGGGATTGCTGGTAACAAAATGTAAATGCTAAATGACGTTGAAGCCACTACATCCGAAATATGCTTTTGAATTTCCGAAAGTATTTTTATATTTGGAAATGTTAAATCTCAGGAAACAATTAAAAGCAACATTTATATTGCAACAATGTGATATATACAACTATACAAATTCTGTTGCTCGACAGGCCTGAAACCACATCCAAAGTTTTCTGAACCACCGCTTGAGCTTACAACAGACCCTCCCTTCATTGTTATTATTTTCATTCATGATCTAATTTCTTTTGCTACAACAATTAGTGTGTGATAACCTCTCCTGTGACCCTGTCCCAAAGTGCCAATAACTATCAAATATCAAACTATTTTTGGTGTAAGTGGTACTTAAAACTCAAGTACTGAGTACTTTACTAGTTAAGCTAATTAGTACCCGTCAATTCGGTTAGTTTGATCAGGGGACCAAACTAAATTTGTCTTAGCTACAAAAAGCTTAGCGATGATAAATTGTGGAGAAAAGTAGGTAAAGAAAATGAATAGCTTATGCGTGCACATAGTGAAGGTGGCTTGAATTATATTGATTTGAATATTCAATCGAAAATAATTAATTCGTTTCAATTCTAAATTTATCTTTTCTAATAATGATCTTAATCAAAATTACTAATCGATAGTTGTCAGTAGTACATGAAATACCTATAAGATGTTTAGGCTGGGGGAGTTGAACTCACAAATCAATAATTAAAAGCAATATTTATATTGCAGCAATCATTTCTGATATATACAACAAACACAAGTTCTGTTGTTTGACAAAGAAGAAGAAACAAAATCCAATTTACTCGTTGGTGATAAGCCATTCAAAGCTCTATTATAAATCATTATCATCATCAACATCATCTCAAATCTCAGATATCAAGCACTTTGAAAGAGTCTGCCACCACTTTGAGCTTATTCCGGACCCTTTTCCACCGTCTTTCGTTTGCTCCAACGATCATTGTGTAATATCTCCCTGTGCCAAAATGCAAATCATTATCAAGCTACCATAAGTTTATAAACCATTCGTTTAGTCACTTCAAGTAGACAAAACACTTCCTTCCCCGGACATAATCTTTCTTCTACTAGAGCTTGACTTGTTTTGATCAAATAAACTGTCAATGGTCTTATTTACTATTCTAGGAAATAAAAGGATACAACATCATGTGCATAATTTCACCGATCAGATTATTCGGTGCTTACCATTTGCAATTGCTATGCTTGCAAAGGAAGTGGTGGCAAAGTTTGGAGATCTAAGTTCATATTCAAAGTAGTAGTAATTCTTCCCATCTATAGTCCGCTGCATTGATCAACAGGTAAAATCAAAGAATTTGTCAACAGTGAGAAAAATAGAAAAAGAAACGCCATCGAATTGTGTACATTTGGCATCCCTATCTTAAAAACATACATAGAGAGTGCATAACGAACATTAACTTTACTACTTTTTGTTTAGCAAAAATATCGAACGAACAGCTGTTTAGACTTTGTTTGTTTAACAGTAAAATCAGGTTCCAAAAATGATAATTCAGAGCTCAAAAGCAAAAGGGCATTTCAAACAGAACACACAGAACCACTAACCTCTTGCATGTCTAAAATAGTAGCCACTTGATTTGGTGCAGCATACACATGCTTTGTCAAATTACTAACAACCTGAAAAACAAAGAAAATCGGTAAAAAGACCATGCTTCTTCAGAATAGACAAATCAAGCAAAATTGTGATTCGTTACCTCTTCCATGGGACCCAAATCATGGACATCCTTTTTTGCAGTTGGTATAAATCTCACCCTAACAGTTTGCAACTGAAAAAATCTGTCTTTAAATGCAGAATCATGTCCTATGTAATCGAAATCCTAACCAACAAGATCAAGGGCAGTCATTTAGTATTACGTTGAATTTGGCAACAAACTCGATCCTTGCATAAATTTGTAACGTAATTGCAGAACTTACTATCCAATCTGAAGGATAATAATATGAATAGCCGTCAATTTTGTCTACAAAAGCATTATAATTGTTCGGGATCCCTGCACAATGACAAATTATCAGACAGTGTATTGTTTAAAATTTAGTTGCTAAAGTGGTGGCTTTTAGTGTTCTCATATAGAAAATTCTTGCAAGAAAATATATTTTTCACCAAAGCACTTACAATTGCTTTCAGAAAGATAACATTTATTATCATCCTCTTTTCTAATTCAAAACCATATTGTTTAACAAACCAACCATCAAATGACTTCTCTAAAAAGCACCTTCCAAAGAGTGCTTTTATCTACTTCAGCAACACAACAACAAGATGGAACCAAAAGATCAGCTTTTAATTTATTTAAAAGGCCTTTGTCATTGCAAACAGCATCTTCAAAAGCACTCAAACTAAAGAATATATCAATATCATTACAAGTTATGTAAGATGACCAATGTAATACCTTCAGCAAGAAGGGGACTTGCAGGGAGAAATCTTGCAGTAAACACTCCAGCTCCCAAAAGCAGCAGCCTTCTCTTGCAACAATTGTCTAATTTAGTTCAAATTATGAGACAAGGAGCAAAATTGATGCTTTATGTTTGAAAAAAAAATATTCATCCATGTATCTGTTCAATTATGTAACAAATATTAAACATATAATATAAAAATTTAAATCCTATATACAGAACTCTAGAGGGTACAACAAACCTTTATTAGTCATGCAAGTGATTCTCAAAAGTAGAAATTACTTATTTAAAACCGAATTTTGTACTAATGCCATATTTTCAGGAAACCACATAACAAAAGTTCACAATTGCTGCAATACACAATAAATATATATTTCCATGAGTACATACACATGATCAAAAATATAGCAAGAAGAGTAAATTTGAGAGGAAATTTTCAGATGGGCATGTTACTTTCTTCATAGGAAGTGGTCTGTCTTTGACATGTGACAGAGTTGTGACAAGAAACACCCCCAGCTGGTCGAGTCCACTCATTCGAATAGGCCACGTTAAACTGCAACAAGTAACATTAACAAAGGTGTTATTAGCTTTAAGAGACTAGTTAGTGAGGAAGAAAAGGAGACGTTGTTGAAGAAGGACTGACTTTCTTTGCTAAGGTTGTGGAAACACAGTTCAAAGAGAGTGATGAAAATGCCATTTCTTTTTTATGAGACTATGAGAAGCTGTAGCTTCTCATCAGATGGATATTTGGATTGGTTCAGTGCAGTCTGGTTTTTTAGTTAGTCGTTTGTTTCCCTCTCTTTTGTCCTCTCACGTGAGTGTCACTTGCTTCAATGGATAATGTTTTTTGGACTCGGCTTTATTGGACAAATTTAGAGGTGTCTATTGAATTTGAGTGAGACGGGGCGGACCTTAAATTTTATCGTTTGAGGACCGGGTATGGGCATATGAACGGGTCTATAAGTTTTTAGTGTCGACATTTGCACTCTTTAAAAAATTGTATGTACACACCCTAAATAATTATATTTTTGAAAATCCAATATCACCCCTAGTGAAATTACTAAAAGATTAAATAGAGTTTGTGAGTACTTATAATTAAATGCCTACCTATAATAACAATTTTCTCTTATTTCTTTAACTGCATTTTCTTTGCATACCAACCTCTAGTAGAAGTGTGATTGAACATTTCCCTTGATCCTAAAAGATGAAAGGTTTAAGTCTCATCGTTGTCCCAAAACACAAAGTGTAGGTAGTTTTCTATAATTTTAATCATCTTCCTCACCCTAAAACAAATAATAATAATAATAATAAAACAACAAAAAAAAAACAATTTCTTATACATAAAAGCTTTTATATTTTTTAAAATCTAATTTCTCTCCTAAATACTATTGGATTTGGCTACTTTAGTGGTTGAATAAGGTTACCCATCAATAACAATTATTAGATATTCTTCAATAATCACACTTATAAGTAATCCAAAATTAGTTATTGATGATGAGTAACATTACCCAATCCGTAAGAAGAATATAAGAAAGAATAGTAATTAATTGCCAAGTAAAGAGAATGAATCCAACAAATCATTGGATGAAGTTGATTGTGAAAAAATAAGTTTTGAATTAATTTTTATTATTTTTATTCGAAGAATAAAATCACTATTTATTGTCTTATCTATTTTTAACATCTTTTTTTTTCTCTCTCTCCAATAACCATTATATTTTCTTTTTCTTTTTTTTTTTTAAATTTTGGGATGAACTCAAATTGATCACTTAGATATCCCAAAGTTAAAAGTATAAACATGGTTGGTTGTCGATGTTGATATTCTTCCTTGTGCCTTGGAGTAGGTTGGTGCAACAACAATAGATTTAAAAGTATAAAACCTCCCCAATTTGAGGAGTAAAAGGCATGGGTCCAAATTTCAGCTCAATCCAACTATAGACAACGGAGAAACGCCAATTTTGAGAAAACTAGCAAGGTGCTCTCAATGTAGTTTTCTTCCCTTTCTTCTTCAATCTTTCTCTATTTCTCTTCCTCCCTCTTTTTCAACCAACACAATTGCTTTTCCAGCAGCCAAGACCTCTCTATAGCTACTGCTTCTCACCTTTTTTTTTTCACTATTTTAACCCTAATGAGAAAAAAAAGAGGTTTTATACCAGACAAACAAAAATACATAAAGAGCCTCTCATCCATTTTGACCAAGTGGGACAACTTAGGAGTTGTGTCCATATAAGAGGGAAACCAACCCATCAAATACCTTCTCTTGAATAAGATAACATTAGACTCAAAATATAACTCATTTAGTACACTTTTTCTATATAGGAGTTAGAAA
Organism: Nephelium lappaceum; assembly: GCA_021234005.1. Lineage (NCBI taxonomy): Eukaryota > Viridiplantae > Streptophyta > Magnoliopsida > Sapindales > Sapindaceae > Nephelium > Nephelium lappaceum. Next base: position 21,902,323 of record CM037999.1, read on the forward strand.
AAATAAAATTTAAAATAATAATAATAATGTTGATTAGAAAATAAAATAGATATAGATAGGGTGTACTACAAATATATAATACATCAAAAATTAAAAGAAAGGTATTTTATAGTAATAATTGAGATTTATTACAAACCGAAAATTTGTAACATTTTGAATGAGGTGTGCTTAAAAGAAAGGTGCATATACAATTTCTAAAGTGTGTCAACATTGCCACTCAATTTTTAAGAGGCCCAACCCTGTCCACAAGCCTCCTTAAAGATGGATTGCTTGCACGGGCTCGGATAGATACCCAACTTCTAAATTTTTTTTTCCAATTTTATAAGTTGACTCTACCTCACAAATTAACCTCCCACAAAATTTTTCTTTAATGTTTGGGGAGATTGGTTGGGAGAGAGAAGCAAAAATTTCAAGGTTATAATGTCACTAACTTTTCTTTCGAAATGCTAGTTAACCCAATCATTGTAATTTATTATTATTCTGATTTATATTTAAAAATAGTTTAATTTGATTAACTTATAGTTTAAATGGTTTTTTTTTTTTTTTCACATTTTTTTATAACTGATGTAAATTTGAATCCTCACCTTTGTCTATAAAATCTTAGATTATGAGAAGATCTCTCCAGGAATTGTTTTCTGAGTGACGCTTGTAGTAGTTGATCTTGTTAAACTCTTGGTAGATCCTAACCTAATCAACGTAAAATAATAATAATTTGATATTTTAATATAAGTTGGTTTTTACTCAATTTAGATGAAACAAGATACTATTCATTCATCATAGATTCAATATTTTCAATATTTTTTAAAAATTATATAACTAGCTGTTATTCAACTCCCTAGATATTTAATCTAGAACTTTATAACAAAGAAATATTAAAATTCTTAAAAGATCCGGTATGGCCGGTGATTTTATAAAAGATAGTTTTCATATACGATTTAAAAAATTAATTTGATATTCATAATTAATAAGTGATTTGATGACGTAGAGTGTTTATTTAATTCAATACTATGGATGGAATTTCAAGCAAAAAAAAATAAGTTTTCATTAGTAATCACGAGTTTGATGTTTTTCTTGTGTGAAATAGTAAAGTCCTATCTTCTATGTACACATGTTTTCATTGTTGATTCATCATATCATGATGAATTTTAGCAACAAAATAAACTGGCAGTGACTAAATGTTTATTTTAGAACAATGAAAGGTATGAAATGTAAAGGCAGAGAGAGCTTTCACAGAGAGCTTTCATACTTATAAGAAAGTGTATAAAAACTCGGCGAGTTTTATTAAATTGTCGTCGGGTTCTCGCTAATCGATACTCTGCCGATCCAAGAACTCTTAGATTTGGGGTTTTACTCGCCAGATGTGAAAATTCGGCCAAGTTGATCGAGCACTTAATTTAACTCGGCTAACTTGGTGCATCCAACCATTACAAAACCAGTCGGAAATCAACAAAACACCACCAAAACATCGACTAAAATCCATTGCTGACGACCAATAGGCAATAACCACTACAAAGAAATAAAATTAGAGAAATAAAGAGTGAAACCCTCACACTCACAGTTTGGCAACAACTTGAAGGAAAGAGACAATGACGATAGCTTGAAGGAAATAACAGCGTCGATGACATGAAGGGAGAGAGAAGGAGAGTTTAACCTGTAAAGAAGGAGGCTTGAATGACCAACTTCACAGAGAGAGAAAGAGAAGGAGACTTGAATGGGCGACGATGATGAAGATGGATTGGCTTTGGTTTTGACGATGACGATAATTTATGATCTCAAAAAGGCGACAACGACAACTCACGATGATAATTTACGACAACAACGACGACAATGATGAGAGAGGAGAAGGGGGAGAGAGAGAGAGAATATGAGGGTTTAACTGGTGGGATGTGTTTTATATAAGGTGAGAATAATTTGGCCAATACCCCTGATTTTTAAAGAAATGTCTGTTTACGTTCTTAGATTTAAAAAAATAATAATTCCCCCCTTTCTAAAACAATACTCGTCAATTACTCGCTAAGTAACTGTGTACTTGCTACTTGTTGGGTCACTAGTTGAATAACGAGTAGCGAGTTTTAGAACCTTGTGTAAGATGATCTTATTGCTTGAATATTTGGAATCATTTACAGGAATAATATTTATATATTGACCAGAAGCTTCTATATATGATTTTTACTAACCTTTTAGTAACCAACTATCTAATGTAACAATTAATGACCATTAGATCTACACAGTGGCCGACAATAGAGCAAGTTTGTTAATTCAATTAAATAATATGCTTGCTTGAGGACTAATACTGCAGCTTACTCTAATACAGAATTGATGTCTCTTCCTTAATATGGAAAGCCTTACATCATAGATAGACTTTTTTGTTTTTACTTATTTATTTTATTTCAATTAAATATATTATTCCCCACTACTTAGATATTGGAAGAAATTAATATTGGATTAAAATTTAACCAACACATAATTTGAGTAATGCTAGGTTGCCCAAAAATTCTGTCCAAATTCAGGCAAAAATGATGTGACATATGAGTTGTCAAAATCTTATAAATCATAAGATAATATAATAATTAATAGAAGAATGATGCTAGGGTGCCCAAAAAAATAGCCCAAATGAGATGACATCCTAATTGGCATTGACATCTCACTTGAAACATCACTCTTCAAAAATAAATCAAACTTATTTTTTTCTTTCATCAATTTTTTTCTAATTGCAAAACTAGTCCTTAAAATAATAATAACAAATTTTATTTCCATATTAATTTCTCTTCATTGTTTACAGTTTCTATACATGCAAGAAAGGAATTTATTTTTTTTTTTCCATAGGAATTGTTTCCACTTGTGTTAAAGATTGTTTTAGAATTGACAATACGGGCAGGAAGGCAAAGGCGTTGTTTAACCTTTTATTTTCTCCTCTTAATTTCGAATTCATTTGTTTGGTTATACTTGGACAACAGTTTTTACTTTGCTTTTTGATCGAACATGTGCGGTGTTTGTCAAAAATTGTTTATTTTTCCTTTTGATTGATCATATTGTCAAAAATTAAATTTAATTTTTCTACAGTATATCATAAGAGTTTATTTATCTGGCTGCTAAAATTAAATATAATTTTTCTACAGTAAATTATCTAAGTCAATGCACAGAGATATTGACAAGTGCATCAAAAAATACATTGGATTTTAGCATACATTTATAGATATATATGATTTTGTTGGATGGAAAAATTGAAGCTCAATTCTGCTTCTACAATACATCTACTACTTATCTTAATTTTTTTTATGCTATAATTGATATGTGAGGTATATTTGTGATAAAAAAAAAAAAAACAAATAAAAAAACCTTGTAATTGAGGTGTTGTGGGATGGTTATGGAGAAACTTTATTGGAATATATGAAGAAATCGGTTTAAGTCAGAATCAAATAAACCAAAAATTGCAAGTCCGATAGTTAATAGTGCATTTCATCGAACAACCAATGCACTATATTAATGATTTTGACAACAAAAAAAATAAAGAAAAACATCACTCGATATGATTTTATTTTCAGTTTTATTGTTATTTTCACAACAAACAAAATAAAAATAAAACACGAAGAAACATCATGCAACTTTAGAATCAATGGGAAAGTGAAAACAATCCCTATGGAAAAAAAATATATTGCATGCCTTGAAAATGGAAACAATAAAGAGAGATTAATATGAAAATAAAATTTGTTATTATTATTTTAAGGACTAGCTTTGCAATTAGAAAAGAATTGATGGATGAAAAAAAATAAATTTGATTTATTTTTTGAGAATGATGTGTCAAGTGAGATGTCAATGCCTATTAAGATGTCATATCATTTGAACTAATTTTTTGGGCAATTTTTTGGGTATTCTAGCATTACTCTTAATAGAATTTTAACAAATCATATGTTACATCATTTGTGTATGGATTTTGGTAAAATTTTTGAACAACCTAACATTACTCATATATCATTATCAAGTTAGATTAGATTAGTATTTTATCAGTTAGAAGTTTAATATTCCAATTTTATGATTTGTTTTACATATATCATTATCAGTTCTAAAGACAAAAGTTTCTATTTAAACTCATTGTTTTAGACAGGAGAAGAGAATCTTTTTTTTTTTTTTTTTTTTTTTTTTTTTTTTTTTATTTTTATGAACACGATTTAATTTTTCTTCCTTTCTCAAAATTTGTGATTAATTAGTAAAAATATTGACTTATTCTTCTTTCACATGTATACATATATACTTTTAGGAGAAATTTCTTATATATATATATATATATATATATATTAATGCGAGAGTTCTAAAATTTCAAGGTCAATAACAATACCATTAATTTTTTTCCTAAAAGGAAAAAAAAAATATATATATATAATATTAAATTTTCTTTTAAATTCATAGAATTAATCAACCCGATTTTGCCAAATTTTGATTAAAAGAAAATATAATTCTCTATTACATCCAATCATAAAACCACTAATTAATTTATATTGATTAAGAGAAACTGAAAACCACTACTTTTCATAAATTATATTAAATAAAAACTAAACAAGAGAACCAATTATAATATATCATAAAAAAACATACTCTTAAAGCCACTACTAATTGAAAACTCAGCACCTAATTAAACAAATTAACCTCTCATATCTATTAATTCAGTTATTATCCTACCCAAAATTGAATGTAAGCTCACCAGTTTCTTCTTGTTTGTCAATGTAAATAATGATGCTTTCTGCAGCTCCATCATACTCAGAAACCATTTTTGAAAGCACTGAAAACACTTTCTCATCTATCCACATCTGCAGTCCCTCCACAGTTGCACTAGTACCAGCATCTGTTTCCATCTCAATCAATGCAGATTTTGAAGGGCATATGATCACTGGTCTGTTCCCTTCAATACTGCTTCTTTGCAAGGCCCATTCTCTTAGCAGAAGCCGACAACAATCCTTCAAATCAGACGGCCAACACATCGTCATCACTTCATCAATCATCGTGGTCAATTTAATCATGTATTCTGCATACGCATCATCTAACTCTGATGTTATGATGACCACGGTATCTTGAAAACCATTGCCAGGACCCCTTAAAAGGCTACAAAGTGTGTCCAAAACATATGAATGAGCCATCTCAATTTTATCACACACTAAAACGCTGCATGGCCTAGTGGTCAGAGTCCTGATAATTGTCTCAACTAGACTCGAGGCCGAATCAAGTTCTGCATATTTGGCCATGTCGATTCGAACAAGGCGGTCCTCATTGTCGTATAGCTCTGCGGCAATGGCTCTGGCAAGGTCTGCCTTGTTAACCCAGTTCGAACCCTTGAAGAGAAACAGTCCCAGTGGCGTCTCTGCCCGTCTATCCCAGTCAGTTTGGTTATACAGGACCTCCACAGTCGATCCAATTGCACCAGTTGCTCCAAAAACCCTCTTGAGCAATCGTTTTTCAAGTTCAACGTATCTCATGTTCCGGTCTTGAATGATGAACCATGAAGCGGGTATTCCAGTCAAATCACATGCTATTTTCGCAATTTCATGACACCCCACAACCTGATTTTGCTTGAACTTGTAATGAATCTTTGCATCAAGTTGATCCAAAATCAGGGAATAGTCCTTCACTCTCGCAGCCTCATGAACACCAGTGACGAAATCGTCATGTTTTACGTGCATTGTTTTGCTCATAAACTCAACCAATTTAGCAAACGCTTCTCTCAATTCATCCTCCACATGAGACTCCATCGCATTAAAAGGAAACTCAGAGAGATTAGCACCTGTAGCAGCATTGTCCTTGATGATCTGATTGTACTCCACCAGGGCTCTCCGCAGAATATACTGGCGCTTCTCTAGTTCTCTCTGATGAATTTTGTTTTCTTCCTCGGTTTTATATTCACAAGCCTTATGCAGGATATTGATGAACTGGTCATGTACGCATACATTAGTTCTGTAATAATCAAGATGCCTAGCAATATCAGCAGCTAGCAACACAGCTTTTCTTTCGAATTGGACGCGGCCGTGAGCTCGTTCTATCTCCAACATGTTGACAAACTCGTCAAGGTTCTCCCTCCTCAAATCTGGAATTTGAGGATTCGACATTATTGAAATAGCTTGCTTAGTTTTGGCTGTATTTTGCTTTGGTTTGAAAAGTTTAATTGGCTAGCTGTGTTTTGATGGTCTTATATAGGAAAATCTCTGCCTTCTTTGAAGAGTTTGCATGAGAAAAGTAGTCCTACATTAGACAGGAAATTGAAGACACAAAAGTAAAAGAAATTAGGTTATACATGGTTGGTTTTCCTATTTTGTCACGATTTTAGAAATAAAATTAATTTATGAATATAAAGACCAAATTCGACTAGGTTTTTTCTTCGCGATCAAGAACGTATATAATAATTAGTAAGTAACAGATTTGTTCTACATGACCAATCCACTTACTTGTTCAACAAGTCTAGGTTTCGCTATTTTTTCTCTTCATCTTTTGCTTTTGTTTTTTTCTTCAACAAGTCCAACTAGGGTTTCTCATGACCTGGGTCAGCCCATATAAGAGAGATGGGTCAAACCCAGCCCACCACCACTCATCTTCTGAACCACCTAACAATTGACCTTTTTGAGCCTCGCCGAAAGTTGGTGGATGCCGTTGCAAAGAAGGGTGGCCCGTTCAGAGACCGTTTGGGACCTTCTAGTGCTGAAGGCGGCAGCATACGGTGAGGAGGCGGAGGTACTTAACTAAACCTGATGAGACTTTTAAATTGTGTGAGATTAATGAGTACCTTTTAAAGTTGTGGAGACTCTTAAATTTACCATGACAGCCTCTCCGCCATGTCTGGTATTTAACTAATAACCACTCTGATAAATCTAAACCCTACCCTTGGACAAGGGGTTTTTTTTTTTTTTTTTTTTTTTTTTTTTATCTCCAAGGTTATTTTCGTCCGAATTCTTATACCTATTATAAACTACCCAAATTTAAAACTATGTGATTTTAATTTGAACGATCCTCTATTTGCAGAGTTGTGTATACGTAATCAGCAGCTAGATATGGATCAGTGGCCATTGGACACATATGTTGTGTTGAGCTACAACGTATGATTAAAAATCCTAATGTAGCTAAGTTAATAAATAATTGAACATGCTAGGATCCATTTAGCCCTTTATGGTCTAGGTCTGTAAATGGGTACCCTGTTCTTCTCCATCCACCTACTTTGAGAACATGAGAGAGAGAGAGATATATATATATATATATATTTCCATCTATATATTCTTCAATGGGATAGGTCAAAAAAATATTCGAATTGATATGAAGCTATTAATTCTCATTCCGTCATTCAATAAAAAAACTATTATGATGTGTTTACTTCATGGACTAAGAAATAAGAATAGAGAATGAAATTGATTGATGATGTTTATTTTATTAAAATTCATTTCGTAATGGGAATAAAAATGAGTCTCACATCAATTTAGGGTTGTGAAATAAGAATCTCATTCCCCACAACCCACTTGGGAATTTTATTCTCATTTCCAAATTCAATGTAAAAAGTCTCTTATATCATTCCTTTAAAAAAAAAAGAAAAAAACTATTTTGATAATATTTTATATTAAAAAAAAGAAATCACGACTTGATACACAATATAAATACATAATGTGTTCTTTCCAAAAAGAAAAAAGATACACAATATGCTTACTACAATAATATTGTTAAGAAAATTCATTCTTTTTAGCCTATTATAACGAGTTATATGAAAAAAAAAATATGGCACTACATCTTAAATACTATTTTGCATATTATAATTAATCCATAATTTTAATCAAGGACATTTTTATAATTTGTAATTAATTCATTCCTATTCCAAAACAAAGGAAACAGAAAACAAAGGAAACAACTCAATGGAAATACTGTTGATTTCGATTCTGATTTCTACAGTTGAAGTAAACAACTTATTCTAATTTCGATATATCATTCCAATTCCTAACCATTTCGATTCCAGATTATTTTTATTCGCATTCTGATTCCTCTAAGCGAAGTAAATGCACCATTAATTTTATGTACCTTGTATGAAAAAAAAAAATGTAATTAAGTTGGAAGAAAAATGAAAAACAAAATTAAAGAAAGAAAGGGGACTAGATCAAGAACAACAAAAAGCATGGTCTTGGAAAGACCATAACCCTCACAACAGGTTGTAAGTTTAATCTCACTAATGTCCCACTTTGTGGGCAATTTTCCTCCGTCTACTACGTGATGCTCCTCTACTTGATGTTGAGTTACTCCTTGTCACCTTATAGGAGCAGATCCTCGGATCACATCTTAAAATCATATCACAATAAATCTCAACAATATCATAGGCAAGGTATTAGTATTAAGAAGAGAGAAAAAAAAAAAAAAAAAAAAAAAGGCCAAAAACTCGGTAGTACAGTTGGCGGCTTCCTATTTGATGAAATTAGCCTATTAGATTTTGGTCCAAAAAAGTGAAAAATAATCTATGGTGTAATTACCAAATAAGCCCCAAGACTTTTTAAAAAACTTTCAGTAGTTTGTGACTTTTTCATTTGTGACCAAGTTGCTCCCCATATTATTCAAAATACCAAAATAGTCCCTTTGACTAACATTTTTAGTCAACTCTAACTTTGAAAGGATAAAATTATAATTTTGACCGAAAATCAGTGTAATAATGATACATGCATAATATTTTGCTTTGATTTACATATTGCTTATTTTAATTTAACTAATAATCTTTGTCACTTATCCTAGTTAACTTTTAACTCAAATTTGACTTGACTTATTATTTACAAAAAAAAAAAAAAACAACGACAACAACAACAAACTTGCCTATTATAAAAACATGACTTATTATAAAACAAGTTATAGAAAAAAATTTTAAAAGAAGAAATTAACTGAAAAGATAATAATAAATGAAGTTATTATCATCAATGGTGGCCTCCGATGGAGGCTGCTAGCCTCCTTGCGATTTAGAAGTAGAGGAGCTAGACCTAATAATTGTGGAGGCTACACCTCCACGATCTTAGTACCAGAGGATGATGTAGCCTCCGATCTTCCATTGAATGCCACCATTAATGTGGTCTTCTTTTCCTTTATTTATTTTTTACTTTTTAATTTAACCATTTTTATAATTAATAAATTAATATTTATTTTAAATTTTAAATTTTTAAATTTGTTTTTATTACTTTATTTTATTAGTGATGCTTGATAAATTTGACTTTAGGTGGGCATATAATGGATAAGAATAAGATAGACATTTTTACACAAAAAAATATATATATATTAATTTTAATAAGGGTAGTAAGGTTCTTTCAAAATTTCAGTTAAAGTCAAATATTTCAAATAGCAATCAACAAGGACCAATTTGGTGTTTTTAAAATGTTAGGGGCCAATTTGGTACTTTACAAAAATTTATAAGGACTAATGTGACCCAAAATAAAAAAAATCCGCAAACTATTTGAATTTTTTAAAATGTCTAAAACTTATTTGATAATTACCCTAATCTATATAGCTATTTTTACCAATTATAAAATAAGACATTTTTTTGTATTTATAAGATATTAAAATTCTTCAGTTGGATACCCATGTCCAAAATGGATATAAATTATGGAATCCATCTTCCCTCCCACGTGAATAAAATTGTATCCATTCCCATTTCAAAGGTAACTGATCTCTACTAATTTTTATATCTATGAATATGTGATCCATTGTCAGGAAAATGATTGCAATAGCTAGATGATGGTATGGCGTCTAATATTAGTCAGCCATAGACCCTAGTTACTAGATTTAGTCCTTTACAAAGTAAAAATTTCCACATATTTTGACGAATTGAAAATTTATTTAGATGGAAGATTATAGTCTAGTTTGGTGGTGAAACCTCGGCCAACCTATATCTTGTCTCAAGGTCATGGGTTCAATCGCTTATTATCCCATAATTATGAACAATTTTTTTAACATGTTGTGGGTTGCTCTCCATTTGATGTAGGTTGCTATCTCCCACTTTTAGGAGGTGATCTATAGATCACATCTCATAATTATATCTCAATTGATTCTAGTTACTATATAGGTATATCCTATTACTCAATATATATATATATATATATGAAGTGATTCAGTTAGCTAAAATGCTTTACTATAATACTATATACGCATAAATAAGTAGCTTAGATCAATCAATAAGTGTTTTGCCATAATGGTTGGCAACACAATCGAAGATCTTTCAAATATTGGATTCCACACCTAGTTAGTGGTCACTAATGTGGTTGTCTTTCCTATCTTCGTGTAAGGAGATTCTCTACCCTCGTGTAGGTCAACTTCTCTTGTATAGGAGTCACTTTTTTGATCTTATTATTAATGTCTCATCTCAATTGATTTTGAAAATTCTTTGGATTAGACTCAGTAATAATAATAATAATAACAATAATAGCTTAGATCAATTATATCCTTTGACAAAACGAAGGACCCAAGCGACTTTGCTTTGTAATTTGGACTGATGCACGCGTCACTTTCTCAGTTGATATCCGTAAATCTGTGATGATACGCTGATATTTATCAATTTAGGAATAAGTCAATAATATCTATTTACAAATGATTAGTTTGTAATTTTGTCTTATACGATGTATATGTTCAATCGTGCTGATCTTATTGTATTATTTTATGTATACAATTTCATTGTTTGTCAGTGTTTGATTCAATAAATACTGTGGTACATTGCTAGGGTTTTTTTTTTTTTTTTTTTTTTTTTTTTTTTTTTCATATTTCGAGTTACTTGCATAATTTTCTATTACAATCTAATTTGGAATGATTTCGTATATAGTACCACAACCCAAATTCAAGAACGTCACATCACCAGCAATAGATCATAAATATTTGTAGAAAATTGTACCGATGGTTTATTATCATTAAACACAAACTATTAGTGCGTCATTTATAACGACAGAGTCCAAAGTAATATTAAACAATATATATGCTTACAGGTCTTGTAGCCCTCCAATCATGATCTAGTGTCGACTGTGAACTTTGATTATTGAAAATGATAGCACGAGAAACACTTATTTAAGCAATGTTCATGCATAGTCGGTTCAATAATGAAAATTGATGCAGCACCTTTTTGTCCACATTCAAAGGTTTTATCTTTATTAGTAGTGTTGTATCACATGCTTAATTTTAGTGTCCAGCCTGACATAGTGATATTATACACATAGCCAATAGATTGCCTTGACTGGGTGTGGGTCATGCTGCCTTAGTGGAAAACATTTCGTAGGGCGGCTATAATGTGTCACCACTCACCGGTCACCATTCGTAGTATGTTTCTTATGAATTTTAAATTTGATATTTTCTATTATGTATATATTTCACTTTCATGTGATATTATTGATAATGTGATAGTTTTATTTATTATTATTATTATTATTATTTTATCTAGAATGACAAAAAAAGTCACGAGAACCGGACCATCACTCTAATAATTTCGTTTAAAGTGTTTTTATGTCGGTTTTATTAGGTTAGATTAATATTATTGATTACAATTATTACAATAAAAATTACTATTTTTTCAAGAAAATAAGAAGACTGCTTTGGATAGTATGTATACATTTCACTTTCATATGATATTATTGATAATATGATATATTATTTCAGTTAAATGTTTCTTATCTAGAATGACTAGAAAAATCACGAGAACTAGATCATCACTTTACTGGCTAATTTTGTTTAAAATGTTTTTATGTCACTTTTATTATGTTTTTATGTCGATTTTATTATGTTTAGATTAATATTATTGATTATAACTTCTAGAATAAAAATTTATTATTTTTTCAAGAGAAGAGGAGTGTTTTTGTTATGTATAGTGTCTCTTAACTTTAAAAAGTTATAACGAATCAATCAAATTCATTTTTTACATTCTCTCCCCTAAAACAATTTTTTTTTTTTTCTATTTAATTAATTCAAATGCAATGGATGAATTTGATTTGCTCGTTCTGACATTTTAAAGTTAAAAAACACTAATGGTAAAATCATTATATATATGGAGTAATTCTATTATCAGACTCTCCTAACTTTAAAAAGTCAGGACGAACCAATCAAATTCATTCATTACATTTGAATTATATAGGAGAGAGAATTTATTTTAAAAGAGAGAATATAATTTATAAATTTGATTGGTTTATCCTAACCTTTTAAAGTTAAAAGATACTGATGGTATAAATATTATATAAATATAAATATAAATATATATATATAGAGGTATTAAGACAAGCTCAAAAGATAATTAATACTAAATTGATAAGACCCAGAAGGCACGGTTTAGTTAAATGACTCCCGGACTATTGTGGATGGCTCTCAACTGTATTGACAACTTGTTTGTTTTGAACAAAAATACTGATAAAGCAAACTTGGTCAAGGACTCCAGTAATTCAAACAAGCATGTAAAAACACTTCACGTGATGCAAAATTCACAATTTATTTACAACCTTTTTTTTTTTTTTTTTTTTTTTCGAAAGGATTTTTTTTTTTTTTTGAAATCTTTTTCGAAAGAATTTGATTAACAACTTTTTGGTAGATCGTGAGTCGTGATTGTAATTTATATATGACTAAGACGTAAGTTTGACTAATTTTACTAATCTCATATTAAAAGCCAAAAATTAATGTGTAGAAAAACAGAGTTAGCGTAAAACAGTTGTGTGATGGTATGGCATTTGTCACCACTTAATTGGGCAACCAACTTCTACGACTATACAATTTCTATGGCATTTATTCTTCAAGACTAAATGAAATTAATCATCTTAAAATTATAATAATTAAAAAATAATCAAAGAATTGACGAATACATTATTGAGATTATAATTTGAAAGTGTATCTCCCTTAAATTTTAAATTAATAATTTAAAAAATTAATAATAAAAGTAGTGGGCAAAGATTATAAAAGATTTGTTAACATAGCTATTGTAGTTGTAAATGTTATAAGTTTATTACTATCATATTTATAATATTATTAATAATAGTCATGATTATCTCACAACGATCAATATTTAAATCCGTTTTTACATGATGTCATTTGTTATATAAAAAAAAAAAAAAATTCTCTAATCACATTTCAATTTATATACCAAATCACCCTAAAATATATATATATATATATATATATATATATTTACCAGATTATTAATATTAAATCCCCTGAATATGTATAATGCTTTTAATAATGTGAATATAATGGAATTACAATTAAATTACTTCAATTATTATCATATCCTTTACATTTGTTATCCTCATAATTTTTGTTCTAAAAAGCTAATTAATAAATTTTGTAATATATAAATAGGGACAGAATCAAGGGACACAATTTTTGACACAAATTTTGACACGATTTGTTGACCATTGGATGAAGATAATTTCAATTATTTAGATTTACTCATACCACTATATGCAGCTCAATTTTATACTCTACATAAATATTTTCTCTCCTCTTTCTCTTTATTATTACACTATCTCTTCTCTCTCCCATTAATATTAAAATCCCAATATTTAAATTATTTTTTTCTCACCCAGTCCAATTATATTTAAAAACCCATCAACAAAATAAAAAAAAAAAAAAAACTGCAATTGTTTTTTTTTAACTTGATAAATTTATTATTTAAATGATGATTTATTTTTTAAAATAGTTTAAACCAAGCAATTTTTAGTTAGAAAATTTTCACTACCACTAAAAAAAAAAAAAAAAAAAAAAAATCTTATTTCAAAAACAATTTCTAACCAAAATAAGCAAAATAGATTTTGTTTTAAAAACACAAAATACTTAACCCAAAAAAAAAAAAAAAAGTCATTGAATCATTTCCCAAGTAAACTTAAAACACAAAACCACACTTGCCAGTTGTTGCCACCATTGACACCCACCAACCATTAGAGTCTCTTCATTTAAAAGCTGCAAACTTTAAACTTTTTGGTTAAGTGTTTTGTGTTTTTGGAAAACAAAATCTATTTTACTTATTTTAGTTAGAATTTGTTTTTGAAATAAGAATTTTTTTTTTTTTAAGTGGTAGTGAAAATTTTCGTACCGAAGATTGTTTGGTTTGAACTATCTTAAAAAATAAATTATCCTTTAAATAATTAATTTACCACTAAAAAAAAAACAATTATAGCATTATTTTTAATTTTCTTGGTGGGTTTTTCAATATAATTGGATTGGATGAGAAAAAAATAATTTAAATATTGGGATTTTAATATTAGTGGGAGAGAGAAGAGATAATATAATAATAGAGAGAGATAGTGTAATAATAAAGAGAGATGAGAGAGAAAACATTTATGTAGAGTGTAAAATTGAGTTATATGTAGTGGTGTGAGTAAATCTAAACTATTAAAATTCTCTTCATCCAATGGTCAATAAATCGTGTCTAAATTTGTGTCAAAACTTGTGTTCCCCGATCATGTCCCATATAAATATAATCAATCATTGCAAAACTCAAAAAATTCATACCCATCAAATAATGGAACAAATGCACTTGGATACCGATATAGTGGTAATAACGTTGTCTCCCATTACCATCACCTTGAGGTAGCGGTTTTATATCCACCCCTCACAATTTGTGAGTTTTCTCCCCCACATGTTGTGCATGGGCTGACCCAATGCATTGTTAAGGGGAACACATGCCTCCTTAATTTTTCAAACTTTATTTTTTATTTTAGTTTTATCTTTTACAATATTTTTATTAAAATTTTTACATATATCCCTAAATATGTTAGTTACAAAAATAAAGTGTAGATTTATCATTCTAGTAATTCTCAACTGTGGAAATTACAAAAAATGCTAATTCTAGAAAAGAAAAGGTCGTTTTTACTCTTTTTGTTTTTTTTTTTAAAAAAAAAAATCATTTTTAATTACTCAAAACAAATTAATTGCAACCTATATTTAAATTACCCAAATTGCCCTACATATCTTGTTCTTCTCCTCCATTGTTCATCGTATGAGATATTTGACTTCTTTTTGTTGATTTTTTGAGTTTTGTTGGGATTTTTTGAGTTTTTCTTTATGATTTTTCGAGTTTTTTTTTTTGGATGCTGGATATTGATGATTAGGTTAGATTTAGTTGAATTGGACTTAAAAATAAAGGTTTTCGATGAGATACAATAATGAAGATGACAATCGGATTTACCGAATTTTGTGACTCTGCAAAAGTTCATAAAATGCATTGGGTTTTATGGGGTCATAAAACCCGATTCAGGTTTTATTGCCCCACAAAATCTTAGTTGAGTTTTATGACCTTATAAAATTCGGTATCATGTTTAAATTTCGTGTTTTTTAAATTTTTACTTAAGGGTAATTTGATAAACTTACATATAAAATAAAAATAGTTTTTTTACGGGGTAAAAACAAATTTTTTCTTTTATTTTTGGATAAAGTGAATTTGACCCAACTCTTATCTTTATCTTTATCAATATTTAGTTTTTATTATTTTCTTGATTTTTATTCAAATATTTATCTGTTATTTGTTAGAATCTTTATTATAATAATATATATGATAAATAGTACATTTACATATATTTACCATTTTTATTGAAATATTAATGTAATATTTTTAGACATTCTAAATATAATATTAATATTTCAAACTTGACTTGAAAATCAAATTAATGAATTTTAAAATTATAAAGTATAAATTTTTATTGTTACATCTAATTTCTTAAAGTATGATCATGATTTAATTATGATTTCTTATTTTAAAATTACTTTTATAGTTTATATATATTTGTAACCAATAAAGTGATATAAAAAAACTCTCATACATAAATATATATATTTTATGTTTAATTTGTTTAAGTTTTATTTCTAACAAAAATTTAGTTTCTAATTTAAATTTAAAGTTTACATAATTTGATTGCCAAACATTATATTATGATCACAAATAAAAAATCAAGTAGATTATCATTTAGTAATAACATTATTTAATTTTTTCTTATGTTTTATAAGAGATTTTTAAATTTTAAGATTATAAATGTATAATTAAGTGCATTATTTATTTTCTCTTTTAGTTACTCAAAAGTTGATGGAAATTACTTAGAAATCAACTAAAAGAAAACTTCATATTTAACTGCTATAATGTTTGTTATTTTTAATATTATTATCAATTTATTAAAGTGATTCATCTAATATTAATTTCTAGGAGGAATTAAAGTATCCCCTCTAATATTAATTTTTGGGTCCGCTACTGGCACTATGGGTTGTTCCCCCCTATTTGATGTGAGTTGCTCTCTTTTAATTTAAAAACTGTTTTTTAGATTGTATTATTAAAGTCATATTTCAATTTGGTTCTAATTACTTTCGAAATAAATTTAATAATTAAAAAAGAAAAAAAGAAAAGAAAAAAGAAAAACAAATGTGCGTGATTGTCAATCATCACTAGTCGACTAGTTGGACGGGTCATATGAAATCACGTCGCAACAAAACGATTGGACCCCACGCAAAAACCGACACTCGCTAATCAACCATGGTCCCACAACACAGTATTAGAATCCACCCAACTCAGTCCGCTTTTGTTTTTTTGAAAAAAAAAACACCATTGAATATTCAAATGGTCGGTTCCATTCCCATCAAAGCCCAAAAACTCGCCGCCCGAAACG
This sequence comes from Nephelium lappaceum, assembly GCA_021234005.1. NCBI lineage: Eukaryota > Viridiplantae > Streptophyta > Magnoliopsida > Sapindales > Sapindaceae > Nephelium > Nephelium lappaceum. Next base: position 21,918,924 of record CM037999.1, read on the forward strand.
CCAGCAAGAGGTTTCGGCGCTCAACAATCGTACATCACACAATCCTCCAGCGGGGCCCGCCACGCAGCAGGTCGGCGGTCCTTATCTTCTTATCGCCAATTCCACCGTACCCTATGATCAAATCACCACCACATAAAAAAAAAAAAACACAGAAAAAACGTGGGTCCCAGTTTCTGTATTAGCTGTAAGAGTCACCGACGTGTGGCATTATGGAAAAGAACAGCCACTCCTGATTGGCAGTCGCTTCTTGCTGTGTTTTACCGGGGTACCGGCTCTACCTATTCTTTGGCTGTTATTTTAGGGATATATAAATAGAACTCTTACTTGTACACCAGAGCTTGCAAGAACACTGAGCAATCAAGCTTGTTAGAGTTCTATAATTTGATTTTGAACAAAAAAAATGGCAATTTATAGAATTGCGGTAGGGACACCAGGCGAAGCCAGCCGTCCGGATGCATTACGGGCAGCTCTAGCGGAGTTTTTTTCTATGATTATTTTTGTTTTCGCCGGAGAAGGGTCCGGAATGGCATTTAGTAAGATCTTATTTCCCTATACTAGCTTGCATTGTTTTTCTTTGCATGGTTGGTACAATAATTTTCATTTGATTTGTAATTTTTAATGCATATTTTAGTAAAATTAAATCAATTTGACTTGTAACACATTTCATAATTGCGTATTCGTGACATATATAAAATAATCAAGTATTACAATTTGAGAATACATTGAATTATATGTGGAAATGCTAAGTTTAGTCGGTTTCTATTTTGGTAGACAAGCTGACGGATAACGGGTCCACAACACCGTCGGGGCTTGTAGCTGCGTCACTGGCTCACGCATTTGGGCTTTTTGTGGCGGTTTCCGTTGGTGCAAATATTTCCGGCGGCCATGTGAACCCCGCCGTGACATTTGGTGCATTCATGGGAGGAAACATAACTTTATTGAGAAGTATTTTGTATTGGATTGCACAGTTGCTGGGATCAGTTGTTGCTTGCTTGCTACTTAAATTCGCTACTGGTGGATTGGTGAGTGATTTTATTAGCAACTTCAAAATTTTCTTCCAAAATAATTTCATGAAAAATAATTTTGTGAAATATATCAAAACCGAGACTATGATATATTAATATTAAGGACGCTTAATTTTTAAGGTCTGAATTAACTTTTTCACTGTTTTACTTTGATATTAATGAAATCATGGCCATGGCATGTTCATGCTGGTTAGTCTACAGTGGTTGCATGTTTCTAGAAATTAAAAGAATGAATATGCATATGATATGTTTTTAACGATAAGTTTAAACTCAAACCAATGAAAAAAATACATCTCATTTTACAGAATCAGAATAGTTTGTATCTTCCTTAGCTGTCAGTAAATAAATATATAATATTTAAAGAGACCATAAACATATTTTATATAAAATCAAGGATCATATATGCAATTATTTAGAGTTATTTTTTATAAAAAAATAATAATAAAATAAAATTTGGGGGTGTTGTGAGCCCACTAGCACCACCTGCACTAGTTGTGATCATGTATTCACTTCACAAATTTCATTGCTTATCACCATTAGGATGCATGGTGAAGAACATATTATTAGATCTCAAATTATTACCTTCGTTAAAGCATATGATCATGATTTAATTAATAATGGTATTGATTGGATAAGATATCGTATCAATAATAACTATTGGATTAATTCTAAGAGTGATTATTAAAGAATGATTATTGAAGAATATGTAAGGGCGTTATTAATAGATAACAAATAGTGAAACCCTATTTTGTATCCCTACTAGCAACTATATTCTATGGAGAATTTATTGAAAAAAAAAAAGAAAAGAAATTTGTAGTTTAATATCTTGATTTTTCTTCATAAAACTGCAGGAAACATCGGCATTCTCCCTATCATCCGGCGTCTCCGCCTCAAACGCTCTGGTTTTTGAGATAGTGATGACGTTTGGCCTAGTCTATACGGTCTACGCAACCGCCCTGGACCCAAAGAAAGGAAACCTAGGAACTATTGCACCCATCGCCATCGGCTTCATCGTCGGAGCCAACATTTTGGCCGGTGGCGCTTTCGACGGAGCCTCCATGAACCCAGCAGTCTCCTTCGGACCAGCTGTGGTCAGCTGGACGTGGACCAACCACTGGGTGTACTGGGTGGGCCCGTTTATTGGTGCTGCCATTGCTGCCATCGTGTATGACAATATCTTCATTGGTGATGGTGGACACGAGCCGCTCTCTGCTAGCGAATTTTAAGTGATTTTGTGGTTTGGTTGAGATGTGAAAGTATTGATCTCTCTTGTTGTTTTGAGTTGTGGAGAGAATCACGTCCGGTGGTGGTGGTGATTGATGGTTGGTTTTTGTTGTAGGTGTTATCGTGTTGTTTTCTTTGTTGTCTGTACCTCGTTAATTGTTATTTAAATGAATTGGTCTTGCTTGATTTTAGTTACGAAGTGTGCTTTTTTTGTTTCTGTTTTGGTTTTTTGTTTGTGATGACTTGACGATCATTCTTCCTCTGGTACTGCTTCTACAATCTGCATAGATAAGTGATTTTGAATAATAATAATAATAATAATAAGAAGAAGAAGAAGAAGAAGAATCATCGAAGGAGGAGGAGGATCAGGCCACAAATTTAAAAACTATTATAATTAAATAACTAATTAGAAATGACTTATCTTAATTATCAAATCCATTGTCTATTTTCTTTTAAACAAAGCGATCATATCTAATGTTTTAAATGTTCTCGTGCATCCTCTTCTAATTACTTAAAATTTTGGCTATTCTTAGGTTGTTATCATTACCTACTATGTCGCACGGTAACTACTAGTTAGTGATGTGAATTGTAACGTACATCCATAGAGGTAGAGAATATTTTTAATTTGATAATGTATAAGTTTTAATAATTACGTTAAAAATGATGATATTGATATATATATATATATATATACACACACAATTCAGAAACTACATTAGATTAATGTTTCGTGTTTTTTTCTTTTTATTGTTTTATTTTTTTAAATAAATATTTCATGTTTTGCCTCTAAAAAAATAAACAAATGTTTCATGTTTTAGCATGGTTTAAAATCTCGGCCAAGTTGATCGATTTCTCATCGAGAAATCGCCGCTCGGTCGATACCCGATCCGAGAACCCTCGGATCGGAGGTTCAACTCGAGTTTGATAAAAACTCAGCCCAACTCGGATCAACGCGGTCCAACTCGAATAACTCAACCAACTTGGCTCTTTTTTTTTTTTTTTTTTTAAAAAATTTCGTTTCCAAAACGACGTTGTCTCAGCATCACTTATAAAACCCTGCTGCCGCTCTCATTCCCCTACTGTCTTCATTTCTTCCTCACGTTTGTTCTGCACTTCTGCTCATCTTCTCTGCCCTTTGGTCAGTTGGTATACTACTGTCGTGTTTTCTGCCTCGTGGGTTTGCTGTCGTCCGTCACAGTCGCAGCCAACGTCGCCATCTCTATCATCATATTCGTTTTATTTTACGTAAGTTGTTTTTTTTTTTTTCCTTTTTTTTTTTTTTTTTTTTTTTTTTTTTTTTTTTGCTTTTAACACTATTTTTTCACATATATTTGTTTAGGAATGATGATTGATTGATTATATAAGCTATAGTTGTCTAAGAAATTTGGATTTTGGAGTTAATCATGTCTTAACTCTTAGCTCTTAACTCTTAGCTCTTAACTCTTAGTTACATTTGTTTAGGATTTTGTACTTTTGTTACATTGATGGGAACATGAGATTTTGTTGTTGCTTTTATTGCTTTTCTATAATTAAATTTTCCTTTTTGGTAAAGAATAAAAATTTATGAGTTATGATTTATGAATTATGAGTTATGAGTCTTATGACTAGTTCTTCATTTTCAAATTTCAATTAGGTACTACTGTGCTAGTAAATTTTTAGATAAATCTGCTTGATAATTAATATTTGTTGTGTAAAGGTTTTCATGCTTAAATATTTGTTTGATGATTAGGTTGTTTAATGTTCATAAATCATGGAGAATGAATCTTCGAGAGCCTCCGTTACCTAGTCTCTCAAACGAAATTCAGGTGATATTGGATGAGATTATGGAAAGTTGATTGATCCAAAAATTATGGAAAAAGTGCAGTGCATATTGTGTGGGAAGATTATGTTTGGAAAGATACATAGATTGAAGGAACATGTGGCTCACAATTCGAAAATATGGCTAAATGTACAAAGGCAAAACTGAAGGATACAAATAGATGCAAGAATGCACTTATGGAGTCAAAAAATAAAAAGAGAAATAATATGATTTAGGAGAAATTGAAGAGAAGAGAAGAGAAGTAAATATCAACCAACAAGAGAAGATGGAAGAAGTAGAGCTGGGAGGGGTAAGGAAAGAACCTCATCATCTTGGCCCAATAGATAGGTTTATAAGACCCATTGATTCGAAGTTGTCACTAAATTCAAGGAAGTCAATGCAACAACAAAACATCAATGAAACACTTTTTAAAGAGAGGCTCGATCATGTGTACAATTGGGTGATTACTTGGATGTTTAGTAGAGTTGTTCCATGGAATGTTGTTGTAAATGATGATTTCATGCGTGCTTGTGAAGCAATTGGTCAGTTTGGGCCGGGTTATAGACCTCCAAATTATTATAAAATTGAGGAGCGATATTTGCCGAATAAGGTGAAAGAAACCAAGTTGTTGTTAAAAGACAAGAAGAAGAGTGAGCTACAAATGGATGCTCAATTATGACGGATGCTTGGACGGATAGGAAAATGAGGAGCATAATGAATTTGTGTGTGAATTGTAGGTATAAATTTCATATAATTTATCTACTATACAATGTTAGCCGCATATTATATTATTTAAAATTAATATTTTATGCTTTTAGTGTGTTTCTTACTTTCTTAATGTGTTCTTTAATCTAATTTATATTTGATTGATACTTGAATTTGATTATTACAGGTTAGGAACCACTTTCCTTTCTTCCAAGGAGTGTTCTGATGTAGCACACGCTGTGGAACACATTTTCGAGTATGCGAATGAATGCATTAAACAAGTCGGACCTGAAAATGTTGTTCAAATTGTAACTGATAATGCTGGCAATAATATGGGCGCTGCCAAGATTTTGAAAGAGAAGAGGCCAAACATATTTTGAACCTCATGTGTTGCTCACACCATCAATCTCATGCTAGAAAGTATTAGCAAGCTTTCGAAGTTCAGTAAGTATATTGAGCAAGCAAAGCAAATGACAATCTTCATTTATACTAATCACAAGACTTTAGTAATGATGATATCTTTCACAAAGAAAAGGGACATAGTGAGGCCTGAAAAGACTAGATTTGCATATGCTTTCCTTACTTTACAAAGCATGATGAATAACAAAAATGCTTTGAAAGCAATGTTTGATGGTAAGGAATGAGAGAAGTGTAAATTCTCAAAAAGTAGTAAAGGAAAATTGGCTTACGAAACTGTGATGAGTTTGGCGTTTTAGAATGGTGTGACATGTTGTTTGAAAGTTTTTGCACCTTTGATTAAAGTGTTAAGACTGGTGGATGGGGATCAAGAGCCATCAATGTCTTGGTTATATGGAGAATGAAGAAAGGTTAAACAAGAAATTAAAGAAGCCTTGAACAACGTGAAAAATCATTATTGGCCAATAATTGACAAAAAATTGATGAAAAAATGAAAGATCGACTAGATTCTCCATTGCATATAACGACATTTCTGTTAAACCCCTATTACCACTGCAAGGATTCAAGCATTTATGATAAAACTGAGTTGTTAAATACCTTTATAGAGTGTGTAAAGACTTTTCATCATAGTGATATAGTCTCTCAAGATGTAATTATCATGACTGAATGGTCACAATATAAGATAAAAGAGGATCCTTTTGAGAGATCGTTGATCGTTAAAGGATGTGACACTGATTCTAAAGATTCGGGTTAAAAATTAAACATTCTAATTCATATAATTGTTTTTAGTTATTTTACTTGTTTGCCAATTACTATTATAAATTATATTTTTTGTATTATATTTATGAAAATATATCTTTCAAGAACTAGTTCTATATGTGATTATGTTTTATGGTGTAGTTAATTGGTGGAGTATGTTTGGAGGCCACACATCTAACTTGCATAAAATGGAAAAGAAGATTCTTTCATTGACAACTAGTTCATCCGGATGTGAAAAAAATTGGAGCAATTTTGAATGGGTTAGTGTAACATCCATAACTTATTTTTAATGTTCTAAATTTTAATTATTTATTGATTTATTCAATTTTAATTTTTAAATTTTATGTAGATACATACAAAGAAAAAGAATAGACTAAATACGGATCGATTGAACAATCTAGTGTTCATTAATTTCAATTCACTGTTGTTAAGGAAAATAAACCAACAAACTAACAAGAATGTTGATGTGCTACTAGCACCTGATGTTGATGCTACTGATGCACAAGGATGGCTTGTTCCAGATGGTAATGATGATGATGAAGTATGGTCCGGTTTGGAGCGACCGAGGCAACTTAATGAAGATGATTTTGATTCTACAGAGGAGATGGAGAGAGGGGAGAAGAACATTGATGTAGAGTTTGAGTCCAACAATGAACAAGTTATGGAAGACGTTTATGGAGATGATAAAGAGTGGTTACGTTTTTCTCCTCGCCCTTAAGATTTTTAGGGCCTTTACATGCTTTCATGGATTTTTCCTTTTGGTTGCTATTTTGTTTTGGCTATATTATCATTTACATATTATATATGATGTTGGTTGTGTACTTGTGTTTGAGATTGAAAGAAGGATGAAAGGTCCTAAGTAGTTTAGATGTGATAGACTTTTGAAGTGTTGTCATCTTTGTGTATTACAGGTGGAATTGTTGAAAAAATAGTAGTTATGCTATCGAAATTTTTAAGGTATCTAGTATTTGTAATTATGTAATTGTGTTAAAATGACTTTGAAGATTTTATGAGATAGATTTGATGGTGTTTTGTGGTTATATAATTGTATTTTGATCTTATAGAAAATTTTTAAATTTTATTTTTTATAGGTTTGACCTGATTTGATCGTTGGTCAACGGTTTAACTGTTGATTGATGGTTAAACCGAGTACTCGCTACTCGTTGTCTCACTGATCGAGTAACGAGTTTTAAAACACTATATGTTAGTACTTTTGAAAATAGAACCTAGAAAATACATAAGTATATGGCCGCGTATCAAGCCCAGGTTATATTACTTGACAGTTGGGGTGCAATCGGAAAAGAGCCCAAAAAATTGAGGGGAAAAACACACTACTCTTGAAGAGCGCGTCAATCACAGAAAGTGATTCTGAAATGGAAATACTTTTTACTACAATATTTTTTTGAACTGCTTTCTTTTATTTTTCAATAACCGTTTCTGAAAAAGGCAATTTCAAGCCTTTCTAATAAGCCCCCAGATAACTTTCCAAGCTACTAGTAAGTGTTCGTATATCTTTCTATCAGCCAAGTCAGTAAAAAAACACACTAAATGATGTGCCCACCAACTGTTCGACGAAACTACTGAGAGAAACTCAAGTTCAGGTAGGAACCATAATGGCCATGTTAGAGGACCATTTGTTCGCAAGCCATGCAATTTCTGCAGTTGGTTCGGCCACTTTAGGCACAGCTGTCACATACCCACTTGACACCATCAAAGTTGTTATTCAGGTGGGTGGCTCTTGTCTTGCATTTCTTTTCACTAGTTATGATTTGTTGTGCTTACTCTTTTTGTTGTGCAAAGCCAGGTGGGTTCAGGTTCTAGTAAACAATTAACTGCAGCTCAGGCTTTAAATAGAGTTCGAACTCTATCAGGGGCTCATGGTAAAAAGTTTTCTTTTTTAGTTGTTATGTTTAGATAAGAAGACCCCATTTTCTCTCTTTTTGATTCAAATGTTTCTATGTTATGAAATCTTGTAATTGATTGCTTGCTTCATGACTAAACAATGCAGGTTTGTATAATGGTCTCCAGTGGTTGACAGTTGGAAGACTTTTTGGTCTGGGAATTCGGTTTGGAGTTTATGAGATTCTGACAGCTTTTTACAAAGGTATTCAATCATTACATTTCCCAAAAATGTTATTGAAAAGTTGGTTTTGTCTAATTTGAACATATGTATGATTGGGATTGTACGTGTATATGATGTAGATGACATCGTTTTAAAATGAACTTGCACATTGCTTTAACTGCTTCTTCTTGATTGTCGGTAGCAACACAATTGGCCTACTCAGACACTTAGCACTCATTGACGAATTTATAGTTAGAATTTAAGTTATTTTTATCAGTTTTTGAAATGTTAACGTTTTAAGTTTTGGCTATATGGTGGTTACAAACAATTGCTTTTATCCAGATGGCCGAGAAGATAATAATGTGTATGTCTCTGAAGCTCTAATGGCCGGGATGGCAGCTGGTGCAGCAGAATCCTTGATAAGCTCTCCGTTTGAACTTATGAAACTTCGTGCACAGGTGTTATCTGCCTCTCGAGTTCAACCATTGACTTCTCTTGCGGAAAATGTACCTGTTGCACCATTGATTAGAAGACTGCTTCGTGGGTATACTCCTGATCTGAAGATTCTGAGCAACTCTGTTGGCCTTATGTCCATCCTGAACGCCAAACATCCAAATTTGACAGGTGCCTTACAAGATTACCCATGGATGATGACTGGATCTGGGAGGGCACCACCAGTATATAATGTCAGGAGGCCATCTGACATCGTCTCTTTGGAAGGATGGAGTGCATTGTGGAGAGGTCTGCGATCTGGAATTGTTCGAGATTCTTTATTTGGTGGTATATTTTTTTCTAGCTGGCAATTCCTGCATCGAGCAATGCTTGACTGGAAAGCAGTGGGGATGGATCCTATTCCAAGGTTTTAATTTTTAACCTTAGTAGGCTATCGATAAGATTCTGTTTGAAACCTGTTATGCATCTGTTTACCTGTCAAAACGAAATATTGTTTGTGTCGTGATTAGCTAATGAGACTAGTGATGGTTGGACGTTTACCAAACCACTTTCACAGTTTGGAGATATCCATGCATTGTATTATTTGAACTGAATTAGTTGCACATTCATTATTTGATGCTTTCTATAATCATTTTGTTTCTTTTTTCTTCATAGTGTGGTTGCTTTTCCTTAGGTCTGATGAAGAAATTGGTCCACTGTCTCCTTTAGCAGTTAGTCTGGCTGCTGGATTTTCCGGCACAATTGCTGCTGCTGCATCACATGGTTTTGACACTGCCAAAACTCGATCACAATGCATTGTGCTGCCCAAGGTAAGTTACTTGTCGGCAACAGAGTTTATTTTTGTCTTTTACATTGTGGCACCTTCTGGAATGCATAAATCTTCTGTTTGTGTCTACTTTTTGACAAAATGTATTATTATATCACTTTCTGTTATTGTGCAGTTCTCAGTGATGTTTCAAATGATGAAAATTTATATTCACTTGAGGATACCATTAGTTCTCTAATAAATATGCAGGAAAGAAAAGTGAGAGTATATTCTACAAAGTTTTATATGTAACTAATTTCAGGAGTTCTATAGTTAAGGTAGGAAAGTAGGACTGAAAAGGTTGAATTTGGGACGTAACACCTAAGTACGACTAATGAGCTAATTGTGGCTATTTTTGGAACAGTGAACATTGATCCTACAACTAAATGGTCTTCAGCTGGTCTGCCTTGCTTTGTACTTGTAGTATCAGCTATGTTCTCAGGATCATTAAGATGCGAAGCTACACTTCAATACTTCAAGTTCCACTATGTTTTTGGCATTGCTGAACAGTCTCTAGTTGGTTGTCTTGTTTTCAATGGGTAGTTTCACATATTTAGATGTTTGAAATGAAATGAAATTGATTTGATTGATATAATTTCCACACACGTGCGCACACACATCGTGACCAAGATGAACTTTTATCTAGCAAATGAGTATAAAGATGAACTTTTATAGACTACATTATGTTATTTTCTTCAGGCCCACCTAACAAACTTATTGAATGCTCAAATCTTTGTATCATTGATGCGTATTCTGTTCTCTTGTTTTGATAGCAGTATAAGGCCACAAAAAATCATGAATAGTGTTGATTGCCTTGGTACTTTCAATTCAATTTGCTTCTTTGCATATTGCATTGATAATCCGTTGATTTAATCGCAGTATGTTTCCATGGAGAGGAAGTTTCTAAAATGGAGACGACCAGGGAAAAGGTTTGAGAGGTTTTCAGGGATCCACCCTGCAGATAGGAATCTCCTGTTTCGTGGGATGTGGTTGCGAATGGCTCGTAGTGGTATTGCATCATTTATGATTGTGGGTAGTTATTTCGCAACTGTGGATTATTTCATTTCCAGATGAGTAATTGCCATTTCTCAGCTTACATTATTATTTGGATGACATTCAATCTGAATTAGTAAATTAGTAAACGAGAATTGCTCTCACAACTTAATAGTAAATCATTCTTGTGATTTAATAACAATTGCAATAGAGTTCCACGCGATTATGCGTGTTTTTTCTTTATAATGCAATTTTTGAGTTTTAGGGTGAAATATTTATTGGATATAATATAGAATCTATTCTTTAAGTCTTGTTTTTAAACTTCTCATGTGATTTGCATTTGTTCTGCATTTGAAACATTTTTGAGAATTAAATAATTTCATTAAGAAAATGCTGCAAAGAAGGTGTTGAAGATGACATGGACATTAATATAAAACTTCAAAAGAAAATTCTATGGTATGTTTTGCATAGCTTCCAATGTTAGAGGCTGGTCAATTTCTTTACCTGGAAGTAACCGCAGAAGACACCAAATTATTTTCACTTGCAATTTGTGGGCTTGACTTTATGGGATAACTTCTGCTACTTCAGCATTCACACGCAAAAGTGCAATATTGGGTTGGACATGTGACATAATTGACTTCACTTAAATAAGTAGATATTTTGTTATAAAGTTTGTATTAAAGACCCATATGAGCATGTGTGACAAGGAACTCTCTCGTGTCTTGTACTTTTTGGACCCACTTGTGTTGCCTGTTGCACTGATGCTTTGACCGGCCCGAAGCAACCTTAATAAAACTCCGCCAACAGAACCCATCTGAAGTTGCTAGGATCAATGGATTTACGGTTGCTAATTCCTGCAAACGCTTGATGAATTCAGTTTCATGCTCTTGACTTGTGAATCCTTCCAATCTAACAAGTTTGAGATGTCTCAATTGTGTTTGCTTCCCAGCTTGTACAGAGCAGGTTGTTGTTCTTGCCAAGCAGAAGCTATTAGGATCAATCTGTGTGCATTTTAAGTTTACAGGCAAAGTATGAGCTTTAGAGTCTAAAATTATAAAGCAAACACTTGTACAACCTACTCGAGTGCTTTTGGTATGTCATAAAAGGCCCGTTTGGCATAACTTGCAAAAGATGGCTTTTGACTTTTGGAAGGTTAAAAACAATCAGTGAGAGTGTCTGTGTGTGCTTCTAGAAATAGCTTCTAATTTTTTTAAACTCTTCCATTAGAAGCCAAGTTTACTAGCTTCTTCAAGAAAAGCTTTCTGCAAAACAAAAGAAGCTGTTTTACCATTTTAATGAATTTTTTATATTGATAATTTTATTTTTTTCTCCATCAATAATAGATCCAAAATTTCAAAAACTCTTTTGAAATATATTATCCAAACAGCAATGAAAAAACTTCGACTTTTACTTTTCTTCTTCTATTGATAAAAACCAAAAGTAAAGGCTACCCTAAATGAGGCCTTAAGTAACTCACAGTTATGAAGAGTTTCTCTAAAGCAGGACAGAGTTTCAGGAAGGAGATTAAACAATCAGTGTTGTATCCTTCATTCGAATTGTCGATCCACCACAACTCCTTCAATTTGTAGAATTGGAATTCGGCTTTTAAATTGGACAATGATGGACAGATAAATGCCTGAAACAAGAATTCCACAAGTTATCTTAGCGTTATAAATCAAAATTAATCAACCAATATTGAAATTACTAATGTTGGTTGGACATATATACCTCAAAAGTCCATTGACATAGTGTAAGCATTTCAACATTTTTGATTGTCAAGAGAACTGGGTCCAATTCATTGGCCTTGGAGTTGGAGATACTATATCCAGGGCCTTTCCTGGAATCAAGCATGGCATCAACCAGGTTATAGTGAAATTCAGGCCAAACCTGAGGAAGCAGCCCACGATATCGAAAAGTTCTAAGCTTGGGAGTACTAATATGGAGAGTCTTCAGTTCCGGACAATCAAAGATGGTCAAGTGTTGAAGCTTGGTATTGGAGTTGATACATAAGGATTTGAGTCCGTTGCATTCTGTGATCTTCAAGTTCTCAAGAAACTGAAAACCTGACACTACAGAAGAAACTGCCTCATTAGAAAGGAAATTAACTGATATCAGACTGAGAGTTTTGACAAAGAAGGCAGGGAGAGTAGGCTGGTGGGTGTTGTTTTGATGATTCAGCTCCAATTCCAAGCCAAACTGCCTTGGAAATTCCTGTTTCCCAGTTGAAAAATCCAAATGAAGTTTATTATTAGGCGCGATTATTGCCATCAGAACACTGCCTCTGCCAAAGTGGAAACGTAGCCTCCGAGTATTCTTGGTCGGATTATGCTCACTGAAATTTGTCAGGAAACCTGAAACTGCTCTGGCAACATCTTCTACAGTCCCATGTTGCACCAATGCCATGTTCCAGAGAAGTCTCCATCGGCTCGAGAGGAAAACTGTTTGTATTGCAGAATCAAAAGGGAGTAAAGAAATTATGTGAAAAAGGATCTCATCAGGTAAGTTGCTGAGCATATCGTCTGCATTTTCTTCCATCCCCTGATAAATTCCTGTTTGAAAGTTTCCTTGGACTTATAAATATAACATCAATTAAATTGCATTAACACTAACACTATAAAGAATTTACTTACTTAAACATGTGGGATTTCAGAACTTAGATTGTTGCTTGAATTGCTAATTAAGCTAGACCTCATATATATATATAATAATAATTTTTTGCAAACAGGCAAAGATAGATATCGGAAGAAGGTTTGACTTCATTAATTTATTGTTTAATGAGTCATTTACGGGGACTTTTGTGTATGGTTACATAACTTTAACGTTTATCAAAAAAACTTCAATCATGCTGTTTTAGTACCATGCACAATTTAGTGTACAAAATTTAATTAACAAAATGGCAGAATTGTAATCCAAAATTCTAGTGTGACTATTCTAGTGACCCTCAATCACTACAGTGGTGATTTGTCCATAGAAGGTTTCTAGCCTTGCTTGCAAAGGGATGTGGCGAAGATTGTCCTTTCTTGAAGTACAGGTCTGAGACAATGCAAGGCAAAGTGCAGAGTAGGGTGTGATGGAGGTATGTTCTTCTTCAACCACAAACGAATGGGTATGGTGGTCTTCCCATGTTCTCCTTGAATCACAAATAAATGGACAGAGTGGTGTTCACAGGGTTTGAAACAAGGATTTATAGGTATTTTGACTGCAAACTTGGTTTCATGAAGGCAAACTTGTCTTGGTAGTACCAATTTTGCAATCAAAATACGTTGCCTTGATGATATTGGGTTTGCAACTAAAATACATATGGGTCTTTCATTCAAACCTTGGAAATGTTACCCTATCCATTTATTTATGGTTCAAGGAGAACATGCCTCTATCACACTTTGCTCAGCACTCTGTCCTACACCGTCTTAGACCTGTGGATCAAGAAGGGCCAACCTCCGCCACACCTCTTGGGGTGGCAAGGTTAAACCCCTTGTTGATAAATGGCCACCGTGGTTATCAAGAGTCACTACAATTATACTATTACTTTTTTATGGTTAAGCTAAGAATTGCAAGTAATTTGACTTCAAGAATTTATAATTTAGTTATAATTATAACTTTTGTTGCTTTTGGACGGTTAAGCTAAGAATTGCAAGAAATGGTATATATATAATTTGACATTGTCTAGAAAAAGGGGGTACTTGTAACTCCTTTTCTGGCAAAGATTAAGGAGTAATTCCAATGAAATGAAATTGCTTGCTCGTAGATGCTCATGCATACATTAAAGTTTTTGTCTACATATCCAGATCAGATCATATGTAGTGTAAAACTAAGTAATCACACACATGTTGCTACAATTGATGCAAATATCTGCATAAAAGTTTGATGTCCGTTAAAGAATTCATAAAAGAGATGTAACAGCCTAGATCCACCAAATAGATATAGGGATTTTCCCAATTGGTTTTGGATTCATCATAACCCTCGCGTGAAAATTTGTTGAAACCTGTAGTATACTTTACTAGTTCTGTTGGGGAAGTGAGTTTTCTGATGAATTATTAAATCCCCTCCAATACTGGCCTATATTTAGCTTAGATGTCCCTGTAGGCATGCATGCATTAAAAAAAAAAAAGGAAAAAAAAAAAAAACCACCATAAGGCTCCTTGGTCTAACTTGATACACTGACATTTCACTTCACATTGTTCTAACATGATACACTGACCTTCACACATTTCACTGAAAGGAAAATTTCAATTTCAGAAAAATTTAAGAGATTCAATTAAATTGATAGTTTTCAGATTTGGCGCACTTTCTTTTTCTCACTACTCAAAATGGAGCATCTAATAAGCAGTCTCAAAACTTACCCCATTATTGGACTGTCAACTTCAAAAAAAGTTTTTCTTGCAAGCCATAGATTAATGACAATGATGTTACCAGACTATGACTGGTCCAGTATGTCACTAAAAGATAACATTTTTACACTCATATCGTATTTTATTATTAAATTTTATGAGGACACCGTAAGTTTTTTGCTATCATTCAAGTACAGGTCTAGAAGACAACAGTTGAACCTGTTAAACAAAATTTTAAGTTTTATTATGCTCTTAACAAAGAATAGGCTTGAACTGCACTAAATGTATGATCTTGAGGAGACTTGACAAATCTCTAATTGGTTTGGATGGGACAAGTACATTTATTCATGCATACACAAAGTGCATCATATGGCATGAATACATTTATCTATCTACTCATGTATTGATCCCACCGCATGCAACATGTGCTCTGAGTGGCAGTGAGCACATGTGTGGTCACCCTACCCAAGTTTTTCTCGTGGTTGCTGAAATATACGCTACACATAAAAAGCTGTTGCCCAGATAAATTCCAAAGACAAATTACACATACCTGAATAACCCACAAATTTTCGCTAGGTGGATTGGGCCTGACAGAGGAGCCAAGCCCAAGTCTCATTGTATATAGTTTTGGGTGCTATGGTTCTCAAGGAACCACCTTATGAGACATGAAATTGATGTTGGCCAAGAGAGAAATACCAGAAAGATCAATCACACGTTAGAACATCAAGAGAAAGAACAACTAAAATTTTCCCTTCTAAATGCAACGTAAAATTTTTAGTTGAGAAATTTCTCCTCAAGCTAACAATAATCAACTTTTTCTGTGCACGTGAACCCTGCATGTCCCATAGACACAACCCAAGTCCATTTGTAAACATATTTAGTCATTGATGGGTTTAGTTTTCATTGAGTCATGTCATGAATGGATCAAGTCGCTAAAACAGTTAAAATAATTAAGCTAACAAAAATGTCATTCCTAATTTCAACCTAAAGTGATCATTATAAAATTACAAGTGAAATTGCCTTAGCTAGAGGCCCATATGAGGGTGTTTGGGGCATAACTCATTAATATGCCCTACTTCATCTACAAACTTGTAACAAAACCTCCCTTCCTGCAACTCAGATACCTTAAGCAAACTCCTCCAGGAATTCCCATTTGATGTTGCCACAATTATCGGCTCCACGGAAAATACTTGTTTCAACCTCTCTGCCAATGATATCTCATCTTCCTGACTTCTGAATCCATCCAATTTAACCAACTTGAGATGTTTTAGAATTATACCACTACCAATTTGAGCAAAAGAGGTGTCTGTGCTCGATACCTGGTAGCTTTTCGGATCAATCTACACATGTATAACAATAAACAAGCTGTAAGTCCTTGTAAAATGAACCAATGTATTAACACAAAAGATGCAACAGAATACTACAGTTACTGATAGTATTTCCAATGAGGGGCAGAATGCCAGGAAGTAGATTAAAGCATCACTGCTGTATTCATCATCCTTGAGATAGTCAATCCACCATAACTCTTTTAATGTTCGAAATTGGAAGCACCAGAAGCAATACGGGGCAAGCAATGGAAAAATCAGTTTCTGCAACAAAAAGTCTAGACATTAAACATCTACGAAAATTTTATGTGACATTGCAAAAAATAATATGTACCTCAGAAGTCCATCTGCATAGTGTAAGACTTTTAGTAGATTTTATGCCACTAAGCATCAAGTCAAAGTCGTGACTGGTGAATCTATAGCAAGGACCTTTCCTGAAATCAAACATGGCATCATCCAGGGACAACTCATGGGAAAAAGAAAACCAGGGGAGTATCCCTCGATATCGGAAAGATTGTAGCCTGGTAGCTCTAATGTGCAAAGACTTCAACTGTGAACAATCAAGTACTGTCAGGTTTACTAGCTTTGAACTGGCAACTATTCGTAAGGATCGTAATCCATTGCATTTTGCAATAACCAAGCTTTCAAGAAACTGAAAGTTGGAAACAAGAGAGGAGACTGCCACATTGGTATGGTAGCTTACTGCTACTAGATAAAGAGTTTTGACAAAGAAGGTAGGAGGTGGCTGGTAGGTAGTCACTGGGCCATATAGGTCCAGCTGCCATCCAAATTGCCTTGGAAATTCTTGTTTTCCAGTAGAAAAATCAAGGTGGAGTACTTTTCTATTAGGTGAAATAGAAGCTAACAGGATATTGCCCTTGTGAAAGTTGAATTGAATCCCCCAAGTATTCTGACATCGATAACAATAATCAAAATCAACGAGGAAGCTTGAAATAGCTGTAACAGCTTCTTCTATTGTTCCATTTTGGACTACATGATTCGCCTTCCAGAGATTTCTCCATCGGGGTGAAAGGTAAGTTGTTTTGATGGCAGATTTGAAAGGGAGCAAAGAAATGATGCAACAAAGAATATCATCAGGTAAACAGCTGATACGATCCTCACTATTTGCTTCACCTATCAGATTTCTGTTGAAATTGGGATACATCAGACTGTATCTAAAGTTAACCTGTAAATGAAGTAACAAGTAGGAAGACTGTATATAAACTTAACTTGTAAATGAAGTAACAAGTCTTACTTGGTATCATCCGGAGTGTTTCTGGTGTTACAAGTTGGATCAAGCTTCTTCTTGTCTTGATTCTTCTTCTTTGTCTTTCTGTTCTTCTTTCCCATGTTTGAGAAAAAACTCAAAAACTAGTTGCTGAAACTAATAAGTATAAGCTTTTATACTTTTATTTTTACCTGATGAGGATCACAAAGACTTGATGTGATTCTATCACTTATCTGTAAATAACAAACATCAGCTTGTTATCTTATGTAAATAGGATTTGTTATGTATTATTATTATTATTATCTTTTTAATACTGTAGTTATCATGTAAATCTTATCTGTAATGTTAACTAAAAATCACGTATTAGACTAACATCCTTTTTCTTTTCTGATTTTTTTGTCAAACATTCAACCCCCACCATAGACGTTCCACTGTCACAAACCGAGCCCAATACCCGCTGGCAGATCTAAAAGTTTATATAAGAGGGAGCAAGAAAAAAATATTTTATGATAATTATAATTATGATTGATATAATTAATATAATTCATGAATTTGATCACCTATAGGGTTTTATGTTCAAATGCAATAATTGATGCCCCCCCACCTTTTTATATTTTTAACTTAATTGATACCCCGTTGATGCTTAATTTCTATCAATTTTATTGAAATTAGTATTTTATAGGTGCAAATGGGTTAGCTACATTCATTCACTAATGTTCCATTTGATTATCTAATTAATAATTTTACTAATGTTCCATTTGATTATCTAATTGATAATTTGGATAGACTGTGACATATCTAATTTTTATGAATTCTTCGCACATAAATCTAACAAAATAAATGAGCCAAGAAAATAAGCTTTTTAGTCCAACAAAAACAAACAAGCAGCAGTCTATTCAACAAAAACACAAGCCCAATAATACCACTGATACAATGAGGCCAGCGAAAATCGAAGACAAACCAAGGGCCCACTTTGTATATTGTTTATGCGACAAACCATGGGCGGAGAAATCAAGGGCAGCGGCGCGGTGCGTGACACAGGAGCAAGGGTGCGATGCGGCCACAAATAACAGAGCAGATTAGCGACTTGCAGCAGAACAGCGGTGCGAGACCAGAACCGCGATGGTTGCAGTGCGGCTGTGCAGGAAGAGTGCAGCAAGTGTGGTGCGACGGGAACCGAGCAGCAAGCAGTAATGGCGTGGTGATGCACCGTGAACCGAGCAAGGAGAAGACAGATCAGTGGCGTGGTGGAGCAGCGGCGGGTGGGTAGATTCGACAGACCAGCGAACGGAAGAGATCAGTGGAGACAGAGGCAGCACAAACGACGGTGATTTTGCACAGTTACTTGACAATGAAGAGAAAAAATATCGTGTATTTCAAATGCAGCCTATTTATAGGCATAATCGAATCTTCTGAACCAAAAACAGAAAATAATATGATATGAAAATAATATAAATAACGAAAATATATGATAAGAGAAATTATTTCTATTTATAAAATATAGGGCTAGAAAACCGATCGTCGTCGTCATCTTGTTCATATTTTCATAATTGTAAGTGTTAGTAAATCAAGGGTTGCATTTCAAGCCTAGTGTAAAAATTGATTTTGTTGACATCAGCATCGGCTTGGAAGACTCAAGTCAAGAGATCTGTAACATGTTAATGTGTTTGTATTAGTTACAGTCATGCTTCTCGGTCTTCTAAGAAGCAAAACGTGGTTGCCCACTCTGGTAAATAGAAAACCTTGCCAAGTCTAGCTACCACAATTGTTTGGTTTAAGTCCTTGCTGTTGAAGCTCAAAATGGGTTTGACTCGATGTCTAATAGCATGGTGTGGTAACATGAGTGCATCTGCCTTAGCCTCTAATCCTCTCTTCCATTTCTCGTATCATGCATGTTAAGGTGGATGGTCTTACTAATTAAGGTGTTACTTTTTCTTGCTTTGATTTTGTAAAGACCAAACTTGGTGTGACTCCTGCACGTTTATGTTTGAGGATAATGAAGAAGTTAACACTTGATCTATCACTATAAATGACATACAACGGATTTGTTATCTCTGGTAATTTAGAAAATTATTATATTTTTCAATATCATAATTATCATGTGATATCAAAGACACAATAAGTTTATTTATTCGACACTTGTACTCTTTAAAATTCACATATATTTATTAATTATTACTAACTTATAGCTAAGATTTTTTTTTTTTTTAGACATTGATACCTTATAGGTCAAAGTACCGCCGCCACTTGCTATGATTGATCAATGGTAGGGCAGTTTGAATAACTATCGACACCTGCTGAGGTGGATTATTGATAGTACGGTGTAAATGACTATTTTTATAACTAAGAAGATAATAACTTATATCAATAGTAGACTTATACTTATACCTTTGTGTTTTAAAGGATAATTGTGAGATTTAAAATCTTAACCTCTTACGGTCAGGGAAGTATTAAACCGCTCCTACTTAAGGGCAGTGTATATAGCTAGAGTTATTTGGCATTTGCAAAATAATTTACAATAAAACGAATTTACCAATTATTAAACAACTAACTAAACCAAAAGTAACTCATGGTAACTCAAACCCTCTTTCACACCTTTTTGGCCACATCTCTTGCAACTGACTACCGTCTTCTTCATCAAAAGCTTCAACCGTCCTCCTCCATTCGTGTCAATCAAAACTAATGGCTTTAAAGGATGGATTTGCGAGGTTTTTGGTTGATTTAAGGTTAAATTTGATGGGTTTGAATGTTAGATCTTGATATGAATTTTGAAAAGATAGAAGTAGAGTTTAGAGGAGAATAATAGATTAGAATTCTTGACTGTTAATTGATATCTTTATTAACATTTGCTGGGGGCTTTATAGGCTCCTTACAGACCACGAAGCAAGAAATTAGGAACACAACCAATAAGCAGAGCATTTATATCTAATAACCTATAACAACACAAAGAAACTGAAAACCAAAGAAGTGCCATCATTCTAGCCAACTTATATAAATTAAAACTACTCATAATAGTCCTTGATCAAGTCTAACACTAGTCTTAACTCTCTTACGAGAGAAACACCTGCTTGAGAATGTTATATGTAACATTCCATCCCCTTGAAATTATCGTTGTCCACAAGGATAAAATTCAAATGAGTCATGAAAAGCTGCATTTGGGAACGATGACAGCGGTGATTTGGTATATATTTCTCATTACAGGAATAACAGGTGCCCTTCTCTTGACGTTCTTTTGCTTCCTGCCCTTGATTCGTTTGAAAATAAGTGGAGAATTTGTAGAATTCTGGTTTATGTTGGTTATAAAGTGGAGACCCCAATACACCGGCTGAATTATTTGGTAGGGTTCCTTGGACTATAGGAGTTGGCGAAGAATGGGAGGTACCACCCTTCTTTTGCAAGAGATTCCTCTCTTTAACCAATCAAGTGATGCTTATAGTGTCAGCTAAAGTTCGAGGTTGCATGATCTTGACATTTAATAGTATTTCGTCCTTGATAAGATCTACAATTAAACAACCCACTAAAAAATTTTCATGTAATTTGTCGACGTGATGGGACAACTTCACAAAAGCCTCTTGATAAGCTTCCACGATCGAGACTTGCTTTAACCTAGTTAGTGCTTCTGAGGGATCATCATAATCGATTGGCCCAAGGCGATGGAGCATTGCTTGGGAGAATTCGTTCCAAGTTACAGGGCCCTTGAACTTGGACAACAAACGTTGCCATTGTAAAGCGATGCCTTTAAAGTGGAAAGAGGTGAGATGCACTTTCTAGTCTGGTGAAATATATTTGAAATCGAAAAATCCTTCCACCTTATAAATCCACTCAGTTGGATCTTCACCATCAAACTTAGGAAAGTTCAATTTGAGATGAGTTTGGTTGTGGTCATAAGTAGTAGTAGAGGTGGTAATTCGATTCTGTGATGAGGTGGGGTTATGAGACGTCTCACCAAGCAAAAAAGTGTTCAGTTCTGTGGTTGGCAGATTGGTTGAAGGGTTGATACGGAGTGCTAGCTTGCAATTCAGTGAAGACTCTTTGAATGGTGAAGTGTAATTGGTTATAGTTGTTGCTTAAGACCTCGAAACTCGACTTATGTCTGGTGAGAATTTCAGCGGCTTCATTACGGAATTCAATATTAGATTTGTGGCGCATGTCCATAATTGGAACCAAGCTCTGATCCCAAGTTGATATGAATTTTGAAAAGATAGAAGTAGAGTTTAGAGGAGAAGAGTAGATAGGAATTCTTAGCCATTAATTGATATCCTTTATTAACATTTATTGGGAGCTTTATAAGGTCCTTATTAAACCACGATGCAGGAAATTAGGAACACAACCAACAAGCAGAGCCGTTATATTTGACAACTCATAACAACATAAAGAAACTGGAAACTAAAGAAGTGCCATCATTTCTATAGCCAACTAGCACTCCACTAACTTATACAATTCAAACTACTTGACCAAGTCTAACACAAGTCTAAGTCCCTTGCATGAGATACCCCTGCTTGAGAGTGTTATACGCATCAGATCTGAAGTGGATGTAAATTTGGGTTTGAAACGAATCATTCGTATAATGAAAATTTTATTTGTAAAGGAAAATATCAATGGTTACCATCATTTTACCTCCTTTCTCCCTCTTCAAGTTGAGCCTAACCAAAATCTCAATTTTTCTCTCTACATTTGCCTCAAATCTCAATCTAATACAAGTTTTGGGCTTCACATCGTGGTTTTTTTTTTTTTTTTTTTTTGGGTTGAAAATTTGGGTATCCATTATTTTAATTTGGTGCTTGATGGCTCGCAAGTTTAATCAAGTAACTCAACCATTGTGGGTTTGATCTATACCGTTTGGAGAAATGAAAGATGGTCTAGAAATGAAAGTTGGCGTCGATTGATTAATCCAAAAGGAGAAATAAAAAATAAAAGCAAACAAGATTTGTAGAATAGGAAGAACAAGAATGGAGTTGTTAGGGAGGAAAACATGTCCATATTCATTATCATTTATTTTATTTATTCTTTCTTTTTTTTTTCCTTATCATTACACAACCAAAAGCATTTTTGACTTTCTATTTGTCAAAATTAAGTTTAGCTTTAAAGCAGACTTCAGAAAACTTTGATCATACTAATGAACAAATTGTTAGGATCAATTGCTTGAGCATCTTTCAATTTGGGTAGTTGTCCGCCAGCAAAACTAAACTCGTTTCTTTGAGAAAGAACTTAAGATTTAATTGCAGGTGATACAAGTGCAAATTCACCATTATTAGCACTTGAAATATGATGGATAAACAGTCAGTCCAGTGATCAACCACCATCCAAAAACTTCTAAGCGTAGATTCAAGGACCCAAGATTAAGTCAAATATAAAATTGGATATCTACCAAAAAGTCTCACTTAGCAAATGCGGGCAAGTGTTACTTTTCTTATTTTTCAACATGGCAAAATAGTTGCATGGGACATGCAAAGACATTAGAAACTTATAGAAACGCCACAAAAGGAATATACTAATCAATCACATGAAAACTTCCCTCACAAAGAGAATCTAATGAAACATAATCATAACCCTTTTACAATAATTTTTACCCATTCTTTCCATTTAGAAAATTGTTTCGGTAATTTACCACCATTAATACTACCTCTTAAAAGTCTATAAATACACAAGAGACAATTGTGTTCAGGCATGCCTTCTCTTCCCCTCTCTCATTCTAATTAGCTAAGTCTTCTCTGACCTTTCTCGCTCTAATTCAATTCAGCTACAAAAACACTCAATCACTCCCCAGAATCTCTCACCATGGCCAATCTCATCTTCACAACTGCCTTGCTTCTTGTACTGATTTCCTGTTATGGAATCATACTCACTGAAGAAAGATGTCTGAAGATCATAGAGAGAAATCATGATATGATCATGATGAAAGGAAAAATTGATTTTAATACAAATGCGGAAACGTGGATTTCAAAAATTTTTCAAAACAAAACATATTCAATCAATACTAGTAATAACAATTTAATAATTAAATTAATAAAATCGAATCTTACTTTACGTGAGGATTATATTGATTCCTTTTGATTTACAAATTTTTCAACACTTAATCTTTCTTACTATGACTTTTCACAAAAGAAACTGTGTGTGGGCACGATCTTTTTTAAGATTCTCTTAAAGTAGATGGTTAATTATATGGTGATTTAATCAATGAAAAATTTTGGTTCTAGTAGCCAAAAATTTTCTCTCTCACTACCTTTACTAATCATAAAACATTATTTTTATAATGGTAAACTAGGGCTTTTTTATTTTTAAAAAGGAATTCAAATTCTTATTTGAATTAAGTCTTCCAATTTAAAACTTTGTGGTTGTGAATTCAAATCCACAATTTAAATTGGAAGACTTAATTCAAATCCAATATGGAATCAGATTCCTTATTGGGTTAGAATTCTATTTTTTTAATTTAATATAGAATCTAATTTCTATAATTCAATATGAAATCTAATTCCAATTAAAATTATTATTTTCATTAATTAATTAAATGATTTATTTTCATTAAATTAAATGATTTTAAATCATAATTAATTTAATGACATCATTTAAAATTAAACCCATGACCTCTACAAATAATTAAATAATTAACCATTAATTAAATAATTATAAATATTTAAATAATCAAATTATTTAAATAATTTGTGAATGTGTCCATATATTTATATGTACACCAATAATCGGATAATCCAATTATATTCTTCAACTTGTTTCTTATGTGGTTGTGAGCTAGTAAGAGAACCAAATGGATCTACAATTTGAATTTCAATAATATCGAAATTATTAATTAAACTCTTTAATTAATAATTCACTATTATTAACTTTAGAGTTACTCCACTAAAAACTTAATGTTGCACTTTCAAAATTATAGATGTTTTATACAATCTAAGTTTTCAATGTCCATCGATTTAATCATTTTATATGGTTTGATTATCCACGAGTAGTTCAAAATTAGAGGTAGGTTATTAAATTCCGTTATACCTCTCTAATTATATTTTGTTCTATTAAGTACCATTGATTTTCTAATAAACAATATATTCATAACAACTTATGAATTTATCTTTCCATTTACTCGTAAACAAAAAGTTGAGCGTTCTTATTGTTCAAGACCCGAATCAACACTTAAAAGAATTACTCATCTACTTTTCGCAAGAAGGAGTGGATTCCACTATTGTGTAGAATATTCTCAGTCATTTATTAAATCACATCTTCAAAGCATGAAACTTATTGACCGTAAATCTATAATAGTCTAATCCATATAAATTAAAAGATATGACCAAAAAAATAGGAGTCTATAAAACATTTAGGATTAAAATTAATCCATATATGATTATTTAGTCGATAAATAAGAATTTCTTTGTTTAACGGATATTAATAAGAAATTCATTTTTATTGTGATCCAGTCTTATATATTATCTATTATATAAGTGCTTGTATTTTCATGTCGCCATATGAACAATCACGAATAAGATTATCATATCAAATACGAAATGGACCGCAGTTGTAGATTTACCACAAATAAAGTACCCAACTTTGTTTGTTTTCTACGAACTTTTTAGATTACTAATCGCAAATTAAATCCTCTTGTATATAACACTTACATACTTAATTTTAAACTACATAAGTAATCATGAATGTTACATGATATTGATATGAAGCAAATATTTCATAAATGCATATTAATTTGAATAAAATAAATTTTATTTATTTATTATTTATTTAAACGTTTACAAATTATAAGTTCTTAGGGCATAAGTCCTAACACAAGAAACAAGAAATGTCTGAGGAGAGTGGAAATGATATGTTCAACTCGCGTCGCAATGCTTTAAAAGACGGAAAATTTGATGAACCAAGCTCGTCCGGTGGCGTTAGTCATTTTGATGTGAAGACTCATCTAGATGGTGATAACTTCCATCCAACCGTGCCAGGCCACAGCCCCGGTGCTGGTCACTCTCACGGACCCGAAAGCCTAGGTCCAAACTGAAAAAGACAGACATATGATTATATATATGCTTTCAGCTTGATCGTCTCTAAATATTATTTCTTATGGAATAATTTTATATTGGCTTCTGTACATGTTATACACTGTCGCGTTATGTAGTGTACTGCATATTATTCCTCTTAAATTAGTATTCATGAATCTAATTTCCATAACATGAATAAGGTCAGATCTTTATGTGTGTAAAATATTTTCTGTTGAAGGCTACCCTTTAACATATATTGTAAGGTTTTATTTTTATTTTTATTTTTACTTTATTTTTATCAATATATTGTAAGGTTTGATGTTGAGTCGTTGACAATAATATTGCCTATTTCCCAGTTTTAGCTTTACGTCTAGATGAATATTTTTGTGGTTAATAATAGGGATTTGTTGCGTAATAATTGAAAATAAACAATAACATGAAACTCAATGTAATAGAAGAGAGAAAATGTAACGCCAAATCCACCAAGTGAGTACACCTTTGTCAACAAGCTAGTCCCTCTGATTTCATCATAGGAGATCGAGGCAGAGCACCAAGGCTATAGAGAAATACGTAGATCGATCGCCCTAGATAGACAACTGCATAGAGAGCCTAACAAGTCTATATATTCTTTTATTCCGTTCCCCCCTTAAGATCAATATCACAATTAATGAGGTCTGCAAGTTTTACAATTAAGTAATGGTAAGAAAATGCTAAACTTATCAAAAATTTTATCCAAATTTATACTTAAATGATATGTTATGTGAGTTGTTAAGATTCTATTAATTCTCACATTATCTCATGATTTATAAGATCTTAACAACTCATATATTACATCATTTGGACATAAATTTGAATCAAACTTTTAGAAAATCTAACATTACTCGTAATAGTAATACCCGATCCAATAGTTTACGGTATAGATAAATATTTAAATTTTAAAAAAAGGTAAAGATATTAATAGATATCGGTAATTGTCTGGTTGTACCCAAAAAATAATATTCCTAAGGGAAATGCACCTAAGATCAAATATTTTCGAGCTGGCTTTTGTGGAAAATTCAGACTTTCTTTTTGATGTTGTAATTACATAAAAACATAAACTTTGAAGCTCAGTGGCTAAATACATAGCAATTGAATCATGAGCTGAGATCATAAAGAGTATACTGCGAATAGGAAGTGAAATTAATACAATGGATTCAAAAGAATCAAATCTCTTTCGTTCGAAAGAATTGAAACACATCGAAATGGTATTAGTGGTACTTAATAATAGAAGGATTTGACAGAAATATGTAAAATTGTCCCTCCTAAAAAGATTATTCCAAAATAAATGGACAATAGTTAGGAGAGGTTCTTATCAATAGATGGATCTCCTTCTAATTCTTTTTTCTTATCTAATGTTCTTTGCGCTCCATCTATGAAAAAGAAGGAAATCTCTTTTTGTCATTTCTGAAACTGCATTGAATTTTTTCCATCTCTAGTGAAGGATCTGCGCATGGGGGCGATACTACGTCGAGACCCAAATAAGGATGATGTTTATCAGTTTTCGATGTCTGTGCAAGTTATATTTAATGTTTGTGGTTTTTTTTTTTTTCGAAATATATTTAATGTGTGCATGCATGTATGCGTTTATAAAATTAAAATTTTATATAGTGTGTGTATATGTGTGTACGGGCTTATAAAATTAGAATTATTTTAAAAAATAATAAAAATACAAATAGCCCTTTATGGTCGAGTTTAGAAATTGCTAATCCCACCATGCACCTATTCTATTGACATCTCTTTTAATTGTTGGGGGGGGTGGGGCGCGCGGGCGTTGGGGTTGTTGGTGACATCTCTTTTAATTGGGGGGTGGGGGGGGGGGGGGGGGGGGGGAGGGGGGGGGTGGGGTTGTTGGTGACATCTCTTTTAATTGGAGGGGGGGGGGGTGGGGTTGTTGGTGACATCTCTTTTAATTGGAGGGGGGGGGGGGGGGGGGTGTGGGGTGGTGGGGTTGTTGGTGACATGGGGGGGGGGGGGGGGGGGGTGTTGGGGTGGTGGGGTTGTTGGTGACATCTCTTTTAATTGGGGGGGTGGGGCGCGCGGGGGTTGGAATGTGGAGGAGGGGGGGTGGGGTGGTGGGGTTGTTGGTGACATCTCTTTTAATTGGAGGGGGGGGGGGGGGGGGGTGGTGGGGTTGTTGGTGACATCTCTTTTAATTTGGGGGGTGGGGCGCGCGGGGGTTGGAATGTGGAGGATCTTTTTTGTGCAACACTTCTTTTAATGTATTTAATATGTATGTATGTGTATGTTTGAGCTTGTGAAATTAAAATGATAAAAATATATATATCATCTTCACCCTGATCTCAATAATAAAATGACAGGATTTTTTTTGTGCAACATTTTTTATCACCCGATCTCATTAACTAAGGGGGGAGGGAGGGTTATTAGATGGTGGAGAATTTTTTTTGGTGCAACATTTTTTTAATGTATTTAATATGTGTATGTATATGTGTGAGCGTGTGTAAATGCTTATAAACTTAAAATAATATAAATATATATATGTATATAAATACTGTCTTCACCTTGCTCTCAATAATGAATGTTGGGATTTTTTTTTAATATATTTAATATATCTGTGTATATATCTGTGTGTGCACTTATAAAATTAAAATTATTTTTAACATAATAAAAATACAAATAGTTTTTTTATGGTCAAGTTCAGAAATTTCTAACGGTGAGGGAGTAGTGCCACTTTTTTTTTTTTTTGATATATTTAATATGTGTGTATGTATATGTGTTAGCAATATGTGTGTATGCTTATAAAATTAAAATGATAAAAATACAAACATTGTGAGGATGGTGGAGCATGTATGGTGTATGTGTATGTGTGAGCATGTATGTAACCCACCCTATTGACATCTTGAATGCATGCGTGTGTATAACGTGCCCTATTAAGCATGTATGGTGGATGTGTATGTGTGAGAATGTGTGTATGTTATATCTAATTACAATTAAATATATCTAATAACAATCAATAAATATGATTATGTCTATCAATTGTTATAAATGTGATATGAATCATTTAATTTTAATCAGATATAATAAAGATATAATAATTTATAATCAACAATTTTATAATGCAATCACTCTTTTTTTTTTATCAAGTGTATTGATATCTCAAGGGGATCTATATATATGTATATATATATTGATGGATAATAATATGCTAACTTCAGTAATTCATTTGGAAATTCAAGAAAAAAACTAAAAAATTCGGTATTGCCATAAAAATAATAAAATAATAAAAAAAAATAAAAAAAAACGTGGTCATTTCTTACATATTATAAAGTTTTTCTTCTCCTTCTTCTTCTTCTTTTAAAACTCTTGCGTATTATAAAGCTGATCAAAGCCGACATCAAATTGTTATAATTTGGACCAAAACCTAAAGAACCGTGGAATTATGATCACCTATTTAATTATTTTGAAGAGTTAGATGTGATCAAGTGAACTAACGTAGCACATGTTGATTGTAGCAGGCGTCGGTTGGTCTTAATTGCACAACTCTTTTTTATTATTTTTTATTTTAAAGTTCAACTCTTTCGCGAATCCATCAGACAGATGTGGAAAAGAAAGATACCATAAAAATATATATATATATATATATGTATATAGTGACCTTGACTACATCAAATCCATCCCAACCCAGATTTTTAATTTCTGTCTTTTTCTTTCTTTCTTTCTTTCTTTGTATGATCAACTAAACTACCATTTTAAGTTTTCGAAAACCATTAATTGTTAATTAATTTTCTTGTTCATAATTTTTCTCTCAGCATGAAAATCAAAATATTCTTTCAGAGAGAGAGTACCCCAAATGCTCAGAAAACAAGCCATAACAATAACACCAAAGCTAGCACTAGAACCGCAAAATCTTGTGCAAAAACAAGTTCATCACAGCCAAAGAATGATCGTGGCCAGGGCTCAGAATCACAGGCGACACTGGATATGGGCGAGCCAGGAAGGGAAAGACTAGCTTGGCTGCGATCTCAGATCATTGGTGGTGATTCGGAGTTTGATTCTCCATTTGGAAAACGTCAACTGAGCTATGTAGATCACACTGCTACGGGCCGGTCCCTTCACTGTATTGAAGATTATATCATCAACAATGTTCTTCCCTTCTACGGTAAGCTTTATTATTTGACTCTATTTTTGTTTTTCTTTTTGTTCTCATAATTATGAATTACTTGTAAGTTTCATGATCAGATCAATCTGATAATTTAAAAAAAAAAAAAAAAAACAATTGTAGTTAAACTAATTTCCTTCTAGACAGTCGCTTATTGATGTTTGTTGACCGTTATTTTCTTTTTTCTTTTTCGTCAAAACTTCAAAATGATAAAAGAACTCTTGTCAAAGTTTTACTTCTGAAAATTTTCAGCGGTTAGGATCTCCTTGTTGACAGTTCCTTTTTTCACACTTCACTAGGATAGCATGCCTAAATTTTCTATCATGAGCAATTTGCCTTAAGAGGATATCCAAACTTTTTACTCTTTTACTAGTTATTTGACTTTAGAAACCGTTGGTGAACGGGGATGGAGATTTCAACTTTGGTCGTTATAAATTGCGTGGAAAGACCTTTTCAATCTTGTGGGAGTAGTCATATAATTTGTGTTAGTAATGTAAATTTGATTTGATGTTTTTTTTTTTTTCTTTTTTTGGGATAGTGCTACTATATAGTTTTGGTATAGGTATGGGGGATGATTACGAGACTACAAAATTTAAATATTTAAAAAATTAAATAAATAATGAAACTAATAATTAAAATGTATTTATGCAAACTCCGTAATAGCTCAATCCATATAAATTAAACGGGAACACCTCCTTTCAGAAAAAGAAAAAAGAAAAAGTGTGAAGAACACCAATGACTTTTTTTCTTCAACTTTTTTATTCTGAAATACTAACTTCAGTGGAGTCGATTCGAATTTAATATTACTAAATTTATTGAGGGTTCTTGCCATCCAACCTCATGGTGTGGTGGTGTGGAGATCACATGTAACTTTTGTTGGTAATATTTGAACTGTCAAACTTGCATATGTTATGATAATGCCACATATTTCAATTTATATTTTAACTCATGCTATGACATTTTAATTTAATTAAGTTACCATATACATATTAATTACTTATGATTTTTCTTGTCATATATATATATATATATATAGAATTAGTCTATCACATTAATAGTTGAGTCACAAGTCAGAACCATATAAGATGCAAAATATCTAACGTTAGCTTTACAAGACAAGATGAGTTTGGCACGATATAGTAGCCTTGCACTTTAAAGGTTATAGTTCGAATATATCCTCTCAAGCCAAAATCTTGAACTTACTATAATATCTTAAAAAAGGAAAACAAATATTAGTTATTTAATTTAAAAATAATAATTTTTAATTTTACTGGATCCAGGATACCACATCATCCATCGATTTGCTCCAATGATGACTGTCTCTTGTACGTGCAGGAAACACTCACACCGGTGACAGTTACGTGGGGCAACGGACAACGAAAATGGTGCATGAAGCAACCCAATACATTAAGAGATGCTTAGGCGGCAGAGAAGATGATGCAATAATGTTTTGTGGGTCAGGCACAACAGCCGCCATTAAAAGGCTCCAAGAAGTTATGGGATTCTTCTTGTGAGCAAGTCCCTTTACTTGCTAAATTCCTCTCCTCCTTCCACTTGCGGAGGTGGAACTGTTAACTACGTTAACGGCTTCAATGAGAAGGTATCCTCTTTACTTTCTTTGTTTATCCAATTTCAATAATAATTGTATAAGTCTTTTTTGGTTAATTTTTATTATTTTACGAAGCAATTTTTTTTTCTTTTTTGAGAAAAATTTTACAAAGCAATTTTAAGTTAACGAAAGTAGTGTTTTTTGTATCCTCCGAGCCAGGTGGAGTGTACTGCCTTTCCCATACTCGTGGGTAGATGTTAAAGGCTTGTTAAATATCTCCTAGTTCTAATTTTAATTTTTACAAGTACATATTCAACCTGCTCACATAACATTTGATTATGACAGTCTTGCTAAATCCCTTACCAATCCATTAGAGTTTGATTAAAATTGAAAAATTAAACATGGTAACGAAAATCCTTACCATTAGCCATAAACTCGTTGTCCACATTAGTTCTTAGCCAAAAGTCCGCTTGTCAAGAGAGTTTTTACTTTGATTTTTAAAATTTTCATTTCTGACCAATTTAAAAATAATAATAATAATACTAAATTTTTGATGCATGTCATACCATTAATTCACGGATTTATAAAATTTTATTTAAAAATGGGTTTATTTTTTTTAATGATTAGATAAGATTATTTATTAATAATAATTATTAAATTGATTATAAAAGTGATTATTAAAAAATATCCAATAATTATTATTGATGAATAATCTTCTTAATCAGTAAGATAGTTAATCCAATTAGATATCATTAGCATTTTAGACTTAACGGCGCACGTGGGGTTGTTGTGCTCAAAGCTTCCCAATTAAGGATTGAAGCAAAATTATATTTTTTTAAACAAAAAAGGAATGAAGCAAAATCATCCAAGTACAATTAGTATTTGGGGCCACTAGGGTACGTGGGGTTCGCGGGGTTGTAATTAGATTGAATGAATTGAATTGAATTTCTCTTACTATGTTTGTCAACTAAATTTAATTAAACATTAATTCTATGACACAGTGTATGTGGATGATATCGAAGCCAGAGAAAATGGATTACTAGGTGGGGCCACTTGGGCACATGGTTTGTAGTTAGGTGGAATGAATTGAATTTAATTTCTTTCGTTATGTCAACCAAACTTGCATTAATTGCAGGACACATTGTACGTGGATGACATAGAAGCCAGAGAAAATGGTGGAACTCCTCAAATTGTCCAAACGATTAGAGCAGCACTGGCTTTTTGGGTAAAAGAGTGCATCAGTTATGAAGTGATAAAAGACCAAGAGGACATTTACATACAAAAAGCACTCCAAAGGCTTCTCACAAATCCAAACATCTAGGTTTTAGGGAACACAAGCGTCAAACGACAAGCCATTTTATCATTTCTCATATTTCCATTTACCTTCTCTTCTGAGGGGAGTGACAATGAACCGCGCTGTGGAAGCATATGACCAAAAGGGATAAGCCTCTTCATGGGGCTTTTGTGGCAACACTCCTCAATGACCTATTCGGAATCCAGGCACGAGGCGGTTGCGCTTGTGCGGGACCTTACGATCACAGTTTACTTGATTTCGATGAGATTCGGTCACATAAAATTCGTTCTGCTATCGAAAAGGTTATTATTATTTCTTAAGCATTTTGTTTATGAAATCAAGACATCTGTTAACCTAAAACTAGTTTTAAAATAAATTATTGAAACTGGTTTTCTCTATACATTTTTTGTTAAACCTAGGAGTTTTTGAAATTATGGGGTGAATAGAGTTGTTTGATGTTTTGTTTACTGCAGGATTATGTGGGAGTAAAACCAGGATGGACAAGAATAAACTTCCCCTACTACATGTCAAATGAGGAATTTGAGTTCGTTCTTGTTGCAGTGGAGTTCATAGCCACATATGGGCAGAGATTTCTTCCTTTGTATCACTTCGATATAAAAACTGGGCAGTGGAGCTATAAAAAGACACTCAAGGACTTGATTGGTAAAGAAAACAATAGCAATATCCACATCAAACCGTTGGATAGTGCCACAAAGGAAAAAAGCAAATGCAAAGAACACAAAAGTTCATATGACAAACATATCGGAATGATTGCAAATTATGATACATATTTGGAAATTGCTAGCCACATTGCTAGCCTTCTTCCTAAGTTTCCCTGCCAGGGTAGCCTACCAGAAGGTATCGATCCTGATATTTTGCACTTCAGGATATAGTTTTTCATCTGGATTTTTATAAATGATATATATCTAAGTTAATACAACGTTTCATTCATTCTTTCCAATCACACTAGCTTGTCAATCTTCTTCCCTTTTTGAAGCTTTTTGAGACATATAGTGATGTGCCAAAAGTAACTTGTATCACAATTACAGTCAAGAATTGCTATAATATCGTGATTCCAAAGACATCACAACTTAAAAAAAAGCTAATTTTCTTACTTTATCAGTGTCACTTAATGACCATTAATCACCATTTGTTTAAATGGTTTGAGGGGCAATTGCATTTCTTTGTTTAGTATTTTTACCCAACCACTAACATTATCCATAAATTGTAACTCTTAGATTGATTGTAAAGGTAGTTATTAAAATCAATCCAAAGGCTATAATTTATGGATAAAATTAGTAATTGGTAAAGTAGTCAAACCCTATATAAAATTAAATAAATATTTATAAAAATTGTTTTTTATTAATATTTTATTTGTAAAAAAACCAAATTTAAGAAAACTAAAACTTTATAAAAGTATTTAATTATTAATTAATACTCAAAAACATTAAAAATCAAAGAAAACTTTATGATCATCATCTTAACATTCACCTTCTTTTCACAATATTGGTAAATAACAAACTTCATTCAAAACATATTAGAAGAACTATAAATAAGTTTATCTCTTAGCCTTACTTATTATACTTACTCGGAATAGTGTTTTTGATGCCTATTCAAGAACACATTCTGTTGAAATTATGTAACATTGATGTCTTGGGAGATAAATTAGAGGAAGTTGTTGTAAATTGACAAAGCAACAAGCCTGATATTGATGGATGGTGATTTTGTGATATTATTTAGGGATAATCTCATTTTCTCCTTTATAGTTTGATGAAATACCTAAAATCACCTTATTTTAAGAAATCACTAATATTCTCCTTATTAATTTACAAAGTAGATTAAAGGAAAAAAAAACCTACCATTAATTTGAACGTTAAAAGTCAACGTTTGATTGTTAATGTGGAATTGTAAAACTATCAAAATAAAATAAAATATAAAAAAATATTAATATTTAATAAAATGATAATTTAGTATTTAAAAGAATTAAAAAAAAAAAATCTTTTTCGTCCATATTTAAAATGGATAGTAGTGGTCAAAACTAATAAAAAAATTTTAAATTTGAAAAATATTAATATTTTTTTTAAAAAATTATGTCCACCGTCCTTCAACATGATGGACGATTGACATAATTCTTAAAAATAAAAAATAAAACGTAAAAGTTAAGATAAGAACTCTCTCTCTCTCTATCGGCAGTGGTCTCCTCAATCGGCGACTATTGAATTGAGTACAAGCTAATTTAAGATCGGTTTATGCTCCATCTGTTAATATATTTTGAGATCATTTGTTTTCTTGGTGATTTAGGATATATATGCATGGCATTAATAACAAATTAGGATGTTCTAAGTTTTCAAACTTTTTATGGTGCTAGTTTCATGATAAAAATTAAAAAAATAATAAAAAAAGATTAGTTGACATTGATAAAAGCCAACAAAACTATCAGAATTTTCTTGTCTTGATCCATCAGAAAAATTCAGATGAAGTTGCTCATTATCTTCAATTGCAACAAGAAGGAATATGCTTTGCCGGAATCGAAATCGCACTTCCCTATAACATGGGAGCAGTGGTCTCATGTGATATTTGATTAAAAAGTCCCACTTTAGTAGATCGCTCAAACAATATGGAATGGCTGGTTCTAGTTCGTTTGAACGATCTGACTAGATCATTTAGAATTTCATATCATTTTAAATTATCTGCTTTTTTATTTTTTTAATTTCTTATCATTTTTTTTTTAATTTTTAGTTTTTTTAATTTTATTTTTATTGATTTATTTTTTTTAATTTTCATATATTTTTATTTATTTATAGTTTATTTTTTTGTGTTTAATTGGATCTCCACCATCTATCTCAACTTGGTAAACAGTGGCGATCCCATGTCTCCACCCTTTAATATTTTTTATTTAAAATATATTTTTTATTTTTTTCATATTTTAGTAATATTAAACGGGGGCAATCTAGTCTTTTCCATCATTGTTCACGTCAAAATGCACTTTTCAGTAATTCATGTAATGGTTGGGAGTAAAATAAAAATTTGAGAAAATAAAAGGGATAATTAGCGATTATTTCAAACTACAAAGAGAAACAAGGATTATTCCATACAATTATTTCGTAAAGATTGTCCAATGCTATTACATACGTGAAATGCCATTTTACTAAACACAATCTATATGAAACACATTAACTACCTAATTCATCTCATGTCAAGCAAACATATATGTTGATTTTAAAATACCTGAAGCATATAAATCAAAAACTAATAATGTTTACTCAATTAAGTTGCAATGGTTCTTGTATGGATTGAAACAATCCTGATGCATGTGGTATAATCGTCTTAGCAAATGTCTGATAAATAAATAATATATTAATAATCCTACATGTCCATTTGTATTCATAA
The DNA here is from genome assembly GCA_021234005.1 of Nephelium lappaceum. Taxonomy (NCBI): domain Eukaryota; kingdom Viridiplantae; phylum Streptophyta; class Magnoliopsida; order Sapindales; family Sapindaceae; genus Nephelium; species Nephelium lappaceum. The sequence goes on from CM037999.1 coordinate 21,954,417, forward strand.
AGAAATCAGAATTTGAATTTGCAATTATAGCAGTATATGTCGATGACATAAATTTAATTAAAACTTCTAAAGCGCTTATAAGAACAGTTGAATATTTGAAAAGAGAATTTAAGATGAAAGACTTGGGGCAAACAAAATATTGTCTCGCCCTAGAGATCTAGCATAATTCACATAGAGCACTTATCCATCAAAGAGCATATATTGAAAAAATCCTAAAACGTTTTAATATGGATAAAGTTCAACCTTTGAGTACCTTTATGGTTGTTTAGTATCTTAATCCTAAAAATGATCAATTTTGACCTAAAAAAGACAATGAACAGATGCTTGGTTTAGAAGTACCATATTTTAGTGCAATTAGTGTGTTATTATATTTAGCACAATATACTAAACCTAATATTACTTTTTTAGTAAATCTATTGGCTAGATTCAGCTCTGAACCAACATGATGTCACTAGAATGGGATCAAACATGTTTTTCGTTATCTTCGTGGTACAACAGATTTAAGGTTATTCTATTTAAAATTTGCTAGTGGTGCAGGTTTGATTGATTATGCTGATGCTAGATATTTTTTAGATCCCCACAAAGCTCGTTTAAAAACTGAATATCTTTTTACTTATAATAATACAACAATTTCCCGGCGCTCCACAAAATAGACTTTTGTTGCTACATCATCCAACCATTTTAAAATTCTTACACTTCATGAAACAAGTCGAAAATATATACGATTGAGATTTGTCATTCATCACATCCAGAGTATATGTGAACTATCTACTGTATCGAATTCCCCAACAATCATATATGAAGATAATATTGCATGTATAGCTCAAATCACAGGTTGATACATCAAGGGAGATAGAACTAAACATATTTCATCAAAGTTCTTTTATACTCATGAGCTCCAACAAAGTCAGTAGATCGATGTTAAACAAGTCCATTCCATGAATAATCTTGTAGATTTATTCACCAAAACACTACCAACATCAAAATTCGAGAAATTGATTTATGGCATTGGAATGCGTCGATTATGTAAACTATATAATTAATTATGAAATATTCCTTCAGTGAGAGTATATTAAGTTAATGTAGACACATGTGCACTGCATTCTTTCTTCTTTCGATCAGTTTTTGTCTCATTGGGTTTTTTTGATAAGGTTTTAACGATACAGTTCCCTTTAAACACATCCAAATACTATTAAATCTAGAATATTAGTGTGTCTTTTATCTTCACTACAACAAAACAGTTTAATTATACTGGAATATCCATACCGAGCATTAAAGACTCGGTATGGATACCATTATTTAATTAAAAAAAAATTATATCGAATTATCCATACCTGGCATTTAATGCCCGGCATGGATAAAAATTTTTTATTATTTGAAAAATTTTTAAGTCAATTATCCATACCGGGCATTAGTAGCCCGGTATGGACAATATTTATTTTATTATTTTAAAAATTTATATGTGATTATCCATACCGGGTATTAATGGCTCGGTATAAATAATCAAATTTTTTTAATTAAAAAAATTATTTTTAGTATCCATACCACGCTCATAACCATGGTATCCATACCAGGTTGGTCATCTCCCGGTATGGATAATACATTTTAAAAAAAGTATCCATATCGGGCGGGTCATGTAGTCGGTATGGATAATACATTTTTTTTTTTTTAAAAAAAAAGGATTATCTATATCGGGCGCATGACGCCTGGTATGGATAATCTAGGTGTGTATTACATGGCAACTTCCCCCACTCGGCCCCCACCCCCCCCTCCCTCCCCTTATTTTACCATTTTCTTTCTCTCTCTATCTCTTTCTCTCACATCACTCTCTTCCAAACCCTAACCACCCCCTCTCCCCCTTCGTCGGCCGTTCACTACTCCAGTAGCCGTGCCGTTCATCTTGCCGGTCATCGCTATCCGTCGATCCACCTCCGGTTAGTCTTCTCTCCCCTTGTTCTTCTTCTTCTTTTTCTTCTCTTTTCCTTCTCCTTCTTCTTATTCTTCTTCTCATTTTCTTCTTCTATTACTATTAACATTCTGTGTCTCTCTCTCTCCTACAATCTAATCCTTTTTTTTTTTTTTTTTTCCAAAATCACCCATCACCTTCCATTAATAACTCCTCTAATCCTCATATATTTTCTGGGTTCTCCTCAAAATCCCTTTTTTCATGTCTATAGTCATCAAGTTTCGATCTTTTTCAATAAAAAACACCAAAGTCTCCATTTTTGTTTGTTGTTTTAGTTGAAGAGGAAAAAGAGAATGACCGTGGAGTAAGCAAATGGTGGTGATTAGTTTTTGATTGGAATGAGAGTTTTGGCCTGTGGACGACGATGAAACTTGTCTCATGTACTTGGAGACTCTACTTTGTCAATGCCATGGTCTGTTTTTCTTTTTTTTTTCAAAGGGTTGTCAGATTTATTAGTCTTTTATTGTTGCTTGATTTGGTTAGTTTTGTAACATATGTTTAAGTTGCGTTACTATTGATTGTAGCTGCATGTAGAATCTTTTGTAAATGTCATGACTTTGGATTTTCTTGCTTCTTTTATGTGTGTTTTCGTTATTTTGTTGAATATTTATTGAAGTGATTGATTGTATGTTTAGACTAGTCAATTTGTAACTTTTGCATATGAAATATTGGATTTTTGGATATTTTACATGGAGAAATAATAGATCAGTTTTTCAGATTTTGGTACAATTTGATTGGTCTATTTTGTTTATGTGTGTGGGTGCATGTTGACTTTTTGAAAATTTTGAAAATATGAGTAAGGTGGTTTTGTTGAATGTGACTTGTGGATTCTGCAGTTACCATTACAAATCAGGTCATCACAACTTTGAAGATGTTGAGAGAAAACAAGGACAAGTTTGACTTGGTTATAAGCAATATGCATATGCCGAACATAGATGGTTTTAAGTTGCTTGAGCTTGTCGGGCTCGAGATGGACCTACCTGTCATAAGTATGCCAAGAACGTTCAACATTCATGTTTTTTTTTTCTATCATTTTTTGTTTAATTGAAGTGTTATTATTAATGGATATATTTTGCTTTGATGATGTATATTAATTCTGTAATCTTTAATCTTTAATTAGGTTTATTGATGTATGTTGTTATTTTTATTGTAATATTAAATCATATATATTTTAATTTGGAAGAAGAATTTAAAATTTAAATTTTTTCCATACCAGACGTGTGCCCGGTATGGATAATTGTATCCATATGCCCGGTATGGAAAATGATATACATGAGTGGACCCACAGGTCGACCCAAGTCTGGCAACATATCCATGTCGGGCAGTACCCGGTATGGATACTATTTATCCATATCGGTCGAGCACTCGACATGGATAATTGATATCCATACCTCTGTTATCCATACCTGGCATGGATAGTCAACCATACTAGGCATTGCCCGATATGATTGACTTGTTTTGTTGTAGTGCTTGCAGATTATGAAATATTTTTTGCTTATGTTTTCATTCCATTAGGCTTTTACTAACAAAAATTTAAATATAACGGTGTCATCCAAGAGGGAGTATTGAAAATGGTAGATTCTATCATTTATTAGTTAGTTGAAAACAAAGTAGTTGGCAAGTAAATGTTGATTACTTGCTTAGTCACCTTTTGCTTTACTATAAATATGTGCATTAGCTTTGTGCAAATTTCAATTGAGATGAGTGCATAAGTAATTTGCTTTTCTTCTATTCAATCTCTCTCTCTACGATATTTTGCTTCTACTTAAGTTTGTTTCTTTTGTTTTACAACAGATACCAGAAACAATATATATATATATATATATATAGTCAACTTCACTACATCAAATTCATCCCAACCCAGCTTTTTAATTTCTGTCTTTTTCTTTCTTTTTTTCTTTGGATAATCAACTAAACTACCATTTTAAGTTTTTGAAAACCATTAATTGTTAACTAGTTTTCTTGTTCATAATTTTTCCCTCAGCATGAAAATCAAACTATTCTTTCAGAAAGACAGTACCCCAAATGGTCAGGAAACAAGCCATAACAATAATACGAAAGCTAGCAGTAGAACCGCAAAATCTTGTACAAAAACAAGTTCATCACAGCCAAAGAATGATCGTGGCCAGGGCTCAGAATCACAGCAGACACTGGATATGGGCGAGCCAGGAAGGAAAGGACTAGCTTGGCTGCGATCTCAGATCATTAGTGGTGATTCGGAGTTTGATTCTCCATTTGGAAAACGTCAACTGAGCTATGTAGATCACACTGCTACAGGCTGGTCCCTTCACTGTATTGAAGATTATATCATCAACAATGTTCTTCCCTTCTACGGTAAGCTTCATTATTTGACTTTTTTTTCTTTTTTGCCTAAATTTTCTGTCATGAGCAATTTCACCTGAGAGGATATCCATACTTTTTACTCTTTTACTAGTTATTTGACTTTAGAAACCGTTAGTGAATGGGGATGGAGGTTTCAACTTTGGTCGTTATAAATTGTGTGGAAAGACCTTTTTCAATCTTGTGGGAGTAGTCATATAATTAGTGTTAGTAATGTAAATTTGATTTGATGTTGTTTTTTTTCTTTTTTCTTTTTTTTTGTTTCTTTGGGATAGTGCTACTATATAGGTTTGGTATAGGTATGGGGGATGATTACGAGACTACAAAATTTAAATAGTTAGAAAATTAAATAAATAAAGGACACTAATAATTAAAATGTATTTATACAAACTCCATGATAGCTCAATCCATGTAAATTAAACTTGGAAACACCTCCTTTCAGAAAAAGAAAAAAGAAAAGTGTGAAGAACACTAATAAGTTTTTTTCTTTAACTTTTTTATTCTGAAATACTAACTATGGTAGAGTCGATTCAAATTTAATATTACTAAATTTATTAAGTGTTCTTGCCATCCAACCTCATGGTGTGGTGGTGTGGAGATCACATATAACTTTTTTTTCTTTTTTGAAAAGGGATCACATATAACTTTTGTTGGTAATACTTGAACTGTCAAACTTGCATATGTTATGATAATGCCACATATTTCAATTTACATTTTAACTCATGCTATGACATTTTAATTTAATTAAGTTGACATATACATATTAATTACTTATGATTTTTCTTGTCACATATATATATATATATATAGAATTAGTCTATCACATTAATAGTTGAGTTACAAGTTAGAACCATATAAGATGTAAAATATCTAACGTTAGCTATATAAGACAAGATGAGCTTGGCACAATATATTAGCCTTACACTTTAAAGGTTATATTTCGAATATATCCTCTCTCAAGCCAAAATCTTGAACTTACTATAATATCTAAAAAAAGGAAAACAAATATTAGTTTTTTAATTTAAAAAAATAATTTTTAATTTTACTGGATCCAGGATACCAGATCATCCATCGATTTGCTCCAATGATGACTTTCTCTTGTACGTGCAGGAAACACTCACACCAGTGACAGTTACGTGGGACAACGGACTACGAAAATGGTGCATGAAGCAACCCATTACATTAAGAGATGCTTAGGCGGCAGAGAAGATGATGCAATAATGTTTTGTGGGTCAGGCACAACAGCCGCCATTAAAAGGCTCCAAGAAGTTATGGGAATAGCAGTGCCATCAATTATGAGAGAGAGGCTTATCAAAACCCTAAGCAATGAAGAGAGATGGGTGGTTTTTGTAGGGCCACATGAGCACCACTCCAACCTCCTTTCTTGGCGGCAGAGTTTGGCTGAGGTTGTGGAGATTGGTATGGATATTAATGGCTTAATGGATATCGAAGCTCTCCGACTCAAACTTGAATCCTATAAAGGTTCCAATCGACCACTATTGGGTTCTTTTTCTGCTTGTAGTAATGTGACTGGGATTTATTCAGATACAAGATCAATTGCCAGACTTCTTCATCAATCTGGAGGCTTTGCATGCTTTGATTTTGCCGCAAGGTACAACAACTTCCATATATGCTTCTCCATTTTATTTAGTAACATAAAAATCCAAGGGAGTTTTGATAATTCTCCCATTAAATTGATAATCTTTTTTGAACTGCTATTAGGTTAATATTGGTGTATATGGAACCAATACTTTATGACAATGCATGTTTTATTTGCAAAAGATATCTAAACTACTAAACAATACGTTAAAGATTGTCGAACACCTCTTTTGAATCTTCAAATTTGTTCAAGACCTCTCTCAAACTTTATCACATATATCGTAAACTACCACATGTCATAAACTACCACAATCAACCCAGGTAGTTTATCAGTCCTCAAAATTTGGGAACAATTTAAAAAAAGACCTTAAGAAGGAAATTAGTGATATTCTCAATTTTATTTATTTTTGCAAGTAACTGAATTAAGACATTAAATGCTAATTTGGTGGGTTTTATATTTGATGGGAACAGCGGTGCTTATGTGGAGATTGAAATGAAATCGGGAGAGATAGATGGGTATGATGCCATTTTCCTAAGTCCTCATAAGTTTCTTGGTGGGCCAGGAACACCTGGGATTCTTCTTATGAGCAAGTCCCTTTACTTGCTAAATTCCTCTCCTCCTTCCACTTGTGGAGGTGGAACTGTTAATTACGTTAATGGCTTCAATGACAAGGTATCCTCTTACTTTCTTTATTTATCCAATTTTAATAATAATTGTATAACTTTTTTTGGTTACTTTTTATTATTTTAAGAAGCAATTTTTTATTTTTTCTTTTTTGAGAAAAATTTTACAAAGCAATTTTAAGTTAACGAAAGTGGTGTTTTTTGTATCCTCCGAGCCAGGTGGAGTGTACTGCCTTTCCCATACTCGTGGGTAGATGTTAAAGGCTTGTTAAATATCTCCTAGTTACTAATTTTAATTTTTACAAGTACATATTCCACCTGCTCACATAACGTTTGATTATGACAGTCCTTGCTAAATCCCTTACCAATCCATTAGAGTTTGACTAAAATTGAAAAATTAAACATGGTGAAGAAAATCCTTACCATTAGCCATAAACTCGTTGTCCACATTAGTTCTTAACCAAAAGTCCGCTTGTCAAGAGAGTTTTTACTTTGATTTTTAAAATTTTCATTTCTGACCAATTTAAATAATAATAATAATAATAATACTGAATTTTTTGATGCATGCCATACCATTAATTCACAGATTGATAAAATTTTATTTAAAAACGGGTCTATTTTTTTTAATGATTAGATAAGATTATCCATTAACAATAATTATTAAATTGATTATAAAGATGATTATTAAAAATATCTAATAATTATTATTGATGAATAACTTTCTCAATCAATAAGATAGTTAATCCCTTTAAAGACTAGATATCATTAGCATTCTAGACTTAACGGGGCACGTGGGGTGGTTGTGCTCAAAGCTTCCCAATTAAGGAATGAAGCAAAATTATGTTTTTTTGAAAAAAAAGGAATGAAGCAAAATTATCCAGGTACAATTAGTATTTGGGGCCACTAGGGTGCGCGGGGTTGGCGGGGTTGTAATTAGATTGAATGAATTGAATTGAATTTCTCTCACTATGTTTGTCAACTAAATTTAATTAAACATTAATTCTATGACACAGTGTATGTGGATGATATGGAAGCTAGAGAAAATGGATTACTATGTGGGGCCACTTGGGCACGTGGCTTTGTAGTTAGGTCCAATGAATTGAATTTGGGAGATTTATCATTTTCAGCCAAATAAAAAGAGAATTTTTGTTTTTACCTACTATTTTATAGAAATTTGTTTTTAACCCCTCAAACAAATTATTTCCATTCTATACCCAAGATTACTAAATTACCCTTCAAATTAAAATCACCCAATTGCCCTAAGCGAAATTACCAAAATAGCCTTCTGCTTCCTCCTACTTCCTCCTAGCATCCAAACCTCTCTTCTTTTTCTCTTTACTCTATTCATGGTTTTTGTTCTCTTCCATTCACCATTATAGCCGAAAGTCAAACCTCCTAGTAAGGGATTCTTCATTTGAGCTTCTTTGTCCATTGAAGGTTTTTGATCCATTCAAGTATGATCTATTTTGAAGCTTCTTCTTTCATTTCAAGTGATTTGAGTTTCGAAGGTAATGTATGTCTTTTTATTGGTTGGTTTTTAGGTTATTTTGTTCAAATTGTAAGGTAAAGGCTTTAAGAGTGATTTAGTTGTGATAAATACCATCCGAAAGATAGATTTGTAGATTTGTAGTTTCTGCAAAATCTGCGACGAAATCGGTTTTTAAATTAACTAAAAAACCGATTTCGGTTTTTACAGAGGTGTAAAACCGATTCTCTATTGTGATCGGTTTTTTCATGCCACTCAAAAACCGAATTCGGTTTTTCATGTATATGAAAAACCGATTGAGCAATTTTTGATGTTTTCGATATTTGTTGTGTTTTGGATGCCGTGTATTAAAATTTAATGTTATATGTGGTTAGATATGATCGTAGGCAGTGTTAGCATAATTGTGATATATCTTTTGTTTTTAATGATGGACATTGATTTATTGTGTTAGATTTTGTTATATATGATTGTACTTTGTAATGTTGTCCCTATTATAGTGAGACTAATTAAACATTCTTTGAATGTTATAGGAATGGCTCATGAAACGATCGTCATCAACTTTGATGGAGAGTGGAATGGATCTAACTACGTTGGGGGTGAGTCGATCATGTGTGGGGTCTCCAAAGATAGTAGTTTTTCATCGTTGGTGGATGTTGTGTATAGAGAGACTAGCATTGATAGAAGAAGGTGGGATATTCGTATATATTATTTACTACAAAGCATGACAAATGGTCAAGTGAAAAAAATACGTATCATGTCCGATCTTGGTGTGGTTGGTTTGATGGCGGTGAGAAATGTTGATGTTAGGAAGATTTACATTGATAAGGTTGTAAGAGATTTTGGAGCTGGAGTTAGTAGGCATATCGTTCGTCCAAATGTCACCAACTCAATACCAGACACAAGACATGAGATGCCAAATAGTAATAGACCTATAGATCCGTATATGGTTCAAAGTCAATTTTATCTGACTTCAGGTGTTGGTAGCAATCAGGTTGATGCTTCGGTCACCCCATTTACATCTATGGAAGGTCTCATTCATGACATTAGTAATGATTATATGAATGATGTTAGTGATGATGGAGAGCAAGACATAGATGATAATGGTGATGGGACAGGGGATAGTGATGAAGAGGAAACTGAAGATAGTGATGAAGAGGAAGCTAGAATTAATGATGTCGATGAAGATGAAGGGTTTCCAGAAATAAGATTTTCGGGTTTACAATTTCAGAACAATCCTTCACAACCATACTGGATTGTTCCCGGTGTAGAACTAGGCGACATTGAGGCTACTTCAAGCGCTATGTAAACTATCTATCAACGTGGTACTTTGTATAAAGGTGCATTCTTTGATAGTAAACAAGAAATGTGTACAGCTATTGGAGAATATGCTCTAAAATCCAAGTTTGAATATCGTGTTAGACGTTCAGACGCGGAACGATTTGAAGCTGGTTGCAAGGATAAGAGTTGTAGCTTTATAGTTCGTGCAAGATGCAGAACAGGTTGTTCGATGTGGTTTGTATTGAAGTATGTGGCGGAACACACGTGTCGTCAAGTAGCCATGGAATCACATATGAAACGTGTGAAGGCTATTGTTATCGGAAAATTATATGCGGGAAAGGTGGGGATGGATATTTATACACCTAATCGTTTGATCGGAGAAATGCTAAACCAGTATGGTGTGCAGATCTTATACAGTAAAGCTTGGAATGCTTTACAATATGCAAAGAAACTAGCATATGGACAAGCGGACGAGTCATGCCAACAGCTTCCGTTCTACTTTGAAATGTTAAAAGTATCAAACCCCGGCACCATGATGGCAATTAAGAGGGATGAAAACAACCGGTTCTTGTATTCGTTCGTTGCACTTGGAGCTTGTATTGAGGGTTTTCGATCTTACATGAGACCGGTTGTTGCTATTGATGCCACCCATTTGAAAGGTGAATACAAAGGGGTGATTTTTTTTGCTGCCTACAAAGATGGGTCGGAGATGATTTATCCCATCACTTTTGGATTTGCTGATGGAGAGTCAGACCGTTCATGGACTTGGTTTTTAAGCAGATTACGAGAGGCGATCGGTGTGTCAAACAATTTTCTTATCGTATCCGATCCTCATAAAAGCATATCAAATGAGATGAGTGTAGCTTTTCCCGAAGTCCCTCACATATTGTGTTTTTTCCACCTATGGCAAAACCTTAAGCAACACTGTAAAAAGTTTTCGAATGTAGTGGAAAAAGCATTTTACAGTGCATCATACAGTCATGTGCCATATGACTGCGATAGAATGTTAGAAGAAATTCGGGCGTTGCATCCGAAATCATATGACACTTTGGTTAAGGTTGGGGTAAGCAGGTGGTCACGGGCATATTGTCCAAACAGAAGATATGACATGATGACCACTAACATTGTAGAATCACTCAACAATTGCATGATGCAAGCACGTCGTTTGCCAATAACTACCGCACATGAATATGTGAGAAATGTGTTACAAAGATGGTTTAATAATAGACGTGGTGCTACTGAAAAACTCACGACTTTTGTTACCACTGCTGCGTACGATCGAATCATGTTGGCCAAAAATTTATCAACGGAAGGTACCGTACATCCTATTACAGAACCGATCACATACAGTGTTCTACATCTTAGCAAAGGCGATGCGGTGGTTAATATTGAAACGTGCACATGCACTTGCTTGAAGTGGAACTTAGATCAGTTGCCATGTATTTATGCATGTGCTGTAGCCAGGTATTATAATTGTACGTTGTTAATTTCTATATTTAATGTCATATCATAGTTTTACATTTAAATAAATATTTATGATACATGTCAGGTTTAAGGGCGTCAGTTGTGATACACTTTGCAGGTCATTATTATAGCACAGATTGGCTGAAAGCTACATATGCACGTCCGATCAATCCCGCTACTAAATTGTCTGATTGGAATGTTTTCGCGGAAGTTAGAAGCATAATTGTACTACCACCTATAGGAAAAAGGCAAGCAGGTAGGCCGAAAGAGGTTCGGATTCCTTCCGTTGGGGAAGCTCGTCGAACTAAGAAGTGTGGAAAATGTGGTCAGAGGGGACATAACCGTCTTCGTTGCCCTAACCCCCCAACATCCTTCAGTGGAGGGACGAGCGGAGCCGCAAGTGCAGAAGCCCAAACTAGCGAAGCCGCTACTGCAGAAGTTGGAACAAGTGCAAATGCTCATCCAAATACTGTGCCCTCACGAAGATGCCACCTCTGTCATGAGACTGGACATAACCAACATCGATGCCCGCAATGGTTTCGTCCTCCCAATCAAATGATGGGTAATGATCCAAACATTGATGATTAGACACATTAATTAATTGAAGCTTTTATTTTAATAATATGTATTATGTTATTTCACGCTTACTTGTTTATGTTGATTTAATCTTCATCAGAGTACAATGAAACTTATATTATTTTTTGTTTAATGATGTCTTGCAAGTATTTTATTAATTAGAACACATCTAGCATGTAAATGTGCATTTATTTATTTAGCATATGTTTAAATTTTGGGAACTCAAACTTTTATAATGACACTAGGTTTCCTCAGTTATATGACACATTATTTAGCATAAGATTGCAATAATATACACCAGGTCTAAATTGGTAAAAGAAACTGATTTCGTTATTCAGGTTGATCGGTTTTTCAGGTTGATCGGTTTTTCATTATTGATAAAAAACCGAAATCGGTTTTTAATAGCTCATAAAACCGACATTGCTTCATCTGCCATATGCACGTCTGATCGGTTTTTCAGTTAAAGGAGAAACCGATTTCGATTTTTAAGCCCACTTAAAAAACCGATCTTTGTCTTTCTTGAGTTCATCCCCTTCTGATGGCTCTTGGTGGGCAACAAATGACCCCGACTTACTTAAATTTAAACAATTAAAGTAAAATTGGGTAAATAACTTACGTAATGGCTATGTATGGTGAAGTTGAAGTTAAACCTGGTATTCGGTGATAACATTTTCACATTGTACAAATCTTAATGTAGATTCATCTAACCTATGTTTTATTGTTATATTAGTCGATATTGAAATGCAACATTAATTCTATGGTTTTTAGTGTATTTTGATCACTGGAAACCTAACATTTGAAGGGAAAAGGGGTCAAAATCTCTCAAAATGCCATGATCGGTTTTCCATATTAGTTAAGAAACCGCAATCGGTTTTCCATTAACCTTAAAAACCGAACAATAATTTATCCCACCTTTTTCGTCTAATTGGTTTTTCATACGTATGAGAAACCGATTTCGGTTTTTACACCACTGAAAAACCGATCAGACAATTATTTCTCCTTTTTGGATATTATTGAATAATACTATATATTCATTCATTATATGGTAATCAATAACCTATAATCAAGAATGATCCAAACGTATATGTGGCTTCCATTTTTATTTATATAATATTGATAGAATGGAATAAATTAAATTTTATATAGTTTTCCATATAATCACATAGGCATCAAGTGTAAACTTTTTTATCTCCACACCCATCATTTTAAAAAACCTTCATTCTTTTACTTTAGGAAAAAAAAAAACCTATTAATTAAATTTTAAAAAACCTTCATTCTTTATTAAGTGCTGTTTATATACATTATTTGTGCGACTCTACCGATTTTATTCACTGTTATTATTATATATTATCAGAACCTGAAATTGTAAATTAGACTTTAAGTTATTAGAACCTTAAGTTCTGGATTTTCAATTAATATAACTTGAAGTTCTAAAGTTTAATTTATTAGAATCAGAAGTTCTAAATTTTCAATTTAATTAGAACCAAAAGTTATATATTCTAAATTTGTTTAGGGCCAAAAGTTCTACACTTCTCATTTAATTACAATAAGAAATTCTATAAGTAATTAAAATGATTGGTGTGATTTAGAAAAGAATTCAATCTCAATTACACCAAAACCTGAAATTTTGAGTTACTATCAAATTTAGATATGTAATTATGAAATACAATCACATCATAGCTTGAAAACAATTAAAAAAAAAATTATAACGTGATTTCATTGATTATAGATCGTTACATATTTTATTTGGAGTTCATTGATATTAACACAAATAAAAGGTAAAATGTGTATATATAATTTATTTAATTAGAAAATAAATAAAAAGGTAAATAAAAATATTAGAAAATGCTCCCATTTAATTAATAAAAATAAATACAATTACTTATATAAATGAATGAATAATTAATAAAAATAAATACAATTACTTATATACAACCTCTCCATCAGAGTCAACTATCCATTTTTCAAATTTATTTACTTTATACAATGGTGTCGAAAAGGTATACAAATCCCTTGCAATCTCTGCCCTCAGTGTAATGACATCTGCAACCTGATCCGGTCGTCTTGATTTCCATGTAGTCTCGTTTGATTGTAACAAATCACGTATGCACATGGCCACATATGCTCCATAGCTCGTCCTGTATTAATAATAAATTAATTAAATGATGTTATCATACCATTAAATATAATATAAAATAAAAATTATATATATTATATATATAAATATTGAATTTTCATTAAGTTATAAATTTACTCACCCATCGGGTTGCTGGGGCACAACTGATCTATCAAGACGTTCAACTGTCCATCGCTCATCCACAGGTGGCATTTTATCTGGGTCCTCTCATAAAATCCCACAAACCGCAATAAAATGGGCATTAAACGCACCAACGGCTCAAGTGGCTCAATGCGGAAAGCTAAGTCAGTATGTGCAAGAGAATCATATATTAATATCTTCTTCTGTCTCAAGCACACCTGACAAAGGACCCAGTGATTTTGATCTAGGCTACATGGCAGCAAAACCTGCAATTTGAAGACGTTAGTGATATAAGACTAATTAAAATATTTAAATGATCAAATAATAACTTATAATTTTTCGTACAACACTCACATTTTCAACTTCCCACCACGGTACTAATGAGTCTAACTTGTCAGAACCGAATGATAGCCACTCTGAGGGTACATCAGCTGTAACTGGATCAAATTTTTTTCCTTTGAGGACGTATTGCTCTCTATAGTATAATGTCATCAATGCTTGCAAAATAAAAAATTAAACATGTTATCACACTTAAGGGACATATGACGATAAATTGTAACGACATAACTGATTAAAATGTAAACACTCACAAATAAAGAGCTCCCATGAACCGCATATCTAGTATCATCAACCTCATTCCACTTCTTTCGTAAACACATCAAATAAGAATCGATGTGCTCAGAAGTCAACCATCTGTTCTCATCCTCAATGGTTCGTAATGTGTCTGGTATCACGCACCATTGACAACGATCAATTGCACGCCTAAAATAAAAGAAAAAAAATAGGTTAAATTTTTATTAATAGTAACCAACATAAAGGTATAAAACTGCTTATTATCAAAACCTGAAATCCAAAGAAGTGGAAGAAGCTTTGTATTCATTGTAGACAACCTCTACGGGGTCTACAGACTCTGCCACCTCCTCAACCTGCATTTGGGGCACCTTCTTTTTCTTTTTTGGCGGTCCAGGATCAGTGTATAGTGTCCGCAGAGATGCCGCTGGCTTCGTCTTTCGTTTGCCCCGCTCCTGAATGACCTCATCACGCAACTGTAAGGAAATCAAAACTATCAATTAAAATAAACATTTAGAATTGTAAATCAAACTGTAACACAATTGAAATACTATATGTACCTGGTCATCACCACTTTCATCCTCCTGATGGATCTCCTGCTCCTCCTGATGGATGGCTGTCTGGTCTCTATGGATAGGCGACTGATGGACTACCTCATCATCATGGCCAGGTGACTGATGGACCCCCTTGTCCTCATATGGTGGTGGTGGGCTATAGATATGGTCAGGTGACTGATGGACCCCCTCGTCCTCATGTGGTGGTGGTGGTAGGGGTGAAGGGGGGGGGGGGGGTTAGTGGTGGTGGGCTATAGATATGGTCATCAGAGACAATGCTCCCATCATCATCATCATCATCATCGTCGTCGTCGTCGTCGTCGTCGTCGTCATCCATAGGAATCTTTAAATATTCTTCCACCCGTCTCAGCCTTCTATCCATCTTACTTACTTTCTTGTAGGTTGCCTTCTGTAAACCCACAAGGTACTCAAACAACTGCATCACCTGCATAAATAAGTCATTTTACACAGTGTACACAATTGAAAAAAAAAAATTTCAACAGAGTCTCCCCTGTTTTTTGAGTATCTAAGGAAATATAACCTGTATATTTAAAATTACACTTCGTCTATCATGTTTAGAGACTCCGTCTCTCTATCCCACTTCATATATTATATAACATATCCACAACTTTTCCATTTACTCAAATGCACATTCACTTAACAATGAAATAAAAAAAAAAAAACGATTAAGATTCGCACCTCAGAATGTATTGTAGGTACATCGGGCGCCTTTTTTGCTCGTAACTCCGTAAAGCTATCCTCTGATTCAGGCTGTGCACTTGGGATGTCTTCATGCTGCTCCTCATCATCCCTTGCAAACTCATCAACCTCATCATCACCCCTTTCATCATCACCACGTGCATCATCATCCTCCTCACTCCCTCCACCACCAACTTTATGTACCTCTTCGCCAACCAAATGTTTCGGATTGAATGATGTCCAATAATCCGTCTCCTTTTCAGCATCAGTAGGCTCAAGGGTTTGTGCAATACCAACTATCTGCAATATACATATATAAATGGTTAGTTATATTATTATTAAGGATGGTTAAAACAAAAAAAAATGAAGGAAACTATTTCAATTACTTTCACCACTTACAGGGGGGAAATCATTCAGGTTGGTTATGCCTTTCGAGGTCCTCTTCAGTGTCCGTCTCCTACACATTGGCAATTCATTTTGTAAGGATTGATTATCTTTCGCTATCTTCTCTCGTAAGATCGGGAATATTTCCACCAACCACCACTATAATTTGATTAAACAAATAACAAAAATATAGTTAGTGTATATATATATACAATATAATTCTATATATCAACCGTATTAAAAGGAAACTATCATTAATTATTTACCATATTAAGTATACCTAAAATGCCGGAATATAACCATAAAGATTAATGGTCTTCGGTGGGTTTTTCACCCACTCTTCATTAATCGCCATATGGAGACAATGGATCAGCGTACTATAGCTCAATGTACCCTAAGGGAACGAGTTCCATAACTCCGTATTCTCTATCATCACCCACATAAAGTGAACAATGCTAGCCCTGTCATCCTGCCTCATGAAGAGATGGAAAGCAATCCCTACATTTGCTAACTTCAAAAGATCCTCATCATTTAAAACATTTTCACCCGCATGGCCCAGACGTCCTATATGGCTCCTTGCCTCAACAAAGGTGGCTAGACTGGGGACACTCGGCGACACTCCATCAAACAATCGCCATAGGATACTCTTTTCATCATTCTGCACCGTATTGAAGATTTCTCGATCTACACCCTCAAAAGGAAGTTCTGTCACCAATAAAAACTCTGTTTCCCAAACCTATATGTTCTTCCCCTGATTTCAAACCACATTTCATCACAGCGCCCACCGGGGACCTCCACCTCTCTAACAAGAAACCATAGTATCACTGAAGTAGTTGTTGTATTGTTGCTGCTTATCTCTAAAATATGTCCGAATGGGCACTCTCTTATGAACCGGTCGTATAAGCCTCGTCTAGTAATTACCGCAATGATTTTACCAAGCCATTTTTGCCCAATATGTGTGTTCCTGCTCGAATTCTTGCTAATTGTTTGTGAATTATATTTGTACTTGAAATCCATCTGTAGAAAACGACCAAAAACAGCAAATGATTAGTACAGTACAGTATTCAAATGTGAACACCTAAAATCGGTTTTTAACTATGTGTGAAAACCGATTAATATCATTGATCGGTTTTTCACCATGGCTGGAAAACCGATCAATATCATTGATCGGTTTTCCAGCCATGGTGACAAACCGATAAATGATAGTGATCGGTTATTCACTTCGGTTTTTCACAATACAAAAGAGAAAACAGATCAACCTATTGAAACCGAAGTGAAAAACCCCCGAAGTCGAAAATCGAAGTGAAAAACCGATTGTCAACAACCGATTTTGAAAAACCGATTGTCAACAACCGATTTCAAAAACCAATTTGAAAAACCGATTGTCAACAACTGATTTCAAAAACCAATTGTGAAAAACCGATTTCAAGAACATCAGGCCGACGACGTGATCATCGTTTTCAACACAAAAACAAACACAATCGCCCATTTTCAACACAAATACAACCAAATCTAACATATTCTAATCTAATCATCATAACCTAACACAAATCCAACAAACTTTAATCATCATAACACATAAAACATCTCAAATTTGCAAAACGAAATTAAAAAATCCCTAACATGGTAGATTCGCGTACCTTGCCAAACTTGAGAGGGTCGCCGGCGGTCGGAGATGCTCTGCAAATGTCGAAAACGGCGAGAGAATGGCCGGAACTTGTCGAACGGTTGGTCGGGTCGTGCAAGCGGGCGATCGGGTACGGGTCGCACAGTGTGAGTCAAGTTTTTGAATGGGAAATCGGTGATGAAAATGACTTTCCACCGATTTCTTACAAATATATAAGGAGGGGCTGTTTTGTAATTACATATTTTGGTGTTTTAATTTTTTTGAAAATTAAAGGCTTATAGGTAAATATATGTAAGGGCATTATGGGTATTTTGGGTATATAATAAAATTTATTTATTTGAGGGGTTAAATTCAATTTGTTTAAAAATATTGGGTAAAAACAAAAATCACCATTTTCAATTGGGTGTTTTTGGTAATTTTCACATTGAATTGAATTCCTTTCATTATGTCAACCAAACTTGCATTAATTGCAGGACACATTGTACGTGGATGACATAGAAGCAAGAGAAAATGGTGGAACTCCTCAAATTGTCCAAACGATTAGAGCAGCACTGGCTTTTGGAGTAAAAGAGTGCATCAGTTATGAAGTGATAAAAGACCAAGAGGACATTTACATACAAAAAGCACTGCAAAGGCTTCTCACAAATCCAAACATACAGGTTTTAGGGAACACAAGCGTCAAACGACAAACCATTTTATCATTTCTCATATTTCCATTTACCTTCTCCTCTGAGGGGAGTGACAATGAACTGCACCTATGGAAGCATATGACCAAAAGAGATAAGCCTCTTTATGGGGCTTTTGTGGCAACACTCCTCAATGACCTATTCGAAATCCAGGCACGAGGCGGTTGCGCTTGTGCGGGACCTTACGGTCACAGTTTACTTGATTTCGATGAGATTCGGTCACATAAAATTCGTTCTGCTATCGAAAATGTTATTATTATTTCTTAAGCATTTTGTTTATGAAATTAAGACAACTGTTAACCTAAAACTAGTTTTCAAATAAATTATTGAAACTGGTTTTCTCTATACATTTTTTGTTAAACCTAGGAGTTTTTGAAATTATAGGGGTGAATAGAGTTGTTTGATGTTTTGTTTACTGCAGGATTATGTGGGAGTAAAACCAGGATGGACAAGAATAAGCTTCCCCTACTACATGTCAAATGAGGAATTTGAGTTCGTTCTTGCTGCAGTGGAGTTCATAGCCACATATGGGCAGAGATTTCTTCCTTTGTATCACTTCAATATAAAAACTGGGCAGTGGAGCTATAAAAAGACACTCAAGGACTTGATTGGTAAAGAAAACAATAGCAATATCCACATCAAACCGTTGGATAGTGCCACAAAGGAAAAAAGCAAATACAACGAACACAAAAGTTCAAATGACAAACATATCGGAATGATTGCAAATTATGATACATATTTGGAAACTGCTAGCCACATTGCTAGCCTTCTTCCTAAGTTTCCCTGCCAGGGTAGCCTACTAGACGATATCGATCCTGATATTCTGCACTTCAGGATATAGTTTTTCGTCTGGATTTTTATAAATGATATATATCTAAGTTAATACAACGTTTCAGGCATTCTTTCCCATCACACTAGCTTGTCAATCTTCTTCCCTTTTTGAAGCTTTTTGAGACATCACAATTACAGTCAAGAATTGCTATAATATCGTGATTCCAAAGACATCACAACTTAAAAAAAAAAAAAAAAAAAAAAAAGCTAATTTTCTTTACTTTATCAAGTGTCACTTAATGACCATTAATCACCATTTGTTTTAATGGTTTGAGGGGCAATTGCATTCTTTGTTTAGTATTTTTACCCAACCACTAACATTATCCATAAATTGTAACTCTTAGATTGATTGTAAAGGTAGTTATTAAAATCAATCCAAAGGCTATAATTTTTGGATAATATTAGTAATTGGTAAAGTAGTCAAACCCTATATAAAATTAAATAAATATTTATAAAAATTGTTTTTTATTAATATTTTATTTGTAAAAAACAAAATTTAAGAAAACTAAAACTTTATAGAAGTATTTAATTATTAATTAATACTCAAAAACATTAAAAATCAAAGAAAACTTTATGATCATCATCTTAACATTCACCTTCTTTTCACAATATTGGTAAATAACAAACTTCATTCAAAACATATTAGAAGAACTATAAATAAGTTTATCTCTTAGCCTTAGTTATTATACTTACTCGAAATAGTGTTTTTGATGCCTATTCAAGAACACATTCTATTGAAATTATGTAACATTGATGTCTTGGGAGATAAATTAGAGCAAGTTGTTGTAAATTGACAAAGCAACAAGCCTGATATTGATGGATGGTGATTTTGTGATATTATTTAGGGATAATCTCATTTTCTCCTCTATAGTTTGATGAAATACCTAAAATCACCTTACTTTAAGAAATCACTAATATTCTCCTTATTAATTTACAAAGTAGATTAAAGGAAAAAAAAAAAAAAAAAAAAACTCCTGCAATTTATTAGAATATCAAAAAAAAAAAAAACCTACCATTAATTTGAACGTTAAAAGTCAACGTTTGACTGTTAATGTGGAAGGGTAAAACTATCAAAATAAAATAAAACATAAAAAAATATTAATATTTAATAAAATGATAATTTAGTATTTAAAAGAATTAAAAAAAAAAATCGCTTTCGTCCATATTTAAAATGGATAGTAGTGGTCAAAACTAATAAAAAAAATTTAAATTTGAAAAATATTAATATTTTTTAAAAAAATTATGTCCACCGTCTTTCAACATGATGACAGATTGACATAATTCTCAAAAATAAAAAATAAAACATAAAAGTTAAGAACTCTCTCTCTCTCTCTATCGGCAGTGGTCTCCTCAATCGGCGACTATTGAATTGAGTAAAAGCTAATTTAAGATCGGTTTATGCTCTATCTGTTAATATATTTTGAGATCATTTGTTTTCTTGGTGATTTAGGATATATATGCATGGCATTAATAACAAATTAGGATGTTCTAAGTTTTCAAACTTTTTATGGTGCTAGTTTCATGATAAAAATTAAAAAAATAATAAAAAAAAGATTAGTTCACATAGATAAAAGCCAACAAAACTATCAGAATTTTCTTGTCTTGATCCATCAGAAAAATTCAGATGAAGTTGCTCATTATCTTCAATTGCAACAAGAAGGAATATGATTTGCCGGAATCGAAATCGCACTTCCCTATAACATGGGAGCAGTGGTCTCATGTGATATTTGATTAAAAAGTCCCACTTTAGTAGATCGCTCACACAATATGGAATGGCTGGTTCTAGTTCGTTTGAACGATCTGACTAGATCATTTAGAATGATCTAGAATTTCATATCATTTTAAATTATCTACTTTTTAATTTTTTTAATTTCTTATCAATTTTTTTTTTTAATTTTTAGTTTTTTTATTTCATTTTTATTGATTTATTTTTTTTTTAATTTTAATATATTTCTATTTATTTATAGTTTATTGTTTTGTGTTTAATTGGATCTCCACCATCTATCTCAACTTGGTAAACAATGGAGATCCCATGTCTCCACCCTTCAATATTTTTTATTTAAAATATATTTTTTATTTTTTTTCATATTTTAGTAATATTAAACGGGGGCAATCTAGTCTTTTCCATCATTGTTCACGTCAAAATGCACTTTTCAGTAATACATGTAATGGTTGGGAGTAAAATAAAAATTTGAGAAAATAAAATGGATAATTAGCGATTACTTCAAACTACAAAGAGAAACAAGGATTATTCCATACAATTATTTCGTAAAGATTGTCCAATGCTATTACATACGTGAAATGCCATTTTACTAAACACAAACTATATGAAACACATTAACTACCTAATTCATCTCATGTCAAGCAAACATATATGTTGATTTTAAAATACCTGATGCATATAAATCAAAAACTAATAATGTTTACTCAATTAAGTTGCAATGGTTCTTGTATGGATTGAAACAATCCTGACGCATGTGGTATAATCGTCTTAGCAAATATCTGATGAATAAAGGATATATTAAGAATCCTATATGTCCATTTGTATTCATAAAGAAATCAGAATTTGAATTTGCAATTATAGCAGTATATGTCGATGACATGAATTTAATTAAAACTTCTAAAGCGCTTATAAGAACAGTTGAATATTTGAAAAGAGAATTTAAAATGAAAGACTTGGGGCAAACAAAATATTGTCTCGCCCTAGAGATCTAGCATAAATCATAAAGAGCACTTATCCATCAAAGAACATATACTGAAAAAATCCTAAAACGTTTCAATATGGATAAAGTCCATCCTTTGAGTACCTTTATGGTTGTTTAGTATCTTAATCCTAAAAATGATCAATTTTGACCTAAAAAAGACAATGAACAGATACTTGGTTCAGAAGTACCATATTTTGGTGCAATTAGTGTGTTATTATATTTAGCACAATATACTAAACCTAATATTACTTTTTCAGTAAATCTATTGGCTAGGTTCAGATCTGAACCAACACGATGTCACTAAAATGAGATCAAACATGTTTTTCGTTATCTTCGTGGTACAACAGATTTAAGGTTATTCTATTCAAAATTTGCTAGTGGTGCAGGTTTGATTGATTATGCTGATGCTAGATATCTTTTAGATCCCCACAAAGCTCGTTTAAAAACTGGATATCTTTTTACTTATAATAATACAACAATTTCCTAGCGCTCCACAAAATAGACTTTTGTTGCTACATCATCCAACCATTTTAAAATTCTTACACTTCATGAAACAAGTCGAAAATATATACGATTGAGATTTTTCATTCATCATATCCAGAGTATATGTGAACTATCTACTGTATCGAATTCCCCAACAATCATATATGAAGATAATGTTGCATGTATAGCTCAAATCATAGGATGATACATCAAGGGAGATAGAACTAAACATATTTCATCAAAGTTCTTTTATACTCATCAGCTCCAACAAAGTCAGTAGATCGATGTTAAACAAGTCCATTCCATGAATAATCTTGTAGATTTATTCACCAAAACACTACCAACATCAAAATTCGAGAAATTGATTTATGGCATTGGAATGCGTCGATTATGTAAACTATATAATTAATTATGAAATATTCCTTCAGTGAGAGTATATTAAGTTAATGTGGACACATGTGTACTGCATTCTTTCTTCTTTCGATTAGGTTTTGTCTCATTGGGTTTTTTTAATAAGGTTTTAACGATACAGTTCCCTTTAAACACATCCAAATACTATTAAATCTAGAATGTTAGTGTGTTTTTTATCTTCACTACAACAAAACAGTTTAACTATACTGGAATATCCATACCGAGCATTAAAGACTCGGTATGGATACCATTATTTAATTAAAAAAAAATTATATCGAATTATCCATATCTGGCATTTAATGCTCGGCATGGATAAAATTTTTTTATTATTTGAAAAATTTTTAAGTCAATTATCCATACCGGGCATTAGTAGCCCGATATGGACAATATTTATTTTATTATTTTAAAAATTTATATGTGATATCCATACCGGGCATTAATGGCTCGGTATAAATAATCAAATTTTTTTAATTAAAAAAAATTATTTTTAGTATCCATACCAGGCTCATGACCATAGTATCCATACCGGGTTGGTAATGCGCCTGGTATGGATAATACATTTTTAAAAAAAATTATTCATATCGGGCGGGTCATGTAGTCGATATGGATAATACATTTTTTTTTTTAAAAAAAAAAATGGATTATCTATATCGGGCGCATGACGCCCGGTATGGATAATCTGGGTGTGTATTACATGGCAACTTCCCCCACTCGGCCCCAACCCCCCCTCCCTCCCCTTATTTTACCATTTTCTTTCTCTCTCTATCTCTTTCTCTCACATCACTCTCTTCCAAACCCTAACCACCCCCTCTCCCCCTTCGTCGACCGTTCACTACTCCAGTAGCCATGCCGTTCATCTTACCGGTCACCGCTATCCGTCAATCCACCTCCGGTTAGTCTTCTTTCCCTTGTTCTTCTTCTTCTTTTCTTCTTTTCTTTTTCTTCTTCTTCTTTTTCTTCTCTTTTCCTTCTCATTCTTCTTATTCTTCTTCTCCTTTTCTTCTTCTATTACTATTAACATTCTGTGTCTCTCTCTCTCCTACAATCTAATCCTTTCTTTTTTTTTTTCAAAATCACCCATCACCTTCCATTAATAACCCCTCTAATCCTCATATATTTTCTAGGTTCTCCTCAAAGTCCCTTTTTTCATGTCTATAGTCATCAAGTTTCGATCTTTTTCAATAAAAAACACCAAAGTCTCCATTTTTGTTTGTTGTTTTAGTTGAAGAGAAAAAAGAGAATGACCGTGGAGTAAGCAAATGGTGGTGATTAGTTTCTGATTGGAATAAGAATTTTGGCCGTGGACGACGATGGAACTTGTCTCATGTACTTGGAGACTCTGCTTTGTCGATGCCATGGTTTGTCTTTTTTTTTTTTTTTTTTTCAAAGGGTTGTCAGATTTATTAGTCTTTTATTGTTGCTTGATTTGGTTAGTTTTGTAACGTATGTTTAAGTTGCGTTACTATTGATTGTAGCTGCATGTAGAATCTTTTGTAAATGTCATGACTTTGGATTTTCTTGCTTCTTTTATGTGTGTTTTCGTTATTTTGTTGAATATTTACTGGAGTGATTGATTTTTATGTTTAGACTAGTCAATTTGTAACTTTTGCATATGAAATATTGGATTTTTGGATATTTTACATGAAGAAATAATATATCAGTTTTTCAGATTTTGGTACAATTTGATTGGTCTATTTTGTTTATGCGTGTGGGTGCATGTTGACTTTTTGAAAATTTTGAAAATATGAGTAGGGTGGTTTTATTGAATGTGACTTGTGGATTCTGCAGTTACCACTACAAATCAAGCCATCACAGCTTTGAAGATGTTGAGAGAAAACAAGGACAAGTTTGACTTGGTTATAAGCGATATGCATATGCCGAACATAGATGGTTTTAAGTTGCTTGAGCTTGTCGGGCTCGAGATGGACCTACCTGTCATAAGTATGCCAAGAACGTTCAATGTTCATGTTTTTTTTTTTCTATCATTTTTTGTTTAATTGAAGTGTTATTATTAATGGATATATTTTGCTTTGATGATGTATATTAATTGTTAAAATATCTTTAATTCTGTAATCTTTAATCTTTAATTAGGTTTACTGATGTATGTTGTTATTTTTATTGTAATATTAAATCATATATGTTTTAATTTGGAAGAAGAATTTAAAATTTAAATTTTTTCCATACCGGACGTGTGCCCGGTATAGATAATTGTATCCATATGCCTGATATGGAAAATGATACACACGAGTGGACCCACAGGTCGACCCAAGTCTGGCAACATATCCATGCCGGGTAGTACCCGGTATGGATACTAATTATCCATACCGGTCGAGCACTCGACATGGATAATTGATATCCATACCTCTGTTATCCATACCTGGCATGGATAGTCAACCATACTGGGCATTGCCCAGTATGGTTGACTTGTTTTGTGTAGTGCTTGCAGATTATGAAATATTTTTTGCTTATGTTTTCATTCCATTAGGCTTTTACTAACAAAAATTTAAATATAACGGTGTCATCCAAGAGGGAGTATTGAAAATGGTAGATTCTATCATTTATTAGTTAGTTGGAAACAAAGTAGTTGGCAAGTAAATATTGATTACTTGCTTAGTCACCTTTTGCTTTACTATAAATATGTGCATTAGCTTCGTGCAAATTTCAATTGAGATGAGTGCATAAGTAATTTGCTTTTCTTCTATTCAATCTCTCTCTCTACGATATTTTGCTTCTACTTAAGTTTGTTTCTTTTGTTTTACAACAGATACCAGAAACAATATATATATATATAGTCAACTTCACTACATCAAATTCATCCCAACCCAGCTTTTTAATTTCTGTCTTTTTCTTTCTTTGTTTTTTTGGATAATCAACTAAACTACCATTTTAAGTTTTTGAAAACCATTAATTGTTAACTAGTTTTCTTGTTCATAATTTTTCCCTCAGCATGAAAATCAAACTATTCTTTCAGAAAGACAGTACCCCAAACTGGTCAGGAAACGAGCCATAACAATAATACAAAAGCTAGCAGTAGAACCGCAAAATCTTGTACAAAAACAAGTTCATCACAGCCAAAGAATGATCGTGGCCAGCGCTCAGAATCACAGCAGACACTGGATATGGGCGAGCCAGGAAGGAAAGGACTAGCTTGGCTGCGATCTCAGATCATTAGTGGTGATTCGGAGTTTGATTCTCCATTTGGAAAACGTCAACTGAGCTATGCAGATCACACTGCTACAGGCCGGTCCCTTCACTGTATTGAAGATTATATCATCAACAATGTTCTTCCCTTCTACGGTAAGCTTCATTATTTGACTTTTTTTTCTTTTTTGCCTAAATTTTCTGTCATGAGCAATTTCACCTGAGAGGATATCAAAACTTTTTACTCTCTTACTAGTTATTTGACTTTAGAAACCGTTAGTGAATGGGGATGGAGATTTCAACTTTGGTCGTTATAAATTGTTTAGAAAGACCTTTTTCAATCTTGTGGGAGTAGTCATATAATTAGTGTTAGTAATGTAAATTTGATTTGATGTTGTTTTTTTTTTTTTTCTTTTTTTTGTTTCTTTGGGATAGTGCTACTATATAGGTTTGGTATAGGTATGGGGGATGATTACGAGACTACAAAATTTAAATATTTAGAAAATTAAATAAATAAAGGACACTAATAATTAAAATGTATTTATACAAACTCCATGATAGCTCAATCCATGTAAATTAAACTTGGAAACACCTCCTTTCAGAAAAAGAAAAAAGAAAAGTGTGAAGAACACCAATAAGTCTTTTTTCTTTAACTTTTTTATTCTGAAATACTAACTATGGTAGAATCGATTCAAATTTAATATTACTAAATCTATTGAGTGTTCTTGCCATCCAACCTCATGGTGTGGTGGTGTGGAGATCGCATATAACTTTTGTTGGTAATATTTGAACTGTCAAACTTGCATATGTTATGATAATGCCACATATTTCAATTTACATTTTAACTCATGCTATGACATTTTAATTTAATTAAGTTGACATATACATATTAATTACTTATGATTTTTCTTGTCACATATATATATATATATAGAATTAGTCTATCACATTAATAGTTGAGTTACAAGTTAGAACCATATAAGATGTAAAATATCTAACGTTAGCTATATAAGACAAGATGAGCTTGGCACAATATATTAGCCTTACACTTTAAAGGTTATATTTCGAATATATCCTCTCTCAAGCCAAAATCTTGAACTTACTATAATATCTAAAAAAAGGAAAACAAATATTAGTTTTTTAATTTAAAAAAATAATTTTTAATTTTACTGGATCCAGGATACCAGATCATCCATCGATTTGCTCCAATGATGACTTTCTCTTGTACGTGCAGGAAACACTCACACCAGTGACAGTTACGTGGGACAACGGACTACGAAAATGGTGCATGAAGCAACCCATTACATTAAGAGATGCTTAGGCGGCAGAGAAGATGATGCAATAATGTTTTGTGGGTCAGGCACAACAGCCGCCATTAAAAGGCTCCAAGAAGTTATGGGAATAGCAGTGCCATCAATTATGAGAGAGAGGCTTATCAAAACCCTAAGCAATGAAGAGAGATGGGTGGTTTTTGTAGGGCCACATGAGCACCACTCCAACCTCCTTTCTTGGCGGCAGAGTTTGGCTGAGGTTGTGGAGATTGGTATGGATATTAATGGCTTAATGGATATCGAAGCTCTCCGACTCAAACTTGAATCCTATAAAGGTTCCAATCGACCACTATTGGGTTCTTTTTCTGCTTGTAGTAATGTGACTGGGATTTATTCAGATACAAGATCAATTGCCAGACTTCTTCATCAATCTGGAGGCTTTGCATGCTTTGATTTTGCCGCAAGGTACAACAACTTCCATATATGCTTCTCCATTTTATTTAGTAACATAAAAATCCAAGGGAGTTTTGATAATTCTCCCATTAAATTGATAATCTTTTTTGAACTGCTATTAGGTTAATATTGGTGTATATGGAACCAATACTTTATGACAATGCATGTTTTATTTGCAAAAGATATCTAAACTACTAAACAATAAGTTAAAGATTGTCGAACACCTCTTTTGAATCTTCAAATTTGTTCAAGACCTCTCTCAAACTTTATCACATATATCGTAAACTACCACATGTCATAAACTACCACAATCAACCCAGGTAGTTTATCAGTCCTCAAAATTTGGGAACAATTTAAAAAAAGACCTTAAGAAGGAAATTAGTGATATTCTCAATTTTATTTATTTTTGCAAGTAACTGAATTAAGACATTAAATGCTAATTTGGTGGGTTTTATATTTGATGGGAACAGCGGTGCTTATGTGGAGATTGAAATGAAATCGGGAGAGATAGATGGGTATGATGCCATTTTCCTAAGTCCTCATAAGTTTCTTGGTGGGCCAGGAACACCTGGGATTCTTCTTATGAGCAAGTCCCTTTACTTGCTAAATTCCTCTCCTCCTTCCACTTGTGGAGGTGGAACTGTTAATTACGTTAATGGCTTCAATGACAAGGTATCCTCTTACTTTCTTTATTTATCCAATTTTAATAATAATTGTATAACTTTTTTTGGTTACTTTTTATTATTTTACGAAGCAATTTTTGTTTTTGAGAAAAATTTTACAAAGCAATTTTAAGTTAACGAAAGTGGTGTTTTTTGTATCCTCCGAGCCAGGTGGAGTGTACTGCCTTTCCCATACTCGTGGGTAGATGTTAAAGGCTTGTTAAATATCTCCTAGTTCTAATTTTAATTTTTACAAGTACATATTCCACCTGCTCACATAACGTTTGATTATGACAGTCTTTCTAAATCCCTTACCAATCCATTAGAGTTTGACTAAAATTGAAAAATTAAACATGGTAAAGAAAATCCTTACCATTAGCCATAAACTCGTTGTCCACATTAGTTCTTAGCCAAAAGTCCGCTTGTCAAGAGAGTTTTTACTTTGATTTTTAAAATTTTCATTTCTGACCAATTTAAATAATAATAATAATAATAATACTGAATTTTTTGATGCATGCCACACCATTAATTCACAGATTGATAAAATTTTATTTAAAAACGGGTTTTTTTTTTTAATGATTAGATAAGATTATCCATTAACAATAATTATTAAATTGATTATAAAAGTGATTATTAAAAAATATCTAATAATTATTATTGATGAATAACCTTCTCAATCAATAAGATAATTAATCCCTTTAAAGACTAGATATCATTAGCATTCTAGACTTAACGGGGCACGTGGGGTGGTTGTGCTCAAAGCTTCCCAATTAAGGAATGAAGCAAAATTATGTTTTTTTGAAAAAAAAAGGAATGAAGCAAAATTATCCAGGTACAATTAGTATTTGGGGCCACTAGGGTGCGCGGGTTGGCGGGGTTGTAATTAGATTGAATGAATTGAATTGAATTTCTCCCACTATGTTTGTCAACTAAATTTAATTAAACATTAATTCTATGACACAGTGTATGTGGATGACATCGAAGTAAGAGAAAATGGATTACTATGTGGGGCCACTTGGGCGCGTGGCTTTGTAGTTAGGTCCAATGAATTGAATTTAATTCCTTTCATTATGTCAACCAAACTTGCATTAATTGCAGGACACATTGTACGTGGATGACATAGAAGCAAGAGAAAATGGTGGAACACCTCAAATTGTCCAAACGATTAGAGCAGCACTGGCTTTTTGGGTAAAAGAGTGCATCAGTTATGAAGTGATAAAAGACCAAGAGGACATTTACATACAAAAAGCACTCCAAAGGCTTCTCACAAATCCAAACATACAGGTTTTAGGGAACACAAGCGTCAAACGACAAGCCATTTTATCATTTCTCATATTTCCATTTACCTTCTCTTCTGAGGGGAGTGACAATGAACCTCACCTGTGGAAGCATATGACCAAAAGAGATAAGCCTCTTCATGGGGCTTTTGTGGCAACACTCCTCAATGACCTATTCGGAATCCAGGCACGAGGCGGTTGCGCCTTGTGCGGGACCTTACGGTCACAGTTTACTTGATTTCGATGAGATTCGGTCACATAAAATTCGTTTTGCTATCGAAAAGGTTATTATTATTTCTTAAGCATTTTGTTTATGAAATCAAGACAACTGTTAACCTAAAACTAGTTTTCAAATAAATTATTGAAACTGGTTTTCTCTATACATTTTTTGTTAAACCTAGGAGTTTTTGAAATTGTGGGGTGAATAGAGTTGTTTGATGTTTTGTTTACTGCAGGATTATGTGGGAGTAAAACCAGGATGGACAAGAATAAGCTTCCCCTACTACATGTCAAATGAGGAATTTGAGTTCGTTCTTGCTACAGTGGAGTTCATAGCCACATATGGGCAGAGATTTCTTCCTTTGTATCACTTTAATATAAAAACTGGGCAGTGGAGCCTATAAAAAGACACTCAAGGACTTGATTGGTAAAGAAAACAATAGCAATATGCTACATCAAACCGTTGGATAGTGCCACAAAGGAAT
Source organism: Nephelium lappaceum (assembly GCA_021234005.1). Classification (NCBI taxonomy): domain Eukaryota; kingdom Viridiplantae; phylum Streptophyta; class Magnoliopsida; order Sapindales; family Sapindaceae; genus Nephelium; species Nephelium lappaceum. The sequence continues at coordinate 21,984,465 of CM037999.1, forward strand.
AAGCAAATACAAAGAACACAAAAGTTCATATGACAAACATATCGGAATGATTGCAAATTATGATACATATTTGGAAACTGCTAGCCACATTGCTAGCCTTCTTCCTAAGTTTCCCTGCCAGGGTAGCCTACCAGAAGATATCGATCCTGATATTCTGCACTTCAGGATATAGTTTTTCATCTGGATTTTTATAAATGATATATATCTAAGTTAACACAACGTTTCATTCTTTCTTTCCCATCACACTAGCTTGTCAATCTTCTTCCCTTTTGAAGCATTTTCAGACTATGTAGTGATGTGCCAAAAGTAACTTTTATCACAATTACAGTCAAGAATTGCTATAATATTGTGATTCCAAAGACATCACAACGAAAAAAAGGCTATTTTTCTTTACTTATCAGTGTCACGTAATGTCCGTTAATCACCATTTGTTTAAACGGTTTGAGGGGCAATTGCATATTTTTGTTTTGTATTAGAGAAAATTAAACTAAATATTTATAAAAATTGTTTTTATTAATATTTTATTTGTAAAAAACAAAATTTAAAAAAACTGAAACTTTATAAAAGAATATTAATTATTAAAGAATAAAAAACATTGAAAAACATAGAAAACTTTCTGAGATCACCATCTTGACAACCACCTTATTTTCACAATATTGTTAAATAACAAACTTCATTCAAAACATAATAGAAGAACCATAAATGAGTTTATCTCTTAGCCTTAGTAGTTATTATATATACTTGGAATAGTGTTTTTGATGTGCATATATACAAGAACCTTGTGTTGAAATTATGTAACATTAATGTGTCTTGGGAGATAAATAAGAGGAAATTGTTGTAAATTTACAAAGCAACATGCCTGATATTGTTGGATGGTGATTTGAGATATTGTTTATCTGGTAATTGTAACTTATTGTAACTGAAAGACTGTTAAATTAAGTACAAGCTAATCTAAGATTGGTTTATGCTCCATCTGTTAGCATCTGTTGAGATCATTTGAGTAGCGATATTTGTCTCATTTTCTTGGTTATTTAGGATATATATGCGTGGCATTAATAGCAAATTAGGACGTTCTGAGTTTTCAAACTTTCTATGGTGCTAGTTTCAAGATATAGAAATTTTGCTGACAATGATAGAAGCCGACAAATTAATCTATTAGAATGTTCATGTCCTGATCCATCAGAAAATTTCAGATGAAGTTTTTCATTGTCTTTAATTGTAACAAGAAGGAAATTGCTTTGCCCGAATCGAAATCGCGCTTCCTTATAACATGGGAGCAGTGGTCTCACGTGATATTTGATTAAAAAGCTCCAAGACCAGAATTGGGATGTCATCTCATGATCCATTCAGTTCTGGGGATTCGTTCCGTAGATATCACCAGTGCTTTGAAGAAAACTAGCTCTCACTACAGACTTAACAGGAAAAATGATGTAATTCAGTAACTTGTTGATTAAGTCATCATTCTTCCCTATTATAACCAGACTCAATAGGAAAAAAAAAACACTAAATTTTACTGATCAGAATCCAGATATCATCTCTAGAACACTAAAAGAACAAGGATGCACTCAATAAAAATTCTTCAGGGGAAATCATATCATTCCAACAAAATACAATTAGGGATAATCCTTGTGTCCGCCTATAGTTTAGCATAATAGCTAAAAAACCCCAATATTATGAGAAATTGCTAAGGATCCCCACTATTAATATATGAAATAGATAAAATATCTCTTGTAGTGTATGGAAATAGTCAAAAGACTTTCTGTCATCAAAGTTGATGTTAAAAATCAAGGCTTAACCGTTAATGTGGAATGACAAAACCATCAAAACAAGATAAAATGTACAATAACATTAATTAATTACAAAAATTAGAGGACCACAAATTGACAACTCATTAGGTGGAAGATAAAATATCTAAAAAATATTTTTCGAAAAAAAATAAAGAAAAATTAAAATAATTTTTTAAAATATATATGTATTGTCATCCCCACCGTCCATGGAGATGAAAACAAAAATATTTATAAGAAAAAAAATTAGTTTTGGATCTCTACCAACTGTTTATCTTCATCTCCATCCGGAGATGGAAACATGGAGATGAACTTACCACCATCCCCCTATCATCAACATGGATATTTCACCATACTAAAAACCAAAAGAACAAAATTAAAAAAAAAAAAAAAAATGAATTGAAGATCTTGAAGATTTAGGTTCAACATAGATATTTTCATCTTGAATATCTAGATTCAACACAGATATTCAAACTTTAAATATCTAAATTGAACTCAAATTTTTATATTGAAATATACAAGGGTTAAAAGAAACAAAAAATACACAAATTTAAAAATATATATATGAAGATCTGTGTTCAACCCAGATTTTTATTTTTATATATAATCAGGTGTTAAGGAGAAAATAAAAAATAAAAATAAAAAGAAGAAGATTTGGGTTGAACAAATCTTCATTCGAAGATTTGGTTTAAACCCAACTTTTTATCAAAAATTGGGTTCGAACCCAGATCATCCCCAATCACACCATCAATGCAATACCCAAAGAAAAAAGTTTCTAGCGCAATACCTAATCATCCCTATCAGCACATGAACTCATTCACCATCATCGTCAAAAGAAAAAGAAGGAAAAAGGCTAGCAACCATGAGTGACTCCATCGCAAACGCGATGTAGAGGTGGAGCTTCTTCTTTGACACAACTGTAAGACAGGGATGGAGACCCTCTCCATCATAACCCCACTCTACCAGATCGTTCAAACGATCAAGAACGATAGTTCAAAATTTTTCGAACAAGATTACCTAATCATTTAGAATGATCTAGAACTCCAGATCATTTAAATTATCTGTTTTTTATTTTTTATTATTTTTCATTTTTAATTTCCCTTTTATTGATTTATTTTTTTAATTTTCATTTATTTTTAATTTATTTTTTGTATTCAATTAGATCTTTATCGTCTATCTCTAACTTAATAGACGGTAGAGATTCCATCTTTCAATATTTATTTTTTATTTGTTATTTTTTTCATGTTTTAATAATATTAAACAAGGACAATCTGGTCTTTTCCATCACTGTACATGTCACAATGCACTTTTCAATGACATATGTAACAGCAAGAGGTAAAATGGAATTTCAAAAATCTAAAAACGATCATTAGCGATTATGTCAAACTATAAGGGCAAAATAAAAATTATTCCGTATAATTATTCCCTTAAAGTTTGTTGAATGCTATTACGTATGTGAAATGCCATTTGACTAAATACAAACTACATGAAACACATTAACAGCCTAATTCATCTCATGTCAAGCTAACACAAATATTGATTTTAAGAATAGCAAAGTAGCTATCTTCTGACATTTTACAGAGCTTTCTATCCGCCTCAACTCCTTCAAATTATTAAGCACAAAGCCCTGTAGTGTTTGCACAGAGTCAAGTTTTTTATCGATCTCTGCTTACACAACAAAAATTTTGAATCATTAAGTTATTTAATTAGTAAGACCAGTAAATCAACCCCAAACACACATCCATAATTAATAATCCGATGCTTACATTGAAAACCAACCATAGACAGGAAAAAATTTTAGCATTCCAGGGATAATAGATTTTGCACAAAATTGCAATATATAAGATCTAGATATCTTCGACCTTTTCTGGAATCAATCTCTGCAATTTCCAAGGAAGTTCTACTGTCAAAGAACCTGACAAGTTTTCCTAGAAAAGTGAACCTTTTCAGATTCTTATAAAATACAAATTATAAGAATTTTAACATTCCTGAGGGCCAATACAAAATCCCACTTTTCCTTTTAGTAACACTATGTTGTGTGTCTTGCTCCCCTCTATTTTTAACATTCCTGAGGGCCGATACAGTATCCCATTTGTTTTCCTTCCTAGAAAAGTGAACCTTTTCGGATTCTTACAAAATACAAGTTGTAAGAATTTTAACATTCTTTAGGGTCAGTAGTACTTCCATTGTACTATCACTCCCAATCTCTAACTTAATGAATCTAGTACACTGTGTCTACTCCTCCATCCTGACCACGATGTGTCCCTGCCTACGTCCGGTATCTTGTAACTCTAAGCAAATCCAGAGGCATGTACCTGTTAATGTTATTCAAGGCTACATTCACAGAATTAAGAGATTATCCGCCCTTGTTATTCCTAATAGCACCATCCTCTCCATCAACCGTTTCACTAATCTCCTTGTTAGTTCGATCCCCAATCCTTCCTTTTCATCCTTTTTTTTTTTTTTTTGGCTCTTATTAAATATCAACCTCTCAATTTCAAGTAATGTTTCTTGTTGTTGAAGTCACTTCTCACGCTTGTTTAATTCCTTTCTGGTAGCCACCAAAGGCTGAGAGTGTCCCATATGATCCATTCATGGTTCTTCACATCCTTGCTAGGCATCCAATGGAATCACTATACAGGGGAAAAAAAAAGGAAAAAAAGTTTCTGAATTAGCCTTCTAAACTTTTCAATATTGTCATGCTTAATGTAAGCATGTCTGGTACTTTTAAAGCACAAATTTTGTGAATTATTTTGTGAAGGTTTTGGAAATGTGAATGAAGATGCAATTAGAGAAGGAAAATGATCAAGAAAGAAAGGGTAGTCTTATTTATTTTAATTTGTACGTAAAAACTTTTGATATGATTACAATTGAAAGAAATTTAACATAATTTGTTTGATTAACAGATCAATTATTAATCAGTCTTGTAAATCTGCAAATCAATGAATTAACTATCTAATCCATTCAGCCATCTCTTTCAGTTTCACATACAGATACAAACACACTTTTGATAAAGCCTGAATCCATTCATTAGGTAAATATGCAACAAAACATATAATTGATTATAATAACCAAAATAAAAGAAATTAAAATTAATCCATCAATTGAAATCTTTAAAGGCAGTTCTAGTAACTAAAAGCCATGTAAATTAACCATCAAGTAAAACTTTTAACATAAAAGATTCTACTTTCCCTTTAACAAACAATCAAAATGAAAAAGAGTTCCATCAACACAAACCTCAATTCAGCTTCAACAAACTTCAACTACTTGATATCTTACTGCAACCAAACAACACAAAAACAAAAACAGTGGTAAGATAATCCACAATAAAACTTTATTAAATATTATCTCAAACTGAAGCAAATATCAAGCCTTAAGTGAAAGATCAAAAGTTGTTACATGCATATAAAAGTACATACAATTGTTATATATATACACTAAAAAAAAAAAACCCAGATGAAGCTTACCAGCGAAAAAAATGAATGAAAACACAGGGCTTTGGCTACTTCGACAAATTGTAACATAGGATTGAGTGTGTTGTAGATAAAGAGGGAACTAGTGACACAATTAACCAGTCATACTCTAGTTTTCCCATACCATCCATTTCTATAAAGTAACCAACTTCATCAATGCATTTAGCCATACTTTGGATTTGGAACCATGACTCTTTAATACTCTTAACATATTCTAAACTCATTACAAGTTTTGTGGTTTCTAATAGATGAATAAGATCCAATTTATAGAAAAATTGGTCTACTAGCCTAGGTATAATTCTAGAGAATATACTATTAGGTTACCAAACTAAGAAAACGTGTAATCCTAAAAAATGTACTATTGGTTATCAAACCGGAAAATGCGTTATTTTATATAATATATTATTGGATTACCAAACTAAGAAAACATGTCATCCAAGAAAATATATTATTGGTTATCAAACTGAGAAAACGCATAATTTTAAATAATTTTAGATGCTATTGAGTTTTCAAACTGAGAAAATGTGTAATCCTAAAAAATATACTATTGGTTATCAAACTGAGAAAACACGTAATTTTATATAATATATTACTGGGTTACCAAACCGAGAAAACGTGTAATCTTAAATAATATACTATTGGTTATCAAACCGAGAAAATGCGTAATTTTATACAATGTATTATTGGGTTACCAAATTAAGAAAATGTGTAATCCTAGAAAATACATTATTGGTTATCAAATTAAGAAAACGCATAATTTTAGATAATATACTATTGGGTTACCAAGTTGAGAAAATGTATAATCCTAGAAAATATACTATTAGTTATCAAACCCAAAAAACGTATAATTTTAGAGAATATAGGTACTATGGAACTACAAAATGGGGAAAACATGTAGTCCTAGAAAATTTACTATTGGGGGATGGGGATTTGAACTTTAAGGCATTTTTTGACACATAGGATTGGATTGTATTATTTTGATGAGATTGAATTGGATTGGATGACATAAAATTATATTGTTTTGATAAAATTGAATTGAATTGAATTAGATAGGATATGAATGAATTGAATAAATTAATAATGTGATGTGTTTGAAGCTATATGAGATTGAATTAAAAATAATATTTGAGTATTATGGAATTGGGCAAAACGTAATTGTATGTCATATTATTTTAATAATATAAAGCTAAAAATATTTTCATATTGTTTTGAATAATAAATATAACCATTTAAAATTATTTTTTAAAATAATATTTACTTTATAATTGCTATTGAAATATATTATTTTTTAATATTTTAATAATGTATATAAAAATAATATCAAAAATAAATTTGATATTTTATATAATTAATGTAAGAAATGAAAGAAGAAAGAAAAAGATTAAAAAATAAAAAAGAGTTAAAGATGGGTAGGGTAATTTTAATCCACTGTAGTGGATTGTTTCGATCGTTGTTATAGCAGATATTTGACTTCACTATTGGCTTCTTCGACACTAGCAATCCGTAAAAAAGCCAAATGAACTATTGAGGTAGGAGTTTAGACACCGGGGTAATACTGGTTAAAGGTACTTTGATACTCAAGTTAGTATGAAAAATGAAAAGAATTAGAAAAAACAAAAATAAATTAAAAAGAATCAAGTACCTCCTGTGACTGATTGTTGGCAGTGTGAACTTGTAAGTAGTTACAGCGTATTATTGGGTCTGTTGGATGCTACTAAGTCGGGCCCTTCTATGTACTTTTGGATCAGCCTCTTGACAAATGGATTTGGGCTGCACATGGGTTGCACACCAATTTACTGGGCTACCAAAAATTAAAACATAAAGTCAAATATTTACCGGTACACCCACCAAATTGGTGTGTTAAATTTATCCCATCAAGGTAGGATAAATTTGATGGGTTGGATTTGATTGCAAGGGATTTAATTGGAAATTAACCTATCCCAATCTAATCTCTTCAACAAATAAAGATATGGGATCTTCACTTCGTGAAAGGGGTGTACTTATCATCAAAATCTATTTGTATGGTTTTTTTTTTTTTTTTGACATATTGCACACACTTCACATACATATGTAATATCGTTAGACCCTCTAGATAAAACCTACTAAAGTATGGTCCGGAACGAAGACTCCTAAAAGCAGGAGGATGACTCCAAAGAGAGGGGGGAGAAGCTCACAAAGGAAGTGGATAATTTGCCACTTGTTTGGTGGCACAAAAGATCGAACCCTGCATCCGACACTTATTAGGTAAGCACAAACAGTGCTACTGCCACCGAGGTAGTATGCCAAGTGCATTTGTATAATTATTTTGAAAGAACACATATTATGGTAAATTTTAATAATTCATTTAATTGGGAAAAAAAACCCGACGAAGACGAATACATATATATAGTACTTTTAAAATGGGGATTTCTTTACATTAAAAAGTAAGGATCAACCAATCAAACTTATTCATTGTATTATCTCTTTTAAAACAAATTTTATCTCCTATTTCATTCAAATGTAATAGATGAATTTGATTAATTGATCAACTAAGAGAGTTTTCATTTTAATTCAAATGTAATTGATGAATTTGATTAATTGATCAAATAAGAGAGTTTTTATTTTAAAAACACTATATATATATATATATATATGTTTTAAGAACGACGTCGTCTGTGGATGTTGGAGCATCTCTTGCAATTGCAAAAACCTCGTCGCTAGGGTTTAATGTGTTTGGCCTGAACAGAAGAAGAAGACCCAGATCATGGTTTTATCCAACAAGAAGCTAAAGCAGAAGCTGAGAGCTGAAATTGCTGAATCTTTAACATCATCAGCCACCAGACCCGACGACTCGCAGACCCAGTCGCTGAAACAGCTTCTGGACTCGGTGACCCAGAAGAAGCCCAGATTGTCGAAAAGAGAAAAGAAGCGAAGGAGAGGCCCTGTCGACAAGAAGACAAGTATTGAACCAGAAGAAGAAGAAAGGAAGAATAATGATGATGTGGTAGGTGGTGAAAATGGTGAGAAGAAGAAGAAGAAGAAGAGGAAGAGAGAGGAGGGAGAGAGTGGCGGAGTGAAGGAAGCGAAAAAGGCCAACACCAACAACAAGAATAAGAAGAAGAAACTGAAAAAGCACAAGAAGAAGACGAAGAAGAAGAATGAAGACAACAAAGGTAGTGGTGGTGGTGGAGATGCTGGAAATGAAGAATTAAATAAGGCAAGTGACAGGTAATATAGACATGATATGGTTTATTTATTGAAAGAGGCTTCTTTATCCATTGATATTGTGAATTATTATTTTGCCCCATTCAATTTCATTCTTATGCAGTCAGGTGAATAATGATTATCTTGCTACAAAAGTCTATGTTGGAGGCATCCCCTATAGCTCAACTGAGAATGACATTAAAACATACTTTGAAAGCTGTGGCACCATAGATGAAATTGATTGCATGACGTTTCCTGATAGCGGGAGGTTTAGAGGAATCGCCATTATCACGTTCAGGGTAACTTTCAACATCAATTGTTCTCTGCATTCAAATTTTGATTACTTACTAAAAGTAAAATTTTGGTGTATTGGTGTGTAGGGTATACTGGCAACAACACATCTAACCTACCATACCACGAAATTATTTGCATATAATAAAGAAAGCTTCGTACGCTTTGATCTTCTTCTTTCATATTCTTAATATCATGTGCCAGTTTAAAAAGTATATAATTTTCTTATAGAAAACAGAAAGGATTTTTTTTTGCCAAATGCCCCATACTTTCCTTGGTATGCTAGATTCCATATCCTATGGCATGTGAGGGAAATGAACGAATTCATTATCATGTGCTAATCCTATCTGTAGTAGTGGGATCTGAAAAACTGGATATTACTGCATTTTTCCGTTTGAAATTAGTTACAAAGTGATGATCTCAAAAGTGTCAAAACTAGTGGGGTTTAGCAGTCCTAGTATTTTTTGGGACATTAGTGGGTTGGAATTTTGTAACCAAGCATGGTTGATCTTTGAGGCAGCTATGTATGGGGCCAGGAAAGGTTCATAAACTAACTTATGGCCAAACTTGATACTCACTTTTTTGGTCATAAAATAGCTGCAATTTTTAGTGCTTCATGTAGCCCTCATTTCATTTTCCATCTTTCCACCTCCCCCTTACCCTGCTATGCAGATAAATGTCATCTTCTGTGTGTGGAATAGAAAATTATCTCAAGTCTCTAAATTTTCATACATGTATCAAATTATATCAAGTTTCCGTTTAATGCCCTGCTTTTATTTTATTGATTGGAAAGAAATGAAGTGGCAGGGAAGGGAAGGGTCTGGGTCTCCATCCCTCGGACTGACAATCGATAATTTCCTCGTTAAATGTGCAGAAAAGATAGGGAAAGAATGAGATTCATTTAGAAAAGAGAATTGAGTTTACATTATTACTCCTTGAAACTGTGAATAGATTCAGCTTTAATACATACAGGTATGATGGTTAAATTGCACACAAAATGGAGCTTGTCCACTTGTTGCCCAATGTAAAACAATGAAAAGTTACCGCCTTCTTCTTTCTGTTCCTTTGCTTCTCCACCTTGTTGAACCAAACAAATTGAGGGATAAGGTTTCTTCTCTACTTTCCCCTTTCTTTTCCACCTTCTCTCTTCCTCCAATTTTCTTCCCTTTTTACTTCTTCCTACACAGTGGTCGTTGGTTTAAACATATAAGAGATTGTCCACCTAAATCTGTTTAACATCTAATTGACTCTTTGGTTTACTGCTTGACTTGTTGCTATTTAAATCGTAGTAGACTTTGAATAATCACTGTCCATTCAGGAAAATGTCGTTAAAGACATGAATTTGACATTCAATATGAACCTAGTCTGACATTGTGTTAGATCACTTCCGCTGGACAACAATACTTGGGGAGCCAATATAGTTATGGTTCATCTGCTACATAAGGATGCTAAATTTAGTCATGCAGTGTGGTGCAAAACTGCATGTTCTGTTAAACTCTTTACGCTTTAAGATTTTACACTATGACACCCCAATTTTTACCCAAGCATCAGTGGATGACTGATGAAATAACTCTATTTAATTTCATATCATTATAATTCTTTAAGAAGAATTTTTGAAAGTTATGTTTTAATTTCCACATTAATTCAAATTTCAACTTTGCTATATGTCAAACAATTTTCAGAAGTTGTGAACTTTTTATGAAAATTTAAACACTTGATTGTTTACAGTTTGTTTCCTGGCCTCGTTCAGATTTTCATTATTTGCTTTGTTCTGCAGACTGAAGGTGCAGCTAAACGAGCCTTGGCCCTTGATGGATCTGAAATGTGAGTCAACTGTAAATTCTATTTTCCCATTTTTAACATCATGTTTACGGAACTTCTACTGTCTCAGGGATGGACTGTTGCTGAAAATCCAGCCCTGCAAGGCAACAACCAAAGTCAATAAAACACCCGATTTTGCCCCAAAAATTGTTGAAGGCTATAATAGGATATACGTCGGGAATTTGTCATGGGATATAACTGAGGAGGATCTAAGAAAACTTTTGTCAGATTGCAAAATAGAATCCATACGGTGTGGTATGGACAAAGAAACAGGGGAGTTCAAAGGCTATGCCCACGTGGATTTCTCTGACAGTCTATCTTTGACGCTGGCACTAAAGTTGGATCAGGAGATTGTCTGTGGAAGACCTGTCAAAATAAGTTGTGCAGTTCCCAGGAAAGCAGGGAAAACCCAATCCAGCACTTTACCTACCCAATCCGTATCTGTACCCACAAGTAATGTGATCTCCAATACGGATAATGCTGGCTCGGCTGCTGTCTCTGGTAAGATACGAAGACGAACATGCTACGAGTGTGGCGAAAAGGGCCATCTTTCTTCGGCTTGCCCCAAGAAAGCAGCAGCTGAGCCAACAAACTCCAATACAAGTTGAACACTTCCAGGAGGTTCCAAATTGTCGTTCCAGTATCACATTCTTTCAAATTAATGAGTAAGTAAAATAGTTTCATCTTTGAAGGCTCTTGTAGAGATGCAGTTGTTTGTTTTTTATTGAATTAGTGACAAATAGCTTGAACCGTAGTCATATCCAAATTTTGTTATTTATCCAATCAGAAAAACGGGAAGGTTTATTATTATTATTATCATCTAACATCTTTTATGGGTCAAATTACTATCGAGACCAATCTAAATAAAACTCTAATATCACGGTTCGGATGTTTACTCTCATATATCATGAGAAAACTGCCCACATAGTCTGGATGAAACATTAATAACACGATTTAGATTTTTATTCTCAGATATGAGGAGAAGACTACTCATATAAATGGTGAGATTGTTGAGATTTGAAGCTGTTTACTTGAAGGGTGGGGCAGATGGGAGATGGTTTATCACCAGACCACTCTGTTTCTGGAAAAATGAGAAGGTTGTCATCTGTTTCTTGTTAAATATACATTGCTACTTTTTTAACTAAATTTTTTGTGTACAGACCTACAAAACTGCCGCAGACTGATTTTTACCTGACTTTTTGCGTCTTACGTAATTTTGGAAATGCCTTGTATAAGATTTCATTCTTTCATTCTTTCTTTTTTTGACAAAGTTTATTTCAGTGAAAATCCAGTTAGTAATTTCTCAGCACTTTACACAACAGATTGCAAACAAAACATGTGCATTTGTTTCTGTTTTAAGAATATGTACCTAATGTTATTAGGATGGCATCAAATTGTATTCTAAGAGCACTAATTAAGAATTGAAAAGGTATATATAAATACTCATATTTACTTTATAAAAATACAAGAAAGCACATTGGTGTATTGAAATCCACGAGTTTGTTTTATTATGTTTCTCGATTGATCTGTATTCCTTTGGACTTTGAATTATTTCATAATACAGTGTCACATTACTTATTCTTGTATGATTAACTATTAAGATCAAGTTTCTGTCACCATATTTTTTCAGTAAATACTATTCATATATCATACTCGAGTAGAAGCTTATATGTAAGGAAATCCAAACGATGTCAGAAGCAAATAAACCAACACTAGTTTAAACTTTGCAAGACAAAGTACCAATGTCATTCTTGGTAAATTTTCCCTTTGTACAAATCTGACAGGCCAGCAGAATCTGTGTGGCCTACAAAACCTTAAAATGATGTCTCCTAAAAATTAATTGAATAAAAATAAATAAAGGTTTAATGGAATAATTGGCAAGTGTACGAGCAGGCTCTTAATTGGCAAGTGTACAAGCAGTCTCTTTTCGAAAATATCCAAATAATTTTCAGCCCAAGTTCCAGATATCATCAATTTATCTTTGAAATTAATTTTCTTTTACATTTCATTCCCTCTTGTGTACAGGACAGACTCAAGTCCAACAAAGGGACATATTCTTTCAACTGTCATCTCATATTTCAATGGGCGATTATAGGTCCAGAGAATTCTTTTATTGTATTCCTGTTACATCTAATACCACCTTTTCTCTTCAATTGAATAATCAAAACAACTAACACGTTTCCTGAATTACAAAATTTAGCCAAGTGTTTATAAACCCAGTGGGCAATTTCTCTCCTTCAAACCAAACTAGCCCACTGATACATGTTTCGAGAGTTGGCCAGTTTCTCTCAGTAAACCATGTCTAGCCGACTTTTAACAAATACCATATGAACAAAATTGGTATACGTTTCAACTAAATGAAAATACTTTGTTCTTAAACCCAATATTTTACTTCCAAGATTCAATTTAGAGAACAATTCATATGAGATTTGAGATTCTAACAGTGTGTGATACTGCAAAATGCTGAAATTATTAAATTTGTTCTAGAAAAAATATTGAAAATTTATTTTTGGTCAAAGAAAAATTACTGTTTTTTACCCCAAATGAAACTTTAATTGTTTTTACCCATTTCAATTCACATAATGAAATGTTCATCTACATGAGATGTTGTGCGGAATTCAAATAAACCAAGAACGATTGAAATTTTATTTGGGATAAAAAACATTTAACTTTTTTTGGAGGTCAAAAATGAATTTTTCTTTCTTGTTTTGACCAAAAATAAATTTATTCCTATAAAATTCATATTCTACATGAAAAAAAAAAAAAAAAAAATCACAATCTAAATGACATGGCATCCAAATCTACCTATTACAAAAATCAAATGAATAAGAGTAGGCAATTTCTCTCCTTAAACAAAAACTAACCCACTTTTAACATTACATAAACAAATTCCTACAAATTTCAACTTCGCAAAATTTAAACTATTTTGCTCTTTGACTCGAACTTTCACACTTCAAACCTCAATTTGGTCAACAGTCCAAATGAGATTTGCAATTTTAACATATGTAATGCTTCGAAACTCATACTTTAATTCGAAAATTCCTACAAATTTAAACTTAATAAAATTTAAACTGTTTTGCTCTTTAACTCATATTTACATTTCAAGCCTCAATTTGGTCAACAATCCAAATGAGATTGGCAATTTTAACATGTGTAACGCAACAAAACTCATATATTAATTCAAAAATTCTCAATCCAGCTCACACTACATTCCATTTATAATGTTTAGAAAACGCATCATATTATTGGCGATACTTTATTATCAACTAATGAATAATTAAAAATTAATTATTTCAATTGAAAAAAAAAAAGAAAAAAAGAAAAAGGGAATAAATAAAAGAACGAAGTCAAGGAAAAGAAGAAGAAGAAACCAAGGCTTCATGCTTTTATTATTTTTATTGAATTTCAAGGCCTTTATATTTACATTCTCTGTATTCGGTTTCACTTGTCTTGCTTTGCTACATTGTCTTCCTTTTAACCAAAAAATAAAAAACAAAAAACCATCTCTCACGTCAATCTCTCTCTCACTTAGCTGCTCTTCAAAAAGCCTTTTTTCTTCTCTCTTCAACTTGTTTTTTACTATCACTTGCATGCTTTGAAACCCAAAAAAATAAACTTGACAGTGTCCACAACCTGTTGCACACAAAAAAATGAACCACTCACCATAAAAGCTTTTCTCTTTGTGTGAAGAATTCTCTTTGATTTTAGATATTATTTAATGGGACCCATTAGAGGCTTGAAGAGGAAGAAGAAATCAGCAGCAGAGAAGGAAGTTGACCAGAATGTCTTAGTTGCTGCTACTGCTCCTGCTCCTCCTTTGCTGTCTCAACCTCAGCCCTTGGATTGGTGGGATGTCTTCTCCAAAAGAATTTCTGGTACAAAACATTTTCTCTATGGTTCTCTCTACAGTTTCTTTATATTGTGTATAGGTAGATGAGTTTATATATATGTATACATGTATATAAATATGTATTTGTGTATGTACATATATGTTCTGTTGGGTTGATGTTATTTTTTATTGGTTTGTTGTTTTCGGTTCTTTGCATTACTTTGTTGCTTGTTGGGTATGTTTGCTTTGTAGTTTTGAAGGGCATTTGTGGTGGCTTCTTTGTATATGGTTAGATTTTATGATATGGGTCGAATTTGTTTTGCTGTAATTTGATTGATTTGTTTTTGTTTATATTATTATTTTTATGTAGTTTGGTTGTCTGAATAGAATGTTGTCTCTGTTGATAGATTGATGGTGTACATTCTTTTTATGTTGAACTGATTTTACTGCTTATGTTGATTGTGAGTATTGATATTTCTTGCTTTTGGATCAACGTCTTGTGAAGGTTTTTTGGTAGTTAGATTGATGTCTTCCTGTGTATATCTTAGTAACTGTCATATGCATTAGTTATGTTTTTGTGTTTGGTTGTCTTTGTTACAGAATTTGTATTGATATTCTATGTATTAATTTTATCTTAGGGGGGATAGCTTTTGTGGTTATTGTCTAGTAGTCTAGTTGAAATTTAGGATATGAGGTGAATCTGGTATGTATATGTAAAACAAACTTTTGCATATTTTTCCTTATTTTTACGGTTTCTTAATGATTGAACCTAGGATTCACTCTGAACTTTGCTGCCAGAACTGTCTGGTGATTTTTTATTTTTTCAGAAGTTCTTTATATGCATATATTGTGCTGTTGCCATTAAGGTGAAATAAGAAGCGGCTGCCAAGTGTTTGAACCGTCTGTGCTGGAGCAAATGTTTTTTCAGAAAATGTCTTTTGTATTGGCCATTTGTTTTAGTATATAAAGTGACCTGACTACTAAAACAGTGCATTGTGGGTGATCATATCTGTTGAGGACAGTGCATGTGTGATGCTTGATTGCCCCGCCTTTCTGCAATTCCCAGCATAAGTTTATTGGAGTTACAGAGTTGTTTCTGTCTATAATATGTCTCCATTGACTTCCATACAAAGATTTTTAATTAAATTGTTTATTTCCAATGTCAAAGTCTTTTTTCTTTTTTTCTTTTAATTTTCCATTCAGTGCAACTTCGTTTTGTTTTGTGCAAAGAAAGTCAAATGAACACTCTGTTGGTTCTCTTTCGCTTTACTCTTATATTGTTAAGATTTCATCTGGAGAAATGGCCAACGGTCCCTGGATGGCTAACGATCTTCAGGATAAAAGTGTTTTTAATACAGTAGAAGGTGTAGGAATACTTCATTTTAGGGGCTACTTAAGTCATGACGATCAATTGTTAAATCTAGGACACAGTGCTAAAACCATTGTAAACTGAAGGAAACCAAGTTACATGTTCTCCACCCTAGCAGATCAATATTAGGATTTTGTAGATTTGGTGCAACTTGGTGTTTAATCAAATCTTAATCTTTCTTGCAATGTGTCATTGGTGATTGGTCTCATCGAAATGGGTTGTCTACACCTTGACCTTATTTCCCTTCTTTTCTTTCACCCTTAACATGAAAACTGTAATAAGAAAATAAAGATCCACAAACTTCATTCTTCATACCTTGCCTGATTCTTAAATGCTTTTCAACTAACCTTTCAAAATGTTTCATGCTGTCTCCTTGCATTTGCTGAATAGGGTCATAATCAGTGTTCCAGATAGTCTCTCCTCGATGTTCAGTGTATTTTTATAGGTTTTGAACTGACTGGGTAGATAATTGTTGTAATAATTTTCACTATGAAGTTTATGGGCCAGTACTTGCATCACATATTCAAGCATGCTTACGTCACCTTTCTTTTTCTCATAGTTCTCTTCATCTAATTTTTCGAAATTTAGTGAGGCAAAACCGAAAAGGATATGTACATGAATTTGGGAGTTTGTGACAGAAATCATTAATATGCTGGCTCCTACATATAGTTTAATCTCTTACCAATTAAAATGAAATTGAACATTTCAGTATGTTATAACTTTTATGGTCTACATGACAATAACATTGATGATGTGAACATAGAGATGCCCTGGTAAGCTCCACAATGGTAACTGGTAAACTCCATGATGGTAATTCGTAAGTTTTGAAGTCAGAGAGTTGGTGATTTTGTGCCCATACTCCAGAAAAGTTCACTGTGAAGGTGGGTTGAGAAGATAGGTCTCTGTGCATGGGAACTGCCTGCCTGATATGAGAAAGTGGTTGATTTTCAACTTGTTTGACTGAATGCTTTTCTTTTAGAAGTGTAGGAGCGTTGATTGACTTTCATGTTTGTTGTTCATAGAATGGTTCTATTTCCACGAGGCCAAGCAAAATTACAGTTCTGATCTTCTGCTTTTAGATTGAAAAATAATTCTCCTCTTTGTATATGAAATCAAGTTTATTGGTTTTACCATCTTATGTTGATTATGCTTTCCTCTGAATTCAGTATAGACTGAACAGCCTTTGTTCTTCTTACACTCTATTTCTACGTAGTTGATTTCAGGATTTCAAGTATATAATACTAAGTTCATGTTTTATTATTCTGTTAGAATTTCCATGAATTTTAAATGTTCAGATGATTGAGTGATCATGTTGTGTATTTCTATTTCTAGGGCCTTTATCTGAATCAAACAATTCAAAGAAATTCGAGTCAGTTTTCAAAATTTCAAGAAAGACATTCGACTACATTTGCTCGCTTGTGAAGGAAGCTATGACAGCTAGACAATCAAGCTATGCCTTTTCAAATGGCGAGCACTTATCTCTAAATGATATGGTTGCTGTTGCTCTCAGGAGGCTTAGCTCTGGTGAATCATTGTCAAACGTTGGTGATTCTTTTGGGTTAAATCAATCAACTGTCTCCCAGATAACATGGCGGTTTGTGGAAGCAATGGAAGAAAGAGGACTCCACCATCTCCAGTGGCCTACAGAATCAGAGATGGAAAATTTGAAGTCTAAATTCCAGAAAATCCGTGGCCTCCATAATTGTTGTGGTGCAATCGACATTACACATATTGTCATGAATATACCAGCCGTGGATCCATCAAATAATGTCTGGCTCGATCGTGAGAAGAACTACAGCATGATCCTGCAGGCAATCGTGGACCCCGAAATGAGATTCCGTGACGTAATTGCTGGCTGGCCTGGGAGCTTAAATGATGCCCTTGTGCTCCAGAGTTCTGGCTTCTTCAAACTTGCTGAAGAAGGAAAGAGGCTGAATGGAAAGAAGCTACAGCTCTCAGGAGGAACAGAATTACAGGAATATATAGTAGGGGACACTGGTTTTCCCTTATTGCCGTGGCTTTTAACTCCTTATCATGGTAAAGGCCTCTCAGATCATCAAGCAGAGTTCAACAAACGGCATTCTGCAACTCGAATGGTAGCACAAATGGCATTGGCAAGGCTGAAGGAGGTGTGGAGGATAATTCATGGAGTGATGTGGATGCCTGACAAGAACAAATTGCCTCGTATTGTTCTTGTTTGCTGCTTGCTGCACAATATCATCATCGATATGGAAGATGAGTTACCGGATGAGATGCCCTTATCGTATCATCATGACTCAGGTTATCGGCAACAGGTTAGCGAATCAGTCGACAATGCAGCTTCTGTCATGAGAGAGAAACTTTCTCTCTACTTATCTGCTGGAAAATTACCTCCATGAGAGGATTCTTCTTCTCTACCTTGGGGTGGTCGTCATCCATTCATCAATATAAAAAGGCACATTGGTGTGCACTACCATCAGTTGCTTAGAAAAAGTTTTGCATGTGGAGTTTATTTGTTTTGACAGAGAGCAGATCATGTAACATGAATTTTAAAGGATGTTCATTTTTTGTTGAATTGGGAAGTTATAAATTTACATAAATTTTCCTTTGATTGTTTTGTTGTTTCAACAACTTTGCAAAAACTTGGTGAAATTATAGAGTCATTTTTAATGATTGTGCTTCAAGCCATCTAATAAGTCTTTAAGTTGCTGAATCCTGCTGAGGTCTGTATGATTAGATGAAGACAAAGAAGTAATTATCTGTGTTTGATGGACATGTTGAGGCTCTAAATTATAGAAATATAGCTGAAATTATTGAAACTATCATTAGAATTCCAGTATTTTCATGATGTTTTTATGTTAGTACCACAATAAATCTGACAATATTGCTAATATGTTGGGGATAGTCTTGATATCTGCTTTTATTGGGGAAGTGGCTATGTGTTCAATTGTAAGCTGAAGTTGATACAAAATCTACCCATTTGAAGTGAGTCTTGCTTGCAGTGCAATACAATTTTATCTTTGATTTACATTTTTGATCTTTTTTTATAATAAAATTATTTTTAATCACTACGTGATCGATGATATTTAGAAAAATAATAATAATTTCTAAAAATATCAGGTATAACTTGACTTCTAACATTATTGGCTTCTAAAAACGGTTATGATCAAAAATTAAAAATAATAAAAGTGAATTTGCTGATTATTTTTATTGAACATGATAATTTTTATTTAACTTTACAATTTCAGTACTTAGAGGAGAGGAATATGGTATAGAGTTATGCTAGATTGTTTAAAAATTTTGTTGCAATTACATAGGTGTATAAATTATCAATACTATGTAAATGATCATAAAATAATATAATAAGTAATGTGACTGCTGACTAACACTATATAAATTATCTGATAATATAATAAATAATATAAATTGATAATACGCATTTTTCATCATTTGATTAAAATTTATAGACAATTTAGCATTATTTATATAGTATAACCTAAATTCTTAATTTCATTAATATGAAATGGAAGGTTACAAGTGGCTAGCTCAAATTCAGTCATACTTGATTTTTTTTTTTTTTTTGTATTATTATTATTTTTACATAACTTGAGGACTTGAATTTATAGTGTCAATGTAAGCATATAAAAAGTTAGTGCAGCACTTACAACATTTGTGAAGTCATATTCAGTGTTAGTTGTTTATAATATTTTATTTATGTAAACCATCTTTTAAACAATTTTGTGAAATACACCATCTTATTTCTTTTCTTTGCTTTTTTTTTTCCCAGTTTATTGCTTTGTCATAAAATAATTTCTAAAAAATTCAGACTAAAAATCCAATACTTAAAGAGAAGAATATGTTATAACTTGAATTCACAATTTCATTAATATAGATATGGGAAACTTATAGTTGGTCATCTCAAATTCAATCATATTTAGTGTATTTTGTTTTTCAAGTATAATATGAGATTCAGATAGGAAAAGTAATTTAAACCGATGATCAATGTGTGTGCGTGTCAATTGTTCCTCTCAACTTTATTAAATCATATTTAAGGTTAATTGTTTAATATATATATATTTTTTATATGAACCAATTTTTTCTTCATTATTAGATAAGTCACTAAAATTGGTGACAATTCTGTTTTCTTTAAAAAAAAAAAAAAAAAGTAAAACTTTTTTAAGGTAATAAATCAATAATTATTAAAATTTACCAAATTTTCATGACAGGACACAATACAAGCCAAAGCCCCATTTTCTAAGCTGACGTGGCGGTAACTAGCGGAAACCGTAGAGAACCGCAGAATAAAACACCGCAGAGAAGCCTACTACCGACAAAACACTGACATTCTCGTTCACCGCAGAGAACCCAAACCGAAACCAAACCCCCAAATTGTCTGCTAAAAAAATTTTAAAAAAAAGAAGCTAGGGTTAGGGTTTTACAATGCAAAAATTCGAAGCCAAACAGCTCCTCAAAGACAAGAAATTTTGGTTCGCTTCTTTTCTCATTGCTTGGGCTGCTGCTCTTCAGGTATCCCCTTTTCATCACATCCCAAAATTTCTCACCTCATAATTTTAATTTTCGTTTTTAATTTTCCCTATTAGGGGCACATGATGTGGTTACAGAGGCAAGATTCATTCAAGAACAAGTTTGGGACTGTTGATCAAGGCAATGCTAATGAGGAACAAAACTGACCCATGTCATGAAAATTAGTCAAAAAATTTTTTTTAAAAAAAAGTAAAAATTTGTATGTGAAAAAACAATGAATAGAAATGCAAAAAATAATAATAATAATAATGTTAATGTTTCAATTTTTGTTTGGTGAACTGGCTTGTATTTTTTTTTTTTTTTTTTTTGCCTGTAATGTTATTGCATTTGTCTAGTTTGAGGCCTGCTAGTGTTAGATTTACTGAAATGAGAGAACTTACTTAATAATGCAACAATTTGAGATTTGTGAATGCAGTTTTTTTTTTTTCTTTACCTGACACTAGTCAAACAGCTGTCAGGATTTAGTTAAGATAGGAGTCTGTCGTGCGGCCCGAAATGCTGCTTCAAGAGGTGGGAGAGGTCCACCCACATTTAGTGAGAAAATTGCCCACATTTTTTGGTGGGCTGGCGATCAAACTGTGCCCCTTGCTTTGTTAGAAAGCTGGGCAGGTGGGTTAGTGTTACCGCAACAATGAACATGGAAGCTTGTGAATACGGTTTTGTTAGAATATGTTTTATTGGAGTTTATTAAGTTTATGTTCACTGAGCTTTTTTAAGTTCTCTTGCTGCACTATTTGTTGATTTGATTTGCAGTAGAAAATGAGTGGACAAGAAAGAGCTCTACATTTTTTTTTTTTAATAGATCATAATCACTTGATGTTGCTTCGGTAGTTAAGCATCCTATGTTGAGTATCCATCATGTAGATTACTTTATTTTGTAGAAGTTGTGTAACTTGTTGAAGCATGTAAATTTTGCTTACAGAAATGATTAGTTAAAGTTATATGAAAATCATCATTAACAAAGAAATATAAAAACAGAGATAGAGCAAACTAATAGCCTTATGACTTGGAATGTTTTCTTCTATGTTGGCTTTAGGGAAAATGTGGCATGGAAGGAACCCATGCGAGATGATAAGATTTAAGCAGTGAGGCCTATTCTGTTTGTATAAATTGAGTGTAAAAATGAAGTTTCTGGCTCCTTTGTTTCAATGGACATCATTAGACGCCTTATTTAGGCATACAAAATGGTAAAAGGAAAAAGATATATTATGAATCTTATGAAACTTAAGCAAATAGAAGAATATTTGTGCCTGTTTTTATCCTAGTGTTGTGGTTAGCGGTGGTCATTCTAAATTACTTGTAGTGGCTACATTGGTGTCTTTGGATGTTGTGGTAGCACCATTGAGAAGCCATATATGTATAAAGTTTTCATTCACCATAAGGAACTTGAATGGCTATTTGTTATTATCTTCTAGACATTGTTTCTGCATAAGACATTAGAACTGGTTTTTATTGCTGAAGCTTTAACAATTTTTCTGATCTTTATGTCTTCTACTTTGACTTGTAGCAAAATTTGCATATGCATAGCAAAGATAGTTAGGGAGGAAACTCCATTTAGTGTAACATAGCACATCCAAGGACCCAACTAATGATTGAAGATTTTATTGTTTCTATGTGTACCTAATATCTTTCCTGATTGTGTTCTCATCAAACGCATAGCTTGATTAGTTACTGAGAAATAATAGGTTCTATTTATTGATCAACATACGTACAAATACTAAGTGAAAAGAGGTTTCTCTGAGGTTGTTGTTGATTTGTCCATGTGATAGTGAAGGTGGAAGGACAGAGCCTCTAATGACATGCTCTTGGACCCTCATCCTTCTGTTAAATTTGCATCTTAAGATGCAAATTTTTGCTGGTAGAAGAGATGATAACCTTACATCGTTTTTCACATTGGTTTTGCATCGTTTTTTGCTGGGGGCATTTGAAGACTGATGAGGCTTTATAGGTGCAGAACTTATGGTTAGCAATTGGGAGCAAGCTAGGGTCAGGTACGTTAAATTGCCAATTTAGCAATCAGCCCATCATTAAAGTGGCTATAGAGGAACCTAGGCGTTGTGGGGGGCCTAAGATTGGAAACTTTTCTCGCACAAAAATCACAGCAATAGCAATGGTTATTGTTTATAAGTACAACCATCTCTAGTTAGCATGTGCACTTAAATATATCAGTAAAACTCATCTAAGTAACAAGAATTTTATATATATATATATTTTTTTTTCATTCAATATGTTAACTAGTGGAGTAAAACTGGGTTTGTTCAGCTATAAGTAGGGGTGGCTGTTGTTTTGTTGGGTTGGGTTGGGTTTAAAATTTTTCAATCCAACTAAACCCAATTCAATTTTCAACACAATCCAATTTAACTTTTTTTTTTTTTTTTTAAAGATTTTACTCAACCCAATCCACTAAAAAATAGTTGGGTTGGGTTGGAGATATCCACCCCTAGCTATAAGTGTTCTTGTATCTAAATTTATTCAAGAATACATGTATCCAATTAAAGAAATTATATATATATATATCTTCTATGGTTAGTGCATCCTAATTTTTAAATTATTATGACCACCAATCAAAATCATTCATTGCATTATCTCCTCTAAAAATATTTATCTCTCCTATTCAATTCAAATGTAATGAATATCTTTAATTGGTGGTCTTAACTAATTTAAAAATTAAGATGCACTGATTTTATACATATCTATAGAAGTTGAAGATCAAGACGGTATGTTAAAATAGCTTTATACAAATTATTACTTAAATAAATAAGTTCTGTATTTAAATTGTCCAAAATATCTCTATCATCCCTTTTCTTATATAGCATTGATGTGCCATTATACTGGAGTACTTCTATTTTATATTTTTTCCCCCTCTTGACAAGCTACTACATGTTCAAAGAACCAAAGAAAATATGGGTGCTTAGAAAGTAAAAAAAAAAAAAAAGTCTAGAAATTCATAATTCCAGTTTATTCAACAGTTGAAGGCGGCCCTTCCAATCAATTCTGCAGAGACTTGGACTGTTAAGGGTGGTTAGTTTTAAGATGATGTTATATCTGATACTCAATGAATCACAAAATATAATTAAATAAAAATCCACATGGAACATCAAGGAATTGTAAAATAATTATAATAAATAATGTCAGTTATGTAACACAAGTGTTGACTGAAAAGCTTGCAAACATCAACCTATGTTTTATTATTTTAAGCAAACTGAGAATTTATTAACTAGGTATAAATTGTTTTTAATTAATAACTTGAATTGTACTGAAGAAAAAGTTAAACTATTGGATTTGAAGATGGAAGCTGAAAAGAGAACAAGGTAGCGTAATGATTTTGGTGTTTTACTTCTTCTGGAATGTCTGCGCTGCTGGTTACTTCAAACCCACATCAGTGCTTACCCTATATTTTGAAATTGTCTTTTTCGTTTAGTTATTTATATATTTATTTATTTAGTGTCTTTGATTTTGAAAATATTTTTTCTTTGTTTTTTTAAAAAAAAAAAAAAGAAAAAAGAAAAAGAAAAACACAGTTTGGGAAAAAGGGCTGTATAGAATTTTTTAAGAAAGATTTTTAACCAACACAAAGTTTTTAGAAAGACGGATAGTGAAATAATAAGGTGGTATTTGGATCCATTTTCCAAAAAGAAATATTCCAAAAACTTCCTATGGTTTTGAAAAATACCGTGAATTTTTCATTGTTTTCAAACGGACCAAAAACCTGTCTTATCTTTTGTATAGTACCAAAAACCTCCCTCAAGTTAGATTTAGGTTAGTTTTCATATATTTTTTAAGGGTAATTTTGTGCTTTGAAGTCAAAATACATAAATAAAGTATTTTAATAAAATAACTAAACCCTAATTTTTTTAACAATCTTAACACTAAATTAAAAATATATAAAAATGCTTAGATTTAAGTTTATTTATCATATAAATTTGAACAATTAAAACTAAAATATTAACAAGAAAAGAAATTTAATAATATACTAGAAGAATAAAACTTTAATATAATTTTAATTTTTAAAAAAAAATTAATACAATTTTTTTTAAAAAAAAAAAAATATTCACGATCGTCTCATGGGAGGAAGCCAACTTCCTCCATTTAGAGGAAGTCGACCTCCAGCAAGATTTGGGTCCTCCAAATCTCACTGGAGGGATGCTAGAGGAATCATTGCTTCTTCCGAAAGATACAGAGGAACTCTGCCAGATTATGCAATATGGAGGAGATTTCCTCTAGATCTATGGCAGCTTCCTCTTATAATTGGAGGTGCCACAGAGGCCAACTTTATCAGCAATAGAGATGGCCTCATAGCTCCTCCATCTCTTTTTTTAATATTTATTTATTATTTTCTTTTTTTTTTTCATTTCATTTTCTTTTTCATTAAAAAAAAAAACTCAAGAGTAAACTGGTCTTTTGATGTTTTGAGGGATGTTTTTGGTATTTTATAAAAGTTAAGGTAAGTTTTTGATCATTTGGAAATAATAAAAAATTAATGGTACTTTTCAAATTTTCTAAGGAGGCTTTTGGAATTTCATCATTTTCAAAATGGTTTTTCATTTTCATAAACCAAAAAAAAAAAAAAAAGGAGTAAATATATTTGGTTGAATATTATGTGAAATATATTTTTGAAAACCAAAAACGATTTTTGTTTTTTTTTTTTTTTTGCAATTATTACTAAATACTAAAAAAAAAATTTTATATTTTTCATCATTTTCAAAATAGATTTTTTTAAAACAAATAAATAATTTTTTATTTAAATGACTTTCTAAAACAATATGAAATATATTTACATCATTTTCAGTTTTCTAAAATAACTTTTGACAAATGTAATCAAAGGTAACACATTTTTAATAACGTCAATTTAAAAATATTACCCAAGGCAACCTAAATTTCTTATCCCTATTTAAATAGGGTCGGCACTTACTACTTAGTCCAACTATTATTTATTTATTTATTTGAAATGGGCATAAACTTTTTTTTTTTTTTTTACTCAACAAAAACATATACTTTTATAAGGTTCAGCCTCATGCCTTTAGGAGACGGTAGCTTGACCCCTCACTATCATCGCATTCCAAATACTAGAACATTTCTAGGGGAGGAAATTATGCTCAGTACCGGACTACTAATTTGACCAATATGCCCCAAGACTAGTAATATGACATTTTATATATATATATATATTTTATTTATTTATATATAGTACATATTATAAAATACAGATACTATTGTCAGAATCTTCTAATGTACATTATAAGGTATGGCCCGAAACATGATTCCCAAAAATTGGAAGGAGAAACTCACACACAATTAAAAAAATTATCATAAACATAATTATGAAAAAGATGCTCGAATCTATCTTCTCTAAGATAGAGAGACAAGGGGAGTGCCAATTGAATCATCCACAAACAAGCACCGGTAATATGATTTATTCTAATAATAATAATAATAAAGTGGTCAATGAAATATATTCTTTTTATTAAAATGTGGATATCAAACAATGTCTTTTCTTAAAAATAAATAAATAAATAAAGTCATTTCATAATTGTTTATATATATATATATATATATAAATTTCAAGAGTTTTGATGGGGAACTATAAATGTTGTTAGGTCTGTTACTTGGGAGACTTGGACTTAGTGAAGAAGTTCTTGCAGGTAAAACAGGTTAGCTTAATTGATGGGACTTGGTGGAGTTTGATATAAAGTCCCAAGCAAATTTAGTCATGTGGTCTAGAAATTGAACTTGAATTCATTACATTTTTGGAATGATTTGTTCCAAACTTGAGGAGAAGTGAAAATTGGTTTCTTCCTGCAGGCAAAAGGTAGGTAAACCGCCAAATTAATTGCAGCAAATGGAAATATAGATGGTTCCACATCATGGTCTTTGACTAAAATGAAATTATCACTTTTTCGGATGCTAAATTATGTGGCAATTGATATGAATCTGCAATGCTGTTTACAATATCATCTCAACTATCAGGACAATTACTGTCTCTTAACATGTACTTTGTACAAAAAAAAAAATTCAAACTTATAATTGATATTTTAGAAAATAAAAGAGAAAGGAATCTCAATTATAAATCAATGGTAATGATAACACAGTTCTATGCAATGAATAATAATTCAAGAGGAGACAAACAAAAGAAGAATTGAACTAGTTTTAATTAAAGTTGTTCCAAGTTTTCTTTAAGAAAAAGAATTCAAGAGTTTTGAAGAGAAATTATGCAGTTTGAGGGTCTAATATTACTCAGAAAACTGAGTCTTTGGTGGACCTGGTCCTTGGTCTTTCTAGCAGATAAAATCTGGTAGCCTGATTTGAAAGAATGGACTTGGTGGAGTTCGGCACCAAAATCCGAGGAAATTTGGTCAGGTCTAGAGAGTTAAAGTACTTGGAACTGACATGTTTATTTAATTTCCAAATTGATATTGCGGTTCCAAACTCTTTAAGAATCAACAATGGAAATATATATATATATATATATATATATATATGTGTGTGTATACAATATTTCTGTACAAATAGTTGTCTTTTTGAATTGGGTGTCTATTATAAGGGATTTTCTTTTCATTTTGATTTCCTTTTGAAAATATTTTCTTTTCCATTTTAAGAGAACCATGAAGGAGCATTATTTTGAGTGTACACGTACGTGGATAAAAGGGTTAGGTGGGCAGGAGAAGGACCTGCATAGGATCCCTTTAGGTTTGCTTGTAACGCACGGATATAACTTTATCTCTAAATTAGAGACTAGTTCCATTTTTAATAACAAAAATATCCTTAACAATTGATAAAAAGTCATTTATTTTAAAAAAAAAAATTAATTAAATAAAAAGAATAGACCTCTACTGTTCATCAAAAGATCAAATTAAAAAAAAAAATCTTCAAGAAAAGAAAATTGAAAAAAAAAATAGTAACTTTAAAAGGTAATTATATAAATCTCCAGTACCCATCATTATTTATGGATGATGAAGATCAATTTAGAAATTAAATTAAATTAGAAAAATATAGATCTAGATTAGATCTTCACCGTTCATCTTTTAAGATAGACAACAATCTCCATCTGTATGAATCTCCACATGGAGATCTAAGGGTTTCCATCGGAGATGGGAATCCCACTCCCACGGTTTCATTATTGTTTTATTTTTAAATAAAAATGTTTTCATTTTATTAAAAAATCTAAATGGATAGTGGAAATCCAATTAATTTTTAGTTTCTATAATTTCATATTTGTATATTTTAAGTCAATCAAGTTTGACTAATGTGAAATAAAGAATTAATGGAAGGGAGGTAATGTCTAATTTAATGTCTAATTTGAAGTTCCAAAGTTTAACTTGCTAGTAGAAAAGCAAAGGTAGGGGAAGTTCCGTGCAATTATTCGCATAAAGAATTTGAAAAATATCATAAAAAACTACATATTTATTCTTTCAATTATTATTTTTAAAAAATTAATTTTAACAATGATTTCATTTTACTATTATGATCCTTCCAACAGAAAATGTTGGCTCGCACCAATATATGGCAATTTCGAAGTGATCAAACAATTTTTCTCAACTATTGTTATATGCATATTTCTTAATTGAAAATTAAAATTAAACAAAAATGTTAAAACAACAAAGGGGATTAAGAAATTAAATAATGATCCCCTTCGACGTAACGATCCCTTGGGATAAGGGGACATTGACTTCTGGAGGGTCCATTCCCCTTTGTTGCTTATCAACAGAAACAGAAAAAAAATAAAATGAAAAAGAGGTCAAGGATTATCAGTGGTTTATCGGCAAAAACTTTCTGACTTTTGATTCCCTTTGGATAAGAGAACATTGACTTCTGGAGGGTCCATTCCCCTTTGTTGCCGATCAACAGAAACAGAAAAAAAAATAAAATAAAATAAAAAAGAGGTCAAGGGTTATCAGTGGTTTATCGGCAAAAACCCTCTGACATTTCATTCCCTTTGGATAAGACAATATTGACTTTTGGACAGTTCATTCCCCTTTGCTACCTATCAAAAGCAAAAAAAAAAAAAAAAAAAAAAAAAGTTGGGGGTTACCAATGGTTTATTGGTGAAAACCCTTTAACACTCAAGTCAGTAGGTATTTTGTGAGAAGTCACTTTTAAAATGAGGTTAAAGGGTAGAAAATGGGAAGAACCTTGGTTCCTCCTTCAAATATGACTCTAGAACAACAACTAATACTTGTGAAAGCTTCCCATAGGTAGTTCTTTCATGTATTAATGTGTTCCTTGGTTTGAGAAAATGACTTAACTTTCTATTGAACAATGTTTGTCTGTATATATTTCTTCTCACATTTTAGGGTTTATTTCTGCTCTCTTTGCTAGTAGTCAATCTCCCCTTCTACATACCTCACTTTCTCACTTGCTTCTGGTCCTCCCCTGAACCTCACTTGTCGCATCACTTTTGCTCTTCCCTCGTTTCACGCTCCTTGTTTACCTGGATCGACACTTGGCATCTTCTCGTTTGTCCCTCATGTCATGAGGATATTTGGCTAATTATTAGCCCTTTTTTCCCTTGTAACCAAGCCTCTGTTACTCCCAAGCGCTAGTCAGTCTTAGGTCTGCCAATAGGCCTGATTTTTGTGCCATCCTAACGAGACAAGAAACTAATGTATGATATAAGGCCTTGTTTTTGAACTTTAGGGCAGAGTCTCATCTCTTCCACGTCCTATTTTTTGGATGGTCAGGCTTAGACCATGGCTTCCCTTTGGACTCATCCTTCTAGCTTGCTCCTTGGGTTTTATCCTTTGGGTTGATTTCTATTTGTTGTTCTTTAATAATTTGGGTTCAATTTGATTTAGAGGACATACTATAGATATCTCCACTCCAAAAATTCTTTATTGTATACACACAATTCACTTTAATTGAGTGCCAATTCAAAATGTCTAGTCAATAATGATATTATTGAAACAGATAGAAGATGCGAGAAATAAAGAATCTTCATCACTATGTAAGAACAAGAGCAATTCAAGAAAGAGAAAACATAAAAATAAAATGGAGGGAAAACATTTTCTCTCTTGTAGTTTTGAATTGATACTCAAAATCCTTCTTTTTTTATTTTGAGTATTAATTTTAGAGTGTTAATTTAAACTACAGGAGGAAAATGAGATTAACCTTAAAATGAAATAAAATAAAAACTAGTTTGAATTGAATTGCTAAGTGGTAACAGCCAACCCCGTTCAAAAGTCAAAGTCAATACTCACCACCAAGCAACAAATGTGCGAGCGTGTGT